>CM062294.1:293351233-294680809 GCA_031216915.1 Pictodentalium vernedei | reverse complement strand
TAAGGGGGTAATAGGCCAACAGACCAGTCATCCTATACTGCCAATCGAAACCACCAAGGACTATCTCGCAATACCACACTGGGCGACCATGCATTACCCCATCCCCACAATACTGCTTGACCTAGCCATAGCAGACATAGAATAATATGAAGACCCAAGGGCTAATAGTATACCAACATGGATATATACCACCACTACAACCCCCCCCCTCTTACGAGAAGTCCGACACCCCCTGACCCGAACAACGTTATGCCAGATTGTATAGTGGACAACAACATTGGTCAACGTCTCTATGACGTCGCATGCGCATCATGACGTCACGACGTAATAGCAACGTCAACCGTTTCGCTGAAAAAAAAACTTTCAAGAAACCCAACTCCCCCATCATCTTTCCATCACCTACCCATGCTATATATCCATAGCCCTGTGTTTACGCATATCACTATACATGCCATAGCATACTATATGTGCAATAGCTACACCACTTGTCGGATCTAGCTTCAAGGAGCCGTACTTTTGCACAGGAAAAAGTTGCTCCCCCAAAAGTCCGGTTAATATGGAAATTTAACACTAGCTGCTCCCCTAAAAGTCCGGGTAATGGGGGGTCATCCGGGTAACTTGTATACTACTGAGGTCCATTGGCTGGAACTTTGCTTGTGCTTGTTATGCTTTACAAGCAACAAATTTGTAATTATTGCTTGGGTGGAATCTCCACTCTATGGGTGATTTAGTGACATACACTCTTCAGGTACTATATGTGTTTACTGTCATGTTTACTTACTAGTGACCCTGTTTGAGAAGGTTCATCAAAATCGGTTTATAAATATCCAAGGAGGTTGTGCACACAAGAATTTTATTTTGCAATCTATCTTACATCTAAGTTAACCCTTTACCTAACGTGAAAAGCAGACGACACTTGCAAAAAAAATTCTTGAATAACTAATTTTTTTCATTTTTTGTCTCAAAAACATAGGTTATGACCCCTCGTTGGAACGAGCTCGACGAGCTCGTTCCAACGAGGGGTCATAACCTATGTTTTTGAGACAAAAAAAATGAAAAAAAATAGTGAAAATTAATTGGCGATTTTTGAGAATAGCGCTGGCCGGTTTTGGCCGTTACGTTGGGTAAAGGGTTAAAGAGGAGAGACAACAAGGTTAAACTTGTCGCAGGATAATTTTATGAATATTTGCATGTCTATAAAAAGTTTCATCATGAAAATCAGTTCAGAAATATAAGAGGAGACCCCGAGGACTTGCGCACACAAACATTTCCTGTTGAGATGTCCTTTTTTTTAATTCGGGTTCAACGGAAAATTACTTTGGTAAATGGTTGGAACAGAACAAATTTTTGAATAGGCGCATGTTCACTTGCTGGTTATCATAAAAGATTCATCAAAATTCATTCAAAACTGTTGGAAGAGTTGCGCACCACAAGAATTTCATGTAGAAATCTATATTAATTCCAAATTCGGGAGGATCCAACCAGGCCTGAAAATAAGCAGACTGACATTTGCAGACTGAGGTCCCCAGAGGGTGAATTTTATGATGCTATCCCATAGAGTGGGCCAATTTATCCTCTGGGTAAATCTTTCTGTTTAGTTTTGAGACCTTGATTCAGATTGAGGTTCAAAGAGGTTCACAGAGGGTAAATTTAGTGATGCTACCCTGCTATGCAGGGTCGCATCACTAAATTCACCCTCTGGGGACCTCATTTTGCAGATGACAGTCTGCTGATTTCTGGCTTGGATCCAACCTGGTTAGAATAACCGCAACTTCCAAATTTAAGAATTTGCGCATGTTTACTGAATTGTGGCAGTGTTAAATAAGTTTCATTAAAATCAGTTTATAAATGTACGAGGAGTTTCGCAAACAAAAATTCTTAGCGAATGGACGTACATGATGATGATTATATATCCCACAATTCTTCGAAGTGGGGGTATGATTACGTAACTTTATTAGAAATTCCATGAAATTACTGGTTTCACTATCATCATATGTATTATATACACATCAGTAAGATCAGCATAATATATATATAATAATGAATCTTCTAGAAAGTTTATGACTTGGGCCCTGTGAATCTTAAATTTCGGATCGAATCGAATCCCGAATCGACCCAGGCAGAGAATTTCGAATTAAATTCGAATCTCGAATCGAATCTTATCGCTACGTTTAGATATTGTACCCACTAATAATAATAATTCTTTAGCTTTCAGTTGATTTGCCGCGAACGAGGAAGCGTTCTACATCAACCCCGTCACCCGCCTAGTTACTCCTCCCCACTATCCCTCTTAATCTCCCAGCATTCTGACACAAACTGTTTTATTATTTCCCCCGTTGGTATTTTGTCAATCTCCCCGACAACAAACATATAATTGCTAGTCTCCACTCAGGTACTGTATTTGACGGTGACTCGTCTGTTTCGTCAAGTAAGTCAAACAGCGGAATATTCTACAAGCGGAATCAAAGTGGTTTCGGCAGCGGAGACCTGCCAGGTGCCAATACTATAAAACTTTTACAATTGTATTTTCTAGAATTGTATTTTCTAGTTAGGACTTTAAATGGGCTGAAAATTCTGAAATGAACAATTTGCATTTTCAAAGATCTGGCAATTTGCCAGTTGGCAAATTGCCATATCTTTGAAATGCTGATGATTCATTTTAGTCAGTTATATTAATAAGCAAATAATACAATTCTAGAAAATACAATTGTAAAAGTTTAATAGTATTGCCTCCTGATGATAGTTGAAAAGTTCAAGAGGAGACACTTGCTATACTTTAAGAATATCTCGACGATTAAAAAATTTCCGAATTTCCGAATCAACGAAGCCAGAATTGAATCGAATCGAATCATCGGGACGATATAGAACCGAATAAAATTTCGAAGCGTCGCTCTTTGGGCTCTTTTTGGACCTTCTTTAAGACTTAGAGAACACAATTCGTTAGTGTGGATAATTATGATTATCATCGAACACAAATTTAGAGGAGACATATCCCCTCCCCCGTCACAACTTAAGCCATGACAAATATTTTAAAAAAAATAAAAAGGAAAAAACATTAACCTTTTAACCAACGAATCGGCCGCATCCGCCCGCGTAATATGCAAATTCAGCAGTTGAAAAAATATTATTTTTTCAAAAAATGTCAACAAAACCATATCATGTGACCCCTCGTTGGAACGAGCTCGTCGAGCTCGTTCCAACGAGGGGTCACATGATATGGTTTTGTTGACATTTTTTTGAAAAACTTGAAAAAACGGAAAAAATGATATTTAAAATAATAAATTTTGATATCGTCTGCGTTGGGTAAAGGGTTACAGAAAAAGTAAAAACGGCACTTACTCGACGACTGGATGTTCTGTTTCGACGAAGGTAGCTGGAAGAAATACGCCCTTACACTATGATTTGCCTTTTATATATGTTGACAGAAAATTGTCCCCCGCTAGGAATCAATAATATACCCTTCAGCTTTATTGTTTTCTGTTCACAGACAAATATCACCAAACAGATTACGCGAGCGTGATAAAATCTGTAATTACAAACTCAATATTTCATTTAACTGCCATTCTGCTAAGAGTTCGTTCTTGATTAAGAAAAAACTCAGATAATAAACCAAAAGCACTATACTCGTATGACAAATGACAGTATTTAATAATATGAAGCGACATTCTTTGAGCAAAAATTTACTGCACTAAAAAATATTGCTCAATTCTCTTTGTGAAGTACCCATGGCTTTACTTTTCAATGTTTTGTGCTGAATGAAAAAACCAAACACCCCCCCCCCCCTCCCAACCCCCCCCCCCCCCAAAAAAAAAAACCCAACAAAAACAAAAAGGTTACTAATATCAAAGGCGGTCTTTTATGCCGCTGCTGCCGCCCAGCGACAGTCAAAAGAAAAGTGTATATACTGATGAGTAATTGTATGATTTTGGATTTGGCATTATTAGTGTATCCCATCAAATTAATAAGTTCTACAACATTGTAATAATTGGATCCAGACTTCTAAAGGGGTTGGGAAGGAGCCCATTTCAACCATGAGGCTTGATGCGAAGCATCATCCGACAGGCATTGCGACGAGTTGGTTGCAAGCACGGGAGGTGATATCCCACCCTCGTGGGTAGGATAGGCAATTTGTAATGACTTCCAGGAGACCTGCGCATGGCCTATGGCCGTAGGTGTAGGTGTACGGTATTATCCGCGATGCTAAATAGACATTCACTACTTTCGGCAGCGGATATCCACGTGTTATGGTAGATAATACCGTGTCTTGGTACTTATGAAAAAAAGATTAGTGACGCTACCCATGTACATTCAGCCATGGTCAGAGGCCCTGGGACTCCCAATTGGCAGCCACCCAGGCCCCCTAAATTTACGCAGCACAATACCTATTGCCGCATGAAATTTCGTGAAAATGATCAAAAGGCGAAATGGATCTGATTGTAAAGACTGTTGGTTATCGAAATGCCCACTATATGGACTGCCATTGGCAGTCCGCATAGAGGGCACCTCGATATGCCAGTTGTCCAGTCTGCCACTGATCGGTCAGATGCAAGAAAACATCGTTCTTTCGGTTCGAAAACTCGAAATTTTCTCCCACAGGCCGACCTGCGGTCGGCCCAATAAGTCCGCGGCTCCTTTGGGGCAACAATTTTTGCCAAATGAGTGACAAAGATGATACAAAAATGCCATCGAAAATGTCCTCTATGTGGACAGCCATTGATCGCTCAGATGGAAGGAAGCAGCCTTCTTTTGGTTCGAAAAGTCTAAATTTCGTCTAGTTCCGGAGCCCCCTTTCTATATTTCCCGGCAACTTTTTTGGCCCAGTCCGCCTCTGGTCATGGTAATTGTGGTAACTGTGAGGATGACCTGCATACAACTTTGAATTTATATACTGATTGGCTGTAAACAACCGATATTGGTTTCAAAATGTGCCAGTATTAAAACATGAAAACAAATTTGAACGACAAGGATGCGTCATATTTCGGTACTGAACCGTCCGGAACTTGCGGAAGAGGTTGATCAAGATTTTTCCTATACATTTTTGGGGAAAAACTGTCCACTCTTCGATAATCAAACTGCATGTATTTAGCTATATAAATTACGAATTGCTTTGAAAAACATAATAATAAGAATCGAAAGAAGTATATTTCGTTGAGTAGTTTGATTCCACCAGAGATTCCAGGTACCCGTTACAACTCTTTATTACCCAGAAAGTTAGTTTCACTTCCTGTTTGCAAAACGAGGATTCAGAAATCTTAAAAAACTCATCCAGAACAGCTCAATGTCCATGAAAGTATGAATGATGGTCTAAGATAGGCCCCACCCCATTTTCCCTGAATAAAATGTTTAAATCATTCCCCTGAGTTGTACCATAGGATGAGCTAAAAATGACAAAAAAATTCAATCCATTCTGATCCATTTATTTATTTTTTACTTGATTCTGGCAGGAGGCTGCATGTTTGATTCCATAAGTGACTCTAAGTACTAACCTTGTTAGTGTGGTGTATTTGTTTTTTGTCTATTTTTGCCTAATTCTCAATTAAAGATCAGTTGAAAATGATATTTGTAAGGCATATTTTCTACACTCAGAACCAGACACCCCCTCCCCTCCACCAGCATGTTATTTGAGACATCTACACAGATTTAATCCCTTATGAACACTTATAAAGGCCCCTTGTTTTGCAGTTACCCTATTGGGGTTGATCTACAGCATTATCTCAGTGGTTTGGAACCTAAATAATGATATATTGCAGAAAATTAGGAAAAATTGCATACTTTGAGAACGCACGTTTTTAGCGCACCCATGAGACCCATCCACTCCACAGATAACGTCTCGCAAATATTTGGTGCCCCCCCCCCCCCCTCCCTCCGATACTTTCAGTTAATTTTGCTTTCAGTGCGAGAACGTAACAAGGTAGATATTTCTGTGATCTACTTGATGACATAAACAGACACATCTAGTTATTTTTTTAATTCCCTTTTTCTGCTTTGATTTCCGTGAAAATTGCAGAATTTCAAACACAGCAGCAAAATTTCAAGTTTGTGCGACCCAGAGTTTTCGACCAGTCGTGTCTTGTTTGACAGAACTTCGTGAAACAAAACATAAACGGTTTGATTTCAATCATTTATAGACGGCTGCAGCTAATAATGACATGCCATCAGTGTGGCGACTGCCAATTCGTTTCAGCGTTGCATAAATGTTATCGTTTTAGACGTCAGGACAGTCACTGTATGGAATCCACTACGGGCGTTTTTGTTTAGACTCTTCCGGTTCAGAGACACTGGTAAGATCGGGCGCGGGTAGGAGGTGTGTGTGTGTGTGTGTGGGGAGGAGGTGGGGGTGATCATTTTCGACACATATGTTACCAAACTTACTCAAAACTATCCCATGTGCATTTGTAGACGTGCAATCTACCTTCGCGCTCTGCGAGCTAAGCTCAAATAGCTTATTTTATCTCTAAAAAGTCAATTTTTGTCTACCTCGAAATTAGAAAACATACTTTTTCTGCAGATCGTTGTCGTTTTCGTCTGCAAGGGAGGAATTGTCAGCGCTATAGACCACCCCCTCTCTTTTCATTACTTTTCTGCGACAAGTTGATGTGCTCAGTGTACGTGTTTAGAAAATTAACTTGTACGGTTGATGGAATTAAAATGTTTTTAAAGTGTACGGCTTAGCTGGAGAAGGTTAAGGCTGGAGTTCGCCTATGCTTTTCTTAGATTTATTTATTTTGTGAAAGTTTGGTAACATTTGTGTCGAAAATGATCAATAAAACAAACATCTCCTTGCGCTCGATCTTGTCAGTGTCTTTCAACCGGAAGGGTCTGAACAAAAACGCCCGTAGTGGTTTCCATACAGTATCAATCTATCTCGCAATATACATTACCCAAATGAATTTCGAGAAGGAATTAAAAGTCATATTTAATGAAAATTTATATTATGATAATGAATACTTTTCTGTTTATAATTGTTCAGCTATCAAAACTGTCAAGGCAAATTGACTTCAATTTGAAATCTGTTGGTTTATTTTAAACTTGACCGCCGTATAAGTTTCTATCTTTCGTCCCCAGAGTTCCAATGTGTTCCGTGTGCCAGTAGGCAAACAGAACACATTGGAAACCAGGGGACGCCCCATGTCGAATCCAAATTATTGCCGTATAATATTTTGTCTGTATTCTTTTAAAGTTGGAAAAAATATCGTGCGAAACAAAATTTGGACCTGAAATTGTATTTTCATTCTCTTTGTCACTTGACGTCAACAAACACCTTTGGACGAACTTGTCAGTATTCTTCTACATAGCGCTCGCAGGGTTTTTCTTTTGTGCTCGCTTAATTCTGAAGTGGATTTGTCACTCCATAGTCGCGATTCAAGAACATCACGAGGTACGCTATGAAAAAAATCTTCCATCTGCTTCCGAAAAGAGTGAATTTCCCGGTCTGTTGAACCAGTCTGTGAGAGTTTTTCATTGGTCGGAATGGCCGGACGTGAAGTTAGTCTACTAACATTCACACGCAAGTTAACCCTTTATTTAATACGACTAGAAGACGACAATTGTACAAAGAATTTCTTGAAAAGCTAAATATTTTCATTTTCCCTCCAAAACATAATTGACCCCTCATTAGAAGCAACCGAGCTCGTTCGTTTGAGGGGTCTAAAGCACTGTTTTGCGAGAGGGAAAAATGAATAAATAACAAACATTTTCAAAGCGATAAGGTCGGTTACTAGAGCTGTCAAGATGCTGTTCAGTTGGGCCGAGGGTTAAAATGCTGGCTTATAACGAACGTGAATGTTAATCTACAACATGAGCCTTGTCTGTTGTTCATTGCAAATTGTCCTAGTGTATGTAATGACTGGGTCGACCCTCCCAGTTCAAGCCACAATTTAGCAGCTTCATTCATTCCTTCCAGGTCTTTCATCCCACGTTCAGTTTGTGAAAATAATTATTCCATTGGGAGTATATTAACAGTCTAAGATTGAAAACCACCTGGAGGTTTCCAAGGAAACTGGTAAAGGACGTTTTGGAGGCATGTTGATAAAACGGTTTGCGAGGGAATCGTGAACATTTATATGCAATGGTATGATGTTTTCGAACTCATACGAGCTTAAAGATAATAAAGTCAAGGACGCCGGAAGCACCCAAGGACAAGGGGAAGGGGTTCTGGGGATATTAAAAAGGACACTGGACTCAAGGTATGAGTGAAGACGGGGTGTTCCCATCGTATCATAAATCGTAATGTGACACTCAGTAGTACTGACAATATATATCGGCTCTTGAGTGGAACGATGTGCCATCAGCAATGCTAAAGCATTGCAGATGGCACCTTGTTCTACTCAAAGGACGATATACATGGAAAGGTTCAGCACTCACCCTGTCGATTGTATAACTTCTTTGTGTGGTGATTATCGATCAAGTCTGAGTTATTGCACTTGATACTCACCCCTCCCCATTGGTATTGACACACGCAATTTGCGTTTGAAACGAATACTTGAGAGTTTCTCCGTTAGAATTCTCGGAAAGTAAGCTCTTTTCTACTATAGTGCACTTCTGGCGAAAGAGGGCATGCGTGGGCCCCCTGCCCCCTAGTCACAGGGCAATGAGTGACTGCACTCCCCGGCTTCCGGCGCACGTGAACAATGTAACAAGAGGGGCAACGCAAAACGTGGGCCATTAACCCCTGCCCGCCAAAATATTTCTATGTTGAAAGAGTGAAAAGGACCATAACTCGGAAAAAAAACGTGTGGAAGAAACTAACGCTATTCAGGTATCGTCCTCCCGTGATGCTCTATCACGACACCAAATATCATTCAAATCGGAGTCAGTGGCGTCATGCCAATGGTGCACGGGGCGGGGGGGGGGGGGGGGTGGGGGCAAATATTTTCGGTGAAGGCCTGGGAAGTGCCATTTCCGGCAATCTGGGAAGCATTTTTTTTGCCAAAATTTTGGGGGCGTGCTACGCGCCAACCGATGGTGGCGCTCCGCTTAGATGGTGTTACCGATCATCCCCCCGCCCCCTATTTTTCCCTAGCATGACGCCCCTGATCGGAGTAGCCGTGGCTGTGAGATACAAGGGAAAATGTTGGTACGGTCAGAAGAACGGACGGACGAGCAGACGGACGAGCAGACGGACGGACGGGGTCTCCACTAGGTACCCCTTAAACTTTTCAAGTCGAGGGCATAATAAAATGTCCAAAATCAATAATGTTAAATGATTACGAACTTTTTATCGGCTGCCTTTTATCTGCTAGAGTGCTAAATTATTCTTGGTTGTTAAAATTTGTTCACAGATCTTGGTCTTTATATAATTTATTGGAGAGTTCCTTTAACCCCTTGAAACCGAGCGGCGCTTTTCCGGCCCAGAAGAAGGATACGTCATAATTTCATTAAGTAAGATGGCTGCTAACTGAATGTGAGTGGTAGACCAATTGATATTTTCAACGTTCAGCCCCAGGGCTGCACGTTGAAAATATTAATTGGTCTACCCCCCAAATAATGAACATGGACTCTTCCAATTGCTGTCATTGAACTGACATGGACGATACCACCAGTGTTCAAAGGGTTAAATAACAAAGCAAGTGCATAAAGACTAAATAATTTCACTTTAAATATAATATGAAGCATATCCACAAAATATGAAGCCTGCACATCAAAATAAAGACCAAATATGCACTGTACCATTTGAAGTATATATTTTCCCTGTTGACCCTCCCGTTTTTTCATCGAAATTATCTTGATGTTCAAACACGGTATAATCTGGAAAGGTTATGTTATGTGCAGCTGTCATGCCAATTATCACTGCTCATTACACAAAAAATCGACAATGTCTGCCACTTAGTACCTTTTCTATAAAGAGACAAATATGTAATGCACCTGCTCCACCTTATAGTACAAAATGTCCAGTAAACAAAATACGTAAACACGACAAATATATTTTCCTCTGTTTTGGTTTTCTTCTTCAGAATACAGACTAACGTATAGAACGATCTTGATGGGCCGTTCTTATAAGTGGTCAAAGGAAAAAAGTATGAAAAAGATTTTCAGAAATGGTTTATGGGAATGTCTTCTGTCAATTGTTATCGATAAAGAGTTGAATACGGAGGCAGTGTAACAGTTGAGGGAGAAATATCACGGACCACGACTAAAGCCTCACTTTTTGTAGGCTTACAGACATTTTAAATGATTACACGATGAGTTTAAAGCATTGAAAGCATTCGAACTCGGCAATATATGCCATTAACCCTTTACCTAACATGAAAAGCAGACGACAATCGCAAACAAAATTCTTGAATAACTATTTTTCCCCATTTTTGTCTCAAAAACATAGGTTATGACCCCTCATTGGAATGAGCTCGCCGAGCTCGTTCCAAAGAGGTGTCATAACCTATGTTTTTGAGACAAAAAATGAAAAAATAATGAAAATTAATTGGCGATTTTTGTGAATAGCGTTGGCAAGTTTTGGACTTTAAGTTGGGTAAAGGGTTAATATATGTCCTGTACAGTGCCGAAAGAAAACTGAACCGAGTAATCGTAAGAACTTCATTAAAAGTAGGATTCCAGTCATCGTTTCTTTTTTGACGGTGTGCAATGGAATAGTTGTTCAGGTGTTGCCAGGCGGGATAACCGCGAATTCTATTCCCGGTGGGGGATCAGAAACCATCATTCTAAATTCCTCCAAAACATGATTGTGTCCTTCGAAATACACAGAAGGGCCCGTCCCAGTCTTCGTCTGAGGCCAAACACAACGGTTTCGTCGTTCTGTGGCCAGAACTTCACCAAAATAGCTAGATTCCACCCATCGTTTGTGACGGCGCGCGATGGTCTAGTTGTTTAGGTGTTGGGATTCCTGATTGTCAGACGGGATTGACATGTGTTCGATTCCAGGCGGGGAACAGAAACCATCATTCTAAATTCCTCCAAAACATCATTCTGTCCTTCGAAATACACAAACAGGTCCATGCCAGACTTAGTGTGAGGTCACCCACACAGCACTTTCGTCGTACTGTTGCCAACGCAGTCCACACTTTCATGCTGCCGCCGAAAAAAGTGAACCAAGTAATCATGAAAACTACAAAGCTAGCTTCTAGACATCGCTTTTTGGAACGTCTGCAGTGGTCTAGAGGGGTGGGCGTTGGACTCCAGATTGTCAGCAGGGATTGCTGTGAGTTCGATTTCCGGTGGGGGATCAGAACCCAACTTCTAAATTCCCCTAAAACATGATTGTGTCACTCGAAATGCACACACAGACCCGTGCCTTCGTCTGAGGCCAACCACTGCACGTTCGTCGTACTATAGCTAGCCCGTTCCACACTTTTATGCTGCGGCTGAGTTGAAAGTTAACCAAGTAATCATACGTGAGCTTCATCTAAAAGATAGGTTCCAGCTATTGAGTGTTTTTTGACGATGAGCAATGGCCTTGTGGTTTAGGTGTTGGGTTCCTAATTGTCAGGTGGGATTGTCGTGAGTTCGTTTTCCGGAGTGGGATCAGAAACTAACATTCCCCCAAAACATGATTGTGTCCGTCGTAACACACACACGCACACCGATCTACGCACAATTTTAAAACACGGTCCGTCGCACCTATCAAGACCTGATAATGAGAAAAAATTTCATTCCTATGGAACCCTTTTTAACATTTCTTGCCACTGGGTCAAACCATGATAGACCCAGTGTGCCTTGTACATTTGTGGCGCTACTCTACACTGTCACTGAGCTTCCGCTGCCTCTACATGGTTGACTATATTCATCTGTACTAGATAAATGAGAGAGTCCATTGTTAACCACGAATCCCATCGGCAGAGGGCAGCCCCGTGCCTTTTGCATCATTCTGTAAAATCAACCCAGTAATGAAAGGGCAAAGTCAATTCAAAGGCATCAGTTGGAAGAGCCCATATTTATTATCTGAGGGTAGACCATTTTGTTGATTCTTAGATGGTAGATCTACGAGTATTCTTGAACCAAAACATTGCTAACTGTGTCCAAACTTGCTCGGATGGTGCTATATTAACATGCAAACATACAGATTAACGAGATGGCACTCGAAAGTGATGCATTCCCACACCAAAGTGAATATCCTGAATTTTGTAACCATCTGACCTTGATCTATGAAGGTAAATATCCCTGAGGTTCCTCTATACCATATTAACGTTGGGTGCCACTAGCTTCAACAAGTGAATGGCTGGAGTAGAAGAGGTATTTCAATGAATCCTGTACTCTTAACCTTGACATTTGACCCTTCAGAAACAATAGGCATACAGAATTTACCAAGTACCATTTCTGTTCCAAATCTGGTAAAAATAATGAAAGTTATGCGGCAGTGTGTTTAGAGCACAACATTCCTCCCATACCTCTACACACAAACACAGACCCTAGCAAATACGATATCCACACTTCGACTATCGTCGGGCGTGAATAATAAGCACAGGCAGTCGTCGCCTATACGTCATTCCGTCAGTCGACTCGCGTTTGTGGGGGAGACTTTTAAGGTAATGTTGCTTCCTTTTTACAAGTTAAGGTGTCTCTTTTTGATAACACCGCTTTAACTATCATAATTATAATAAATCGACCGTTTGACCATGTGACACTGACTTACTGAAACACGTCTTTGTTACCCAAAATTCTATTTCCAGATATGATGCTATTCAAATCGATTTTTTCAAACCTAATTAAATATGAATATTTGTTAACGTCTTCATAAAATACACTAATAGAAATACGCCCATTATGAAATTAACCTTTCCGCTAACAAAACTTCAATATCTATCAAAGGCCTTTAAAAAAAAACATCATTCAAATTTTATTATTTTCAATTTATGCAGCCAAAACATACCTTGTGTCCCTTCATTGGAATGAGCTCATCGAGCTCGGTCTTGTGAGGGGTCATAAGCTATGTGAATGAGGCAAAAAATGAATATTTTCAGTTATTCAATAAATATTGTTGAAAGTGTCGCCCTCTGTTCATGTTTGGTAATGGTTACTAAATGCGTTTTAATTCATAATCTTCCGAGGGAAAACTATCGTTTTATTGTGGGAAATGGGCTGGAAGGAAATAGGACGAGAGGGAATTACACTCTGAAATCAGTTGGGTCAAAAATCCAAAAACGATTTGTATTTGAAAACTGTTTTTTGAAATTATGCATGATGTCTCCCACCCCTATTCAGTCTTTGTCCCTCACCTTCGCCCTCTCTAGCACACAGATTTTAAAAGGAAGTAGCAAAAAACTGCAGTAAGTTCAGTGATAGTATCCTTTTACCCATTACTGTCCATATATAAAACCAACTGTAATTTGAAAATCACCCTGATGCGAGAAGTCATGGGAAAATATAACCCCCTCCAACTGTAACACAGCCAACGCCAACACATAACTACGATACGGAAAAATCCAAAGCTACTTTGTAAGCGGCAACCTTTTTTCTGTTGGCTAATTTCTTTTGCCCGTACCCCCCATCATACGTAACTGTTTGTTTTACCCCATGCATCAAGATATGGTCTGAGTGTAACAAAGTGATGTAATGAAGCGTAATCTACTGGCAGAGTTTTTTTTTTAGTTTTATTCCACAAGACGCTACTTTAGAATCAAATTTGGACGCATCGCCTTCTGGGCAAAGCATTTTTTCTATCGGGAATCCAAGGACCCGAAAACTATGACTTTGCTATTAAAAGCTTTTGAAATCTGAACGTCTAATAACCAGGCATTGTTGGTCTTGCGTCCTTCAACGTTTGTTCTCATTATGTTCCCATTATCAAAGGTGATCGATTATTTTTGTTGTGATATATATGTAAATATACATATTGAAGTGTGTTTTCAAAACAATAGAGATAAACTCAGGTATGTCTAACAAAATAAGGTCAGTGTAGTTTTGACCTAGAATTTTTCAATTTGCCAGAGCGTTGACCAAGTTTCTAAAACAAAAAAACTTCTCTTACCCTTTCACTGTGCTGTGCAATGTGCATGGGTTTAACCCTTTACCAACGTAACGGCCAAAACCGGTCAGCGCAATTCACAAAAATCGCCAATTAATTTTTATTATTTTTTCATTTTTTGTCTCAAAAACATAGGTTATGACCCCTATTTGGAACGAGCTCGTCGAGCTCGTTCCAAAGTGGGGTCATAACTTATGTTTTTGAGATAAAAAATGAAAAAAATAGTTATTCAAGAATTTTGTTTGCAAGTGTCGTCTGCTTTTCATGTTAGGTAAAGGGTTAAGATTTGCGAAAATGTGAGCAGACGGCGTAATGACCAAAGAACCGATAAAGAGGATCAGTTGTAACTGAATCATACTGCCCTGCGGGGCTGAGTGATTGTGATTAAATTATTACACATACCCTACAATGCAAAATGGATTTTTTGTTTGTTTGATAAAATGCAAAATGGATTCGCTCATTTGCCGAGTACAGTAGTGAAAATGGGGTTTCGACCCAGAAACACGTTGCTTCGTCACCAAAGCACATATTTACTCTTCAGTGGTGATTAGTCCTAAATTTTATAATATAGTACATAATTAACTTGTGGAGTAAACCATTTATTATTTTTAATCAGATGCCATGTCATCCAACACTTTTCGCCCACGCACACAAACAAATTTAGCACTACCCTCCACTACTCCGATTGCAGGCAGGGGCAGTTAATTCTCGCCAGAGGCGCGCCTTCTGACTTTGGGGTCGTACTTAAATTATTTATTGGGGTTTAACGACACTTTCGACAGACAGGGTGACCTCGACAGTTTTACAGGTGGAGGAAGCCAAAGTACCCGGAGAGAACCACCGAGCAGCGACGAGCAACTGCCAGACTCCCCAACGTACTAACTCCGCACAATAATGGGTAGCATTGGTTGAAGTGCACCATCGGTGTGTAGTAAACCTTATAGTACACAGCGCCACCATACCCTCACATGGGCAATCGGGATTAAGTGCTTGGCCCAACGTCACAACGCACTTACCCCTAACGGGGATCGAACCGTGGACCTTACGGTTCGAGGTCCAGTGCCGTAGCTAAAGACCCACCGCGATCCTAGCAATCTTAAAGTCAAAATTTCCCTTCGCTTTGTAATCATAAGAAAAACTACAATTTCTCATTGTTCCGTCAGAGAAAAGTCAAACTGTGGCGAAAAAAAAAATCAGTAGACCTAACAAAAGGAATCACATGCATAATAAATCTACAAATCGATTATTGCTTTTTTGTAATATAAGAAATGTTACCAAATTCCAAACAATCCACCAAAGACAATTAAAATTATCATACGAAAATCAAACAAGATTAACAGTGACCGACAGGCCATGGATGCCCCCGAAATATGACCTTGATCTGTGACCTTGACCTCCATCGAACAAAACATATTTTGCGCTCGACTCATCGTCTCCCCATAAGCAACATGTATGCCAAGTTTCTACAAAATGCAAAGAAGCATCTCAGAGTTATGGACACGAAAATCTTCCTGACAAGAGACAGACAGACAGGACAGACGAACGGACGTACGGACGCACGGACGGACGGAAATGACAAACACTCTATGCCCCCCCCCCCCCCCCCCGAACAAATTGATCTTCATTTTGTAATAAAAAATGTCAAATTTCTCTGTGATTGCACATTTACATAGGGTGACAAGAACGTGAATGAATCTTATTATACTGTGTCAAAATTAATAGCTTTTCAGATTTCACATTAAATTGAGTAACAGTCTTTTCGAAACCCCATCGTGCAGTGGAAAATATGATGTGTTTTCATATGATCCCTGACTCCCCATCAAAGCATCGTGGATGAAATCTGACCCGGAAGCGCTGTAAACGTACCCTTTACAAACTATCAACCCACACTCCTATTGGCACCCTCACATACTCCCCACAAGCGCAACCTTCCCATCTCACACAAACAAACACACACCCTACCATACACACAATTGGATGACAGAAAAATGATAAAGCCATTCGGTTCATTGTTCAAGAGATGCAAAGCCCACTCGACACAGTTTTCAACAGTTACAAATTTGCCCCGAAGCCAAACAAAATCAAGCCAGTCATGTCACGACTGGCTTGATTTTTTTAGGCTTCGGAGGAAATTTGTATCCTGTAATTTTAAGCGTTTGATTTACATTCGAAGTGAATTTCGAACTATGAAACTTTACAGCGAACATGTAAATGCGGTCAACATGACGGCAGCAACGCGTTTAGCACACAATCGTGTCATGACATTCTCTTCCTGCAAAGTCAATACGACCACCTCCAAGAAGACCGTGTCATCGACGCTTAGTGTTCAGAAATTAAAATGAGATAAGACTTGTTTTACATGGCTTCAATAACACAAATGTTGCCAATACCTTTTGAATCGGTACTGTTTTATCCAGAAAGAATACAAAATTGGAGTTGAGATACTGTTGCGGCAAATTTTAACACAGAAATATTTGAGAAACCGTGAAACTGCGGGATCCCGAAACGAGTCGCTTGTGGAGAGGATTTTTCCTTTTGCGTTTTAAAATATAAACAGTAGTCTGACTAACCGCGATGGAATAAAAAAAAATGAGAAATTATCGCGCGTGATATAACAAAAACGTCGTCAGCTGTACTTTGAACAGCCTGCTAGGAGAGATATAGGCGTGTTATGTAGACAGCCCAGTTTAAGGACCCATCAACCAAATTTACCATCATCGGAAGACTCGGTGGACAACACCCCGCTGGTCCATGAACAGACGATTTGCTTGTTGGAACCTCACGTTTCTCTTTATTTATTTATTTATTTATTTATTTATTTATTTATTAGGGTTTATTGACACATTAAGAGCCACGGTTATATCGTGTCGGTGACAGTTTTATGGGTGGAGAAAGCCGGAGTACCCGCAGAGAACCATCGAGCAACGACGAGCAGCTGCCAGTTCCTCAACATCGTAACTCCGCTCTGCAGCACAGGCAGGGTTAGATTGATTGAAGACATACGCACCATCCCATCGACGTGCAGTACGCCTTAGTCATCGTGCCCCCATGTGGAGAATCGGGGTTAAGTGCCTTGCCCAAGGACACAACGAGGGAGTCCGAATCGATCGCCCAGACGGTCACCCATCCAAGGACTAACCGGGCTCAACGTTGCTTAACGTCCGTGATCTGTCGAGAACCGGTTACCGCAACGCCACCGCGCCCCCTAGGAGTATGGATAGATGCCCACCATGTGGTCAAGATCACTCGTGTACAATGTATATAACGTAAAAGCCATATCCATCCAGCGAAAAGTTTAAACTTTAATTTCGAGTGACACAGCACTCTTCTCTCGAAAACTAAAAACTACTGATTCAAAATAATTTACAAGGGTATTAAATACATTGAAAGGTGTGAAAAGATAAAATCCATAAAATAAACAAGTTACATATATTACAAACGGGATAACCCAAAGGCTGATAATATGGTTTAGACAAAGCCGCAATGCTGAGTTACTGAATGAATGGTAATTGATTTAAGGTGCTGACTGTATGGGGCGCTATGAAGCAGGGTCTTGTTTTTTTTATTTCTTGCCTTATTCATTCCGATTCTGTGTGTCCCTGAAAGTAATTTAGAAAAGATAAGGTGAATAAATGAATGGGAAAGAGAGGAGAAAAAAGGGAGAAATAAAAGAGAGAGAGCTAGAGAGAGAGAGCAAGAGAGAGAGAGAGAGGGGGAGAGAGAGAGAGGGAGAGAGAGAGAGAGAGAGAGAGAGGGAGAGAGAGAGAGAGAGAGAGGCTTTGGAAGCAACGGTCAAAAGTTTTGCTATAGGAGGGGGGTTGTTAGATGGTGACAACCGACAGGAGACGAATCACCCGAGAGATTTTTCTCAGGATCACATGCGAGAGGTAACTGCCGCGATTAAACAGAGCAAAACCCTGGACTGTAGCATCCCAAGGCCGTCCACCCCCCTTTCTTCGTTAGGAACTAACATTGTACGTCCCTTGCTGATGTAATGTTTTGTGTTATTATACAGGCGTTATTTCTTGGGAGGGAAAGGCTCATATAAGAAACTCCGTAAAGTTGCTTCCTACTGGTTTTCTGGCTGCATTTTTAAAACTTAACTTTGGGTTAGGCATCCTCTGAGAGATTTGCCCAAGAAAAATATACACAATGTAAGAGAGAGGGGGCCCTTTCCTCTCTCACACTCATTCACTAACCCTTTCTTTATGTAAGAAGGGGTGGGTAAATGAATGAGTGCGAGAGAGAGAGAGAGGAGTGCAGAGGACCAGGGATAAAGCAGTCAAAAGTTTTGTGCTTGAGAGGGGGGGGGGGGGGGGGGGGGTGCCAGATAGTGACATCCCAATGGTGGTCACATCACCCGAGAGATCTATCTCAGGATCGTATGCAAGGGGTAACCCCCGCGATTTAACAAAGAAAAACCCTGGACCGTCTCATCCGAAGCCCCACTCCCATGCACCCCACCCACCACCTGCCTCCTTAGGAACCCACATTGTCTGTCCACTGTTGTCCCATTTTATTTTTACAGGTCGGGTGCTGTGTAGTTTAACAAAACTTCCTACTAATGATAGAACATATATGACCAATTTTGAATTACAATCTGTATTGGCATTTGTACAAGGGAAAGTTCTACCATTTCTAGTGCTTACAACCTGATTATTTGTATTCAAAATACCACAGATTTTGCACCGACTGGCATTACAGGGTTGACAAGGTTTGTTGTTTTGAGGAGGCAGTGAGCCCTGAACCTCAGCTCTAACCAATGTACTAGCCAAATTTGGGGTCTGTCTGAAACTGACTATGGGGGCACATGGAACTACTTCATACCGTGAAATAAACGCTCCCTTTTGATTTGTTATCAGGTTTTTTTGTCTGGATTTTGAAAATTGGTTATGGCCCGTCGGACTTGGGCCCTTACTTTTTTCTGTTGTAACCCCTACGGACCAAGTGAGTCGTGAGCTCATCACATCGTCTTTTAGCAGTTTCGATGTCCGAACAGATCCGGAGGATCCAAAATGATTGACTATATGGAGTCCTCTTTTTAATGTGGTTAGGATGACAACTTGTTGCAAGATATTGAGGGTATCGGTGGACTTGGTATATAGATCAGTTGAAAGGACGCCATCTTTCAGGGTGACTGAAACATCTAAAAATTCACAGTTGTATAGGAATACTCACTGGTAAATTTAACCCTTTACCCAACGTAACGGCCAAAACCGGCCAGCGATATTCTCAAAAATCGTCAATTAATTTTCAAAATATTTTCATTTTTTGTCTCAAAAATATAGGTTATGACCCCTCGTTGGAACGAGCTCGTCGAGCTCGTTCCAACGAGGGGTCATGACCTATGTTTTTGAGACAAAAAATGAAAAAAATTAGTTATTCAAGAATTTTTTTTGCAAGTGTCGTCTGCTTTTCATGTTAGGCAAAGGGTTAATTGACGGGTGAATGCTGTTTGTGAACTCCAAAAATTCCAAAAGCTTATCCCCATCCGCAGTACAGATAAGAAAGATATCATAAAACACCGGAGCCAGACGTCCGGGGAGTATGAATAAGAGGCTAACATATCTTTTTCAAAAATTCTCATGAATATATTAGCGTAGGCTGGTGCCATTTTCGTCCCGATTGCAGTGCCCGCGGCCTGTAAAAAGTATTCCTTGTTGAATTCAAACATGTCCCGTGTGAGAACTAGTTCTGTCATTTTACAGACCCCTTCTACCGTTTCGGAAGGAAAATGACGTTTGTTAAGAAATTTTCTGAGTGCCGCAATACCATGCGCGTGTGGTGTGCTTGGGTACAGGCCGACTACATCTATCGTGGCTAGCATGCTTCCTGGAGGTAGGGGCCCTAACTCTCGGATTTTGTTCAGAAAATCATTTGTGTCCCGAAGATAAGATGGTATACTTGGGACCAAAGGTTGAATAATGTGGTCTACCAATTCAGAAATACCCTCTGTAGGTGAACCACATGTCGACACAACAGGTCTACCAGGCACTCAAAGCTTATGTATTTTAGGAAGCAGCTAGAACCGTGCGGGGTTTTTTTTGTCATTGGGGCTTGCAAAATTTAGCGTATCCTCGGTGATAATGCCTTTTGCGTGCACATCAGTCAAAAGTTTATTTATTTCATTTTGAATATCAAATGAAATACTGGGCGTAACACGTTTGTAGACGGAGTCATCATCAAGTTGCCTATAGCCCTCTGCGAGATTTCTTGACCGCGCATTACGGTTTACATAATATATATATATATTATGTAAACCGCAATGCGCGGTACAACACATAAAAACACGGGATACATGTCGTACGTGCAGTTTAGTCAAGAAAATCAGTCGATTGGACTTAGTCATTGGATTCCGCCGAGTTGACGATTCCAGATCAACCAAATCAATCAGCACGCGGTAGGCATTGTGTTTGATCTGCATGGCTGATCTGATCTTGACAACTGGATAGAGTAACAAATTATTACAACAGTAAGTTAATCAGATTAACTCACAGTTGTGATAATTGTTATGAACAGGACACCTGAAACAACAACAACAACAAAAATGCATGGGTGTTGCTCAGCGGAAGGCACTCTAGTTTTTATTTTGCGTTTGGAAAATTGTAGCGTCGAAAATCTCTGAACATGAGTGGCATAACGAGAGACTCGTTTGAGACATGCATGATACGGATTTAGGAAAGTTCAGGCGCTCGTTTTCTGACGACCCAGAACTGATGTGCAAACTACTGATGTTTTGAGAGGAATTTCGTGGTAGTCTTTTAGTAATGTATATTATTATATGACGACCCAAAATACTCTTCAGAATCGCTGTAATTTGCTTATCAGTCCTGGTTTGGCGAAAAATGAGTCTCATCATTTCCAAATCCATATCATACATGTCTGAAACGAGGCACAAATGACGTCAGTGACGTGCGATCATTTCCGAGGCGACAGATTTACAAATGCGAAGTAAAAGCTCGGGGTGTTTTTGCACTGAACATTCTGGACAAATATTTCAAGATATTTCATTGTGCAAAGGTCAGGTGTCTTATTTAATTTTTAAATATCCACTGTCATACCAAAGAAAAAATATTACAACCGTCACGAGATTCTTTTTTTTTATTTACAGTTTTCACAGTAAATTACACCAACACACATATATATATATGTACAAAACAAAAATGCAATGTGTAAAGAAAGAGTTCTTCCGATCAAAATTCAACATGGGCTTGTGTGGTTATGGAAGACACTTAGATTTAGCTAATTATTTTAGATATTGTCTTCCACCTCAGTTTGATTTTGTTTGCCTTGTTGAACGAGTATAAATAGATTGAGTATATATCAATAGCTCTGTAATTCTTTAAAACTTCTGTATACGCGGTGTAGTTGTGTAGCCGTTTTCAAGACTACATGAATATATATACTTTTTTAAAAATTTGTAAACATGTATACAGTATGTCGGATAACTGAGCTTCTGTTTGCATTCCTAATATTACTTCCTTGGGGCTGACCTGAACATTTGAATTACAAACAGTATTAACCTTTTCTATGAGTTGAAGTAAAACTGTTTTTGAATGTGAACAATCGTATATGTTATTGATTCTTTTGAATTAAAACAAAAGCGGCAGAAGTAGTATGTCTCGCACGTTTGGGGCCTTATTAGCAGGATCCCGGTGGAGGACCCCGGAAGTGACGTCATGTCACGTGCCCCAGTGGCGCCATGTTGTGTTGTCACGGTAACCCGCGTGAGCTGCCATGTTGTGACGTCATCTCCATAGTGATACGTGGTGTGACTGCGCATGCGCAGCGCGTGTTGTTAGGGTGATACGAGCTTCCGTCGTCCATTTTGTATACTGGAAGCCGCCATCTTGGTTTCTATGGTAGCACGTGATTGCTATGTTACCCAATTTTTCTGCAATAAGGCGGGGTATGTTTTGAGGATATGTTCGATTGAATCGGGGTATTTTCTGGAACGACTTCCCTGGATAATTACCACAAACAACCCGACAACTTGTATTATTTCGAATTCTTTCAGAATTCTCTGTTTCTATCTATATATGAAATGGTTTACGTCTACCTAGGCTTGTTCCTTTATTCTAGAGTATACTCCAGTAGCGTAGAAGAGCCTATTAATTGGAACAGCTTTACTTATTATTACTATATTTAGCAATTTCTGGTCCATTCTTGTTAGTTCTGACCCTATTCCAAGTACTCTTGTTGTTTCATTTATCTAGATTATAACTAACCAATCAGATTGCTTAATTTCCCATAATCTGTATACAGGGTTATCTCTCTTCTGTATAACAAAAGACTATATCCAATGGCCATATCCCATGGAATCCCATTTTTTGCAAAACACCTGTGGCTATGGAATCCCTTTTTTGTCGTATGAGGCCATGAGGGCTATGTAAAAACCCTCAATGAGTCCTCATTTATTATCCCTCATACCCTCATTGAATTTTGAGGTTATGAGGATCTTGAAAAATCCCTCAATGAGGTATAATTTACTACGACTCTTATTCTCATTTCAGTATTTAACAGGTATATCCTATGGAATCCCATTTTGGAAAACGCCTGTGACTGTGGAATCCCTTTTTGTCGTATGGGGCCATGAGGGCTATGTAAAAGCCCTCAATGAGTCCTCATTTACTATCCCTCATAGCCGCATTGAATTTTGAGGTTATGAGGACCATTAAAAATCCCTCAATGAGGCATTATTTTTCCACGACTCTTAGCCTCATCTCGGTATTTGAGGACACCCATAGCCTGGTATTGTATTATTCGAGGATACCTATCGAGGATACCTTTTATAGGATACTTATCTCAGGATACTATATAGGCTGTACATATCCCTATAGGTCTCTTGCTGGTCCTTAGTACTATTAATCCACCTGATGCTTTATGTCATCCTATGACTGGTATAGATAGTATGCAATCCTAGGTATAGGGGTATTGTGGGTAGGGGTACTGCCTGGTAGTTTAGAACAGTACTATAGTATGGGCGGTATATACACCTATAGGCCCCTGTTAGTGCTTGGTACTATTAACCAACCGATTGCTTTGTTTTATTATATGGCTGGTATATGTAGTACGTTATGGTAGACCTAGTGATTTTGTGGGGGTGGGGGTAATGCTTGGTAGTTTAGAACGGTAGAATAGCATAGGCTGTACATATCCCTGAAGGTCTCTTGCTGGCCCTTGGTACTACTGATCCACCAGATGCTTCATATTATTGAGCGGTATTCTGGGGTGGGATCAACGCCTGGTAATACAGAACGGCAGCAGAGTATGGTTGGTATATTCCCCTAAAGGTTCCATCCTAACCGTTCATAGTATTAACCTACCAAGTGCTTTGTATCATCCTGTTACTGGTAAGGTGGTACGTAATACCAGTAGTTCCTACCTTATTCCGAGTACTCTTGTTGTTTCATTTATCTAGATCATTTATATAAATTATAATTAACCAATTAGATTGCTTGATTTCCCATAACCTGTACTTAATCGTACAGAGTTATCTCCCTTCTGTATAATAAAAACCTATATCAATGGCAATATCCCCAGCACCCCAATTTGGGCACCCCTTTTTTGAAAAGCATATGGCCTTCGGCACCCCTTTTTCTGAAATGAGGATAAAAGTCGTATTAAAAATCCCTCATTGAGGGATTTTTAATACGACTTTTATCCTCATTTCAGAAAAAGGGGTGCCGAAGGCCATATGCTTTTCAAAAAAGGGGTGCCCAAATTGGGGTGCCTTCTGGAGAATCCCTTGTTTCTGAAATGAGGATAAGAGTCGTATTAAAAATCCCTTAATGAGGTCAAATTTACTACGACTCTTATCCTCATTTGACAAAATGGGGATCCTTCAGAAGGCACCCCAATTTGGGCACCCCTTTTTTGAAAAACATATGGCCTTCGGCACCACTTTTTTCTGAAATGAGGATAAGAGTCGTATTAAAAATCCCTCAATTTAATACGACTCTTATCCTCATTTCAGAAAAAAGGGGTGCCGAAGGCCATATGCTTTTCAAAAAGGGGTGTCCAAATTGGGGTGCTGGGGATATTGCCATTGATATAGGTTTTTATTATACAGAAGGGAGATGACTCTGTACGATTAAGTACAGGTTATGGGAAATCAAGCAATCTAATTGGTTAATTATAATTTATATAAATGATCTAGATAAATGAAACAACAAGAGTACTCGGAATAAGGTAGGAACTACTGGTATTACGTTCCACCTTACCAGTAACAGGTTGATACAAAGCATTTGGTAGGTTAATACTATGAACGGTTAGGATGGAACCTTTAGGGGAATATACCAACCATACTCTGCTGCCGTTCTGTATTACCAGGCATTGACCCCCCACCCAGAATACCGCTCAATAATATGAAACACCTGGTGGATCAGTAGTACCAAGGGCCAGCAAGAGACCTACAGGGATATGTACAGCCTATGCTATTCTACCGTTCTAAACTACCAAGCATTACCCCCACCCCCACAAAATCACTAGGTCTACCATAACGTACTACATATACCAGCCATATAATAAAACAAAGCAATCGGTTGGTTAATAGTACCAAGCGCTAACAGGGGCCTATAGGTGTATATACCGCCCATACTATAGTACCGTTCTAAACTACCAGGCAGTACCCCTACCCACAATACCCTATGCCTAGCATTGCATACTACCTATACCAGTCATAGGATAACATAAAGCATCAGGTGAATTAATAGTACTAAGGACCAGCAAGAGACCTATAGGGATATGTACAGCCTATATAGTATCCTCAGATAAGTATCCTATAAAAGGCCTCATACGACAAAAAGGGATTCCACAGTCACAGGCGTTTTCCAAAATGGGATTCCATAGGATATACCTGTTAAATACTGAAATGAGGATAAGAGTCGTAGTAAATTATACCTCATTGAGGGATTTTTCAAGATCCTCATAACCTCAAAATTCAATGAGGGTATGAGGGATAATAAATGAGGACTCATTGAGGGCTTTTACATAGCCCTCATGGCCTCATACGACAAAAAAGGGATTCCATAGCCACAGGTGTTTTGCAAAAATGGGATTCCATGGGATATGGCCATTGGATATAGTCTTTTGTTATACAGAAGGGAGATAACCCTGCATACAGATTATGGGAAATCAAGCAATCTGATTGGTTAGTTATAATCTAGATAAATGAAACAACAAGAGTACTTGGAATAGGGTCAGAACTAACAAGAATAGACCAGAGATTGCTAAATATAGTAATAATAAGTAAAGCTGTTCCAATTAATAGGCTCTTCTACGCTACTGGAGTATACTCTAGAATAAAGGAACATGCCTAGGTAGACGTAAACTATTGCATATATAGATAGAAACAGAGAATTCTGAAAGAATTCGAAATAATACAAGTTGTCGGGTTGTTTGTGGTAATTATCCAGGGAAGTCGTTCCAGAAAATACTCCGATTCAATCGAACATACCCTCAAAACATACCCCGTCTTATTGCAGAAAAATTGGGTAACATAGCAATCACGTGCTACCATAGAAACCAAGATGGCGGCTTCCAGTATATAAAATGGACGACGGAAGCTCGTATCACCCTAACAACACGCGCTGCGCATGCACAGTCACACCACGTATCACTATGGAGATGACGTCACAACATGGCCGCTCACGCGGGTTACCATGATAACACAACATGGCGCCACTGGGTCACGTGACATGACGTCACTTCCGGGGTCCTGCACCGGGGTCCTGCTAATAAGACCCCAAACGTTCGAGCTATACTACTGGCAGAGCCGAGTTTCTGAAAGACCACTACGAAATAGTTTAGAATTGGTGTATAATATACGATGATTTATTTTGAACTGTAGTGTCTGTAAACATGTGTCACTGGTAGAAGTAAATGTTGTCTTGTATACATACTGCCATTCGTCTGTGCTTATATTATATCCAAGCTCATCGCTCCATTTTGTTTCGGATTTTCTTGCAGTACCGCTATCTTGTTCGGGAAAAGGCCGTAAAAATCTTTATTAACTTTGGCAGTTGACTTTAAGCGGGATACTAATGCATTCTCCACAACATCAATTTTTTTGTGTACATTCTTGGATTATTTTTTTCTAGTCTTGGGGTATTGAATTTATCAATCCCAAATATGTAGTGAACGGGATATCTAAGTTATATTTGGTTTTAAAGGTGCTATGTGTTAAGAAATTTCTGTTAGAATCTACAATATCATTTTTAAAAACACCAGCTGCAAACCATTTTTCTAAATGATAGCATGCATTATTTAATTTGATACTTTTATTATAAAATATTGGTTGTGATAAAATATCCTTATATGTTGATATAGAATAGTTTTGAAGGAGTGACCAAGAAATTACAACATTTCGCCAGAATGGGGGCATTGATTCCGATAATTTTTGTAGACCGTCTTTTGTAAAATGCCAAACATTGTTGAATCCAAATTTTTCAAAGTTATCAAGTGCCAGTGCTTTCCACTGTGATGAGCTTTCCGAGTCACGAGATTCTTAGTTAAATTTTTTGTAAGGAATATTTATATCTAGCAATGTATCTAACTAATGAAACAATCAACCCATAACCCTTTACCTAACATGAAAAGCAGACGACATTTGCAAACAAAATTATCGAATAAAGTTTTTCATTTTTTCCGTCAAAAACATAGCTTATGACCCCTCATTGGAACGATGTCAACGAGCTCGTTCCAATGAGGTATCATAAGTTATTTTTGGAGGCAAAAAATGAAAATTGAATGGGCAATTTTCGTGAATAGCGCTGGCCGTGTTTGGCCGTTACGTTGAGTAAAGGTTTAATGTGCATATTGACCTCATCTCGCTTTCGTCAATATATACATATGCACCAGGAAAAAATGAACGATAAGCGATATGGCATGGGAAACCACCGGAGCAGGTCGAGAAAAATTTATCGATCTTTGTGTGTAGCGAAATAAAAGCCGAGGAGGTACGAAAAGTGGTCATACCATTAAGGAACGAAAAAGCGGGAGGGGTGGACGAAATTCCTAACCAGTTCCTAAAAATGGGGAGAGGAACTCTATGAAAGCCTAAAGGCCCTATTTAATTTAGCCATAGGAAACAAGAGGCTCCAAAAGAGTTGAGAGTAAAAAAGGTCACAGGGGTAAAAGTAGAAAGGAAGAGGTAACAGTATTTTTTTACCTCTTCCTTTCAACCTTTACCCCGGTTTCTTTTCTTTTCGGGTGGTATTACACACCCGTTCAGTCAGAACTTGGCTCACGAGAACTTTCATCGCCACATTTCATTTCTATAGTCAGTTGTATAGCATGTACCCGATCGTCCCTATTCAGCCGGACCCCGAAAGTGAGGTCATGTCACGCGACTCAGTGGCGCCATGTTTAGTTGTCATGGTAACCCGCGTGAACGGCTATCTTGTGACGTCATCCCCATAGTGATACGTAGTGTAAGTGTGCATGCGCAGCGCGTGTTGTTGGGGTTGATATGTGTTTCCGTCGGCCATTTTGTATACTGGAGACCGCCATCTTGGTTTCTATGGTAGCACGTGGTTGCTATGTTACCCAAAGGCTTACAACAGGACAGGGGTATGTTCGGAGGGTATGCTCCATTGTACAAGAGTAATTTCCCGATTCGTATAATTACCACAAACAACCCGACAATCTTTCCAAATCACCAACAACTACATTTTATTTGAAACAGATTCCCCATTTTATCCGCTTAGCATGTAGTGCAGCAGTACCGAGAAGGCCACGGGGTAAGTTCGATTGAATAAGAGTAAATCTAATTACCACAAACAGCCCGGCAATCCCTCCAAATCGCCAAAATCCACTTTATTTGATATGAATTCTTCAAGAATCCCTTTTAGGACCGCCATACCATGGATTTTAATAGTAGCACGTAATGCTATAGTACTGAGGATTATAGCCAATTGATAGATAACCTTCATGGAAGCCTATATCATTCCTAAAGCCAAGAATCTATCGAGCAGTTACTGATAAGTCTTCTACCACTCTTGCTGCCTTGAACTATTACTTCTGGTCACCCATTACAATAGTTTTATATCACTGTTGCAGCTTTGAACCATTACTACTGACTTATAACACTACTTCCTAGCTGTACCTTCGCTCAGGCCTTCAAAATGTTCAGTCATATTGCTTCATTTCCCCTGTATAACATCTATACATACAGACAAGCTATATAAAGCATTCCAAACGTGGGATTCTTATCCGGTTCCGTAAAATTTGGATTCCGTGTTTTTACATACACACTCGAGGGTATGGAAAGGGACTGATAACACCCAATTATTATTGCAAGAACCTGAACAGATGAAATATGATAACATTCAACCAACAATCGCAAAATGACGAATGTACGAGAAGTGAACGAAGATCCAACACAACCAAGATCGAAGTGAACATAACAAACATAACGAACTTTGACTTAATCTTACCGCCCAATAAATTAAAAAAAAAAACACCTGAATGAACTATAATCCTAATGAAAATATTACATGCAAGAACCCAACTGAACAGACGAAACATGAACGAAGATTAAATGGTTGGACAGAACTGAATTATGAACAGATCCAACACAACTACGGTTGAACTGTTCGAATGAAGTCGAAGTGAACGAAGATCCAACACAACCAAGATCGAAGTGAACAGAGCAAAGCAAAGTGAACGAAGATTGAACTTGTCTGATCGAACACAACCAAGATCGAAGTGAACAGAACATAACAAGCTTTATCACACTGTTTGAAATGAATTATAACCCTAATGAAAATATAAAGCAGTTTTAACCCTCTTGAACTCAACATAGTTTTGAACACTATTTTTAAACTATAACCCCACAGAAAATATAATGCAGTGTTGAACCCTTTGGACTATTTTGACCTGAATGAACTCTGTATAATGTATAAACAATATTAAAACCCTTTGAAATATTTTGAACTGAATGAAGATTCGAACTACAACATTTGAACTAAATTCTCTCGATAGGGAAGGAGAATACCCTCGAGTGAAAATGTAAAAACACGGAATCCAAATGTTACGGATTCGGATAAGAATCCCACTTACGGAATGCCTTATATAGCTTATCTATATGTATAGGTGTTATACAGGGGAAATGAAGCAATATGATTGAACATTTAGAAGGCCTGAGCGAAGGTATAGCTAGGAAGTAGTGTTATAAGTCAGTAGTAATGGTTCAAAGCTGCAACAGTGATATAAAACTATTGTAATGGGTGACCAGAAGTAATAGTTCAAGGCAGCGAGAGTGGTAGAAGACTTATCAGTAACTGCACTGCTCGATAGATTCTTGGCTTTAGGAATGATATAGGCTTCCATGAAGGTTATCTATCAATTGGCTATAATCCAAAGGGCCCCCTCAGTACTATAGCATTACGTGCTACTATTAAAATCCATGGTATGGCTATAGTATTAGGTGACTGCTGCAGAAGCTAATGATAGGACAGCTAGACCATAGACAAGTAGTGGCCTTGGAGCTTTGGAGATAAGATGGAAGCCGTTGGTAAGACTAACTGTATAGGAGCTGTAGAGGAGCCATGGAAGCCGTTGGTAAGACTAACTGTATAGGAGCTGTATAGGAGCCATATAGGAGCTGGTCATAGGAATCCTTAAATACCGAAATGAGGCTAAGAGGGATAGTAAATTAGACCTCATTGAGGAATTTTCTCATAGCCCTCATGGCCTCATACGACTAAAAAAGGGTGCAGAAGCCCAGACGTTTTTCAAAAAGGGGTGCTGAAATTGGGGTGCCACGGGATATGGTTGTTAAATACCTAGATGAGGCTACGAGGGATAGTAAATTAGGCCTCATTGAGGGATTCTTCATGGCCCTCGTGGCCTCAAATGAGGTTAGGTCATGTGGGTTATCGGAAAAGCCCTCATTGAGGGCTAATTTACTATCCCTCATGGCCTCATGTGACTAAAAAGGAGGCCGAAGGCCAGACGTTTTCCAAAAAGGGTGCTGAAATTGGGGTGCCACGGTATATGGCTGTTAAATAGCGAGATGAGGCTAAGAGGGATAGTAAATTAGGCCTCATTGAGGGATTTTTTTCATGGCCTCATGACCTCAAACGAAATGAGGCTAAGAGGGATAGGAAATTAGACCTCATTGGGGGCTTTTCACATAGACCTCATGGCCCCATACGACTAAAAAGGGTTGCCGAAGACCAGACGTCTTCCAAAAAGGGGTGCTGAAATTGGGGTGCCACGGGATATGATTGTTAAATATCGAGATGAGGCTAAGATGGATAATAAATTAGACCTCAATGAGGGATTTTGTCATGGTCCTAATGGCCTCAAACGAATTGAGGTAAGATGGATAGTAAATTAGACCTCATTGAGTATTTTCTCATGGCCCTCATGGCCTCATATAACAAAAATGGGATTCTCCAGAAGATATCCTCGAGAGGTATCCTCAAATAATAAAATACATGGTCATGGGTATTCTCAAATACCGAAATGAGTCTAAGAGTCGTATGTGCGAGTCACTCGTTCGAGTAAATACTCTATGGCTTATTTGCTCGATGGGATTCGAGTCGTTCGAGCAATGACTTATCAGAAACTACTAGATAGATTCATGGTTTTAGGAATGATATAGGATTTCATGAAGGTTGTCTATCAGTTGGCTAAAGGGTGCCCTTCAGTACTATTTCGTTAGGTGCTACTATTAAAATCCACGGTATGGCGGTCCTAAAAGAGATTCTTAAAGAATCCATATCAAATAAAGTGGACTTTGGTGGTTTGGAGGGATTGTCGGGTTGTTTGTGGTAATTAGATTTACTCTTAATCAATCAAACTTACCCCGGGGCCCCTCAGTACTATAGCTCTACGTGCTACTTCCGGAGTCTGGGCTGTGGTCAGACTGAATTGGGCCGATCGGGCACATGCTATACTACATTGTCGTCTGTTTGTACTTTTTCGTGTTGTGTCTGTACCCTGAAGAAAGTCCTCACCAAAGCGAAAGCTAGTTGCAAATGTTTTTTTCCTGTGCTGTTTGAACTTTATTTAGACGAAAACTTGCATATATATATAACAAGCAAATTCAGTGAATTCAGGTCTCCCGCTGGGCAGCAGTTTCAAGGGGAACTAATGTATCTCAAGACGTTCACAATGATAACAAAAATATCCAAGAAGTTTCGTGAAGATCGGTTCATAAATACGGCTTTTAGTCCGAGGTGCGTTGACGCACGGGGCAGACGGACAGGCAAAAAGACAGATTTTCGGTACAAAATTTCCCACATTCGAATTGGATCTAGGTATTCATAAAAGTAATCCATATATGAAATTTCATCGAAATCGGTTGATTTTGAGGAAAGTTAGAGTCTGGAAACCATCAGCCAATCAAATTTCAGCAACCTAATTAAATATGCGTGGAAAAATCCCATATTCGAACTTGGACCCACAACTGATGAAAGTGATCTACTACCCAAATTTCATCGAAATCGACTGAATGTAAGGAAAGTTAGAGCCTGGAAACGAAAAACACGGAAGGTGTGCACTTACTGTGTATTAGTAATAGCACTGAATAAATCAAAGTTTCCCTAATTTGCATAATTTTTGCACGAGAACAAAACCCGTATTATATATGATGTATTGCATGTTACTAAACATTCATACACAAATTTATTCAAATGCGAACTTTCATATGGAAGTTCTGTACAAAAAAACTGATTACACCCAATTTCGGAACAAAATGGTCGCTGGTGGCCATCTTAAATTTTGGACCAAACCCCAAAACACATATTCTGGTCTCACAAGGAAAACAAAGATACCCAAGAAGTTTCGTGAAGATCGGTTCATAAATACGGCTTTTAGTCCGAGGTGCGTTGGTGCATGGGCAGACGGACAGGTAGACGGACAGATTTTCGGTACAAAATTTCCCACATTCGAACTTGACCTAGGTATTGATAAAAGGAATCCATATATGAAATTTCTTCGAAATCGGTTGATTTTAAGGAAAGTTAGAGTCTGGAAACCGTCAGCCAATCAAATTTCAGCAACCTAATTAAATGTGCGCGGAAAATGCCCATATTCGAACTTGGACCCACAATTGATGAAAGTGATCTACTACCCAAATTTCATCGAAATCGACTGACTGTAAGGAAAGTTAGAGTCTGGAAACGAAAAACACGGAAGGTGTGCACTTACTGTGTATTAGTAGTTGCACTGAATAAATCAAAGTTTCCCTAATTTGCATAATTTTTGCACGAGAACAAAACCCGTATTATATATGATGTATTGCACGTTACTAAACATTCATACAAAAATTTATTCAAATCCGAACTTTCATATGGAAGTTCTGTACAAAAAAAACTGATTACACCCAATTTCGGAACAAAATGGCCGCTGGTGCCCATCTTGAATTTTGGACCAAACCCCAGAACACATATTCTGGTCTCACAAGGATAACAAAGATACCCAAGAAGTTTCGTGAAGATCGGTTCATAAATACGGCTTTTAGTCCGAGGTGCGTTGATGCATGGACAGACGGACAGACAGACGAACAGATTTTCGGTACAAAATTTCCCACATTCGAACTTGACCTAGGTATTGATAAAAGGAATTCATATATGAAATTTCTTCGAAATCGGTTGATTTTAAGGAAAGTTAGAGTCTGGAAACCGTCAGCCAATCAAATTTCAGCAACCTAATTAAATATGCGCGGAAAATGGCCATATTCGAACTTGGACCAACAATTGATGAAAGTGATCTACTACCCAAATTTCATCGAAATCGACTGACTGTAAGGAAAGTTAGAGTCTGGAAACAAAAAACACGGAAGGTGTGCACTTACTGTGTATTAGTAGTAGCACTGAATAAATCAAAGTTTCCCTAATTTGCATAATTTTTGCACGAGAACAAAACCCGTATTATATATAATGTATTGCATGTTACTAAACATTCATACAACAATTTATTCAGATCCGAACTTTCATATGGAAGTTCTGTACAAAAAAACTGATTACACCCAATTTCGGAACAAAATGACCGCTCGTGGCCATCTTGAATTTTGGATCAAACCCCAAAACACATATATTCTGGTCTCACAAGGATAACAAATATACCCAAGAAGTTTCGTGAAGATCGGTTCATAAATACGGCTTTTAGTCCGAGGTGCGTTGATGCATGGACAGACGGACAGGCAGACGGACAGATTTTCGGTACAAAATTTCCCACATTCGAACTTGACCTAGGTATTGATAAAAGGAATCCATATATGAAATTTCTTCGAAATCGGTTGATTTTAAGGAAAGTTAGAGTCTGGAAACCGTCAGCCAATCAAATTTCAGCAACCTAATTAACCTAATTTAATATGTGCGGAAAATGCCCATGTTCGAACTTGGACCCACAATTGATGAAAGTGATCTACTACATAAATTTCATCGAAATCCGGTCACTGTAAGGAAAGTTAGAGTCTGGAAACGAAATACATAGAATGACGGAAGGACGGAAGGACACCCCGAATTTAATATCTCCCGTTTTTTTTCAAAAAGCGGGAGACAGAAATATATTTCAGAGATGACGTTATGGTCGCTGTGGGAAACATTATATCGCCTTATCTGACCAAATCGCTAAACCTGGGGGAGCGCGGTGGCTCAGTAGGTAGAGGTGCAGGCTGAAAGCCGTGAGGTCCTCGGTTCGAATCCCACTTGCGGCAACCGCGTTGTGTCCTTGGGCAAGACACTTCATCTCTATTGCCCGCGTGGGACACGGTGGCGTTGTGTACTACGGCGTTTTGCACGTCGATGGTGCACTTCTCATCAACCAATGCTAACCCTGCTTGTGTGGAGTTAGTATGTTGGGGAGCTGACAGTTGCTGGCCGTTGCTCGGTGGTTCTCTCTGGGTACTCCGGCTTCTTCCACCCGTAAAACTGTCACGGTCATGATTTGCCAGTGTGCATTAATATGTTACCTTAAACACTAATAAATAAATAAATGTCGCTAAATCGGAATATCCGATAAAAGGTGGGGTGAATGTAACTCTTAGATAATGGGTTGGGTGGATACAGGTATCTGTGTGGGTGGATACTTTTGTTCTTCTTTCTCGTTATGCTGTCGGCACACAGAGTTTTTGAACTGTAATAAGTCAAGATCAGTGTGTGAATATGTATTTGCTATTACATTTTATACACTTGGCCCTATCTTATAGGGCCAACTATACAAAATATAAAAGGCTCGATGTGCAAGGTATAGGCGCTATTGAAGGAGTTTGGTGTTAGATTTTGCCGTGATAAGTTTTTAAAAGTTTCTTTTTGGTGAATTTTGCCAGTTTGTTTACAGATTTGGATAATCTTTGAGTTGGAAAACAAACTTTGTAGTATAAACATACTCGGGTGCCGCAATAATATATATTACTTGCGTTTATAAATAGAAAGTAATCGCTTGACTGGACTGGTTACGTGAAATAATTCATGAGGGGTGAGGGACGTTGTACAAACACGAGTGCGCGAATGCGCACTCTGTTTATTACTTATCTTTATTAACGATAATTATATTATTTAACCCTTTACCAAACGTAACGGTCCAAACCGGCCAGCGCTATTCTCAAAAATCGCCAATTAATTTTCATTATTTTTTTCATTTTTTGTCTCTAAAACATAGGTTATGACCCCTCATTGGAATGAGCTCGTCACGAGTCGTCGAGCTCGTTACAATTGAGGGGTCATAACCTATGTTTTTGAGACAAAAAATGAAAATAATAGTTATTGAAGAATTTTTTTTGCAAGCCTTGTCGTCTGCTTTTCATGTTAGGTAAAGGTTTAAAAAACAAAAAAAAAAACCCAATGAAGTCCCCATTACACACACGGCAAAGAGTCTTCGTTTGCGCACACGGATACATGATTCAATTGTTGATTGCATAATTCACTTGTTATCGTTTATAATCAAACCCGGAAATCCCAGTAAATCACACTTTGGAAAGTAATAAAATTTAATTTTTTACAGATAGAAATGAAATGGTACTCACCTCCTAATTCGCATTCGCACAAGTTACATTTTCTATGTAATAATTCTATAGTAGATTTTTAAAAGAATTTATTATGTAAATCCGTACCGGAAAATAAAAACTACCAATGCAAGAGTAAACCGGTGAACATTGAGGTCTCTTTTAACCCCGATAAAATTACAGCTGACGAAGTATACAGCTCCCTCCGCCAGCTGAAAAACAATAAATCTACAGGCCCCGACGGTGTGTCGAATGAACTTTTTAAATTAATAATCCCATACATTATAGACGAAGCGGTGAAATTGTTTCACCAGGTTCTAGAGTCTCGACATTATCCTATTAGTTGGAGTAGATCAGTTCTCACAATATTATACAAAAAGGTGATAGACACGACCCGAATAACTATCGCGCAGAAGCCAAAGCAATACCACCGGTAAACTGTTTAATAAGTTCCAGAATTAACAGCTTCCTGGAAGATAATAAAATAATAAGTGAAAACCAGTTTGGCTTCCGGAAAGGTTACAGTACAATCGATAGTATATTTGTTCTGAAAACTACAATAAATAAATACAAAAAGCTTTTTCGAAGATTTCAGAAAAGCATTTGATACTGTAGATAGAAAAATACTTTTTCAAAAACTACAAGACATTGGTATAAATGGACCGATTCTAGAAACCTTGATTTCAATGTATAAGTCGAGTTTCTACATTTCGAAAACAAACAGCGGACTAGGTCCACCTCAGCTATCAACCATCGGGGTCAGGCAGGGGTGTAACCTCTCACCGACCCTCTTTAAAATATATATTGATGATGTTAAAGACATATTTGATGATACATGTCAACCAGTCCATCTAAATAATTATTCCTTGAATCATTTACTTTTCGCAGATGATCTTGCATTACTATCGGAATCACCGCAAGGCCTGCAAAATTATCTAAATCAATTGGTAAATTTCGCTAGAGAAAACAATAAATATAGCTAAAACAAAAAGTATGGTATCCAGAGCTCGCAAATCATCTGTCTCCTCCAATTTTTACCTAGACTCGTAAAAGCTCGAACACACAAGCAATTTCAACTACTTAGGATTAAGAATTTCACAGAATTGTAAATTGCAAGACGGCCAAAAAGACTTGAGAACGAAAGGCTTGAGGGCATTATACTCACTAAACAATTATTTTAATCAGAAATATCGCCCGACAGTACAAGTATATTTAAGTCTTTTCGATAAGCTGATCAAAACCATCTTACTCTATGGAGTGAAATATGGTCGTTGGAACTTAATCACAAAAATGTGAGTCTCTGCGCGTGCGAGGATGTACATATTAAATTTTGCAGACTGTTACTGTGGGGTAAATAAGAATGCGTCAAACAATGCTGCACGAGCTGAGTTAGGACAATATCCCTTGATTATCGACGCAATATTACACAAATCAAATATTACTGTAAATTAACTTCCCAGGATTCTACCACATTGCTTGGTGAAGCATTTTGTGAAACCAAGAAGCATGACCTCGATAATTTAAGGAAAATGCTACATGAATACTTTGGCATACCAGACATTGAACAACTGTGTCGCGAAAAGGGTGTTAAAATGTTTTTAACAGGGAAAGGTAAAACAAGACATGAAGAAGAATTTTATAATGCCATTCATGACGATAATAAAAAACAGGGTAAAAATAAATTAAGAACGTATCGCAAGTTCAAGGGTGAATATGTTTTAGAACCGTATTTAGTGCACACTATGTCTTGGGAAGCTAGTATGCACTAAATGCGGTTCTAAAACATACCACTCGTCTTCGAATCAGCAATCACAGTTTACTGATCGAAACTGGGAGGCATTCACAGCCTGCCGTTCCGGCCAATGAACGAATATACACCAGATGCGATTCGAGGGCGGTTGAGGACGAATTCCATTTTATCATAGAGTGTCCATTATATGATCAGTTGCGTGGTGAACTGTTCAAAATGTTCATTGATCATACACCAAACATAAAGGTGGATAATATTACACTCTTTCAACACATTATGAGGTACAACGTCCCAGAACTGTGCAATCCGATCTGTAACTTAATCCGACGCATCTTCTTATTACGGGAATTTGAAGTCCCCCTGTCATGCTTGGCAATTTCAGGAGAGCGATTTTTTAGCTCTCCTTACTGCCCTCCTGAAAGAATTAAGGAGAGCGAGAAATTGACCTCCTAAATATTTTGGTCTGGGATGATTGAGATTACATGTATTATGGTCACATTAAATTCTTGTTGTAAAGCAAAAATGTAATTTAACTGCGAAGTCACATAACATCACGTAATTTCATTTTGAAAGTGGTTTAGTGGTAAAAGATAATGGCTGCAACCATACCCAAACACAGTTGCAATCATTTGAATCAAAATGGGTCACAGCAATATTTTTTTTCTGTCAGTTTCAAGTTCAACAACTGACATCACAGTTTGAGGGGTAATTATTCAAGGAATATTGACACTATAATATACTACCATTACTACTATCCTGTCACTTGAAGCACTTGCACCAGGATGTGGCTGTAGATTTAAGCAGACCTGTTGTCCCAGAAAGTCATACGCCTACCACTACCACCTTCAACCCCCCAAGGGGGTAGTGGTAGGCGTATGACTTTCTAGGACAACAGGTCTGGGTACACACACAGGTCTTGTCAAGTGTGTGTTCGGTTGTTGAGTGAGACATCTAGATGTCTAAGAGATTTCGCTTTACCTTAGTAAAGTTAATAAAATCTCTGATGTAGTTAGTCTGTTGGTTTCAGTTTCAATGAGTTCGTTCAAACGGATACTTAAAATGTTGTGTAAAGCTAATTGCTCTCCTAAGCTGATTGAGGAGAGCGATTTTTTGCCCTCCTGCATTTTTCAGAATGCCAGGCCTGCCCTGTGATTTATGATTTATGGTAATCATTGCGATGCCTTCTTAATGTATGACTGTATGATTATATACCTTATCATGGGTGTATCCGTCGTTTCTTCATTGTCCGAATTATTTTTCATTCATTTCGTTTTATATTGTTTCATTATTGTTTCATTATATTACCACAATAATGCTGTTGTAAATCTGGCAATCTGCCTCAAGAACGAGTTTATTGCTTCAATAAATTCTTTTCTATTCTATTCTGAAAAGAATCAGTACTAACAGTAAGTTATAGCCATGGACGTACTTCGAACATCCACGATAATTCTTCTATCCACTTTTTAATGCATTGATGTTTAGTGTATTGCCGAGAACATTAGAAATTCTGCAATTTTTACTGTAAGCCGAAATGTCACGCACAAGTTTATATCCTGTTAACCCGTACCCAAGACGAGTAGCGGATAACATTTACAAAAACATCCCAGAATAACTATAAATTGCCATTTTGTATCTAAAACATAGCACATGAGTCCGCAATGGAACAAACTTCAATTACTTGTTGAGTTGAGGGGTTATAAGCTGTATTGTCGAAGCAAAAACATAAATAATAAAAAAAAACTGAATGTTTTTTTTTTTTTTGCGGACACAGTTGCATGGTTATTGCCCATACGTTAAGGTAAAGAGTTAACAACGAATTCTTCAGACTTTTTGGCCGACACTCCACGCAATCATTAATATGTAAATAAATCCCATATGTTCTTCAAAAGTTTACCGAAACTGTTTTTTTTTTCATTCACGCCAGTTTTCATGTGAAATCTTCACGGCTTTGATAAACCGACTTTAACCCTTTGAACCCGAGAGACTCTTTTTCCAGCCCCGATACATCATAATTTCATGCAGGAGGTTACCTGCGAAGTGAATGTGTCAGGTGGACTGAGCAATATTTTCAACGTGCAGCCCCGGGGCTGCACATTGAAAGTAATAATTGGTCTACCCCAATAATAAATCATTGGCTCTTCCAATTGCTTCCATTGAACTGACATGGAAGATATCACCAGGGTTTAAGAATTCATAAAATTTTGTTTTGGTCTTACCTAATATACTGCACATACGGTTTTAAATAGAAAGAAAAGGCCATTGTGGAGCAATAATCAGGGGCACAAAAGAGAATTTGTGAGCTCCGCACTACGTAACTTTGCGAGCTGATGTGACACCATTTTTCCTCACATCTCTCTCTGTTTCTTTCTCCCCATCTTCCTCGATTTTCACATGCGCGTGAGAGCAAAAGAGGCTGCACTATATATGATGGCCCTTTGATGTTGTGGTGCCCTCTACATTGGCCACACTACCGCTTTCTTTGGAAGTCGTGCTTATATATATCATGTCAACGAACTAGTTTTATGACAAATAATAATGTTTTTTGTTATTGTCTCCTTTATTTATTTATTGGTGTTTAAGGTCACATACTTATGTGACCTTAAACACCAATAAATAAATAACTGATATCGTGACAGTCGATGGTGCACATGTCTTCAACGGGCCTCTCGCTTCAAAGGGTTAAAGTCAGTTTATCAAGGCTAATCGTTATCGTGACAGTTTTACGGGTGGAGGAAGCCGGAGTACCCGGTGAGAACCACCGAGCATCGACTAGCAACTGTCAGCTCCTCAACAGTCTAACTCTGTTCAAGCTCCGCTCAAGCAGGGTTACAGCGGATGAAGACATGTGCTCCATCGACGTGCAGTACGCCTTTGTACACGGCGTCATCGTGTCCAAAGAAACCAGGATAAAGTGCTTTGCCCAAGAACACAACGCGGGACGTCCCGGACGGGGACCGAACTCGGGATCTCTAGCATAGAAGTCCAACAGTCTATTACTAAGCAACCGCGCTCCCTGTTATTGTCTCAAGAAAGGAAACTGTGAATGCAGAAATCAAAAGTCCAGCAAATCAAGTGAGATATGCTTGGCAGCTCACCGCTCCTTCAGGATGGGTGGTTAGTTACGTCAAGATCGAAGTCCAGCTTACGTTATCTGTACGAATACTTTAAAAATGATGCATGAAAACTGTCAGCATATCAACTGTTCTTTATAAATGACCGCATGCAAACGAGTGACTCAATGCTTTTGTGTTTACTACAAGAAAGGCTGCGCGTAACCCACCCAATCTTCTATAGTACGAAAGAATCGTATAAACGTGACGGTAGTTCCGCCTTTCATGCGATCGTACGAGCCAGATAATGGAGTTGAAGTGTCGTTGGGTGGGTGGATGGGGGATGGGTACTGTAACTGTACCCGTCTTCTGCAGATCTAAATATACTATAATGTTTTAATTATCAGAAAACACATTGTAATTGTTGTCTGCAACTTTACAAAGGTGTTCAAATCATAAAAATTCTCTGAAGACCGTAAAATATTTCTTTGTAAAGTTATTTATTGGTGTTTTTAAGGTCATATATTTCTGCACAATGGCTAATCATGACCATGACAGCTTTACGGGTGGAGGAAGTTGGAGTACCCGGAGAGAACCATCGAGTAGCGGTGAGCAACTGTCAGCTCCCCAACATACTAACTCCACACAAGCAGGGTTAGCATTGGTTGAAGACATGTGCACTATCGACGTGCAGTACGTTTTTAGTACACAGCGTCACTGTGCCCCCACATGGGCAATGGGGGTGAAGTCTCTTGCCCATGCAAGGACACAGCGCGGTTGCCGCAGGTGGGATTCGAACCGAGGACCTCTCGGCTTGCAGCCTGCACCTCTACCTACTGAGCCACCGCGGCCCCTCTTTGTAAAGATAAATAAAGTTTCAGAACAGTGCCGCAGACAACTTTTTGTGGGAGCGATAAAAATATCAGACAGACAGAAAACTGAGACGCAAAGCATCACCATGCGCAACTCGGCGATGCACAGTTGGAAGTTTTATAGTATCTGCCTCCCAATTAAGAAGAAGTACATTTCTGAAAACTCATGGGAACTTAAGTACGCCTACTCCATTATACACGGAAATGGTTTGCGCGCACAGAGGGCTCGTGTGGATGGTATTGGACCAGGATAGCCCCTTCCGACCCTTGCAAAGGTATAATAAATGTTTTCGAGGCATGTCTGTGCGAGGTAGAGGATAGAGGAAAAAAAGAAGTAGAAGAAGCAGGGTCCTGTCGTCATTGGCGTGGGCTCCGTTTCTTCTGTTTCGGTTTTTGTTGCTGCTTAGTTTTGTTGGAAGCTGTTGATGAAGCAGTAGATTGGTTTGGGGTGGCGTGTCCTCACCAAGAAGTCTGTCGTGGATGGATCTAGTGTCTTCCGTATTGTGTCGGGCCTTGGAGGAAAGTCGTTTTACTTGATCCATCATATCCACCAGTTGGTCAACAATCTCAGTATGGAGCTCTATTAACTCTCTAAGGTCAGAGGGCGAGCGGCGAATGGGGAACTGGAAGCGGGTACCGGGAGAAGAAATTTCCATTTCCACCACAGTCTCCACAGGTCGTTCCACATCCATCTGCTCCAGAGGGGGAGTTGCTGAATTGGTTCATCTGTGTGAGTAGGAAAGGGAAGTGCTGGCTGTTTCACCTACTTTCTTCTCCTCACCCTTAGCTCTTTTTCCCCCTTGAAAGCGTCAAGAGTTGGACGTCCCGACGCTTGGGTGACGGGCTCTTCTTTTTCTTTCTTTCTTTCTCTCTTTTCTCATCTGCAGGAGTTGATACGGGCTCTCCCGAGTCTCGGGCGAGGACCAGTCTGCAAGGAAGTCCTCTCACGAAAGGTACTACCTCTCCCCGAGGGTGGTGGGGGTACTGACGTCTGTCTCAATTTCCACTGTCAGATGTATGCTCTTGACTGACCGACCGACTGAGAGGACAAAAGACGTTCATAGCTCACAATTTTTTCCGGATTGTCGTGGAAATTCCAATGGAGCCATTGAGAGAGCAACAATTGAAGTCAGAAGTGTGAATGGAGGGTTATCGTTTGGTATGGTATGTCTATCCCATCATCGCAGAATGTTGTGCTTTTATATCAAGGTATTTTATTCACACTTCTGTCATGTTGTTACCATGTAATGCTTTAACAGATTTGTAAAGAAAGACCACCCCGACCATACAATAGTTTCAGCCCAAGCCTTTAATTCATTCTGGTTCTTAACTTCTTATTTTCTGACAGAAATGTTTTATGTGTAATTAGCGTCGACGCCTGTCATTTGCAGACCTAACTATGTGGCCGTGTCAGTTGAAGGGTTAACCCTTTGAAATTTTAATTATCCTGATGTTCTAACGTCACTGGGAATTCAGTTTCCTCATCGTTTTTCAAAATGCGACGTCAAACGTCGGGAAGTACGAATAAGATATTTTTCACATTAGTGATTAACTGGTTGAGGGCTAGATTATTTCTGGTGCTCTGAATTTGTTATTCAAAACTTGTTTTATTACAAATTATTGGAGTGTCCACAGGCACTCTCCAATAATTTGTAATAAAACAAATTTATAAAAACAAAATACTATTTGAGTTTGAATGAATATGAAATATAAGCAAGGAAAGTGTTGGCTTTTGCTCCGGTATCCTCATTTTTTGAAAGTCCTGATAGTGGCTTCTGGCATTCAACCAGTTAAGAAGTCTTGCTAGCAGGATTATATTCGTATTTTAAGCTGCGATAACATTTGACTCAAGGGTTGTCACTGAGCACTATTCGAGAGAAAATAGGAATTGGGGTTAAAACTTTAAAAATCGAAAAATAATGACAAAACAAATGACCGCCATGTATCAACGCGCTGTTTGATTTCGTACATCATACGAAGTACACAAGTATCAAAGGGTTAACACAACTATTCTTTACGTGAAAAAGTGTTTTGAATGATTGTGCCTTCGCAATCAACATTTGACTCAGTGGGATTTATTATTTTCTTTATTCCCCTGCAGGGTGGAAGTGCAGCCATCATATATAGTGTCAACATTGCAAGCTGGAGTGGAGAAAATCGTGGTCAAGAGTGAATGTCAGTAATCGGAGATGAGGTAAACGGCGGGGACCCCTAATTGACTTCATGTCACGTGACCCAGTGGCGCCGCGTTTGGCTTTCTTGGTACCTCCCGTGAGCGGTCATCTTGTGGCGTCATCCCCATGGTGATGCGTGATGTGAGTGTGCATGTGCAGCGCCTATTGTTAAGGTGATACTTAGCAACCACGTGCTACCATAGAAACCAAGATGGCGGCCTCCAGTATACAAAATGGAGGACGGAAACACGTATCACCCTAACAACACGAGCTGCGCATGCGCACTCACATCATGTATTACTACAGGGACGACGTCACAAGATGGCCGCTCACGTGGGTTACCATGACAACACAACATGGCGCCACCAGGTCACGTGACTATGACGTCACATGAGATCCTGAATGAGATCCTGCCAATGGGGCCTGAACGAGTACATCTCCTACTACTCATGTCGAAACACTCGCCTCCTGCACATGAAGTGTACTGAGCCTTTAAAAACTAAAAGCTTTGCAACGTAGGTAAAGTGTGAAGACTTAAGTACAGTTTTATTAGGCCAAAGAAAATTACTCTTTTGATTCTCAGGCAGCGATACATTCGTTTATTCAGCCGCGTTGGTCAAATTTATTTCGGAGGCAAAATTCAAAATGTATAAAACTATCATAGTTTATGATTTTAGCGGTATCACATCACGATTTGCGATGCAATATGTCGTATACATTGGTACAGAATTATTATTCTCTTCGCGAAATGCGACACGATTCTCATACATGTACACAATAATTATTTATTTAACTGGTTGAGGGCTAACTTAGTTTTGTTGATCTGAGTTCGTTCATCTAAAATTGTTTTATTACAGATTATTGGAGAATGCCAACAGGCACTCTCCAATAATTTGTAATAGAACAAAATTGTATAAACAAACTATCATTTACGTTTGACTGAATACAAAACATGGGTAAGAAAAATGTTGGCATTTGCACTGGTAGTCTAATTCTTTTTTAGTTAAAAAACTCCCTATTATTTTTGATAGCCATTTTAGTTGTTCTGTATTGATTTTATGTTGTATGATCACAAGAAAAAACTATCAGCGAAACCAACATGGAATTTCTAGTATTTAATTTTAGGCTCTCACAATTGGATTTTATGCACCGGCGACCATTCCATCAGACATAAAAAATAAAAATAAAAACCGCCCTAGTTAATTCGTTTTTAAAAAAAAAATGAATGAGAATCAGTTATTTAATTTTGTTTGGCCTTATATACAAATAAACAAGCGCAACTCCGAATATTTCACTCAATAAAAAATAGCCACTCAATCTTGAGAAAAAGCAACGTTCTTACCATGGAACTCTTCCCGAGTTCAACGCAAAGGCTGCTGGCTGAATCCTTGCTTGAACTTCTCTTTTCTCGTTCAGCCGAATTTATCTAGGAGAATTACCATAAGGAATGAAGACACGCCACAGCCGCAGTTTTAGGATTACACCGCGCAGTTCCAGTAATTGTGTTACTGTCTCGATGGTTTAAAGGCGAATAAAATACTTATTGGTTAGAATTTTATAACTAGAGCGCGAAATAATATCTGTGTACCTCTGTGGATGAAGGAACACCACATTACATCAACAATAGTTTGTGCGCAAACTCCACGAAAAGGGGGTAAACAAAGAAACAGCCCCTAACAGCGTCGATTTCTTTATAGAGTTATAGACAAGTGGCCCGAGAACTTGGGAAACTATGTTAAAACCATCTATGGGTGAAGTTACCCCAAATATCGGCGAACAAAGCCAGTACAGAGTAGATCAGTTGAGTTGGCAACGGCACACACCCATAAAGAAACGTTTCTAAACCTACATTTTTGTTCATGGGAACATGCGCGTAGCCAGGAGATGAAAGTAAGGGAAGCAAGAGTAATAACTAGGGGTGCGTATAGAATATGATGCGCAGCATCATTCGAATCGTGCAGCGTTGAGATGGGGGCGAGCACGAAAGGGAGTGTCCCCTCTCGTTGGATGGGATCCGGGAAAAAATTGAAATTTGAAACAAAAAAACTCCGCAATATCCTTGACTCTGAGTCCGTTTGTTTCTATAATTTATGAGTTGTAAAAGGCATCAATAATTAGGACACATCACCACCAAATAGAATCCGAATAAATTATGAAGTATTGTTACCGATTGCTTGCAACAACATGGTAAAATAGCAGATATACGTCGTATTTCACATATAAATTTGCTATTATGCACACCCCTACATTTGATAAATATCTTGATATTAAAATTTCTTGCCCGATGTTCCCTATATGGATTCACATGGAGGTGGGATGGCTGAATTTGTTTGGGGGGCATGTGCCCCCACTCCCCTCCAAGCCCCATCCCATGACCACGCCAGTGCATGGGGAACACCGTTTCGTTATTTATTACATCACATGCGTTTTAGTATTTGTCAACAATTTTCACGTGGATTAAGAATGCTGGTTCAAAGATCAAAACCAGAAAACGCGGATTGGATTGACGAATGCAATGCCAGCAGGAGGTCCGGGGTAACGTGGTTCATGTTTCCTAATAAATATCCCCTTTCGTTTTAATTTTTAAGAATTTTGCGAAGACAATGCTCTTGTATAAATATTCTATCATGTCACCACCCAATGTTTACAACGGCGAAATCGTGTATCGAAGGAGGTGAACAACAGCCATTGCCAATATGTCAAATGAATTGGAGTACAGGTTTTTGCATTACATCCGTAAGCCAACACACGTACCACGTAAGTCATAACAGTTAGTTTCGAGTTCAAATCGAACGAATGTTGAATTATAAAATGGGCCACAAGCTAATAGAAACGCGTTTTTTAGGTCTAGGAAATTATGAAAATACATTTTAAAATGTTTTTGTATCCTCCCAATGACTTTTCATTGGCATTTATGTCATATTTATGTGCTGTTGTTCGTTTTCCATTATCAACCAACCTAAAGGGGTTATTTTTGCATTGTGTTAAGTGGATACCAGGCTAGCACGAGTTAACAACACACCTTTTTGGTGTGGAAGGGGGTGTTGATGAGGTGGCGAACTTCCATGAGCAAATTTCAGTCATTTTCGTAGCCCAGAACCTCTGCCACGGTTGTCTGAATGAAATCAACGACCAGCTACGGCATTAGCGGCACAGAAGTGATGGCGACAGTGGACACATGGCAGCATGTTCGACATCCTTGCCTGGGCTCTTCTCTTTTTGTTATTTAACCCAACGTAACGACAAAAAACCGGCCAGCGCTATTCTCAAAAATCGCGAATTAATTTTCATTATATTTTTATTCTTTGTCTCAAAAACATAGGTCATGACCCCTCATTGGAACGAGGTCGTTCCAATGAGGGGTCATGACCTATGTTTTTGAGACAAAAAATGAAAAAAATTAGTTATTCAAGAATCTTTTTGGCAAGTGTCGTCTGCTTTTCATGTTAGGTAAAGGGTAAAGTGGTGATATCGAAATCGTACTGGTGTTTCCTTCAAAAAGTTTTATGATCAGCTAACACAGCATCGGTACTGGATGTGACAATTTTAACTTGAAGCAAGTGAACCAGCTGAAGAATATTATTTTAGTCAACTGAACACTAATGGAATAATTATAAATATTGATTTGTTTAGTAAGGTGAAACGAGATATTACATAACGAGAACTTTGGTTGTAATGTTTGATGAAAAGTCATAATTAGTCTCTATTGATTTTTCCTGGAACACGCAGATTGAAACAGCCGCCAGCAATAGTAACTTGTTGTCCTGGAACATATCCAGCTCGATGAATAAGAACATCGGCGGTGCGTTTCCATCATCCAAGTATTCCTACAAGTTGGGTCGCTCAATGCTTTCACCTCACAACCCCAAAACGAGATATTTCAGTAAACAAAGTTTACATAGTATGGTCCCCTTACACAGATTTTCTGATTTTTCAAATAAAACAGATTAGATCGATTTCCTGTTATTGTTCTGTGGTAATCAAAGACTGTGTTTCCTACATACTGTGTGCTATTGTATAGGTTCGCGTCGTGGATGTGTGTGACGTGGTGTTCACTTCTCATCCAGGCCTGGCCGTTTGAGGGGAGCTATTGCTCCGGTTCTCCTTGGCTCTCCTAACGGCAAATTAAGGAGAGCCATAATTGCTCTCCTTAAACTGTAATGGCTCTCCTGAATTTTCATATTAATAACCTTGTATAATTGATATTAGTGTAGAATAGCTCCCCTGAAACAGATTTAGGAGGGTCATAGTGGCTCCCCTGGATTTTTCAAAAGGCCAGGCCTGCTCATCCACATCAAAAGGGTGGATATTGATCAATTCGAGGAGCGGACTGGGCCAAGAAAAGTTACCAGGGAATGCACCAAGAGGCCCCAGACACGGAAACAATTTTGATTTTGCGAACTGAATGAACGCGGCTTCCTTGCATCTGAGCGATCAATGGCAGTCCACATAGAGGACATTTCGAAGCATTTTTATATCATCTTCATCGATCCTTCGACAAAAATGATTCTACGGGGGGGGGGGGGGGGGGGGCATCTGAAGGGCATTAGTTCGGCTCAACCGGAAAAAATTTTGATGTTGGAAAATGAAGGAACGTTGTTTACTTTCATCTGAATGATCAATGGAAAACCAGACTGCTGGTATATCGAAATGTCCTTTATGTGGACCGCCATTTGGCAGTCCACATAGAGAACATTTCGATATACCAGCAATCTATGCAATGAGATCCATTTCGCCTTTTGGTCATTTTCACGAAATTTCACGTACCAACAGATGCTGGGCTGCATCAATTTTGGGGGCCCCGAGGGGAACCCAAAAAGGGGATCCACCGGAAATTGTCCGCCTCTGATCAATCTAGTCCATAGTCTGATTAAATGTGAATACTTTAGCCACATAAGAGAGGTGGTTAACAAGCCATATTCTCTCTCAAACAACAATACTGATATCAAATCATTTACATCCTCAGGTTGTGCCTTCAGTGCAACAAGGCGCCATCTGCAATGCAGACTTCCAAAGATCCACTGACTTGCCTCCTTTGCTGCCGTCACACACTGAAAGAACCTGGAGTCTGAAGCAGACTTTATCATGCCACCTGTTTAATTTGACAATCAACGTGCTCTAATAGCATCGGTGAACTATGCGATATTAGGTTATTCAATGGGGAACCAGTTATAGGATTGAGTCCATACACTGCCATTCACCGCGTATGAGTCACAGGTACTCGGCACAAGCTGGGAAATCGAAAAAAAAATGATATTTGATACCATTTTTTGAATCAATTCAAAAGTTCATATTTAACGTTTATACACTTTTTAGTCGTAGCTTTGACATCTTTTCCCAAGTAGACGGCGTCCATAGATATGCGACTTGTGCAAAAACTTTCCCCATTCTCCCATTGGCTTATTTTCATCGATAATTGTCTCGGCATAAATAGTAGCCAATGGGATGTCACTGTGTCCATCTTCGCTTCTACGGATGCCGTTAGCTTGTTTAGTTTCAATGGGAAGGTTAAAAAATGTATAAACGGCAAATGTGATCGCCAGAAATGAATTAATGTAGATCCGAGATTAGTAACTGATAGATTTACAGGTTAATATTTGAATCTGCCCTCCATAGACAATGGAACCTCGAATTATTTATAATAAATCGGATAATTGTCACTCGTTATCCTCATTCCACTGTGCACTATCTTGTCCGACTAAATGTTTTTCGTCCTTTTCTGCGACTTCTCCCAGTTATCACGAACAACCCAAAAACACCCAACGATCGTGTAATACACCACTGTAAAGCTTATTCATCTCCCTTTCCATTGATACCGGGTTCTGTTGGATACGTTGTGTGAATCAAATTTGAGGGGGGTATGACGAAGATGAGTGCTATCGTTTTCGAAAAGCGAGTTGTGTACCTTGTTAATATTTATATACCATTACAGGGGCACGTCAGCATCGATTCAAAAATGGTATCAAATATCATTTTTCTTTCGATTTCCCAGCTTGTGCCGAGTACCTGTGATATGAGCCTATACACCCCCACTACTGGGCGCCATTTTGTTTCCGAATTAATTTTCCAACCTCAAGTTTTCACCTATTTTCGTGCAAATAAAAGACAGTTTACGGATAAATATTCAAAATGAAACGATTCGGATCTTTCAAGTTATTATTAATTCGTTTGGTGGCATGATAAATACGTTACAGGACGTTTACTTGCCAGGTATGGCGTCATGTTAGGCTCAGCGCGATCAATATTTGTCTCACTTCGCCTCACAAGTAAACGTCCTGTAACTTATAATACATGCTCATTATGACAAAACAACTAAGTAACCACAAGAGGTACACTGTACTTGGCTGAAGTCTAATATGTCCCAGAACATCGTCACTGGGGTAAAAGGGGCAGTTTCAATCCCACACCGTTCATGTAAGGGCGCTGTAAACATCCAAGGGCAAGGGAGGGGGACAGGGGTACCAAAAAGGTACTCGACGCTGGAGTATGAGTTAAGTCCGAGAGTTTACAAAGTGTAATAAATTGTAATCGGACATTCAAAAGTATTAACATTTAAAATATTACAAAACTTTAGAACTCACCCACAGATTGTATGGCTTATTAGTTTGATGATTATCGACCAGCCTTCGTCATTATAATTAATTTCTTTTTCTAAATGGGTTTTAACAGAGACTATCAGTCAAATGTTGAAACTGACTGGGGAAAATATCAGTTGCTGTATTTTAATACTACTCAATAAGAAAATATTATTATTTATTTATTTATTGATGTTTAAGGTCACATATTTATGCACAATGGCTAATCATGACCGTAATAAGAAAATGCCTGAGGTTTGTTGAATGATGCTCACATCGATGATACAGATTCGATAACATCCTGTATAACATCCTGAAATTTCAATTCCCTTAGTAAGTACTGAATTAACTGGCATCTTTAGGAAACTAAGGGGAGCTAACTTTCTTGTAACTTCCAATGACGAAAATTGTCAGCCATGTGTATCCATGTAACTCCTCCCCCTGTTTCGCCATCCCTGACTTTTAAGTGTATAGAATTGTTCACTTCCTCTAAAAAGACAGAACGAAAGCCAATAATTTTTCAACAATTACTATTTGGGAAATCTCGCAGTCCGGGACGACCCGCGTTGTGCCCTTGGGCAAGGCACTTTATCCCGGATGCCTACATGGGGGCACGATGACGCCGTGTACTAAGGCCTACTTCACGTCGATGGTGCCCGTCTTCAACCGTTGTACCTTGCTTGAGCTGTGCTTAAAGAGAGTTAGAATGTTGAGGAGCTGACAGTTGCTCGTCGATGCTAGGTGGTTCTCTCCGGGTACTCCGGCTTCCTTCACTCGTAAGACTGTCAAGGTCACGATTACCCATTGTGCATAAGTATGTGACCTAGAAAACCAATAAATAATTAAATAAATAAATAAATAAATAAATAAATAAATAAATAAATGAATAAATACATTTAGGAAATCTGCTCGTCCAGTGGAGGAACGCTTGATGTGAAGCCACCACTCGCCGCATCTGATTTCAGTTGTGATGGACGACCAGGCGAACGGTCTTCTCGAAAACAGATACAATCAAACGCTAAGGAAATGTAAGGGGAAAGTTGCACCATACCACTATTAGAGAGATAATATGCCCGCCCGCCTGCCTGCTTTTTCAACTACTGTGCTCCCTGTGCCCCCCCCCCCCCCCCCCCGCCCGGTTCCTACGGAATTTTAACTGAGAAATGAAATGTGGTTAATTACTATGTTATCGCAAAGCACGTAACGTCTCCATTTTCTAGGTGCTTTTGGTGTGGGTTGATTGTTCATAAATTTGGCACGGGAAGATTTGAATATTGGACTTCCAGGACCAGTAGTAAACGTTTGTGGATAAAAAAAAATTGTTGAAATAAAGACTTAATAGATGGCTCATCAATTATCCTCAGTGGATTTTGATTGACTGATTCGCTGACCTGTTCAATTAGACCTACGTAGAAATTTGGAATCAAACGGAAACTATATCGCGTTCCAATTAAGTATCTATGTTTTCTCACATTCCCATGATTAAAGCACTAATGACAGTTGGAGTGATTTACTTCCCCAGTAATAAGTCAGATCTGCCATGGCAACACGAATAGAGAATTTTCTCTATTTACATGCGTTATTTTAAACGAAAGAGGGGGGCGCGATGGGCTAGAACATTGGATTTGAGATCAAAAGATCAATGGTTCGATATTCGTTGAGTCCTTGGGCAAAGAGCTCCCTGGTTGCCTCTGGGAACACAGTGGCAGTGTGTACTACGGCACAGGGCACGACGACGGTATACTTAACCTCAACCAATGCTAACTCTACTTGTGTCGGGTTCCCAAGTTGAAGAATCAGACACAGGCGCGTAGCCAGGACTCTATAATAGGAGTGCCCTAACCAGTTCTTTTTTTTGCGGGGGGAGGGGGGGGGGGTATACATCTGCCTCTCCCTGCCATCTCACCCGGGACACACGTATGTTACACATGCAGTGGGGGATAAATGATATTTCGGGGCCTCGCCTAGTTGTAACTAGGACCCTTCGGTCGATGCCCCCTCGTCCCACTTCCCTTCAGGGAAGTGGGAGGAGGGGCAAAGACAGAGGGTCCTAGCCCTCCCCCCACATCACCGACAAAAGTCTGCAAAATCTGATGGTCTAAGAGCGAATCTAAGTCATTTGTAGCGCGTGTAGCCCCTATATTGGAGGCCATATTTTGGCCTGTATGATGAGTGAAAGTTGAATTGTGCTGTTTTTTGGGGGGGGGTGGGGGTGGCAGTGGAAATATTGGAGGGGGAAGCCTCCCTACCCCCACCCTTCCTCCTCCATAGCTACGCCACTGATCTGATAGTTACTCGTCGTTTTCTCGGCGGTTCTCACTGGGTACTCCAGCTTCCTCCACATTGAAACTAACCGACACGATAGATCCTCCACACTGCTGAAAGTGTCCTCAATCCACAATAAACAAACAGAAACAAATAATAAACGAAGGCGGATTTATAATATTGGGTCTAAACAATTAATAACTCTTTACCTCGTTCCTGTTTTTCTCTAGCCAAGTTAGCTTTAACTATATTACTACCCGTAAGATAATCCACCATTGCCCCGGCAATGATAAACCACGCAGCAACCACAGGAATTAAAGCTATGCGTGTTTACTTCTAATCGATTGCGGATTTATTGAAACAATGTGACCTGGTAACCAATGTAGAAATTTTGAGTTCCTAAACGTGGACAACATTATTGTGAACGACTGGTTATACGTGACTTTTACTTGCGTTTCGGTCGAAATTTTGACAAAGATGATAAAGGTGGATGAAACTAAACTAAACCAAACCAACCAACCAACCCACGACCACAACCCCAACCCCACTGAAACGTCCAATAAAATGCTTTCAAAAGATTGATATAATATATGAAAACATTTAATGCTCTACCTAACACAAAAAGCAGACGACACTTGCAAACAAAATTCTTGAATAACTATTGTTTTCATTTTTTGCGTTAAAACATGGCTTATGAGCTCGCTCGTTCCAATGAGGAGTCATAAGCCATGTTTTTGTGACAAAAAATGAAAAAAAGTAATGAAAATTGAATGATGTGTGTTTGTGGATATGACGCTGGCTGGTTTTGGCCGTTACGTTAAGGGTTAAAAAATATTGAAACAGACACCATGGTACGTCAAATTTACCATGGATGGGGGCGCGGGGGGGGGGGGGGATGTAGGGGCGCGTGCAGAATATCCGTAGACAGGGACGGGGTAGTGGGTGGATCAAAGGTATCAAAACATTTTTTTCAAAGGCTTGTAAATGATTTCCCTGTGCAAAAAAATCCGTATACAGGGCCGGGGTGGTTCAAAGGTTTCAAAACATTTTCCAAAGGCTTGTAAATTATTACCCTGCGCGTTTATCCATGATAATGATGTTTTAAAACAACCTGGAACTGTACATACAGCAATTAATAACTCTTATGCACACTCTTCATGGGTGTGGTTTGTAACACCGTATGAAGACTGAGTGTGTCTGGATATTATTCTGCAGCTATCCAAATGTAATGCCGCAACAAAACAAAGCACAGTTGGGTGTTTGAGTCTTCACCGTGAAGATAGACTGCCCCTCTGATAATTGCGGAGATGAAACCAGTGTGAAACTGAAGCACTAATATACCACCGGGGATTTATTTTCGGCATCGTAGATACAAGACGGCGCCATCAGCAATGCTTTAGCATTGCAGATTGCGTCTTGGTTGCACCCAGAGGACGATATAAGGGGGTGTATGCATATTCTTGAGCTCATCGAGTTATATTGCTCTCATAATATGTAAGGAAGTAAAATTAGAGTCGAAGTGCCAGAATAAAACCTGTAATCTTTTGGTGGATGCCATATAAAGTTGGCTTACCTGTGGGGCGGGGGAACTCGAATCTTCGCATGTTGCAAAGTTGCTCGCGGATGTGTCGCACCCCCCCCCCCCCCCCCCCATGAAGCCATTAGTGAGTTGGCTCTTTCGACCCCTTAAAGACAAGGATAGATATGGATCAGATAATCTCTTCCAGATGCCAATGTTAACTTCATATGTTTTGTTGTATCATAAATATTATGAATGGAGTGAAATAAAGAACTTGTATTTCCACTTGTAAGGTTAATCGGCTGTATAACAGCACAAGTCTTGATAAAATAAAACGGAAGCCTACTAATGAGGGAGCAATTAGTCACTAGCGTTTAACCCTTTGAAAACTAATGGTATCTTTCATTTTCTTCAATTACATTAATTGGAACCAATTAATATTTCTTATAGGGCAGTTGAAAATATTGATTAGTCTCCCCCACACATTAACTAAGCGCCCATCTTACTTAAAGAAATTAAAACGTATCATGGTCCTGCACTGGAAAAAATGATCGTTCCAGTTCAAAGGGGCAATACGATAGCCCATAAGGCAATGTAGCACTGATAACAGAGGGACTGATGAGCCAACTGTAACTATTTATACCCCTTCTAGCTGCCACTGCTCCCTTTATTTGTGTGACTTATACATCAGACAGTGAGTGCAAATGTCCCATCCCTGATTGAGATACGAGCCCATTCCTAAACCATTGATGGACAAGTGCTAGTGTATTCCCCGAGAATGAAAGCTAATCAGTTTTGTTCATTCTGAATTAGGTGTTTTTGTAAGTGATTCGGTGCCACTTTATTTTAAGCCATAAAATCATAGCATGATATGATTATTATTGTATATTATTTTAAAATATGATCCTAACGTGTAATGTGCTATCTTCCCTACAGTCTGTTAAGGGGCAACTGCAGTTACGATGCCACATTAAAGCAATATGTGACAGAAAGGGTTCAAAATTCAGGAAAAAAAAAATTACAGGTTTGTGGATGTTCCTTGATAAATGCCGACAGCTGGCCAAGAAATTCAGTTCCATCTCGGGCTCCAACAAAAGTTTCACACTTTGTTGACCATCTGAAATATTTAGGGAGCAGATCACTCACTGCTCCAGGTTCGACGCCGTCACTCCAGTTTACCAAACTTTGACTGTTCATTCATAACAAGTATTCGTAGAGTTTGTGAAGATTGGTAGAAATAAATTATGTAGAGAGAAAATCATCTACAGAATGTTGGAGTGTTACATTATTTACTTGCCTTCTGAACCACAGGACGGGGCACGGATAAAAAGGGGCCGCGGCTTATCAGAACAACTATAGAATCCAGCAACGTCTGGGTCCAAAGACGTCAGGGGAAAATTGATGTCCTTACCATTACCACACACATCTCTAGACGATGATCGGGTATTAACCTCAGCTATGCCACAGTAATTCAACATTTCCAACCCGATAGTAAGGCAGAATTGCAGGTTCCCGATAGGTTTTACCTGGTAACGTTAAACTTTTAAACGGCCGACAATGAAGCCCAAACTGAGACCAGAATCATCGTCGCCGTATTAAATAACAGGAATTACAGCATTCCGACGTAAATTGCTCCACTAGTCTATGATTAATCATGAGTCCATGGCATAAGCAAACATGTAATGAGAAACTAAAAATAATTAAAATAGGAAAATGCCTCGTGGAAACCCAGAGAAGTAAAGCAGTGCTTGTTTACTGTGATAAACAAGCTCTGTTTTACTGGTAAAATAGGACTCAAGTCCCGAGAGGCCCTCGGTTCGAATCCCACCTGCGGCAACCGCGTTGTGTCCTTGGGCAAGACACTTAATCCCAATTGCCCACGTGGAGGCACGGTAGCGTTGTGTACAAAGGCGTACTGCATGTCGATGGTGCACTTGTCTTCAACCAATGCTAACCCTGCTTGTGCATGTGGAGTTAGTACGTTGGGGAGTCTGACAGTTGCTCGCCGTTGCTCGGTGGTTCTCTCCGGGTACTCCGGCTTCTTCCACCCGTAAAACTGTCCGACACGAGGTGACCCTGGCTGTCGAAAGTGTCGTTAAACCCCAATAAATAAATAAATGGGACTCAAGTCACCAGTGCTTGGAGTGTAACTCCTCTAAAATGGGAGACATGGGAATAAACGATTGACTAAACTTGACCTTATCTCCATGTTGCGATCATGATTGGCCATTGTGCAGAAATATGCGACCTTAAACACCAATAAATAAATAAATAAATAAATAAATAAATAAATAAATAAATAAATGGCAATAACCCTCTCAATTTTCAACAACTCACCATGGTTTATGAATATATCCAAGACAATGTTAAGACAAAGCAGCATACCAGAGTTTATTGAATTGTGATAAATACTTTTCAATTTATTGCCTGACCACCGAAAATATCCAATAAAACGGGGAAAGGGCAACAGACCTCTCTCAATTTTCGACTAATCAACCGTAATTTTCGACTTTTTCAAAGACAATGTTTAAATTATGGAGCAAAACATAATTTATTAACCCTTTGAACCGGAGAGGCCTTTTTTCGGATACGGAGACATGATACGTCATACTTTCATTAAGTAGGATTACTGCTGAGTGAATGTATGGGGTAGACCAATTAATATTTTCAACGTGCAGCCCCATGGCTGCACGTTGAAAATATGAATTGGTCTACCCCCAGATAATGAATATAATAATAATTATTTATATAATAATAACAATGACACTTTGGCCGGCCGCTGATTTGTCGCGGTTCTCGGGCGAGAAGGCCTTGGTTACCCCTGTGCTCCTAACTGCCTCCCTATTCCCACGCGTCTTCTCTCCTCCCAACACTCGGAGACGAACTGCTTGATGACATCCCTTGCCCCATTCTTACCAATCTCTCCGATTAGCATGTTAACCCTCTCCTTTGAGTCATTCACTAACTACATGTCCTTCATTCACCCATCCCACTTCCCCAGTAGACTCTCAGTGAATATTATTCTTTTAGACTGGTATTTTGGTCATTCTAGACAAAAGTGTTCCAGGGTCTCCACCACACCTAAATCACACATCAGGCACTCCTCTTCACTTTTTACCCAATTTTCCCCTCAGCTCCAGAGACCGCGACCTCAGCTTCAACAACATTGCCACCCCAAAGGTGCCATCAATGTACTCTTCAAAACCAGGCTTCTCTTTCTCACGCAGACCACCCAAAGACCTCTTTGATTTGACCCCCTCTCGCCAATTAAGGTTACCGTCCTCCATGAACCTTTCTCTGGCGATTTTTTTTACCCTGAGTTGTTGTCGTTGCTGCTGTTGAACTGACATGTAAGATACTACTAGTGTTCAAAGGGTTAAACTCTAATGATTACTTTTCAGATTACATAAACATTCCAAACTTTAAATAAACCGGAATCAACAAAATGACGCAAACTTCCTCACTTTTCGAGAAATCGTCGTGATTTTTGAAGCTGTCCAACACAAAGTAATACATATGTCACCATTTATTGAAATCTGATCTTTAATGTTTAAGTAATTTCACAAACAATGGGAATTTGAGCAAAATTCAACGAACAAAGGGCACTAACTGCTTCAGTTTTCGAGAAACCATTGCAGCTTTCAAACTTGTCCAAGACACGGGCAATACGCCAAACTTTATGCACATCTAATTTCAAGCAGAACTCAACTAATAAAGGGCAATAAACTCCTTAATTTTGTCTAATAGTGATGGTTACTGTTTAAGACTGTTAATATGCCGAATGGAATGGTTTAACGCGCCGAAGGCGCGCAGGGACGGTATGGGGAACAAGCCCCTTTCGACCCTCATGGCTGTAAATGATTAATTTCCACATGTCTATTCGTGTTGAAGAAGGAACAGGTTCAGGTACTCGGCAGGTGTCACCGGTTGCGGCGTGATGGTCTCTTTGACTGATGTCGGTTGAACCCTCGGGTGAGGACCAGTGTGAGAGGTTGGATCCTCTCACAAAGGTACTAATCCTAATGGGTTGGGACAAAAAGATGCGCAATGCGCTTACAAAAAGGGGCCGAGGCAGGACGCAGGACCAACGCTCGCCCCCCTTAAAGTGGTCGACCACTTTTAGGGATGGAGTGGAGGATGTACAGGAACCGTGGGGGTTACCGTTTCTGTAACGGTTGGACTGTCCATAGCGGTTATTGGGGTGCTGGTCAAAAAGCATCTTCTGCGTACCTGCTTAAAAGAAGGCAGAATTAGTTTTCATTAGGATATGTAGAAATAAAAAGAAGAAAGTAGCACATTATGTTTTAATTGTGATCACAGTTAAGCTGTTGATCGGCCTGTTAGATCACCTTCTTCTCGTTTGTAGCGGAAGGGTAACAGGTTTAGACACTAAACCACACCTGAGGGTGTTTCTGTTATGCCCTTCGCTGGTTTCGACCATATTTTGATTAGTTTGAGCTTATTTTGGATCCCAATTAGACACTGCAAATCCCACCTCCAGCCGTTATGCTGGTTTCGACCATATTTTGATTAGTTTGAGCTTATTTTGGATCTCGATTGTTAATATGTAGGAGCACACCGAAATTTATTCAAACCCCGCAACGAGCAATAATTTAACCCCACAACTCTGATCCTAACCACACAAAGACAATATACAAACTCTAACCTTTTATGCGTAAATGACCCTAATCTCTAACCCCGCAATGTAGTTTCTTCACTGTTTCCTTTCCTTGCGGGGAAGGGGGGGAGGGGAGGGGGGGGGGGGGTAAAATAACCAATCTCTGTCGTGCCGTTTTACTTCCACAATGAATGATCAATTTTTATTACTTTTTCATTTTTTTGTCACAAAAACATAGTCATAAGCTATGTTTTTGACGCAAAAAATCAAAAATATTAGTGCTTCAAAAATTTTATTTGCAAGTGTCGTCTGCTTTTCGTGTTAGGTAAACGGTTAAAGTGAAAAAATATTACCAAAAAACTAATATGTGAATGACATTACGACTTGTTGGTAGACATTCATTTAAAGAAGAGGCCTCGTGGGGCCTGAGGTGCTCACCCGACCAAAGTAGTTTAAAGAAGGATTTAATTAGCATCTATAGCTAATTAACACTACAGAGGAATGAAGTCATTAAATTATTTATAACTCTGTTGTCCATGCCAGATGATTTTGTTCTAGTACTGGGATGTTACCACAGAATTAATGCCCAGATTTCCAATAATGCAAAACTAGGGAGTCCATATATCCACCTCTGGCCTTAACTTGAGTAAACTTGAGTTTGTGTCCTTTCCCTCCACCCCAGGATACATTTTACCAAGTATCAATAGATTCTGAATGGTGGAGCTGGAGAAGCAGATTTGTTTAAAGATAAATTCGTCATATTACACTAAGTTAAAATTTGGGCCCCCATAGGGAGCCCAAATATGAATCAAGGGACTTAATTTGAACAAACTTGAATCTACGTATCACAACATTCTGAATGGTGGTTCCCAAGATTTCAAAAACTATTCCTCTTTTGCAGTTAAAATTAGGGCTCCTGACTGGTGATTCGGGAGAAGAAGATTTTGAGAAGATACCCAATTTAGCACTATGTTAACCCCCCCCCCCCCCCCCAAAAAAAAGCAACAAAAATATCAACACAGGGACTTTATTTGAAGAAACTGAATCTGAACCCTCTAAGGATGCTGTGTATCAAAAATCAAAAGATTCTGATTGTGTCTCAAGAAGCAGATTTTTAAAGGTTAGTCCTCATATTGGATCAAGTTAAAATTCGGACTCCATTACGGAGCCCAGATATTAACCCTGAGACTTGATTTTACCAAACTTGAATCTGACTCCCTTAAGGGTGCTGTATTCCATATATCAAAAGATTCTATAAACTGGGAGTTCCTGAAAACAAGATTTTGAAAGAATATTGCACCAAGTAAAAATTTGGGCTCCAATAGGGAGCCCAAATAGTAATTAAAGGACTTGATTTGAACAAACTTGAAACAGACCCCCAAAAGAGTGCCGTATACCATATATGGAAAGATTATGACAAGCGGTTCTTGAGAAGACCTTTAAAGATTATTCCTCATATTGGACTTAGTTAACATTTGGGCTCCAATAGAGAACCCACATATTAACCTAGGGACTTGATTTTTCCAAACTTGAATCTGACTACCCTAACAAAGGTGTGTACCATTTTTAAAAAGATTCTCATTGGGGGTTCGTGCAAAGAAAATTTTAAAGATTATTCCTCATATAGCAGCAATTAAAATTCGGGCTCCAACAGGGCACCCAAATATTATTCAAAGGACTTGATTTGAACAAACTTGAATATACCCCCATATGGATGCTTTAAACCATTTATCAAATGATTCTGACTGGTGAATCTCAAGAATATATTTAAAGATTAATCCCCATATTGCACTACGTTAAAATTCGCACTTCCATAGAGAGCCCAAATATTAACCAATGGACTTGATTTGAAGAAACTTGAATCGGACCCCTGTAAGGATTCTATATACCATCCCATCTTTCCGATCAGCTCTCAAATCACATTTGTTCCGGAGGGTATATAACTTAAATGAAGACCGCTGATTGTGATTCATCCGCTTGGAGACAGTCAGCAAATAGGAAATGCAGAGTGATATACATATATATAAAGTTTTTTTTTTTGTTTTTTGTTTGTTTTTTTTTTTTTGTGTGTGTGTTAAGCCCAGGAGCTCTATGAGTATTTTCGGCTTTAAACTACATTTATTATTATTATTATACCGTATATCAAAAAGATTCTCACTGGTGAATCTGAAGAAGGAGATATTTAAAGATTATTCCTCATATTGTACTAAGAAAAAATTTGGGTCCCCATAGGGAGCCCAGATATTTACTGAGGGAGTTCCTTTGAAGAAACTCGAAGCTGAACCCCACCGTAAGGATGCAGTATACCAAATATCAAAAGATTCTGAGCGATGGATTTGAAGAAGATTTTTAAAAAAATGATTCCCCATATTGCATTAAGTTAGAATTCAGGCTCCCATAGAGAGCTGAATTATTAACCAATGGGTGTGATTTTAACAAACTTGATACTGACCATTATAAAAATTCTGTACACTATATATCAAAAGATTCTGACTAGTGGTTCTCCAGAAGAAGAGTTTTATAGATTATTCTTCTTCTTGGACTAAGTTAAAAGTTGGGCGCCAATAGGGAGCCCAGATATTAACCAAATCATTTGATTTGAACAAACTTAGATCTGACCTCCCAAAGGGTGTTGTATACCAAATATCAAAAGATTCTGACTGGTGAATCTGAAGAAGAAGATTTTTAAAGGTTATTTCTCATATTGCACTACGTTAAAATTTAAAAGTTATCAACTGACGGACTTGAGTTGAACAAATTTGAATCCAACCCCTGTAAGGATTCTGTATACCGTATGTATCAAAGGGTTCTGACCAGTGTTTCTGGAGAAGAAGATTATTAAAGATTATTCTTCATATTGGACTAAAGTAAATTTCGGGCTCCAACAGGGAGCTCAAATATTAACCCAGGGACTTGGTTTGAACACAATTAGATCTAACATCCCTAAGGATGCTGTACACCAAATGTCAAAACGTTCTGACTGATGAATCTGAAGAATACTTTTAAAGATTATTCCCCATATTGCACTAAGTTAATATTCGGGGCCCCATAGGAAGCCCAAATATTAAATGAGGGACTTGATTTGAACAAACTTTAATCTGACCTTCGTAACAATGATGTATACCAAATATGAAAAGATTCTGAATTGTGGTTCTGAAGAAGATTTTTAAAGATTGTTCCCCATATTGTACTAAGTTAAAATTCAGGACCCTGCATTGAGCCCAAATACGAACCGGGGGCTTAATTTTAACAAACTTGTATCTGACCCCTCCCCTCTATGGATGCTGTATCCCAAATATGAAAGGATTCTGGTCAGTAGTTCTGGGAAAGATTTTTTTTTAAATGTTTGCAAATATGCTGACAAAACAGATGGCAATTTTTTACCACTCCATTTTACTGGACCTAAGGATACTTCATACCAAATAACAGTTCTCTGTTCGGTGCGGTTTGGGGAAATATGGGCATTTGAAAATATTTCTTTCTCTTTTTAGCTCCTGGGGTTCCCACGGAGACATTGAAAATTGTTTTAGCATGAGTCAAGTACTTATGACTCAGTAAGACAACATACCAAATTTGGTTCAAATCGACTCAGCGGTTCAGAAAATAGAAGTTTTGAACGGGGCCAAAATTCTTGCCCCTCAACGAATTACGTTTCAACAAACTTGATGCTACACATCAAAAGGAAGCTCCATACCAAATATCAAGTCATTGTACCCACTGGTTCATGAGAAAAATACTTTTTAAAACATTTGGAGCATTTTTCTTCACCCCCTCCCTATGGGGCTGGGCAGGTTGATTTGAAGAAAAACAAAATGCGATGTCAGACCAAGCAACCACCTCAAATTTAGCTGAAATCAGTGCAGCAGTTTTGGAGGAGCAGGTGCAAACAACATGTTCACGGACGATGAACGGCGAACGACGGACGGTGAGTGATCACAATAGCTCATCCTGACTTTCAGTCAGGAGAACTATAAAAAGTTCGGAGCAAAAGGCGTAAATTTACCAAGTTTTCCAAAAGTATTTAATTACCCCCTTGCCTAATAAATCGGCCGCACCCGCCCGCGTACTTGACAAATTAAATCAATCGAAAAAAAAAAAATTCAAAACATTTCAACAAAACCATATCAAGTGGCCCCATATTGGAACGAGCGACGAGCTCGTTCCAATGAGGGATCACATGATATGTTTTTGTTGAAATATTTTGAAAAATTAAAAAAAACAGTAATTAAAATAATAAATTTTGATATCGGGTGCGTTGGGTAAAGGTTTAACCCTTTGAACTCGTAAGACCGATTTTTCGATCCAAAGCATAATATCGTCCCATTTTTTATTTTTGTGTTATTATGTTATTATAAGAGGTCAAAACACGGGGCACTGATGATAAAATAATAACTGCAGTCTGCAGCCAGGCGGCTGCAGACTGCAGTTATTATTTTATCCTCCCTGTATATTGATATTGGACTGACCCATCTCACTGTAAATGTACACACAGGCGATACAATTCTAGGAAAGGAGGGTTCGAAGGGTTAAGTCAAGAACTAAATTCCTTCCACAAGGTTTATTTGAATGGCCCACAAGGTGTTTCGTAAAGTATTGTTCCGTGATATTGGTTAGCGTAAGAAAACAAATGTTCCCCTTAGGCAAAGTGTATGAATACTTCTGAAATGTTGACCAGTAAAAATACCTATTGTATAAAAGGAAGGCTTACAACATATTGCTTTTATCGCCCATTACACAACATTAGACAGTGTGACACATTCGCGTTTGTATATACAACTAGAGCCAAAGCATATTGGGAGATAACCACCGCAACAACTGTTTTTTCCATTATTATTAAAATAAAGTCCCAGCTAAGAATTATTTCTGAGAGATTCTTCTTCTTCTGTGATTTGGCGTAATTGGATAATACATCCACGTTGCATGGCGTGATTTTGAAAGATTCCATTTTAATGATAAATCAATTAATATTTTGACTGGCACGTTCACGGCTACGTTTTAAATATCTGAGAATCCAACCCACAAATTCGTTCAGCTTCAATACCCAAAACTAGCGCGATCCCGTCTGCATTCGAGGGTTGGAGTGGTGAAAAATTATTGCTCCATGTCGTTATTGTCACCACACCACATACTGGTCCGTTTTAACAATAACTGTACCTTGAATGCCAATCAAGCACAGGAAACATTGGCTGTTGTTCTTGTTCCAAATAAGGTTACAGTGAATTACTTTAACTTGAATGTAGGTAACTGGGTGACCCGATTCCTGCTTATCGTTTAATTATATCAAGTCATGACATCATGGGCACTCTTGAACAAGGGTTACCCGATCCTGAAATAGAACCGCATTTGATATATAAGAAGGTATTTCGCTGTTTCGTTAGAACAATTCTATTCATGCATAAAATTTATTTTAAAATTCCTAGGGAAGTGTTATAAATACTGAGCTGTCTCATAATTTTCAAATTCTCCAAAAACAGTCTCGCCTAGAACAAGACAAAAGCAAAACTAGAAACCAGGACATCCTCAACAAGTCTAATTCCCAGTTTTGTTATCTTCAAAACTTATTTCTTCACCCTGTTAACAGAACCAAAGGATAACATCGATCAAAATGGGTCTGGTTGTTGAGTCGACCTATTTGTTTCCAGACATACCTGCGTCATTTGGTCAGTTAGATGGAGACGTTCAGAGTGACTGCTTCCAAAGCAAAATATTTGCCGAGATGCTAAGAAATGTGGCTGACGACTTCAATGTACATTCAATGAATACGAAGACGCAGAAAATGAAGATAGATGCTATATTCAGGTGTGCAATGGGAAGCATTCTCAATTACTTAGCTAACAGAATCTACTAAACGTGACAAGGTATGCCAGATAATATGGACATTAACTTTTCTCAAAGCCTCGTGCTTAGCGCCAATTTCCTCTCAGCGACGTCGCTCCTTTAAAAACGCGAATTAATGGAAGGAGAGAGTTCAATCCCCCCAAAAATTACGACACCCGACGGTCACTAATCGGAGGTTGGTGGCTGGCTCCAGGGACGTGGCGACAGGGGGAGGGGGGGAGGGGGTTGTCACCCCCACTCCAATCCTGGCCAGAATTTCCTACAGTTGGAATTTCGTAGGGAAAGTCATAAGTAGTTGGAAATTCCATCTATCTGAATTTTAGAGCTTCTTTGATGATGCCGATGTCTCCTTTACTTCCCAAAATTCCAACTCGATTTCAAACGGTAAAAATTCCAACTGTTACTATTTATATCTACAGTGTACGCAGTATCGAGCGTCTTTAGTATGCATGATGTCAATCGGTACGAGATTTCTAAAGTACGTTACTTATCGTGATACAAAAAAAATCCTCGAAATGCACTTCAAGAAAATCACATCATGTAAAATCGTTCGTATCTTGAGTTAACTCTATGATTCACAGTTACAAAATGATAAAACATCGAAAATTGATCATTCCTGCATAAGATCTGATTTAATGTTGGGACAGTCTGAATTGCTCAAAGTTCTCAGCTTGAGCATTTGTTTAGCACATATTCAGTTCCCAGAATAATACCAAATAATAACAATCTGATAATTCTATCATAAGTGTGTTGGCATTTCAGTTTCTAGAATCAATTTTACTCCCCCTTTCATGGCTTCAATTTCGAAATTTTTCCCGGTACTGAATTTCCAACTAGGGGGAGGGACCGGGAGGTGGGATTCCCCCTTCCAGTCCCCCCTCTAGTTGGAAATTCACTACCCTACCCCCCCCCCCCCCCCCCCAAACCGGAAACCTCTAGCCACGTCTCTGACTGGCTCAAATTATCAAAGGTGTTTTTTGGCTTCGTTAAGTAATAGTTTTTGAATCATTGCATTTTCCAATGAACGTTCGTGTGTTAATCACAGACGCACTAAGAATAAAAATGACCTTGGAAAAATGCCTCTTCCTGGCCCACTTTTTCAGGGAACGAAGAACGATTTTCAAAGTGATGGGGTGAGTCTTTGGTTCAAATGAAAGCACGTGGGATGGGCTGCGGTGAGGTGAGAGCGGGTTGATGCTGTTAAAAAAACCCTCAACTATTTAAATTAACCTTTTACCCAACGAATCGCCCGCGTAATATGCAAATTCAGCAGTTGAAAAAAAATATTATTTTTTAAAAAATTTCAACAAAACCATATCATGTGAACCTTCGTTGGAACGAACTCGTCGAGTTCGTTCCAACGAGGGGTCACATGATATGGTTTTGTTGAAATTTTTTGAAAAATTTGAAAAAATGATATTTAAAATAATAAATTTTGATATCGTCTGCGTTGGGAAAGGGTTAACATGTAAGTTAAAATAAATTAACGACTGTGAACTTGTATTGTAGAACAAAGTTGTTTTTAATATTCTTTTCACGCGTTAAATGAAGTGGATATTCTCACTTAAAGTTTGAGGTGGGTCAAGGCCTGGTGGACATGCAAAGTGAAGTATGTGGAAAAATGAGTAGCTTTCCGGAAAACGGGCCACTTCATTTTTTAACTGGTTGGAGGTTCTAACACTTTGATGTGCTTCCATTTGTTACTGCGATGCAACATCAATACCAATTGTATTGTATACTCGTAAAGGACACAGGCACCTGCTTGTTTTATGGTGCAGTTCGTAATATCATGGATGCTTCCGTTTGTAGACGGAGTCCTCTCCTGGATAGGGTTACGCAGTTTGGTTGAAAAAAAAAATAACATTTAAAATGAATATATTTTGTATTTGTTTGGGGTATCACTAATAACATAATCTACCCCCCCACCCCCACCCACACCCCCTTAGGAATAGGATTAAATTACATCCTTCTTACCTGTTTGTTGATCATTGTGTCGGCCATTGTTTATATGCCATTCGCTGGCAGTCTACCAACATACAACCCCTCCTGCCCTTCGCTCCACCCCAAGTACAAATCGTTATAATTTCTCTAAGAAACAACCCATTTGGGAGTGGGGTGATGGAAAATAAATGTACGTTCTAATTTTCAAATGATGGGTTCTGGCACTTGTGAGAAATGGGTTGGTGCAGTTCTCCGGGTACAGGGCATTTCAAACGGACAGTAAATGAAATATTTGAAGGTGGGGGTATCAAAAGAATATCATTCTCTCAATGTCGGGTATTTTAAACTCTTTGAAGTTTAGCTGGGTTTGGCAGAAATAATGGTTTGTAGACCATATTCACAATGGCACGCTGCTAAAAGAATAATTCGTTCCCTGAGTCCCAATGTGTTCTATGTGCCAGTTGGCACATAGAACACATTGGAACTCGGGGGACGAATTGTCGTTCGAAATGCTTGTTGATGAAAGTTTTAAGAATTTTTTTTTCTTTTCTGTTTCAGAATGTAATGGGCAGAAGGTTCTTCAAATCTCAACTTGACACAGTTCTTTGTGTATCCGGTCGTCTGTATGCCACGCAACAATCCTCACAGTACACAAATGATCAAAGCGGCTAATCCATTCATGTTATCGAGAACAGAGGTTCTGTTCCTGGATGACTTCGGTTATGTGCGCCATTTGTATAAATTTTGTGTCACAAAATCTTCCGAGGAGAACTTTTTCGAGGTCCGATATTATCGTCCGGAGGAAATTTATTATTTCTGTTAAAAACAACATTTGTGACACAGAAATCAGTAACGGATATGTGAAAAAAAAAATAGTTAGATAGTGTGGAATAAAATATAGACACGGCCATCTCAAATGAAATACAAATGTATCAGCAAACTCTTTAATGCTGGAACAGGCAAATTACTGTGAAAACAATCTCCACAGGCCATAACCAATTTGAATATTTCAATGTTGTCAGTAGTGTTGCAATATAACTACGATTCGTGACAATCTTGGCTATTATCTGGTAAATTAAAATGCTTCCAATTGAGTTGTCATAAAACTAGAAACCTTGTATTGTTCTTGTACACTAAAAGTGGCAAAGGGTATTTTTGTTTGGAATGTCACACGGCAGTGCAGCGGGGGGCAACTTTTTTTGAAATTCATTGTAAATGACGAAACAGTTTGGAACGACTCTTTATAATGTATTTACGCTTTTTCCAGATCTCAGAAAATCAAACGAACAAGTTTTATAATAAGGTGACAAAGTAAATTTTGAAACCCGACTTCAAGTTTGGTTTTATGTGATGTAAATTCTCTGGTTTTAGACGCGTCGTCGTAGTGTTAATCATTTGCCCACCTTAACCCTTTACCCAACGTAACTTCCAAAACCGGCCATCGCTATTCTAAAAAATCGACAATGAATTTTCATTATATTTTCATTGTTTGTCTCGTTCCAATGAGGGCTCATAACCTATGTTTTGGAGACAAAAAATGAAAAAAATTAGTTATTCAAGAATTTTGGTTGCAAGTGTCGTCTGCTTTTCATGTTAGGTAAAGGGTTAACGTTCATATCATATCGACAAGCTTTATTCCAAGAAATCGCCATTATATCTATTTTTTCACAGTTTGTCATCAAAACATAGCTAATTGGAACGAACTAGTTGCACTGGCTCCAATGAGAGACATAAACCATTTTTTCTGGGCAAAAAGTGTGAAATTGTTTATTTTTCAAGAATTATTTTACAAATGTCTTATCAAATCTAATCATTATGACTGCGTTTTGTAGCATTTAAATTATATGTATCTACGTTATAGGCAGGGGAGTCAGCAAGATTCGCGGTACGGCTGGCAGTGAAAATATGATCTGTCCGGAATGCGACGGTCCAAGTCCCGACTGACAAAATATTCCAACTACATTATCAAGGCATGCCTTCGTCGAAGGCATGCCTTGATGATGTGCTTCAAATATTTGTCTGTCGAAATTATAGTTTACAAGTTTTTAGAAAATTGACTTGTAGTTAATAAATACGCGTACTAGCCGTGACCAGATTGGTCAGGCTTGACACCCAAACATCCCGAGTCGGGTATCTCATACTTTTATTTGTATGATCTGCTGCGTGTGTCACATACGTCCAAGTAGTAAATCTCGTCTCGTAAGACAACGCGTGATTACTAGGAAGAGCGAATCGATATCTAAATCACCAATTAGAAGAAAATGCCCCAATTGTAAAATTATTGGGGAGGGTGTGCTACAAACCATAGACCCGCTCTTAGTTACGCCATAGATTATGGGTAATAAAGGTGGAGGGATAGCGCAACAACAACTTTTTTATAACATCTCTTTCAATGATGATACCTGCCCCGTACACTGTTTCTTTGAGAAACCTTCGTGAAGTCCCCCAAGAAACAATATCAGAGGCTGATATCTTCAATGATAAAAATCAAAAGAGAAATATTGTTGCAGTTCTGATACGTTATATTAACCCTTTGAAATCGAGCGGCCGCTTTTCCGGCCAGGAACATGATACGTCATAACGTAATTAAATAGGATGGCTGTTCAGTAATGTGTGAGGTGGACCAATCAATATTTTTGATATTCATTATTTGGGGTAGACCAATCAGTATTTTCAACTTGCAGCCCAAGGCTGCAAGTTGAAAATACTGATTGGTCTACCCCAAATAATGAATATGGACTCTTCTAATTGATGGCATTAAACTAACATGGAAGATGCAACTAGAGTTCAAGGGGTTAATATTGTTGAGGTAGGGGACCTTTCTTTTTAGTTTTAAAACGCGAAGTACATAATGGGTATAATGACTGGGGTTCAGTTAGTAGCTGCGGTGTATTTGTCCAAAGAGATACTACACGTAATGTTCTTCTTGCACGTGCAATATTTATTCAAGAACATTGTTCAGTGTTGTCCAACAAAATGTTGGATAATGTGCAAACTTGTAGATCAATCACATCAGATGCAGTAATGCCAAATCCATATGTTAGCTTCTTGGGGCACGTTTGTCAATATTTCTTGACGAACTTCATCAAACAAAAAATTGATGGGTGATGTACATGCGTCGTGTCCGCGGGCCTTAATGAAGGACAATGATATCAGTCTTAAAGAAGAGATATTTTCACTCAAGTGATTCTGTATTTTTTTTTTATTAGGGTTTAACGACACGTTAACAGCCAGGGTCATATCATGTCGGTGATAGTTTTACGGGTGTAGGAAGCCGGAGTACCCGGAGAGAACCACCGAGCAACGACGAGCAGCTGTCAGCTCTCCAACATCGTAACTCTGAACTCTGCACCGCGGCACAGGCAGGGTTAGATTGCTTGAAGACATGCGCACCTTCGACGAGCAGTACGCCTTAGTACACAGCGTCATCGTGCCCACATGTAGGCAATCGGGGTTAAGTGCCTTGCCCAAGGACACAACGCGGGAGCGCGAGATTCTGTAATATCTGAACCACTCTGTCTGGTGTAAAACGTGGGACATCACTTTCTGAGATGTTCACGGAAACTCTATTACAAATCTGATATAAAATGGTAGCTTCTGCATTTCTGTATACTATAACGAGGGATTTTTCAAGAAAGGACGAAAACTGATCGAAATGTGATTCAGGAAGCCGTTACGCTTACAAGATAACATGTACAGAATTTACATTTGTTTTTTAACCCTTTACCTAACATGAAAAGCAGAAGACACCTGCAAATAGAATTCTGGAATAACTAATTTTTTTCATTTTTTGTCTCAAAAACATAGGTTATGACCCCCTCATTGGAACGAGCTCGACGAGCTCGTTCCAAAGAGGGGTCATAACCTATGTTTTTGAGACAAAAAATGAAAAAAAATAATGAAAATTAATTGGCGATTTTTGTGAATAGCGCTGGCCGGATTTTACCGTTACGTTGAGTAAAGGGTTAACGTTTGTGTTCAAAGTTTTCAAACAAAAATGCGGCTAGCTGTGAACGTGACCTTTCAGACACACAAAGGGTTAGCTGACTATGGTGTACTTGAACATATCCCTCAAACTTGATGTGAGTCTTCTGATAAAATATATACTCCTACAAATGCGTTTTGTTGACCATTGGAACCCTGGTGGTATCTTCCATGTCAGTTAATGGCAGCAATTGGAAGTCCATATTTATTATTTGGGGGTGGACCAATTAATATTTTCAACGTGCAGCCTTGCTGTTGAGCATTACCTATTTAGGGTAACAATTACCCCCCCCCCCCCCCCCCAAACTAAGGTGGTGGCGGTAGCAAACTTTTCTATATGTGACCAAATTCCAACAATGCTGTTATATAAAGATCGATGGTAAAAGCCAACTGGCCAAAGTTTAAAGTGGAGTGACATTTATCAATTTATTTTATTTCCCCGAAAAGTAGGGTTCTGCGAATATTCGAGATTCGATTCGATATCGATACCATACGTATGCTTCGAGATCGATCACGAATCAGTCTCAAAATTCGATTTTTTCGAATCTCTCGTACTAACTTCATTTTGTTACATTTCCAACAAAAAATGGATAAAATTGTCATTAGATAAATAATTCATGTAGGCTCAGTTCAATTTCATATTTAATTGAGTAATTGACAATGTTTAATTGTTAGGTAAGTAGTGAATTTTGCGCAGTACATTATCCTTAGTTTTAGTTTTTGAAGGCTTTACTTGTTGCTATTCACATTCTTAAGAACGTGAATAGTAACAAGTTAAGCCTTCAAAAACTAAAACTATGGATAATAGGCCAGGCTGTTTCAGCGACGGTGCTACAGAGAATATTTATTTATTTATTGGTATTTAAGGTGTTCACTCAGTCTTGTTTGAGTCATTACAGTGTTCCTTGACTTCCGTTTGATGCAATATGAAATAACTTAATTGTCTTTTAAGATTCGAGATTTTGATATCACAGATACGATTCGATTCGAGATTCGATTCGGAAAAAATGTGTGATTCGCAGATCCCTACCCCAAAGTAAGAATGATCTTTAATTTGTTTTAATACTTTTGGCTAGTCTGTAATTTGCGCAATCAAAACACGGCTGGCGAAAGGCAATGTACTATTTTTCCACAGGAAAACAAAATGAGCCACTGATATTAACGGTGGCCATTACTTCAAGTCCAGTTCTGAATCAATAACTGATTTTCGCCACTGATTGGCATAATGGAATTATACATATGAGGTCAATGCACTTTCTCCTCATATAAGTGAGTCACAGAATTCATTTCCCTCTTACATTACGTTTCATCTGTACAGGTGCGACCGGAACATTCCAACTTTATTACAATTCGCTGAAAATTTATTAAAACTTTATATCAGCGCAATAAAATGGAAACTTTTGTGGACATTCCAAAAAACAAGCATGTATTTGAATCGGAAACTGTTATGACCACTAAGCTGTCATTCGAATTTAACGACACACCTAAACTTGTTGGAAAAAACTTGAGGGCCGTTGGAGATGGTCTATTCAATTACCAAACAGGGCGTCATAACCAAGTGGAAGAACTCATTGGTGTTCTGAGACTCGGCTTGATTTTGGCAGCTCTTTTTCAAGACATCTGCCATGTTTAAAGGTTAGTTACGGTTTTTATTTGCATTTTACTTTATTTGTTACAACGGTTATTTCAGTACCAGACTTGTACAAATTTGGTGAACGGTTAATTCGTGTGCCCATTGCTCGCCTAGGAAAAGTACGGTGCCCGCCTTTTCGTTCATCTTTGTCACTTGCCCTCAGACAAACTGCATGGAAGTGAGGGCCTGCGAATTGCCGATTTTAATCGAATCGAATGTCGAATCGAATTGGAGAAAACGAATCGAATTTCGAATCGAACTTCGAATCAAATCGCAGTTAATGGATACTTCGTCAAAAGAAAAATGTTTTTTTTCTAAAATAATACCCCCCATTATTAAAAGACACACAGTTCGTCTTCTGAGTTCCAATGTGTTCTATGTGCCAGTAGGCACATAGAACACATTGGAACTCAGGGGACGAGTTATGTAGAGTGCATTTTTCATCTCTCCACTTCACACGCTATAAACTGAGATATAAACCGGTATACTAGCTATTGATTGAAACTCTTCGATCTGTTCGCTTTGTAGCTTCGAAACTGCTGCAATAAACATTTTTAAACGAACCTGGCTGATAGGGCTGATACCTCACTTTTATCACATGTTTTCTCTGAAAAAAAAATTTTCTTTCAAATAGGATCGACTCCATTCGGTCGTGAAGCTTATTTGTTTTAAATAAAAATGCGGAGTGACTAAAACGAAACGATAATTCAACGCCGAATGGAGACGACCCGCTTGTAAATTAAAGCCTGGCCTACTTCTGTTTATATAATAATCAGGGGTATTCTTTTAGAAAACCGTTGCTTTTGACGATGTAACCAGTAACTCTGATCGAACAGAACAATACTCAATATAAAACAGTGTGATCATGTTGTGGAACAAATCATTTATTGAAGTTGAAGAGTTGAATAACTTTTCATAGTTCAAAACTTTAAATTTTTATAAATGGTCACTGATCAAAAGGCTCAATGAGTTGAAATGGACAGTAGTAGCGGTAACAGTATTTGTAACGATGCAGCTACAACTGTTGTACAGTTGTAGCTACATCGCTACAAACACTGTTACCCCTACAAGTGAGTTGAGTTTCGACTCAGAACAATACTCAATATAAATGATGTGATCAATTAAAATCTGTAAACTTTCACGGTTATGGCCGAAGTATATTCGAAAATATTCGAATTTCCAATTTCGAATCGAATCGAATATTGACTTTTGAAAATCGAATTTCGAATTTTCGCAAGAGCCTTCATGGAAGTTTACTCGAACCACCTTTGCTATTCATTTGTTGATTTTTACGCTAGCTCTGTTCACAAAAATCACTATTTCAAAATGTTTGCCTCAAAAACATAGCTTTTCACCCTACACTGGAACGAGCTCATCGAGCTGCTTCCAACGAGGTATTCGCGAGTTATGTCTCTTTATGCATTAACCCTTTACCCGAATAATCAGATGCATCCGCCCGCTTAATATGCAAATTCAGCGGTTGAAAAAATATTATTTTTCAAAAAACTTCAACAAAACCATACCATGTGACCCCTCGTTGGAACGAGCTCGTCGAGCTCGTTCCAACGAGGGGTCACATGATATGGTTTTGTTGAACCTTTTTGAAATATTTGAAAAAATTATATTTAAAGTAATAAATTTTGATATCGTCTGCGTTGGGTAAAGGGTGAAAGCAAAATTTTTAGTTATTGAAAAATTTTTGAAAACATTTATAGATTTATTGAAAGAAAGTAAAGAAACAAACTGCAGTATTCTAGAGGCTCCTATCAATAGAGTCCCAGGCATTTCTAAAAAAATGTATGCACTTTTGTTTGTATGTATTTTCAAATTTGGAAATAAAATATTGTTTAAAATAAATGCAAATATTGTCAAACTCAGTTGTCTAATCTATGTGATTTTCAAAATCCACTAAAAATAAACACTACTGCCTGGCAACGTATAAATAAATAAACATTATTTGGAAAGAATAAATTTCTGTCATATGTAAGGTTTCATCCTGAAACCACCCATTTTCAGTCACCCAGAACCCCCAAAAGCAGAGTTTTGACCCTGTCTTCACATGCCTTCACCAAAGGAGCATATCTGCCCCCATTTAAAAAATTGAAAAGGAATTGATATGTTTCCGTCTCATTTTTTGCTACAAGCCTCGGAACAACTCCGTGAAAGAAAAACATCTAAAAGATAGTCATTGTTTAAAGCCACTAATTCCCATATTACATCTGTGCATCAGGCTCCAACTCAATGAACAAAATTGTCAGTTCCAACAAATAACCCAATGCTATTATGCATCATACTAAAAATACATATTTAAGTCACATGACGTCAGTTTCAACACTTGCCCTCTATGTAGAATATTACCCTTGTGCAAAATGGGAGCGAAACCACATGGTCAGTCATTTGCAGTGACAAAACATATCCGTAATACTTTACCAATCTCTTGCTTACAAACCACTGGGTAGCATCGTACACCGGACATGCGAGGAGCTCAAGCGGAAAATTTCCAATGCGGAATTGTAAGGGCCATTTTTATACAATTTGGGTACATGTAACTCCATTCAACATACTTGGTTAAGTGGCTTGTTTGAGTGATGCATATTGATGCAGATATTTATATAAATATACCAACTGCGCTGTACTGCCAGTTGATGTCGCGTCTGCACTCGGTGTTCTGTTGGTTGAGAGTTCAGTGTACTGCTGGTTGCCAATCGGTTTTGCCATTTCGTGGTGTATTACGTGATTTTAGGGTATCATTTTACAAAATCGCTACATTATTAAAGTTATTGGGTGAGAAAAGCATATTTTGTAAAGAATGACAAACTGATTAACACATGTGTCGTTTACGTCAACACCTAGTAGCCATTTATTGACTCTTTTGCAAGATAACTTAACCACACGTTTTATATATTAATTTGACACACGAATTATAACCAGTTCACTCTATCTTGAAACAAGACCGTTGAGGGGTAATTTGAATATAAAACATCTACTTCAATTGCAAAATAATGTCCAAATAACATTATTTATAAGGAATCTGTGCTTGTTTGAAGAGTGTTAAAAATTCTTACCTAGCCGTGAGAAACCCTATTGCATTCTCTCCGAGTTAGGTGAACATGAAGATTCATGAGCTGCAGCAGAAGTAACTAACTGTCCTAGGTCTCACAAGACATGTGGTTTTGATACAAGGTCTAATGACACATAATTGTGTGACACAGTTTCACATCAAAAAATTAAAATAAAATGGCCATCCGACTTAATTATAATATCAGCATCATTGCTGTTGATTAAAGAAAGTGATTTTCGTCTTTTCCAGCTCATTGACTTCGTGATACTGTCAAAGTCGAAGTTCCACCCCATGACTCTCCCATCGCACACTATATAGGAATAGATGCACTTCTTTTATCGTCCTAGTGTCGAGATTTCTGATGACCATCGGATGCCTTCATTGCATGGTTTCATTTTAGGATTATTATGATCCCCGATTAGTCTGGAGGTGGGATGGGGAAATCTCACCCGAGGGGCAAGATATTTGAACCAGACCCGAGGCTTGCCGAGGGTCTGGTTCAAATATCTTGCCCCGAGGGTGAGATTTCCCCATTCCCACTTTCAGACTCATCGAGGATGATTTTTCTCCCCCCACACGAGGATTACGTCATTATAGATAATTGGCGGTCACGTGCTGACATACCCAATTTATCAAGTCGTAGTCCTTTCGAAAAACGAACAATTTCATCGGAAAGATCGTACAAAAGTTAGGTATATACCATAGGTATATACTACAAAATTGATTTTTAACACTGTCCGTTAAGGGGTTGATGAATTTGCACGTGTCAAACTCTAATGTAAAGGGCGTTGTGAGATTATTGATCGATCGATAAATTCGCGCAGTGATATTATTAAATCTGCAGAGAAACGGGGTTGAAACAACTCAACATTGTTGATTTTAAATGGCACGTGGATTACATGCGGGAAATCGTGAAGCCATTTTGTTTATTTACAATTATGCAGACGATGATGAAATAGTTCCGGCGACCTAATAAAATATGCAAATGAGTATGTCACGTGGGGTGGGTGGGATAGAAATATCCCACCCTGCTGTCTCACCCGGGACACGCGTATGTTTCACGTATAGTGGGGGAGAAAATCAGTTCTGATTCTACTATATCATTCCCACAATACAATTAGAAACAAAGATACAACGAGCATCGAATGCATTGTTTATTTCTACAGCGAGCGTGTTCGAAAACTAGACGGAAATGACACTTTGTTTATATTGAATATTTGCGTTATATTGAATGCAAATCTCTACGGAGATATCAATATCGGTTTTTTCTACTGTGTGAACAAAAATATTTTATAAAATTGTCGCCATAAGGTCTGGCCCAGACCTTATGGCGAAAATTTTATAAAATATTTTTGACCGTCTGGGCGTTAAATATGTGCCATAGCCGACGCATGAATTATTTGGGTTTTCGTCCACGACAATTTGCTCATCCGATATCTCGCAGACTGTCGTGGACAAAGGAACCTTGGTCCACCGTTAATATAAAACAAGTCTAGTAAAAGTGTCTATAAATGGCCATGTTTTGAAATTTGAAATAAGAGAGAATGTCTCGATAACACGCAGTTCAGTCCTGCATCATATCTCTTGCTTGCTAAAGAAACCCGATGCTCACCAAAATAATATTACTACTATTGTTATCGCTGATAATTTAGTCAGGCTTTTTATACGGAAGCCCGCAATGGCAGCACCCACCACTTAAAGAATAAGGACAATTTGCGAACAGCAAAGCACAGGTCCTAACCAAACAGTTTTCATCAGAGAAAAGACAAGCACTCTGCCCAAGACACCAACCCATGCCCGTAAAACCATTCCAACCATCAAAATCAATCAAGACGGTGTGGCAACATTACTTAAAAACATTAATTCCACAAAAGCATCGGGTCCAGACAATATTCCATATAGAATACTGAAACAGCAGTGTCAATCATATCTCAGAGCTCGATAGATCATGGTACAGGTGGTGCGGTGGCGTTGCGGTAACCGGTTCTCGTCAGATCACCGACTTTAAGCAACGTCGAGCCCGGTTAGAAGTCCTTGGGTAAGGCACTTAACCCCGATTGTCCACTTGGGGGCACGATGACGCCGTGTACTAAGGCGTACTGCACGTCAATGGTGCGCATGTCTTCAACCAATCTAACCCTACCTGTGATGCAGTGCGGAGTTACGATGTTGGGGAGCTGGCAGCTGCTCGTCGTTGCTCGGTGGTTCTCTCCGGGTACTCCGGCTTCCTCCACCCATAAAACTGTCACGATCATGATTAGCCATTGTGCATAAGTATGTGACCTTAAACAACAATAAATAAATAATAAATAGACCATGGTACATGCAAATATTTCCTGCATATTCAAAAAGAGAGATACACACGCAACAGAAGATTATAGGCCACCATCCCTAATATTAAGGCCATATAAGCTGCTCGAATACATAATCTGTAGACATTATGCTGAAACACCCACAGAAGGACAAAGTACTAACATTATTTAATCATGGAATCAAGTCCGGTTACTCCTATGAAGCACAGCTTGCAGTCACAACCCACGACGTATTACAACCATTCGACCAAGGCAAACAAGTCGACATTGCCATACTAATTTTCACCAAAGCAGTCAACACAGACCTACGCGACGGAATCCTCCATAAAATTATGCACTACGGCATGATAGGACCGCTACACACATGGCTAGCCACGTTCCTCACAGAAAGGAATGTGAGAGTACATCTAGAAGGTGAATTCTCAGATGACGCAACAGTTGACTGAGGTGTACCCCAAAGAACTGAATTGGGTCCAATAATTTTCCTATACCACATCAACAATCTCCCAAGTAAAATCATCAGCGATGATATTTGCAGACCACAGCCTATTGTACTGGGAAATAAACAGCTAGAGGGCCTACCATATTTGGACCTAGGGAACCACGGTCTTCATAATCTATTATATTATATCTCAGAATACTTACGCAAGCTCTAACACATCTCCAAGACACGCGGATATTCCTCCATCCGCAGAATTGTCCAGCATACGGCTCTAGCTGTTCCAATTTGAAAGTGTCACTGAGCCCCGGCAAACAAACAAAAACATTTGTGTTCTTTGATAAAATTAGGAGCCCACCCCTCCCAATAACTCTTTTGTCGAAAAACATGAAGTCGAAGAGAATAATTTTTTAATTTTTCATATTCTTGCAACTTCAAATGGTGATCGGTTGTGTCAAAGAGACTATTTTTTGAATTCTTCATATTTTTGTTACTTGAGATAGTAATTTGTAGAGTCAAAGAAACTTTTATAATTTTTCATTTATGGTCACAAAAAATAATTTAGTTGATTCTCAGGCATTTTTTTCAAATCAGTGAGGGAGGGAGGGAGGGAGGGAGGGAGGGAGGGTTTTATTTGTAATTTTTATTTTTCTTCTGCAAAAAGTGGGCAAACATGGATAGGATTTCGGCTGTCTTTTTACACACAGAAATATAGAAATTGCATATTTATACAAATAAATTCATTTTTAATTTGAAAAATAAAACTTTCCTCTAAAAACAAACTGTAGGTACTGCAGCTCAAGGGCTTCATTTTCGTTCGATGCTCTGCATATTATCTTTGAAGTAAAAGTATTTAATATATGGGGAGTTGCCTTGTTACAATTTATGGTAGAGTGCCTCCACCATAAATTGTAACAAGGCAAAGATATTGGAGACGCAACTAAATAAATATGCATCAATCAAAAAAAGTATAAAGTTTCGGGTCTCCTTGAGTTTGTAATAATATTGGAAGACACTGAAAGGCAATAAAATGTCCAATGGGGGGTTCAAATTCAATGAGGGATTGCCTGAGAATCAAAACACATTGTGTACCTTATTAGAGGCATTACAGTACATGGAGGGTGAATTACCATTAGATCACAGTGGGCAGAGGTTTCCACCCAAATATTTTCTGATGCTTGAATGGTGCTTGTGACAAACACAGCCTGTGATCTATGAGTTAATGTTTTCTGGTGTCTCTAATGTTTCCCTCTGTTAAATGGATGTAAAAACCTTTGCTACCTTGATTTGGTAACAATCCACTCCACATGTATTGTACTGTAGATATCTGTTCAGTCAAAGATATTTCTTTTTAAAATTCGTTTTGCACTATATTTATTCCATACACTCGGCATTTAACACTCAATCACATGTTCTGTATTAGTTACATACGCTGCATGTAGAGCTGAAACGGTTAACGGATTAATCGATTAATCAATGATCAACATCTTGATAGATCCCAAAAGTAATTGAACGATTAACCGTTACCTTTGAACTACTGTATGATATGGGTTAACAAAGGAACAAACTTGCCCCAAAACAGGCAAACATTGTCACACTGACTCACATCAATTATATGAGACAGAGTAAAGCATGCAAGTTACTTGCTGACATACTTGTTTACTTGCATGATAATCATACTGTATCAGTGGCTGGAAATGGTCATTCTTAACCCTTTACCATTGCGGGTAGCAGACGATACTTGCAAAATAAAATCATTAATTACTAAACACTTTCATTTTTTTGTCTCAAGATCATAGCTTAAGACCCCTCATTGGAACGAGCTCAACACGTTCGTTCCAATGAGGGGTCATAAGCTATGTTTTCGAGACAAAAATTGAAAACATAATAAATTTGAATGGAGAATTTTGTATATAGGCCTAATCGGTTTTGTTTGTTACGTTGGGTAAAGGGTTCATGCTGTAAATCATCAACGGTATGGCACTTATTCAGATATCCATTTGGACAAGTGATTAACAGGTTAACCAAGGTTAATCCACGTAATTAATCGATCAAGAAAACCCTTTAACCGTTTTAGCTCCAGTTGAATGCAAACTTTCAATACTTAATAATGATGTCTGTGATAAATTAGATGATTATCAACATTTTACGCTTGAATTGTTCTATAATCAGACTTGAAAATGTGTTCCTAAATATACACTGACTGAAAAAATAATCATACAAATGGGTGCAGAGGGTGTGGATTGAAAATATATCCAATTGTTTTCAAAATGCAAAATGAGGTTAACCCTGCTTTGACAGGCATATAATACATGAGACCAACATCGGAAAATGTTCATAAAAATGTTCAGCAAACAACCACTGGCAGTGTTTTGATATCATTACCTGGGCATTTCCCTATCAATCTCACCTACTCCTAGTCTTTGTAAGACTGTGACCCGGGACCCTCCTGGCCCTCACAGTCTTTGAGAGACCCGTTCAAATCTAGTCTGACTAAAAATGAAAGAAACTGACCGCATTTGCGTCGACTCAGTTCACGCTTCATATCGAAGACACAAATCACATAATCAACATTCTACTTGTCGTACTCAGCCCAAATATAATTTATTTATGTGTCTGCATCATTTTTTAACGCAAACACAACATCAAATTCAAGAAATGTTGAAAAATATCCGACTTCAACACGTAAAATAACATCATGTTTCAAAGATAAACAAATTGTACTACGCATGCGCACAGATACTGTGCGCATGTGTAGTACAATTTGTATATCTTTGAAATCGGTGTTTTTTGACGTCGTGAAGACGGATATTTTTCAACATTTCTTGAATTTGATGTTGTGTTTGCGTTAAAAAATGATGCAGACACGTAAATAAATTATATTTGGGCTGAGTACGACAAGTAGAATGTTGATTATGTGATTTTTGTCTTCGATATGAAGCGTGAACTGAGTCGACCCAAATGCGGCCAGTTTCTTTCAGTTTTAGGCAGATGAAATTTGAACGGGTCTCTCAAAGACTGTGAGGGCCAGGAGGGCCCCGGGTTAACAGTCTTTCAAAGACTAACCTACTCCTGACTACTCCGGATATTCCAAGATGTTTCTAAGATATTTAGGCAAACAAATGGTTCAAGCAACAGCCTTTGGATGAATGTGGAGTTGTTTTCCCTACACATATTTGAGGGACTACTTGTGAATGATGCTCTTATCAAAAAAGTGCTAATGGTTCACTGAACGGTGTACTATTATGTCTGGTCAAGATGTTTTTTTCAGTTGATTGTTCTTATAGTTAGTCTAATTTTTAAATTTGCATAAAAGGAATTAAATTAAAAATGTTATTCAACAATTGTCTCCCTTTAAATGACCTCGTCTGTTTTACCTGGTGTGTGCCAGGCATGATAAAGCGTGAAGCTGTAAACATGGCCCTACATATGCAACAGCAATATGTTTTATAGTATGAGCATGTTATCACCTCAAAGCTATTTCCAGTTATTTCAATGCTGTATCTCTCTGTATTACAAGATTCATGATGAGCTCTCTTCTGATTTAAGATGTGTGAATTCTTATACTCATTTGGTTTGGCCTCGGATCTACAGAAGATACACTTATACCCCCCCCCCCCCCCTTAAAAGGATATAAATGGTTAAAAACAACATATCAGATAAAAGTGGAGGGTCACAAATTTGCAAGGCTACCATGGTTCGGGACAATGGGAGAACGGTTATAATCGAATATCAGTAAATGTACCGTGGCATACTATACACTCTAAAATCAGTTGGGTTAAAAATCAACCCAAATCGACTGGGTTGAGTGAATATGAACCCAATTGGGTTCATATTCACTCAACCCAGTCGATTTGGGTTGATTTTTAACCCAACTAATTTTAGAGTGTAGTGTCTCGTTTAGATGAGCATTCCGCGGCGTGGTCACTGTCCTGTCCATTTCTTCTACTCCAATCATCTTCCAACCCGAAGGCCTTCGGACTGGAAGATGGCTAAAGTAGAAGAAAGGGACCGAAGCTACCCAAGGTGGAATTCTTTGGCCAAATGTTGTTTGGATTTACAAATAATATATTACAGGATTGTTTGTATAATGACACGTTTGTTTGCGCCCATTTAACCCATTGTGTAATCGCGTAACAGGTCTGTGGAAGAAATTGGAGGGCACGTGTGTCCTGTGCCCCCTCCCCCGGTTCCGTCGCTTCTGTATCATATATGGGTGCTTGTGTGGTTATGTGTTGTTAATTTGAGAGGAAAGTGGTTTTAATACATCATAGGGAAAAAAATGCAAAATATGTTTTTGCCGGGTCTCAAGGACTCCCTACCCCGCCCCATTGGTGTCGGAAAAAATGCACCACTCCCGATCGAATGAATGTTTTTTGCTTTATCCCGCCCATTTGTCAAATAAAAGATTATGGGGCGTGTCCAACAGTGCGATTAATCAGCAGTTGGACTGTTAGTTGGTATTCACGTGGGTTGTCCACATTAGCCTTTCTCTACAGTATTCGAAGCTGTGGGTATCAGCCAATGTTGAGAATAATAAAACTGTCTTGTGCACAAAAGTTAATATAACTGCAATGATATAAAAGACGGACCCTTCAACTGCTAAAGGGGGTATTATAATACAACCGAACACACTGAATTAAATTATGACAATTGAAATGAATTATCTCTCATTAGGTCAGTAGGCCCCCACTAGTAGCACCCCATTATAGCAGAGCCCCAATCTCGGAGCCAAAGAGTCGTATGTTGAGTCGCTCGGTCGATCAATTGTTCTATAGCTCATTTGCTCGGTAAGCTTCGAGTAGTTCGAGTAATGCATTTTCCGGTCACTGCTCGATGGCTCAATTGTTTAAATCGTGATCTATATTTATCGGCACCGCACTTACATAATCTCTTTTAGGACGAAGAACCCCCTTTTACCGAAATGAGCTAAAGAAACACGAGAGCATTTGATCATTCAGTAAGTACGAGCAACTGCTCTATTGCTCGATGAGATTCGAGTCGCAAGAGAATTTGCTCATGTAGCAATTACACTCATGGCTTTTTAGCTTATTCGATAAAATCATTATCCATGTTTCTCGGCACCCAACTTGCAGAATCCCTTTTAGGCCATAGAATCCCTTTTTCAGAAATAGGTCGTAGAGTCGTTTGTGGAGTCACTCGGTCGAGGAAATGCTGGATAACTCATTTGAGTCGTTCGGGTAATGACTTTTCCAGTCACTGCTAGATAGCTCAATGGGGGAACCTGGAATAGGTATGAAAATGTTCTAGCAAGCAGACTGTATTCGTCTGGTTCTAATAGTGAAAGACAACTTTGATAGTGATATGAACTGGGACTCGTAGCGGCATTAATGTATTAACTGGTAGAGTGCTGAGTTTTTTTTGGTTGTCAAAATTTTGTTCACATGTTATTGCCTTGTTACAATTTATGGGAGAGAGCCCATAGGCACTCTCCCATAAATTGTAACAGGGCAAGTCCACTTAGACTAAAAAATATAAAATCAAAATTAATTGAAGCACATCTACGGAATATGAAGTCTTTAAGCTGTTGTACCCGCAATTCAGGATAAAGCCCAAAAATGGGCTTCCAGCACTCAACCAGTTAAGGGCCGTAGTAGTGTCACAAGTTGGCAATGGTTGAGACACCATAGCACAGGACAGAATAGTGATAGCCAATAGTAATGGTACAAGGCAGCAATGGTACTAGACTGCAAGGCTGGTAGAACTCCACACTAAAGGTGAATACAATGCGGAATGGCCACAGGGCAGACAGATGGTGGTGACTTTGGACAAGTCAGCGGTGGTGGCCTTGGAGCTATGAAGTGTGTGGAAGTGGTCCAGAAGCAAGGTGCTGAATATGGTTAGGAGCTAAGCCTGAAAATAAGCAGTCTGACATTTGCAGAATGAGGTCCCCAGAGGGTGAATTTGATGATGCTATCCCAAACGGTAGGCCAATTTATCCTCTGGGTACCTCTTTCTGTTTAGTTATGAGACTCTGATTCAGACTGAGGTTCACAGAGGGTAAATTTAGTGATGCTACCCTGCTGTGCAGGGTAGCATCACTAAATTCACCCTCTGGGGGACCTCATTTTGCAGATGTCAGTCTGCTTATTTTCTGGCTTGTTAGGAGCCATAACTATCTTCCGATAGATGTCCCCCAAAAGGTATCATCCGAAAGGTATCCTTAAAAAGTATCCTCAAACGGTATCCTCAAGTGTCCTTAAATACCGACATGAGTCGTAGAGTCGTTTTTGAAGTCACCTGTCAAGCAAATACTCGATAGCTCATTTGGTCGGTGGGGTTAAATTCGTCCGAGCGATGCCTGTTCGGGTCACTACTCGATAGCTTATTTGCTCGATAAGTTTTGAATCGTCCGGGCAATACCTATTCCTGCTCGATTATCTTTGGGTTTGAGAATCATGGAGGCCTTCGTTATACACAAGGGGGCTAACTCTGTATGGGTAGGTACAGATTACAAGAAAATCAAGCATTCTGGCTGGTGGTGAGAAGACGTGGACGAGTGCAAAGGTCCGAACAAAGGGTAGTCAGGAGTAGCTAGCACTATATACACTGCCGGGGTTAGAGTAGCTAGAATAACCCCTGTTGCTTATTAGGCCTGAAAGCGCCCCCACGGCAGACACAAACTGTAAAATAATGAATCGCATCATGTTCCTGGCAGAATTGGGAATAGAAATAAATAGAATATCTACAACTTTCGTTTCCCTTCCTGTAAAAATCTGAGAGGAGAGAGTTGCACATGTGCTACCCCGTTGCTACGGCCCTAGAAACGCCATAAAGCATGAGAAAAAGATCGAAGTATCACTAAATGTTTGATGGGTATGAGCAGTTTACTTCACCCAAAGGAAACTGCATATTTTCTTCACCAGAGCAAATCCAGACATCACCAAACAAGATGTTTAACCTGATAATTCCGTCGTCGCCTTTGATTTATATGGTGCGCGGCCCATCTGGTTCCTGTGGTGGTAAATGTACAGTTCAAGGCACACATGGTCCCAAACTGCCCGAGCTGGCGACAATTGCCCCCCCCCCCAATTCTACCCCGCTGCACATACACACACACCCACACCCCAGCTGAGCTTCCACGGCCTCTGGTGAACATCTGTACCCTCGCCCGCTGGACTTATCATTCTTATGGGCTAATGACATATCAAATCTATTTTACAGATGATTATTAAGCTTCACTACCCCATACAACGAAGGTTACCCATGGTCATGAACGTGCTTTATTATTCTCTCACTGCGCATCTGAAAAAAAAATTGGACTGACAGGGAATCGGGGGTGGAGAATGGCATATTATCGACGTAGACTGTATTCACACCATTTGGGAGGGCGGTGGCTCACTGGTTAGAGCACTGAACTTTAAACGCTTAAGACGCTTAATCCTGATTGCCAATGTGGAGGCAGGTGGCGCTGTGTTCTAAAGCGTATACTGCACGTCGATGGTTTACTGGCATTCAACCGCCACGAACTCGGCTTGTGCTGATTTAGTATGTTGGAACGTCTGGCAGTTGCTCGCCGCTGCTCGGGGGTTTTCTCTGGGTACTTCGGCTTCCCCACCTGTAAATTGTCCGACACAGTGTGACCCTGGTTATTAAAAGTGTCATTAAACCTAATAAACAAGCAAACAAATATTCATGTCATTTGCGTGTTCGTCTCAAATCTTTATATTACTCTGTCATATCAGCAATGCCAGCGAAAGAGCAATAGGGGGGGGGGGGGGTAACTCCATTAGTTTTTTGGTACAGTCTGGAGGAAGCCAGAGTAGCCTAAGAGAACCAATGGGCAACGGCGAGCAACTGTCAGACTCCCAACGTACTGACTCCGCCCTTACTGGGTCAGCACTGGTTGAATGCAAGTGCAGTTTAGTATGCCTTAGTACACAGTGCCCCCACGTAGACTATCACGATTAAGTGCCTTGCCCAAGGACACAACGCGGTTACCCCTGGAGGCGATCGAACCGTGGACGTTTCGGTTTGAAGTCCAATGCTGGGTGCGCTCCCCATTTAATCCCCCATGAATTCGTTTGTTTTGTATTATTCTTATGAGAATGTCCAATATAAAGCGAAAACTAACTACTGCAACCTACCTTGTCATCGATCTAAATTGGCGGCAAATAACGTCAGTTGGACAATATTTTTGTCAGTAGGTCAATATTTTATATCAACATTATTATAGATTCTTGGGTATTAACACATCGACGACAGACTTCTGTACTTTATTCACTTGAGGATGATTACTGTAAATTATGTTGTCACGCTCGTATGACATGACATCAAAGTCGTTGACCCTTAACCCAACAGGGACTGGGGACACAACTAATATTTTTCAGAAATAACATCATGAACCCATTTTTGCTTCCAAAATGTAGCTTTTGGCCACTCATTTGATCGAGCTCGTCCGAAGAGTGGCCATACCCTATGTTTCATCCAAAACTGTTGAAAATAACTAGATTTGAATGGCATTGTGTATAATTCTGCATATTTTTTCATTTTGTAATGTTATGGGCTAAACCCGTATATGAACCCTGTATCACACTAGAAACTAATCTTCATCCAAGTACCGAACTCAGCGAAATACTAGCCTCCAAGAAAGGAAGTCCCCAATGTTTTGTCATCGGAATGACCCAAGGTAATGTTGGTTAGTGATCAGAAATTCTTTCAAGATTAAAATTATGTTTCCCTTGTTAACTTCTGGAATTTCAGTTGCATTATTGATGCGACAGAGGTGTTAAGTCAAATTACGTGTCTAACTGAGGAATACCTAGATTTCAGCACGATGAAAACTTAAAACGAGAAAAGTCTTTGCCCGGGGTTCTGTCGGAGAAAATAAGTCTATTTCCTGCCTTGAGTCGGGGCCTTGATAATGAAGCCAGTTTAACCACTTATTTGGCAATACAAACTACTTCTTTCTAACGGCATTACGTATTTTTGACTGCAACCGAAGAATGTACTATATCAGTAGTTAGTGATCAAACGTATTCGTGAGATTCGTGATCAAAAGTTCATGATGCCTCGTCACGTACCCCCATCACTTGTTCTTCCAAAGCATTTATATCTCCGGAAACCTGATTTGTTAACCGTATTCACGTGTATCACAATATTCGCTTTGAGTCGGACGGTTCTTGTTTTCCAATAGACCTGTGGAGGGAAAATGTCAATCACTTACTTTTCGCCGATGAACTGGTTTTAATACCTGAAACAGAAACAGGTCTTCAGAACTGTTTGAATAGACTGCATTGCATGCACCCGCGGAGAAAAATGTCTTAACAGTAAATTTTGATAAAACAAAGTGTACTGTGTTCCGTAAAGGATATGCTTAAAAGAGCTTTCGATTTTCTCGGTCAGTCTGAGGACAAAACTTTTTGATACATTCATCAAGCCAATTATTCTGCATGGTTGCGAAATCTGGACCTCTGATATAAAAACTGAACAATCTAAACACAGTTCCTTGCGAAATTACACATTTAAAATTTTGCCAGATCGTATTAGGTGTTAGCAAAAGAGCATCCAACTATGCTGTTAGGGCAGAATTGGGTAGATACCCAATTGTAATTGACGCAATGAACAGGTCGATGTCATATCTCATGAAAATACAAAATAACGCGAATACTGCTAACAAAAGTGTTTTGATTCTCAGGAAATCCCTCATTGAATTTGAACCCCCTCATTGGACATTTTTATTACCTTTTAGTGTCTTCGAATACTAGTACAAATTCAGGGAGACCCGAAACTTTTTACATTGTTTGATTGATGCCTATTTATTTAGTTGCGTCTCTCCAATATGTTTGTCCTGCTACAATTTATGGGAAAGTGCCTAGGCACTCTCTCATAAGTTGTAACGAGGCAAATCCCCATAGATTAAATACTTTTTCCTCAAAGATAATATGAAGAGAATCGAAAGAATATGAAGCCTTTGAATTGCAGTACCTACAGTTTGTTTTTAGAGGAATGTTTTATTTTTCAAATTAAAAATGAATTTATTTGTATAAATGTGCACTTTCTATATTTCTGTGTGTAAAAAGACAGCCGAAATCCTCTCCATGTTTGCTCACTTTTTGCAAAAGAAAAATTAAAAATACCCCCCCCCCCCTTCCTCACTGATTTGAAAAGAAATGCCTGAAAATCAATAAATTTGTTTTGTGTGGCCTAATAATCACTTGGTATCGGTTGCGGCTGAAAATTAGCGAAGGTTTTGTCATCAACCGTTCTTGGTGTTCCTGTGATTAAGGAATGTATGATGTCAAAGCACATATTTTATAAATCACTCAATGAAATTAGATTTTGACTTCGAGTGTAGCGCCTGGAAATTCTCAGAAAAGAAATCTATGGTGATGAAAACGTATCCAGTTTGAACATGCTGAGAACATATCGGGAATTTAAAATACGATATGAACAGGACGCATACTTTAATATAAAGAATTCTGAAACCAGAATAATATTCTTTACCAGAGACTAGAATTGAGAAGGGTCGACATAAACAGCCAAGATAGCCTTATGTTGAGCGTATATGTAGCAAGTGTGGTCTTGAAGTGGTGACTGAGGAACATTTGGTATTGAATTGCAATGTATGTATGCCTCTACGCCGCATATGTTTCGAAGAAATAACCTAACAAATCTCCGACTTCAGTGAAATGACTGAGAGGGAAAACTTTCTTTTCATTATGCAAAACAGAGAACCTGAATTATGTAATATCATCTGCAGCGCAGTAATTTAAAAGAAACAAGAGATTCACTCGGAAGTGACTATGCCCCCGACGTGGCAATGACCTTGATCTGTGACCTTGACCTCCATAGAACAAAACAAAAAATTTGTGCGCGACATAACCAACATGTATGTTAAGTTTCAACAAACTCCAACGAAACATCTCAGCATTATGGAGCGGACATGAAAATCTTCCTGGCGGACAGACAGACGGACGGAAAAGAAAATCTTCCCGACGGACAGACAGACAGACAGACGGAAATGACAAACACTATATAAAAAAATTTTCGGGGCCATAAACTATTGTCTACTTTCAGTTTTTACTTATTGATAAACAGAATGATTGTTGCTTTTGTTTTACTCATGACATCGGTCTTGTGTGGACGTCTTCTGTCATTAAACTATATATTTTATCGAGGCAAATACCTATTGGAGCCTATGAGGTTATTTCACGCGTGTTTGTACAACACCGTTGTATTATAAGTTAACCCTTTACCCAAAGTAACAGTCAAAACCGGCCAGCGCTGTTCTCAAAAAATGCCATTTAATTTTCATTTTTTGTCTCAAAAACATAGGTTATGACCCCTCGTTGGAACGCGCGGTCATAACCTATGTTTTTGAGACAAAAAATGAAAAAAATTAGTTATTCAAGATTTTTTTGGCAAGTGTCGTCTGCTTTTCATGTTAGGTAAAGGGTTAAAAGAGTGTAAAGTCGTACTGGACGAGCCGCCAGGCTCTTCCACTTCCACTTTACATACACTGTGAATGAGTTACAATATGAAAAGGATGTGCATTGTAATGTTGGCCAAACGGTATGCAACGATATTGTTGAAAATACGTGAATAATTGACTTTTTATTATACAAATAGTCAAACTGAGAGACGCAAAAATAACTGAAGGATTTTTTCAATACGAAATCTCGAAGCAAAAAACAAACAACATGTTGCTTCTCCCGTGGTCAAAAGATAACACCATAAAATCAGTTGGGTTAAAAATCAACCCATATCAACTGGATTGAGTGAATATGAACCCCGTAGGGTTCATATTCCTTCAACCCAGTTGATTTTGATTCATATTTAACCCAACTGATTTTAGAGTGTAGTTTGTAGTGTAGTTTGTTTGTTTCCTATTGTGGTTTTACGGCATTTTCAATAGCCAGGTTCACCTCATGTCGGACAATTTTACGGGTGGAGAGAACCCCCAGGTAGCGACGAACAACTGCCAGACACAACAAACCGCGCCGGCGAAACGCAATTTACACCAATGCACTGATTTCAAAAGATATGTGGTTTTATGAAGGTTGGAATTTCAGATGTGTCACTGCGTGTCTCCATCACTAAACTGCAAACAATGAAATATATTCGATATTTTCACGCCTGATGTGTGTATCTTGACGTCTGGTGATGTACGTCACGTTTTGTAAATTTGGGCTCTTCATTCAAATAGCATCCTCATAATCAATTTGATACTTACTGCATTTGAATTCTTTACAAGTCTTTTTGATTATCGCTGTGAATCTGTCTGCATTAAAACATGAAGCGGGCGAAATTATTTTCGGTTACCACATCAAGGGAGAGAACTCGCCAAAGGGAACAAAGTTCCGTCGTCGAAAAGTCAGCGGTTTGTTTGGGAAAGTCGATAAGTGTCATATTATGTCAATCAAAACCCGGGGGGGGGGGGGGGGGGGGCAGGAACAATTTTTCGAACACTAGGTGCAAAAAGTTTTTTTCCGACCCTTCGGCACCCACCCACCCACCCCTTTTTTTGAAGGAATTTTTTTTTTCCATTTTGAAATTGGGTACCCACTCCCAAAAATTAAGAGTAAATCGCTGATAAACTGCTTTGATTTGATTGGCAATTTCAACGGCTATTTTGCTGGAACATGGTTTGTATTGTTCCAGTAACCATTCCTGACATTTAAACTTCCCACAATCAGTTAATGAAGATTGGTCGGAATTTGGTACGATTTCTTGGCAAGTTTATGAATTTATTCAAACTTTCTCACAGACACTGACAGAGAGTGTATACATGGGTAATCGGGAGAGCATATAGCATATACTGGTATTCTACCCGAACAGTATTAAGACATGTGAAGCAGGAATAGGTGTGAAATATGTTGAACATTCTGATGCTTTACCTGGTTTCACCACTGTATTTTCTGCTATTTCTACTACTTCTTTCTGTTTCTACTCATTTCTACACTCAATTTTAGTTTCATCAGTCTAATATGAATTTATTAAGCATTATCAAGTGCACAATTCGTGGAGGCAGTTAGCTAAATGTTGTATTGAACCTGTCAATAGTCAATATGATGAGGCTTGATTCTTTGGTATCGAAAATCCACTCCTCATAAACTGTACTGTGGCACCTTGGACGAACTGAGCAGTGCATCATTTGATGAAGCGGTTTGTAAGCTTTGCTTGATTCATCTTAACAAGTCAGATGAGAAAGTACGAAAGAAAAGGTGACCACGTAGAGTTGAAAAGGTCTATCATGTCTCTCCAAATTTGGTCAGGATGTATTATGGAAATTTTGGGGCTATGATGTGTCGAGTGACGCCCCTGTGGTTGATATATTACCTTTTACGCAATGAATGTCTGTGTTATCCTACAATATACTGGAGGCTGTTCATTCAGCTCAGAGGCTTGAAACCCATTTGCTCAAAATATAGTACAGGACTAGTGACAGGACAGTAACTAGTCCTGTCACTAGTCCTGTACTATATTTTGAGCAAATGGGTTTCAAGCCTCTGAGCTGAATGAACAGCCTCCAGTATATTGTAGGATAACACTGACATTCATTGCGTAAAAGGTAATAGTGGTTATTACAATATTCAACTTGATCTCACTGAAACATAATACACATTCGTATCCTTTCTGACTCAGAAGATCCCAACACACTTTATTATATGATTTAATTTTATTCTTTGTTACAGCAGATTGCTATATTTTATTTTAAAATAAGTTAATTTTATTTCTATTATAAGATAACCCAACCAGGTGTCTTATATGTGTTTGCAATGTTTTCAGATCTCATACGCCACGTTTCTCTCCAGAAATCCAGTATCTTCCTCAACATGAGCTGTACACTATGGTGCAGGGGTAAATGGCTGAAATTTATATTAACTCAGCTGATTCCCTATTGACAAATTGTATAAACAGTTTGTTAACAGGGAATCAGTTTCCCTGTTGATAAACTCTCTATCAATAAGATATGATATCCTGACTATTTGATGGTTCGGCCTTTTCTGACAGTATATCACAAATTGAAGGGAATTGGTTTGAAGGCTACCTACTAAGCTCAACGCTTGAATGATCAAAAACAAATTAACACTACATTTTGCTCATGCATGTATATGTCTCAAATTCATAATTACCGTGAAAGGAGTCAGTTGCATTGGGAAATGGCATCATGCCACTGTATGATGTCTACTATTCATGGTGAGAAGAGTCCTTTTATTGTCAGATCTGGTCAGATTACATTTATGTTAGATTACATAAACGATAAATGGTTTAAATTGCTTTAACTTTTTTTCAAAATCGTGAACCACTGATGGTGTGATGGGGAACGGTGGGGAGCTCGGTGGCTCAGTGGGTAGAGGTGCGGGCTGCAAGCCGAGAGGTCCTCGGTTCGAATCCCACCTGCGGCAACCACGTTGTGTCCTTGGGCAAGACACTTCATCACCATTGCCCGCGTGGGGTCACGATGACGCCGTGTACCTAGCGTACTGCACGTCGATGGTACGCATGTCTTCAACCAATCTAACCCTGCCTGTGCTGCAGTGCGGAGCTACGATGTTGGGGAGCTGGCAGCTGCTCGTCGTTGCTCGGTGGTTCTTTCCGAGTACTCCGGCTTCCTCCACCCGTAAAACTGCCACGGTCAGTCGGTCATGATTAGCCATTGTGCATAAATATGTGACCTTAAACATAAATAAATAAATAAATGGGGAACGGTGAACGTCTGTCCCCATTCTCTGTCCCCATTCCCATGCTGCTAGCCTCTATCATCTACTACTAATCACCCCCTGTTAACGCAGAGGAGATGGAGTGGTGGTAAAAACCCTACACAAATTTCCCAAATCAAAATGCATCACTTATTTGAAAAATAAGAGCTCATAGGAAAAAAATTTCAAGGCATGGAAAAACCGTGTTTTCAGAGATGATTCAGACCCACCCCCCTCTTGTGTCCGGAAAAAAATTGAGGACCCCCCCTCCCCCCCTCTCCCACACACACACACGCTCTGTCAAAACCCCATTTTTTGTACACAATGCCAAGTGCATCGCGTGGACGGTATTAACAACTCTTCCTTTGTCCAACTGCAAGTCCATTGCTGTGTCCAACACAAGAAATAAATTTGAAACAAGAATTAAAATTTCTTCAAAGTTTGGAAAGAATAAATATGACGAGGTTTCAATCGATGTAACACCATAAAAATTAACATTAACAAACTAAACCTAATGATAGGTACGTTTCAGTTAGTGTGTTTCAGCTAATATTTTTGTTTCGCCCTTTGGCTCATGACTGAGAGGGATGCTCACATCAGTGGTGTAGCCACGGGGTGACCTGGCGGGCCTTGCCCCCATTAAAATGTACGCTGCACCCCCCCCCCCCCTCCCCCGTCCTAATAATGGCCCAACTGCAACTTGGACATAACATAGAGCCCTAAAAATTGTTTACAATGTAGGGCTACACAGGCTACAAATGCTTCAGATTCGCTCTGAGAGCACAGAATTTTGCAAAATTTCCTCAGGGGATGGGGGGGGGGGGTCCTAGTCATAACTAGTACCCTACGCCCCCCCCCCCCCCCCAACCAAATAAAAACAACTGGCTAGGGCACCCCTATTATAGAATCCTGGCTACGCGTCTGGCTCATATTGAACGACATGTAGTTATCGCAGTGAGTGACATGAAATGATATATTATTTTAAATACGCATATTCTCAATGTGTCTAGCATTGCTTTCCCAGTTGTTTCATCAAATGACATAAATGAAATGTGGAAGTGTTTTATTTGCAGTCGTGAAAAAAAGAAACAAGGAGTTATTTTTTCAAATTTTGTTAATCTTTTACCCAACGTAACGACCAAAATCGGTCAGCGCTATTCTCAAAAATGGCCAATTAATTTTCATTATTTTTTTCATTTTTTGTTTCAAAAACATAGGTTATGACCCCTCATTGGAAAGAGCTCGTCGAGCTCGTTACAATGAGGGGTCATAACCTATGTTTTTGAGACAAAAAAATTAAAAAAAATAGTTATTCAAGAATTATTTTTACAAGTGTCGTCTGCTTTTCATGTTAGGTAAAGGGGTATGAAACTCATTAATGCCGATGACTGATAACAGGAATCCGCACAGGAATGAGATTTTCTTCATCGTTTCTTCTTTTTTTGGGGGGGGGGGGGGTGGGGCGTAAAGGAAGAAGAGTATGCAATGGTGCGCCCTCTCGCTTGTGAGGTGTAAAGGGAAGCCATCCACAAGAAAACTTGTTAATTTCTGTCCCATAAATTACCACAAAATTCTTAGTTAATCAATGTATGATTTTGCTCGTTGTAATTTAGTTTGGCCACATTTCCTCTTTATTATTATTTACCTTATTATAGTCCAAACTTGAACCCTGAGCTAAGGTTGTATTAAAATAAACTTTTTGGTGTGGTATGTCCTCATGACCTGCCATACCAAAAAATTATATTACGGCTTTAGAGTCCCAGTTTTGACTAGGGTGCCCCTGCCCCACCGTCACCCTCGTTCCCGCCTCCTGCGCTCCTCATGCCTTCGCCCACCTCCCCCGGAGAAGATTCAAAATGGGAAAAAAAATGAATATTTCACCCTTTCTCTTGAACTGCTCACTACCCAATCAGCCTGACAACGAAACTGAGCTGCATGACCACAGTCTTAGATCCCACCAACCGTCTGACAGGACGATTATAGTCGTAAGACGCCCTTTAATAATAGCTTTCCCGTGGGTGTGTTCACATGCTTTAAAGCTGTTTCATATTAAAAGGTTGTTTTGTAATAAAATGACATTGGAATACAAGTGCACGTGCATGGTGCTTTATCATCACATACAAACAGAAAAAGGCATTGGGTATCAAGAAGTCAACAATTCTCCGTGGAAGGGAGATACCTCCACTCCTTCCCAGACTTCAGATCCGACACAACCCCGAACGCCAAAAAGTAACAAACTGTAAAGTTAGTAATATTAGTGTAATGCTTTGAAAAGCGCAGAATCTAAAATTTCTGAAGCGAGTTTTTCGTTTGGCGGATTATCTCTTTATCAATTCTAAATATCACAGTGCACTTGAGATCAAACTCTTGAATAAGTACATTTTGCATTTTTGCTTCAATGGAACGAGTTCGAAGAGCTATTTCCTTGAGAATTAACCCGTTTGCTAACATGAACAGACATGAGGGAACATGTTGAAGAACTAATAAATATTTTTGGCCTGGAGATATACTGGTAGCGTATGATCTCCGTTAGAACGAGCTCGAGGAACGCGTTCCATAAATAGAGGATATGGAATGAGTGTTTTTCTCATATAATATTTATGAAACGAGTCTAAGAATTTTCCGTTTTGGCGAGCCTCTGGCGAGCCCAAACGGAAAATTCGGACGAGTTTCATACATATTATATGAGAAAAACACTCATTTCACATTCTATTTATCATATGACACACACACGTACAAATTAGCCACTCAGTATGACTTTTTAACCCATCATCTAACTTGAGTTGCAGACGGCACTTGGAAAAAACATTCTCGTTTTACTAAAAATTTTCAGTTTTTGCTTCCAAAACATAGGTTATGACCCCTCATTGGAACGAGCTCGTCGAGCTCGTTCCAATGAGGGGTCATAACCTATGTTTTGGAAGCAAAAAGTGAAAATATAAAAAAAAAATGAATGGCGTTTTTCTTGTAGGGAAAAGATTAATACAATATAACCCACCCAAAATAGGACAGATAACGTACATTCTCCCTACTGAAATTAAGCAAATGTCACCCAGTTGTATTTTGTAAATTTAGCCAATCAAATTGTCAAGTTTTGAAAGCTCCCAACTCTAATTATACAAATTATGAAAATGTGGCCCAGTTTTATTTTGTTCAGCCAATCAAATTGTCTAGTTTTGAAATTGACCAATGAAATTGACGGAAGTCTTTATTTATTACTGATTAATATGAAAACAAAATATCAAATGTTTTAAAGTGAACAAAACGGACGAGTCATATGATAAAGGATCATAAGCGACGTTTTTTATGTAAATGTTATATATTTGGAAGGGCCTTGATAATCAATGGTTGAGAAGGATTCTATTTTCAATTTCATTTTATTATGATCACATTTGGCTACATGATGTTTTGGCTACATGATGTTACTGAAGGAAGTCGGGGTGGGGAGGGAGATAACTTTATGTCAAAATTGGGAATGGTCGTTTATTATAGACTGAGTCTATCACATCCTTCCTTGTTTAGAAAAAAATGGGCATTAATGTCTTAGGGATTTTGGCTTACTGTTTTGTTCGGTGTCATGGACTTTAAGGTAGGATGGTTGTTTCACTTGTCGAGAAGATCGCCTGACAGGTAGTTCACTGGTGACCTCAGTGTCAGATGAAACAGGTTTTACATCTGAGGTAGGGGCCTAAGTATCATGCCTGGTGTTAAAAAGATGCTGCTCATTTCTGCGTATATCAGTTCGTTTAGCTATATATGAACGAGGTGCTGAGTGACATTTCACCACTTTATATTTCTCATTGGTATAACATGATCTTTCTTTGTCCCAAACACGCTCAATCTGACCTTTGTTGAGAGGTTTACGATTAACAATTTTTCTGTCAAAATTAAGCTTCATGTCTTTTTTATAATCACAAAGTTTCTTTTTGTACAAGTCTATAGACTTGTACAAAAAGGAACTTCGTGATTATCGTCTTCAATCGATGATTTCAAATAATCAGGATGTGCAAGAAGAGTTGTACGTAGGTTTCTGCTCATTAAGAGCTGACAAGGCGAGTAGCCACCATTAAATTCCAATGGGGCGGTCCAAAAGAATAAGAGAGCTAATTGTGGATCACTACCAGAATATTTAGCATTCTTATGGAGATTTTTAATTGTCTGAACAGTTCTTTCTGTCTTCCCATTTGATGAAGGAAAGTTCGGTGAAGAAGCAGTACGGTTGAATTTATACATTTTTGCGAAACTTTTGAAGTCACGACTCGTGAATTGCAGTTCATTGTCAATGATAAATTCTTTGACAACACCATGGCGTGAGAAATAATTTTCATAGCATTTATAACACTTTGAGAATTTGTACTGTTTGTTAACCTCATTATTTCAGGATAATTTGAAAAATAATCAACCATCAGGAGATAGTGAATTCCATCAAGTTCAAATAAGTCTATCCCTACTTTCTACCAAGGAGGATAAGAATTGTCAGGTTGAACCACTGGTTTTGAAAATAGAAGTCTCTGATGTACTTGACATGACGAACATTTTTACAAAACTTTCAAGTTGGTTATTTATCTTTGGCCACCAAACGCACATACGAACACGATTTTAGTAAGAGTCATTCCTAGACGCCCTTCATGGGCAATGTTTATTGTATCATATTGCATTTCATGAGGAATTACCATTCTTTGACCTCGAAAAATCATTCCTCCATCATACGAAAGTTCTTCCTATACCGACCAATACTCCTCCACCCGTAAAACTGTCACGGTCACGATTAGCCATTGTGCATAAGTATGTGACCTTAAACACCAATAAATAAATAAATAAATAAATAAATAAATAAATAAATAAATAAATAAATACGGTTTTATAATAGGGGGTACTGATTTCAAATCAGAATTATGTTCATTAATGGCACGACCCCAAATCAACACATCATCTTGAGAGCACTTTCCCCCCGGAGTCCTTCTAAGATACGTTCCATTTCACGTTGGTATATAGAGGATATCTACGCTGTTTTAGTGAATATTGGGAATTATCTCGTGAGTGTGGACCTGAAACTTTTATTTTTCACGAGCGCTTGTGCGTAGATTTTCTTTTTATTACATGGTACGTGACATTTTACTACGCAAAATTCAGTCCAATTCTACGGCAAACATTTTCAATGCAATAACAAAGAGCTGCTGATCGTTCCTTGAAGGCGACGTTCAAAGTAACGACGTCATGCGCCGAAGCGTAAGGTCATTCAGGAAGCTTCTGAAAAAATTCGATCTGTGGATCTGAAATTATTACTTTCCAAAGTGTGATTTACTGGGATTTCCGAGTTTGATTATAAACGATAACTTCGCAAGTGAATTTTGCAATCAACAATTGTGTCATGTATCCGTGCCCGCAAACGAAAACGCTTTTGTCTCAAAAATATAGCTCGTTCCAATGAGGGGTCATAACCTATGTTTTTAAGACAAAAAATGAAAAAATAATGAAAATTAATTGCCGATTTTGAGAATAGCGCTGGCCGTTACGTTAGGTAAAGGGTTAAATAATATAATTATCGTTAATAATGAAAAGTAATAAACAGAGTAATTCGAGGCGAGGGACTATAATGTAAAACACTCGTGCACATTCGCGCACTCGTGTTTGTACAACGTCCATCGCCTCTCATGAATTATTTCACGTAACCAGTCCAGTCAAGCGATTACTCTCTATTTATTACACCCCTAACGTCTAATTATAATAGGAATCGGTAAAAAATAAATTGCGTTCTCCACCCACTAGTGAGATCAAACACCTCGGTGATTAACATTTCGTGTGAACTTGAAATTTACAAATGAATTTTCACAAGCGCAAAACAAAAGTTGTTCTCGCTCCACTAGTGAGTATAACAAGACGCGGCAGATCACGATGGAATGCCAAAATGTATTAATGCGCGATCGAAATTTTCTGTTTTCGAATTAAAATTGTTGAATTATTTCAATTCAATGTGGAAGAATTATTACTGAAGCGATGAAGCGAAAATAAAGTAGAAATTTCATTTTACTGAATTTGTTTGTGGCTAAAAATTACGTCATGTCGCCAACAATCCCGAAAACTATTTTGTGTGGATGTACACAACATCCAATGTGATCTGTGTCAGCGGAAACAGCGATCAGCTGATTGTGTAAACAAATCAAATTTCTTGCGTGGTATGGGCGTCGGTTTGGATCGTTTCGGTTGAAGCTTCAAATTAAAGGGGTATAATAAAAAGAAAATCTAATGTTTTCTTGTGAATACCGGGATTAATCTCATTCGTGAGTGAGAGAATATGTATTTTCACTCGCAGCAAGCTGCTCGTGAAAATACGAATTCTCTCACTCATTCATGAGATAAATCCCGGTATTCACAAGAAAAAGTTAGATATCCTCTATGTATTATTTTCACTCGTACAAGCGCTCGTGAAAAATAAAACTTTCAGGTCCACACCCATGAGATAATTCCAGATACTGACTAAAATAGAGTAGTTTTTTGTATTATATATATATTGTATCCTACGAGACATTTCGTTGCACAATATTCAGCCCAATTCGGCGAGAAATGCGTACTTTTCAAAACAATAACAAAGATCAGCTGATAGTTCCTTCAAGGCGACGTGATGCGGTGTAACGTGACGTTATTTAGGAAGCTACTGAGGGGCATTCCTCGATATCCATCGAGTCGAAAAATACAACTCATGAATATTCAATTACTTTGGCTTGTTTTGATTACATGGTATTGTTTGCAAACAGACGACACGCGTTCATTGTTATTTTGAGGTCACTTGAATGTCCCCCCCCCCCCCCCCCTATTAGTGGTAATAATAGAAATAACATGATTTTTGTCGGGCGTTATGGTTTATTAACGGCCCTACAGAAATGATTAACAGCCCTTGGGCTATTAGCGGGCCTCGACTTCGTCTCATCATTTCTGTAGGGCCGTTAATAAACCATAACGCCCTCAAAAATCATGTTATTGGTATATTAAGTGTCTTATCCAAAGATACAACACAGATGACGCGGATTAGGATAGAACAATTTAACATTTTATCTAACATGAAATGCAGACGACACTTGCAAACAAAATTCTTGAATAATTAACTTTTTTTATTTTTTTGTCGCAAAAAACATAGGCTATGACCCCTCATTGGAACGAGCTCCACGAGCTCGTTCCAATGAGGGGTCATAACCTATGTTTTTGAGACAAAAATGAAAAAAATAATGAAAATTAATTGGCAATTTTTGTGAATAGCGCTGGCCGGTTTTGGCCGTTACGTTTGGTAAAGGGTTAAATTGGTTTAAGCAAGATATATAATTATTTTAATATAAACAAATAAATTGCATATGGACAGCTTCCATTGTCTTCTAAACTTTATTCATAACACTGTCGAATGCAAAACATTCAGACGAAAAGCGCTCATAGTTGATCGGGCCGTTCAATCGAAATAATCTTCTGACGCGATTATGTGCAAATTCCAGTCAGCCGTATTGGAAGCATGTAATGCTTGGCAAAAGGACATTGACTTTAAAGACGGTATGAGAGTTCTGGATCATCAACCTTTTATTTCGAAAACAGATATGGATATTTTGCGACCTGCGGTACCTTACGGCAAACATTTTCCTGGAATCTGAAGCTCTGGTTATGTGCTCACTTAAAGTGGCATACCCAATGCGGGCAAGTCGAAATTGTACAGAACAGTAAATTTTACTGTGGGACACTTTTTGACCTAGTCCACATCTCAGTCCACCGCACACTGACGCCCATGATTCAAATTCATAAACTGCAGCAGCGGAGAAGAATCAGAAAATACAGGGAGGACCCTTCAAAGTTAGAATTTTTAAATGTACCTTTATAAAAGTCAATTCACGCTGTTGGATCGCAAAAAAAAAACCCCGAAAAGTTGCTGTGAGTCCTTATCAATGACAGTGCGGTTTTGGGAAACATATTTTTTCGTTTTTCTCAAGTTGAGAGTATATACATTCCCTTCCAACCCCATTCTAATATCTCCTTCTGCTTTGCATCGCTAAATTCTGTCAGACATTTGGAGCTCTTCAGAATAATCTTGAGAGAGAAAGAGGGAAAGAAAGAGAGAGAGATTTGGTCAACATTATCATTACCAATCTATTGCTGCAATCGTATTTGGAATTATCAGGAAGGAGTGCATAGACTCTTTACTTTAAGATGTGACCGAAGATTCCATAGTTTGATTTATCTCTACAACAGCCTTTGAAGTCAATAAAATGCACATTTTGGCTCCATATTGAAAAATTTCCCCATCGGGCCGAAACTGTTTCGGCCCGATGGAGAAATTTGTTCAATATAGGGCCCTTAATGTAGTGTGTGAGTCCCGAACAGAGCTTTGTATAATGTCTTCTTACCACGCCACTGAGGCACAAAGATCACCACAAACAAAAACAAGCGTGCGGGTGTCCTTGTATGGCATTGCTTCCCCAAGTTCGAAAAACTTCCTACGTCCCTGGCTTCGCAAGTCAGGTAAATGGCTCCGCGTGTCAATAATCGTTAGAACGGGTTAACAAACTCTCAATTATCGTTGACCAAATGCAATTTGTTGGCAGACATAGTAACATTTCCGAGAACTTTTGGCAATTAACTTCACCATTTGTATAACGACATCAATTGATTCGGAGAGTTCTGCCAATTTAGTTCCAATCCTTCGAAATCAATGAGGAATTTTTGTTAGCAATACATAATTAACCACATTCGATTATGTCACCATGGCAACTAAAACCCTGCTACCCACGGATCTGAACAAGACGTAATTACCCACAGGTCATTGTCCGTCATGACTTATAATTATTTTGTAACGCAGGCGTACTCAGGTAGCTTAATAAACTATATGCTAAATTACATCAGGGAATATCTCTCCAATTGCGTGTCCAGCAGGTGTTACTGTTTTGTGCCGATCGACTGAAGTTAGACGCATTTCTACCACTTAGAAGAGAAAAAGTTTAGATTTGAATTATTGTTATAACAGAAAATGGATGGTGTTTCCAACTTCAGCCGTCCTCGGGTGGCGAGTTATATGTTTGACAAAAACCAAAGTGTCAGACTGGAAAGAATGAGGGCGAGGGTTTTGGCCACCAGATTAAAGATGCTAGCTGATGAAATGTACATGAAGCACACTTCTTCCCCGAGACAACTGGCTGAATACAGGCGGGATAGTGTCTCTAAAGAACGGCGCCCGTCAAAAGGGAAAATGTTGGATTAAAAACTATTGTAAGTTTCGTTTAAATTTTTAGTCCATAAAACTGAAAAGTGTCGTTAAACAGCAATAAGTTACGAAAATAATAGTTATAAGAAAGTCAGTGATAATAGTGGCGCTACGGGGGGAGGGGGGGGGGGGATTTGTCCACGAGGGCGTCGCGAAGATGACCGGTTGGGGTGAGGGGAGTAAACCTGATTTGCCCTGGCTGTAACCAAAAAACTAAAAATTTCTTTGAAATTTATTAGTGAATAAATAAAATATGCACGTAGTGGTCGTGACTCAGCTTTTTATTTAATTAATACATACAGTGCCAATATTCCTAATTGGTCATGCCGGATGGCCAACATCCCGAATCGGATACTAAAACCGCAGACTTCCATTTGTATGATCAACTGTGTGCATGAGAGAAACACGTCTGAGTGTCAAATCTCCTCTTTTAACTGGTTGAGGGCTAGATTATTTTTAGTGGCCTGATTTTGTTATTTGAAATATATATTATTACAAATTATTGGAGAGTGCCCACAGGCACTCTCCAATAATTTATAATAAAACAAATTTATATAAAACAAAATAATATTTGTATTTGACTAACTATGAAACGTGAGCAGGGAAAATGTTGGCTTTTGCTCTGGCACCCTCATTCTTCTCAAAATTCTGATAGTGGCTTCTAGCACTCAACCAGTTAAGAAAGTACATGCTTAACAGCAAGAAAGAGTCGATTTCTTATACACTGATCCTAACGAAACGGGGGAGGGGTATCACTGCACCCACACCACTCTTAGCGACATCCCTTGTTTCGATCAGGACTCCAAATTTTTAATATTGTTTTCGCTATTTTGCAAGAACAACAGACTCCAACAGTAGATGCATTGATACGCTCAAACTTAGATCAACAGGTATGATAATAAAAGTGCTATGTAATAACGAAATAAAAAAAAACAACTTTGAATTGGAATTGCAGCAACTGCAACAAATAAAAATTATGTAAAAAAGTTTTATGGTTTAACAATAAAACAATTGGGTTTTTTAGTACCCATGCAATTATTGTTATGGTTTTTTCATAGGTTATGCGATTTCAAATACCAATAAATAAATAAATAAATATATAAATAAATAAATAAATAAATAAATAAATAAATAAATTCATAGATGTTTTTCCTTTGGGTTTTTTCCCTTTATATTTTTTTCCATTTGGGCTCTTTTTCCTGTACTCCGATTTTTTTAATCCCACACTTCTATTTTTTGCCATTTTCGTATAGCTAACATTTCCCAACTCCCCTAATGTAATGATATGGAATCGTTAAGACGGATATCAAAACTATATGGGTTATTTTACTGCATTTCTACAACATTTCTGATATTTTAAATAGTTCGAAGATAAACACGCCCATCGAACAAACATAACTTCCACCCTCTGCATGTTTGGCCACCAGCGACGGGGCACAATTATATTATATAAAAAAAAAAAGGGATGAAATTTTAAAAACTTTTTGATGTTCAGTCGAGAATAAACAGTAGCTCACACACTGCAAAAAATATAGGTTCTCTTTAGAACCAAAACTGGTTCTAATCTTGTCCCTGAGATGGAACCAGCTCTGTTTAAACAGTATTTATTTCAAAATTTACCAAGATTAGCATTCAATTTTAACAGAATATTACATGAACTGAAGTAGATTCAACACTAAACTTGGAGCTTAAACATTTTGAAACAAAGGAGATATGAACAGTTGGCATATCGAACCAGTTTTGGTTCTGTATAATAATGATTTGAGACAACCTCGTATAAGCTCTAAACTTACGGCTGAAACCCCCTCAATTTATGTTTAATTCTGTTAATATTTAATGTTAATCTTTATAAATTTGTTTGATTTGAAATAAATACTGTTTAAACAGAACTGGTTCCATCTCAGGGACAAGATTAGAACCAGTTTTGGTTCTAAAGAGAACCCATATTTTTTGCAGTGCAGATCTCACAGGTGCATCGCACTTCAAAAAGGAGTAAGCTTGTTACACATACGATGTGATAAGAGCACTGTGCACAATGATATACAAAGAAATGACAAGATTTGTTCACAGTTTGGAGTTTCGACCGACTGTGATATCAATGTAGTTTTAGTATTGTTTCACATCAAAGCTCAGATTTGAAATATCAAACCGGGTTAAATTTTCAAAATAAAAAGGAAAGTGGTCAGTCCCAAAGTTTGGATCTGAAGATTTTCCGACTTGTCATTTATTATTTTAGGGCTTATAATTCAGAGAGAATCCAGATTCTGATTCTCGTAAACATTCTCGCAAACTGTTCGACATCCTATAGTAATGTTTTAGAAGATTCTCATTTAGATTCTCGCAAAATTAAATGGAATTTCTAGCCAACATCGTGGGGCGAGTTGAAACTTTCTGACAGTGTTCCCTGGTCATTGACAGTCGGTACTAACCTACCTCAGTATACTAATTTAAAACAATAACAAACGGAGTAGGTCCGGAATGTTCGTTTATTATTATTATTTTAACTCTTTACCTAATGCGAAATGCAGACGACAAAATGTATGCAAACAAAAGTAGTGAATAACTAATATTTTTCATTTTTTTGTGTCCAAAAACATAGCCTATGACCCCTCATTGGAACGAGCTCGATCCAGTGAGTGGTCATAAGCTATGTTTTTGTGACATAAAATGAAAAAGTAATGAAAATTGAATGGTCAGTTTTGTGAATAGCGCTGGCCGGTTTTTGGGCATTAGGTTGGATAAAGGATTAAAGAATGGATTTCGGTTTCACTCATTACCCAGCGTAACAGACAAAACCGGCCTGCGCTGTTCACAAAATTCACCATTCGATTTTCGTTATTTTTTCATTTTTTTTGTCTCAACCGCCCTTATTTACTAGATCGCTCTGCAAAATTTGAAAGATATCTGGAATTCTAAGAGGAATGAAAATTCATTTTTGGAGCAGATCCAGAAAAATTTGGATGTGCTACAACTTGAAGAAAAATATTTCGATTTCTGAATCTGTGCAATAAAATATGTAAGTTTTAATAGGAAACATCGCGGGTGAATGGGTTTAATCAGCGATCAGCGGTAGTAAACAAAAAAAGTACGCAACCCTTTGGTGGTATGGTTAATATTGTCAAGACGAATTTTTAAATGGTTCTTCTTTTAAGCCATGGCGGATCTAGGAGGTGTACTCTATTTTTTGGTGCTCAATATTTTTTCACCAGCACTGAGACCAGGGGACGCCGTTATCCGCAGAAACACACCAGGAACGTAGCAACAGGGAGTCTCTCACCCCCTCCCCATTATTCGTCAAAACTTACAAAAGTTGGAATTTCGAAGCTCTAAAGTGGAAAAAGTTGGAAATTTGAGACAGGGCCTTATCGTAATTTTCCTAACATGCCTAGAATTTGGCCAAAATATGGAGTTTTTAGACTAAAAACTTGTGAAAGCCCTCCAAATATTGATTGAAAAGTGGTAGAAATTCCCCAAATACTGACTTTTGTCCACCAGTAGGGTGCAACTGGAAATCTAGAGGTGGACTCCCTCCCCCAGTCACAAGGACATCCTCTTTCCGAGGAAGTTGATGTCTATATCGCGGATAAGATATCCACAGAACGACACACTCTTGTGAATGGGTTAATCGATATGGTACGAGTGTCAGTGCGCAATGATAAAACGAGAGGCCGCAGGCCTCGAGTTTTGTCCTTCCGCGATGGCACAAGTGCCATATTCATTAACCCATCACAAGTGTGTGTCGTTCTGTGTTTTTTACACGCCTTCACGTCTGTAAAAAACAATTATTAGAAGGACGCACAGCAATTCATTTGACAACTCGTCCCCTGAGTTTCAATGTGTTTTATGTGCCAGTGGGAGCTCAGGGGACGAACTATCAACAAAAAAGAACACATTTCATCTCCAATCAAATTTGCGAGGGGAACCCGTGTTACTATTTTTTGCTATCGCTAGCGATTCAAACTGTAATTGCGGTGCACGATTTGTAGAAAATTCCAGTGAAATTTCGCTTCTATTTAAAAATATTCCATGTGTGCGGATCGGATTTTCATTTTCTGCTTGGTGTATTGTTGCTGTGGAAGGGATTTTATAGAACAGGTATGTAATAAAAGATAAAATAAGATAGGATTTATTGAAAAAAACATGACAGATTGCAAATCAAATGACAGCAATATTAGGATAGAATAATATTATAAAACCAGTAATAACCAATAAACACTAATATTTACACAAGGCGTATGTTGAAACTAGATAATGGACTAAATTCTCATTATGCATCAAGTAAGCTCCCTCAACGCTTGAACATTTGAAGGATCATGACCTTAGTTCGTGTATATATCTATAGCTTCTGTGCCTGTCCACAATGAGCCGTTATAAATTGGCTCCCCTTTTTCAAAACTTGAATGAGTCTGTATAAAATCAGGGGAATATTTGGCCGGGATTTATTGTGCAAGGAGGGCCACTCTGACCTTTCATTTTCCTACATTTTCATCGTCGAGGCACCCAGGATGTACATTCTCGTATTTGTACCAAACTCATCGCTTAATCTCGTCCCAAGACTCCATACTTTTCATTAGTCCAAAAATGAAAATTTCTGAAAATTGTGGAGAAAAAAAGGCACGAGACAACTCAACGCTACGCACGTCGGGTGATACTGCGCATCATTACCGATGATGACCCATGATTGAAATGTTACTCGCCCCCTCCTAAATCCAGAATCCTGGATCCACCAAAGCACCACCATTCAGTATCAATTTCATGTGCAGTTTTAGCCTGGCGCTGGATGTATAATGATTCCCTATTAATCAATGAACGTTATAGTTACGTAACCATATAATTACATAACTGCGGCACAGATTACTGTTACAGTTCACACCTCAATTCTTTTTCTGTTCAGATTATGAGAATTGGCAATACCATATGTTTATCAAACGATCTTGTGTTCGATTGTGCTGTGACAGGGAAGTCTATAATTTGGTATCCGCAGTCGTGACGACGAACGACTTTTCGCAAACAAGGCAGTCTCTGAAAGCTCAGTCGAAAAGGTGCCCCACGAAAATGGCAGCGACGGAAGTGGCAGCTACAAAAAAGAAAATGGATGCAATAAAAATGACAGTTATGAAAACGGCTGCTTTAAAATGACAATAACGAAAGTGACGGTGACTGAAATGTCAAAAATTGTGTACAGACAGTGAAATCCCCACGATACCCCCCCCCCCCCCTCTTCCCACGACAAAATGACCCGGCAAAATCCACCTTTTCGCTTTACGAATGTCGACACAATTCCCTTCTTCAAAATTCATATCTTATTTTCATTTTTATCTCTTTTTTATCCCCCCCCCCCCCCCCCAACGAAGTCCTTCCTTCCGTCACAAACTTTCTCCGGCTAAATCATCTTTCAGTTTTCAGTGGATGTTTACGAAACTTTGAAGTATCAGTATTAAGTGTAGATGTGCATGTGGTCAGGAATTCTCGATGCGACAAAGTTTTGCATGGTTACGGCCCTTGGAAATAGCAAAATTTCTATCACAAAGGTTGTCCGCTTAACTCCTCCAACATTTTTTATTGGATTTTTACGAAATTTACCCTGAAGTATCAGTATCAAGTGTAGATGTGCACGTGGTCAGCAATTTTCGATGCATTGAATTTTTGCGTGGTTACGGCCCTTGGAAATAGCAACATTTCTATCACAAAGGCTTGTCTGCCCAACTCCTACATTTGTTATTGGATTGTAACGAAACTTGGTATGAAGTATCAGTATCAAGTGCAGATGTGCATGTGGTCAGGAATTTTTGATGCGATAAATTATACGTGGTTACGGCCCTTGGTAATAGCAAAATGGCCGTCATAAATGCTTGTCTGCTTACCTCCTCCTGCATTTTTCATTGGATTTTTACGAAATTTGGTGTGCTGTATGAGTATGATCTGTACATGTGCATATGGAAACGAAGTTTTCGATTCGAATAATTTTTAGCCCTTGTCGACTGTGAATTTACCATAATTGCAGGTTTTTGGAATATATCTTCAGTTGCTATTAAAGAAATTAAATGATTTATCCCCCGCCGACGAAGTCTGGAGGGGAATATTGAAATGGTATCCGTCCGTCCGTCCGTCCGCCCGCCCGTCCGTCCGTCCGTCCGTCCGTCCGTCCGTCCACCCGCCAGCCCGCCCGCCCGTCCGTCACAAACCTCGTCCGCTTAACTCCTAAGTTTTCAGTAGAGATGTACGTTTATGTCCACACATTGGTCAGTATCACGTGCTAGTGCAGTGCGTATTTTTCTGAACCACATGGATAGAAGTTATGCTACTTTCATTTATTATACATCCATGTGTTAACATGGGAATATATTGTAAATCTTATTGTTCAATTTTTTATTATTATATGTAGCCCCCCCCCCCCCCCCTTAATCTCGAAAACGGCGAGGCCTAGAGTCATGAAATTTGGAGGAGTTTTGACCATGACCTTGGACGCTCTTCATCTGAAACTCCTGTTATCGCTTCTCTTCGATATCGTCTTGAGGTATCGAGTTCGGACTTTTTACATTATGTGCACCTGTATGTCGATCGAGTATATTTCAATCCAAAAATGGTAGAGGTACGACTTCCGGTTTGGGGATCATGTGGTGTCGAAAAATTTGACAACACTCTTCATGAAATCCTTGTTATCGCTCCTCCTCCAGAACGGCTAGGCCTGTCGAGATTTTCCCTTATGTGCGCCTTTATGTCTAGTATTGTAAATTCAAAACTGGTAGGGGAACGACTTCCGGTTTTTGAGATAGTGAGGGTCGAAAATTTGTGGACGCTTTTCATTTGAATACGAGGGCACGCTTGTGACACGCTCGGTTGCAAATCTACGGGTCTTTGAGGATGGACATATCAAAGTTAGATAACACGGAGGTACGCCGTATGTAATTTTCGGCTCCGTCTACAGGAAACACAGACGAAAGAGCACTTCTGATGGTGCAAACTCCTACCTTCAAATTTTGATTTATTTCACATATAACACTGTTTAATAGGCATCCCCCCCACACCCAGCCAGCCAGCCACAAAGTTTGGAACAACCTATCCACGAGTGCGATAACAAACCCTTTTCCATGTTGAAGTGTGTTTCTAAAAAGTCATCTGTTTCTGGGATAAAAATATTCATAAAACATTGGCCGACGATCTGGGTCGAGTTGTCAGTTTAAAACGGTCTAAAATAAACAGTTTAAGTCCAAAAGTTAGACCCTATATAAAGGTGCGAATAGTTAAAGTTGAACATTTCATCAAATATACAGAAATAACACCAAACTCGGCCGGTGACAGGTAAATAATGAATGGAAAAAGTCATTGCATTGAGAATAAAGTAGGGACGAATCGTCCCCTCGGTTTCCACGCGACCCACGGTATTCCCACGCGGTCTCGGCACAGGACAAAGATAGGAAACTGTCGAGCAGGGATCGCTGAACACATTCTGCAAATTTCAAGTAGCGGCTTTCGATGGTCTGGATACAGTCGGCGTAGGTTCAACACGGGTGTCTGTTCAATTTTAATGTCAAATTAGCCAAATTACCGCTTTTTCGCCATTAACCCATGCGCGATTTCTGTTAACTTGTACTTTCTGGCAATTTTCTAAGTGTTAAAGGCTGTGCCTGAACCCATTGGCGGCAGTTATGAAGATGCAAGTTTAATTTTGTCGCATTTCTCCACCCGTAACAGTGAAATGTAAGTCTTGAATCGGACTTTTCAGATGGGCAGTTCGATTACGTCCTCACGCTGATTCACACCAGTTAGAAAATGACCAAATTAAAAAAATTACCGCCGATCAGCAAAACACTATATCTAAGCCAGTTTTTAGTGGATTTCCATGAACGTTTCACTCATTGTTTACGAATAGTTGCTGCATCATTTCGCATCAAAAGCGACGCATTTTGTCATGTCGAATATGAAAAGTGAGTATGCGCATGCGCGTGGGGTTCCCACGGGGCACGTGCTCAGTTTCTGGACTTTCAAATAATATGACCGAGTTCAGAAGAGCTTCAAGACCAAACGCTGAAAATTTGGAGTCGCTGCTCACTAAACGTTCGCGACAATCTACTTTACATGAAAAGTACCAAGTGATGGATATGCGCAGGTTGTTATTACTAAGAACACAAGTAGCGTTGGATGGCTTCTATAGATAATGCCTGCAATTTCAAAATCATCTAATTATCACACTTTCATGTAAACATGGAAGTATACTAGATATTGCTAGTGCAATTTCAAAATTCTAGTTTTATTTATTTTCTTTGAATGACAAGCTAAGTTAAAAAAATTAGGGTTATTTATCTACCATGCGATTTTTGTTAGGGTCTCTTCCATAGGTTTTTTTTTGTTTTACAATAGTGTTTGTCCGTTAGCGTTTTTTCACGTTTCATCCTTTTCTCATTTGTTGCCTTTCTTGTCACTGCCAGTGTGGTTACTATCACTTTCGGGAGCGCGGTGGCTCAGTGGTAGACTGTTGGACTTCTATGCTAGAGGTCCCGAGTTCGATCCAACTCCGGGACGACCCGCGTTGTGTCCTTGAGCAAGGCACTTTATCACGATTGCCTACATGGGGGCACAATGACGCCGTGTACTAAGGCGTACTGCACGTCGATGGTGCACATGTCCTCAACCGTTGTAATTCTGCTTGAGCGGAGCTTGAACAGAGTTAGAATGTTGAGGAGCTGACAGTTGCTCGTCGATGCTCGGTGGTTCTCTCCGGGTACTCCGGCTTCCTCCACCCGTAAAACTGTCGCGGTCATGATCAGCCATTGTGCATAAGTATGTGACATTAAACACCAATAAATAAATAAATAATACTATCATTTTCGTCGTTGCCATATTTACCGACGACCGTTGAAAATGATGTTGCAGTTTGGCGAGATCTGTTCTTCGAAAACAGATAACTGTGGCCAGGTCACTTCAAAATCAAGTGAGCCAAAAGCAACACGCGTGCAAGTATTATCTTGTCTATTGCACTATAACACGCTGCCCTCACGCGAGCACGATCTACAAGCATATTGGCGTGCTGTCTCGAGCTTCTAAATGGATCACTGGCGAGACCCAAATGGCAATACCCGATGAAAGCACAGAAGCTACTCAAAATGTCAGTTTCAAAAGTCAAAAATGATGGACGGGGGAAATACAATTTCGAAATGATGCGATCTAAGGGAAACATAAGCGAAACACGCTGCTATATTCTTATTAATAGCACGTGTATGCTGTGTGCATGCAAGCGCAATACACAATAATAAAGACGTCGTGTCCCGACTCTCTTGATAATCTCTTCTTGGGGTCCCGTGACAAAGACCAAGTGAAAGCCTGGAAGTTGGCCGGAAGCTCATAGAATGAGAGTTTCAAGACCAGAAATAGATCCAAACTCGAACAAACATATAAAGATTTTAATTAAAATGGGTACTGCATTATTACATTGTTTGAAATCTCTTAACAGTTATGTATAGACAGAGACATAGCCACCTGGGGTACGTCAGGTTTAAGGTAGTATCACAGAAAAAAGATGTATTTCCGACATTACCAAGAAATAAATCTTCACTGGGATGTTATGGCCTTTTCTTTCTACAATGGTCTTGAGTGTGCGAGAGAGTGTACTTTGTAAGTGTCTGTATGTGTTTGGAAAGTCAGAGCAAATGAAGTAAGTTCTATTCAGAGGACGGGCATAAGCCTCCAAATACTTTTGATTCCAAACAGAGCTTTTGAACCCTCGTTGGAACGAGCTCGTTCAGCTCGTCCCAAGGACGGTCATAAGCTATGATTTGACATGTTTTTTCTCTGGGTTTTGTCTTCTTTTTTTCACAAATTGAAAAGTTATGTTAATGCATTATATGTTTTTGCATATTCTACACACACACAGAGAATTTACTGGCTCTAGGCCATTTACCTAATCACATAATCTCCTTCTAATGGAAATGTTCTCAGAAGGAAGCTATAAGATAATCTGCAAAAAAATCTAGAGCATTATTTTTGTGGTATAGACGTCACAACTCCCCAAGTGGTATTTATTCGGCAATAAAAGGGGTCAAGTAGCGATCACAAGCATTACAAGTAGTTGTTTCTCAAAACACAGTTTTACACAAATCGTTAACATGCTGTAACTAAATAACATAAAAGTGCCAAGGAATTAACGTTTTTTATACCATGCTCGCCAATGTTACTACCTGTGAAAAGCCAGTATGTTAAATTTTAGCTTTTAACCCCACTACCGGTTTAAAAAAATTTACAGCTATAGTCGGAAGGTCATCCAACTTGACCTTTGGCATGACGCAATTTGCCACCTTCGATACATTCACACTTCGCGAAATGTTTCATTCAAACATACGACATTTTTCGGTACTATCTACTACGTGTAAATGACTCATTAAGTTTACAATACCTACAATTGAATATTTAAAATAAATTTTAAGAATTGTTAATAATAAATTGATTGAAAAAGCCAGGAAAATTCTATCAACTTTGACGATGTGTCTAGCTGTCAATCAAGCATTCACGTACAGCCGGAAGTACTGCCCACCGGCGCAGATGTAAACAAAACAAACCTGTGTGTTTGCGGTAGAAAGTGTCGTGTTTTCTCCATTTTAAGTGACAAAGTCGATTATTAATTAAGAGCATGATATAAATAAAATAAATAAGTACTAGGGCCGGTAATCAGATTTAAACCACCTGTAGAATAAGGGTTTTAACCACTCGGCTTGCCGAGTGGTTAAAACCCTTATTCTACTAGTGGTTTAAATCTGATTACCGGCCCTAGTACCTATTTATTCTATATATTACAGCTTTTCTATGTACCGCTAGTAATATGTTTCATAATGACGGTGACTGAAATCATTATTTTTACGTACAGTACATGGAAAGTGGATTGTTACTAAATCACTCATGGGGCGGTGTCTCCACTCAGACAAAAATTCCTTGTCTGGGAAAAAACATTAGAACGACGAGCAAAGTTTCAGCCAGGGTACCTCCGGGCAGAACTCAGAGGTCCCTTGGCTAAAACTGTGCTTGTCCTTTTCATGGATTACCACAGGAATCGACTGTTATTGTTTGGGTGGAAACTTTACCACCACGAGTGATTTAGTAACAATCCACTCTCCACTGGTCCGATTTGAATATCACCAAACTAGCAAGCACATGTGACAGTTATAAAGAGTCAGCCAACCTAGTTCAATGACACTAGGCCGCAAATTTCGCCAAATTAATGTGAATTTGGATGCTCATGATATTTGGTGAATATGCGGTTTAGTGTCATGTTTGCATTTCCCATGGCATTAGCAAAGTTGAGAGACACGCTCTCTAAACTAGTTGTCAACTTACGTTTTAAAATCATTTTTAAGTTACCCGACTGGCACTAATAACTGGCTGTTATTTAAAACATAAAACGTTTCAAAATAAGCGGTTTTCTTCGTAAAATAAGGCGTTGTATCAAAATATATCAGCTGTTAATTAACTCTTTACCCAACGTAACGGCAAAAACCGGCCAGCGCTATTCTCAAAAATCGCCAAATAATTTTCATTATTTTTTTCATTTTTTGTCTTAAAAACATAGGTTATGACCCCTCGTTGGAACGAGCTCGTCGAGCTCGTTCCAACAAAGAGTCATAACCTATGTTTTTGGGACAAAAAAGGAAAAAAATTAGTTATTCAAGAATTATTTTTGCAAGTGTCGTCTGCTTTTCAGGTTAGGTAAAGGGTTAAGAAAATTGTCAGCGAGAACATGAAAATAAATAGGTCATATTCGAGTTTCTCGTAAAAGGTTAAAACGAATTAATAGAATCGGGAGAAGTTCAGAACAAAGAATGATGCAATGAACTAAATATTAAAAACTCTATAATTCGCTTTGAGATAATAATATATATGTAAATGTATATACCACAATTCGCAAACGAATGGAGGGCATCACCACCTTTGAATGCTTTTGTGGAGGCAGAATTTCGTTCCGTATACAGGTTCGAATCTTATTTTCATGTTCAACAATTTTCGATTTTCGATTTTCGTGACGTCATACATTTTCCGGGTTTAGATTGACAGGTTTAAAGAGTCTGCTTCATTTTCAAAGATTTTGTTTGCAAAGTTCAATATTTCACATTTTCTTCACTTGAGACGTTGTAACTATTTCACTTAGAAATGTTGAAGATATATAGTATAGACAGAAAACAATACTTATGGTTAGATTTACGAGTGTAAAGAGAACCTACCCTCACGATATCTGTTACAAATTATGTTGCTAATGAGGATTTGAAAGATACTATTAAACTCCGACAGCGTCAAACATCTGTAAAAAAGCAAATAAAAAACAAACATAAATTATTCATCGGATAGTTGCATCTAAGCACTTAATTCTACGAACTGCACCTCAGAAGAAATCAGCGACAGTACTTGTCTTTTTCAAATTTCTCGGATGCCATAGAATTAGGAAAGGACGCTGGTTTTGTTTACATTGGCATGGCGGGGGTTCGAACCCACGCCGAGAGAGTTTCCTTCGGCACCAACCGCCTAGCGAAACTATACTGAACCACGCACACCACTCGACCACTCTGAGAGAGTTTCCTTCGGCACCAACCGCCTAGCGAAACTATACTGAACCACGCACACCACTCGACCACTCTGGGTCGAGTGGTGTGCGTGGTTCAGTATAGTTTCGCTAGGCGGTTGGTGCCGAAGGAAACTCTCTCGGCGTGGGTTCGAACCCCCGCCATGCCAATGTAAACATAAATTAGTTTGTCAATGTTGGAGTTTAATGTTATTGAACTTCGTCCAACCTAACTTAGGTCAAAATTCAGAAAATTCTCTCCAAAGTACAAATATGGCCAGCAAGAAATAACCCAGTAAATTATGTACCAAAATGTTTGGATAGAAATATAGAATACGTGCAAACTGAAATGGAACTGCTGTCAGGTGGCTGGGAGCACTGCCTGAAAGTTGCTATGGTATAAGTAAGAAACCAAAAATTTGTCAATAAAATACCTTAAATAACTGAATAATTGTATTTTGTAATCCTTCTACTACAGATTCTGAGAAATCTTTTATTCATTCGTGAGAAGAATGAGCAGTCGGACTAATTCCATTCCATGGTATCTACAATTCCTGCCATTTTGTTTTGATGAAGAAAGTTCTACACGATTGTTGCTGAGCATTTTGTGATGATTCAAAACCGCATTTTATTATCTTCTGCAATTGTCCAATTGTAAATGTAAAATGACGCCAATGATACCATTCAATAAAGTTGAAAAACCACCACAATGTGTATTCTTAATCTCTCTGGACGCCCCTTTATGGGATTTTCAAGTTAAACGACATGTAAAGCCCACGATTGAGAGTACTTGCGGCAATCGCCAGTTCGTACCGGAAAAGTGAAGGTTGCACCCCATTGACTCAGGCCGCAGTGAAAATAAAATTACCAGTTGCACGCACTTGGGTGTGAAACGTGGAGAGCCACGTTTTACCGCCCAAGTGTGCGCGACTGGTAATTGTACTGCGACCCCAGTCAACGAACTTTAACACTGCGAAAATGTTCAGTTTAATGTAATTCTTTCGAACCACCACTTATCTAGTAGTACACGGTATTACAATCGAACATAACACTGTGAAATATGTTCAGTTTAATGTGGTTCTATCGAGACTCGACTTATCTGGTAGTGAATGGACTGTGAACACTGTAAAATACGTTCAATTTAATGTTGTTCTTTGAGAGTCTCGACTTGTCAAGTAGTACACGGTATTACAATCGGAATCGGCACCGGAATCGGCCGATTGTGAGTAGGGCTGTCACGATTAATCGATTAATCGACTGTTGATCGGTCACGGCGAAATCGATTAGTATTTTTCGTTGTCGAATAATCGGTAAATTGTATCTCCTTTCAGACGCTTAATAATTAAAAGAAAATTTGATGAAAAAACTATTGTTTCTAAAGGTGAAGAGTTAAGAACATCGATGTTAAACCCCACAACGCTGTTGGAAGCAATAGTCTTCCAGGTACATTCATCAAAGCTTTGATGTTCTGAACTTTTGAACCGTCAGTGTAATAAGCAAGACCGGTCGGCAGTTGCGAAGTTCGCAACTGCCGACCGGTCTTGATTATTACACTGATAGTTCAAAAGTTCAGAACATCAAAGCTTTGAATGCACCCAAAAAGGATCGTCTTCGTTGTTTCCTTGAGGTAGATCAACTGACTTGAACTTCATTTTTATCGACTTCAAAGAGAGGGAGAGGAGGGAGGTGGGAGGTCATTTAGGTACGATTAATCGTCGATTATTTGCGACGATTAATCGATTCCTAAATTAAAAAATCGTGACAGCCCTAATTGTGAGGTCAAATAACCAGTAACCGGTCAGCGGCCATTTTTGGTAATCGGTTGAACACTAATTCAGAGCCACAGGTATGGAGATGGAGGCAGGATTGACCTCATCAGTGAAAAATTGAGAATGTGCAATGTGAACATTTTGTAATAATTTTTCCTCATAATTCTGTTGAAAATGGTTTAATACTCCTGTAAAATTCACAAAAATGATTTCATTGAACGAAGAAAAAAACTACCCTAATTGATTTATTTTGTATCACTATCATGTGGAGCATTTCTGTTGTTTAGTAATGACAACTGACATTCGAATGCACACTAAAGTGAACTGTCCGTGCGCTTGCAGCTACAAGCGTATGTTGGGTGTGATGTTGTTAGGTGATGTGTGAATGGTACCTCAATCATTCTCTCACATTCTTAGAATTTTTGCCATTTTCTGGCGAACCAAGTATGTGTGCGGGGATGCTACGGCCTGACTTGGTTTCGGGGAAGGGGGAGGTGAGACGATGACTTACCTCAAAACCAAATCATCATGGTGAGTGACCACTGACCCTGGCCTCCAGGCTCCAGAGGGCGATGTGTGAGTCCATGTGTAAATCCATATGGTCTATACCACCTTTTAGAGTAATTGTATGTATGACTTCGGGAGATGACTTCCATAAGCTACAAGCTTCCTGTCAAATCTCTCCATCATTCGGCAATTTGATAACTGTTAATATATGCTATATTTTGAGCTATTGTACTAGCACTGTTACTCTTCTGGTATTCAATTCTGTAACATATAGCATATACCTTCAATAAATATTGTTTAAACTAAAGTGAACTATGACAACAAAGATTGGAAAAAAAACATCTGAACTAACAGTCTTGCATTAACCCTTTACCTAACGTAACGGTCAAATCCGACAAGCGCTATTCACAAACATCACCATTCAATTTTCATTTTTCTGTTTCAAAAACATAGCTTATGACCTTTCATTGGAACGAGCTCGTTCCAATGAGGGGTCATAAGCTATGGCTTTGACGAAAAAAATGATGCATTCAAGATTTTTGTTTGCAATTGTCGCCTGCCTTTCGTGTTAGGTAAAGGGTTAAGAAAGTTTGTGTCAAGTAATGGATTTGGTTTAGAGTGTGTGAATGTTCATTCTTTACTTTGCATAATTTGTTTTGAAACTATCGTCCTCCTGTACTAAGTTTCTGGGAAGGCTAACCGTTACTAGAACCAGCCAATTTTACAACAATAATAGCTTATTTGTTGATTCGATTGAATCCAGTTTGATGGGCAGTCAGTGAAAGGCATGAATAAAACCACGATTGTTTTGGTTAATGGGTTCATAATGTGTAATTTCATAAGCGTGCGGGCGTCATCTCGGCAGTCAGTACTAATCTATTTATTTATTTTTTTGCTGGTGTTTAAGGTCATATACTTATGCACACTGGCAAATCAGGTCCGTGACAGTTTTACAGGTGGAGGAAGCCGGAGTACCTGGAGAGAACCACCGAGCAACGAGCAGCTGCCAGCTCCCCAACATCGTAACTCCGCACTGCAGCACAGGCGGGGTTAGATTGGTTGAAGACATGCGTACCATCGACGTGCAGTACGCTTCAGTACACAGCGTCATCGTGCCCCCATGTGGACAATCGTGGTTAAGTGCGTTGCCCAAAGGACACAACGCGGGAGTCCGAATTGATCGCTCAGACGGTCACCCATCCAGTGATTAACCGGGCTCGACGTTGCTGAACTTCGGTGATCTGACGAGAACCGGTTACCGCAACGCCACCACGCCCCCAGTACTAATCTAACCACGATGGAATGTTTACTGTTATTGATACATGTTGACATGCGATTTTGGTGGTACCAATTTCACATTACAAACGTTTTGACTCTAAGATCGGCATTGAACAATTTGATACTGAATATAAATGCGTATCAAAGAAAGTTAATTTTACTATGATCCAAAAGTTCACCGTAGATGGACAACTAAAGGCTTTGCTATTTTCCTGCTTCGAACTCTTGGGTGGCAGACCAAACATGGAAAGAGAAATAATAGAATACCGGAAATTCCGTGATAAATATGGTTAGGCCTTCAATCAAATGATATTTTCGTACAAACACAATTATGACGATTACCATTGACCCTTTGAACTGTAGTGCTATCTTTCATGCCAGTTCAGTGGAAGAACATGGAAGAGTCCATATTCATTATTTGGGGTAGACCTATCAATATATTCAACGTGCAGCCTCGGGACTGACCGTTGAACATATTGATGGGTCTACCCAACACATTTACTGAACAGCCATCCAAAAGAATGACGTTATGACGTATCATGTTCTTGGCCGGAAAAGCGGCCGCTAGGTTTCAAAGGGTTAATGTTTGTGTAGATACATTTTTTTTTCGAACCCTATTATCTAGTTTTCTATTTTAGATATCCACAACAAAATGATAATCTTACGAAACAGAGGCGTAGTGATCCATTTCCAAAAATGGCATCCCTGGATAAGGGAATTGAAAACTTGACCTGCAATTTTGATTTTATCTCGCAGTAACGGCATTGCCAGTGCAACTTTCCTCCGTGAATGTATTAAGCGTTTTCAGTTCCATCGCTTTGTAAATTTGAGAAGAGTGCAATAGTTTCTGTAGTTCTTAGATCTTCGAAAAGAATCTTTTATCCAAGTTCACGATTTGCCATATATGGTTACAAGCCGTCACGTGGACGATTTCCCCACATGGCTTTCAAATGGAAGCTTATTTCTTTTTCGTGCATTTTCTTTGTGACATTTGTAACACATCAGAGACAAAATGGTAAAATAGGCTTTCTCAGAGTCTGAAGTTTGAAGTCTTTTATTTGAATCTCAGTCATTGGAATTGCTGATCTATTTGTGATTTTTGCTATTGATTACTTATACCTTTGGAGGCTTGTCTGTCATCAAAGTGAGAGAGTGGTGGCCAGTGAGAGAGTGGTGGCCAGTGAGAGTGGTGGCCAGTGAGAGAGTGGTGGCCGAGTGGATTAGTGCGCTGGTCACTCGAGCCAGAGGCCCCGAGTTCAATCCCAGGTGGAGGAAAGATTCCGTGGTGACCGAACACTCTCTGTCAGCATCAATTGTGGGGTTGATACTGTCACAGCGTACCGTCCTATCGGGTGGGGACGTAAAATGGCTGACCTCTGTACAGGGAGAGACACACCCTGTGCAGGCTAAAGATCTCTCTGTGGTAGCCAAGAGCGGAGCTGCAGAGATTCATCCCACATGCCTAGTTGACAAAACCAAGAAACTGACAAAGAAAATACCGCTAACGGGGGTCGCAAGGGGCGCATAGCCCCACATCGTTCCCCACGTGCATAGCTCGTAAAAACCCTTCCCCACTAGGCGGGGAAATGACTTGACTTGACTGTCATCAAACTCACAACGATAAACTTTTATCAACATTTTAGTCACTGGTGATCGTTTCAAAAATTTCCCAAATGTTTTGTTAAACGACTCCTTACCCCTTTACCCAACGCAGACGATATCAAAATTTATTTTTTTAAATATCATTTTTTCGAATTTTTCCAAAAATTTGAACAAAACCATATCATGTGACCCCTCGTTGGAACGAGCTCGACGAGCTCGTTCCAACGAGGGGTCACATGATATGGTTTTGTTTAAATTTTTGGAAAAAATAATATTTTTTCGACTACTGAATTTGCATATTACGCGGGCAGATGCCGGCGATTCGTTGGGTAAAGGGTAAAGCGTATGCGCAGGTACACTGAACTAGCCAAGTGGCCACTCCGGGTGTGTTAATGGTGACAGAGTGCTGTTATTGTGAGTTCAGAAAACCGGAATTACATATCATAATCTGTCTATTTTCAAATTCGGTTGGCCCGGAAAATTCGAAAAATGTGAATTTACGCCCTAATCCCGGTGACAGATTATTGCCAACCTTGATACGGAAACGGACTAGAGAGCTCGGTTTATTCTGTTCATTTCCGTCATTGTATATGGATGGATAAAAAATTATAAAATAATAATGAGAAAGAGATGGAGGAATATATTCGAGAGAGTCAAACCATATTTACACTGGGGGGTAAAATAAATCAAATTCAGGACCTGAATGGAGCACTTGGCTTGCTTTTACACACTTCAATGATGTAATTACGCATAATATGCCACGCTCATTGCAAATTAACGTAGTATCGAGCCTCAAAGTACGTTGGCAGGGAAGGAACATTATATGATTTTATTTTTCTTGTATTATCTTGATCGATCGACTTATTATCTCGAAATAAAACAAGAAAAATTAAATCATATGATGTCCTTTCCCTGCCACCGTATCAAAGTGTCCATAGATAGCGCCATCTATTTCGAGAGTATTCCTCAAAAGTGTCTACGTTGGCCTTTCCGGGCCCCAACAACGTGAGGAGAGGGCACCCACCCGCATGCGGTGACACACCCTCACCAGGCCTGTCATTTTCAAAATCTGACGAGAGCAATGGTGGCCCGCTTTAAATGGACTTAGGAGGGCCATATTTGGCCCACCTTAATTTGTCACAAGGAGAGCCACTGGAGTCTGTTCTTGAGATTGGTAACTTTACCGTATCATTCCATCTTACTGTTTGGTTTGTGTATATAGTATCTAATGTAGGTTTGAAAATGCATTAATTTCTTGCGAAACCTGTCAGGATTTCTACCTGAATTATGTATGAATGTAGTCAGAAAATTACAGTCAGTATCTGATAAGTAAGTAAAATGGCTACTAGTTAGTCTCTGCGAGACCCCTACAACTGGCATCCGGCTCAAGCCGGAGGCCAGGCGTAGGGGTCTCACAGAGACTAGCTACTAGTAAGCTTCATCGAAGTATCACATATTACGATGGGCGATACTGACCACCGCTACTGAACAAAGTTCACTTTTGTGGCTCTCCTTGTATGAGGCTCTCCTTGTATGATTATGACATTTACCGCCCTCGTAAATTTTCGTTCAGGAGAGCTATTGAGAGCGAGAGCGGTCGCCCTCCTTATAATGACAGGCCTGCTCTACCCAGGCCCCTAGGAGGGTTTTACGGTCATTTACTGTTCACGTACTGTACAAAAACGTAACGAAGAGCTCTGTCAATTTTGGATTCTCGAGTTTGGGATGCTGTGATGTTTTGGTTCGTATTTCTATAGAACAACACCCTCCAATGCTACATTACTAAAATATCTGACGAAAAGGAGCACCAACAAATTTCTCATTTCATGGACCATAGGCACAAACCAGTGGTCTATAAGCTGAAAGTTTTAAAGCACTTTTGCTTTTTTTCTACGAAATCAAGGTCTTTTGAGGGTAGAAAATCTTTCCTGTAAATATCTGTAAATATTTGTTGAGCAATAAACTCTCCATGTGTAGTTTGGTGGGACTTCGGGGAGAAGTTTGAAACCAAAGCAAACATTTTCACTTGCAGATGAAATGGCGTCCAACCAGGCTGGTCCAATTTGACTCTTGTTTGCTGATAAAAATCCTATCATTTAACATTCTTTGGGTTTTCTCGATCAATTAATGACATGGATTAACCTTGGTTAACCGATTAATCACTTGCCCTAATATGTAGACGAATAATTGCCGTACCGTTGATGATTTACGGCATTAACCCTTTGCCCTACATGACTGACAAAACCGACCAGCGCTGTATACAAAAATCTCCATTCAAATTTGATCATGTTTTCAATTTTTGTCTCAAAAACATAGCTTATGATCCCACATTGGAACGAGCTCGTTGAGGGGGTCATAAGCTATGTTTTTGAGACAAAAATTGAATTTTTTTTAGTAATTCAAGAATGTATTTTGCAAGTATCTGCTACCAACATTGGGTAAAGGGTTAAGAATGACCATTTCCAGCTATTGATACAGTAGAATGGTCATGAAAGTGTATAATTGACGTGAGTCAGTGTGACAATGTTTGCCTGTTTTGGAGCAAGTTTGTTCCTTTGTTAACCCGTATAATACAGTAGTTCAGTAACGCTTGATCGATTAAGTGCTTTTTTGATTGATCGAGACATTATCCTTTGTTAATCGATTAATCAGTTAACCGTTTCAACTCTAGTTGCTACTAGTTCAGTTTCATCAATCGGGAGTACAATATCTTTAAAATATTAGAAATGGGTTTTTGTAAATAGCGTTTACAGATTCTCATACAAGAATCAGATAAACATTTTAAGAAACCAGAAATAACTTCGTTGCACAGTATTTAATTACTCCTATAAAGGAATCGGTAATGGATATTAAAGAAATCCGAAATAAATTGTTGTATTCTGTATTTTAGGAGTGTCTTGTAGAAAACAGAAATGATTTTCAAAAAAAAGAATTGAAACTATGTACTGATTGACTCCCCTCTCATATTTCAAGTCTCTGTCATGGCATGTCTATTAGAATAGAATAGAATAGAATAGAATAGATTTATTGCAATATTACACCCACATGGGCAGTATGCACAAATACAGTAGACAATGTTAGGCCTACATTTATCATTTAAAACTGACAAATATTTCTTACGAATTTTTACGAAAGAGAAAAAACTCACGCACGGCACAGCAGATCACATTGCAAAGGGCAGGATCTGCATTTCCCATGATGTAGAGAAACTTATTATTGTTATTCATACCAAGGAATGTTCGCTCCCCATGTTGTATAAAACCCCACAACTTCTGTCGTGCGACATTATACTTAGGGCATTCCATCACAAAGTGGCGTTCGTCTTCAATCACTTTGTGGTCACAGAATGAACAAGTTCGGTCTTCTAGAGCTACTGGTGGCTGTGCGTGCCTACCCTTTTCTATGGCTAAGGAATGATTACTTATCCGTAGCCGAGTAACTGTTTCCCGCTTTCAAACTTTTGACTCGGCCTCTTTCAAACCTTTTTACCTTTTTGTACGGTTCACTTTTTGAGTGTAGAAATGCATGTATGCACTTCAGAAATGTGTTTGTGTGTGTGTGGGGGGGGGGGGGGGGGGGGCATAAAATGCGGTTTTCAGCAATTATGAAAAAAACTCTCTCACTCCTGGGTGACACTAGTGAGCGTGGATCATATATCGAACCTTCAGTGAGTTTCGACTCATTTGGTCAATTTAGGTGTTGGTTCCAGGTCCAAAAGGCACTCCATGCTTGAGATATGAACGTCACCCACTTTAAAAAAAATTGACCACTTTTTGGGATGAAGGAATACCTGTGTGAAATATGGGAATGCATTAGGGGCATAAAATGCGGTTTCCGACAGTTCTGAAAAATGCTTCCAATGAACCCTGGGTGATCCCAGTGACCTTGATACATAATTTGAACCTCCAGCCAGTTTCGAATTATTTTCTGTTGGTCCTAGGTCCATAAGTCATACCATGCTTAAGCGTGACCCACTTTCAAAATTGTTGGGTCCCCCACGTGTTTGAGATTAGAAATACATTATGAAGTTTGGGAATGAATTAGGGCGTGGGCATAAAATTAGTTTTACAACAAGTCTGAAAAATGCAATCAAGCGTCCCTGGGTGACGCCAGAAACCTTGACCCATATTTTGAACCTCCGGTAAGTTTCGATTCGTTTGATTTTTGGTTTTGGTCTCAAGTCCGTAAGTCATACTATGCTTGAGATATGAGTGTGACCCACTTTCAAACTTTTCGGATTCACCACTAGATTCGCCCAATTGTTTGAGTGCAGAAATACATGCGTGAAGTTTGGGAATCCATTTTCGGTTGCTCACATGTATGCAATGAGTATGATTTGACGAACACCTTCAAAGAAATTCAGAAATAAACTTCCGTGTTCTTTTTTTTCAGACGCAGCCGTCATTTGTCACCAGATGCCGCGGAAAACTTGTTCAGAGATGCGGAGAGCGTGATGAATGTTGCACACAACACAATAAGGATTAAAAGAAAATGACCTCCATTGGCCAGGCCACTGACGAACAATTGTACTACACGCATTCTACCAAAATTAAAATCACAATCAGATGACTGACAATTCATTTCGAACATAACGTGAATTGAAATCGCCGCAGATTCCATTTTGTCTCCATTTCGCATCCTTCTGATGACAGAATAACGCCTTTACTGGAGGACGAGACGACCACACATTCAGGCCTGAAAATAAAAAGTCTGACATTTGCAAGATGAGGTCCCCAGAGGGTGAATTTGTTGATGCTATTCCATACTGTGGGTCAATGTATCCTCTGGATACCTCTTTCTGTTTAGTTTTGAGACCCTGATTCAGAATGACGTTCACAGAGGGTAAATTTAGTGATGCTACTCTGCTGTGCAGGGTAGCATCACTAAATTCACCCTCTGGGGACCTCATTTTGCAGATGACAATCTGCTTATTTTCTGGCTTGCACACATTCTGTCACAAGCTCACAAGACATAAAAACTGTGCATTGCTAATAAAGAACACAAACTGTCAAAACAAATGTCTCCTCAAAAACAAGAACCAAATCAACATTCCCATTTCCCTGTATGAGTATGAACTGTGTGTTGGGGGTGGGGATGGGAGCGAACCTTCTAGTGATGAAAGATATCCTGTAGCTAAGTCATAAATATTCCAGTGCGATGTGATTTTTTCTGCCTCCCCCCCCCCCCCCAACATACAGGAGACCAGTCCCTCGATATCAGTATTTTTAGATGGATGGCGGATACATGTTTTATATGAGTTGTTTGCGGCAACCGCGTTGTGTCCTTGGGCAAGACACTTCGTCTCCAGGGGCCTATAGGTGTATATACCACCCATACTATAGTACCGTTCTAAATTACCAGGCAGTACCCCTACCCACAATACCCCTATGCCTAGCATTGCATACTACCTATACCAGTCATAGGATAACATGAAGCATCAGGTGGATTAATAATACTAAGGGCCAGCAAGAGACCTACAGGAATATGTACAGCCTATATAGTATCCTCAGATAAGTATCCTATAAAAGGTATCCTCGATAGGTATCCTCGATAGGTATCCTCGAATAATACAATACCAGGCCATAGGTATCCTCAAATACTGAAATGAGGCTAAGAGTCGTAGTAAATTATACCTCATTGAGGGAATTTTAATGGTCCTCATAACCTCAAAATTCAATGAGGCTATGAGGCATAATAAATGAGGACTCATTGAGGGCTTTTACATAGCCCTCATGGCCTCATACGACAAAAAAGGGATTCCACAGTCACAGGCGTTTCCCAAAAATGGGATTCCATGGGATATGGCCATTGGATATAGGCTTTTATTATACACAAGGGAGATGACTCTGCATACAGATTATGGGAAATCAAGCAATCTTATATTGGTTGGTTATAATCTATATAAATGATCTAGATAAAGGACACTACAAGAGTACTTGGAATAGGGTCAGAACTAACAAGAATAGACCAGAAATTGCTAAATATAGTAATAATAAGATAAACTGTTCCAACTAATATGCTCTTCTACGCTACTGCAGCATACTCCAGAACAAAGGAACATAGTCAGATGGACAAAAACTATTGCATAGATAGACAGAAGCAGAGAATTCTGAAATAATTCGAAATAGTAAAAGTTGGGGTGGATTTTGGTGATTTGGAAGGATTGTCGGATTGTTTGTGGTAATTCTACAAATCGGGAAAATACCCCTGTACAAAGAAACATACCCTCCGAACATACCCCGTCTTATTGCAGAAAAATTGGGTAACATAGCAATCACGTGCTACCATAGACACCAAGATGGCGGCTTCCAGTATACAAAATGGACGACGGAAGCTCGTATCACCCTAACAACACGCGCTGCGCATGCGTACTACCATCATGTATCACTATGGAGATGACGTCACAACATGGCCGCTCACGTGGGTTACCATGACAACACAACATGGCGCCACTACGTCACGTGACATGACGTCACTTCCGGGGTCATCCACCGGGGTCATCCAATTGTGGGGTGTAGAGGAACATACACTACTATTAAGCTCAAAAATAACACTTTCAGTTTTTTTTTCAATAAAGTCTCACAATGTATACCTTAATTTCATGTGTCAACATAGCCCCCATTTCACTATCCAAATGTCATTTATAGACGTCGATGCTTTCAAGTATAACCTCTTCTTGGTTCTGACAGCCATCTCCGCGACAACCAGAACATGCCATAACACACTTCAGACCATTTTTACGACATGAACACACTTTAGTACCGCACGGGTTTTTGGATGACAGCTAACATTTGCATCGGACAAATTTTAGAAGTTCGTCCGGTCCTGGATCTTTATCGGTCATAATTGGCATGAGTATACTGCCTTTCATTTTCTACCCCCATGACTCCGGGACCAATATGTCATTTTGCAGGCTTTTCCAAATCATTACCTGGAGATGAAGTCGTAGGCTGTGTTAGAAAGCCGCTCGTTCCGTAGGAGGTAGTTTCTGTGGTTCGACCACTGTTTTGCGTGATGCCACGATCTCCATGAACTTTGCATGCCGCAATGTATTCAGCGAATCACCTTGATGTCCCCCCGTACATTTTCAGGAACATTCTTATGCCCGCTTCACCCACTCTTACCGATATAACGCCAGGATCATGCGTGACGGAGGACATCTCGTGGATTTCGGCCGACTCGACTAACTTCTTCAGAATGTTCGTTTTCCCGTGCCCAAAAATAGCTGAGGTTGTATCACAACCACCCCATGCAAGCGCAAATAATATGTGGGAACTTATAACTTCTCCCACTTTGTTCGAAATGTCCCGGTGTAACAGGTATGGAAGTCCGTAGGAAAATTAGTCCCTCTGGACTATTATTCCGCGGAATTATAGTCCTAGGTCTAACATTTCTAGGAATAGTAGTCCGGCGGACTACTATTCCTAGAAATGTTAGACCTAGGACTATAATTCCGCGGAATAATAGTCCAGAGGGACTAACGTTCCTACGGACTTCCATTCCTTTTACACCGGATTAGCCATACCATACTTTCACCGTCCTCTGACTTCCTGGCTTCAGATTGGAAGTATATGTCAGCCATTTCATGCTTCCAATGATACACCAACATGACCAGTAAATCGGTATCGTCTGCGATAACCTTCACAGTGTTTCCATTCGAGGAAATATCTAGGGCGGACGATACTATCAGTGCATCGGCATCACATTTACTAGTATGAATAGTATGGCCATCAGCTGTCAGTAAGGTGGTCAACAATTCTATGAATTGAGACTTGTTTCTTTCGTTTGAAAGCAACCTTTGCTGGTTATTATGGGCGACTACCACTTCGTTCACCCGGACACCAGCACAGGTTTTCCCCGGCCAACGACAATGTTCATGGTCTTTAGTTGATGGACCATGGCCATACCCACCGAATACGACACAAGTATTCCCGTATCTGGTCTTTACATAGTTTAAGTATTGCATGCCAATTTCCCTGTGAGTCGTTCGCTTTGCCCATTTCGCTCTACGGAGGAGAGATCCACCATCGAGAACTGCAGTGGCTTGAACGTTTTGTTCATAATCTTGACAATCGGCGACCAACGCATTTGCTAATTGCGCCTTCAGAGGTTTTCGCATCAACTGATCTTTGAATAATGTTGTTGGAATCGTGGTCAATTCATATTCGAAAAACTTCGCCATGTTCGCTTCGCGTTGCACTATAGCAATCAATCGCGAAAAAAGTAAATTTGGGTCGAGCTGTAGTTGTTCATTTTCCACCCTAAAGCCGGGATTCAAGTTGTCAAGCGTCTTGATGTGGTCTTTCCACCTGATGCTTCAGCTACACTCAGGTTGTCAAGTGTTTTGTGTATGGCGATCCCGACTGATTCGGCACCTGCACAGTTCACACCGTCACTTCCTGTCGATGTGAGACCAGATGAGAGAGACCGCAATCTGGTCTCATTCGCATCAAATGGCTCGTGATTATTAAACCACTTTTGCATCACATTGAGATCATCATGATCTCATTTTTTCCTGGAACTTCCCTGCTCAACATATTGTTCACTGTCGGCATGCCGATTTTCAGTCATTTCCGTCATCGCGTCAAGTATTTGAGCATACCTATGCATAGTTTGCTTCCACTGAAATCGAGCTGACTCTGTGAAACCTCTACCTCTGGTTAACCCCCGCGGCTCTTTATGGATCGCATTAAAAGTTGCTCGATCAATAAGTCGGTGGACAATCCTGCCCGAACCCTACTGCTCCTACGAGCAACATGTAGACCATGTTCTGCGAAACAATTATACAACCATGGATGATTTGTTGGTAGTTCCAACATAACCTGAAGATAGAGTCAGCAACTTTCTGCATAACTGATATGACCCGTGGCAGCAAACAGACTGAGCATATCTCTAGTACTCGCCAGATGCAGATTCCAATCTTCCGTGCGCTCTGCTCGGATGAAGTTTTTCAGTGTTTGCACGTATTCCACATACTGCAGCCATAACTTTGCCGTTTGAGATTTCTCAATTAAATTTGACTTGTATGCATCCAAGCATTGTTCTAGCTTCAACAACTCCCGAGATTCGGCAGCTTTTGCCAGTGGTATGTCTCTCTGATCAATGCCTTCATACAGGGTATGGATCTTGTCCGCTTCACTCACAGCGAGCCTTCGCATTACACCCGCCGTGTCAGAACTGACTTCATTGAGCTGATGGCCGTCCGAAATATCACCAGACTGACCGGACATAGAGGTTTCCAAACCTGAGGTGGTTTCTATTGATGCTTCATCATCTGACATGACACCATCTACATCACATTGTGGCGGGAGTACTTCCACAAGCAGCTTGTTGAAGAGTGCAGATTCCACTAAGAAGTGGCACCCCACAGCTCTGGACACATCCTTTCCTGATATCATGTGCGGAACAATATTCCGCCCATACACCTGTTCCAAAACTTCTTCAAGACCAGACCCCTTCATCATGGAGCCTATGCTGCCCATGAAGCTCTTAATAGTATGGAACCCACCAAGCCTACATACTACCTTCATCTCGTTGTTTGTTATTATATTCATAGTTTTAAACCATAAAGGCTACTCAAACGTAATGCACGGAGTAGGAATGTTAAAACGCTTCCCTTGTTTTTCGACAAAGAGAAGTGTTGAATAAACGCAATCGTTGCCAGATGGGTTCAAGTCAATGATTGGCAAGAAAATAACGCCCGACTTCGAGACACATATGTGTTCCCCATATGTGTATGACTTCTGCATAAAGCCAGCCCAGCTTGCTCTATGGCCACCGACTTGATTGAAATGCCATGCTGTTTGCCAAAGAAGATCAGAAACTAGTTCTGGTGGAAGCGTGTTTGGTGTCGAAAGGTGAAGAATGGGTTTCAGCTCAATTGATGATGATGAGACTCCTTTACCAGCGGTTCCGGTGTAATGCATAATTGGCGCTCCCTTCCCCTCAACTAAAGCATCAACTTTCACTCGTTTATGTCTTGTAACCAACTGCGACTCAATCGTGTGCGGAGAGTTCCCTCTTAGTGTGGATACGGCAAGCATTCCCATCCCACGAAAGGTTGCTTTACCATCTAATGTCGCTATGTTATGGTCCAAGTTATCAGCAACCCACTGCGTGAACGCACCAGGCATATAATGTGCATTAACATCGTCTGGTTTCTCCGATAGGATAACCGACTGTCTATATCTCTCAACCTCATCGTAAGAAATAGAAAACCCGAGACAATATAATTCATTGACTAACCATCTGGAACCAAACACGTGATCGACCTCTATGCCCAATCCAAACTTTGTGGGTGCAATGACAGAAAGTGGTCGAACATTTTGTACAACTGTGTGTCAGTAGTATGTCATGTTCCCCTACAGGTCTAGGTTGGATGACCTCGGTGGATGACCTCGGAAGCGACGTCATGTCACGTGACCTAGTGGCGCCTTGTTGTGTTGTCATGGTAACCCGCGTGAGCGGCCATGTTGTGACGTCATCTCCATAGTGATCGGCACCCCTTTTTTGTCGTATGAGGCCATGAGGACCATGAGTAATCCCTCAATGAGGTCTAATGTAGTCTTACCAACCGCTTCCATCTTGTCGCCAAAGATGGTGTGAGTGCGCATGCACAGCGCGTGTTGTTAGGGTGATACGTGTTACCGTCGTCCATTTTGTATACTGGAGGCCGCCATCTTGGTTTCTATGGTAGCACGTAGTTGCTATGTTACCCGATTTTTCTGCAATGGGACGGGGTATGTTCAGAGGGTATGTTCGATTGAATCGGAGTAAATCTAATTACCACAAACAACCCGACAATCCTTCCAAATCACCAAAATCCACCCCAACTTTTATCATTTCGAATTCTTCTAGAATTCTCTACTTCTATCTATATATGCAATAGTTTTCGTCCATCTGGCCATGTTCCTTTGTTATGGAGTATACTCCAGTAGCGTAGAAGAGCCTATTCGTTGGAACAGTTTTGCTTATTATTACCATATTAAGCAATTTCTGGTCTATTCTTGTTAGTTCTGACCCTATTCCAAGTACTCTTGTTGTTTCATTTATACAACTAACCAATCAGATTGCTTCATCCCCCGTAATCTGTATGCAGAGTTATCTCCCTTGTGTATAATAAAAGCCTATATCCAATGGCCATATCCCATGGAATCCCATTTTTGGGAAATGCCTGTGACTGTGAAATCACTTTTTTGTCGTATGAGGCCATGAGGGCTATGTAAAATCCCTCAATGAGTCCTCATTTATTATCCCTCATACCCTCATTGAATTTTGAGGTTATGAGGACCATTAAAATTCCCTCAATGAGGTATAATTTACTACGACTCTTAGCCTCATTTCAGTATTTAACAGGTATATCCTATGGAATCCCATTTTGGAAAACGCCTGTGACTGTGGAATCCCTTTTTTGTCGTATGAGGCCATGAGGGCTATGTAAAAGCCCTCAATGAGTCCTCATTTATTATCCCTCATAGCCTCATTGAATTTTGAGGTTATGAGGACCATTAAAAATCCCTCAATGAGGTATAATTTACTACGACTCTTAGCCTCATTTCAGTATTTAACAGGTTTATCCTATGGAATCCCATTTTGAAAAACGCCTGTGACTGTGGAATCCCTTTTTTGTCGTATGAGGTCATGAGGGCTATGTAAAAGCCCTCAATGAGTCCTCATTTATTATCCCTCATAGCCTCATTGAATTTTGAGGTTATGAGGACCATTAAAAATCCCTCAATGAGGTATAATTTACTACGACTCTTAGCCTCATTTCAGTATTAGAGAATACCTATGGCCTGGTATTGTATTATTCGAGGATACCTATCGAGGATACCTTTTGAAGAATCCCTTTTTTGTCGTATGAGGCCATGAGGGCTATGTAAAAGCCCTCAATGAGTCCTCATTTATTACCCCTCATAGCCTCATTGAATTTTGAGGTTATGAGGACCATTAAAAATCCCTCAATGAGGTATAATTTACTACGACTCTTAGCCTCATTTCAGTATTTAACAGCCATATCCCCAGGCACCCCAATTTCGGCACCCCTTTTTGGAAAACATGGCCTTCGGCACCCCTTTTTTGTCGTATGAGGCCATGAGGACCATGAGTAATCCCTCAATGAGGTCTAATGTAGTCTTACCAACCGCTTCCATCTTGTCGCCAAAGCTCCACCGCCACTACTGGTCTATGGTCTATCTGTCCTATCATTAGCTTCTACAACAGTCTTGTTCCATTGCGGTCTTGTCCCAGTACTATTGACTAAACTACCGTCCATTAATATTGACTTGTATCACTACTTCCTAGCTATATCTATCTCAGTCTCGACTATGACATTGATTAAGGTTGAATCAGATTTCCCCTGTATACATATAAGGCATTCCGTAAGTGGCCGAGTCCGTAAAAATTGGATTCCGTGTTTTGACATCGACACTCGAGGGTATGGAAAGGGATTGATAACATCTAATTCAACAATGACTACAAGACTCTGAACAGAGACAACCAACCACTACAAAACAATAAAGGTACAGAACGAAGATCCAACATAACCAAGATCGAAGTAAACATAACAAAGTGAAAGAATTGTCAAACTAGTCGGATTGATCGAACTAGTTTGACAGACTTAACAGAACAAAGTGAACAAAGATCCAACACAACTAAGATCGAAGTGATCAAAACAAAGTGACGAAAGTCGAACTGATCTGATCGAATATAACCAAACTCGAAGTCAATTGACCATAACAAATTGAACAAAGTTCTGAACTATAACCCTAATGAAGGTATATATAATTAACCCCTTTGAACTGTTTGAATGAACTTTATTTTTTAACCCTAATGAATGTATATATAATTAACCCCCTTGAACTGAATAAATTCTATTTTTTAACTATATCCCAATGTTAACACCCTTTGAACTGAATAAATTTTTAGACTTAATGAAAATATAACGAAAGGTGATCTGAATTTTAAAACTACAACCCAGTAAACTGAATTCTTCCAATAGGGAAGTGGATACCCTCGAGTGTCGATGTCAAAGCACGGAATCCAATTTTTACGGACTCGGCCACTTACGGAATGCCTTATATGTATACAGGGGAAATCTGATTCAACCTTAATCAATGTCATAGTCGAGACTGAGATAGATGTAGCTAGGAAGTAGTGATACAAGTCAATATTAATGGACGGTAATTTAGTCAATAGTACTGGGACAAGACCGCAATGGAACAAGACTGTTGTAGAAGCTAATGATAGGACAGATAGACCATAGACCAGTAGTGGCGGTGGAGCTTTGGCGACAAGATGGAAGCGGTTGGTAAGACTACATTAGACCTCATTGAGGGATTACTCATGGTCCTCATGGCCTCATACGACAAAAAAGGGGTGCCGAAGGCCATGTTTTCCAAAAAGGGGTGCCGAAATTGGGGTGCCTGGGGATATGGCTGTTAAATACTGAAATGAGGCTAAGAGTCGTAGTAAATTATACCTCATTGAGGGATTTTTAATGGTCCTCATAACCTCAAAATTCAATGAGGCTATGAGAGATAATAAATGAGGACTCATTGAGGGCTTTTACATAGCCCTCATGGCCTCATACGACAAAACAGGGATTCTCCAAAAGGTATCATCGATAGGTATCCTCGAAAAATACAATACCAGGCCATAGGTATTCTCAAATACTGAAATGAGGCTAAGAGTCGCAGTAAATTATACCTCATTGAGGGATTTTTAATGGTCCTCATAACCTCAAAATTCAATGAGGCTATGAGGGATAATAAATGAGGACTCATTGAGGGCTTTTACATAGCCCTCATGGCCTCATACGACAAAAAAGGGATTCCACAGTCACATGCGTTTTCCAAAATGGGATTCCATAGGATATACCTGTTAAATACTGAAATGAGGCTAAGAGTCGTAGTAAATTATACCTCATTGAGGGATTTTTAATAGTCCTCATAACCTCAAAATTCAATGAGGCTATGAGGGATAATAAATGAGGACTCATTGAGGGCTTTTACATAGCCCTCATGGCCTCATACGACAAAAAAGGGATTCCACAGTCACAGGCGTTTTCCAAAATGGGATTCCATAGGATATACCTGTTAAATACTGAAAAGAGGCTAAGAGTCGTAGTAAATTATACCTCACTGAGGGAATTTTAATGGTCCTCATAACCTCACAATTCAATGAGGGTTTGAGGGATAATAAATGAGGACTCATTGAGGGATTTTACATAGCCCTCATGGCCTCATACGACAAAAAGGGATTTCATAGTCACAGGCATTTCCCAAAAATGGGATTCCATGGGATATGGCCATTGGATATAGGCTTTTATTATACACAAGGGAGATAACTCTGCATACAGATTACGGGGGCTGAAGCAATCTGATTGGTTAGTTGTATAAATGAAACAACAAGAGTACTTGGAATAGGGTCAGGACTAACAAGAATAGACCAGAAATTGCTTAATATAGTAATAATAAGCAAAACTGTTCCAACGAATAGGCTCTTCTACGCTACTGGAGTATACTCCATAACAAAGGAACATGGCCAGATGGACGAAAACTATTGCATATATAGACAGAAGCAGAGAATTCTGGAAGAATTCGAAATGATAAAAGTTGGGGTGGATTTTAGTGATTTGGAAGGATTGTCGGGTTGTTTGTGGTAATAAGATTTACTCCGATTCAATCGAACATACCCTCTGAACATACCCCGTCCCATTGCAGAAAAATTAGGTAACATAGCAACCACTTGCTACCATAGAAACCAAGATGGCGGCCTCCAGTATACAAAATGGACGACGGAAACACGTATCACCCTAACAACACGCGCTGCGCATGCGCACTCACACCACGTCTCACTATGGAGATGACGTCACATCATGGCCGCTCACGCGGGTTACCATGACAACACAACATGGCGCCACTAGGTCACGTGACATGACGTCACTTCCGAGGTCATCCACCGAGGTCATCCAACCTAGACCTGTAGGGGAACATGACATACTACTTGTGTCCTATACTGATCTTCTTTGTGTCAGATTGCAACAGGACATTTAAAAATGTCTGTAAGTGACTCGGTATCCATTTTTTACCCCGATAGATACAAGAAATGTCTTCAGCAGACGGATAAGTGTCCTTTGTGTACTCGGTTTCTCTAATCTGTGCCTTTATTATCTTGGCTCCTGTCGAGACAATCCGCTCAGTTTCTTCTTCAAAATGTTCTTTCTTTTCAGTGTACCAGTAACACTTATCATTTATAATGAACCTAGCCATGTTTTGGAAACATATTACATCCTTCCGTTCTCTGACCTCGGCGAATAATATACACTCCCTATAACGATCCTTCAATTTCTTTTCCAGCCATTTCATACTGTAAACCTCTGACCCCCCCCCCCCCCCCACCAGCGAAATCAACCATTCGAGTGTGCAAGTCTCATACAGTGAGCAATTCTACACTGGCCTCAGTCTCCAGCCACGTGCATGCCATTTGAAGCCACTGAAGCATGGCTTCATCAGATGTTCTACCGGACCTATCGTCATCAATATCGGTTTTTTGCACACACTTTCCTTGCATAAAACGCGATATACACCCTTCATGGTAGACTGCCTCTGCAGCTACTAAGTCTATACAGCCTTGGGGGCGACGTTCGACATCTAGGTATAACTGCCCTTGTTTTTCCAAACAACGCTTCAACATTTTTTCAAAACAAGCAATTTTTAGTAAACTATCGCGTAATATATTTAGTGTATATATCAACCATGAAAATGTGATATATTTGGCCTGTCTATAATCATACAACGCTCTTTATTTAGGGAAATCTATTGACCTGATGTCAAATTATGTATTAAAATACATACTGTTGATTCATTCCAACGACTGATACTGTAGTTAAGGTCTTTTTCTTAATCGACACATATCGAAATCGTGCTTATTTTTGCGTAACCAGTGTTGAAAAAATGCAAAAAATGCTCAAATTATCCCCTAACTTCAGAACGCTGTAGAAAATTTTCCCCAAAGCAGATTTTGGAAATGCTGTAGATAAAAGATTTCCGCTCAAAATGACACCAAAAAACCTCCATTAACATTTGTTCCAGGTCGACCCACAGTTTTGGTTCCTACGACCAGACTATTTTAGAGATCCGTGAAGACTCTACGGTGTTTTTGTTTAAAACAAATTACATATCGAAAGTATAAAAAATGCAAAAAAGTATATATTACTTTCAGAATTAAGGTAAAACAACTAAAACCTTTCATTGTTGACGTTAAAATCGTAGCATAGGGCCCGAAATTGCTTCAACGAAGGACCATTAGGTATGCTGTGAGGAAAATTAAAAAAATAAATAAAAAGCCGCTTGGCAACACGTCACCTGGAAAAAGGTGTGTAATTCGAGGTATCTGAAAAAAATTGAATTTCTCGAAGTCGAAAAAGGAACATAACTCTGGCAAAAAAATGTCGAACCAAACCCCGATTTGAACTTTACCTGTATTTCTGTATTTTTTGTTGATACACCTACATACCTAATTTTATTTGATTCGATCAACAACAACTAAAGTTATTATCGGGAAACCAAAATAAGAAAAAAGAATTTTCAAAGTCGAAAAAGGGGGCATAACACTGGCACGAATTGTCGGACCGCACCCCTGTTCGAACTTGACCTGTATTTTATGCTGATACACCTACATACCAAATTTCATTTGATTTGGCGAACTATCATTAAAATAATCATCGGGAAACCAAAGTGGGACGCACGGACGGACGGACGGACACCGGCTATTTTAAAAGTCACCCGAAAAATTTTTTTTCGGGAGACAAAAAGTTGAAATGGTGATGTTTTAATGTTTTACACTATCCAGGTATGGCCATTCCGTCTGACAAAGTGTTAAGCAGGGCCTCTGGATTTGAACCGGAGGCCCATTAGCAAAAACTGTAATTCAGGGTCGAATCGAATCCGAAACCGAAACAAGCAGAGAACTTGGAATCGAAGCGAATCTCGAATCGATTCTCACGGCTCTTCAAATTGTAAATTTTACATTTCTAACAATCGCAAATATTACCAGCCTATTCTCAAGTATTCTTTTCAACAGCGAATCGTCTGTTTGGGAAAGTCGATAAAAAACCCAGAATATTCTAGAACGGAATCCAAAGTAGTTTCGGAAGCGGAACCTCCTTGAACTCTTCCTGATTATAGAATAATAGACCAAGAAGATATACTTGATTCGTTTTTGAGAATAGTTCGTCGATTCGAAAATTTCCAAGTCACCAATCAAATCAGTCACAAAATGACCCATTAACGAATATGGGCCTGGCACATGCCGGGTCGGCCGGACTGCTTCTGACTCCCATGTCTTGTATAATCAGCTCCGATCAAGCCAACAGTGGCGCAAAAATACGTTGTGCCAATCAACTTCTAGGTTTCTCAAGCTGCAACACTGAAAACAAAAAAGTGGATGTCATTCTTTCTGTCTGGACCCGCCATTGACCCGCAGTATTATTTGTTCAAGAATGTTATTTAGATCCAAATAAAACTTCGACAAACAATTGTTTCTGATATTGTTTTTTTTATATTTTACTACAATATTTATTTATTTATTTATTTATTTATTTATTTATTGGTGTTTAACCCTTTACCCAACGTAACGGCCAAAACCGCCAGCGCTATTCATAAAAATCGCCAATTAATTTTCATTATTTTTTTCATTTTTTGTCTCAAAAACATAGGTTATGACCCCTCTTTGGAAGGAGCTCATCGAGCTCGTTCCAGTGAGGGGTCATAACCTATTTTTGAGACCAAAAATGAAAAAAATTAGTTATTCAAGAATTTTAGTTGCAAGTGTCGTCTGCTTTTCATGTTAGGTAAAGGGTTAAGGTCACATATCTCTGCACAATGGCTAATCCTGACCGCAAAATAGAAATAAAGATAAGTCTAGTCAATCGTTTTTACCCATGTTGCCCATTTTAGAGGTTTAGAGGACTTCCATCCGAAGCATTGGTGAGTGGGTCCTATTTTACCATCAAAACAATGCTTGTTTACCACAGTAAACAAGCACTGCGTCACTTCCCAGGGTTCCCACGAGGGATATATTACTTCAATGTACTAGAATTTACATATTGTACCACTGGACAAGAGCGAAGCCAGGCTAAAAGAAGTGGGGATATTTTCTGCAGCAGATATATACCCCCTCGTGCTGGAGTAAGACAGTATCCCCATAGGTGAAGATTCAGAATCTTTATCTGAAAGAAAAAAGAACGTTTCATGCTAATAAGGGTACTCTTTAAATACCCAGAAAGTCATGCACGAACTGGGTCAAGAAAAGTTACCGCGAAATGCAACAGGGGAGGGGGGGGGGGGGGGGGGGGGGGGGCTCCGAACCCGGAGAAAATTTTGATTTTTCGAACTGAGAGAACGTCTTCGTCGCTCATTCGGAAATATGGTTACACCCAGGAGGATGGGAGGCTTGGACCCATCGAGCCGACCCCAGTTCGACCCAATGGGAGAAAATTTTGATTTTTCAAACTAGAACGTAGTTCGGCCCGGTTGTATGGAAATGAAGAATGAATCCACAGGAATGTTAGTTCTTTGACTCTCAAGTCTGGACGAGTGCGACTTCACTCTGAGCTTAAAATTCATGCATGAACCAGAACTAATTTTCATAAATGATTCTCGCATGGAAAACAATGAGAATCATCTTCGATTCTCGCAAAATGTTCATTTGATTTTTGCTATAGATTCTGAAAGTGCCCCCTAAAGCACCCGTTAACGGCCGGAAACATTCTAACTTTTTTAGGTGACACTTTATATAGGCAGCCAAGGCTTTACAAGAAATCACTGCCACCGCCAAGCCTACCAACAGCCTATATGTTGGAGCATGTGTACTGCTTGTGCATATAAAAAATGATACTCACCAAAACTGGGACAGGCCCTTAAGGCTTAAACTCTAGTAAATATATAACTATGAGGCTTGTTTTACTATGGAATATGGAGCTCCCACACGTTGCACTCAGAAGGGTATAACATAACTCCTAAATTCTAAGTTATTTAAGAACTGAAAATTGATTCTCGGAGTTCGCAATAATCATAACCATTGTCGTGAACCGAGACACATTTTAAGGCCAGTAATACAGGTATCAAGAAGTTTGCTTGGAGGTGAGGCGGGGGGGGGGGGGGGGGGAGGACCAGAAAATGTACGAATATTCAGTGTGCATTCAAGGGTCAGGATCTTCTATTCTACCATTTTCCATGTTTGAGGTCACGTATTTCTGCACAACAGCTAATCATGACCGCATCATGTAGATAAAGTTATTTTCTGTCGGACGTTTAGCTCCATTTTGCCCATTTTAGAGCATGGTTCCCTCGAAGCCTTGGATTCAAGGTATAGCCTTGAATTTGACTAAAGGTCATTCAAGACCTTAAAATCCTGGAAAATGTGCCAGAAGGCCTTGAAAAGCCTTGAATATTCATGAAATAAAATGTCAACGAAGCTCGCAATCATAACTCTACATTTTTATGTGCCCAAGTCTGTGAAGGCATAGTTTTAATTAGAACCTTCCTATCATTGCCCCCTCCTCCCACTTCCCTTAAGGGAAGTGGGAGGAGGGGGTAATGATTGGAGGGTCCTAGTTAGGACACGTAAGGGCAGGCCTTGAAAATCCTTGAATTTGGCTATTCTATGGTATTAAAAAATGCTGAAATATGTCGATAGAAGGCATTGAAAAGTCTTGAAATTTATCAATCCTTGCCTGCAGGAACCCTGCATATAGAGGACTTCTGCCTCAAGTATTGTTGACTGGGTCCTATTTTAACAGTAAAACAGAGCTTGTGTACCATAGCTTCACTTCCCGGACTTCTCACGGGGGAGGGGGAGGGGGGCTGAATTTGTTTACATTTGTAAATGGTGTAGTACAAGATAACCTGAATATTATCAAATTCGCATTCTCTCAAATTGTATTATTTACCGTGTAATCATGAAGCATATCTCTGGACAAAAAGTGTAGGGGTGCCCCCTCCTGTTCCCACCCCCACCGACTCCGCCGTCTCTGGGCTGGTATTATCGGCACAGGACAACAACAGAAACAAAAAAAATTATAGCCGTTGTTTAAAACTTATTTTATGCAAAGCGTAAAACTGAAGATAATATATGGATGACAACAGAGGTAAATGTTATGAGTTTTGAAATCGTAAAGTTTACCTCTTTTATCACACATATTTACCTCAGATCTGCGACAGACACAAACAAGATTATTATTAATAATTATAATTTCGTATATCGGTCATTATCCTATTAACATTTGTAAAAATAAAAAAAATATATTTTAGATATTCGATTTAGATAAATTAACCCTTTACCTAACATGAAAAGCAGACGACACTTGCAAAAAAAGTTCTTGAATAACTAATTTCTTTTCATTTTTGTCTCAAAAAACATAGGTTATGACCTCTCGTTGGAACGAGCTCGATAAGCTCGTTCCAACGAGGGGTCATAACCTATGTTTTTGAGACAAAAAATGAAAAAATAATGAAAATTAATTGGCGATTTTTGAGAATAGCGCTGACCGGTTTTGGCCGTTACGTTGGGTAAAGGGTTAAATTGGCAGTATATGGACTGCAGTGGAAAGCAATGCGACTAAAAATAGTGCGCCCAAATTTATCAACCCTTTGAACGCGAGAGGCCTTTTTTCCGGCCCAGGAGGCAGAAACATGATACGTCATAATTTCATAAGTTGGATGGCTGCTAAGTGAATGCGTGGGGTAGACCAATCAATATTTTGAAAATAATAATTGGTCTACCCCCCCCCCGCCCCGCCCGCCCCCAACCCCCAAATAATAATAAATATGAATTCTTCCGATTGCTGCCGTTGAATTGACACGGAAGATACCACCAGGTTTCAAAAGGTTATGAGCTTCCAAAGTGTGTGTTATTTTCTTCCGTGACAGTAGCTGTTAAATAGTGATATACAGTGATGACGATAACTGGTTATTTATTTATTTATTTATTTATTTATTTATTTATTTATTTATTTATTTATTTATTTATTTATTTATTGGGATTTTACGACACTTTCGATAGCCAGGGTCACCTCCTGTCGGACAGTTTCCCGGGTGGAGGAAGATGAAGAACCCGAAGAGAACCACAGAGCAATGGCGAGCAACTGCCAGACTCACTATCGTACTAACTCCACACTCGCAGGGTTAGCATTAATTGGTTGAAGGTATGCGTTAATTGGTTAAAGGCCACAGAGCCTCCATGTAAAGCAATCGGGAATAAGTGCCTTGCCAAAGGAGAAGGCGCGGTTACCCCTAGCGGGGATCGAACCGTGGACCTCTGGGTTTGAAGTCCAATTCCGTAACCACTGAGTCACCTTGCTCCCAAAATAACTGGTTTGGAATAGATGGAAACAAATTACACTGCGCACCAGCTCAGACAAGCATTGGCGAGGAGGCTGAAATTAATAAATGGAAACAAACCGCAGCAGCCACTTCAAATTAAGGTAGCTTCATCGCTGTGTCTCTTTTCAGTGCTTATATTTCGACGAGAATCCGAGAATCGATTCGCACAAAGATTCGCGCAATAAAACCGACGAGAATCCACGTAGATTCTCGCTGCACCTCTGCTAGGATTCGCGTGAAAAGAATTGAGTCAATTTAAACCGTTATCTAACACAGCGGCAACAATTAACCAATAGGAGGCTAACATGACCTGAAATATGCTGATACTTTGTCAATAAAATTGTACAAATATGGCTGTCATTGGAACCGGCTCATTGAGCCGGTTCCAACGACAGCCATATTTGTAAGATTTTATTGGTAAATATTGTTCATTTAATTATTTTATCATTTATTTATTATTTATTGTTTAAAAATTATCAAATTTAGTTTTAAAAATTAAAAAGGTGTGTTGGGTTAAAGGTTAACATGTGTTATCAGTATACAACAGTGTTGAACCTTGGTGGCGTCATGGAATCCAGGTACACTCATAGTAGGTATGGATTCTCGCAACCATTTTCACGAGAATCCAAATGGATTCTCACCAATTTAGACGAAATATAAGCCCTGCTTTCACAAGTAGTCTTTAACATTAAACCTCAGCTCAGGGCAGCTCTAAAATATTAGCAGTATTTATTTATTTATTTATTTATTTATTTATTTATTTATTTATTTATTTATTTATTGGGGTTTAACGACACTTTCGACAACCAGGATCACCTCGTGTCGGGCAGTTTTACGGGTCGAGGCCGCCGGAGTACCCGGAGAGAACCAACGAGCAGCGGCGAACAACTGTCAGTCTATCGAACCTACTAACGCCGCACAATCAGGGATCGCATTGGTTGAAGCAAGTGCACCATCGACGTGCAGCACGCCTAAGTACACAGCGCCCACGCGGGCGATCGGGTTGAAAGACCTTACCCAAGAACACAATGCAGTCAGTGCCCTAACCAATAAGCCACCGTCCTACAACTTTTTGCAGTGTTGTATGTCTAACAATTTCTGCGCCACATCTCAGTCCTACCAAACCTATATGCCCAGGTAGGTCTGACGTGTGGCGCAGATATTTATCAGTTGTATGCTACTGCTGGTATTTTAGAAGCACGAGAAAAAGTGTTGCTCGTTTGCAAATAGAGTGCCTGATAGGTGCGCACCCGCCAGAGCGCTCTTAAAAATGAAACAATAAGGCTCTACCTCTCCATTAAAAGAGATGTGGTTTATGTTTATTATTGTCAATATTACTGGGGTTTAGCGTAAAAGTCAACTTTTCCCGCGTGAGCGTGGTTTGATTCAAACAAAGTCAACAGCACAGACAGAAAGTGAAACGCATTTGTGACAGCAGTAGAACCATCAAGGGAGATCACTGTGATTTGAATCCTGGTGGTGTCAAATTTCAAATCACAACTGAAATGAACCACTTTGCAAGTTGGTCTGAATTATTTAGAAATCGTTGAGAAAAGAAAAGTCTTACAGTCGATTTGAATGTAGCAGAAACAAGAGGCTTTTGAAGTTTGTTAGTGGTGATTTATTCCATTAATATGTATTATTTGTGAGTGATGTCAACACCAAATCTTATTGGGAATTCCTCGCTTGCTTTGTCCACTTTTCTCAAGTTCAAGACTACTGCGTTGAAAGGAAGCACAAAACCCAAAATATAAAACACGGTCTTTCAGGACATGGTTGGACTACCTCCTAGAAAGTTTTCAGCATGTGGGTTCTGTAGGGATATATGAATCTGTGACGGGAGGGCTATAGCCCTGCAAAATTGACGTTGGTACAGAATATAAGGGAGGTTCCATGTCCTTTCGTACTGACCCAATAATGATGTCATAACGCAATGCATACAAAGCTGTGTGTGAACAGTCCTGTTGTTGCGTTAACATTATTAGTCAGTCCCACATGTGATGATTAGGTAGCGTGCATGCAGAATTTGACTGTTCTTGTGGTAACGACTGAGAAATAAAAGTTTGTTGATAGAGGCCGCCATGCTGGATTTCAAGATGACACGTGATACCAATGGGTCGAAATGGCCTCTGAGTTTCGCGTTGCTAAGTACAGCTAAATAATTACATGGTAAAATAGCTAGTAACCCATTTCATAGCGGACTATTCACAGGCTGTTGCTGCATTCTACTGATATCACAGCTTGTTATTGCAACGCCAGTGGTTATCTGCAGTAAAGTCTCCGCCAGGGGTAACAGCGGTGTGTCCTTGGTCAAGACATTTAATCCCGATTGACCACGTGAGGGTGCGGTGGCACTTTGTACCAAGGCGTACTGCATGTCGATGGTGCACCTGTCTTCAATCAATGCTAACCAAGCTTGTGTGGAGTTAGTACGTTAGGGAGTTTTCGCCGTTGCTCGGTGGTTCTCTCAGGGTACTCCGGCTTCCTGCACCCGTAAAACTGTCCGATACGAGATGACCCTGGCTGTACAGTGTTATCAAGCTTCCAAGCTTACCGTTTCATTACAACTATTAGCTTAGGATAGGTTTTTGTACCCCACTTTTGGAATACGAGGTCAAGGAAGGGACATCTGATAAAATGCTTCAAAATGCGTTTCTTATGAGCTATAGGCCCGATGTGCTCCTACGATGAAAGCGGAGTGTCAAACACAAAAATCCCACTCATTCTAAGATACAGGCACCCTCGGGGGGGGGGGGGGGGTGCTTCGTAGAACGTGGACCTTCAATACTGAGAACCTATCGTATCGTTGTAGTTACAGATGTTGAAGCCATTTTTGATTGATAGTGGTAAAAACTTAGAGCAACTTAGGAGTGTACATAAAGTGGTCGTAATAGAGTTTGGTAGTAGTGGTCCTGGCTCTAACCTGTCATGGTCGAGCCAGTAATAGTGACACCAGAGAAAGAGGCAGGTATCGTATTGTGTCTGGCATTAATGGCTATTGGCAGTACGCATCAGTAAATGTGCCAGAAGTGCTAGTGGTAGTAGATGGAGAAGACTGTAACAGTGAGTCTTGGCAAGCAGTGAGAGTAGTAGGAGTTTAACGGGTTTTCTTTTCTTTCTTTTTTAGGAGGAGGGGTGGGGGAGGGGATGTTAAATGGGAAGTAAAAACCACAACTGAACTAACCATTGTTTCCATGACTATTCCTCTACAGGTAATTCAAGCCAGCCAGCCTTGAGTTCAAAGCCCTGAACATTCTACATGCGTACTAAACTGTTGTTTCCTCGGGTTCGATATAGGCCGAATTTCCAGGACCTTTGTAAGAACCGTAGTTCCAGGGACCTTAGTGGATCTGATTGCTAGGTACTATTGATATTTTGGAGTAGTTTGCTAGACCATGATAGGTTTTGGTGAGCCTAGTGGATCCCCACTCCCATAAAAGCCCCCCCCCCCCCCCCCTTCTCAATCTCCGAAGATGAAACCTTCGGCTTGTAGTGGCAGTATTTCTCAAACAGCAAATATTTTGACAGTGGTATAGTCAATAGTAGTGGTAGTGAAAACAGTGACCCCAAACAAGTCGTGACGAATGGTCCTAAGCTGTCCTGGCAGTTTTAATTTTAACCTTTTGAACACGGTAATCGCTTTTCTGACCCAGGAACACGATACTTCATAATTCCATTAAGTAGGATGGCTGTGAAGTGAATGTGTGGAGTAGACCAATCAATATTTTCAACGTGCAGGATAGGCTGCACGTTGAAAATATTAATTGGTCCACCCCCAAATAATAAATATGGACTCTTCCAATTGCTGGCTTTGAACTGACAAGGAAGATACCACCAGGGTTCAAAGGGTTAATACACTTTTCACGCACAATACTGTGATCACAAAAGTGGACAGAGAATTTCGATCAGATCGCGAAATCCTCTCCCTTTACCGCCCAATAGCACCGTAGAATAACATCTGCCGGAAAAAGAAAACGAAAGCAATAAATCTGAGATACGATTGTGATTTGTTTTCTTCATTTCGTTCCAATTCGCAGTATTTTATTTATGAACTCTCGATCCACTGGTTTGTTAGTGTTAAGCGATCCGATCGCCATCCGATTGCGATCTGACCGTGAAAAAAATATCACTTTTGTGCTCACAGTATTGTACTGTGATGTTGTCTGTATAAGATTTGACCCCTGATACATTACCCACATGCCTCGAAATACATATAAAATTTTAAAAATCTGTTAGTATGTATATATATATGGACGCCTTGTACATAAACTGAGATGCGGTTGGGGGCACAATTCACCGCCTTTTGAGTGAAGACTAAGGAGACGGTTAACACGTACCACTCTCCGGGAAACTGCAGGATATACATAAGTTAGTCTCGCCTTATAAAAGTTTATTTCCAATTGAAAAAAAAATACTGCATTTTGATTGGCTGAGTAACTTGTAATCCACAGTAGCTTTTTTTACACCGTGGTTAACCGCGGTGTGAAAACAAGAATACACAACAGCAGATTATATGGCTAAAAAAGTACCCATTTTTAATTATTAATTCATACCTTCTGCTCGGTTATGTTAGAACAAAAAATAAACATACAAGAAATTTAATATATATGTGCAATAAAATATTACAGATATGGATGTCATTGGAACTGGCTCATTGAGCCAGTTCCAATGACATCCATATTTGTCTGATTTTATTAAGAAACTAACAAAGTACAAATTTTCTGTCAGTTTTTTCCCACAATTTAGGTTAAAGTATTAAGTACACCAAAATTCTTCGAATAAATCCGTTATCCTTGTGTTTTATAGGGTGTATGAGTTCCCAAACCGGTGTAAACTCCCATGCACCCTAGAAAATACAAGGATAACTAATATTGTCCCGTAGTTCACCAGCACATTTATAATCGAACTTATGCGAAATACAGTGTCTAACTTATTTCTCTGATCTTTTCCGCTCGTTTCACTGGTGGTGTTGAACTCTGAAATGGCCCGGTGAAACTTTGTGGAACACGAGCAGCAAACTTTATCCCCGTAAATCAATGATAAAAGAAGTGAGTATAATACACACAAGTTTGGAAGATTTCTGTCAAACAATTCACAATTCATTTCGCTCATTTTCTGACAAACAATTCATGTTGCCTATAGCGTGTGGTTTATGCTGGAGAAGTATATGACCACTTTCAAGTGGGGGCGGGGTGGGATGTTATTTATTGCACGGATGTTTCAGTAGGAACGCTTGGTAAAAATTCGGTCAAGTCAGGTTGACTGTTTCTGTTGGAACAATGACTAAGTGTTATTTCACAGAATGTCGGGCATTAATTTAGGAATGCCCGGTAATTCTTAAATGCAATGCGCTTTTATTATAGTTTAGTCGCTGAAGGCGAAAAACAGGACCTACCAGGAACAAATTAGTAACAATCTGAATGTGGTGTTGTTGGAAAGAGGGGGTATTCCCTGGATAACATATACAAAATCCACAAAAATGTGCTTTATGGCATGGGGGGGGGGGGGGGGGGGGGGGCACCAAAATTTTGCAAGACGTGACGTGGGGGTGGGTGGGTCTCTTGAGTGCTCCAAAAATGTGCTTTTCCAACTTGTGCAAATTTTTGAATTTTTAAAAAAATATATCAATATATCAGCTAATATATACCATCATTTGTGTTTCAAACCTTAAAGATGATGTTGTACATCACACTCTTAACATAAATACAACATCAGGAGGCTTTATATGTGAGAATATTGGGCTTAATCTGGGAAAATGTCACACGTTAGTAGGGGGTGGGTGTCTTGTTCGAAATGTTGAAAATGTGTCGACAATATTTTGGGAAAATTCTCTCTGATGCACTAAATTCAACCCAAATTATTTATTTATTAATTTATTTATTTATTTATTTATTGGTGTTTAACGACACTTTAACAACCAGGGTCATATCGTGTCGGTGACAGGTTTACGGGTGGAGGAAGCCAGAGTACCCGGAGAGAACCACCGAGCAACGATGAGCAGCTGTCGGCTCTTCAACATCATAACCCACGACTGTACTACACACTGCACAAAGGTACCGCGTACTACCCAGCACAGACAGGGTTAGATTGGCTGAAGACATGTGCACCTCGACGTGCAGTATGTCTCAGCACACAGCGTCATCGTGCCCCCCACGTGGGCAGTTGGGGTAAGTTTATTTTGGATTATAATGGGAGAGTGGGGGTGGGTGTCTGAGAACGGTAGTAGAAAATTTGCACGTTGTGGGTGGGTGGGTGTAAAAAGGAGCCAAATAAAAAATAGGACGTCACGTCTTACACATTTTTAGTGCCCCCCCCCCCCCCCCCCCCACCCTGTTTATGGAAATGTTTTTTACAGCGCTTTAAATTTGGGTAGTGTGTGGCGTAGGTAGTTGGCTACAGCTCCCATGCTTCAACCGAATGCAGAGAATCCTTGTGAGGATCTCATGTGACGTCATGTCGAGGTGTGTTGTAGTTGTAACATGTGTTGTCACGGTAGCCACATAAGTGGCTGAGTTGTTACGTTTTTACCATGCTGATACGCATGCCCAGCGTGTGTTAGTGCAAAAGTGTTCTCATCGTCCTTTTGGTATGATGAAGACCGCTGTCTTAATTTTCGTGGTGGCACGTGGTTACACCCTGGAAGGGTTAGGATGAAGTGAGATGAGTGTTGGGGGGGGGGGGGGGGGGTATATTCGAGTAAATCTAAAACCCGAAACAACCCGACAACTACCAATTATTACCCTAAAGGACCTTCCCAGACTGCTAACTTGAGTAACACGTAATTCAATAGGGCCGTTAACCAATTTCCGTTCAATCGGTCCAGAGTGTACTCCGGTAGGAAGGAGCCCAAAACTAGAGGTAGAATTGGTATTATTTTTTACCATTTGTAAGCTTTTCGGCTTGTTCTGGCTAGTTTGGCACCTACCATTCGATCTCTAGTCCTAGCTATCTCTGGTGTCGATTTCTGTCCCAGACTGACTCTTTGTGGATTCAGCCAGATCCCTCCACCCTCTTTGTCTATATCTCTCTATACAGTCCCTTGGTCAAGTTATCTCGATCTTTGCCTACTAACTGTCTCTCAGTAGCAACACACGAGGCACGAAGACTTCAATGTGCTGATAAGGCAGGTCGCAATTTGCCTCAGGAATATATTGCACATGGGTACATACAGATATCTGGAGAGTTTTTGCGATGCAATACTGGTGGTTAGGGACTAGTGTTTGGGGATCAGTCTTTTGGGACCTGATAATAGATGGGGACTTTTGTGAAGTGATGGGGGACTAACTCATAGCTTCTAGACCATTCCATGGCTCCTAGCTAGTAGATAATCGATAGTGTCATGGCTTCCAGACTACTGACACCATCAACTATCTCTCTCCCTATCCCCAAGCTGTACCTAGGCATTCTACCTTTGCTGCTACTTTCTACCCATTACGCTAGCTCCGGTGAATACTACATCTCCCATCGCTATCATTTGTCTCCTCTCACTACTATCAGCTCTACGGCGATATTACGGTCCTAAATTATATCAATACATCTGATAGACCCTGTCACTGCTAATCTATTGTCTGCTGCGGTACTATGTACTATCTCTTATCATTACCACTGCTAAGTTATGTCAGTCCTATTCTCAGTGTCTACTACTAACAGCACTGCCAAGCGTGGAAATAAGCAGACTGTCATCTCCAGAATGAGGTCCCCAGAGGGTGAATTTGGTGATGCTTCCCTGCAAAGCAGGGTACCATCACTAAATTTATCCCCTGTGAAGCTCAGTCTGAATCAAGGCCTCGGGCCTAAACAGAAAGAGGTACCCAGGGCATAAATTGGCCCACTGTATGGGATAGTACCAGCAAATTCACCCTCTGGGGACCTCATTCTTTAAATGACAGATTGCTTATTTCCAGGATTCAGCACTACCCTATTCTATTAATCGTCATACGAACACGGCTATGAGGCAGTATCCTCCGATAACTACCCTGCAATACAACAACGCCATGCCATACGTATCATCCAATACTGAGACGAGGTTATTGGTTGTCCCTCATTGAGGTCTAATCCCATGGCCCTCATAAGAAACAACTGTAGGAGGCATAGGCTTCCACGGCCATTATCCTCTGTCCTCAACTTCTACCAGTCATGTCAAGTCGCAAGTATCCTTCAATACACAGAGGAGATTTTAAGTTATCCCTCATTGAAGGCTAACCGCATGACCCTCCGATAAGTATCCTCCAGTAGTACACCAACATACCAGAAATATGCCCAAATACCTAGATTCGACGAAGAGTCATCACACACTATAAAATCGGTTGGGCTAAAAATCAACCCAAATCAACTCGGTTGAGTGAATATGAACCCGATTGGTTTCATATTCACTCAACCCAGCTGACTTGGGTTGATTTTAACCCAAATCATTTTAGAGTGTACGAGTAAGGTTTATCTTCCAGTCTTAGCTCTTCCCAGTTTTAGGCTGTGGTGGAAGCCAGCCGCAGAGATCATAGTGGCAGTGTGCTTTTTGTATAGGGGTGACAAGACTGGTAGTAGCAGCTAGAAGTATCAAAAGTAAGGATGTGATGAGCGCCTGCATTAAAGGTATAAGCCAGCAGCTTATAGGTTGCAGGATCGCCACTCTAGTGATGGGAGTAGATCACGGTATTGCTGTCATTCTAGTAATGGATGTAGACCACAGTTTTCACTATAGTGATGGGAGTAGATCACCGTTTTGATAGCCAAGCGTATTGCTACAGATCTGTAGAGGCATTAGTAGAAGTGACTATTAACGGTTTTTGTAGGTTACAGGGTATCTCAGTTAGCAATATCGGCAAAAGTCGCCAGATTGAGATAACAATTCTCTGACAAACACCCCCAGACTACTGTCTTCAAATAGCTGTCCTCAAATAAGTATCCTTCGAAGATACACCACCGCGTCATAAGTACCCCGTGGGTAATAATCTTTTGGGTCACATTGCAACCTATCACATAAACAAACATCAGTTTTCAAGCATTCGGTTGTATGTGTTTTGATTGCATTGTTAACTATCATATAAGTACATCTGTTTACGATCAACAGTCGGTCTCTCTAACATAATGAACCCCAGCATACACTCGATCAAGGAACTTTATCAACTGATCCGGGCTCAGATGAATGGCACGATCTGACGAAGCCTTCTAAGACCTGGGCTAAGGCTGATGTCTAGACAGTTCAAAGTTAACTGCAAGCTTGTAGTAATGCTACCAGTCGGTAGAATGTTTGGTAGAATGTTCACTCTAGCACATGACAGATTGTGTAGCATAAGGGCTGTAGAAGTTTTCAGAGATAATGTAGTAGGGGTAGAAAGTAGTAGCCTTAACATAAAGCATTAGCACAAGAAAAGGATAATGAAAGGGGTAGCTGGAAGCGGCAGTAGTCTACAGGCCATGCGCCCATTGACTGTGGAATAGAGTGACTGGACTGCATCTACTAAGACTCAGTCGAGGACAAGGATCGGCACCAGAGATAGTTAGTTGTCAGAACAGGACTAGAAAGCTAAACGAAGTAACAAAACACCAATTACGCTCCAAGTTTGGGCTTTCTTCAGGTCAAGCAAACGGACCCTTGGCCATACCCTGTTTGGTTAACGGTCCTACAACACCATGTTCTACTCAGAGTGGCAGTCTCCAGAAGTCCATTTGGGTAATTTAAGGTAGTCGTCGGGCCGTTTCTGGTAATTAGATATACTAGCATTCATTCGAACATACCATTCCAATACATTAGTACTTCACCCTAGCCCATCCAGGGTGAGAGTAACCACGTACCGCAATAAAATCCAAGATGACAGCATCATACCAAATGGGAAACGAAAACACTCGTTACCCTAACAATACGCTGTGCTCATACCCATTGGCATCACGTATCACCATTCTAATGACGTCATAGCACGTCTGCTCATGTGGGCTACTATTACAACACGCGTGACAACAACAGTTCACCGTTATATGACCTCACATTAGATCCCACGTGAGATACCCGGAGTTGGGTTAAAGCTTGTGAGCTGTACTACATACGTCACACACTATACAAATTAACTAGTGGAGTGCAAAATTATTTTTGGATGTCAGAATTTTTCAGATGTCTTTGTCTTGCTACATTTTGTGGGAGAATGCCTCTGGGCACGCACTCTCCCATGAATTGTAACAAGGCGACCCTTTCACATTAAATAATTACTCTTCGAAGATAATACGAAGCATGTCAGCTGAATGAGAAGCCTTTAAGTTGTGGTAACTGCAGTTGAAAATAAAGCCCAAAGATGGACTTCTACCAGCTAAAAGCTTTGTAAAAACGTTTCTCCAATGCGGATTTTAGCGGATTTTGGATATTTTGTCCCGGGGTCATTCTGCTTTGAATGATACCAAAAGGGCTCATTGCTCATTTTTTTCGGGACGAACCCACTGAACGATCATACTTGTCGGCAGTGAGTTTTAACCTTTAGGCCTACATAATACATAACACACGCGATCCAGGGTATTCGGCTAGATAATAGAAGGCGAAGTTCGGGGCCATTATCTAGCAGAAAACCCTGGGTCGTGCGTATTATATGACTTAAAACCCACTTTACATTACATTCTTGTTTTCAAACGAATAATTTTACCACATTGGGGATAATTAAAAAAAAAGAAAAGAAAATGTGGACAACTTTTCGTTCCTGGGGAGGTGTGGGGGAAGGGTCAATGATGACGATGATGGTGAAGGGTTTGAACACAGGCAGCTGCTCCCGCAGTGACGGCTGAGTATCTGCCATACTCCCCGGACATATGTGAACAAGGGGCTTCATATATGCCGAAGGCATGTCCGAAAGCCGCAGGCCTGAGAGGGGGCGGTTATAGGACGGGGTGTACCCCTTCTATTGGTGGGGGTCAGAGGGAGCCTCCGCGGGAAATTCTTTTAAAAATCAATGCCCTGGGAGCGACTCAGAGGGCTTTTTGGCCATTAAATAAATTACATGTTTGCATTCACCATGCCCAAATTTTTCAATGGGTAGGCAGGTAGTGTGAGTTTTTATATAATAAAATTAGTCAATATCTGGAGCTTTCGGCCACTTGGCCTTTATTAACTATGTTATATAAATACAGACTACATCATGCAAGTAGACTTCCGGAAGTACAATTAACGTTAGCGTCCTGCATGACTGTATTTTTATCATTGTTGATAAAGACGAAGTGGCCGAAAATTCAAAATATCGAGCGTTTCTATTACATATGGAATCATAGACCCTGCCTCTCCAAATGGAATGGACACTTATTTATAAATCCGAAACTAAATTTACCACTGAGAAACCCTCGGCATCGAACAGAAAATGTCAGTATTGGCGTCCGCGAAAAATGGACCCATATCTGGCCGTCTTCTTCTTCCTCTTTTGCATTCTTCTGCTTCCCTCAATTGTTTTTCCGTTTCACTTCCTTTTTGGGGGCGCACAGGGGCCTAGCCCCCCCCCCCCCTGGACCCACTCTAAACCACTCCCAATGGATGAACCGCCTCTGTGCCCCGGCCATTTGATGAAATAAAACTGCCGAAAAATTACTCATCCCATGCGACAGTAATAACTTGTGTATATTTTGTAATATAGGAATGGATATTTTTTCCCCGATGGATGATTCCAGAAGTAACGTTAGGGGTTGGCAGGTAGACAGCCAATTTGGATATGCCACTTCCCACGGTATACTACTTATTATATTTGTGCAATTTGGTTTTTTTTGTAACCACTTTGTATGTATGTTTCCCGTGAATAAAGAATCTGTATCTGAATCTGAGAATCCTCTTTATAATTTATAGGAGAAGCACGAAGTGCTATAATCTCAAAAAAGGCTTCTAATATAACCTGGATATCTCTAAAAAGTATGTTGGTGGTTCGCATTTTCCAACTCCTATTATTTATAACAGTAGCACGCAATGTTTTAGGTATGTTCTTGCCTTTCCCGTATGTGTACATGAAGACTACGAAGTCGGCAATCTAACCTCAAGTCCATTATATCATCCTCCAGGTAATTGGGAACTATTGAGAACTATTGGAGACTGAAACAGTGATGGTTTGGGGTCTAGTGGGAACTGTTGGGGACCTTTTTACGGACCTTTCATGGATTCATTGTATGCTAACAAATAACAACATGATCTTTACATTTTAATTTCTTTTAACAACAAACAAAGTTACAATTTTTTATGTTCTTTTATGGAATACATGGAAACAGTCTGATTCTTCTTTGCACATCATTGTATGGTATGTAGATTGACGGATATACAGAAACAGTTCTTGTGCAGATTGGACAACTTCCCAGTGGTTTGCAACATTCTTTGGACAGGCACAAGTGGTTACGTTGTTGGGGAGCGACATTGGCTTCAGCTAATATACACACGCAGCATGTCATCCTTCTTGAACAGCTATGGTCATTTCTTCCTTTTGAACCGATGCATCCAATCCTTCTCGGACTTCTTTTTGTAAACGACAATGAATTCAGATAGTAAGTTATGAATGTAATAATAGTCTGGAGAATATTTTCTGTCTTCTTCCATAACAACATCTTCTTCCCAGAAACCAACAAATATACATCAGTGAAAACATTGAGTTCTGTCTCCTGTCCCAAATAAAAGAATCCAGCTCTTGCCAGTTCTTTCGGGGTTTTTACTGTCAGTTGATAACACAGCTTCGAATGTTTTAAGGCGTTGTCTTCCAATGTATACTTCATGTGCCTCGCTGGTCTTTTCACTGGATCTGATTTCTTTAAACGAGCTCCATCTCTTCGTAGCAGCTGCTCCAGTACAGGTGGTGGTACATCAGGAAAATGCGTTTCGAATGAAACGCCCATCCTCTCTACAAAATATCTTGAAAATGGATTTCTTGATTCTTTGTAATAATCATTCCGTGCCATCCTGATCAACCAAGGAATCGTGAACATTCTTTAGTCGTTTTTCTCAGTGATTTCATTCTCCTTTGCTTTTCTTCCCCTCTTAGGTTTGCTGTGTTCAGGTTTATATTCTAGACTTCTTTTCTTTGAAACATCCACTGCTCTTCTAACGTGTTCCCAATCTTCTGTGGAAAAGTTTAATCCAACGTCGTTCTTGAACAGTTGAATTTGTACATAGTTGTTTGTCCTGAAAACAGTTATGTTGGTAGACATTCCTCTCCTTCAAGTTCGGCTGTCGAAACACAAATGAAAAAATAAAAAAACGATCTTTTTATAATTTTTCTTCAATGTAGCGACATCTAATTGCAGCTTTCGTCTATGACGTCATTATTCAACACATCATTATCCATTAGATCAATGGTAATCATGTTTATTATGGTTTCCATCAGTACACCGCAACGGCGATGTTTGAGAAAAAACAGGCAGTATTGTCCACACACTAGTAATGCTCAGTAGAGGCATTTCGAATTAAACTTCCAATATCTGGAAATCTTCTTCGGGAAATTCTGGAAGTAGCATATACATGCAGGTTCTGGACCACCCCATTCCTGGACCACATCATTCCAGGACCACCATCAATCATGTGGTCCAGAAATAGTGTTTCAGAAAAGTCATCCAGAAAAAGTCACTTATTTTTGGAAAAAACTTAAATTTTTCCATCAAAACAATTGATTTTGTCGATTTTTTCCAGATATAATTCAATTTTTCCCGAAAAATGTTTAAAATTTGAACATTTCTGAACCACTTTGAGGTGAATTTGACGAATCCACGCTAAAAACTTCAGGTTTTTAGAAACCCGCTTTCTTGACAATTTTAATGCCGCTATTTCCATTTTTTGACAATGGTAACACTGATTTTTTCCATCAGGTGAATTTTTTGTCAGCCTAGAATACCCGGACCACTTGCGATCGAGATTTAACGCCGAGATTTTCCGTCGCAAATTATTTCGAAAAGCAGCATCGTTGTCTGTAGGGGCTAGAAAAAAAAATGCGATCGAACGCCGATTCTAGCGGTAAAAGACAGCGGTTCGATCATGGTGAATTTTGTGAAAATGTGGTCCTTTTTCTGTTTTTTTTAAATTCGAGCTAGAAAAATATGCGGTCGAACACCGATTCTCATGGTAAAAGACAGCGGTTCACTTGAGGTGAATTTAAAAAAATTGCTCCAGCGCAAAAACGCGATCGAACATTGATTCTCATGGTAAAAGACAGCGGTTCGATCGAGTGTGAATTTTTGTAGAGTCGGTAAAAAATACTCAAGTTTTATCGTTCGAGATGGAGCTAATACTACGAACTCAAAATAAAAGAAAATTGACCATTTAAAAAACAAAAAAAATAATAAATATATATATATATATATATATATATATATATATATATATATATATATATATATATATATATATATATATGATACCTACATTAAGGAGACCGATTATGCTTAAATATAGGCATTAAGGGGACCGATGGATTAAGGGGACAAAACTCGGTCCCCTTAAACTTTTGCGCTCTTAAAACTTTTAATGTATTTGATCTAGGTCGTTCGATCTCTCGGGATTGGCGCGAGATAATCGAACTTTGAGTGAATTAATAATTGTTTCCTTTTGTCATTTTATTGAGATTGAATAAATGAAGGAAATTTGAATTGCGATATATATTTCAATGGAAATAAAAACCGGTATTAAGGGGACCACTAAAAAACAGACGAATGTCGGCCTTTTCGCCCCTCGGCGATTTCGCCCCCGAAGCCATTTCGCCCCCCGGCGATTTCGCCCCCAAAGCCATTTCGCCCCTCGGCGATTTCGCCCCCAAACCAGGTGTTATAAACCAGGGGTTATAAACAAGTAGAGACAAGTAATCGTATGGCATGGTAACTTTATTTATAATACACAATTGTATGGTATTTATTTTATAATACACAGACAAAATGGATTCAACGTTATTTACATAGAAACAGACAATATGGTATTTATTTTATAAGACACAAACAAAATAGATTCAACGTTATTTACATAGAAACAGACAAAAAACAGAAGTATAATTTGAATATAAAATATAGATGCGTACAATATATATATTATTCTAACAGTCATCTGGTAGCAGTCCATTCGGGGCATAAATTGCAGCACATTCTTTCAAGAAAGAAGATGTAGAAATTTGTCTGTTGTTGTAGCTCTCCCATAATTCCATCAATTTCCCCTGTGTCTGCCTCACTTCGTTTTTCTGACTGCGTTTCAACTTTCCCTCCGAGATCATCTTGACGAACAACGGTATGTGTTTGGCTTCTTGAAAGAGCAGGGTCAAGAGCAAATAAAATGGTAGGTTACCCTGAAAAAAAAGAATGGAGGTTAGTTTCTTTACTTAGTGTCTTTACTAGATATTAAATTCTTATTACCTGGTATTTCAGTGTTATTATTAAACCTTTGGCAACATCGGCGATTTCGTCCCAGCGGCGATTTCGCTGTCTCCTCCCGTTTTATCTGTATACTTGTACATTGATATTTGTTGATATTTATTCAAGATATTTACCCGGTATCATGATTATTAATTTCTTGATTTTAGTATTATTTTTATTTATTTATTTATATATAGATTTTACAAATTGTATTAGAGCTCACCTTGGATGCATGTTGATTCAGTCGATTATGATAACCTTCGCAGTCATTGTTTGTCCTGATGCTTCTACCATTTACAGACCAGGATTCTACACTCCAGATTGAACTTTCTATCCAATTGTATAATTTTTATTTTATTTTATTTTATTATTTTTTTTTTTTTTTTTTATTTTCTGGAAACTTATTTTGTTTTTCTGTTAAGGGATCGGTGTTCGTTCAACTCAACCATTAATTCACTATCTTGGAGTCTGTTGAGGGTTTTGGTTTGTAGGTCTTTTAATCGCGTATCAATAGTTTCTATTTTTGCTAGCTCGTGAAGTTCCTTTATCGGTGTCCATTTCGGTTTGCATAGTGCCACTCGCAGGGCATAATTTTGAACCCTCTGTAGCTTCTGAATGTTGGTTTTGCTTAGGTCGCTTGTTATTATGGCACCGTATTCTAGTACCGGGCGTATAAATGTTTTGTAGAGCTTGAGAAGCACATCTTTGTTTGCTCCCCAAATTCTACCTCTGATCATCTTCAGAAAATTGATACGTTTAGTAGCTCTAACCGTAATGGAGTTTACGTGACTGTTTAGACTGAGATTGCTATCTAGGAGAAATCCCAAAAATTTGGCCTCTTTGTTTGCTTCTAGTTTGTGATCGTATAACTGGAGATCGATACTCGGGACTGGTTTTTTCCTTTGCTTTTTGAAGAACGTAACTTTTTGAGTTTTGGCGGCATTGAGTTTGATGCGCCACAGGGCACACCAGCTTTCAAGATCGCGAATGGTATCCTGCAGACGATTTTTAATTATGTTTCTGGACTTGCTGGCTGTCCAAAAGCCTTTGTCATCTGAGAACTGCGATAGTTCAACAAAGTTTTTCCCTACTTTTTCTATATCATTCACATATATTATAAAAAGAAGCGGACCTAGAACCGACCCTTGTGGTGTTCCCGCTTCGAGTATTACTTCCTCTGACACCTCGCGATTAACCCTCACCTTGATTTTTCGGTCAGTTAGAAATGATGATATGATCCTTAGAATTTTAGTGGGTAATCCCATTTTCGCTAGTTTATATCTCACGCCATTGTGCCATACCGAGTCGAACGCTTTTTCTACATCCAGAAAAAGCGCGGTTCCGATTTCGTTTTGACTAAATGCTGTTTTCATATAATCGACCAGTCTATATACGTGTTCGATTCCCTCTTTCTGACTCCTATACGCTCTTTGCCATTTGTTGAAAAAATTGATTGATTCGAGATAGCTGCGAAGTCTCGTAGTGAGAATCCGCTCAAATATTTTCCCAACACAGCTAAGCAAGCTGATTGGGCGGTAGTTAGAAGGGTTGGTAAGGTCTTTGTCGGGTTTAGGTATCATGACTCCCGTGGCCACTTTCCAGCATTTTGGGAAGTACCCACAGGAGAGACAGCAGTTTAAGAGTTTGGTAAGTCTGCAGTAGAAGATGTTGGGGCACTGTTTCATTATTTTGTAAGAGACTTCATCTTCTCCTGGGGACGAAGATGACCTGCATTTTCTGATTATACCCATGACCTCTTCTACGCTTATTGGTTCGGTTAATTCATGGTCGTCCCCGTCTTCATGCCTTTTGTCGAAGTTCGGTTCATTGAAGATTGAGTTGTTATCTTGGACAAATTTATTTACTCGTACCTTAAAATCGTTGTCATATCTGTTCCCTTCTTGTGGACGATGTGCCTTCTTTAGAAGTTCGGCAAAAGCACTGGCCTTTGCCTTGTCGTCTATGGCCATAGATCCGTCGCTAGTCTTTAGCGCATTATTATTGGCAAATTTGCTCTTTTGGCCAGTAAGAGTTTTAAATGTATCCCAGAACCTCTTAGGTTCTCTCAGCCCATTTAGGTTTTCGGTTGCTTTTTCCCATCTCACGCGATTGTCGTTAGCTATGGCCTTTTTTACTTCCCCATGAAGGCGATTGTACGCGGTTTTAAGTTCTGCTCTTTTCATTTGATCATTCTCTGATTGGTAAGCCCGGAAGGCTTTTCTTTTTTGTTTGATTATTTGAAGAGTTGTTTGGGTTATTCTGTTTATCCGCGTCTTTACTGTTTGCTTGGGACAGATTTCATCTAGCGTACTGTTGATAACGTCGTTAAGGTGGGTGCAGGCTTTTTCTAGTTCATGAACATTTGAGGGGTCATTTGCCTTTATTTTTACTTCGATAATGTTTCTGAAGAGGTTCCAGTCAATTTTTGATAGGTTCCTCCTATTCACGGGAGGATACCTTGCGGGACCAGTATTACATTTCAGAGTGGCGTGAACCGGCAGGTGATCACTGCCTAGATCATCGTCTCCTACAAATATGTCTTGCATTTGGCTGGTGCTGAAAAATCCATTTGCATTCCTTATTTATAAAATAACATTGTATACACAAATACCCATCAATCACACTCAATTTGTAAACACAAATACCCATCAATCACACTGAAATCAGTTAACAATGTTCGCTGAAACAACACATTCACAATAAACAAAAATACCGCTATCAGAGAAAATTCCGAACAAATAACTAAAATGTGTATCAACACAAACAAGCCAGTTAACACTGATCGCTAAAAACAACATCGCTAGATTCAGTAGAGTGAATTTCAATCTCTCAAAATGTGAACAAAGGATGGTGATTAAGTCTCTGTTCTGGTGTGTTGTTTTAAGCAAATAACAAATTAACACAAAAGCATTTCAGGGGGCGAAATGGCCGACCATTTTTTCAATCAGATTCCTAAGTACACCAACAGGTATAATTATACATTTTTTTGTTATTTTTATTTATTTAAAGCATGCGGATATGAGAAGGTAAGTTAAAAATAATACATTTTTTTGGCTCATTTATAATTTTTTTTCGGGGGCGAAATGGCCGACCTCGGGGGTCGAAATGGCCGACTTCGGGGGCGAAATGGCCCGCCAGGTGTCGAAATCGCCGAGGGGCGAAATCGCCGGGTGTCGAAAACGCTGGATACCAAACAGACATTTCTTTTGTTTTTCAGCTATATGTGCATTTTTTAAATGCTGATTATTGTTACTGGTATGCGTTAGAATATTTTTTCACCAAATTGCACCATTTTTAATCATAAATTAAAAAAATGCTTTTTCGTCGTTCAAATTCAAGATAATCTTGAGTGGAGGTCAGCGAGGTGCCTCCTGAAGAAGAATGATAATTTCATTCGGATTCCAAGGACACAAAATTGGCAGCTTTTAACACATTGGAAGCGTATGGTAAGCATTGCACTTAAATCTTTTATGTTATATAATGCTTATTCTCAATAAAGAAAATATTTATAAGCAAAAGTCACAAATTGACAAGTTAATATGACCCTTCGGGGATACATTGAGGAACCTAACTAGTAAGTACAAAACTGAAACCGAAATTTGCACAACGTTTACACAGACTCCGTCGTTTGTGAAGCAGTATTAAATTTTAAAGCATCTTGCATTAATCAGATGATTTTTTTTTAAATGAGGAAGTCAAAAGAATTTGTAGGTCGCATCTTGACAGTTCTTGTCTGGGGAGACTTTATCCACAATGTCAGACATCTGGTTTATTTCCAACTTTAAAGCTTAACCAATCGTGTTCCAAAATTCAATTATGCTCCCGGTTTCGAAAAGCTGGGTATTCTTACTACCCACCTCCCCCCCCCTCCCCCAACACAAATTTCTGGCACGCAGATACAGGCTAGGCCTACCATAGAAGCTGTACTGTGTACATGAATGACAGCAACGACCCGGAGAGGCTAGGCTAATACACAAGTCAAATGGATAAATGATCGGTGAAATAAATCGAATTTTCGCAGAGCACAAGTAAAACAGAACAAGCCATTAATTGATTTAATTTGAATAAAAATAAAAGTTAAAACGTCAGTCTTTGTCATTAGACTAGAGTGAATTTGACTTGGGGATCTTAGTAAGTTAACCCGAACTTAAACGTCAGAAAAATGAAACATTTCGTTTAAGTTTTGATATTAAATAACTAGGCTAAATCGAAGATCTTTTAGTCATAGTTTTGAACAGACATTCACGGCTAACTTTACTTCGATGTGTGCTGGACTACTGTTCATGGTCAATTCACTCAACTGATCATATCCCCCTAGTGACCATTCGATCTGCACATGCGGGCACATGTGCAATAACAACTATCTAAAAGAAACCCTTGTTTTTTTCCATAACAACACTGAGGGTTCAGGATAAACAATGCTGCACTACTTGAGAGAAGTAACTGGAGTTGGATCAAATCAATGAACAGCAGAATGCAGTGCAGTCCTTGTAATGTAAAAGACAAACCGTGGGCGCTGATGCGATTAATACGATTATGAAGAAGATAATTAGGGGCCGGACGTGCAACCTAACTTATTGTAAAATTTCAGGTAATTTCCCCCAAAGTCCAGAAAAAGGTTAGCAAGAAATAACCACAGTAAATTATATACAAAAATGGTTCCAAAGAACCATAGTCATAGAACATGTGGAAAATGAAATTTGCCATGAAAATGTGATCCTGTGGTGGTTAAGATGCTTAATAATGGGATGTACCCAATCCGCCCCCAAGCCGAACCGTCCCCACACTTTTTTACCCAAACCGCCCCCAACTATTTTACCCAAACCGTCTTCTGGGTCAGTTACTCCAGTTGGCTGACGTAACAAGAACCGTCCTAAGACCGAACCGTCCCCACTATTTTACCCAAACCGTCCCCAGTTGAATACATGACGAAATTACTGTTTTTAGGTCTACTAGTAATTAATGTCAATAATGACTAACAAGACTGAACTTTATGATTTGATTTATTTCGATACAAAATTAAAAATAATAAACATTAAAAACATTGACCATTTTACATTAAATAGTACATATTTTACGTAAAAACATTAATTAAATTTAAATATTCTTTGAAGCCAAAAGGAGTAATCACAGTGTTATTCTTGTTAAAACATGCTGATATAGCATGTCAGATGATTGAGACCTGTCATCGTTACAGAAATCAACTAGGTTTGTATTTTGGGTTCAGTCTACTTTCGCCTACAGTGCACTTTCGCCTACAAAAATTATCAGGTAAAAGTGGAGGCGAAAGTGCACTAATTGAGGTACAGATTTTAGTGGCTAATTACCATCTCTACCCACAATATAATAGACTGACCTTTTGGGAATAGAAATAATGACAAACCTTGCAGTCAAGTTACTTTATTACAACATTTTAATTCTAACAGAATATTAGACATCAATATGTAATCAATATACATAAATAAGAAAAGAAAGAACGTAACATGAGCGCACTGTCCATGGAATAATAGCGGAACCTGACACTTTATATAGAATTATTATATGTAATTTGTTGCGCTTCATTGGTGGCACCAGAGTCTGCTATTATTCCATGGAGAGGCCGCATGAGCGAACTCTCCATGAAATAATAGCGGAACCTGAGGAGGAGGACGTGCATCATGTATATACTGGCTAAGTTTGTTTCTCTGTGTTTTTCAAGTCTTTGCAGCACATTTACAAAAGCAAATATGTTGGGGTGAGCACGTTGGATAGTCTTATTGAGGCGACAGTGCCATCCCTCTAGATGGTTGTTGGTTCTAGGACCAATGTTACTGTGTTGGTTCCAAATTGGTGGAGGAAAACGAGCCTCCTCATCAACCCAATTCTCAACCATATATTCATTAAATGTCGTTACTTGCACTACATCTGGTGAATCACCCATCGCTTCAATCCACACATCTTGAACCTGTTGAATTGGTAAAAGTGGCAGTGCAGAGTTATACATGTATGATCCCCATGTTGAAAACTGTAAGTAGTAAGGAAAATGGATTTCGACCCTATTCTGCCGGAGGGGGCCGAGGGGGTCGATGACGTCATCATAATTAAAATGTTACGTAAGGTAATTAATATTACTTAATGATTTTTTTTTTTTTTTTTTTTTTTTAATCACTTTAATAATTAATGTAATTAATGACTGTTGCATAATTAATGTAATTAATGTAATTAATGTAATTAATGAGTGTAATTAGGGTTGATTATAATAATTAGTATATTAATAAATGAATTAATATTGACGTACTGGACATATGCGCATGCTATCGGTTGACTGACCCGCAAAATTGAACACTGCGTGTCTGGGTGTCATTAAATCGATTTTTTCTTTTCAAACGCCAACTACTGACAGATGTTGAAGCAATTAAATCTATTGTCACACTTTAACGACCGGTCATAAATATCGTTAGACTGACGCTTCAACTTTAAGTGCTATTGAAATTGTAAGATACCAATCTGTCACCTTATTGATTTTAATAACGATTTCCTATTATTCAAAAGTTATGGGTGTAATAAAAACCTTATTAAATTAATGATCAACACGCAACCTTCTTCCAGACTCTGAGATTCAAATTTTCAAATTTCATCGATTTTTAACGGTCCAAATTCTGCGTTTTGACTGGTTCTCAAAAAATCAATCAGTCAATTTTAAAACGATGGGCGGGGCTTCAGTTTTTCGTTTAAGTTCTGCGAGATGAATCGACTCGTCACTTCATTGAAACAGTCGAGATGGCAAGCTCCAATAAATTTCCAATCGGTTCAAGAAATACTTTTATCAACGTGACACCATTTCAGGGTAAAGTAAAGGTCCACGTAAGAAGATACACGAAAGACTCTTCGACACCGACTAAAACTGGAATCGCTTTGGACGTAATCGAGTGGAATGACCTGAAGAAAACCATCACAGAAATCGACAGAAGAATTGCCAGCGAAGAATCAGAATTATTTAGAAAAAGAAAACGAGAATTTCCAACGTTCTCAAATCATGGAAAAAAGAATCCGACGACCGAACTTAGAAGAATACGGATCTAAACAGAGCTGAACCGAGCTTACGCAACTATGATCCAAAAACATTTAGCTGAGGTGGTTAGTGAACTGTGCTATGGGTGTACTGTAAATCATGGTGGTCAAACCCATCACGATCTATGTTTAATGGCTAGTCCAGAAGAAAAGGTCGAGAGATGTTTCCTCACTGCACTGGAGAAGATTGATCGTGCTGAGCTGCAAGATGTTTGGGCTGCAAACATAAGTAATATGATACCCGCTGTGATGCCGCACGAGTATATTAACATCGACGATTTCGATAGAGAAGCGGTAGAGAAAATGGTTGTAGAAAATATTTCTACGGTATGGTGAAGAAAAAATAAAGACAGAAGCGAATACGAATCACGACATGGAAAAAAAAAACGGCCCTTTTCAGGGCCAACCAAATTATTATAAAAGAGTTGCTTTAGCACAAACGCATGCTTGGTGACCCCTCCAATCTCCCCTCACTTGTACTCCTCTGCACCCCACCCCTGTCGCACGAACCCTCAGTGGGCGGATCCCCCTTCACCCAAACATGTTTCAATCAAATTTCCGGAATTTGATTATTATTCCAACCAATCAGGTCTCACCAAACTTTACACACCCGCCGTACAACATCCTTTGAGGTTTAACACCCCTCTTCCCCCTACTAGCCCGTCCCATTGTCATTATGTAACATTTGCGGTATATAAAGAGCATAACAGCCCCTAGGTAGTCATTTTATTTTCGAGATGGATACGAGATGGAGTCATCCCTGTACATGCGTTTTGGCAGGTCCGACTTCTTGCGGCAAGTCGACATTTGTCCGCAAATTCATTTCTAATTTAGAGGCTATGATATACCCTATTCCCGAGCGTATCATCTGGTGTTACGGAGAATGGCAGCCATTATACGACACACTTTCGGGGGTTGAATTTGTGGAAGGTGTCCCACAGGACGTCAAGCCCAATTCCCTGGTAATTCTCGATGACTTGATGCTTCAGGCCGTCGAACGTGTCACCCGTTTGTTTACTCAGAGATCCCACCATCAAAACCTAAGTGTTGTTTACATTGTTCAAAATATATTCGATAAGAATAAATTTCATCGCACAGTTTCCCTAAACTCCCACTATTTAATACTTTTCAAGAACCCTAGAGACCGATCACAGATCTCTCACCTAGCTAATCAAATGTACCCCGGGAGGGTTAAATTTTTACGGGAAGTCTTCGACGATGCTACCGCCCCACCCTTTGGGTATTTACTAATCGATTTGAGACAGCAAACGGATGAGGGGTTAAGACTAAGATCTCACATATTTCCGGGTTGAAACTCAAATTGTCTATGTCGCCAGAGTATAAAAGGGGGGTGGTTTGAGGTAATTATCTCATAACTATGTCTACTCGCGTAACACGCAACATCGGAACTCTCAAAGTTCTTTGTCGTGCGAAACCTTCAGAAATTAAAAATATTATCAAACGTGCCGATAAAGACCTAATTCTTTCGATTTGTGAATGCGCTAAAAATATTTTATTGGGGAACGTACCCGTTTCGAATTATCATTTTGCCAAACTACGACCACATAAAGACAAAGTCAGGAAGCTAGCAGTAAAGAATACATCGGATAAAGTTAGAAGACAGATCATTCAATCGGGAGGTTTTCTGGGTTCGCTTATTGGGCCCGTTTTAAAAGTATTAGCCAAAGGTTTACTGGGATAATAATGGAACACGCCAAGAAAATGGTCTTAGTAGATCCTCGGATGTTAGATCGGATCGATAAACGACCAAATGATTCCGCAGTGTACGCGCTGGATAGAGAATTAACAGAAATAATAAACAAGTCTGATCTTAGTGAAACCGAAAAAATCACAAAATACAATCAAATACTTCAGCGGTATTTGACTTTCTATGAGAAATCACTCGAACCGACAACAGTCAAGATTAAAATGGAAAAGACCGATCTGCCCACTCCACATGATGACCGTGAAATTTTAGATACCGTACCTTTAACCATGCATAGAAAAGCGGGTTTATTATTAAAACGCTTGAAGTCCATTCCAAATCTGAAATGGGATGACAGGGGGCGCATTATAATTAACGAGCAAACAGTTGAAGGGTCAAACATCACAGATTTGTTGAACGACTTACTTAGACAATGCAAAAAGTTTGCACCGGAAGGCTGGCAGGTTTTGGGCAAGGTACTGCGAGACGCTGATATTCCTCAAGAACTCATTGGGAACAAAGAACGTTGGGCTTTTATTCATAAACGTCGGTCGAGAACCACACCCCCTAAATCATCCACGAAAGGAGAGGCTCGGGGTGTTCACCCTTGGGTCCCCTTTTAAATACTTCCGACATGTGTATTTGTGAGTCATTATGAGTTTAACAGAGCTCTATTACACACCTTCGACTCCGGGCAGCTTTGAGGGAGTGACTGCCCTGCGGCGCGTGTCAAGAAACAAAAGTAAAGAGGTGATAAATTGGCTACAAAGCCAGGACACTTACACGCTTCACAAACCAGCACGGCGTAAGTTCATTAGAAAGAAAACTCTGGTCAGCGGTATTGACGCTCAATGGCAAGCTGATCTCGTAGATCTGACTTCAATAAGCAAACACAATGACGGTATTAAATTTCTCTTAACATGCATAGACATGTTTTCAAAGTACGCTTGGGTGATCTCATTGAGAAACAAGTCGGGTTCATCTATTGTGTCGGCTTTTCGAGAAATATTTTCTCAAGGTCGTAAACCTTTCAAGTTACAGACTGACCGAGGTAAAGAATTCACAAACAGTCAATTTCAGCGATTTTTAAAACAAAATAACGTTGAATTCTTTACAACTTATAATGTTGAAACGAAATGCTCCGTAGTTGAGCGCTTCAATCGAAGTCTTAAAACCAAAATGTTTAAATATTTTACCAAAAACAACACATTAACTTTTCCGATCCAGGCACTGACGGACTCCTATAATAACACCTATCATCGCAGTATCGGAATGGCCCCGGCCTCGGTTACAAAAAGGGACCAAGAACAAATTTGGCAGAGATTGTATGGCGAACCGACCGAAGCCAGGCAGCGTTACAAAATAGGAGATAGAGTTAGAATAAGTAAGGTTAAACGAACATTCGAAAAGGGGTATTTGCCTAATTGGACAGAGGAACTCTTTACAATAGCTCAGATAATACCGGGATATCCAGTGACATACAGGCTGAGGGACTATAATGGAGCTTTGCTAGAAGGGGGATTTTACGCGGAGGAAATTCAACGGGTAGCTGAGAAAAACGCATATAAAATAGAAAGCGTTATAAAAACGCGAGGTAAAGGTAAGGGAAAAGAATTGTTTGTCAAATGGCTCGGTTATCCCAAATCGTTCAATTCTTGGATCAAACAAAGTCAGATTATTTAATAAAAGCGAGCGTGTCGCGAAAAAAGGCTCAGTATAATGGAAGACACGGAAAGTAACAGATCGTGGCTTTTATGTGGTAGTCGTGTGCCGAAAAGTGAGATAACGTATTTTGCACAGGTCATAATCTTATACACCATAATAATCACGAGTATTGTCAATTTAAGCTTGGACGCGAATAATCCTCAGCTTTGGACTGCTCTCTTAGGCAGCACAATCGGTTACTTACTCCCTAACCCGACCATCAAGAACAAATAATGTTTTATTTACATTTACCGAGTAACAGTTCACTGGACACATTCCCCGATAACACTCTCACTGCATTTCGAACTCAGTTGTCTCAGCCCATAACTCTCGAAGGTGATTGGGAAGTGGCTCTAAATGAAATTCAGTACCCAAATACGTGGTTTAACATAAAAGATTTGGAAGGTTACGTAAATATAAAATACAAAGAAAAGGAATACACGGTTGGTTTGAGAGCTGGTAGATATACGGACGCCACCCAAATCGTCCGAGAACTCGAACGCAATAAAGAATTTAATTTACCTAATCCCGAGTGTTTAGAATTTGAGTGGAGTCCAATCTCACAAAAACTTATGATTATCGTGAAACACGGGGCACAAATTACCATGAGTCCGTGCCTTCAAAAAATGTTTGGGTTTGAAAATGATACTTTTCATCAAGGATGGTTCAGTGCGACGCGTGCAACTGACGTGAATAGAGGTTTTTATTCCCTATATGTATATTGCGATTTGGTGCGAGATCAAATCGTGGGGGATTCTAGAGTTCCCCTTTTACGGATTGTTCCCATCGAAGGGGAATACGGCAGAACGATATCCCGTACATTTGAATTTTGTATTACCTCCCCCTTTCTCAGAAGCATTTCGGAACAATAGAGGTCTATATAAGAGACGACACCGGAAAACCTATTCCATTTGAATGCGGAAAATTAACCGTGACACTTCATTTTAAACAATGACGTACTGCTGTAACCCAAAATTATTCGAAGATTATTATCTGGACCAAGTAGGTTCCGGAAGGCCCGTTTTTACGGGTGCGCAGATGCAGAGGGGTCATGGTCTAGGAAGCCTATTGGGAACCATAAAGCATGCAGTCTTTCCACTCGCCAAGAGTGTGGGAAAACAACTTTTGAAAAAAAGTATAGATTTTGTAGGGGACATAGCTTCCGGAAAAAATGTAAAGCAAGCCGGAGTTGATAGATTCAAAGAAGCCCTCGTGCAAGGAATTGCGGGACACCCCCCTGGTCGGCCTAATGAACGCTCCCCTGCAAGACGTCCGCGGAGTATAAAAGTAGGTCTCAAAAAGAAACCCGCCATACCGAAGAAACGAAAGCGAACGGTAAAGAAGGATATTTTTGACTAGCGATGTCGTTAATTAACCCCAAATCCACGGAATGTGTCAACAGCGAACTGGACCTATTTTCCATTCCTCCCACTCAGACGAGCGTAGAATCCGGACAGTGGATCGAATTTCGCCCTCTAGCTACGATTGGAAACAGCGGACCGATAGAATTTTTCATTTCTGGGAGCGGCGACGATTATTTGAATTTAGCGCAGAGCTATCTCCACGTAAAAGCGCAAATATTGCAAACGGATGGTGGCGCATTAACCGAGGATGCTAAAGTCGCACCCGTTAATTTATTCATACATTCGTTATTCAACCAGATAGAAGTCAGCCTCAATGAAAGGCTCATTTCGTCATCGAATAATACTTATCCCTATCGAGCATACATAGAAACTTTATTGAGCTACGGTCCCCCAGCCAAAAAATCTCAACTTACTGCCTCTCTGTGGTACAAAGATACCGCGGGGCATTTTGATGATTTATCGTTAAATAATGGATTGGCTACGAGAAAAAAATTCGCCAGTACAAGTCGAATTATTGACATGAGTGGTCGTTTACATTTGGACATGTGTTGTCAAGATCGTTATCTTCTCAATGGGGTGAACGTACACGAGAAAATGAACAGATCAAAAGATGCTTTCGCATTGATGGGAGACGCACCTAATTATAAAATAAAAATTAACGAAGTTTCTCTGTTTATCAGGAAAGAACGTCTTAACCATGCTGTGCGACTTGCCCACGTTAAAGCTTTAGAAAGGGGAACCGCTAAATACCCGATCAATAGGGTGCAAACGAAGGTATTTTCCATACCCAAGGGGAATTTGAGCATAACGCAGGAAAATTTATTTTTAGGTCAGCTCCCAAAGCGAATAGTCGTAGGTTGTGTCGATAACGACGCTTTCAATGGCAGCTATTCAAAGAATCCATTCAACTTCAAACACTACAATGCTAATTTTATTGCGGTGTATCTAGATGGTCAACAAATACCCGCAAAACCACTACAACCTCGTTTCGAACACGGAGAAATAGTAAGATGTTATAGAAGTCTGTTTCAAGCAACTGGACAAATATTTGAAGACGTCGGGAATCACATCAGTCGGGAAGAGTATTCCAAAGGATACACATTGTTCGCATTTGACCTCTCGCCAGATTTGAGCCACGGAGATCATTTCAACTTACTCAAGCGTGGAAATTTGAGACTGGAAATGCACTTTGATGACGCGCTACCTATAACAGTGAACGTTATTGTCTACGCTGAATTTCAAAACATAATAGAGGTAGACAAAAATAGACAGATCATTTTCGATTATTCAACATGAACACTCTTCAATTAGTGACAGCCATGAACTCCGATAAATACCTCCGACATGTCAATTTGGGAGTTTTTGCCAGAAATCGACTACCCAGAAAATTAACTACCACCCGCCCAGTGATGTTCATAGCTAATACAGATCCCAGTTACAGACCCGGTGAACACTGGGTGGCTTTTTACATCGGACATGAATCGGTCGAATATTTTGATTCAAATGGAGTACCCCCTCAACATAAGACATTCAAAAAATTTCTAAACAAATATTCTAACGCCTGGCGATTTAATTCCTGTCGCCTTCAAGGGTTATTACCAGTATGCGGCCATTATTGTTTATTCTATTTGCTTAATCGCTGTTGAGGCGTAACTATGACAACAATAATTGGAATGTTCCCGGGCGACTTGAGAAAAAATGATATTTTTGTGAAGAAGTTTATACGCAATCACCATTTCTACGCGAGACATGGAGTCGAGAAGAAGAAACTCAAGAATAGGAGCTCTGAGGTCAGTAAGCCTAGAGGTGGTACGGAGCGCATTTATAACAGAGCCACCAGTACCGAGTGTCTCTTTTGAAACCGAATTCAATCACATGACCGAAGCTGAACTGGAGAATATTTTACGTGGAGTAATAAACCTCCCACCAATTTATCCCAAGTACGCCTTAGAAGCACACAGACTAAAAACGTTCGAATCTATGCTTCCTAGCGAATGTGTTAAAAGCCCGAGGGAGTTGGCGAGGTGTGGTTTTTTCTACATGGGAAGCGAAGACAAGACGAAATGTTTTTATTGCGGCGTTCAAATTCACTTGTGGGGAGAGTCGGATGTTGTCAAAGAAGAGCACCGAAGATTTGAACCCCTCTGCCCGTTTGTGGATAGAATCCCACCGGAAGAAGAAGAAGAAGAAGAAGCTGAACAATCAGAACAAGAGACTCTTAAAGCTGACACTGAAATGAACTGTTGTGTATGCCTGGAGGCGCAATCAACTATTTTGATTCGTCCATGTAATCACTTGTGCTGCTGCGATAATTGTTGTAAACAATTGAACAATTGTCCTGTCTGTCGAAAGACAGTTTTTGAATATTTAAAAGTGTTTATTGTTTAATGAATCATCGAATTTAAAATCATATTAAAACCGATCGACTGGTTTTAAATCCTATTAAAACTGATTGACCGGGTTTTAAATCCGATTAAAACCGATGGACCGAATTTACATAATTGTAAAACCGACTGGTTGGTTTTTAATATAATTTAAATTCGAAAATATTTGAATTGTATTCATGATACGTTTGACATGTACAATATTTTTTTTTTATGTATAGTTTTTTTTTTCGATATTATATAATTTGTTTTTTTTTTTTTTTCATTTCATAAATTTACTCAATACATTGTAACATTTTTTTACATGGCTTGTATTATCGTGTTTATTTGTAATAATAAAATTTAGATAGAAAAAACAAAACAAAATTTCTTGGTTATTTTTTTTAAATTAAGTTAAACAATATTTTATGAAGACCGTTTCGTCCCGGCCCGGGACTCATCAGGTGGATTTCCCGCAGACGCAGTTCAGGAGTGGGGGAGTATTTACTCCTTCACCCTTCAAACTACTTCGTCGGTTACAATATTTAACAAACACCACTACGAAATTGTTGCGACATTTTCGTAGTAATGTTTATTAATTATCGTGGCCCACGACGGCTATGTGGTTTATAACGACATACCGCCCCCCTATCACCTTATTAGAACATTTGTTGTTTTGTACTCACAAATCTAGTGGAGTTGTGCTTACGCCATCGGCACACACTTTCCTCTTGGGATAAAAATAAGAGAGTCCAGTTTTTGTCTGGGTATAAGTCAACATGTTATGCTGATTCACCATGAAGCCTTTGTTTATACCAGACCCACTCTGTTTAGTTTTCAACACATCAAGATATTTCTCTTTTTTCATTTCATTATGTTGCTTACTTATTCCTTTACAACTGCATTTGTCTGTAGCACCAAAACAGAAGTAGGTCTTGCTACAAAGAGCAATAATTCCATCTCCCTCGAATTCTATTTTGAACAGTCCGGGGGTTCTCTTATCGTAAGCAGTTTGGGTTTTACAACAAGCGGCTGGGAGCCAATCACATCCGTTCAATTTTGTTGTCACAAAGTCATGTTGGTGTTTTTCACAAGCTGCAGCCGGGAACCAGTCATTCCATTCTTTATAGAAATTTTCTCGCTTTTCCAATCTCACGAGTTGTTCAATATTTGAGTCCGATAGCGCTAAATAAGCAGAATCGGTATCCATTTTGCAGTACTCGAAATCACGCCTGTCCAAATACACATCCAAAAAATCGTAATAAAATTCCAACATTCTTAGTTTGGCGTACTGATAAACAAAAAACCCTATTTGAAGTGGAAGATCTATTTTGATGGTCTTTTTATTTTTTTCGACTTCGTAGAGATCGTCTTCCATACAGTTCAAGGCACGAAACGATTTATCATTTATTTGCCTAACTACTGTTGAACCACGACAGTATTTAACATCCTGCTGTTTATGTTTGTTCGTTATGCACTTCCCATAGCTTGAGTTACCCATCAGCTTAAACATATCAGCAATTATGGCTTTATCCGTGTCACTGTCGCCAGATCGGCGGGCCTCCGAGACAAAATTTGCAAATTTTTGAAAACAGTTTTTAGGTTCATACTGAATGATTTGATGAATTGTTGTTACGACCAGTCCATGCACGAGATACCACTTTAACAGAGGTGTTGTCAAAAGTATCTTTTCACCTTTATAACTGCCGATCAATGATCTTCTCGGTTGGGACATGATTTTATTTTCTTCGGCGAAAGCTTTCATATGCTCACCTATGTCATCTCTTGAAATATTTGCGTTTTTAAAAATTGGACACATTTCTTCAAAGTAATTTTTCAAATTATTTGGCACGTGTATGTCGCACTCAACCAGGCCAAACAACTGTCCATTTTTTACTTTATCCAAAACTTGCTGGTGAGACATTTTCCCATCCACTACAAACTTTGGTAGTGACTGTACAAACTGTGATGCCTTGGGGTCCGTTTTCATTTTGACAAGCCACTCACATTCCCACATTTCAACCACTGTTAGATTTAAAGTATTTCTGAAATAATTGGTGATGTCAAGCGTTTCTGTGTAAAGGTCCCTCATAAGTTTATTATTTGTTTGATTTTTAATGAGAAACTGTCCGTTTTTGTCTCTGTTTAAATTACACTTGTGTCCGTGAAAATAACAGCCGTGAAACTGATATACTGTCCTATTTTCACTATCCCATCCATCCACGGGGATGCGCCGTCTCCCCAATCGTTTTTCTTTTCCATTAAATTGATGTAAAATGTTGACTTTCTGGGTGTGAGAAACAAATTCTAACCACTCAAATGCTGTTCGCCCGAACGTACAGGATTTGACTGGTTTGAAATCCTCTTCTGGTTTACGTCGGATAAATGGTCCTGTTGGCATGTCTTGACTCAGGGCGAAAAGATAAAGGGCATTCGCGTCATATCCCAACACGCCCTGGGCGACTTTGGCTTGACTGCCGTACTTTGAGGAGCGAATTAACGTGACGCCCTTTTCTTGGTAGCGGCTGAATACGAGAGATGGGCCGCCGACTATGTTGTTTCTAATAAGGTGATAGAGGTCACTGTTTTTCTCATTGAAAAGTGAAAATGTAATATTTTTCTCCAGTGTAGAGAATAAATATTTTAAAGTTATTCCGGGTACACTCAGTGCGTCTTTAAACATGTCAACCTTCAGTTTTTGGTAAAATGCAAATTGTTTTTCAACTGCTTCGAGAAAAGGTTTAACATCTAAATTATTGTACCAGACTGTGAAATCACGAAATGTAGACATACCTTCGTCGTCCCATACTTTCTGACAAAAAGCGTAGTCCTCTTCAGAAATATTCTTGTTTTTTAACTTGCTGAAGAAATCGCTGTGATCCGGTAAATGATTTACATCGAGTTTATTCAAACCTGTCACCCATTCGTACGGGAAAAATCCTTTGACAGCCGACGCTCCATAAGCTTTCAGGTATTTGTCATAGCTATAGCCTGGGGCTAAAAAAGCCATTATGTCCATGAATTTCAACGAAGGAGTTTTGACACACATAAAACTATTGTTGTTTTTAATGGCAAAATCAATGGAAGATGTATCCAATAAATATCCTGTCAGTTCTTTCTTGATTAAATTCATGTCATATCTGGAGCTATTGAATCCGAGTACTGGCATTTCTTGGTTGTAGCGGTCAAATTCCTCCCTTAAAATTTGAAGCGGATGTTTTCCTCCTTTCTCTTTCTCGGGTTCGAGTTCGAGCACTGTATCGATGAGCTCTGCGAGCTGTGAGTATGTTGAGCTGTGTTTCATTGACATTTTCATACGGGCAGCGAATGAAATTTTTTCCAAGTACGTAACCATTTCCTCGACGAGTTTTTTGGAGTCACCGTCTGTTATAAAGCACTGCGGATCTGTATATCCCTCTACATTACTACACACAGAAACGCTGAGTGGGGCATGTCGAGCTTCCCACTCTCTTTTTTCCGTATTTTCGGGTAGGTCGTCTTGAACGAAATAAGATTCAAAGTCGAACGCTGCTCTGTACGGATAATATCTATCTTCCTCTGGGACAATAATTCCTTCTTCTTCCAATTTTTCGAAGACTGATTTGCTTGGGTAATAAAATCCGCCTTCAAAATGACAAACGACCTCAGCTTTGCAACGCTGTTCGTGTTGGTCAACTTGCCAGGAATCTTTAAACAGTTTGTTACATTTCCGACACGCATAGGATTTTGTATACAATCCGATATCTTTGATGTAACTAAAATGGTTGTGATACAAATTCACGTACATTGTGTCCGAATATTTACCCAGTGAACGCTGGACGAGTTTTGCCCTAGTTTCTTTTGTTGTTTGTTCCTGATACAGTTCGTAAACCATAATATTCAGTTTGAATAGATCTTCAATGAGCGGTAATTCCCTCAATTTCACACCTTTGAATTTTTGTTTGGGTTCTTCCTGGAACTGATAATAATAAGCCTCTGCGGTTTTTTCGAGTTTTCTCACATCGGCACCACTCGACAGAGCCAGACAACGGAATAAACACAAATTATCTTTGTAAGCTAGTCCACTGTTATCTGAATACAACAAACTGATAATTGAACGGTTATTGGTAACATAATCCGGCAAATCAACAGATGCTCCAATGGGATGATCCATAATTTTATTAACGTAAAATGTTACATTGGTAATCCTTTCCACACTCCATTTTGTACTCGGTCGTCTTTGACGAACCGACTCCAGAAAATCTTGATTATTTATTGTTTCTGTAAATTTGTCAAAATCCTGTAAGTTTTTTATCGTGTGCGGTTCTTCAAGAGCACGAGCGTTGTTGGAGGAAGCGTGGAAATAACGAAGATCTTGTGTTTCTGTGTGTTGTAGTATAAATCCAAAGCTGAGATTAATTTTGAATTTCGTCTGCTGTTTCGTGAATATAATGTTCATAATATCCAGTTGGGTTATATCACTTTCCCGGAAATTATAAATATCCTGCAAATAATCCGTAATAAAATGCGTGCGAATAGCTCCCCAATGGTCACGATATATTTCTTCCACAGCAGAACTTTCCAAATCCGGTACGGTAGCTTCTTCAAAATCTATAGGATCGACATCAGAAATCTTCGTGGGTTCTCGTGGAATTTTTGATGGTCCGGGTGTCGCTTCAGTAGTACTTTTGCGTTTTTTCGGTGCTTGATGAGCGGTAGCGTGATGACGGTTAAGTTGAATCAGCTGAGCAAACTTTTCTCCACAGGTAGAGCATGTAAACATCGAGGAATTACATTTAATCTTGTGCGTTAACAAATCTTCTTTCCTTGTATAGGATTTCAGACAAAACGTGCACTGAAACTCCTTCACATCACCTGCACAATGTACACTTCGTTCGTGGCGATCTTTGTTGAATTTAGAGGTAAATGTTTTTCCACAAAACTGACAAACGATACCTTCAGCGTGAATTTTCATATGATCCGCTAACTTGTCCTTTCTCTTAAATATCTTGGGACAGAGAGAACAGCCATGTACAGCCTCTCCTCCGTGTACAGTAGCCTCGTGGCGATTTCTCTTGCTTTTGCTTGAGAATACCTTCTCACAAATTCCACAGGTCAATGCTTCGTTTTCCATTTTCGATGAATTACAACGTAGTAGATATGATCCGAATAAAACTTGACTTGCCAACAAGACGTTTGCAAAACAAATGATGATAAATTTAGCCCCTGCGTGACTGACGTGTGATTTATTTGTGGGCGTAATGAAAGTGGGGGTTTAAAATCAATAAGGTGACAGATTGGTATCTTACAATTTCAATAGCACTTAAAGTTGAAGCATCAGTCTAACGATATTTATGACCGGTCGTTAAAGTGTGACAATAGATTTAATTGCTTCAACATCTGTCAGTAGTTGGCGTTTGAAAAGAAAAAATCGATTTAATGACACCCAGACACGCAGTGTTCAATTTTGCGGGTCAGTCAACCGATAGCATGCGCATATGTCCAGTACGTCAATATTAATTCATTTATTAATATACTAATTATTATAATCAACCCTAATTACACTCATTAATTACATTAATTACATTAATTATGCAACAGTCATTAATTACATTAATTATTAAAGTGATTAAACAAAAAATCATTAAGTAATATTAATTACCTTACGTAACATTTTAATTATGATGACATCATCGACCCCCTCGGCCCCCTCCGGCAGAATAGGGTCGAAATCCATTTTCCTTACTACTACTGTATTTAAAACAAACTTGATAAGGAACATTATTTATTTTTTCATACACACCAAATTTGGTCCTGTAATTTTTGGAGAAGTCAGTAATGCAACGGATCGTTTGTAACCTCCCCCCCCCCCCCCCCCCCCCCCCCATGAGCTAAAAAATACCTTCTGAGCAATCTGAAACAGTCTGTTGTTTTGAGAAAACTCGATCCTGTGGCTAATAGAAAGCTATTTTCAATGTTGAGGTCGTTTTACAGTGCATGGAGGATGGTTTACCATCTAGTCATAGTGCCATAGGTTTCCCACCCTGCAAGATTCCCAAGAAAAAAAATGAGGCAGCAGCAATTTTTCAGCTCATGAACTCCATGACTGGCAAGGAGAATCTCTTCAAGTGTGATTTAGTATTACTTGTAGTATATGTACTGTACATTTGAAATGTGTGGTGCATGGTAATGCCATTTACCCCTCCTCCCTACCCCCCCCCCCCCCACCAGTCCCAAATCATCTTCTTTCACTTTGGTGTTTGATTTACTCTTATGAGTGATTTTACATAAGCTTACATGCACAACTGTACCCAGCATTTTTAAGACACCTGACAGAAAGTTAGTGATCACTTTCTGTCTGTCCGTCTGTCTGTCTGTTGTCCATTCGTCAGGCAGAGCCGCAGAACTAACTTCTCATAAGCCACTGGGCAAATTAAACCAAATTTGATCTGCCTGATCCTTATCATATGCCAATTCAAATTTGTTAAAATGAAGTTGGCACGCACTCAGGGGTCAGAACATCGATAGCATGCATACATTGTTTTCCAAAATTAAAAAAAATCTTCTCCAGAACCATCAGAAAGAATCTTCTTTATATTTGGTAAACAGCACCTCTATGGCAGTCAGTTTCAAGTTTGTTCAAATCACATCATTGGGTTAATATTTGGGCTCTCTATTGTAACCCAAATTTTAACTTAGTGCAGTATGAGGGATTTTTAAAAAAATCTTCTTTTTCAGATCCAACAGGCAAAATCTTTTCACAGTTGGTATGTGACATCTCTCCGTGTGTCAGATTAAAGTTTGTTCAGATCGAATCCTTGCTTTGATAGTTGGGCTCTCTGTTGGAACCCAAAGGTTATGAGCAATATTCTTTAAAAATCTTCATCAGGTCCACTAGTGAAGATATTTTGATATTTGGTATGCAACATCGGGGGGGGGGGGGGGGGGGGGGTAATTGAATCAGTTCTGAACATGTTTAATTATTTTGTAACTCATTTTATTTTTCTCCCTGTTTTTTAGCAGAAGGCTGGTCTCAAGAATATTGCTGTTACCGAGATTAGTGAAAATTATGTACTTGAAATGTGTTAAATGAAAGGCTGTTCTTACAAGCTGGCCCAGTGATAAGGAACAAATGAACTATGACCATGATGATGTTGATTCATCTTACGCCCAGAACATTCGTCAGACGTTTTGCGAATCTAATTCAAATTCTTGGCTGCGAGGACAAAAACGGTTTTGTGGAGGGGCATGCAGGTCCCCTGCCTGTCATAGATGGCGAAGTACCTGACAGACTTCCTGCTACCAGGTCATCTCAAAGCGAGGAGTATGGCCCCACTTCTCAGTACAACTACTTTCCATCATAGACCAACCTCGGATGCATGCCCAGGTAATCTTATGATGGTGAATAGTGTCACGCACACGAGGCAACAGAGGTGCTACTGGAAACAAATTGTGGTCTGAATCATGCTATCCGACAAATAACTGATAGGACAAATACGGAAGGGCAGAATGACACTGGCCGGACACCCAAGGTCTGTCATAGGCGGTGAAGCGTCTTACTACCGCCGCATCTCTCAGAGAGGACTTTGGCCCCAAGTCTACTACTTACCATCACAGGCCTGCCTGGGCTGCGAGCCTAGGTAGGCCTATGATAGTGAATAGTGTCACTGAGACTAGGCGTTGGGGGACCTACTGGAGAAATGTCTGAAAAACATCCTCCAAATTGTGCTAATCTGGGTTGGACTGGAATGAATTGTGCACAGTATCCGAGAGCTGCATAAGGAAACTTTGGGCTAATCTCAAGTTGAGGAAGGGATAATTTGTGCATGATTCGAATAGGGCGCCATATTGACTGTTCTGCACACAGTTGACAACTTTCAGTACTCACTCCTTAATAGTGCAACAACAAACCCGTTCCAAGAGAAAGAGAACATCTGTGTCGGGGAGGAGGGGGGGGGGGGGTACCTTAAAAAATACCCCCCCTCCCCATCTATTCACAACTCTGCTAAATCTGTCCTTAGTATTTGAGTCCGACGTGAATTTGGTTTGACGTACATGTATGTTGCAAACTATATTTAGAGTCGTGCATTTTCAATTCAAATAGATCCAAATTGCTAATAAATTAGATTGGCAAAACAAAAAGTTTGACGTCTGTTCTGGGCGTAGCCACTGTACAATTTTCAGAAACTGCTTAGCAGAATCTAATTACACTTGCTTGACACAAATGATAGAAGGAGGAAGGGAATTGAGATTTGCTGAAATGGAGGGCCCCATCACAGGTGAAAAAGATAAAAGTTTTATTACTCCTTCAGCCTTATTGTAGATTTGGGATGATTTTTTGCTCAACTTTGGCGAAGCCAAATTTGAGGTATTGTCAAGGCCCGTCGTCCGTCGCGCCGTCAACCCGGCCCAGGCTGGAAGCCGTATTTATGAACCGATCTTTACGAAACTTTTTGGGTACCTTTGTTATCACCGTGGGACGAGAACGAGTGTTTTGGGTCCGGTCCGAAATTCAAGGCGGCCATTGGCAGCCATTTTGTACAAAATTAGTTGCAATCAGATTTTTGCGCAGAACAACCATATGAAACTTCTGATTTGAATAATGTTTTGTATGAATGTTTAGTACCATGGGATACATCACATATAATACAGTTTTTTTTCTCGTCCGTAAATTATGCAAATTAGACTAACTTTGATCTTTTTAGTGTTACTTTCAGCACTGTAACTGTAAATTCCAATACGACTCAGGCTAGAGGCCGTATTTATGAACCGATCTTTACGAAACTTCTTGAGTACTTTGTTATCACCATGGGACGAGAACGAGTGGTTTTGGGTGCGCTCCGAAAGATATCCACCAGCAGCCATTTTGTACTTTAATTAGTGCAATCAGTTTTTTTTTTGTACAGAACTTCTGTATGAAAGTTCTGATTTGAATAAAAGTTTTATATGAATGTTCAGTAACATGGAATACATCTTTCTATACTATATGTTAGAATGTCTGTATGTCTGTCTGTCTGTCCAATATATAGAAATGAATATGGGGCCACCCCGAGTGTCCAAAATGGGTCTACTAGGAGTACTTTTTTATGGTGGAGGTCATCGACAGGTTTAAAAGTGTGTTGGGTCGGAGTGTAGGGGGAGCACCAAAAGTTATGACCAAAATTTTTTTACCGATAGATGTCCTCAAAGGGGTCTACTAGGGGTATGTTTTTTATCAGGAATCTAATGGTGAGGTTTAATAAATTATCGGGGTGGGAGTGGGGGTGTAGAGGTGCACCAAAAGTTATTACCAAAATTTTTCTCACCGATATAGGTCTTCAAAGGGGCCTACTAGGAGTAATTTTTACCAGGAATGTAATGGTGAGGTCTAACAAAGTGCCTGATGGGTTTGGGCGTAGAGGGGCATCAATAGTTATGACCAGCAAAATATAGAAAAGATTAAGGGAGAATACTCTCCTCAGCCCAAGCAACGCTGGGTAACCCTGCTTGTCACAGAAATTATGCAAATTAGATGAACTTTGATTTATTCAGTGCTACTTATACACAGTAAGTGCACATGTCAATACGACTCGGGCCAGAGTCTGTATTTATGAACCGATCTTCATGAAACTTCTTGGGTACCTTTGTTATCACCTTCGGATGAGAACGAGTGTTTCTGGGTGCGGCCCAAAATTCGAGATGGTTGCCAGTAGCTATTTTGTACCGAAATTAGGTCCAATCAGTTTTTTGTACCCAACTTCTATACGGCTCTGGCTAGAGGCCGTTTTTATAAACCAATCTTTACAAAACCTCTTGGGTACCTTTGTTATCACCTTCGGACGAGAACGAGTGTTTCTGGACACGGCCCAAAATTCGAAATGGCTGCCAGTGGCCATTTTGTACCGAAATTAGGTCCAATCAGTTTTTTGTACACAACTTCTGTACGGCTCAGGCTAGAGGCCGTATTTATTGAACCAAACTTTACAGAATTTCTTGGGTACCTTTGTTATCGCCGTGGGATGAGAACGAGTGTTTTGGGGTCCGGTCTGAAATTCAAGATGGCCACTGGCAGCCATTTTGTGCAAAATTAGTTGCAGTCAGATTTTTCCGCAGAACTTCCATATGAAAGCTCTGATTTGAATAATTTTTTGTATGAATGGGATACATCACATATAATACAGGGTTTTTTCTCATACGTAAATTATGCAAATTAGACTAACTTTGATTTATTTAGTGTTATTTCAGCACTGTAAGTGCAAATGCCAATACGGCTCGGACTGGAGGCCGTATTTATGAAACGATCTTTATGAAACTTCTTGGGTGCCTTTGCTATCACCGTGGGACGAGAACGAGTGTTTTTGGGTCTGGTCTGAAATTCAAGATGTCCACTGGCAGCCATTTTGTACAAAATTTTGTGCAATCAGTTTTTTTGCTCAGAACTTCTATATGAAAGCTCTGATTTGAATAAATGTTTGTGTGAATGTTTACTAACATGGGATGCATCACATATAATACTTATGTCCTATTCTTTAGACCATTGCAGTCACCTTCTAATTGATTTACTATGGTTGACGTGGTCACTACAAAACTCCTTTTCTCTTATTCATTATGATTGACTTGGTCGCAACAAATACTGATTTCTGTCATATTCATTATTGTGGACCTGGACACAGCAAATACTAATTCCTGTCATATTCAAAGTTGAGCTACAGTGTAATTGACACTTTCGTTATTTTTTCAAGTTTTCGTTGGTTATAAAAAGGGAGCATGCAGGAGCCAAAAGGGCCATGTGGGAGGGACTGAGAAACAGATTTCTAGCTTTTTGGGCCTCGTCGTTTTATTATATAACATTACACACAGCAAGCTGCTGTGTAATTGAAACTTTCATTTGAAACTCATTTTGATTAATTTTCTTGCTGAAATACAGTTGAAGAAGGCCTACTGGGTATTCTACATTTTTGGCTCAGCTTGACAATGTCAAGTTGAGCTATTGGGATGGTTTGAGAACTGTTGACTAATACATATCTACGTCTGTCCATCCACAATTCATTCAGCACATCATATAGGCCGCATCTCACGCCCGATCAGTTTCAAATTTCATATGTGGTCTTGGTGTTGTCTAGCATGTAGCTATTCATTGTTTCTGGGGTTTTTTGCGCACTTGACTGAGAGAGAGCGCAATATTTGCCTTTCTAATGTTGGGGGGAGGGGGGGATTTTTTTGCCTCACTCAAACTTGTGTTTTTTGAACCAATGGTCCAATTTGAACCAAATTTAGTATGTGATATTATTGAGTCATATGCTGATTTATTATATACATTGCAACACCAACACATTGAATTGAAATAATTGAATTTGAGTTGACGGTGATGCGACATACATAACAATTAAATGCAAGTAGACAGAAATTTCCGATGAATCTTCTGGTCAGCTAGGAAAGTTTAATTCCCAATTTGAATTAGCTCCTGATTGGTTATAGACGTTGCATCACCGTCAACTCAAATTAAATGCAAATGAAATGCTAATCGAGAAAAAGCAGAATGTTGTGACACATTTTACAATTTTCTATAACGTTCGCTGTGGAATTGAATTTGAGTTGACAGTGATGTGACATCTGTAACCAACACAGATCTAATTCAAATTGGGGAACAGTTTTTCTTCCTTGGTTCGGGGTGGGGGTAGGGCCCCAACTGAGCTATACAGACACCACTCAGCAGTTGTCTTTTAAAGTATTACGCGTCATGTTACCCCATTAAAGCACTATAAATTGCAAACAAATTTGCCTGTATATGCGGATCAAACTACATAAACCTTATATGAAAGACAAATACCTATTAAATGAATTCAGAGTGGCGATGGATCGTCCGTATAAATAAAATTAAGACAGATTATAATGTTTTCCTGTATGTGTACACAGTTAAAAAAATGTAGATATCTCATGAGATTTGTGTGTAGACTCAAACATTATGACTTTAGGTCGTGCATCGATTTATTTTGACACCGTGGGAACCCCGGAAGCTAAAAATAGAAATATATTCAAATCGCCATAAATCCCAAACTACACGGAAGCAAGAACTGTTATTTGGTATGAAGCATCCTTAGGGCAAATAGAATGGGGTAGTGTAAAAACATTATTGCCACCGGTTAGGTCAGTATGATCTGTTGGTATGTGAGGGGGGTGGGGGGGGGGGGGGGGAGGCACGGTTCGAAAAAATGCTGAGTCAGCATATTTGCAAACAAATTTTTGTAAAAATTATAGTCAGATTCAAATATGTTCAAATCAGGTCCCTGGGTGAATTTTGGGGCTTCCTTTTGGAGCTCAAATTTTAATTCATTGCGATATGTGGAAATTTCTTTAAAAATCTTCCTCCTCAGATCCACCAACCAGAATCCTTTCAAGTAAGAATCTTTTGATATTTGGGACACCGCTTCTATGTGGGGGTCAGATTCAAGTTTGTTCAAATCAAGTCCCTTGATTAATAACTTAGTGTTTGGGCTCCCTAATGGTGGAATATTCTTTAAGAATCTTCTTCTCACATACCCCATAGTCCAAATCTTTTATGATCCATGGTATGCACCATCTTTAGATTCAAATATGTTAAGTTCAACTCCCTGGGTTAATGATTGGGGTCCTATTGGAACCCAAAATTTAACTCGGCCCAATATATATGATGAATATAATCTTTAAATAATGTGCTTTTTTGAGATACACTGGTCAGAATTTATTCATATTTTGTATACAGTATCTTCAGAGAGGTAAGCTTCAATTTGTTCAGATGAAACCACTGGTTTGATACTTATGTAAGGGTTAATTAGGCTCCCTATGGGTGTTCTGATTTTAACTTGGTGCAAGAGAGGAATTATCTTTAAAATCTTCTTGAGAACCATCGTTCAGAATGTTTTGATATTTGGTATTTGGTATACAACACCATAACTGGGCTCAGATTCAAGTTTGTTCAAAAGTAAATCCCTCAATTCTTATTTATTTGGACTGCTTTGGTGGGGGAACAAATTTTAACCTGTGTAATATCATGAATCATCTTTAAAAATCTCCATCTGATTCAACATTCAGACTTTATTAATATTTGGTATTTGGTATACTGCATCGTGGAATCCTGCCAACTGTTTCAATAACATTATGTATGTTTGTTGATTGTGTATCAGTTAACAAGCTCGGTAGTCTTGCTTCAACGGACAGCTCATAAATTTGATCTACTTTTATTCTTTTTCAGTTAAATGGTCACATAATGGCACCCAAACACTACGAGTGCAGTTTGAATAATGTGTATATAATAATAAAAATAAGGGAAAACTACCAAGTGACTTTTATTCTTTCCTCTTGCATCTCTTTATATTTTCACAATAAGCACAATAACTGAACCCATGCGACTCTTCCAGATACTCCATGATACCTTGCACTATTATCTCCCCGCAAGGGAGTGATATACCGTAAAATCCCATCCATCTGTCCAAACTTTGTGTATGGCATAACTTGAACAATAGTCAACTGATTTCAATTCTGTGTGGCATATGTCTCTATTGCAACAATGTCTACGTCAAGTTCGATGACCACCGATATCTCTTGAAAATTATGGGAGTTATGACCCTTTGTTATAAACATATTCTGTAAATCTTGTTTGTGGCATAACTTGAGCAATAGTTAACAGATTTCGATTATTTTTGGTATATGTCTCTATAGCAACAATGTCTGTGTCAAGTTTAATGACCAGCGAAATCCGATTAAAACTGTGGGAGTTATTTACCTTTGTTAAAAAATATCCTGTTATGTTTGTTTATGGAATAACTTAAACATTAGTAACCAAATATCAATATTTTCTTGTATGTATCTCTTTGGGAACAAAGTCTACCTCAAGTTCGATGATGACCACCGTTTTTCGATGAAATCGTCAAAATTATTGTCCTGCCAACCACCCTCCCCCCGTACTAATTAGGCAATTTTTTTCTTTGCTCCCAATTGCATTTGAAGGAATTAGAGTTTGCCTGGGTTCGCCTAAAATGACCCCAGGAGGGCCATTTATGGCTTTCGGAGAGCATTTTGTTTCAGCCTGCTGGGTAGATAACTAATATCCTTTTGAGGTACATGGTTTGTGTAATTATGATGTACGTCATCACGTAATGTACAGATGCAGGTTTGAATATTTCGATGCAAGATACCAGGTTACCCATGACACTCACTAACAGTGAGTATTATAGTTATCTTGCATCCAAATAACCAAGTCTGCATCTATACATTACATGATGACTGTACAAGACAGTGCACTATGCTCACTGCCAGATGCCGATAACTTTGGGGGACTCGATCAGTCTTTGATTTTGGGATGAAACGTCCCAGACAAATCGTCAGGGTTTGAACTGGCTTGGATGATACATCCAGTAATCGCACGTGACACAAGAGTTGTTACATGTACAATGTAATAACTAATTACAACTTTGGATCTGGCAGACCTCTCACTCGAATTTGGAAAGTTACTTACTGTTTCCGAGTGACTGCGTCAGCGACACACTACAAACTTTACAAATTGCGCTTTGTTAACTTCTTCAATCTGCGAAAACTGGCGTTTGAGACGGTTGATTTTGAGGTGCCTTCAGCTGAAAGGGGCCACCGGCCATACAAGGGTAAGGGTGACAGGCGTCGAAATCTAGATAACTGAGTGTCTGTTTCTTTGGTGTGTAGGTCTCTGCGGAGTCTTTTTCCATTATGGATGACCATGGTGTCAAAAAATGTGGCATACAGTAAGAATATACCGCTGTGAAGTTTATGGAGTGGTTGGTCTCGTTACAGTATTTTAAAAAAATGCTTGAGGGCCACTTCTCTGTGTGATCATACCATAAAAATGTTGTCAATGAACCTGAGGTACATGCCCGGTTTGAGGGGGCCCTGTTTATGAGCTTCTCAAATTCACCCATAAATATATTAGCGAAGGATGGGACGAGGGAGTGCTCACAGCCTTGCCTGAGATTTGAAGGTAATATTCTCCATTGAAGTCAAAATTGTTACTGTGTGTAGGATAATTTTGAGAAGGTTAAGTAAGCCGACATTGCTGAGCTTGAAGTCTGGTTTATGTTGCCGTAAGCATTTGGCTACAGTCACAAGTCCCTCTTGGTTTGGAATGTCAGTGTAAAGTGAGGTGACGTCCATAGTGACAAGAAGAAAGGTGTCCTTCTTCCATTCAAATCGACTAATCTTGGAAAAAAAAGTCAGAAATATCTTTAATGTAACTTGAATAAGAACAGATGAACCTGTTAATGTGTACATCCACAAAGCTGCTGGTATTGGCAGTTGAGCTCTCTGATTCACTTACATAGGTCATCTTGAATTTTTTCCCTTTTCAAGGCACTTGTGAATATTTTATAGAAGATACAGCTGAGGTGATCTGGTGTACCTAGTTGTTAGGCCCTCATGACATTTGTCACTAATTTCACATTTTTGTGTAGTTTATTAACCTCACTGAGGACTAATGTAAAATGTTTGTCCTCACTCACCTTACCGTGGAAGGTGGAGTTGCTGAGTTGCCTCTTTGTCTCTTGGGTGTAATCAGTCGTGTTCTGGATTACAGCCGAAGAGCCATTATCTGCATTCTTGATAATATCTTTGCCCAAGGTTGAACAGGTGCTGTGTGTTCGGCTTTCTTATATTAGTTGACCGGAAGTGACCCCTTTTGAAGTGATGTAGTGCATGACCTCTGACACTGAGACCAAGGGTCATAAGTTCAACCCCCAGCAGACGACTGCCCTAAGGGTGATCCGGTCATGTCCTCACTTGACCGGGACATGACATTCTCTCGTGAGGGTATAAAAGGGAGTGAGCAACAGTGACCTCTGGCTGTCATGCCACTGAAGAAGAACGAAGCTGATCAAAATAAGTTTGGCCCAGCAGAGCTCAACTCAGTAACACAATAACCTTTGAACTTAGGCTACCTTCCGTTATATATTATTTAACAAAATATTGAATATACTTGTTCCTGTAGTACTGTGTTTAACTACAAATATCAGAAACTGTCAAATGTGCAAAATAGTCTTGAGTTAGTTTTGAAGCATAAAATCTATGTAAAGCTAAAAAGAAAAAGATTTTTACAGTCCAAGGCTAAGATCAAAGTGAAGCTAAAAAGAAAATATTTTTTATGTATATACATAAACCATGCCTACATGTACTTCACAGAAACTACACATCTCTCATAATGTTAAGTGGCAATTCAGTCTTGTCAAACCCACAGGATAACTGCAGACAATTTTGATTGGTCCAAAACATTTTAAGTGGCCTTTGTGTGCAGTAGGAATGTTTTTTTCTGCTGAAGTCACCTGAATGCAGACATTGAGAGAATTCAGTATGAAATAAACAATTTCTTTTTACAATAAAAGTAGTACAGTTGAATCCTCTTAATTGAATATCCATTTTGCCCGTGAAAATTATTCAGTTAACAGGAGTATACAATTAATAGGGATTTGGTCAGTTTCCTGTGTTCTGGGGTAAACTGAGCATTTATTCTATTATATCTTATTTGACAGAACTCATAGAGCTCTGTCAAACAAGATATAATAGAATAACTGCCTGTATTGTATGTAGTGAGGCCAAAAAGGTTGATAAATAAGGGGAATTTGGTGCGTGTCACTGTAATTTTTTCGACATATTACAAAAATTTATGTACAATTAACAATTAACTTCTTATAAATATGGCTTGTTAAATTGTGTTTTCCTTACATTGTTTATTTGTTTGTTTTTTCTCTGTTATACAGGTAAAACTGAAATTATTCTCTACTTAAACAAGTATCAGGGGGCACGGTGGCGTCGCGGTAACCGGTTCTCGTCAGATCACCGAAGTTGAGCAACGTCGAGCGCGGTTAGTAGTTGGATGGGTGACCACTTCAGCGACTGATTCGTGCTCCCGCGTTGTGTCCTTGGGCAAGGCACTTAACCCCGATTGCCTATATGGGGGCACGATGACGCTGTGTACTAAGGCGTACTGCACGTCGATGGTGCGCATGTCTTCAACCAATCTAACCCTGCCTGTGCCGCGGTGCAGAGTTCAGTGTTACGATGTTGGAGAGCTGACAGCTGCTCGTCGTTGCTTGGTGGTTCTCTCCGGGTACTCCGGCTTCCTCCACCCGTATAACTGTCACCGGCATGATATGACCCTGGCTGTTAATGTGTCGTTAAACCCTAGTAAAAAAACAAAAAAACAAACAAGTATCAGCCATAATTATTGACGGGGCTCAACATCAAAGAACAATATTTGAAAATAAATGTCAAGATCTTCAACGAACGGAAAAAAATAAGAAAAACAGCAAATGAAAAGCTAATCCAAATTACAAAGATGAAGTAATCCATCTTCTAGACTCATTTGTGCCAAAATGGACCATCTTCGAAAAACATTTCAAGTGACATCAAGTATTGTTGCATATCCAAACTGTGTCATATTGGAAACTTGACCATTGTGGGAGTCTCTTAGCCCTAAATAGGACCCTCAAGGGAAGTGGGAGGGTAATGACAGGAGGGTCCTAGTTAAGATTAGGCCTCCCATGAGAAAACTTTACAAAATTCAGTTCTCGAAAAACAGATCTGGAGCATTTGTAGCATGTGTAATCTACATTGGAGATCATTTTGTTTTTATGTTATGTGAAACTTGCATTGGGCCAATGTTTTTTTGTTTTTTGCTGTCGACAATTGTTATTCAGTTAACAGATATCCAAATAAACTATTGGAAGGATGGTAAATGGTTTTATGTTTGGAAATTATATTGAGTTAACGGGTTATTCAGTTAAGAGGTATCCAAATAAGTGTACTACACTGTATTAGACTATTATTACTCCCTACATCCCATTTTGACACCTTGTCCACACTCATTTTTTTTTTTTTTTTTACAAATTTCACGAAATTGCTTTAGCTTCAGCCAAAATATCAGCAATTTCTTTCCATTTTTGTTAATTCTGCTAAAAAAACTCTTCAAACTTTTTTCCACTTGACCCAGAAATTTTAGAGGGGGTGGGGAAGGGGGAGGTATCTTCACCTCTAAGGAAAATGCCAATTTTAAAAAATTCAGGGCCCAGAACAAGACACTTATTTCAAAGAACAACAAGAGTATTTACTAATAGTAAAAACTGCTAAGTCTTGTTTCCCCCAAATTCACCCCGCACTATTATTAATTTTTTTTACAAATTTTCTGCCCCCTATGATTGTTATTTGGACCTGTACGTTTCTGTCATTCTACCAGGTTGATCTGTTAGCCCATTATCAGGGTGCACAACTTTTGAAAGAAAAAACAAAACTCTTTAGATTTTGCACAAGTTATTTGAGAATTTTGACTAATTTTTAGCTCAACTTGACATAATCAAGAAAAGTTAATGCCATCACACCTGCGGAAGTCTGTGAGTCTTTCTTTAGCACAGGCTGCACCCCATAGTTCTTGTCCGATCATCACAAAATTTCATATGCTGGTTCGAGTTCATGTCCAGATGAGAACGTCCCCTTTTGGTTGCGATTGGTCAACCGTGACTGGGATGAACGTCCAAAATTTTTAACACAGTCTACAGGTTTTATCAGCTCACCGAAGGGAGCTCAACTTATCACTTGCCGTCCGTCGTCTGTCTGTCATTGTGAACTTTTTTCAAACGAATTCTCCTCTGAAACCGCTAAGTCGATTTGCCCGAAGTTTGGTGTGGGTGTTCATTACCATATGTCAATTCAAGTTTGTCCAAATGAAATGGACATACCCACTTGAGGCTCCATATGGGGCATATCTCTGATAGCACCCTATGTATATTAGAAAAATTACTAAAACATCTTCTTTTCCAGAACTAGTGGGCAGAATCATTTGATATTTGGTATGCAGCATTCTAGTATGGGACTGGTTCAAATTTGTTCATCAAGAATGCCTCGGTCAATATTAGGGCTCACTATGGGAGCATGGATTTTTACTTTGTGCGATTCAGGCAATATTCTTTAAAAAATTTCTTCTCCAGAACCAGGGGACAGAATCTTTTAGTATTTGGTATGCAGCATTCTAGTATGGGCCTGGTTCAAGTTTGTTCATATCGAGTCTTTCGTCTTTAAAAATCTTCTTCTTCAGATTCAGCAGTCAGAATGCTTTTGATATTTGGCATGCAGCATCCTTAGGGGGGTAATATTCAAGTATGTTCAAGCCATGGTCCATATTTGGGCCCACTGTGGGAGCTTGAATTGTAACTTAGTTCAAAATATAAACTTAAATTACAGCTATTATCGTCTTACTGTATGGAAATGCAGTGTGACAATCCCTACTGTCAAGGGTGTAATCCGTAGTACTTCATTTTTTCGCCTCACCTTCCTCACCCCAACGAGAATAGGCAGTCTAACATTACTTGTCAATTCTTTCAAAATTACAGTTTGAGCTATATCGTAAGTTTCTACCCAGTCAAATTGCACTGCGATTATTGTGTTAAATAGATAGCTTCAGATGACTGTGAACTCGTCATTAACCTTCTTGTGCGATGTGCGCAGAGTTTAATCAAAAGCATATTACTTCCCCGGGAAAGGGTCAGCTATGGTCTGCGAATATTTGTAAAACATTCATTTATTTGTCAGGTGATGCCAGGAAGACAGCCAATCTGGCTATGGCATTTCCCAACGGTATATCCTGTATTGTTACAAATGTTGTAATATATCAAAACATCATGATTGTAAAACCTGTATACTGTTAAATAAACTATCTAACTATCAAAATGAGGAATTTTCTTAACAAATCTTCTGATCCAGCAGTCGGAATGTTTTGATATTTGGTGTGTAGCATCCTTGGGGGGGGGGGGGGGGGGGGGGGGAAGGGGGACTCCCTGTGGGAGCCCGAATTATAACTTAGTTAAATATGAGGAATTTTTATTTAAAAATCTTATTCTTCAGATCCAGCAGTCGGAATGTTTTGATATTTGGTATGCATCATCCTTAGGGTGTTGAGATTCAAGTTTATTGAAGCCAAGTCCCTGTGGGAGTCCGAATTATAACTTATAACATGAGAAATTTTTTCTTTAAAACTCTTCTTCAGATTCAGCAGTCGGAATGTTTTGTTATTTGGCATGCAGCATCCTTGTGGGAGGGGGGGGGGGGGATTTCAAGTTTGTTCAAGCCAAATCTCTGGGTTCATATTTGGGCTCCCTGTGGGAGCCCGAATTATAAATTAGTTCAAAATGAGGAATTTTCTTTAAAAATCTTCTTCTTCAAATCCAGCAGTCAGAATGTTTTGATATTTGGTATGCAGCATAAGGGGGTAAGATTCAAGTTTGTTCAAACCAAGTCCCTGGGTTGATATTCGGGCTCCCTGTGGGGGCCTGAATTATAATTTAGTTCAATATGAAGAATATTCTTCAAAAATCTTCTTCTTCGCATCCACCAATCAGAATATTTTGATATTTGGTATACAGCATCCCACTCGAGGTGAGATTCAGGTTTGTTCAAGCCAAGTCCCCGGGTTCATATTTGGTCTCCCTGTGGGAGCCCGAATCATTAATTAGTTCAATATGAGGAATATTCTTTAAAGATCTTTTTTTTAGATCCACTGGTCAGAATCTTTAGATATTTGGTATAAGCTTTTCTAGGGAGGGGCAAATGCAACTTGTTGAAATCAGTTCCCTGGGTTGATATTTATGCTACCATGTCAGTCAGGTGAGTGCCCTTAGGCCCCCGTGGCCTCTTGTTTATTAAGGGAGTTCATAGTAACTTGGTAGAATGACTCTGTATAATGTCTAGATGAGAATGTTCTCTTTTTGGCCACGATTGGTCGACCGTGACGGGTATGCAAGCTTGGAAACCTTGAGCACAAACAGCTCGTATTTATGAAGTGATTTCATTGTAACTTGGTAGTATGACTCCGTATAACGTCTAAATAAGAATGCCCCATTTGGTCACGATTGGTCAACCATGACGGTTGTGCTGGCCCAAAGACCCGAAAACCTTTAGCACAGTCTACAGGTCATATTTATTGTTGTCAGCGGTTGTGTCCAGGTGTTCTATGGGGGTGGGGGAGGGGGGTGGGGGGAGAGTGCATAAAAAATGTTAGATTAAAAAAAATTCTCTCGAATACTGCATTCATATGGGGTTAAAATGAAGTTCCTTGGTTCAAATTTGTGCCCAATACAGGAGCCTGATTTTTTAACTGAGGGCAATGTGGGGAATAATCTTCAAAAATCTTCTTCAGACTAACCAGTCACAATCTTTTAATGTTTGGCAAACATCATTGTTATGAGAGCCAGATAGCACGAATTTTAAGTTAGTGCAATATGAGGACATTTCTTCAAAAATCTTCTTCAAAATTTGGTATGCAAGTGTGTGTGTGTGTGTGTGTGTGGGGGGGGGGGGGGGGGGGATCAGATCAGATTCAAGTTTGTTCAATCGAGTTCATGATTTAATATTTGGGCTCCCTATCATAGCCCAAATTTTAACTTAGTGCAGTATGAGGACATTTCTTTACAAATCTTCAGATATAACAGTTAGAATGCTTTCATATTTGGTATACAACATCTCCAGGGGAGTCAGATTCAAGTTAGTTCAAATAGGGTCCATGGGTTAATATTTGGGCTCCCTATGGTAGCCCGAATTTTAACTTAGTGCAATATGAGGGAATTTGTAGCTCGCCTTGGCGTAGTCGAGCTGAGATCTAATCGCTCCCTGCCCGTCGTCTGTCAACATTATGTTTTGGACTTCCCAAAAACCACTGGACCAATTTATTCGATACCTGGGATAAATGTTTATTGCCTCACGGCAATTCAGATTTGTTAAAATGAAGTTGCTCTTCCTACTGTTCCCCATGGGAACCCCAAGGGATACCAAAATCTTCTCATGAACCAGCAACGGCAATGATTTGAAATTTTGCTTGTGGCTTTGTCTACAGGTGTAGATTCAGATTTGTTCAAATGAAGTTTGTGGGGCAATATTTGTAATTGTTATGGTTGCGGCAAGATTTTGGACCCCGCCCAGATTTTAAAAAATCAGAACCTGTGGAGTGATTTGGTTTGAAGCATAAGTAGGTAACATGTATTTGCTTTATGCAATAATAAATTGCCCATGGCCCCGTGGTTCTTAGCAAGGGCTAAAAATAGAAAAAAAGATGGCATCTTTTTCTCCAAAGCCAAGCAGCAGAAGGAATTTATAATTGGTGTACAGTATGCTCAGGATTCCGGAGGGATGTAACCATGCAGGTAAAAAAAATGCGATCAGTTTTGTTATGGGACAATAATGGGCCTGACTTGTTCTTACTGAGTGAGCATTTTTAGCTCATCCGACTGAAAATCAGGTGGAGCTAAAGTGATCACTTTTTGTACGTCGCCCATCCGTCCAGCGTGAACTTGACATTATCGACTTCTCATAAACCCCTGGGGCAAATTGATATGCATGGTCCATATCATATGTCAATTCAAGTTTTTTTTTCAAATAAAGTTGCCGCGCTCCTTGGGGTGGGTGTGTGGGAAAAATGCTCCGAAATTTAAAAAAAAAAGTCTTCTCATGAACCATTGGGCACAATTACTTGATATTTGGTATGGAACTTCCTTTTGAGTTGTAGAATCGAGTTTGTTCAAAGGAAGTTCTTGGAGCGATTCCAGTTTGTTCAAATGAAGTCCTGCAGTTAATATTTGTGCTTGGTATGAGGGCCCAAATTTCAACTAAGTGCAATATGGGGAAAAATCTTTAAAAGTCTTCTTCAGATCCACCAGTCAGAATCTTTTGATATTTGGTATACAAAATCACTAGGGAAGGTGGGGTGTGGTGGGGGGGGGGGGGGGGGGGGGGGGCAGGGGGGCAGATTCAAGTTTGATCAAATTGGTTCCCAGGTTTAATATTTGGGCTCTCTATAGGGACCCAAAGTTTAACCTGGTTCATTCTGAGGAATATTCTTTAAAAATCTTCTTTACAGTAGAACCTATCTTGAGAGACCACCCTTTTTGCAAAGCAAAAGTGGTCCCCCAAAACAGGTGATCTCTCATGACAGGTCCATTTTAGGGTAAAACAACCAAATGGCAGCAAATCACAGCAGTCTCTCAAGACAGGTGGTCTCTCATGACAGTGATCTCACAAGATAGGTTTTACTGTATCAGATCCACCAGAGAAAATATTTTGAAATTTTGCATGCAACAGCTCTTGGTGGTGGGAGGGGGGGGGGGGGGTATTCATATTTGTTCAAAATCGAGTTCCTTTGTTAATATTTGGACTCTCCATTGGAACCCAAAGTTTAACTGAGTGCAATATGATGAGATTTCTTTAAAAATCTTCTTTGGATACTCCAGTCAGAATTCTTTAATATTTGGTATATAACATCTCTTGGGGGATCAGATTCAAGTTTGTTCAATTAGAGTCCCTGGCTTAATATTTGGAACCTCTGTGATGGGGGAGTGGGGTTCAGGTCTGTGCTAATCCCGTCCCTAGTGTTTTTCCATTATATTTGCCTTTCAAACTGCAGTGACATAACAATCCTTGGAAGTTTAGCTGTGCTTGCCTACAGCTGATAGAAGTGGAAGCAGCCAGGAAGGCCCATGATAATAATCATCTGACATGACACCAGAGTAAAATTTCATGACTTCGTTCCTCTGTAGTGTTGATGAACCATGACTAACTGAATGTGGCTCTAAATACTCATCAGGTGAGCAGTTAAGGCCCCTTGGGGTCTCTTGTATTACAAGTAATTGAAGAGTACCTAACGGCACTTTTCAATAATTTGTGATAAAACAAATTTATATAAACAAAATTTCTTTTGCGTTTTGACAGAATATTAAACATAAGCAAGGAAAATGCTGGCTTTTGCTCTGGTACCCTCATTTTTAGCTCACCAACGAAGTTGTGTGCGCTTATGTCATGATCCAAGACATGTCGACGTCAACACTTGTGTTAAAGTTATTGTACCAGTCCACTTTGACTTTCAGCCCTGTTGCTATGCACCTCATACTGCGTTTCTTTGGCTTACAATTACCCACAGACCCTTACTCAGTGATATTTTATTGATTTTTATCTCAACTTTGACTGAAGTCAAATTTGAGCTTATGCCATGGCCAGTCGTCCGTCTGTCCATCAACAATTCAATACGGCTCGGGCTAGAGGCCGTATTTATGAACCGATCTTTACGAAACTTCTTGGGTGCCTTTGTTATGACCGTGGGACGAGAACGAGTGTTTTGGGGTTCGATCTGAAATTTAAGTTGGCCGCTGGCAGCCATTTTGTACAAAATTAGGTGCAGTCAGATTTTTGCGCAGAACTTCCATACGAAAGCTCTGATTTGAATAATTTTTTGTATGAATGTTTGGTACCATGGGATACATCACATATAATACATGTTTTTTTCTCGTGCATAAATTATGCCAATTAGACTAACTTTGATCTATTTAATGTTACTTTCAGCACTGTAACTGCAAATGCCAATACGGCCCGGGCTAGAGGCCGTATTTAGTATGAACCGATCTTTACGAAACTTCTTGGGCACCTTTGTTATCACCTTGGGACGAGAACGAGTGTTTTTGGGTGCAGTCCGAAATTCAAGATGGCTGCCGGCGGGTTTTTTCCTCGTGCGTAAATTATGCAAATTAGACTAACTTTTATGTATTTAATGTTACTTTCAGCACTGTAAGTGCAAATGCCAATACAGCTCGGGCTAGAGGCCGTATTTATGAACCGATCTTTAGGAAACTTTTTGGGTACCTTTGCTATCACAATGGGACGAGAACGAGTGTTTTGGGGTCCGGTCTGAAATTCAAGATGGCCGTTGGTGTCCATTTTGTACAAAATTAGGTGCAATCAGATTTTTGTGCAGAACTTCCATACGAAAGCGCTGATTTGTATAATTTTCTGTGTGAATGTTTAATACCATGGATACATCACATATAATACATGTTTTTTTCTCGTGCATAAATTATGCCAATTAGACTAACTTTGATCTATTTAATGTTACTTTCAGCACTGTAACTGCAAATGCCAATACGGCCCGGGCTAGAGGCCGTATTTAGTATGAACCGATCTTTACGAAACTTTTTGGGCACCTTTGTTATCACCTTGGGACGAGAACGAGTGTTTTGGGGTGCAGTCCGAAATTCAAGATGGCTGCCGGCGGCCATTTTGTACCAAAATTTGTGCAATCAGTTTTTTGTACAGAACTTTTGTATGAAAGTTCTGATTTGAATGCATTTCTGTATGAATGTTTAGTAACATGGAATATATCACATAAAATACAGGTTTTTTTCTCGTGCAAAATTATGCAAATTAGATGAACTTTGCTTTATTCAGTGCTACTTATACACAGTAAGAGCACATGTCAATATGGCCCGGGCTAGAGTCTGTATTTATGAACTGATCTTCATGAAACTTCTTGGGGTACCTTTGTTATCACCTTGTGACAGGAACGAGTGTTTTGGGGTGCCTTTGTTATCTCTGTGCTATGAGAACAAATATTTTGGGGTTCAGTCAGACCCACTCTGGGACTCAAGGATTTCCTTTCTAGTTTAGCATCTAACTGTCGCCCACCTTTAAAATACTTTACCTACACATTTTTACAGGCTACGGTCAGCCTTTTATGTACAGACCGTTACAATACTTTACATGTACCTTTGTTATCAGGTCATTACCTAGATGTTTGTCATTGCTGTGTCACATACTATACATGTACATGTCTTAAACAAGTTCAGCTATAGTGTCAATGACACTTTCATTTTTTCATTCAGGCTCGAACACGAGGTGACCCTGGCTGTCGAAAAATTTGTTAAACCCCAATAAATATTTTATTCAGCTGTGCACCATTTTCTTCTTTCCAGTTTATGCTAGCTTGCTCCAATTGAAACATCATATTTACTGTGTATTGGAAAAATAATCAAAGCAATCAATTGATTCAAATGATAATTATTCTCACAGCATTGTCTGGATTAGAAGATTCATTCAGTTAAAATGTTGAATGTTATCAGGTGTTGGAATAATTATATTAATTACATTATATAGTACAAGGTGGCACCCTTCAGTGCTGCTTATTTCATGTGGAACTTAACTCTTAAGCCGCTGAGATGGGGCGCAGTGGCTCAGTTGGTAGAGGTGCAGGCTGCAAGCCGAGAGGTCCTCGATTCGAATCCCACCTGCGGCAACTGTGTTTGTCCTTAGGCAAGACACTGTATCCCCCCCCCCCCCCCCCCTATTGCCCACGTGGGGGCACGGTGACATTGTGCACTAAGGCGTACTGCACGTCGATGGTGCCCTGTCTTCAACCAATGTTAACCCTGCTTGTGTGGAGTTGGTATGTTGGGGAGCTGACAGTTGCTCGCCGTTGCTCGGTGGTTCTCTCCGGGTACTTCGGCTTCCTCCACCCGTAAAACTGTCACGGTCATGTTTAGCCATTGTGCAGAAATATGTGACATTAAAACACCAATAATAAAAAAATAAATTAACCCACTGAGAAGTTTTTAAAATAATTTCATCAAATCTAGTCATGGCTGCTTTACAGCAGCCATGACCAGATTTGATGAAAATCGTTTGGTAATTTAACTCAAGAAATCGTTGATCAAATCCCTGATTTAATTTACAGGGGGGTAAATTTAAATTTTACTTATTCTTGTGGTAAGAGATTATCTTCCAGGGCAGGAATATCCGCCAGCAGCAGGTAACGAGTTAAATGTCATTCTACAATAATTATATTTCACAACAGGTTGACCAGTAGAGTGTTGCTTATTTCATTTGGAACATCTGCTCACCCTTACCAATACATGCTAAATCTGGTAAACCCTTTAACTAACGAATCGGTAACATCCGCCCTTTGAATTTACAAATTCAGCAGTTGAAAAAAAGAAGTTTATAAAAAAAATCAACAAAATCACATCATATGGCCCCCTCATTGGAACGAGCTCGTCAAGCTTGTTCCTTTGAGAGGTTACATGATTTGGTTTTGTTGAAATTTTTTTGAGAAACAAATTTAAATTACAAAATTTCATATCTTGTGTTGGACATAGGGTTAAATGTTATCAATAAGTGTTTAGTGTGATTTCTTATTTATTATTATCCCCGCATTTTAACAAAATGCGGGGATAAAGTCATGATCTCCATCCGTACGTACATCCTTACATCCGTCCATCCGTCACACCCTGAAAGGCTCCTAGGGTATTCAATTCAAAACGTTTAAACTATGCTAAGGTGTTCAGGTAGCAAATCTAGATGTGCATGAAGGTTTCGGAATTTTGATTTGGCCCCTAGTGATTCCTGTGGAACCACTTTTATCGTTAGAAAATCAGTTTTCATCGAAAAGCTCCTAGGGTTTTTAATTCAAAACGTTTAAAATATGCTAATGTGTTCAGGTAACATCTCTAGATGTGCATGAAGGTTTTGGAATTTTGATTTGGCCCAGGTGGTTCCAGTGGAATCACTTTTTTCTTTGGAAAATTTGTTTTCATCGAAAGGCTCCTAGGGTATTTATTTCAAATTGTTAAAACTATGCTAAGGTGTTCAGGTAACATCTCTAGATGTGCATAACGGTTTCGGAATTTTGATTTGGCCCCAAGTGGTTCCCGTGGAACCACTTTTATCGATGGAAAATCAGTTTTCATTGAAATGCTCCTAGGGTATTTAATTCGAAACGTGTAATCTATGCTAATGTGTTCAGGTAACATCTCTAGATGTGCATGAAGGTTTCGAAATGTTGATTTGGCCCCAGGTGGTTCCAGTGGAACCACTTTTTTCATTGGAAAATTTGTTTTCATCGAAAGGCTCCTAGGGTATTTATTTCAAATTGTTAAAACTATGCTAAGGTGTTCAGGTAGCATCTCTAGATGTGCATAACGGTTTCGGAATTTTGATTTGGCCCCAAGTGGTTCTCGTGGAACCACTTTTATCGATGGAAAATCAGTTTTCATTGAAATGCTCCTAGAGCATTTAATTCGAAATGTTTAAACTATGCTAATATGTTCAGGTAACATCTCTAGATGTGCATGAAGGTTTCGGAAGTTTGATTTGACCCCAGGTGGTTCCAGTGGAACCACTTTTATCATTGGAAAATCAGTTTTCATCGGAAGGCTCCTAGGGTATTTAATTCAAAAATGTTAAAACTATGCTAAGGTGTCCAGGTAACATCTCTAGATGTGCATTATGGTTTCGTAATTTTGATTTGGCCCCAAGTGGTTCCCGTGGAACCACGTTTATCGTTGGAAAATCAGTTTTCATTGAAAGGCTCCTAGAGTATTTAAGTCGAAATAAATGTATAAACTATGCTAATATGTTCAGGTAACATCTCTGGATGTGCATGAAGGTTTCGGAATTTTGATTTGACCCCAGGTGGTTCCAGTGGAACCACCTTTATCGTTGGAAAATCACTTTTTATTGAAAGGCTCCTAGGGTATTTAATTCGAAACGTTTAAACTATGCTAATGTGTTCAGGTAACATCTCTAGATGTGCATAAAAGTTTCGGAATTTTGATTTGGTCCCAGGAGGTTCCCGTGGAACCACTTTTATAATTACAAAATCAGTTTTCCTCGAAAGGCTCCTAGGGTATTTTATTTGAAATGTTTAAACAATGCTAATGTACTCAGGTAGCGTCTCTAGATGTGCATGAACGCTTCGTAATTTTGATTTGGCCCCAAGTTGTTCCGGTGGAACCACTTTTATCGTTAGAAAATCAGTTTCATCGAAAGGCTCCTAGGGTTTTTCATTGGAAACGTTTAAACTATGCTACGGTGTTCAGGTAACATCTCTGGATGTAAATGAAGGATTCGGAATTTTGATTTGGCCCCAGGTGGTTCCAGTAGAACTACTTTTATCGGTAGAAAATCTGTTTTCCTCGAAAGCCTCCTATAGCCCAAGAACATTAGGTTTCACTAGGGAAAAAAATCGGAGAAAGCTGATTTTTTCAGGGAATGTCGAGTACATGTCATTGAACGATTAGACAAAAGTCCCCTAAAATCCCCGTTGAGCTTTCTTTTCTACAGCCTTTTTTCGAAAACGCGTTTGAAAAAATAAAAAAAAATCGCACGAACTTTGTAACCTCGAATTGATCCAACTGTATTTTTTGTTTACGCGTATTTCGAGCTACATAATGTCTAATATACATTTACCTAGAGGAAAATGTGCATTCTGTGACAATTTCTGCGAAAAATTATTGAAAATTCACAAAAAAGTATCGGATTTACGCAAAAAATGACGATTTTCCTAACGGATTTGCCCAAAGGGTCGTAGTACAGAACGGGATGTTAGTTGGACAGACGATAAAAAATCCACCACCATTTGAAGACTTTTATCATTGCTTACAAAATAGACATTATGGAAGACCCCCTCTGCTTCTGGCCGAGTTCCCCTTTTGGCATAAAATTCGTCAGCATGAGAACTCAACTATTTTCGGGTTTGGGACCGAACAGACACGTCTGTGTCTGGCAGCATTAGATCAATAAATAATATTTACAGAATGTACAAAAATCAATAAATAATATTTACAGAATGTACAAATCAATCAACATGGATTAAGTTACATTGACTATTATCAACGCTATATACAGAAATGACATGACCTATATACATATTATTCATCGAACTCAGAAATTTCCGACAGGACAGTGTTTCTGTGGTTGTTACAAGAATCCGAACTGCAATTACACAAACCTGAGCAAGAGAGTCCTGCCTTCTTACACCCACACCTTTTTGTACAAGTACTCTTGCAACCACAACTGATCAGATTCAGTAGGTTATCGGGGGCACATGGCTTTGTGGCTGCAGTCGGTACAAGAAGTCCATTGTCTAGCGACCACCCCCCATCCGTCGGAGGAAGCGAAGTGCCCAGCCATTGTTGGACCTGGAGATAACATCTGTAGACATGTTGTTGTGCAGCATCGCTGCTTTGTGGGAGTGAGGCTAGGTCGATGGGTTTATTCAGTTTAGATTTTGCTGCATAACGCTTGTAAGTGACATATCTATATTGGTCGAGAGAGGAAACAGTTTTACTCCCGTATAAGATCAGGAGAAGTTGTTCCCCGGCAGCGGCTACTGCACTTGGTGTAATGTCATCCGCCAAAATTGTGTTGACATACTGTTGTGAGTCGCTAGTAACATCGGAGACAATTGTACTGAATACTTTCTTCTTACCAACTCGAAAGAGTGCAGAAGTAGTGTCACAACCACTTATAGAATGTGCTACAAGGAGGTTGCTTCTATGGTCACCCATTTTGGTTGCTATTTCACTAACTGAAACTAGTAAGTTTGGGGTAATGGAATACATCATGTGAATATTACATCCCGGTTGAACTCGAGAGGTAAGAATGACTAACAAGTCTGTGTCTGTTCCCACAACGACAACATTGTTGTCATCTTGAGTGATGTCAAGTGCAGTTTCGGCTATCAGTACATCAGCATCAGCTTCGGCCTGCTTGGACTGAATATTGATAGCAGATAGCTCCTGCATTAGAAGATCGATCAGTTGGGTTTTGTTCTTGGCATTTGCAAGGAAATCGGATTGGGGTGTGGTGGCTGGTACCTCGGGTGAGACATTGATATCAATGGAATACCTGTCTTTAGATCTACGGGCTTGTTCCATGCCCTTTGTCGACATTGTACAAGCATAACCATCAAAAACAACCACGACGTTCGCCCCAAAATGTCTCACTAGATAATTGGAATATGATGTACATATGTCCTTATATGACGACTGTTTAGGCCATACAACTGCCCTCAATAAAAATCCACCATCTACAACAAACAGAGAATGTTCTGGGATTTTAGTTTGCCCGGAACCGTATGTTTTGAGGATCTTACCGAGCGTGCTTTTCTGTGTCTTCCTCATTCCAGCAGAATCAAACAATGCTGGTGGTTTCGGGGCGAGTTCATATTTGAGATACCCTTCCATCTCTGCTTGTGACTGAATAACACATGTGATGCGGTTGAACAGAATTGTGGGGTCAATCACTACCTTACTTCCACGGACTTTGATGTTATTTGCCATCGATGCGAAAGACTTCACAGTGTCAACACGTCGTAGTTTGATGCTGTTGAACGTTTTGCTTACAACATTCGATACGCAACATTCACCAATTTTGCGAACTTGGTCACAGTTCACAGTTTCGCCGGCCACAAGCCCGGTCGCTATAGAGACTAATTGTAGTGGATCTCTATTATGAAAGGGGGAATGCACTCTGAGCCAGTTCAATAATTTGGTGATATCATTGGCATCAGTCAATTGTGAACTTTGACGGAGATCCCGATGTTGTTCGCCATGACCAGTGTGAACATGAACAAAATTTTCGAGAGCATTACATATCGGAAGGCAAAGAGGTAGTCCATGTACCCATTTCGCAACAGTGCTATCGGTTATTCCCCTGCCATGTGTGAGACCACCAGGGAGCTTGAACATTCTCATTAAACACTGCTCTATGGTCTGATCAGAATATATCCCGTCCCAAAATTTATCTGAGCGCCTTATGGTAAAGTAACCTTTCTCAGTGAACAACTTCAAATCATCCTGTTGCATTATTTCTGTTAGCTCATTCATCTGCTGCAAATAGAGATGAGAACTTTTTGCGTATGCAAAATGACCACCTGCGTGAAATACTGGAATCATACTGCGAACACAATATGTGTGGAGTTCCCAGTCGCCTGTGCGCTCTGCTCTCAAGAACAATTGGAGAAGACCTATTTGCTCGTAGTATTGTACCCAAAGCTTTCCTGTGCGTCCTACGGACGCATTCTGGAGCAGTTCCTGTAAGGGCGTGCACACATTACATGCCAATGCATCTTGAGTGTAGACGAACACCACATTATGTGATTTAATCGAACATGGAAATTGAAAGAATGATGCTAGAATACGGTATTTGAATGAGAAAAGTCGATGCCGTTTGAATTTGAGTTTAGGGGGTATGGTTAATATTTCACACGTTTCACCAGTTCATTATGGAATAAATGACTATTGTTATATATCATTATAAAGCCAGTGCTTTTCTGCAATTTTTGATATATAATTTAACTCCCAAAGTAGTCGTAGATTTGATTTAATGGACGTTGTGTACCGTTGTGTGTATGAAAACAATAAATTTTTTTTCGTAATTTTGTACATTTTCGTGAATATTTCACCATTGAGTGTGAGGATTGGTACAAAGTTGGCATTTTCTGTTGGGGATATGTATTCTCAATATAATTCAGCACGATATTTATGATTCTCACCCTACTAAGGCGAATTAGAATGAGAAATATGGAGCTGGGTCGAATTTTTTTTTAAATTTTTTTTTCATCAAAAAAACGCTATAACTAAAAAAGCTCGACTCGGATTCGCGGGGACTTTTCACACTTTATCCGCAATGTGTGTCCCGGAAACATATAAAAAAATCAGCTTTCTCCGATTGTTTTCCTTACTTTCTCATTTTTATGTCTAATGTGCCTGGACTACTAGGGTATTTCATTCGAAACATTTAAACAAAGCTAATGTGTTTCAGCGGAAATGAGGGAATACACTATTTTGTGCTTTGCAGACAAATAACTCTATCTAGTTTTTATTGAAAACATAGCATACAGGGAACAGAAATGAACATATTCTTAATTATCACAACTGTTGTCTTATTACATAATCCTTTCATAAACATTGAACATCATCCTTTTCATCACATATATTACACAGTCAAGTTAAGCTGCAGTGTCATTGACACATTTTGTTCAAAGACATGCTTATGATGCTAATAAGTGGTCATAAGCTACATTTTTGAAGCAAAAAACTTTAAGATGTTTGATTAGGCCCCACAAAGTAGATCTTCTGTTTCTCAGGCCATTTTTTTGTAGAATTGCATGTGGGTGTGTGTTTTTTTTTCATTTTATTTTTGTAATTATTTCTTTGCCATCAAAAGTTCATGTTCTTGGTTTGTTTCATAATCTACACAGTAGCGTGGGTGGTGGTGTATTTCATCCCTTGTGTGCAAAGAGGCTTGTTGCACTCAAAGGAGAAATTTATCAATTTTATTAACTTGGGTAAAATATCCGACATGAACCATTTATTTTTTTTTATGTTTTGTAAGTTCACATTTGTTATAAAGAGAGCATGTGGCAGTGGACCATGCTAAAAGGCCTGAGAAATAGATTTTTAACTTTTTTAGGCCTAATTGATGTGTGTTTTTAAGGTGCATTAAAGAGTTAACACTGATATAAACATGGAGAGTGTAATATCACTAAATTACTCATAGAGTGGTAATTCCACCCAAGCAATAATTGCAAATGCGTTGCAAAGCATAACAAGCACAAGCAAAGTTCCAGCCAATGGACCTCCAACTTAAACCTGGAGGTCCATTGTCTGAAGTATAGCCTTCTTTTTTGTCCATATTTACAGAATTTGAAAGTGATACTTTGGGTGATAATACCTCTCCAGGAGTGATTTAGTTACAATCCACTCTCCACATACATTATGCATGATTTAGTCATCAGCTGGCACATAAATTCTACCAGTTGACCTCAACATCTGTGATGCTGTTGTCTCACCAGCTGTGTTGTCTGTACTCACATTAATCATCCTGTACCTTTGATTTTTGTTCATCAAACAAACCATTAACAATAACTGGATGCTTTTAGTGTGAAAAAACCCATGGTGAGTTGGTGACACATGTTGAGAGCGATAACAAAAGTTAACGAATAAAATATAGCCACCACTGTATAAATTTGTTTTTTGATTTTTATCTCAACTTTGACGAAAGTCAAATTTGAGGTCATGTGATGGCCAGTCGTCCGTTAACAATTCAATACGGCTCGGGCTGGAGGTTGTATTTATGAACCGATCTTTACGAAATTTCTTGAGTACCTTTGTTATCAAAGTGGGACGAGAAAGAGTGTTTTGCGGTGCGGTCCAAAATTCAAGACGGCCGCTGGCAGCCATTTTGTACAAAATTAGGAGCAATTAGTTTTTTGCGCAAAACTTCATTTTGTACAAAATTAGGAGCAATCAGATTTTTGCGCAGAACTTCCATATGAAAGCTCTGATTTGAATAATTTTTTGTATGAATGTTTAGTAACATGGGATACATCACATATAATACTGTCTTTTTTCTAGTGCGTAAATTATGCAAATTAGAATAACTTTGATTTATTTAGTGTTTCTTTCAGCACTGTAAGTGTAAATGCCAATACAGCTCGGGCGTGTTTAGTGTGAAAAAACCCATGGTGACACATGTTGAGAGCGATAACAAAAGTTAATGAATAAAATATAGCCACCACTGTATAAAGTTGTTTTTTGATTTTTATCTCAACTTTGACGAAAGTCAAATTTGAGCTCATGCGATGGCCAGTCGTCCGTCAACAACTCAATACGGCTCGGGCTGGAGGTTGTATTTATAAACTGATCTTTACGAAACTTCTTGTGTACCTTTGTTACCATCATGGGATGAGATCGAGTGTATTTGGGTCCGGTCTGAAATTCAAGATTGCCGCTGGCAGCCATTTTGTACAAAATTAGGTGCAATCAGATTTTTGCGCAGAACTTTCAAACGAAAGCGCTGATTTGAATAATTTGAATAATTTTTTGTGTGAATGTTTAGTACCATGGAATACATCATATATAATACGGGTTTTTTTCTCGTGCATACATTATGCCAATTAGACTAACTTTGATCTATTTAGTGTTACTTTCAGCACTGTAACTGCAAATGACAATACGACTAGAGGCCGTATTTATGAACCGATCTTTACAAAACTTCTTGAGTACCTTTGTTATCACCGTGTGATGAGAACGAGCGGTTTTGGGTGCTGTCCGAAATTCAAGATGGCCATCAGCAGCCATTTTGTACTTTAGTTAGTGCAATCAGTTTTTTTTGTACAGAACTTCTGTATGAAAGTTCTGATTTGAATAAATTTTTGTATGAATATTTAGTAACATGGAATACATCACATATAATACGGGGTTTTTTTCTCGTGCAGAAATTAAGCAAATTAGATGAACTTTGATTTATTCAGTGCCACTTATACACAGTAAGTGCACATTTCAATACGGCTCGGGCTAAAGTCTGTATTTAAGAACCGATCTTCACGAAACTTCTGGGGTTCCTTTGTTATCAACTTGGAACGAGAATGAGTGTTTCTGGGTGCGGACCAAAATTCAAGATGGCTGCCGGCGGCCATGTTGTACCAAAATTAGTGCAATCAGTTTTTTGTACAGAACTTCTGTATGAAAGTTCGGATTTGAATACATTTCTGTATGAATGTTTAGTAACATGGAATACATCACATATAATACAGTTTTTTTTCTTGTGCAGAAATTATGCAAATTAGATGAACTTTGATTTCTTCAGTGCTACTTATACACAGTAAGTGCACATGTCAATACGGCTCGGTCTGTATTTATGAACCGATCTTCACGAAACTCCTTGGGGTACCCTTTTTATCACCTTGTGACAGGAACGAGTGTTTTGGGGTGCCTTTATTATCACTGTGCTATGAGAATAAATATTTTTGGGCTCAGTCAGACCCACTCTGGGACTCAGAGATTTCTTTTCTAGCTTAGCATCTAACTGACACCCCACCTTTACAATACTTTACCTATATATTTATTGCTACGGTCAGTATTTATGTACAGACCGTTACAATACTTCACATGTACCTTTGTTATCAAGTCATTACCTAGATGTTTGTCATTGCTGTATCACATACTATACATGCACATGTCTTAAACAAGTTGAGCTACAGTGTTATTGACACTTTCATTAGGTTTTTTCAATGTTAGACTTTTTTGTCAGTGTGGACTTAGAGAATTTCTGACCTGTTTTGCTGTATATGGGGTGGAGGCTACCACAGGTACGCTGTGGCTTTCATATTTCATATATGTGTTAAGTGCGTCACTATAAAATGACATTAACCCTTAACCGGGCATTTGTTTGATACTTTGGACATTTTTAATGCAACGATAGACTTTTTTGTCAGTGTGGACTTAGAAAATTTCTGACCTGTTTTGCTGTACATGAGTGGAGGGTACGACCGGTATGCTGTGGCTTTTATATTTCATATATGTGTTAAATGCATCAATATAAGGTGGCATTAACCCTTGACAAGACATTTTTCGGAGGTTTTGGACTTTTTAATGCAACGTTAGACTTTTTTGTCAGATGGGACTTAGAAAATTTCTGACCTGTTTTACTGTACATGAGTGGAGGCTACTACCGGTATGCTGTGGCTTTCATATTTCACATATATGTTAAATGCTTCAGTATAAGATGACATTAACCCTTAGCTGGATATTTTTTGGAGATTTTGGACTTATTTAATGCAATGCTAGACTTTTTTGTTACTGTGGACTTTGCAAATTTCTGACCTGTTTTGCTATGTATGTACATACCTGGACATTTTTTACAGATTTGTAATAAGCCTAGATTTATTGCATGCCATGTGTTGGCTAATGGGGATGGACACACCCCTTTTGTTTTGAAAGCCCTGATAGTGGCTTCCAGCACTTAACCAGTTAATGCTGTTATTATTGAATGACCCAGGCATTATGTCTCACATATGTGTGTGTGTAAACTATTGAACCAACAAACACAAACCCTGCTTATTCAGAAAATCAATAATTAAGCTTCACCTAATAACACCTTTTGTCTATAATTATCTTCAGTCATTGCCTACTAATTTTGGCAATCATCCTTCGTCGGGCAGGCTTTGTCACTTTCATAACATGCTAGGCAGATGAATAGCAGTGATAAGTTTAAATGGTAATTTCTCTACAAATTTTATTGTGCCCGAAGATTCAGGTTAAGATAGTACCCAATTATTTTCTGACATCATCCAGTTTTTCTGCATCGTAGTAATATCGTCGCGACATCTAGTTGCTCTAGTGTTTCTTATTTCCCTATCTCCACTACCTGAATCTTCATTGTCTTTGACTTAACCAATAACTTTCCTTTGGGTGATTTTTGCCCAACGGAGCTTAAAGTTAAGCTTAAAGTTGCAAATATATTTGTTACCATTTGTAAATATTCTGTAATTCAACCTATTTGTGTATCCACCCTGATTGTCATCTTTGAAATATACGGCATAGTCCATATCACACAAATGTCTTTGTCTTATTTTATTTTATTTCCCTTCCATGTCTTTCACAAATAGAAAAATAAAATGGAGATAAAAACTAATAAGAGTATTCATTTAAGTCAGGGGTTCTGTTAGGGAGAGAGAAGGTCCGCTTAGCGGCCACATTTTCTATATCTATTGACTGGTACATAAATTAGTATTGGCTATTGTTTTCTGGGAGAGCACAGAAAAATTGTAGATGTGTAAGTACGTCTGCCCGATGGCAATGTTTTCCTGCTGCAAAACATTGCCATCGTGAAGACATATTAATACCTGGTGGTTCTGCAAGAGAAAGCGCAAAATTTGTTGATATGGAAGCCAAAGGAGTACACTGAGATGATTTTATTCTGTGAGAGGAGCTGACTGATACAGACTCTCAAGAATGATGAGGGCATCTATTGATACACAGTTTAAAAATGCCTCTTGTGTGAGAAAGCTCAGTTATCCTGGGCACATTCCATAATAGTATACTCTTTTGCAAGCCATGGTAATGGAGATGCTCTTGCATTTCCATCTCTGAAACGGGCTCTTCATTTTTGACCTAGCAGAAACACTGTTTAAGTACTATTTTTGATCTCCAATTTATAGAGCTTTATAAAAAAAAATGTACCCTAGATTGTTTCACAACCTTGCAGTTCCGGAATATTAATTTACTTGGAATTTCTCAGAAAATAACTTGTAGTTTTTTTAATTTTCCATAAAATATCACACTATTATCAATTATAAATAAATAAATATATAATAAATGTAGTTTAAAACCGAAAATCCTCATAGAGCTCTTGGGCTTCGCATGCACAAAAAACAACTTTATATATATATATATCCCTTTACCCAACGTAACGGCCAAAACCAGCCAGCGGTATTCACAAAAATCGGTAATTAATTTTCATTATTTTTTCATTTTTTGTCTCACAACACATAGGTTATGACCCCTCTTTGGAACGAACTCGTCGAGCTCGTACCAATGAGGGGTCATAACCTATGTTTTTGAGACAAAAAATGAAAAAAATTAGTTATTCAAAAAATCTTTTTGCAAGTGTCGTCTGCTTTTCATGTAAGGTAAAGGGATATGTCACTCTGCATTTCCTATTTACTGACTGTTTCCAAGCGGATGAATCACAATCAGCGGTCTTCATCGTAAGTTATATACCCGCGGGAACAAATGTGATTTGAGAGCTGATCGGAAATATGGGAGACTCTGGGATGATTTCAGCCCACTCGGAAACAGGTTCCAAAGGAATGGAGCAGCCACCGAAAAGACCCGATTGCCAGCTGTTGTGAGGTCACCTAGTGCATGGACAAGATTGTGTGACGTTTTCGAACGTAGTGATCTGTCGGGTTCGTAACGTGAAACCAAAGTGGACAAATACGGTGGGGCCTCGCCATTTAAGCATTTCCAAGTTAATATCAAATATATATCAAATATGAGAATTTTGAATTCAATGCGTTCCCTCGGAGGCAGCCAGTGCAGATTTTTAAGAGTAGGTGTAATGTGGCAGGAACGTTTGGTCATAGTAATTACACGTGCTGAACATTTTTGTACTGTGGTAATTTTGTCAATGATGCTCTGTTTACAACCAAATAGGGGAGAGTTGCAATAGTCTATGCGACTTGTAATGAAGGCATGGACAAGTTGTTTAGCTGTTGCCGCATCAACCACGCCCCGCACCCTGCTGATTTTTCGGAGATGATAATACGAAGCCCTGAAGACATGCAAGACATGTTTTCCCGCCGACAGGTTCTCATCCATATAATATCCGAGGTTGCGTACCGTGGTCGATGGTGAGACAGTACTGCCTTCAATGTTGAGATCGGGCCTTGAGCATTTAGATAACTGATGTCTTAATCCAATGTATATGATTTCAGTTTCATCGGCATTCAGTTTTAAGAAATTTGAAATGAATGAACTAATTCTAGTTTCCACATAAATATCTTGGTTATAGGTGCACATTTGCTTCAAAACAGCTGATCTGGCATGGAAATCAACGCGTGTTCTTCAGAGTGTCAGTGACTGATGGTTTTATACATTTTGAATTTTTCCTCCGAAATAAATGACGAACGCTGGCCGAAAAAACAAATGCTCCGTGGGTGTCTGCGAATTGAGGGGACTCAGGCTCGGCTGAAATCACTCGCCGAATTGAGGACTCAGATTCAATTTCAACCCAGATTTTTTTCCTGAATTGCCATTGATTTTCCGCGTTTTCCTTTACTTAATGTGTTGGAATGCGAAATATATAAAATCTTCAGGCCCATAAGAGCAAGAAAAAATATCTAACTGTTATCGTACCATGACATATTATCGATTGTCATCATATCAGAGGAAAGTGTCCCTGGGGGTCTCAAGTGGAAATTACATCACGGTGTGTGGCATCCATGAGACCAATCTATGGTCGGTAACCCACACCCCCATTTAACCCTTTACTCAAATGATCGCCCTATCGGCTCTGGGTTACTCAAAACCCTAATCCTAATTTGAAACTTTTGGTCTTCCTTTCTAATCTTTACCTACCATTCGAAACTGACGATACCTCATCGAAAAGTTTTTGGTTCCATTGAGCGCCCTAAGCTGTGTATTTTACAGCCAAAAATAAAATTTATAAAATAACTATAGAGACAGAGCGAAGGCAGTGTGAGGATGGAAAGGTAGTGATCATTCAGCCACATATCATCGCCTGAGTGCTAGAACATTCTAGCACTCAGGCGACGATATATCTGAAGAATACCATGATCTGCAGATCTATCACATCTTGAATCATACGACAACTGTTACTAGTGAATATAAATCTGTATTTGTTTCCTTCATTGATACTGCAAAGAGTCATGAAAATTGTTTTCGAAGAGATCTCTGAAAAAAATTTATAAGAATCGTCAGCGACTGGAATTATGATTGAATTAAAATAAACCTTGGGACCTGTTTAGCTAATGTTGAAAATGGGTTAACAGAAAAACACTGAAACAAGTAATTGGAATAAACTATTTATTTCTTGAGGCAGTCTGAACTGATCCTGAGTAACTAAACTGCAAGTAGAAAACAGCATTAAGAAATTTGTCTTTGACTCTGCCTATAAATAAGTAAACAATAGATCTGAACCTTCCATACCAAAGACGCGGGAGGGTAACCACAAATTATCAGAATAAGGATAATAATCTTGAGGCCGGGCCTTAAATTCAGAGTGTGATTTCATCTCGAGTCTTGAGTCCTCATTTCACATCTGTGCTATAAGTGCCTGGGAATCAAAAGATTAATTTTGTTAGTCTAAAGCCCCATTCTCATGACGAGAGTTTACACATGTGTTATATTTGCATGTATGTAAAATTTACATGGTGTGCAAATGCAAATTTTACCACGCGTTCACATGACGTTTAGCAGGGTGTGCATTTGCGTGGGCATTTCCAACGGTATATATAAGCAGCCCTCTCAGAAGTCCATTTATAACTCACGCAACGCGTACAATGGATAGATTAGGTGTTCTGTATAGACGCAGGAGGCGGGCCCTACCATACATTTTTAGTGCAGGATTAGTTGTTGGATTGTGCCAGGAGAAGAAAATGTGGAAGAGAGAGCGGTCGTCAGACTGGTGGGAAAATATTGTTCTAAAGACTTTTGATAACGAACAATGGATCGAGAATTTTCGGATGCGAAAAGCTACATTCCTCGATTTATGCTCAGAAATCGAGCCACACATTCTTTGTGAATCCAGATTTGTACGCGAGCCTTTGGATACCAAGAAGAAGGTTGCCATAGCTCTTTACTGGATGGCTTCTTCATCTGAGTATCGGACAATAGCCAATCTCTTTGGTGTTGGAAAGACTACTGTACACACTTGCGTGCATATCGTATGTGGAGTTTTGTCGGAAGAGCTTAAGGCAAAGTATGTGAAGTTTCCAAAGGACGGTGAGCTCGATGCAGTTATTCGAGGATATAAAGAAAAGTGGGACTTTCCAGGCTGTGGCGGGGCTATTGATGGATGCCACATTCCAATTATTTCCCCTGACGAATCACACGGGGATTATCTAAATAGGAAAGGCTGGTATTCGATCATCCTGCAAGGAGTATGCGATCATAACTACATCTTCAGGAATGTGAACATAGGCTGGCCTGGTCGAGTACACGATGCTCGAGTTTTTGCCAACTCAAGGGTGTACAACTTGGGAGAATCAGGCGCACTTTTTGGAGGCAGATCAACACAACTGTACTCTGAAGGGAAAAAGACTGAAACACCAATTGTCATATTAGCGGATGCAGCATATCCTTTAAAGACTTGGCTTCTGGAGCCATTTACAAACAGGAATGGGTTGTCTGACTGTCAACAGTACTTCAACTACCGCCTCAGCCGCACGCGCATGTCCATCGAGAATGCATTTGGGAGGCTAAAAGGCCGGTGGAGATGTCTGATAAAAAGATTAGATGTGGAAGTACAGTTTGCTTGCAGCGTCGTTACTGCGTGTGTGGTCCTCCATAACATTTGTGAACTGAACAAAGAGGAATTCAGAAACTTTTTGGATGAAGTAGATGAAGGACAGAGTGTGGACAACAGTGATGCAGGTGGTGATGCAGGTGGTGAACATAGTGGACTTGAGATACGCGAGAAACTTGCAGCTTATTTCCACTCAAACAGACCAAAGAGGCGATCGTTAGATTGTTAGTAGATTGTTATATCGTCTGTTGGCTTTTCCATTATCCTGCAATGTATTTCTATAGACGATGAGATACGAAACAACTCCACAGTGTATTTTGAATCAGACAGTTTAAAAAAAATAATTGCATTGAATCTGCTTGTTTTCTGTTTATGTTTATGTTCTATGCAGTGCGGTACTTCACCCGAATGAGCCTTTTCACTATTCCTTAGAATTCGGAACTTTGGTCCCTCCCCCATTAACCCTTAAGCCCCCATATAGCCCCAAACCGCCACTTTAATATTGCATTGAAGCAGGTGCTCCCTTGTGTAATCTTTTTTATTACTCTTGTGTGTAGACTGAATTTTCCCTGGCAGTGGTTCTACATCACTGCTGGCTGCCTGTATAGGCAGCCAGCAGTGATGGAGAACCACTGCCAAGTCATCAATAACTATGTAAACAGAAAAAGGCCATAAATACTTTAAAATTAATCTGAGGACTTAAGGGTTAATAACTAATGCAACAATTTATTGAGCCCCTTGCGAGATAATTTCATACACAAAAAGATAATAGCCGTTGCCAGGTACATGAAGGGATGGACCATAGATTTCTATAAGAGACCTGTCATAATTAAATCTAAAAGCCATTATGAGCTTTTAGATTCAGTTATTGCAGCTCTTTTATTAAATAGCCTTATGTAACACAAGACACAGCAGAAACCATTGCCATTGGAAGGATTAATACTTCACCAAAGAAACTCTGTACACAAAACTATGTGAGCCAGACACCAACTGTAACTGCAACATAATATTTGTATACTGCCTTCGACAAAAGCAATTCATAGAGGATATCCACTCTATTTTTGTGAATATCGGAAATTATGTCTTGAGTGTGGACTTATACTAAAGGTCCACACAAATGACATAATATCCCATATTCACAAAAAACTGAGTGAATTATCTTTTTATTTTATGCGCCAGAGTTACAACCTCGTTGGAAAAATGCGAAGATGAAAATAAAATCAAAAACGTGCACGAAACGGAAATATTTTCAACCCTTTTCGAGCCACGATAAAATTTCGAATGCAACATGCTTACACAAGTCTGTCAATATTGAACCAGGGAGTATTATCGCATTTGCATTTGCGGCTAAACTACAAATCATGTACTAAAATTTGAAAGGGTTAAATGTTAAACATGTCTGTAGAGGGATGCTTTGTGTGTGAGTGTGACACCCTTCCACCCCAGACACACACCACCACCAAATCAATAGAGTAAACAACTAGAGTATACGGAAACGATACCTCCTCACTTCTCCCTCTCCCTCTCTCTCTCTTCTACTACTATTATAGACAGAAAAATATTTGGGGGAGGAAGGGGGCACACAGGAATACCCCCCTTTTTCAAGGGTGGCTCCGGGGCGGGGGCTATAGCCACCCATTCGAGGATGTACAGCCTTCACCCCACCCCCCGTCGAGGAAAATAGAAAAACTGTCGGAGATGCATGTCCAGGTTAAACTCCTTCAGACGCAAAGAAAATTTTGAAGTCTTTTGAATCCCTAATCATTTAACGCGAAAGTTTCTACACAAATCTACGCGTTACACTCGACTTGTACAGGAGTGTCAGTGGAAGAGTATAAAATATGGACATCCGACCATGTTTTATACTCTTTCACTGACACCCCCGCGCAAGTTGAGTGTAACGCGTGTTGCTTGTGTAGAAACGCCCTCATTGAAATTTTAATCAAAAATCGCCTTTAAGACAGAATTCATTTCGTACAACGAACGCATCCAATGTATCATGAAAGAAGAACATTCTTTTAAACTTCTAACTTCGGCTACGAAACTATGGTTGCTCCCCAAACACTCACAATGTATCTGCAGGTTTGAATTTTTTTAACGTTACAAGCATAAAAACCCAAATATTTATCTAGGCATAATTTCAAGTACTTTACTGGCCAGGTTGATCCAAGGAACAACCTCGGAACGGCTGGAAATCAAAATGTTTCGGGAGAGAGGACCCCCCACATTCCCCCCGAATCCACAGGCCTGCGGCACGTGGCCGACGCCTTCGGCGTTTGATGCTCCAATTTCCCCCCACCAAATTTTAAGGCTACAAATTATGATTAGCTTAGTCTTACCTATAAATTCGGACCCAGGCACAGTGCTACGTAAAAAAGGACAGAATTCACAGTGATACTCATTACAATTAATATTACATATTTATTGATGCCCAGGCATTGAAATTTCAAAACATAAAAAGAATAAACATGATCTGATTTACGTGAACATATTTCCAGAACATCGTCTGTTTTGCCATTTTCATAACTCCCATCTACCCGTGTCCTGTCATCTTAAACGGGTAATTAAATGATAATGAAAAAAAAAAGAGATCGCCCAAAGTTTCTTTCAGTCGGCAAATAAACGGAACAACAATAAACAGAACTTCCTTACAAGTTTATATAGGTCTTATCAGATGCGTCATCATACTGCACTGATTCGTGTGACTGCGAGCGATCGCATGAAGCACGAGGCACAGCCAGGCGTGGCAGTCGTGGTTCAAATTCTGCTGTAGCTGGCACTTGTTCATATGTGCGCCCCCTCTCAGCTTGCCATGTGTTTACTGTAGATTGGGGCAATGAGGATTTTCCGGAAGTACAAGTCAATATCATCTGCATCATATTATACTGGTGTTGTCTCTCCTCCTTCTTCATTCGTTCTTCTGATTCGAGACGTGCCTTCTCCAGTTCTATTCTTTTAAGCTCAGTTTCTATTTTAAGTTTCTCGGGTTCTATATGTTTTGATTCTGCTTCTTGGTTTGAAGTACTGAACGCGTTCATGACTGTTCCAAGAGCAACTTCGAGTCGACTCTTTCTGGCAGACTTATTTGCTTTACCTCTGCTTTTCTCTTCTGATGGTGCTTTTCGTTTTGTGCCAGTAACCTCTGGCGTCTGACTATCCACAATCTGCTCGGAGTTTTCCTCTTGGTCACTTTCCAGTTCATCCACGCCACTTTCGGCTGTCTGAACGTCAGTGCGGTCGGAGCCTTCATCGCCGGATCCCTGAACGTCCTCGCTCTCGTTCCCATCACCTAACGTGTCTATCAGTTTGTGAGGAGATGTTGCTCGTCTGTTGCCCAAAATGTCATTGAGCTGCTTATAAAATTTAATAGGACGGCGTCCTTTTCCACTTGTTTTAAGTCGCAGTTTACACAAACGTTAACTCCTTTTAAGTGTGTGGATTTTAGTTTTGCACTGTTCTTGTGTCTTGTCATATCCTCTTCGTTGCATCTCCCCAGAAACATTTTTGTATACCTCGTGTGTTTTTGTTTGGGGATTTTCCATTTCTTCTTCAATGTTTAGTTCCGCCCAAATATCTATCAAAGCCTCTGTTTCTTCGTCTAACCAAGATACCCCACGAGGTTTTTTCTGTGTAGCCTTTGGCATTCTGAACAATTTCGAAAATATAAGACGGCCAAAATCGCTTCAACTGCTTTAATAGTCTTCAGGCGCAAATAGAATGCCACATCAATGACGTAATAAAATTTACGAAGTGTTTCAGTGACGTAAAAAAGACATGATGCAATTGATTAACCCCTTTCGGTTGATTTTAAGTATCTCCTTGTAGTTTGCACACATATGCAAATGAAAAATACGTTCTCATGACAGATCTATTTTTCTGGAAGCAAAACCTGCACACGTGAGCAAATTTAGGGGTATGCAAATTAACATTTGCACCTAGTTTTGTTAGATGTAAATTTTACACTACATGTAATTATGCACACGTGTGCAGAACCGTTCTCATGACATTATTTGCATACGTATGTAAATTTACATATGTATGTAACGATGCATACGTGTGCAAACCCCGTCATGAGAACGGCCCTTAAGATTACATTTTTAGCTAACCTTGACAAAGTCAAGCTGAGCTAATCTCATCGCTCTCCGTCTGTCCGTCCGTCCATCGGTCTTTCCGTCATCCGTCAACACCATGTTTTGGTCTTCTCCTCCAAAACTACTGGGCCAATTCAAGTGAAAGTTTGTTTGAGTGATGGTCCCACAGGGGCATTGCATTTTTGTTCAACTCAACATGCCCAGCCCCATACGTAGGGAGGTGGGGGAAAATACTCCAAAATATTTTTAAAATCATCTTCTCATGAACCAGTGGGTACAATGACTTGATATTTGTTATGGAACTTTCTTTTGAGGTGTAGAATCAAGTTTGTTCAAACGAAGTTTGTGAAGCAATATTTGGCTTTGTAATGGGATGGGTAAGATTTTTGGCCAAGGCCAAAATTTGTATTTTCTGAACCAATGGTCCGATTTGAATCAAATTGTGTATTCGGTATTATTGTGTCATAAGTAGTACTTGACATGTGCCCCGAAAAATTCCCTCATCCCCATGGGAACCTCAGGAGCTAAAAATAGAAATGTTTTCAAACGCCCCTATTTCCCAAACCACACAGAACAGGGAGGTGCTGTTTGGGATGAAGCATCCTTATGACCAATAGAATTGAAAGGTAAAAAAAAAATTGCCGTCGGTTATATTAGCGTGTTTTGTAGAGGGGCATTGAAAAAGTGCTGAGTCAGCATATTTGCAAAAATAAAAAAAAACAATCTTTTCTCCAGAGCCAATAGTCAGAATCTTTAGATTTTTGGTGTACAGCATTCATATGGGGTCAGATACAAGGTTGTTAAAATAAAGCCCATTGGTTCATATTTGGGCTCAATACAGGAGCCCGAGTTTTTTCTTACGGCAATACGGAGAATATTCTTTTAAAATCTTCTTCTTCAGAACCACCAGTCAGAATCTTTTAATGTTTGGTATACATCATTGGTATGAGGGTCAGATTCAAGATTATTCAAACCAGGTCCCTAGGTTAATATTTGGGCTTTCTATGGAAGCCCAAATTTTAACTTACTTCAGTATGGGGATAATTTTTTTAAATCTTCTTCTTCAGATTCACCAGTCGGAATACTTTCATATTTGGTATACATCTCTAGGGGGTCAGATTCAAGTTTGTTCAATTCAAGTGCCTGGGTTTATATTTGGGCTCCATATGGGAACCTATAATTAACTTAGTACAATATGAGGGATTTTCTTCAAAAATCTTCTTCCTTCTTCAGATTCACCTATCAGAATCCTTTCATATTTGGTTTACAACATCTCTAGGGGAGTCAGATTTAAGTTTGGTAAAATTGGTTCCCTGGGTTAATATTTGGGCGCCCTATTGTAGCCCAAATTTTAACTTAGTGCAAAATGAGGAAATTTCTTTAAAAATCTTCTTCTTCAGATCCACTAGTCAGAATGCTTTCCTATTTGGTATACGACATCTCTGGGGGGGGGGGGGGGGGGGAGGGGGAGGGGGGGTCAGATTTAAGTGTGTTCAAATAGGGTCCATAAGTTAATATTTGGGGTCGCTATGGTAGCCCAAACTTTAACTTAGTGCAATATGAAAAAATTTCTTTAAAATTTTTCTTCTTCAGATCCAACAGTCAGAATGCTTTCATATTTAGTATACAACATATCTAGGGAGGTCAGATTCAACATTGTTCAAAACGAGAGCCTGGGTTAATATTTGGTCTCCATATGGGAGCCTGAATTGGCCATGCAGCTGAAAAATTAGAAATTCTGTATTCAGTACCCTCTAGAGGTATGTAACTAAGATTAATCCGCATAAGCTGTATCAAGGGGCTTCAAAGGGGATCTCCATTTTTTACATTATGATCAACTGAAGAAAAGGCATGAGGAGCTCAAGGATTGACAGCGTATCCTATGGAGATGGATTGCTTAGTGTTGACTCATTCTTGGACTCTTGTTTATATTGTGTTCTGTTCAAGGTGAGCACTTTAGGCCCTGTGGGACCTCTTGTTTCTGTTGTTTTTACAACCATTTTGATACATTTTGACTACAACGAAAGTGAGAGTTACTAACCCGTTATTAACAAAATAAATATTATTTGGCAGGAAAAATATAAGAAATATTTCCATATACTTAATTGATTAATTCCAAATGTATGGTTCTGTCATGTGATAAAGAGATATCGCACTATGCTTTAAAAACAATTTACTATTGAAGAAAAGATGGAAGAAAATGAAAAGAATAAGCAAATTTGCTCGTAGCCAGGAATTAATTTATGCTGTCAATATAAATTGATGCATTTTTAGCTCAAATTTGGCGAAGCCAAATTTTAGCTCATGCCATGGCCAGTCTGTCCGTCAACAATTCACTACGGCTCGGGCTAGAGGCCGTATTTATGAACCGATCTTCACGAAACTTCTTGGGTACCTTTTTTATGACCGTGGGACGAGAACGAGTGTTTTGGGGTCCGATCCAAAATTCAAGTTGGCCGCTGACGGCCATTTTGTACAGACTTAGGTGAAATCAGATTTTTGCGCAGAACTTCCATATGAAAGCGCTGCTTTGAATAATTTTTTGTATTCGAATATATGAATGTTTAGTACCATGGGATACATCACATATAATACGGGTTTTTTCTCGTACGTAAATTATGCAAATTAGACTAACTTTGATGTATTTAGTGTTACTTTCAGCACTGTAAGTGCAAATGCCAATACGGCTCGGGCTAGAGGCCGTATTTATAAACCAATCTTTACGAAACTTCTTGGGTACCTCTGGTATCACCGTAGGACCAGAACGAGTGTTTTGGGGTGCGGTCCGAAATTCAAGGTGGCCGATGACAGCCATTTTGTACAAAATTAGGTTCAATCAGATTTTTGCCCAGAACTTCCATATGTAAGCGCTGATTTGAAAAAAAAATTTTGTGTGAATGTTCAGTACCATGGGATACATCACATATAATACGGGGTTTTTTCTCGTGCAGAAATTATGCAAATTAGATGAATTTTGATTTTTTCAGTGCTACTTACACACAGTAAGTACACATTAATATGGCTCGGGCAAGAGGCTGTATTTATCAACCCATCTTCACGAAACTTCTTGGATACCTCTGTTATCACCTTGGGACGAGAACGAGTGTTTCTGAGTGCGGTCCAAAATTCAAGATGGCTGCCAGTAGCCATTTTGTACCGAAATTAGGTCTAATCAGTTTTTTGTACACAACTTCTATACGGCTCAGGCTAGAGGTCTTATTTATGAACCGATCTTTACGAAACTTCTTGGGTACCTTTGTTATCACCATGGGATGAGAACGGGTGTTTTGGGTATGGTCCGAAATTCAAGATGGCCACCAGCAGCCATTTTGTACCAAAATTAGTGCAATCAGTCTTTTGTACAGAACTTCTGTATGAAAGTTCTGATTTGAATAAATTTTTGTATGAATGTTTAGTTAAATGGAATACATCACATACAGTACGGGTTTTTTTCTCGTGCAGAAATTATGCAAATTAGATGAATTTTGATTTATTTAATGCTACTTATACACTGTAAGTGCACATATGAATACGGCTCGGGCTAGAGGCTGTATTTATCAGCCCATCTTCACGAAACTTCTTGGGTACCTTTGTTATCACCTTGGGACGAGAACGAGTGTTTCTGAGTGCGGTCCAAAATTCAAGATGGCTGCCAGTGGCCATTTTGTACCGAAATTAGGTCCTATCAGTTTTTTGTCACAACTTCTATACAGCTCGTATTTATGAACTGATCTTCACGAAACTTCTTGGGTACCTTTGTTTTCACCTTGGGACAGGAATGAGTGTGTTTTGGGGTGCCTTTGTTATCACTGTGCTATACGAACAAATATTTTGGGGTTCAGTCAGACCCACTCTGGGACTCAAAGATTTCTTTTCTAGTTTAGCATCTGACTGTCACCCACCTTTACAATACTTTACCTATACATTTGTTACAGGCTACGGTCAGTATTTATGTACAGACCGTTACAATACTTTATATGTGCCTTTGTGATCAGGTCATTACCTAGATGTTTGTCATTGCTGTGTCACATACTATACATGTACATGTCTTGACAAGTTGAGCTACAGTGTCATTGACACTTTCATTATTCCCTGTGTCTGAAAGAAATCATGCAATATTTCAGTATAGACATACAAATATGGGTATAATTAGAACCTCTTCATTAAGGTGGTTCTATAGATATCCCATATCTGTAGGTGAATCGAGATATAATAGCCTAACAAGGGATCTCAGATGCTGTGTTAGATAATGAATTAACAAAGCTGATGGTTAGCCATATATTATAACCTGCACCCTCGAGAAGCTCTGATGTTTTTTTTGTTTTATCCACAAAATCAACACAAAGACTTTTAAGCCTCAACTGAAGATCCTTGTAACAACACTTTTTTAATTGTCGTTTTGGGGTGCAGTCCATACCCTTGTTTGATCAGCCGACTTTTGCACAAAATTCTTTGGTAAACTATGCAGCCCACCAAGCTCTTAATCAGAGGCAAGTTTTAAAAAGAAAGTTACTTAAAGTTCATCCAGACAAGCTGATAAACCTAATATCAAAGTACTGAGTCCATGAAGAATTCCCATCAGGAAAGGTTCCCATAAAGAAAAGTTCCCATCAACAAAGTTCCCATCGAAAAAGTTCCTATCACCTGATATTGAGGGGTGAAAAAAATCTCATCACAATATAAAATAATAATTAGGTGCAGCTTTGTATAACAAGGTTTGTGCCAATAGAAGATCAGCTCAGGTGGCCAGGCTAGGGTATCCTCTAGGCTGTTTCCTGAGGAACAGCTAAGGTGTCTAACCTATGACTGGACAATACTCTCTTGATCCTGGGCCTTCTGCCTCCACCCCTTGAGGCCGCCCTGCCTCCTGTATTCCAGTTATGTCTAGTTGCCTTCTGGGAATGGCAAAACTGTTATTGAGGGAATAGCTGGCATTGCTCATTTTGAAATAACAAATTAGCCCAATAACCTCTCAGAAAATGATGTCAGGTTCTTGTGTGATGATTGTTGGAAAAGGGGCTCTGTATTTTAATATAGATGTCATACCGTTCTTAAATATTATTGATGGGAACTTTTCCGATGGTAAGTTTACTGATGGGAACTTGACTGATGGGAAGTTTATTGATAGGAACTTTTCCGAATGGGAAAACTTTCCGTATACCCAAAGTGCCAGTGCCCTCCATCTCCATAATTAATATTAATTTCTGAATTCGGCCATTTTATCCTACCCTCCCATTTTTGCCATTTTTGTCATTTCCATTTTTAGCTCAACTTTGGCGAAGTCACTTTTGAGGTACTGTCATGGCCCGTCGTCCGTCTGGCCATCAGTCGAGCAGTGCACACTGCTCGGGCTAGAGGCTGTATGTATGAACCGATCTTTACGAAACTTCTTGGGTACCTTTGTTATCACCGTGGGACGAGAACGAGTGTTTTGGGGTCCGGTCTGAAATTCAAGATGGCCGCTGGCAGCCATTTTGTGCAAAATTAGGTGCAATATGATTTTTGCGCAGAATTTTCACATGAAAGCGCTGATTTGAATAATTTTCTGTGTGAATGTTTAGTACCATGGGATACATCACATATAATACTTTGATCTATACAATGTTACTTTCAGCACTGTAACTGAAAATGCCAATACGACTTGGGCTAGAGGCCGTATTTATGAACCGATCTTTACGAAACTTATTGGGTACCTTTGTTATCACCTTGGGACGAGAACGAATGTTTTTGGTTGCAGTCCGAAATTCAAGATGGCTGTCGACGGCCATTTTGTACCAAAATTAGTGCAATCATTTTTTGTACTGAACTTCTGTATGAAAGTTATGATTTGAATAAATTTCTGTATGAATGTACCACCTTGGGATGAGAACGATTGTTTCTGGGCGCGGTCCAAAATTCAAGATGGCTGCCAGTGGCCATTTTATACCGACATTAGGTCCAATCAGTTTTTTGTACACGACTTCTTTACGGCTCAGGCTAGAAGCCATATTTATGAACCGATCTTTACAAAACTTCTTGGGTACCTTTGTTATCACCGTGGACGAGAAAGAGTGTTTTAGGGTGCGGTCCAAAATTCAAGATGGCCGCCAGCATCCTTCGTGTACCAAAATTAGTGCAATCAGTTTTTTGTACAAAACTTCTGTATGAAAGGTCTGATTTGAATAAATTTTTGTAGGAATGTTTAGTAATATGGAATACATCACATATAATATGAGTCTTTTTCTCTTCTTTTGTTATCCCCTTGTGACACTAACGAGTGTTTTGGGTGCCTTTGTTATCACTGTGCTATGAGAACAAATATTTTTGGGTTCCGTCAGACCCACTCTGGGACTCAATGACTTCTTCTCTAGTTTAGCATCTAACTGCCACCCCACTTTTACAATGCTTTACCTATATATTTGTTATAGGCTACGGTCAGCATTTATGTACAGACCGTTACAATACTTTACAAGTACCTTTGTTATCAGGTCGTTACCCAGATGTTTGTCATTGCTGTGTCACATACTGTACATGTACTTGTCTTAAACAAATTGAGCTGCAGTGTCATTGACACTTTCATTGTCTTTGCCATTTTCGTGGAGCACCAGATTTTAGGCACCACCCAATTCTTCACTGTGTAGAACTCTTAGTCCAATTTTAACCGTCATTGGACTCACTGTATGCCCGCCCAAATAGAAACATAATTCCAAGTTATTTGTTAGCAGCCAAGTAGCTGAAGAATTCAATTTTTTAAGTACACTCTAGAGATGAGTAACTAAGTTTAGTCCACATATGTTGTGTCAAAGGGCTCCACACCAACATTTTGATTAAATAAAGACAAGGTATGATGCTTGGACTATTGTAGTCACTCCTGAGGGGCTCGAGGATTGACAATGGATCCTATGGAGATTGATTGCCTGATGTAAATTCATTCTTGGCCTCTGTTTATATTGGATTCTGTTCAAGATGAGAGCTTATTTAAAAATTTTCTTCTCATGAATCAGTGGTATGTAGCTTCCTTTTGAGGTGTAGAATTAAGTTTCTTCAAATGAAGTTTGTGCAGCAATATTCGCCTTTGTAATGGGGGGGCAAGATTTTAGCCCCACCCAAAATTTCTATTTTGTGAACCGATGATCCGATTTCAACCAAATCTGGTACGTGGTAGGTATAATTATTGAGTCACAAGTACTTGACTCATGCAAAAAAATTCAAGTTTGTTCAAATGAAGTTGCCATGCTCCATAGAGTGGGGGTGGGGGAAATGCTCCAAAATTTAAAAAAAAAATCTTCTCATGAACCAGTGGGTACAATGACTTGATATTTGGTATGGAGCTTCCTTGTGTGGTGTGGAATCAAGTTTGTTCAAACGAAGTTCTCTGAGCAATTGGTTCTTTGCGTTCCTAATTGGAGGGGCAAGATTTTTGTGTCTTCCCCAAATTTCTATTTTCTAAACTGATTGTCTTATTTGAATCAAATTTGGTAAGTGGTATTATTGAGTCATAAGTACTTGATTCGTGTAAAAAAAAATTATGTGTCCCTGTGGGAACCCCAGGGGCTAAAAATAGAAATATTTTCAAATGCCTATGTTTCCCAAACCACACGGAACAGGGACATGGTGGCTCAGTAGGTAGAAATGCAGGCTGCAAGCCCACACAATCGCATTGTGTGCAAGACACTTCAACCCCATTGCCCACGTAGGTGCATGGTGAAGTGTACTAAGGCATACTGCATGCCGATGGTGCATCTGTTTTCAACCAATTCTAACCCTGCTTGTGTGGAGTTAGAATGTTGGGGAGCTGACAGTTGCTCACCATTGCTCGGTGCTCCTCTACGGGTACTCTGGCTTCCTCCACCCATAAAACTATCATGGTCATGATTTGCCATTGTGCAGTAATATGTGACCTTAAACATCAACTAGAGGTACTGTGAGCAAGCTCACAAAGTGATACCCCCCCCCCCCCCCCCCCGCGCGCCTCAGTTGTAGCCTTTTTGGTACATTAAAATGTATAAGTTAGATTATCTCCCCTTGGAAATGTCAGAACGGAATTATATTGCTTCATGCACATCTTCATATGGAGTTCTTCCATTGTGTAAAGTTTCGTGAAAATTCTTCGAACAGTTTAGGAGGAGTTGCACTTATAAGGATGGACAGACGGGCGGACAGAAAAACGGACGGACGGACGGACGGACGGACGGACGGACGGACGGACGGACGGACGGACGGACGGGGTGATTTCTATATACCCCCCCCCCCCCCAAACTTTAAAATAAAGAAATCATAAATCCCACATGGAGCAGAGAACTGTTATTTGGTATGAAACATGGTATGAAACATCCTTAGGACCAGTAGAATTGACTGGTAAAGCAACTGCCATCGGTTGTGTTATGGTGTTCTGTAAGGGCATGGGGGGGGGGGGGGGCATCGAAAAAATGCTTAGTCAGCATATTTGCAAATATTTAAAAAAAATGTTTTTCTCCAGGGCCACTGATCAGAATCTTTTGATATTTGGTGTACAGCATCCATACGAGGGTCAGATACCAGTTTGTTAAATTGAAGCCCCTTGGTTCATATTTGGGCTCAAAGCCTGATTTTTTAACTTGGGGCAGTATGGGGAATAATCTTTAAAATTCTTCTTCTTCAGAACCACCAGTCAGAATCTTTTAATGTTTGGTGTACATCACTGTTATTTGGGTCAGATCCAAAATTGTGCAATCAAGTTCCTCGGTTAATATTTGAGCTTCCTTTGGAAGCCTCAATTTTAGCTTTGAGCAATATGGGGGATAATCTTTAAAAATCCTTTTCTTCAGATTCTCCAGTCAGAATGCTTTCATATTTGGTATATAACCTCTCGCGTGGAGGGGGTGGAGGTATCAATTCAAGTTTGTTCAAATGTATCTATGGGTTAATATTTGGGCTCTCTGTTGGAGCCCAAAGTAGTGCAAAATGAAGAGATTTCTTTAAAAATCTTCTTCATTTCCACTGGTCAGAATCCTTTCATATGTGGTGTACATCATCTCTTGGGATGTCAGTTTCAAATTTGTTCAAATTGAATCAGTGGGTTTATATTTAGGCTTCCTATGGGGGAGAGGGGTGGGGCTGATTAACCTTTGTGCGATAGGTGGGGGGGGGGGGGTCAAATTTGTTCAAATTGAGTCAGTGGGTTCATATTTAGGTTTCCTATGGGAGCCCAAATTTTAACTTAGTTCAGTATGAGGGAATTCCTTTAATAAAATCTACTTCAGATTCACCAGTTAGAATGCTTTCAGGGTTGGTATACAACATCTCCAGGGGTGTCAGGTTCAAGTTTATTCAAATTGAGTGCCTAGGTTAATGTTTGGGCTGCTTATGGGGGGGGGGCGTCATTTTACCATGCAATATAAGGGAATTATCTGGGGGTAGGGGAAGGGCAGATTCAAGTTTATTCCAATCGGGTCCTGAGTTAATATTTGGGCTACCTGTGGTAACACCAATTTCAACTTTGTGCCATATGAGAAAGTTTCTTTAAAAATTTTCAGACCCACCAGTCAGAATGCTTTTCATATTTGGTATACAACAGCTCTAGGGGAGTCAGATTGTAGTTTGTTCAAATCGGGTCCCTGAGTTAATATTTGGGATCCCTGTGGAAGCCAGAATTTTAACTTAGTGCAATATGAGGAAATATCTCTAAAAATCTTGTTCTTCAAATACACCAGTTAGAATCCTTTCATATTTGGCATACAACATCTCGGGTGGGTCGGGGGATGCAGACTCAGGTGCGTTCAAATTGAGTGTCTGGGTCAATATTTGGGCCCTCTAATGGAGTTCAAATTTTAACTTATTGTAATGTGAGGAATAATCGTTAAAAATCTTCTTCACATCCACCAGTTAGAATCTTGATATTTGGTATATAGCGTCCTTAGGGAGGTCAGATCTAAGTTTGTTCAAATCAAGTCCCTGGGTTAATATTGGGCTCTCTATGGGAGCCCCCAAAATTTTAACTAAGTGCCATATGAGAGTATTTCTTTAAATATCTTCTTCAGATTCACCAGCCTGAATTTTAACTTAGTGCAATATGAGGGGGTTTCTTCAAAAATCTTCTCCAGAACCATCCATTAGAGTATTTTGATATTTGAGATACAGCATCTGGAGGTGAAGGGCATATTCGAATTTGTTCAAATCTGGTCTGTATGTTAATATTTAGGCTTCCTATGGTAGTCCGAATTTTAACTTGGTGCAATGTGAGGAAATTTCTTTAAAAAATCTTCAGATCTGCAAGTCAGAATGCTTTCATATTTGGTATACAGCATCTCTAGGGTTGGGGGAGGGACCGATTCAGATTTGTTCAAATTGAGTGCCTGGTTCAATATTTTGGCTCTCTAAGGGAGCCCATGTTTTAACTTAGTGCAATATGAGGAATAATCTTCAAAAAATCTTCTTCGGATTCACCAGTTACAATCGTTTGCTATTTGGTATACAGTATCTTTGGGGAGGTCAGATTTAAATTTGTTCAAATTAAGTCCCTTGGTTGATATTTGGGCTCCCTATTGGCGCCCGAATTTTAACTTAGTCCCATATAAATATGAGGAATAATCTTTAAAAAATTGCTTCCTGGGATACTCTCAGAATCTTTTGATATTTGGTATACAGCATCCACTGAGTGTTCAGATTCAATTTGTTCAAAAAAGTCCCTGGTTTGATATTTGTCTTCTCTATTGTGTGTGTTTGGGGGGGGGGGGGGGGATTTAACATAGTGCAAAATTGGTAATACTCTCAAAATTTTCTTCTCCAGAACCACCAGTCAGAATCTTTTGATATTTGGTATACAACATCCTTCAAGTTTGTTCAAATCAAGTCCCTAGGTTGATATTTGGACTCCCTAGTCTTCCATTAATGAAATCTGGGCATTATTTCTGCCGTAGCATCCCAAAACTAGAAAAAAATCATCTGGCATGGACAGCAGAATTATAAATAATTAAACTAGAGTGATGTCACGCATGCAGCCCGACTGTCCCAGCAATGGCAATGCTTAGACGCAAAATAGTCGGAGCCATTTTTTGTTAACTGTTTACCTAACGAATCTGCCATATCTGCACTCGTGATATACAAAATTTGCAATTCAAATTTTATATTTTCATTTCTCTACTTCAAAACATACTTCATGACCTATTTATGGAACACACTTGATGAGCTTGTTCCAATAAGGACTAATAAGCCATGGTTAGAAGTAAAAAATGAAAAAAATCTGATGTTTCAGAAAAATAATTTGTACTGTTGGCTACAACTTGTGTTAGGTAAAGGATTAAAGATGGAGTCCATAAAGCATTGTTGGGCTATACAAGTCAATTTTCTTTTTTGCATGTAATAACTCCCAATCCTTCAAAATGCATTTTGGGAATAAATGCCTAAGTGACACGCTTGTGTGTGTGTGTGTGTGTGTGTGTGTGGGGGGGGGGGGGGGGGAGGGAGTTGTGAAACCTATATTCAAACATGGCCTGTATTATTGGCTGGAAAATACACATATCAACTTTGGTTGAAATCAAATAATCCAAACTGGAGTTATCGGTCGGAAACCAATTGTTTACAGAAGATGGATGGACCGACAGATGGACGGACGAAAGTCATGACTATAGCCCTGACTATAAACAGTCAGGCTAAAAATGCATTTTGTACCAAAGAAAAAATATTGCGTGAGTGGCCCTGGGTGAGGAGGGGGTGGGGTGGGGTGGGGTTGGACAGTGGGGGTGGGGGAAAGTGGGTGTGTGTTAGGGGAGTCCATTTTTTCCACATATGGTCAGTCTAAATCCTTCAGAACGCATTTTGAGTAGAGAAAAAAAAAATACCTAACTGGCACCATGGGGTGGGGGTGGTGGTGTTTGTCTGGGTTTTTAACCACAAAATTTAACCGAAACTGTAAAAAAACGCATTTTTGACGAACGAAAAAAAAGTGCGTAATTGCCCCCCTCCCCCTCCCCCCCCTCCCACCGGGGGGAGGGGGGGTACGTAAGTTTAAAAAAAAGGTTCCGCATGCAGTGACTGTAAATAGTTCAAAATGCATATTGGAGGAAATAAAAAAAATGCGTGATGGGGGGTGGGGGGGAGGGAGGGGTGGTGGATTTTGTCTGGGTTTTTAACCACAAACTTTAACCAAAACTGTACAAAAGCATTTTTGACGAAAGAAAAAAAATGCCTAATTGGCCCCGGGAGGGGGGGGGGGTGGGTGTACATAAGTTTAAAAAAACGTTCCAAATGTAGTGACTGAAAATAGTTCAAAATGCATATTGGAGAAAAGAAGGAAAAAAAAACGAAATTCCAACTGAAGATGGATACTTAAAGAGCATCCCAGTCCCCCATTATTTGTCAAAACGTTGACTCCCAGTGACTGTGTCGGTAGGATTTAGAGCATCCTGAGAATATTTCCAAGCAGTTTAAATGACTGCAGCTAAATATCGATATACATAATTTGAGGTTTCAAGACAGCACCAAACGACAATTTCTTGTTCTGGAGTCTGTGAGTTGGACCCGTCATCCTTCTTTGTACATTGTGTCAATTACAGCTCTGTACATGTAGGGAGAATGCTAAAAAAAATCAGTATTCAACCGATAATTTAGGAATTAATCATCTCAAATATGAGGTTATGCTGAGAAATGGGCACACTAATCTTGAGATGATCTCAATGACTAACATCCATGTATTATGCTTTCAAAGTATGAGTAATGAGTCAGCCTACATGTCACAATATGTGTGAGATATTAATTCAACAATTCCAAATGCAAATAAAAACTTATATTCTGGGTATATCTGTCTTTCGTGAGATTACAGACTCAAAGAAAACTGTGCACAAATTTGGAAGTAGCTTTAAAATTTCAGAACACAGCCCCACAGGGGGCACATTTTGAGTCCTAATACAAACTGTAATCTTTGAGTGCATTGCATATAGAGGAGAACAAACTGCGTACCACGACCACGGTTGTGGAATTAACTTAGGAGCTGCAGGGTAGCGGGAAAATCTTGCCTTGTTTGATCAGAAGTCTGCCGGTGGGAGTTGGCAGTTGGAATTTTCACGCAAATGTAAAACCACATTCAGAAAAATACCTCCGTTAGAAAGAAAAATACCTCCCTTACAACAATGCTTCGAATTTCCAACTGTTGAAATTTTTGCCTGAAAATTTTTCCAACTATCTTGATTTTTGTACAAATAATGGGGAGGGGGTGGGGTGGGGTTAGGGGTTGTGGTGAGACACCCTTACTACCCCACCACCTGCAGGGATGTCTCTGCTTATTGCAGGTTTTTTTTAATGCTCAAATCAAATGTCACCTTAATGCAGGTTTTAAGGATGGTCCCCTTAATGCAGAAATCAGATATATAAATATATATAGGTAGCTATTTGATCATCAGTCCGAACAGGTACGAAATGACTGACGAATTGTATACTCTGCTCTCTCACCAGAGAACTGAAGATTACACCAAGGAGGATTACAAAAATTACAGAGACATTCTAGTTCAGACTCACGCAATGAAGAAGAACAATGATCCCAAAGAGACGAGACCTAAGGATAGGAGAGGTTACAAGTGGAAGAACGTGGTGGAACCCATATGGAAGGCGAATGAGTATTTCGTGAAATCAATGACTGGAAAGGGAATGACAGACACGATATTTCGTCAGTGCAATCCCCATGCCTTGTGGGAGAGATTGAGATTGTTGATGGCCAGCAGAGAGGCCGGTAACACTGGAGTGGATAACGAGATAGTGAGCATGTGCAACGAATTGTTGAGGCAGAAGGTCTTGACTAAGAAAGATTATCAAAAGTTGATGAATCGTTTGAAATAATAAAATAGTAAGAGAAAATAAAAAAAAAATTAATGTAAATAAAAAAAAAATATATATATATTTAAAAAAAAAAATAATAATAAAAAAAAAAATGTTAGTGATAAATAACAGGGGATGCACTAGATCATACGTTTATGGCGGATCAGGCATCGTGGATTCGATGATGCGATTTTTAACTCGTTTTTAACAGCGATGCAGTGAAACAGATCGAGCGCTCTCAAAATCAGAAAGAAGATGGTGATCGATGTGGGTAAGAAAGCTGCGACTGAAGCGAGTGGTAGAATAGCTTCAGAAGCCAGCAAGAGAGGTGCCGACGCCTTGAGTAATAAATTGATAACTCCACAACCTGCTAAACGATTGAGAATCGAACCAATAAGTTGGAGAGACTTCTATTATGATGTCGTACCGATACAAGAATTAGCTAAAATGACGAAAGGATCGGGATTGAAAGTGATTTATAAATACTTAAAAAAAAACTTTTTATATACATATAAAAAGAGAAATTAAAATAGAAAAAAAAATAGAAAAAAAAAATAATTCAAAAACATAGTAAAAAAAAAAAAAAACTGGAGGAAAAAAAAAATATGGATATCAAAGACATGTCTTGGAATGACGCAATGACCAAGAGATCGAATGATGAGTTCTTTCCCAAGAGCATAAGAGGTCTGATAGTGGGAAAATCGAATTGTGGAAAGACTAATCTCTTGATGAATCTATTGTTGCGACCCGGCTGGTTGGATTACGACAGATTATTCGTTTTCAGCAAGAGTCTCTTTCAACTGGAATACAGATTGCTTCGAGAGTGTATGAATCGTAAATTACCCAAGGACGTCATATCGAGAATCTTCAACAATCGAAATGAATTTGAAGGATATTGGAAGGGATGGCGAGAGAATTGACCAAGAGAAGCATCGAGTGTTCGAACATGGAATGTCAGTTTTATGAGAATGCTGACGACGTTCCCGATCCCAGACAGTTGGAGTTGGAGAACAAGAATCTCATGATCTTTGATGATCTGCAGTTGGAGAGACAGGATCGGTGCAAATTGTACTACGTTCGAGGACGTCACAGCAACGTGGATTGTTTCTATCTGTCTCAGAATTATTTTCGACTGCCCAGATAGATGATAAGAGAGAATGCTAATTTTCTGTGTCTCTTTCATCAGGATCTCAAGAATTTCAATCACATCTACAGAGATCACGTGGCCAATGACATCAGCAGGGAAGAATATATAAATAATAAATAATAATAATAAAGAAATGTCAGAACATCACCTATTAGAACAGATAGTCGAGAATACGACTGCGAAACAATCCTTTCAAATTGTAGTGAGTCATGACATGACTCGATTCATGACTAAATTTGAACCTTCCATCGAATTGAAGAAGGAAAAGAGATACGAGATGGCGTTGGTTAATCTCGAGACTTACTATTCGTTTCCCAACATCACCAAAAAGAATAACGCATTCAAGTATTCCAACGGAGAGATTTGAATACCCAAAGGGAGTTATGACATAGATGATCTGAACCATCACATCCAGATGAGACTGAAGACCGATGGTCTCGGAAGCAAGATGATAAGACTCGCTCCCAATACGAGTTCTCTACAGACGATATGAGACTTGGGAGATAATTTTTGAGTGGATTTTAGTGCGGAAGATTCAATCAGTAAGATGTTGGGATTCGATCGAAAGATGTATCGAGGTCACACCACATCCAAAAATATGGTCGACATTCTCGTGGTCAATAGCATTTTAGTGAATATCAATGTGATCGCAGGAAGTTACTTCAACAGTAGTGCTCAGCCTATGATCTACCCATTCTTTCCAGACATTTCGCCAGGTTACAAGATCATGGAGCGACTTCGAATTCTCGTCTATCTACCCGTGATCCTGGGCATGTTGTATAGCATCGAAACCACGTTGACAGATCAGAACAGCGATCTGTTAGATCTTCGCAGAGAGAGAGTGACTATACGATTTCACATCAGAGAGATATAAAAAAAATTTAAGTAAATAAAAAAAAAATAATAATAATAAATATAACTTGAAAAAACAAAAAAAAAAAATATTTTTGTTTTTTCTTTTTTTTATATATATTTATATAAGAAACAAAAAAAACAAAAACAAAAAAAAACTTATAATATTCATAATAATAAAAAAAATCTTATAATATATAAAATATATATATAATCCAGTGAAAAAAAATAACAAATATGCATAGTCGATACATTATTAAAATGTGAACATATCCGAAGGACAGAAAGCTGAACTTCGCAGAGCATTGAGTCATCAAGGCAAGGCCGTTAGATTTAAATTCAGTTATGAAGAGCTGGTGAGTGGCAGTAGTGATCGAATCGCCTGGACTAAAACTCAAATGAAAAGGATGGAGAAAGCAATTCGTAAACAAATGGGAACAATGTTGAGACTGAGTCCCGCTCAATTGAGATACAATCTGAGAATGAAAGGCAGTTTCTTACCGCTATTGGTGGGACTCACTGCCAAAGCATTACCCATTCTTGCAAAGACGGTGTTACCAGCTCTGAGTGTGGGAGCTCTCTCGGGACTTGCAAGTTCGGGAGTTGACAAATTAATGGGTATAGGATTGTTTCTGAAGAAGAGAGGAAACGGACTGTTTTTGAAGAAGGGAGGAGCCGTGTGTCATGTAGACATAGAAGGTAAAGGATTGTATCTAGGACCCGCGAGAAAAGGCAGTGGCGGTGATGCTTTTCATGGAGATGGTCTCTATCTGAAAACTGGAGAAAATGTGGAACTGATCGGTAAAGGTTTATTGTTCGATCAGAATTCACTGTTTAAGAATATACCCATTTTGGGTATGTTATTATAAAAAATTTTTAAAAAATAACAATAAAAAATGAAACAAAAGTAGAGAAAACGATATTTCCCGTATCATTCTAACGACGACGATGAAAAAATGATGGTTTTATTGAAATATGAAAAGCATAAAATCCTTCTTTAGAAAAAAATGTCATCTCTTTTCTATAATAATATGCATGATCGTAATAGACAAGAAGTATTCGTTCATTTTTTTGATGATGTGATGAATAGATATGTTGTTATTAAAAAAAACATAATATATATAAGAAAAAAAAAATTTTTTTTAAATAATACGAAAAACAAAATGATAGAAAAAAAAAAATAATAAGAATAGAATTTTTTTTTATATAATAATAATAATTATGAGTAAAATGAATGATTCCATGGAATCAAGAACTTGGTTTCTTTGAGGTGCATTGTGTAGAGCTTACGCGATCTGCGTGAATGAACAATTTCCTCACGTCTTGCACGAAAGATGTCTTGGTTGTCAGGAGGAGAGAGAATTTAATCACATTAATGATTTGTGTCTCACGATGGAATGGGAAGACATCGTCACTACGTATTTCATGCCTGCATTGGAATACGTCTGATGCCACGATGTGATCAAATGTTGGAATCAATTTGTGGTTGGCGTCAGGGAACCCAAACCCACTAAATTAGAAGAGTTGAAGTTAGCACAACGATGTCTCACCACTGAAGACAGGGGACGCATTTTGGAATTCTTGTTAAGTTGGAGACCACTAATTTTTTTTCTGTTAAATAATAAGGAGTGAAAATAAAAATACATAAAAAAAATAATAATAGATATAAATAAATAAAAATAAAATGAAAATGGAACTTCGAAGTAAAAAAATATATCCATTGTTAGAGAAATTAGATGTTGAGCCCACGGCACCTTTTCTACCACCATCACCGCTAGAACGAGGAGAAAGTGATGATGTGGGGCAGAGGTATCAAATCAAACAGATTAATAAAAACTCAATCATATCTGATGTGAGAGAGAGATTCTCATCATTCGCTCAACAACGTTGCTGGAATTAGTCTGTTGTCAGCCGCCATCATTGCTCTTCTAGTCGTGTTGGACATAGAAGGATTGGCTTTGACTGCCAGATTTGTCAGAACGATCGGAAAAATTCTCTCTAAGAAATTATCCATGAAGGCCAAGAAGCACGAAAACATCTGCATTTTGGCTGATGCAAAGATCAACACTGTGTCAAATAAGATCTCTATGGCATTGAAAGATGGTAGGATTTCGGATGGAGAATACATCGACATATTGAACGAAAAACAAAAATACGAAGTCATGAAAGTGAAGATAAGAGTCAAGAGTCATCAGATTCTCAAGGAAGAAATGAAGGATTCTCTCGTGGAAAAGTGTGCGGGTCGACCAAGACGCAATTCGTCAAATGCGGTGCCGGTCTAACAAATAAATTGATTAATAATCTACCCATCAAAATGCATCTGCCAGAACATCAATTCACGGGACCGGGCACAAAATTAAATAAGAGATTGAATCGAGATCTGACACCTAAATCTTAGGGAGGATTCGGCTGCTTACGCTCATGATCTGTGCTATGCTAAACATCCCGAAGTTGAGACTTGTAATCGAATCTGTGATAAAAACATGTTGACGACTCTGAAAAATATATCGAATCCCACTAGGAGAGAGAGACTTGAATGTCCGTTGGTCGGTAAAATGATCAGTACCAAAAATCGATTCGGATGGGGTCATAAAAAAGCATCCAGAACATATTATTAATGAATGCATTGGCGAACGAACTACACAAGCCCATCACGCATAAATTTCAAAGGAGAAGGGTGTTCTTGAAGGGTCTGGATCAGATCTGGTCAGCCGATCTGGTCAACATGAAATCGCATTCAAGACGGAACAAGGGCATTAAATACATACTGATGGTCATCGACGTGTTTTCAAAATACAGATGGATGAGACCTCTGAAGAATAAATTGGGAGCTTGCATGGCCGAGGCTCTGAAGAGCATATTTGCATCGTCTTCTCGAAAACCGGATAAATTGTGGGTGGACAAGGGGAAGGAATTTTACAACAGTCACATTCGTCCATTGGTTGACCTCTATTCCATCAAAAATAAAGGGAAAGCTAACGTGGTCGAAATTTGGAATAGAACCACGAAGGAAAAAATGTACAAGTATTTCACGGCTAATAAGACCAAGAAATATATTGACGTTTTAGATTAACTGGTTGAAGAATACAACAACACGCAACACAGATCGATCAAGATGACGTCTGTAGAAGCTAGTGCTCCTCGAAACGAAAAATGCATCTTCACGAATCTCTATCCCGAAAGTATCAAGACCAAGAAGGAGTCCACACCACCGAAATTTGCAGTCAGCGATCAAGTGAGAATCACTTCTTATAAGTCACTCTTCATGAAAGGTTAACTCCTCGATGGACCGAGGAAATCTTTAAGATCGTTAGAATAATTCACACAGATCCATTGACTTACAAAATAGAAGCATTAGAGGATGACGAAGATGACAGCAGAGAAATCATTGGAACATTTTACTAACAAGAATTACATAAGACGGCATTTTGAAAAAAACAACCCTTCACTTTTATATTTTTCTACGCATATATATAGTATAACGAAAAAAATAAATAAAAAATAATAATTAAAAAAAAAAAAATTAATAATAAAAAAAAGTGAATTAACACAGACAAAAAAAAAACAAAAACAAAAAACATGACAAATATATTAGATATAACCAAAGGTATATTGAGAGACGAAAGCATTCAAGAGTACGAAGTTCACAAGTATGAACCAGTGACTGGAACCAGTCTGAACAATGCTAGTGAAATAAGAATCAAAGTCGAGACTCAAGGTCTGTTCGTTCATCCCAGCGAAAGTTACATAGTGATACAGGGACATCTCACCAAGGAAGACAGAAGTGATTATGCCGACGACGATGTGGTCACTCTAGCCAATAATGGCATCTGTTCAGTAATATAAAATACATGCTCTTGGGACAAGAGATAGAATCCATGTTTCATCCTGGACAAGCCACCACGATGTATGGACTCTTGACATATCCAGACAATTTTTTTAAAATCTAAAGGACTCAATCAATTGTGGGTGAAAGACACCATCGCCGACATGAGTGCAGCCAATACCGGTGCTGCCCTGAGATTCGACTACATCATCAAGATGTCGAGACCCAAAGGAACGTTTTCATTCAGGATACCTCTGAAACACATATTTGGATTCGTGGAAGATTACGATAAGATTCTCCACGGATTCAAACACAATCTGATGTTGGTTCAAAAAGGAAATGATGAAGCCAGCATGAGACCCACCACGACCGATGTGGGTAAGATACATCTGAACAAGATATCTTGGTTCGTTCCACACATACTGCCTTCAGTCACAGAGAAAGTACGTCTCTACAAGATCATAGAATTGAAGAGTAAATTACCGGTGGGATTTAGAATGAGACAGTGTGACACGGCTAGTATTCCACCATCCAGCAATCACTTTGATTGGAGACTGACCATGAAATCTGCTTCAGAAAGACTGCAATTCACTGTAGTGGCATTTCAAACCGACAGGGATTGGTCTCAAGAGAAAAATCCTTCCCTGTTCGATCATTGTCACTTGAGAAACATGCAGATATTTCTAAATACCATGAGATATCCAGCCATCGATTACAACACCTCTTTCGATAAGAATGATTTCTGCAGACTATATGGCAAAGCCACAGATTTCGGAAAGAAATATCATCGACAGGACGAATTGATGGGTAATCCTAACATCACTCCCACCGAATACAAATCGATGTATCCCCTGTTCGTATTCGACATCAGTAAACAGAGCAAGCGACTCAAGAGTAGCGTCTTAGACATTCAGATCAAGAAGCAATTCGACAGGAATGTGCTGAGGAGAACCGAGGCTTTTGCCGTAGTCCTGTCAGATAGAGAGTTAGAATTCAAATCGCACAGACAAAAAATGTCCATCATTCGATGAAATAATAATAATAATTAAAAAAAAAAAATTAAAATACCAAAAAAAAAGTAATAAATAAAATACCCCCCCAAAAATATATGTACATATAAATAAAAATTAAAAAAAATCGAAAGCATTTGGTAGATAACATAGTTGAGAGCAATTTATTAAATATATTAGATCGGTTGGAAATGACAGCACCCGTAATATTGACTTCAGAAATGGTAGAACGAATTAAAAAACAGGGAACAACCATGAAAGACAGTGTGAGACATTTACTAGATACATTAACATATAGAGGAGAAACAGCTTTTGAATAATTTATTATTGCTAAGTTCGATTTCGGTATAGACATGGATGAGTGTTTTAAGAATGTTAAACCAAAACAAAATAACAATATATGCAAATTCGGAATGTCAAACCAAAAAACAAAATAAAAAAAGAAATAAATAAATAAATAAATAAAATATCCAAAACAAAAATATGTTATTGGATTTTTAGAGATTGAATATTCAATTTCTCAAAATCCAATTATTTTTTTTTTTTTGAGTTATCTCTTTCACATCACAAAAAAAGTGATTATTTCAATTTTTTTTTTTTTTTTTGGGGGGGGGGGGTCCCTGTTTGTTCAGAGAATCGAGTTTGATCAACAAAGAGACCACTGAAGTGGCGGCTTCGGCATTATTGGTTTTCATCTTGACATTGATACTATTCCCCATCTGTACCTTGAGAGGCATACCGAAGACACTGGTGTTCGAGTGTTGTTCCCTCATCTTTTTGACTCTGTACCTCTTATTGGTTTCCACACCGTTCACCCCGAGATTGACGACCGCTCTATTGCTCAAGTCCGTAGAAGCCAGACTCATTAGAATGATATCGCCTCCCACTGTCATGGGATATCCTATCAGACTGTGCAGCGGTCCATTACCTCCGTTTCTGAAGGACCATTCTGCTTTTTCTGCATCTAATGCACCGCTCTCCTCGGCCCAGATGGTGATCAATCGTCTGGCGTATTTTATCTTTTCCACGATGGAGATCAGATTGCAGGCATCTGACATGTGCATGGGATCCAGCAGATTCGTGAGTGCGTGTCGTCCCATGTCCAGTTTGTCTTCCATGATATCACCTTTTCTCCAGGCCGTATTTTCGTACAAGTACTGTCTGCTGACTGTGCTGGAAGCAAATTCCAGGGCGTCATTGAGACTGAATTGAATGTGACCGTCCATGTCGATGCTGGCTTCCATGGTTCCTCCGAATTTTTTGTTCAGATACAATTCATCGACTTGAGATTCCAGATAGGATTGAGAATCTTGTAGGGCAGAATCCACGTTGCCTTTGTTGACAACCGTTGAGTCTTCATTCTCATCGTCGATCTGGGACAGATTCAATATCTTGCTTAATCCCACATCCAGATCCGATTTCATTTTTATCTCGTCCACGTTATTCTTTCTCAGTTCCAAGTCTACGTATTTTTTAGTTGCCGCATCGTTGGGATTCATGGGATCAGGTACATTAATTATCTTGTTAGAATTTGGACTGCATGACTTTAGGAATGTAGCGATCTCTCAGATGTTTCCTGAATCTCATGTGAGCATTGTCTGCATATCTTTTAGTGGCGACATCGGTCGAATCTCTAGGATCCGCTACATTATCATTTAGATTTCAAGTAGAGATCATCTGTCATGTCTTTATTCACATAATTATCTCTCACCATCCACCGGAAATTTTCGTCTCCATTATCGATGTATTTTTTAGTCGCGGCATTCGACGAATCGATCGGTTCGGGAAGATTGTAGATTTTCTTATTGTTTAAATTTACAGGTTCTTGTCGAGGTTCGTACCTTTGGATGTATTGTTCATACAAGTTGGCAATGTCACTACCACCACCACCACCAACTTCGACCATGGCTCTTCTTTTCTTATTTCTAGAGGAACCTTCATTATCATTAGCACGACCAAATTTATCGTCTGTCATGTTTGTTGTTTTTGGTTTTTTTGGGTTTTTTTTATTATTTAAAAATTATATATATTTTTTTATTATTTTAATTAATACAATCAAAATATATTTTATTTATATATATCCCCCCAAAAAAATTTCTTTAATGTAAATCGAGGAGAATATCCTGAAAGTGATCTCCTTTTGACCATCTCTTGAGAATGTAGAGGCACAGGTGACCACAAAACACTTGATCCGGCGGTGAGATTCCATAACTATCAAAATAATAATTTTTATTATTCGAAAACCACACGACCCAATGCATGCCTTCACCTCCGATATCGTCCAGATTTAAAATTCCACATTCCGAATCATTGTCTTTTTTTCTCGGTAAGACATCTCTAGAAAAATGTTTGATTTTTAAATCTTTTGCCAGTTTCGACAGATCAATGTTGGATAGGGGTTCGTTGGGTAAGATGACACCTTCTACGGATATGTGTTTTATTTTCTTATTATTCATCAATATGTTTTGTTTTATTTTGTTTTTTATTTATTATTTTTTTTTCTATTCTTTTTTTTTAATTTATAAACTCGCGAGTTTTTAAACTTACAACATTTCGATGTCCTCAGTCAAACTGCATTCATCATCCTCTCGATATTCTTGATGAAATATCTCGGAATAATGTTCGAGTGCAAAAGTGTGTATTGTATCCTCGCATATAATTCTCTTATTTTGTTGTTAAACAAAACGCAATCTTATTGATTTCTTTGGTGCATATCTCGTGCTTTTCGCTTTGAATCACAGTCATCTTTTTACACACCATCAAACCATCGAAATTACACTCTTTATACTCGTCGAATGCAATGCTTTTCTTCATCACACACACTTGAACACCTTTACATCTCTTAATCTCTTTACCATCGAGGAGATAAACATACAATTTAGATCTCAAACCCACGAATCCGGTGATCTGTCTTCCAACGCTCTCATCTTTGGAATTACCCAACACCCTTTTATTGATGCCCTTTGGAACCTTAGATGGGTGATTGTCGGGATAATTACTTGTGTCAAACCATTCGTTCACATCTGGTGCTATGTCCTCGTAGACGTCCCTAGTCTCTATCACATAAGCCAGACTGTCTGTGTCAGTGAACAATGGTTTGGCTTTCAAACCGAATTTTGCTTTGACGTAATTGTAGTGAAACTCGTACATCAACTGTTTGCTGATGTCCAAGATGATTGTTCCGAGATAACAGAGTTTTATCGAACGTCAGATGCGTCTTTTGCATGTGCACAGGTACTAGATTTTCATCGAATATAATTCTATGTTTATAATTGGGTTTTGCGATTAATTTTCTAGACCTCTCTTCAGATGTGACGAGTTAAATGTTGGTTCTATTCATAATGTTTTCCATAGATTTACTGTACACACAATTATTCATGAGTTTGAAGAAATCTTTTTTGAAGTCGCTCTCAGCCTGCATTCTTAAATTCGTGTTGAGATCGATGTATTTTTTCATCCAAGGCTCCTCGTCGAATCAAATGATTTGATGCACGTCGATCAATCTCATTCCGTGATTGATGTAATGTTTCAGATTTTTGCAATAGACCACATACTTGCGTTTGTGATTTAAATTAGGAATGAGTTTTTTTTTATGTCATTCACTTTCATTCATTCAGGAGCCAGCGGATAATCGTTGTGTAGATCGTGTGACATTTCCGGATAGTCCAAATCGACCTCTAAAATACAAGGATAATGTCTCCAATTTTGTTTTTCCTTCAATGTTTTGACCCATTTGAAATTTCCGATCAGTAAAGGATGACCAATACTGTATGTATTTACTCAGGGTTTTTTCTGAATTGAAATCTTTTCCCATGTGAGAATTATTAGCTTCAGCATATCTGGTGGAAATCATTGAGACACCACCCCTCACAGCCTTTTTGAACATGAGCAACATGTCGGCGTCCATTAATAATTCCAATCGAACATCGGTCATCTTCAAGAGAGCATCCCAAGCAAGTCTGGGTGCAGTGAAATACCAAGCTGGATCTAGTTCATAATGTCGAAGACACACTGATCGAAAATTTTCGAACACATCAGCCAAGAGAAGCACGACAATTTTCAAATAGAGGTAGTGATATTCTCTCATAGATTTCATGTTGAATAATCTCAACACTTTTGCGTGTGTTCATAATCGTCGTTGGAAATGTGAGACTGGCATAATTTTGAATAAAAATCTTCTTTAGGAGGTAGAGCGACGTCATCGAATTTCTCGAGATCACTCATGTAATCGTAAGGGTAGACACCTTTCCTCAACATGATGTCCACGAATTCTCATCGATTGTCAAAATGTTTACTCATGATTTTAAATTTCTCCTTATTATCAATGCTTTTTGTAACGAATTGTCATCTCGAACCACGTCCCTTTTCAATTTTTTTTTCATTCCTGTTCGAAACCTGCGGGCTTACTGTTCGTTTAACAGTCTTCTTCTTATTCACAGTTGTTTGTTGAGGTTGTTTCGTCTTCTAATCTCTTGCCACGATTCGAGTTTTTGTCTCCGTTGAAGACCTTTCATCCACCTCCTTCCCATAGAGTAAATGATCAAAGCATTCTTCTTTTTTCATGTGTTTAACACCTTTCAAAATCGATGAATGACACACTTTGGCTTGTAAATTAACCAGTGTTTGGTCAAAAGTCTCAGCATGCATGAGGTTAATCAATTCTCCTTTGATCCTACAACAGGTGTAATTTTTAATTCCTGGATTTCCACAGTACTGTTCCAACTCGGATATGGTAGAGAAATATAACTTTTCCACGTTAGACGTTTTTGTTTTTGGCATTTTTATGTTAAAACTTCTTATTTTAATATATATTATTTAGAATTTTTTTTATTTTGTGAAAGAAATGGATTTGTGAATTTTTTTATTTTAATATATATAAAAAAATTTTTGTCATTAAAGAAAAAAACAACTCAAAAACAGAAAAAAGTAGAAAAAAACGAGTACTACCTCATGATAAGTACTTCTTGAGCTTTTCGAGTTGAAATTTAAATCTACCTATAATGAACTAACCTCTCTCTTTTTTATCATATTTTCGCATCCGTGATGAGCATGTTAACTTTAAAGCTATCATCTCCTCATTGATAAATACATTGGAAAACTAGATTCACCCTCTTGAACGTTCATTTTTCCCCGATGATCAGATTCAATTTGTCGACCACTTCCTTAGAGATGTTCGGATATTTTACTCCTGTAGATTAGCGACAGATCGTCTGGATCAAAATTTTCTATTTTCTCTGAGAGGATGGTCAATAGATCATCTTGACATTCGTACATTAATTCCAGGGCAGTCTCGTTGAATTTCAAAGGCAATTTATATTTGTTGTAATCCTCTCTCAATCCACTTGTCTCCACCTCCTTCAATTCGATTGCACTGTGTGACTGCAGTTTATAAATTTTGCTATCGAACTTCGAATATCTCTTGACTCTATTCAATTTTAATGTGGATAGTTTAGGTACTGTCAATTTCATGACTGATTTTTTTTTTTTGTCGTTGTCGTCGTTTGTTGAAATTTTTTTTATAAAATATTAAATTTTGTGTGTGTTTTTTTTTAAATCATAATAATTATTAATTGTAAAAAATATTTTTTTTTTGTTTTTTGTTTCTTTTTGCTTCTTATTATATATGTAAAATATAACAACCTTTTTTTACAGTTTTTTTTTTCTTTACTGACAAAAACAGTTATTAAACTTTTGTGCATGTTTTTTTAAATGGTAATAATTATTAATTGTAAAAAAATTTTTTTTTTGTTTTTTTACTTCTTATTATATATGTAAAAAAATAAAATAACAACCTTTTTTACATTTTTTTTCTTTAGTGACAATAACACACAGCTTGTATATTATTTTCACTCACGCCTTTCAGTCTGAAGCATGCAGTAAGATTGAAGTTTGTATTTCAGACATCAAGGCATGGATGACTAAAAACTTTCTTAAATTGAACGATGACAAGACAGAAGTAATATATATAGGTCGACCTCATCAACTTTAAAAAATATCCAAACTGTCTCTCAATATTGGAAGTTCTGTGATAAAACCCAGTAGCTGTGTTAGAAACTTAGGTTATTTCATGGATGAAAATTTTGCCGCTGATGAACATATCAAACATGTCTCTCGCAGTGCATTTTTTTATCTTAGAAATATTAGCAAAATTCGACCCTTCATTGATATGCAGACGTCACAACAGCTTGTCCACGCCTTTGTTACTAGTCGCCTCGACTACTGCAACTCTCTTTGGATTGGCTCTAAAACATCTGTTCTGGAAGAGCTACAACACATCCAAAATTGTGCCGCATGGGTCATAACCAGAACTCAAAAGTACTGCCATATAACACCAGTACTCTCTGAGTTACACTGGCTACCCGTTAAGCAAAGAATTCAATTTAAAATTGTCCTTTTGGTGTTTAAGTGTATCTCGGGAGCTGCACCATCCTACCTGTCCGATCTGCTTACCATCCACAAACCATCGAGGTCTCTTAGGTCATCAGGTCAACTCAATCTGGTTAAGCCCGTATCTAAATTTACTAGTGCTGGTGATAGGGCCTTTGCGGTTGCTGGCCCAAGGCTTTGGAATTCTCTTCCAATCGACATAAAAAATAATAAATCACTTGAATCATTCAAGTTTGGTACTAAGACCTACCTTTTTCGAAAGGCATTTCCTTCAGTGGTCTTTTAATTTTGGTCATAAAATGACATTACCAAGTGCGTGGGTGTGACTGAGTCAGTGAGGATTGCCTCGTTACTCGTCAAGTTACACTCACATACTTGTTTTGGTAAAGTTGTAGTTTGTTTTTTTTTTTTTTTTTTTTTTTTTTTTGTTTTTTGGTTTTAATTCAATACCCTTTTTCTTTTAGGTTCTGTTGCTTATTGCCACGATATAGCCTCGGTTGCTGATGTCGCATTGGGCACCAATAAATTATAATAGTGATCTATGTATCAATGTATCTGTGAGATAATGTATGTGTATGTGTGTATATGTATTTATGCAATTATTGTACAGGAATTGAGCACCGGGTGTGGATTCTAGGCTTTAAAATTATTATTATTATTATTATTATTATTATTATAATAACTAATTATTTTCGTTGTTGTCGTTTTGTTGGAAATTTTTTTATAAAATATTAAATTTTGTGTGGTTTTATAAAAAAGAAGACGTTTTTCGACTCTGGTCGTGACATCGCCCCCAAGACGAGGATTGAAAATATTATTTTCGTAATCTACTCATCGATACCTTTAATTTGATACGTCACACGACTTCCTTCTCGAAACTTTTGATTTTCTGATGGGCATGACCCCTACCACCAAGTAAAATGGAAAAATGTCATTTTCGTACTCTCCTCGACGAGCCCATCAAATTGATACCTCACATGCTTGGCTTTATAAAAAGGAAGACGTTTTTTGGCTCTGGTCGTCTTCCCACCCCACGACGATGGTTAAAAATATAATTTTTGTAATCTATTCGCCGAAACCTTTAATTTGCAGTGAGGAATAACGTAAAGCTTTTAAACGTGATTATACTTTGACAACACCCAGTTTTATTCATTATGCAAACATTTCTAAGTTTGTGAAAAGCATTCATGCTCCATTAATAATTTCAATCCAGCGATACGCTACTACTGTAGTAGTAGGAAAAACTGAATGAAGATAGATGTTTTTTTTCTGAATAAATTTAAATATGTTTCACCGACTCTACGAAAATTCACCTAGATCGAACTGCTGTCTTTTACCGTGAGAAGCAGCATTAGATTGTGTATTTTTCTATTTCGAATTTTAAAAAAGACAGAAAAGGAACCACATTTTCACAAAATTCACCTCGATCGAACCGCTGTCTTTTTACCATGAGAATTGGCATTTGATCGCATATTTTTTCTAGCCCCTACAGACAACGATGCTGCTTTTCGAAATATTTTGCAACGGAAAATCTCAGCATTAAATCTCGATTGCGAGTGGTCCAGGTATTCTAGGCTGACAAAAAATTCACCCGATGGAAAAAATCAGTGTTACCATTGTCAAAAATTGGAAATAATAGCGTTAAAATTGTCAAGAAAGCGGGTTTCTAAAAACCCGAGGTTTTTAGCGCGGGTTCGTCAAATTCATCTCAAAATGGTTCAGAAATGTTCAAATTTTAAACATTTTTGGGGAAAAATTGAATTATTTCTGGAAAAAATCGACAAAATCAATTGTTTTGACTGAAAAATTTAAGTTTTTTCAAAAAAATTTAAGTTTTTTCCAAAAATAACTGACTTTTTCTGGACGACTTTTCTGGACCACTATTTCTGGACCACATGATTGATGGTGGTCCAGGAATGATGTGGTCCAGGAATGGGGTGGGCCAGGACCCGCACGAAAATGCTACGTCTGGAAATCCATAGGAATCAAAATACTCTGCTCCGAGGTGACTCACAATGAGAAACACCCAAAGTTCTCCCTTTCTTTGGTCTGGATCCGTGTTGGCTATCAATGCCACTGGCCTGTGAGCTGGTAATCTTCCTGAAAATCTGTTTCTTGAAAACACGACCAAACATTTTCTTTCCAAACAACTATCTGATCGAAGGGCATCCTCCAAATGCAACGTTTTTATGTCGACTTATCAAAAATCACTTGTCTGTTCTTATCTACTTCTAGGACGTTCTGGAATCCTGCACATACCAGTACGTTGATCGTGGTCGGTAACGGGTTTTCGTCAAGGTTCCTCTCTTCACCAGATCGAAGTGTTTCCCATGTGATAGGGCTGCAGACAGGTCGAAGACGAATGGCGTGTATACGTTTAGATTTAGATTCAGATTCAGATTCTTTATTCACGATACACATACAAGTAAAATTGTTACAAATAAACATATTGCACAAATGTAATGAGTAGTATACCGTGGGAAGTGGCATAGCCAGACTGGCTGTCTACCTGCCACCCCCTGGAAGATGGGGTGATTGCAAACAGACTGTGACTAAATGAATGAACTTAGAACCGGTTATGTGACACATGATGGTGAATGGCCATCGAATCATTTCTTTTCTGGGGCCGGATGTTTGGTGCTTCATGTACGCCAGCGGAAAGATTGTGCTTTAGTGGTTGACAAGAAGCAGCCTGCTTATAGGACTCCCTCCACTACATCATAACACCTGAGAGCGGTATCAAGTCCCATCGTGAAGTTCGTATCGTTTAGACTGTCACAAGGAGGTAGGTCATGATGTTTGGGCGTGGAGTCTACATTAGCTGAATCATCATGGCAGGATGACGAATGTGATGAATTATTTGTTTAGATTATTATTTGCAAGTTCTTACTTGCGTACATATAGTATTTTACATTGCACAACTGTGGAAGGAAGCGCAACAGATTGCATGAGACGAGGATTCCAGATGAAGACGCAGAGTATGACTTTGACAATTTCGAAGTTTACGAAGTGCAATCAGGGCAGTAAGGATTATTGCGGTGGACATAACGGGAATATGACGAAATGAATGTGGAAGTTAAGTTGTTCTTAAGCATGGTTCTGTCACTAATATTACGAGTTGTGTCGGTCAGAGCAGTCCATAGTTTCGGGAAGGTGTATAAAGGAAGTTTATCCTGAGTTTGGGTCCGTGTTTTTTCTATGTATAGGGGGCCAGACTGTCTGGTTGTCCTACCAGATGGATTGTCAATAATTTTAAATATATCATTGAAAGAAACCGGCGATCTGCCGTTCTGCCAGTCAAAAACGAACAGTAGTGCATGTAGTTTGATCAAATCATCAACCTTGAGTATTTGCTTTTCCTTAAACAGGGGATCTGTATGAGAATTGTACTTTTTGTTATTAATTATTCGTAATGATCGCTTTTGCATGACAGCTAGTTTTTTGATAGCTCTTGAGTTGCCCCATGCCTGGATTCCGTATACCAAATGGCAATGTATTAGGGCGTAATACAATGTTTCAGAGCTCCGTAAGAGAGGATATTTTTTTACTTTGTTTAGACTATAGTTTGCGTGTGCTATTTTCGAGCATAATCGGGATATGTGAGCCTTGTAGGATAAGTGTTCATCAATGCTAATTCCTAAGAATTTCACAGATTTCTCTGTTTCAATGGCCCCAACCTTGTTAATGTTTTGGTTATTTACTTTTACCTCTTGGCAGAGATTATTGTTCCTACCTTTATTTGGATTAAGTGTGATATACGAGGTTTTCTTAGCATTCAGCATTTAATTTAGCTGGTTCACAGAGCACCATTCAAATAGTTTTTAAAGCTCGTCATTGAAATACGGTGTTATGGGATTATTGTCGGGGCCCGGACAATGTGCAGTGGTGTCATCGGCAAATGATAAAAGACTGAGTGATGTTGAGTTACTTATATCATTTAGATATAAAAGAAAAAGAACACGGGCTAAAATTGATCCCTGTGGTATACCGCAACTCTGTTTGGCTAAGTCCGATTTGTGTTCTCCGTGCATAACACATTGAGACCTGTTGGACAAGTAACTTTTAAACCAATTGTTGGCGACACCTCAGATGCCATATTTTTCCAGTTTACCTAGTAGTATTTCGCGATTTATGGTGTGAAAGGCCTTTGACAAATCCAGGAACAATGCTAAGGTGTTGTTTTTTTTCCTGTTTATTATTTTCTGTTGCAATGCTTTTTAAGGAGCTGAAGAACTGGATGAATAGTGCTGTGTCGTTTTCGGAACCCGTATTGATGAGGATATAAAATATTAAACCTTTTGAGGAAACTAGTTAGTCTCACTTCCATGAGTTTTTCCATTACTTTTGAGAATACTGGAAGTATACTGATAAGTCTGTAATTTGTAAAGCTGTGCTCATCACCTGCTTTAAATATGGGTATCACCTTCGCGATCTTCATCCTTTCTGGTACTTTGCCGGTTATGAAAGAGCTGTTAATTATATACGTTATGCGTTAGAGGATCCAATACTTCGTTTATCGTATGCTTAAGAAGACAGGCTGTGATATCGTCGCAGTCTTTAGATAATTTGGGCTTCATTTTATTGACTATTCAGTTGACTTCTGTAGGATTTGTGGGTATTAAATAAAGATTGTTGGAAACAGTGTTGTCCTTGTAGTCTGAGTAGGACTTATTTGGTTTCTGAATCTGTTCGGGTTTGGTTTTTCCAATGCTGATAAAGAAATTGTTAAATTCTTCTGCGATATCATTGGGCTCGCTTAACTCGATGTTGTCTTGGATGAAGAACGAGGGTAATCTGGCTTCACGTTTTCCTTTATTGGTGGCTTCGTTTAAGATCTGCCACGTTCTCCGCATATTGTTTTTGTTTTCGTTTAGGATATCTCTATAATAGGTAGCTTTACTTTGTTTTTTCACCTTGTTGAAAATTCTACAGTAGTTTTTATAGTTTTGTATGTTCCTTTCTGTGGGAGCTTTGAGTTTTTTTTTTATAGAATTATTCTTTATTGTTGGATGATATTACAAGCCCCTTGTCAACCAGGGTTGTTTTTTAATAAATTGTGTGTTCTGGCGAACACGTTTGAGGGGGAATGCTATTTCATAGGCTTTCATATAGATGTTTAGAAAGGTTTCATGTGACTCACTGGGACAATTCGATTGCATTACAGGGTTAAAATCACTTTTCGAGATAAGTGTTTTGAATTCAACAATTCTTTCTGCGTTTATAATTCTTTTCAGTGTAAAGTGTGGTGTATTTTTTGGTTTGGGTATTTCTTCAATACAAAGAAACACCAAAATGATCTGACACATCAGATGTGACTATTCCAGGTAGTGTTGTTCTCGAAACGTTATTAGAGAAGATATGATCTATCAGACTAGCAGAGCGACAGGTTACTCTCGTTGACTTGGTGATATAAGGCAGAAAGCCTTGACTGAACATGAGATCAACAAATTCTTCCGATTTTGAATGTGTAGTTGCTTTTAGAAGGTCTAGGTTAAGAACTCCCATAATATAAACTTTTTGTATTTTCGGTATTAAGTACATTCGTTATTTTCATTTAATTTTGATAAGAAGAGGTTGAAGTCGGCTTTGGGAGGAGTGTTGGGTCTATAGATGACACCAATAATTCTGGGTTGGTATTTATCTTTAATTTCAATAAATAGAGATTCGAAAACATGTGGAATGAAGAATGAAATATCATTGCGAACTCTATATGGTATTCCTTCTTTAATATATATACCAACTCCTCCTGGACCATCATCATTCTCGGGTCTGATACGTTTAATAATCGGGGCATAGCCATCCAGACTGAGTGACATATCTGGAGGAATTTGGAATATTCCGGTAAGTCTTATTATGTCGAAGAAGTTCTTTCCTGTTTGTAAATTATATAACGTGTTTTGGAAGGAATCCCAATGGGCCTTCCGTTTATGTACTCTTCCTTCATGTACTCTTCCTACGTGGTTTCCTTCATTCTCGTACATTTGTTCGCTCTGTTGGGACAGGGTCGCATAAGAACTCGTCACTTCTTTGCTCGAACCGAGGTTGTAATGATTTGGCAGGAATCTGCTGTACGTCCACTTACAACGCCAAGTAATTGAAATTATAGTTCTTGAAATTGTATGGATTCTTTGCAAAGTTTCCATTGAATGCGTCGTTGTCTACACACTCCACCACGAATCATCTAGGTAATTGGTCTAAAAATAAAATTTCTTGTGTTATGCTCCGATTTCCTTTCGGCATTGAAAACACTTTGGTTCCACGTGGTCGATGGGATATTTTGCCATTGCTTTTGTTGGTGCTTTCTCGTGAGCTATTCTCCAGAATAAATGGAGTCTGTCTTTACGCACAAACATGGATATGTCTGGAATCTTGACCTTGTACGTTTCAGCATCGGCCATCAACACGAATGCGTCTTCAGCTCTGTTCGTTTTAACATGAATTTCTCTGCAGTGATAAGTATTGTGGGAAGGAGATACCACTTTCTCATTCAAACTGATATCGATTTCATTGAATAAGGACTCCATCCATAAATTGACCTGGCCCACTTTGACATCAGGTGGAATTGATGTCCCATTGGAATCCACAACCCTTGCCTTAACACACTGGTAATGTCTGTGCAAAATGCATATAATCATCGCCCAACCCCACAATGGAAATTATATTGGCCCACTGTTTCATATAGTCCCAAAGGGTATGTGCTCCACCCATTGCCTATGTTCCACACCAGTGTCTGTGTTGTTGGTATGGAAAGCAAGTCGAGTTCGCTGTTAAGACATTCACTCGATTTTTTTTATTGATGGGAGACAGTATGCACTGAGAACGCCTTGCGTCTGTACCGACCTCTTTATTTATCAATTTGCAGGTTTTGAGAGGTGCTGGCCTTTTTATACCCTTTCTCCCGTGTGGTTTTGACGCACCAACCACTTCGTACAAAACACCCACACCAGCCTCCTTGGATCGCCTGATTGCTGCCGTTTAACATTTTCCATTCCATAACATCTCTGGCCACTGCCGCTTCTTTTTCACGAGCTGCTGTAGTTTTCCATAAGGTACCACGGCGTTCTCCAATCCACCCCCCCCCCCCCCGCCCCAATATACTACCCAAGCCATAACCTTTCTGCACCTGAGCTCTAGAAAAAGCTGGTAAACCACTTCCAGCTTGTTTTGCATAATACTCTTCATACAATTTGGCATTACAATAGTAAGTCATGTTTATGTGATATGGAGAGATCTACGATTTCGGAAATGAAGTGTCACAGTCACCTTCCCGAACTCGAATAGCACTATGGCTCCTGTGTCATCCCTTATATACACTCAGACCAAGCTAAGTTTTGTCTTTCCAATGGTAGGTAGTACACGTTCTCAAAAGTTTTGGAAATGATGCGCCTATATTTCCCACGCACGTGTACGATATGAAGAAGCGGTACTTTTATATCTCCCACGACATGGCCATGAAGCAAGTCACAGTTAATGTAATAAAATCCTTGGATGACATCGGAGACTCGGGAAGAATTATAAGTATCCAACTTGAAACCGCATTCATTAAACCCCAAAATATTTTGGAAAGTAAGACTCAATGTGACTATTACCCCGCCTCGCCACCCAAACTTTATCACTCACCTTATCTAATTTAAAATCTACCTTATCGTGACGAGGAAGGGGTAATTTTTTAACACAATTGATCTCTCGTATCACACCAGCATGATCCGAATAACGACCTTTTTTCAGAGTAAGTCGATAATTCTTTTTTGAAGACCAGAACACAATGTGAAGAAATCTTCTTCCCCAACGAATATTGAACCAAGTGTTTGGATACTGCATCTCTGCCAGACCAACTTCCCATTCCCCTTGAGATTCAACGGCTGTGCAATTAAAAATCAGTTGAAAATGATATTTGTCAAGTTTCCAAAATCTCAAGTTACCAATGACACATGTGGTAAAGTCTTAATACAAAATAATAGCAAGTTAAACTATACTGAATATTATATTGTGGCTAGGTCATGCAACAATAATTGAAATATGAAAGCGTGTTGGAACTGTTAACCAAGTTGAAACAGGTAAGTTGCCACAATCAATTCACTAGCACTCGTTCTCCGTCATGATACTAAAGCAATGACAACGAGTAGGCCTAAACAACAGAAAATATTCTCAAATATCCTTTTAACATTTGAGTGAATACGTGAGTAGGTAATAAATGAGAGTTCGAGCTCACCTGTACATGTACGTGTACATGTACATGTACATCTCCATAGGATTTAGTGTTAAAATCGTGTACGTGTACAAGATTTTACCGGTTTTTTAGGGTGAGCTCGAATTTTTTTAACACTGAATTGTATCCTAGACGCGCGTAGTTTTACGTACACGTACATGTACCGTTTTGATTGAAATCTGCGGATGACTTTTCCCCATAGGATTCAGTGTTAAATTGCGAGCAAAAAACCGTTTTGAGAGTTCGAGCTCATCGTCTTGTCAATTCTAACAATCCGCATCCGTACAAGATTTTAACACTGAAACCCTATGGAGAGTGTTAAATTGCGAGCAAAAAAAAGTTTTGAGAGTTCGAACTCATCATCTTGCCGATTCTAACGATCCGTGTCCGCACGCGATTTTAACGCTAAAACCCCGTGGTGAGTGTTAAATTGCGAGCAAAAAAACGTTTTGAGAGTTCGAACTCATCATCATCTTGCCGATTTCTAACGATCCGCGTCCGTACACGATTTTAACACTGAATCCTATGGGAAAGGAAACTCGCTTGCGGATTTTTTAGGTCTGAAATCGACTGGCGTGAAGAGGTGATGTTTGAATCCACAAAACCCATTGTTGTAGCATTTCTCGAAAGTGAGACTGGCGCACGTTATTGCGAGGTGGGGGTCCTCGACGAGCACTCGATGGAAAAATGATTTGAAACGAAGAGTGTTGTCGTTGTTGGTGTGGTTGGAAATTCACGAGCCCACTGTCACGTTTTTGATTGATATATATATATATAGAGGAGAAAAAAATATAAATAAATAGTTATTTAGAAAATTAAATATATCAAATCGAATAGATAATAAAAAAAAAAATACGTAAATCATGAGCGATTCTCAGACTATTAGAGTGAGGTTTCTTTTAAACATGCTGATGAGAGCATACGCAATATGCGTGAATGAAGAACTATGTTCCATCTTGTTAGAACGATGCGTCGGATGTCCGGATCATCTAGACTTCGATCACGAGGATCATTCATGTCTGACGATGGAAAGGGAAGATATGGTCGTCATGTATTTCGAACCGGCGTTCGAATGCGTTAAATTCAACGATGTGATCACGTTTTGGAAGAGATTAGTCTTCTGTAAGAATCGAGACAGGCCCACAGATTCGGAAGAACTGAAATTGGCGCGTAGAAGTTTGACTTTAGAAAACAAGGGATGCATCAAGAAATTATTGCTGAACGAAGCAAACGTCTAAGTTTTATTCGTTGATATAAAATAAGGGAGAGTAGAAAATAAAAAAAAATAAATACACACATAAATTTTTTTTTTTATCTAATATTAGAAAGAAAGAAAAAAAAACACAAAATGAGAACCAGAAATAAATTGTATCCGGCATTAGTGGACGACGAGGACGAGAAGCCGAACGGCATTTTGCCGACGGCACCGTCGCTAGAAGAAAAAGAAAGAGGAGAGAGGTATCGCATCGATCAAATCGATCAAATCAGTAGAATCCAAGAGTATCTAACTCGAGAGAGAGATTCTCGTCATTCTCTCAAGAAGAAGTTTTCACGTTTCGTGAAATTCGTGAACGCGATCAACACGACACTCATCACGATTTCTATGGGTTTACACGCGGCCGGCATTGGATTGTTGTCAACCGCGGTCGGCATTCCGATCGTGTTGACCGTAGAAGGAGTGGCCCTCGCCGCCGGATTGTTTAGCACGCTCGGAAACTTTTTGAGTAGGAAATTATATCTGAAGGCGAGGAAACACGACAAGATTCGCATCTTGGCCGACTCCAAGATCGACACGATATCCGAAATGATCTCTATGGCGTTGAAAGATGGTAGGATATCGGACGGTGAATACTTCGCGATATTGAGCGAGAAAACGAAATACGATGCCATGAAAGAAGCCGTGAGAATCAAGACTCGTCAGATCATCAAGGAAGAGATGAAGGATTCTATCGTGGAAAAGGGGAGGAAAGAGGCCAGGGAGGAATTCAGTAAGATGATAGAACTCAAGAGCAGCGATTGAAAAAAAAAATATATATATATAATAAGAACAGAATTTAAAAAAAAAAAATATTAAATTTATATATAAAATAAAAAACGAAATTAATTTAAATAACTCTTTAAAAAAAATGTATTGCGTAAAGTGTAAGAGAGTTACCGAGACGAGTAATTCTAGAGAAGTGCGAACTAAAAACGACAGACGGATGCTTCGTGTGTGGTTCTGTCAAGACGCGATTCGTCAAACAAAAGAACGCGAGCAAAGGTAAAGGCATCGTGAATAAAATGATCAACAATCTACCTTTCGAAATGCATCTGCCCGGTCACAGTTTCATGGGACCCGGAACGAAATTGAACAAGAGACTCCCAAATCATGGAGCAAACCTGTGAATAGGGTGGATGCGTCCATGTACGATCACGATCTGTGCTACGCCGGACATCCCGACACCAAGACTCGCAACGATGTCTGCGACAAAAACATGTTGGGGAGATTGAGAGGCATATCGAATCTGACCAGGAGAGAGAAGATGGAACGTTTGCTGGTTGGCAATCTGATCGGTGCGAAACGTCAATTCGGAAGGGGCGTTCAAAAAAAAAAGCGCATCTGAAAAGAAGAAGAAGAAACGATTATTGACGAGCGAATTGGCCGAGGAGTTACACAAACCCATAGTGCGTAAATTTTGAAAGAGAAGGGTGTTCGTGAAGGGTCTGGATGACATTTGGTCTGCCGACTTGGTCGACATGAGATCGTTTTCGAGGTGGAACGAGGGCGTCAAATATCTATTGACGGTCATCGACGTGTTTTCCAAATACGGTTGGATCAGAGCTTTGAAGAATAAATCAGGACCTTGCGTCGCCGAGGCTCTGAAGAGCTTGTTCGACTCGTCTTCTCGAAAACAGAGTAAATTGTGGGTGGACAAGGGAAAGGAATTCTACAACAAGGACGTTCGTCGATTGGTAGACCTCTACTCGATCGAAAACGAAGAGAAAGCCAGCGTGGTGGAACGTTGGAATCGAACGATGAAGGAGAAGATGCACAGATACTTCACGGCGAATTCGACCAAGAAATACATATACGCTCTGAACGTCTGGTGAAAGATTACAACAACACGTGACACAGATCGATCAAGATGACTCCCGCGGAAGCTAGCGATCCTCAAACGAAAAACGGGTCTACGCGAATCTATATCCCGAGAGATCTAAGATCAGGAAGAAGTCTAGAACGCCGAAATTTGCGGTCGGCGATCGAGTGAGAATCTACGCTTATAAGAAGCACTTCGAAAAGGGTTATACTCCTCGATGGACCTTGGAAATCTTCGTGATCATCAAAATATTTCACACCGATCCGGTGACTTACGAAATCGAAGCTTTGGATGGAGAAGAGATCATCGGAAAGTTTTATGAACAACAATTACAGAAGACGAAGTTTTGATGAAGAACACAAAATTTTTTTTTTTATTTACTCTCTTTGACATTTTCTTGTTTACACACATATATATAAGTGAGGAAAAAAAATAATAATAAAAAATAATTAAAAACTATTTTTTTTAGATAAAGAAAGCAAGTGAATTAATAAACAAAAAAAAACAAACTAAAAATCCTTTAAAATGACAAATATACTAGATATAGCACAAAGCATAGTGAAAGATGAAAGTATTCAAGAATATGAGGTTCACGAATACGAACCGGTAACCGGAACGAGTTTGAACAATGCGGGAGAGATAAGAATCAACGTCGAAACTCAAGATCTATTCGTACATCCTAGCAAGAGTTACATAGTGGTGCAGAGACGTCTCACCAAGGAAGATGGGAGCGACTACGCCGACGACGACACGGTTACTCTTGCCAATAATGGCATCATGCATCTATTCAGTAACATAAAATACATGCTATCCGGACAAGAGATAGAATCTGTTTTTCATCCTGGTCAGGCCACCACGATGTTCGGACTCTTCACGTATCCTGATGATTTTTCGAAATCCAGAGGACTTAATCAGTTGTGGGTGAAAGACACTGTAGGCCCTGCTTGGGCAGGCGCCGCCACGATATTCGACTACGTCGTCAAGACGTCCAGACCTAAAGGAACGTTTTTGTTCAGGATACCTTTGAAACACATCTTCGGATTCGCAGACGATTACAACAAGATCATGTATGGATTCAAACACAATCTGACGTTGATTCGAAAAGGAAACGACGACGCAATAGTGAAACTCACCGCGACCGATGCGGGTAAGATAACTCTACACAAGATATCGTGGTTCGTTCTGCACGTGGAGCCTTCGATCGATGAGAAAGCGCGTCTCTACAAGATCATAGAATCCAAGAGTAAATTACCCGTGGGATTTAGAATGAGACAGTGCGACACGGCTAGCATTCCTCCCTCCACGAATCACTTCGATTGGAGATTGACGGTGAAATCCGCTTCCGAGAGACCGCGTTTCATCGTGATTGCATTTCAGACCGATAGGGACGGGGCTCAGGAAAATAATGCATCGCTGTTCGATCACTGCCATTTGAGAAACATGCAAGTGTTTCTGAACACCACGAGATATCCAGCAATCGATTACAACGCGTCGTTCGACAAGAACGATTTCTCCAGACTATACGGCGACGCCGCTGATTTTAGAAAGAAGTATCATGGTCTAGACGAATTGATGAGCAATCCCAACATATCTCCTGGTGAATACAAGTCGATGTATCCCATGTTCGTGTTCGACGTCAATAAACAGAGTGAACGACTCAAGAGTAGCGTGTTAGACATTCAGATCAAGATGCAATTCGATAGGAACGTGCCGAGAAAAACTGAAGCCTTCGCCCTGGTCCTGTCGGACAGAGAATTACAATTCGAATCGGACGGAAATAAGATGTCGATCATTCGATGAGAGATGAGTATGTGAAAAAAAAATTAATAAACGTTAAAAATGTGGATGTAAGATTAATTAAAAACTAAAATCTCGAAAACAAAATGAATGTTTTTGGCACGAAAACAACAAATCATCTGTTCACTTCAGATTACTACGACGGTAAAATAAAATACTTGGGAAAATGGATTCAAATTGAATATGAAGAACGTAACACAAAAAAGGATGGAATAGTTGTGATTTTAACGAATATCGTTTAAAAGAAAAAGAAGAGTTTGATCTCATAAGATCTAACGAAGAAATTATAAAAAATACAATTTTAAAATGTCGCAAATGTAAGAAACATCAAATAAAAATCGAATCTCAACAAACTAGATCTGGTGATGAACCAACAACCGTATTCGCAAAGTGTATAAATTGTAATCATAAATGGATAGAAAATTAAAAAAAAAAAAAAAAAAAAAAGTAATGAGATATAGAGAGATTGAACATCTCTCTATATCTCATTACTTTTTTTTTGTTTTTTTTTGTGTTTTAATAATCACACATTATTTTTTTTTTTAATTCATTATTTTCCACACGTTCACTGTTTGTTCAAAGGATCCAGTTCGATCAGTAGACTCACCACGGAAGTGGCGGCTTTGGGATTATTGGTTTTCGTGACAAAATTAATCCTGTCTCCGGCGTTCACTTTGAGAGGCATGCCGAACGTGCTAACATTCGCATGTTGATTCTCAGTCTTTTCGACACTGTATCTCTTATCGCTCTCCACACCATTCACCATGAGATTGATGACCGCTCTGTTATTCAAATCCGAGGAAGCCAGACTCATTCGAAGGATTTCACCTCCCAACGGCATGGGATATCCCACCTGACCGTGTTTCGATCCGCTACCTCCATTTCCGAAAGACCACTCGGCTTTTCCCTCATCTAAGGTGCCGGCCTCTTTGACCCACACGGTGATCAATTGTCTAGCATATTTAACTTTCTCCACCACCGAAATCAGGGTGCAGGCATCTGTCATGTTCACGTGATCCGGTAGATTCGTGAGGGCGTGTCCACCCATGTCTAGTTTACCTTCCATGATGTCGCCCTTTCTCCAGACCGAGTTGTCATCCACGTACTTCCTGCTTACTGCGCTGGAATCGAATTTGGGATCGTGATCGAGACCGAATAAATTGTGACCGTTCATGTTGATACCACCCTCCATGGTTCTGCCAGATTCTTTGTTCAGGTAGAGATCTTCCACTTGTGATTCTAGGTATTCTTGCGATTGTATCACGGCAGAATCCACGTAGCCCTTGTTGACCGCGGTTGAGTCCGCATCCGCGTCGTCGATCTTCGACAGATTCAATATCTTGTGGAATCCCGCATTCAGATCCGATTTCATTTCTCGTCCGTCAGACTTTCTCTGTTCCAGATCTATGTAGTGTTTGGTCGCCACGTCCTTGGGATTCGTGGGAGCAGCCACGTTCGTTATCTTGTTATAATTGGCGTTCAATTCTGAGTGCATCGTTTTCGTAACGTATTTTTTTCTCAGGTGTTCGCTGAATCTCGCGTGAGAGTCGTCCACGTATTTCTTGGTCGCAGCATCGGTGGGATCTACGGGATTCGCGATGTTCACCAAATGTTTGGATTTCAGATCGAAATCGTCGGTCATGGTTTTATCCACGTAATTATCCAGCAGGATTCGTTCGAAATCGGCGTTCCCCCTGTCGAATTATTTTTTAGTCGCAGCATCTGCGAGATCTATCGGCTCGGGAAGATTATCATTCATGTTCAAAGGTTCTTCTCGAGGTTCATATCTTCGAACATAATGTTCGTCCAAGTTGGCAACGTCGTAACCATCGTCGACTTCGAACGTCTTCCTCTTCTTTCTCGGGTTGACTTTTTTTTCGTCGTCACTTCTACCAAATTTATCGACTGGCATGTTGTTTTTGTGGGATTTTTTTTGTTTTTTAGAAAAAATATGTTCAAACGCAGTTTATTAAAAATGAACTATGTTATTTTATTTTTCGTTTTTATTCGATTAAAAATTTTTTAAAATAATTTTTTTTATCTTTATATATACTATATAATATAAAAAAAAATCTCTCTCTAATGTAAATCATTGAGAATGTCTTGAAATTGATCTCCTTCAGACCATCTCTTGAGAATGTAGAGACACAGGTGACCGCAAAACACTTGATCTGGTGATTGCACTTGATCCGTGTTGTAACTAACCATCGATTTGTTGAAATAGTTCTTTATTTCTTTTGGCGGCGAGATTCCGTAGCTGTCGAAATAATAATTCTTCTTCTCCCCGTTCTTGAACCACGCCACCCAGTGAGTGCCTTAACCCGATGAATCATCTAGATTTAAAATTCCGCATTCCAATTGTCGAGGTCTTCTCTTCAGCAAGGCATCTCTGGAAAACACTCCTAGAAAATCTTCGATTTTCAAATCTTTTGCCGCATTCAACAGATCGATGTTGGATAGGGGTTCGTTGGGTAAGACGACACTTTCTACGGATATCTTTATTTTCTTATTCATAAATAAGTATATATTTTTTTTTTATTTATTTTATTATAATTTACTAAAAGTGACGTTATTTTTTTTCTATTTTTTTCTTTTTCTTTTTAAACTAACTTTCTCGATGTCACTATCGATTTCTATAATTTTGAATTCGTCTAATTCCTCTTGATTTTCTGGAATCCAATCATCCACATTCATATCGTCTATAGTTAGTTCAATGTCCAATGTCCGAGTGCCAAAGTGCTTATTTTATCATCTAATATGAATCTCTTGTCGTCGTTGGCCGTCAGTGAAATCTTGTTGTCTATTTCGGTATACAAGTCGTGATTTTCGCTTCGAATCGATTTCATAGTCTTATACACCGGACCACTTCCTAACAGACAATCTTTATACTCTTGGAAAGAGATGTTTTTCTTCACCATGCACGCTTTAACTCCTTTGCACTTCTTGATCTCTTCATCATCTTCTAGACGATAAGCATAGAGTTTGGGTCTCAAGCCCACGAATTCGACGATCTGTTTACCGCCGCTCTCGTCCTTAAATTTACCCAACACCTTCTTGTTGTCGTTCGATTGAATGTTGGACGGGTGATCGACGGGATAATTGCTCGTGTCGAACCAATCGACCACGTCCGGAGATATATCTTGGTAGACGTCTTTCGTCTCTATCTCGTAAACTAAACTGTCCATGTCAGTGAACAGTAGTTTGGCTTTGTCGCCAAATTTTCATTTGACATAATAGTGAAACTCGTACATCAATCACTTGCTGATATCTAAGATGATTGGTCCGAGATAATACAGTTTGTCGAACTTCAGGTGCGTCTTTTGCATGTGAACGGCCACTAGATTTTCATCGAATATGGTTCGGTGTTTGTAATTGGGTTTCGCTACTAATGTTTTAGCTCTTTTCTCAGACGTGACGAGTCGAACGTCGGTTCTCTTCCTGATGTTTTCCATCGATTTACCGTACACTCAGTTGTTCATGAGTTTGAAGAAATCTTTTTCAAAATCGTTCTCGGCTCGAGTTCTGAGATTTGAGTTGAGATCGATGTATTTTTTCATCCAAGGCTCTTCGTCGAATCGAATGATGCGATGTATGTCGACTAATTTCATCCCGTAATCAATGTACTGTTTCAAATTCTCGCTGTAGACGGCGTAGTTACGTTTGTTAAATAAATTGGGAATGAGTTTTTCCTCGTCTCCCTCGTTCGGTTCCATTCATTTGGGAGCCAGCGGATAATCGTTGTGTAGATCGTGTAATTCTTTCGGATAGTTCAAATCGACTTCTAAAATGCAAGGATAGTCTCTCCATTTTTGCATCTCTTCCGGTTCCTTTACCCATTCGAAATTTCCAATCGGTAAAGGATGACTCATAGCCCAACCATACAGATTATTAGCGTCCCAATACTGTATGTATTTAGTCGATCATTTCGAATCGAAGCCTTCTTTCATGTAGGGATTGTTAGCTTCAGAATGTCTGTGGGAGATCATCGATACGCCACCTCTCGCAGCCCTTTCGAACATGAGCAACATGTCCACGTCGTATAATAATTCCAATTGGACTTCGGTGGTCTTCAACAGAGCGTCCCACGCCAAACCGGGTGCAGTGAAATACCAAGCGGGATCCAGATCGTAATTTCGACAACAGACGTCTCGAAAATTTTCGAACACGTCTGCCAAGAGTAGAACGTCGGTCTTCAGATAGAGATCGTGATAATCTCTCATGGTTTTCTGATCGAATGATTTCCACACGTTTTTAGCATGTTCGTAATCCTCGTCGGAAATGTCAGATTCGTATAATTTCGAATAAAAATCTTCTTTCGAAGGTAGTGCGGTGTCTTCAAATCTCTTTAGATTGTTCATGTAATCATAAGGATAGACTCATTTCCTCAACATGACGTCTACTCGTTCTTCGAAATGTTCGCTCGTGAGTTTAAATTTATCCTTGCTCATGTTATCGACTAATTTTTCCAGAGCGGTCGACATGAATTTAAAACTGTCGATGAAACGTATGGCTCTACGAATGAATTTCGTTTTTTCTTTCAACGTCTCTCCGTCGATTACTCTTTTCTCCTCCATGAGCTTCCATTTCATGAAGGAAATGTATCTTTCTTCGCTGTTCGCGATGCAATTTAATTCTTCGTGTGAGGTGCCGAGATTTTTCACGAACAGATGACTGTCGTAACCCGAGAGATTTTGAAACATCACCGGATAGAAAGCGGCATCTCGATATTTTAAATTACACTTGCTGTGAGCCGGACCGCGATACAGACCCGTGTAATGATCGTGGTCTCTGACCTTCCTATTTTCCATCGAATTCTCGTCGAACGATTGTCTGCATATGTGACATTCAGTGGCTCTGTTATTTTCGTCCTGCTGCTCTCGCGTGATGATCATTTTTGCCGGAGTTTTGAATTTGTCGTATAACATTTGAAGTTTCCATTCTAACTCTTCAACGAACCTTTGAGCCATGTCGTCGTCTTCACACTGTTTCGTGTAGGTGTAGGGACCCATGTCGTGTTGCGAGTCGAAAGCGCATTTCACGTAAATGCAATAGCCCGAAGGTATGTGTTTTTGATATCTTTCGACGTAACTTTGAAGAGCGTTGGGTTGACAGGAACTCATTTTCGCAGTGAAACATTCGAAATCGGCGTACACGATGAATGGTACTTTTAACCTTCTATTGTGATTTTCAAACTTCACGATGGTGTTGGGTTTGGGCATTTCGATGGCGACACCTTGATTTTCGTTGCAATATTCCTGATGTTTTGCCAATGAGTCTTCGCTGTGAAACACATTCATGCAATTGTAACATAAAGATATCTTTCCGTTATGATTATTATTTTGTTTTGACAGTAATCTACTCGGATGTTTAACCCAACAATAATGACGATTGTCACCATTCGAAATCAATAATAAAATAATCGTCTTTTCTCTTCCGAGATACGAAGTCAGTATGAGAGGATGGATCTTCCGTTTTTCGTCATCGTATCCCAAGACGTTCACCGCAACGGTGGGATTTTGAGCCTCGAAACATTCAATGTGTTTTAACTGTGTTGGAAAAGTCACTCTGGTCCAATCGAGATTTTTAGAAGTTTCCTCGTACTGAGAAACTCTATCGGAGTTTATTTTGACAGGGTATAAAGCGGATGTGACTGCCCATTTAAAACACTGATCATCGTTATTTTTCACGTTGATCACAGCGTATTTCTTAGCGAGGAAATACGGTAATTTCATGTAGGAAGACCCTTTCAACAAATCGTTTTTAGTTATGTGAATTTCGAGTTTCAACATCTCATCGAATGTCCAATTACTACCTTCATGTTGATAATTCGCGAGAGATGTCAACATCTTGTCTTTCATCTTTTCGAAAACGTCCGATAAATCTGAACCTCGAAATACGGGTTCGATGTTAGATCTGAAATATGCATTTTTCACGATGCTCTCGCCGGACTTCACGTCGATTTTATTCATCACGCAATGGAGTATCATCTTAATTTTTAGTCCCACGTTCATGTATTTGGGAAACAAATCAAATACCTTTTTCTTCACCCGTTCCATGAACAATTTCGGATCGATTTTCTTCAATGAGGGAACCACGTCGAAAGTTTTAAAAATGCCTTTGATCGCACTCTCCCGTTCCATGGACTTCGATTGAAATAGTTCTGCGGCGAGTCGCGCTAGATATTCTTCTCCTTTCCCTTCGTCTATTGCTCGTTGAAGTTCGCTCGATATATCTTGTTTGCCTAGAATCTGATGTGCATCACTCGTTTTCGTTTTTCTTTTCTTTTCTTTGGAAACTTGAAGTTCTTCTTCAACGGCTTTTCGTTTAGTCGTCTTCTTATTTTTCACAATCGAAACATTTTTGGTTTTTTTTCGACGTCGGCATTTCGATTCCTTTCACTATCTTTTTCTTCTTCTTCTCATTTTTCACAACCGATGTATTTTTTGACATCGTTGCTATCGGCATTTTGTTTGCCTTTTCATCATTTCGCAAATGTTTCTGTATGACTTCAATCATTTTTGATTTAGTTCTATGATTTCTGAAATGTGAAATTTTTAATAGTTTACAAATCTCATTTAACTGAGGTACAGTTTTCTCATTTAAATTTTCCAATTTTTTTTTATCTGTTTTTTCATTTTGTAAGAATATATTTTTTCGTATTTTGTATTTTAAATAATTTGTTTAAAAAGTTTTGTTTTTTTAATGGGAAAAAAAAAATTTTTTTGATGAAATTAATCGATTTTTTTTATGTTCCTTAACGTTAAAAAAAAACGAGAAAAAAAGGATGTTAAAAATTTAACTTATATATATAAAGAGAAAAAAAACTTTTTAAACAAATTATTTAAAATATAAAATTTAAAATAAACATTATTTGTAAGAATTCATAAAAAAACAAATAATCGATCATGACAACAACACCTAAAAGATGCGAATTGAAATTGAAACGAGACGAGAAGTATGAGAAATCCAGTTTTAATATCTATACATTACAACCACACCATCCCATCGAATTGAATGAGGTTGAGATGGTGGACTTAGAGCGCTACTACCACAAATATCGAATGTGTTTGAAAGTGGATGAAGCCGCGCTCGATTTGTTTTACGAGTACCAAAGCGAACTGTTGATTAATATCATCATCGCCGAAGACAGAGAATTCGACAGGGGTGATTTATTGTTGTCCTATGGAGGTTACATATATCCAATAATCTCACCCGAACTCGTGAAGAAATCGGGTGGTGAGAGCGCATTCGCCTATGAAAAAAAACTCAAAAGAGTAAAGATGAACATTCACACCATTTTCGTATGTGGAAAAATGACGAATGTCAACTTGCTAATAACGGACTTGGAAATATAAACAATAGAGAGATTGAAATTAAAAATTTAACTTTTTATATATATATATAAAGAGAAAAAAAAACTTTTACTAAAAAAAATTTTACATTAAAGAAAATTAAAAATTAAAAAAACAACTTTTTTATATATATATAAAGAGTAAAAAAAAAAAATTTTTTAAACAAATTATTATTTAAATACAAATTTTAAAATATACATTATTTGCAAGAATTCGTAAAAACAAAAAAAAAAACAAATAATCAATCATGAAGACAACAACACCTAAAAGATGCGAATTGAAATTGAAACGAGTCGAAACATATAAGAAATTCGGTCATAAAATCTATAGATTACAATGACACGATCCCATCGAATTGAACAATGTCGAGACGAAGGGCTTAGAGCACAAATACGAGAAATATAAGATGCCTCTGAAATTGGACGAAGCCGCGGTCAATTTGATTTATGAGTACCAAAGCGATCTGCAGAACATCGTCATCACCGAAGATAGAGAATTTGACAAAGACGATTTGTCGTTGCCCTATGGAAATTACATATTTCCAAACATCTCATTCGAACTCGTCAAGAAATTGGGTGGTGAGAGCGAGTTGACCGATGTAAAAAAACTCAAAAGAGTAAAGATAAACATTCAAGACGTTTTCGAAAAAGGAGAAGACACGAGCGTCAACATGCTAATAACGGACTTGGAAATATAAACAATAGAGTGATTGATTTTTAGCGAAGAAAAATGAAAAAAGAAAAAAGTAATGAGATCATCTTTAGATCTCATTTACTTTTTTTTTTTTGTTTTCCTTCTTCTTCACTATCATCATAATATATTATAATAACGTTTCCTTTCCTCTCAGTTTTCAGTGTCGATTCTTCTTCTTTTTTTCTTTTTCTTTGTGATGTGATACGTTTATGGTAACATTTTTGTTTATAGTCCAGGCACATTAGACATAAAAATGAGAAAGTAAGGAAAAAAATCGGAGAAAGCTGATTTTTTTATATGTTTCCGGGACACACATTGCGGATAAAGTGTGAAAAGTCCCCGCGAATCCGAGTTGAGCTTTTTTAGTTATAGCGTTTTTTTGATGAAAAAAATTTTTTTTTAAAAATTCGACCCAGCTCCATATTTCTCATTCTTATTCACCTTAGTAGGGTGAGAATCATAAATATCGTGCTGAATTATATTGAGAATACATATCCCCAACAGAAAATGCCAACTTTGTACCAATCCTCACACTCAATGGTGAAATATTCACGAAAATGTACAAAATTACGAAAAAAAATTTATTGTTTTCATACACACAACGGTACACAACGTCCATTAAATCAAATCTACGACTACTTTGGGAGTTAAATTATATATCAAAAATTGCAGAAAAGCAGTGGCTTTATAATGATATATAACAATAGTCATTTATTCCATAATGAACTGGTGAAACGTGTGAAATATTAACCATACCCCCTAAACTCAAATTCAAACGGCATCGACTTTTCTCATTCAAATACCGTATTATAGCATCATTGTTTCAATTTCCATGTTCGATTAAATCACATAATGTGGTGTTCGCCTACACTCAAGATGCATTGGCATGTAATGTGTGCACGTCTTCGTCAGATAAGTTGACAAAAGTTTTCGTTAGACTCGGCGGCTTCCATATGATTATGTCATATTTAGGGGCAATAGGTTCGATCATGGCTGGTAGCGGCTTGGATGAACTTTGGGGGACTGTTTATGCTGGTGGGTCAATCCATCATTTGATCAGTGGTCATGCATATTCAAGAGCAGTTCGTGCCCATTTGCTAACACAAATTGCCATTACAAAACTTGTGTGTGAAGAAAGCCGAACACTAGATAACATAGACTGCACAGAAGTCAATGAAATATTCTGTGGACTTGCCAGAGGTGACTGTACAACAGCTGACGCTGTCAATCAAGAAAGTGTCAACCATCTACTGTCAAAATTACACGAACTGCTCCAGAATGCGTCCGTAGGACGCACAGGAAAGCTTTGGGTACAATACTACGAGCAAATAGGTCTTCTCCAGTTGTTCTTGAGAGCAGAGCGCACAGGCGACTGGGAACTCCACACATATTGTGTTCGCAATATGATTCCAGTATTTCACGCAGGTGGTCATTTTGCATACGCAAAAAGTTCTCATCTCTATTTGCAGCAGATGAATGAGCTAACAGAAATAATGCAACAGGATGATTTGAAGTTGTTCACTGAGAAAGGTTACTTTACCATAAGGCGCTCAGATAAATTCTGGGACGGGATATATTCTGATCAGACCATAGAGCAGTGTTTAATGAGAATGTTCAAGCTCCCTGGTGGTCTCGCACATGGCAGGGGAATAACCGATAGCACTGTTGCGAAATGGGTACATGGACTACCTCTTTGCCTTCCGATATGTAATGCTCTCGAAAATTTTGTTCATGTTCACACTGGTCATGGCGAACAACATCGGGATCTCCGTCAAAGTTCACAATTGACTGATGCCAATGATATCACCAAATTATTGAACTGGCTCAGAGTGCATTCCCCCTTTCAGAATAGAGATCCACTACAATTAGTCTCTATAGCGACCGGGCTTGTGGCCGACGAAACTGTGAACTGTGACCAAGTTCGCAAAATTGGTGAATGTTGCGTATCGAATGTTGTAAGCAAAACGTTCAACAGCATCAAACTACGACGTGTTGACACTGTGAAGTCTTTCGCATCGATGGCAAATAGCATCAAAGTCCGTGGAAGTAAGGTAGTGATTGACCCCACAATTCTGTTCAACCGCATCACATGTGTTATTCAGTCACAAGCATAGATGGAAGAGTATCTCAAATATGAACTCGCCCCAAAACCACCAGCATTGTTTGATTCTGCTGGAATGAGGAAGACACAGAAAAGCACGCTCGGTAAGATCCTAAAAACATACGGTTCCGAGCAAACTAAAATCCCAGAACATTCTCTGTTTGTTGTAGATGGTGGATTTTTATTGAGGGCAATTGTATGGCCTAAACAGTCGTCATATAAGGACATATGTACATCATATTCCAATTATCTAGTGAGACATTTTGGGGCGAACGTCGTGGTTGTTTTTGATGGTTATGCTTGTACAATGTCGACAAAGGGCATGGAACAAGCTCGTAGATCTAAAGACAGGTATTCCATTGATATCAATATCTCACCCGAGTTACCAGCCACCACACCCCAATCCGATTTCCTTGCAAATGCCAAGAACAAAACCCAACTGATCGATCTTCTAATGCAGGAGCTATCTGCTATCAATATTCAGCCCAAGCAGGCCGAGGCTGATGCTGATGTACTGATAGCCGAAACTGCACTTGACATCGCTCAAGATGACAACAATGTTGTCGTTGTGGGAACAGACACAGACCTGTTAGTCATTCTTACCTCTCGAGTTCAACCGGGATGTAATATTCACATGATGTATTCCATTACCCCAAACTTACTAGTTTCAGTTAGTGAAATAGCAACCAAAATGGGTGACCATAGAAGCAACCTCCTTGTAGCACATTCTATAAGTGGTTGTGACACTACTTCTGCACTTTTTCGAGTTGGTAAGAAGAAAGTATTCAGTACAATTGTCTCCGATGTTACTAGCGACTCACAACAGTATGTCAACACAATTTTGGCGGATGACAGTACACCAAGTGCAGTAGCCGCTGCCGGGGAACAACTTCTCCTGATCTTATACGGGAGTAAAACTGTTTCCTCTCTCGACCAATATAGATATGTCACTTACAAGCGTTATGTAGCAAAATCTAAACTGAATAAACCCATCGACCTAGCCTCACTCCCACCAAGCAGCGATGCTGCACAACAACATGTCTACAGATGTTATCTCCAGGTCCAACAATGGCTGGGCACTTCGCTTCCTCCGACGGATTGGGGGTGGTCGCTAGACAATGGACTTCTTGTACCGACTGCAGCCACAAAGCCATGTGCCCCCAATAACCTACTGAATCTGATCAGTTGTGGTTGCAAGAGTGCTTGTACAAAAAGGTGTGGGTGTAAGAAGGCAGGACTCTCTTGCTCAGGTTTGTGTAATTGCAGTTCGGATTCTTGTAACAACCACAGAAACACTGTCCTGTCGGAAATTTCTGAGTTCGATGAATAATATGTATATAGGTCATGTCATTTCTGTATATAGCGTTGATAATAGTCAATGTAACTTAATCCATGTTGATTGATTTGTACATTCTGTAAATATTATTTATTGATTTTTGTACATTCTGTAAATATTATTTATTGATCTAATGCTGCCAGACACAGACGTGTCTGTTCGGTCCCAAGCCCGAAAATAGTTGAGTTCTCATGCTGACGAATTTTATGCCAAAAGGGGAACTCGGCCAGAAGCAGAGGGGGTCTTCCATAATGTCTATTTTGTAAGCAATGATAAAAGTCTTCAAATGGTGGTGGATTTTTTATCGTCTGTCCAACTAACATCCCGTTCTGTACTACGACCCTTTGGGCAAATCCGTTAGGAAAATCGTCATTTTTTGCGTAAATCCGATACTTTTTTGTGAATTTTCAATAATTTTTCACAGAAATTGTCACAGAATGCACATTTTCCTCTAGGTAAATGTATATTAGACATTATGTAGCTCGAAATACGCGTAAACAAAAAAAAAAGTTGGATCAATTCGAGGTTACAAAGTTCGTGCGATTTTTTTTTTTTTTTTTCAAACGCGTTTTCAAAAAAAGGCTGTAGAAAAAAAAGCTCAACTGGGATTTTAGGGGACTTTTGTCTAATCGTTCAGTGATATGTACTCGACATTCCCTGAAAAAATCAGCTTTCTCCGTTTTTTTTCCCTAGTGAAACCTAATGTTCTTGGGCTATTATCCAAATCATAATTATGAATGAATGTTGTGCATCTCTTGGTAACACTCGCATCATTACCATTCTCTTCAGAAGGTAGTGGTGACCGTGGAAAGCATCTTCTCATTCTCAACCGTATATCCCGCGCTTTATCTCTCTCTTTCCTTAGATATCCATCATTAGCATCTAACCATTTTTTTATTTCTTCGCTCTCTGTCTTGTGATGTTTGTCATTATCGTCAAATTCATCCAGGTGATAAATTCTCCACCTTGTCATCCTGATGATAAAATTATTTCTCCACCTTTTTACTAATTTTAAATATATTATTTTATACTTTCTATGATTTTATATATTTTATATAATTTTATATTTATAATAACATATTCAAAATCGGTATGTTCTTAAACGGCGAATTCTCACCGAGCAACAAACCCTTGCTGAGTCGCTTGACGTTCCGTCCACTCTTCAGATAGAGACCGTTTCCTCTCAGAGAGTTGCCACCTCTAACGGGTTCTAGATACAATCCTTTACTGCTGTCGTCTACGTGAACGCAACACACGGCTCCTCCCTTCTTCAAAAACAGTCCGCTGCCACCCATTAATTTCTCAACTGCCGAACTAGCGAGTCCCGTGAGAGCTCCCACGCCGAGAGTCTTTCCGAGAAAGGGTAGCACCTTTGCGGCGAAGGGTAATGCTTTTGCGGCTATTCCTGCCAATAGCGGTAGGAAACCACCTTTCATTCTCAAATTGTATCTCAATTGAGCGGGACTCATTCTCACCGTCAACCCTCTTCCATCGCGAATCGCTTTCTCCATCTTTTTGATTTGACTTCTGGTCCAGGCGATCGCATCCTGACTGCCTCTCATCAGATCTTCGTGAGTGAATTTGAATCTCACCGCCTCGCCTTGAGTTGTTAACGCTCTCTTAAGTTTCTTCTTCTGTCCTGCAGATATGTTCACGTTTTTAACCACGTATTCTGTCATAATTCTGTTTGTTTTTTAAATATATTTACTTCAATTGTTTCTTGTTTAATAATTATATTAAAATAATTTTGTAAAAATTAATATTACCGTTTATTTTATTTTTGTTATCTATATATATAATTTTTTTTTTTTTTGCTTTTATATTTCTCTTATGTGAAATCGTATCGTCACTCTCTCTCCGCGAAGATCTAACAGTTCACCATTTTGATCCGTCAATGTGGTTTTGAGACTATACAACGTGTCTAAAATCACTGGTAGATAAACTAAATTTCGAGGTCGCTCCACGATCTTATAACCCGGCGACACGTTTGGAAAGAAGGAATAGATCATCGGTTGAGCGCTACCATTCATGTAGCTTCCAGCAATCACGTCCACGTTCACCAGAATGCTATTGACAGCGAGAATGTCGACCGTATTTTCAGATGCCACGTGGCCTCGATACATCTTTCGATCGAATCCCAACATCTTGCCTATAGAATCGTCCGTGTTGAAATCCACACGAAAATTATCTTCCAAATCCAACATCGTCTGTAAAGTATTAGGATTGGGAGCGAGTCTGATCTTGTTGCTTCCCTTTCCATCCGTCTTCATTCGCGTCTGAATGTAATGGTTCAAATCGTCTATGTCGTAACTCCCTTTGGGAATTCGAATCTCCAACCAATCCACTCCGTCGGAATACTTGAACGAGTTATTCTTTTCGGTGACGTTGGGAAAGGAATAATAAGTCTCCAGATTCACCAAAGCCATCTCGTATCTTTTCCCTCTATTCAATTCGATGGAAGGTTCGAATTTCGTAGCGAATCGAGTCGAATCACCACTCACCATGATTTGAATGGATTGTTTCGCAGCCGTATTCTCGGCTATCCGTTCTAACAATTCTCCATGTTCGAACATTATATTTTAATTTTTATCTTTTTTTATTCAAAACTAATTATTTGAAGATTTATTATTTTTCTAATTTTTATTTTCACGCTCTATCTTATTATTATTACCATCGGAAACATAAAACTCGTCGAATCCGCACCGATATTTTCTGCAATTAAATTCGCTCGTCAAATCGATCATGACGAAATTGTAAAGTCCACCATCCCAAACCCTCTTGCAGAATGTCCTGAATTCCGCAGCGCTCATGTCATTTGCGACGTGATCGCCGTAGATGTGATTGAGATTCTTGAGATCTTGGCGAAAGAGACATAGAAAATTAGCGTTCTCCCTTATCGTCTGTCTGGGCAATCGAAAATAATTCTGCGACAGGTAGAAACAGTTCACGTTGCTGTGTCGACCCCTAACGTAATACGATTCGCATCGGTTCTGTCTCTCCAAAAGCAGATCGTCGAAAATCATGAGATTCTTATCTTCCGATTTCGGTTCTCTAGGATCCGGAACGTCGCTAGCGTTCTCATAAAATCGACATTCGACGTTCGAAGATGCATTTCTCTTCATCAGCTCCATCGCCGCTGTCCAAAATGGTCGAGAGCGGAGCTCCACTCTTGTCGAATTCCTCCCTACTGTCAAAGATTCTGGCTATGACGTCCTTGGGCAATCTGCGATCCATGCACTCTCGAAGCAATCTGTATTCGGGTTGAAACAAGCTCTTGCCAAACACGAACAATCTGTCGTAATCCAACCAGTCGGGTCGGGACAACAGATTCATCAACAGATTGGTCTTTCCACAATTCGATTTTCCCACTATCAAACCTCTTATGCTCTTGGGAAAGAACTCGTTATTCGACCTCTTGGTCGCGGCGTCGTTCCAAGACATATCTTTAATGTTCATCTTTGTTTTATTTTTGTTTGTTTGTTATTTTAGATTCTTTTCAAACACAAATTTTTTTTATGTTTTTCAAACTCTGTTTTTTTTAATATTATTATTATTATTTATTTATATCGCACCGTCGCGAGTTCTCTTCAATCCGGATCCACTCATCATTTTGACTAAATCTTGTATGGGCACCACGGCATCCTTTAAATCTTTCCAATTTTTCAGCATTCGCTCTAACACAGCTCGCTTCACCGGCGGACTGATCAACTTGTCGATCAACGCGTCGGCTACCCTCTTGCCAGCCACAGAAGCTATCCTACCACTGGCTTCGGAAGCGGCTTTCTTACCAGCATCCAAAGCCGTCTTCTTACTGACCTCAAACGCGGTCGATGCGAGTTTTCTACCCGCATCGCTCGTGAATGCTCGCATTATAGAATCAACGATGCCAGAACCGCCTTGAACGTAAGTCCTGACGTATCCCCTGTTCTTTATCACCAACATATTTTATTTTTATGATATATTTTTGTTTTTTTTCACTGGTAAATCGTTTTGTCGTTTTTAAATACTTTTATTATTCTAGTGTAAGAATTTACTGTTTTATTTTTTGTTTGTTTGTTTGTTTCTCTCTCTCTACTTATTATTATATACACATCAATCCTTCAATTCGTTCATCAGCCTTTTATACTGGTTTTTATTCAAAACCTTCTGTCTCAACAATTCGTCAGATACGGCAAATATCTGATTATCTAATCCTGTGTTACCAGCCCGTCTGCTCCCCATCAACAAACTCAATCTCTGAGACAGAGCGTCGGGATCGCTCGGAAGAAAAATAGCGGTTTTCACCCCTTTGCCGGTCACCGCTTCGAGGAACTTCTTGTTCATCTCCCATATGGGCTTCACTATTTTCGTCCACTTGTAACCTCTGTTGGCTTTGGGTCTCGTCTCTCTGGCATCGTTATTTCTATTCATGGCGTGGGTCTGAACTAGAATGTCGCCGTAATTGTCGAAATCCTGTTCCGTGAAATCTCCAGGCTTGTCATAAAGGAGCAATCTCTGCAGACCATCGGTTACTTTATATTTATTCGAACCCACGATCAATTCGTCATCGTCCATTTCCACCAACGTATCACCTACAAAAGTTCTACCCTCAGAATCCTTATAAATTCCATACGACTGATCTCTCTTACCGCCATCATCATCGGACGATGCGACGCTACTAGTGGTGATAGTCGAAGCCGTATCATCAGACTCGCTCATATCTGTTTGAATTCCTGTGGGAACGTAATCCGGTGTAGATTGAATGGAATACCGATTTCCAAAACTAGGAGGCAACAAACCCATTCTCAAAGAACTCTCCTTTATGGGTCTCAATTCTTCGACTATCTCCTTCCTGCTTCGCTCTTGACCCTCCGTCTGAGTTCCATCTCACCGAGACGTCTGCTTCTCTCAGCAGCCTGAATGTTCTTCTTAGAACGTTCATATTCGGCTAAAATTCGATCTCGGCGTCTAGGATCCATCTGGAAAAACATCTTTCGTTTTAATTGTTTTTATTTATTTTTCAAAATTAAATGTTTAATTATATTTTTATGTTTTTGTGTTTTAAGTAATAAAAAAAAAACTCTTTCCGTCTTAATATAATATATAATAATCTGAAAATATTCACATCTCAAACTGACTGTGTTAATTGAAGTTTAAAAAAATACGTTTAAACAGTACATGACAAACCGGTTTCTGATTTAACGCATTTTGACAGTAGTGTTTACATTTTGTCAAAAGATCTTCATTCATTCACACATCAATTCACCGAGTGTCGAATTAAGAGAGAATCCTTTTTGATGACTGCGATTGCTATCATGAATATATTAAAAATTTTACCACTCAAAACCTAATTGAGCGGAAAATGCGTTTTAAACATTCCGATAAGTGTTTTAAACAAACGCTTAACAGTCAATCTCTCAATCATTGCAAAACACAAATATCTATTACAGATCAACTCCCCTTCGAACAAAAAAACCCTCAAAATCAATTTCTATCCGTCCCATCAACAGAAAACATCAATGTCTATAATACAGACTATATTCATAATCGACTCTTTTTGAACAAAAAACCTCATTCACTCATTACGATAACATGTGTTAGTTTTTTGGGGACTGGACTTTTTGCCGAAAGTACATTTCGCCGGAACGGAAAATTGGACAGTTCGCCGAACATTTGGACATTTCGCCGGAAAAAAGCTAGACTTTTCGCCAAACATTTGGACACTTCGCCGAAACTTTGGACACTTCGCCGGAAAAAAAGACTATTCGCCGTAAAATATCAGACAGTTCGCCGAAATAAATTTTCCGGCGAACTGTCTGATATTTTCCGGCGAATAGTCTTTTTTTCTCCGAAAAAAAAAAGATTATTCGCCGGAAAATATCAGACAATTCGCCGGAAAATTTATTTCGGCGAACTGTCTGATATTTTACGGCGAATAGTCTTTTTTTCCGGCGAAGTCTCCAAAGTTAATTCTTAGTGATTTTTCTGGAAATTATAAACAACAACACAAGATTTTTTTTATTATTTTTATATCGAAATAACATTGATTTGCAAATAACACAAAACTGTAAAAGCAGTAATGACAACATAGTAAATTTTGAAGTGCATAATACATGTGTACATAAAATATAGCCTATTGGTCTCCTTGGATAGGCAATAAATATCTTTTCGGGATTTTTTTTTGTTTGTTTTTTTTTTTGTTGTTTTTGTTTTTTGAGGGGGCGGGGGTTGGGGAGAGACAATTTATCATAAGATGTAAGTTAGCCACTGTTTTGGGCGATTTCATGGTAAAAACTGTGACAGCTAGGTTGCCACCCTTCGTTACCCTTTCATCGTACTTGCATGGGAGGTAGTCCAAACTTGGGCCCAAAATCCATAATATAATTTTGGGGTTTGGTACGCCATGTACCAAGCCAACAAATTATATTAAGGATATTTGATTAATGGTGGCGCTTTAACAAGTCCTCAGATACCAACTGTGCCTGAGTTGGGAGTAGCCCAGCTTCCTCCCATAAGAGTTGAACCAACAAATAAAAATTCATGCCAGGTCTATTTATTTTGGTATTCAGTCTATGATTCCAACCTTCAGTGTCATTGTTAGTACGCACGTGTTGGTCGAATACTGACCATCATTGTACTGGAAACGTTGAATTATTTAACCAAAATGATTCAATGTAGCTTAAAAGATTACAGAGTGGTCCATCACGGTTGGATGTACAAACAGCTTTGAAGGAAAAAAATGTATGTTGAATATGGTTAGCAGGTAAAAATGGTAAGCACATCAAACGTCTGATAAAATGGTATGTGTTTAATCTTTTTTATACCGTTCAGTCAACCCACACTGCTGAACTTTCCTCCACACAGCCTGTGTCCAGTGGAAGACACACCCCTTCGGCTGGGAAAAGCCATACGAATGGTAAGCTGGAAACATAAATCGTTGAAATCACTTACGAGGGGTGTAAACTGTGAACAATAACTTCTTTCTTTACTATGGATTGAAGAAAAAATAAAACATATTGTGGAAGTATCTGGAACTGAATGGTCTGTAAAGAATTATTACCGATTGATAAGTTGGTGGACGACGGAAAAAAGGTTATACTGGTTACTTTTTATCATTTTCATTGAAAAAAAAATTCGGCGAATTGTCTGTTTTAAAAATGTTTTGTTTCGGCGAACTGTCTTTTTTATTAGAAAAAAAAAAAATTCGGCGAATTGTCTCTTTAAAAAATTTATGTTCCGGCGAACTGTCTTTTCTATTGGACAGAAAAAAAAATTCGGCGAACTGTCTTTTTTAAAATTTTAAGTTCCGGCGAACTGTCTTTTCCGGCGAAATGTACTTTCGGCGAAAAGTCCAGTATTCAGTTTTTTTACTTCAGGAAGACGTGACTGGGTTCGCAAATTTCCAACACACCGACAACGACAACACTCTTCGTTTCAAAACATTTTTCCATCGAGTGCTCGTCGAGGACCCCCACCTCGCAATAACGTGCGCCAGTCTCACTTTCGAGAAACGCTACAATGGGTTTTGCGGATTCAAACATCACCTCTTCACGCCAGTCGATTTCAGACCTAAAAAATCCGCAAGCGAGTTTCCTTTCCCATAGGATTCAGTGTTAAAATCGTGTACGGACGCGGATCGTTAGAAATCGGCAAGATGATGATGAGTTCGAACTCTCAAAACGTTTTTTTTTGCTCGCAATTTAACACTCACCACGGGGTTTTAGCGTTAAAATCGCGTGCGGACACGGATCGTTAGAATCGGCAAGATGATGAGTTCGAACTGTCAAAACTTTTTTTTGCTCGCAATTTAACACTCTCCATAGGGTTTCAGTGTTAAAATCGTGTACGGATGCGGATTGTTAGAATCGACAAGACGATGAGCTCGAACTCTCAAAACGGTTTTTTGCTCGCAATTTAACACTGAATCCTATGGGGAAAAGTCATCCGCAGATTTCAATCAAAACGGTACATGTACGTGTACGTAAAACTACGCGCGTCTAGGATACAATTCAGTGTTAAAAAAATTCGAGCTCACCCTAAAAAACCGTTAAAATCTTGTACACGTACACGATTTTAACACTAAATCCTATGGAGATGTACATGTACATGTACACGTACATGTACAGGTGAGCTCGAACTCTCATTTATTACCTACTTACGTGAAGATCATGAAGTGCATAGAATATTAGTTGATGCTAGCACATTTTTACATTAATTCATGTTGTGTCTGGTGCATTATAAAGCATTTTTCCCAAAACATTGTCCGGCATATTTCTACTCTGAGAACCAGACACCCATCCCTTCACCAACATGTATTTGTCTCGCAAAAATTTTTGGTCCCCCCCTCCCCCCCCCCCCCCCCCCCCCCCCCCCGGTTGAATAGGGCTTTCAGCGATATCATGAATTCATGATTAACAAAATGTTGGGACATCCCCACCCACCCACCCACCCACCCACCTACGTGGCTACGCAACTGGTTACTACGAAATTGTCAAAGTTTCTTGTTGCACATTATAGGATATGGATAATCGTACCCTGTACGACTCGTACTTTGGATGATTCGTACATTTCCCTGGACGATTAGTACCCGATGTGTGGACAATTCGTTCCTTTTCCACGGACACTTCGAACCATCTGTCTTGACGATATCCTTCCTCTGGACAGTTCGTACCCTCCTCCGGACAATTCCCCTCTGGACAATTGGTTTCCCGCTTAATTAACCCGAGTCTGATCAACTGTCACCCTCTGAAATATACATGGAGATGGAGTTGGGGGATATAAATTTGAAGAGAGAGAGAGAGAGAGAGTAAAAGGCGATAAAAATCAAAAGGCGATAAAAATCAAGTTGGATTCCAGAATTACACGATATGTACCACGGTCGATATGTACCAATCGATATGTACCAGGCGTCAGCAGTGGCCTATATGCATCACTGAAAAAGTCGATATGTACCACTGAAACAGTCGATATGTACCACCTCTAAAAATTTAAAAGTCCATATGCACCCGGGGAAGGGGGGGGGGCAAAAAAAATGCGTGAACAAATTTTTTGACCCACCCACTCTTTCCTGCATATTTTTTCCATGACATTTTGGAGGACCCACCCCTTTCTCATATATTTTGTATTCAAAACTTTGGCACTCGAACACCAACTCGAAACGCGTAATGCACACTGATTCAATGCTTATTTTTATAGATCCAAACATGTTTCCATTTACTCTATCAGATGCATTTTTCAAGACTTACCAGATTCACATCAGTTCAAAAAGACACAATACTGTATAACTTGAACCCCGAGTGGACCCGGGCATAATAGGTCCACTTATGGTAGTTAACGCATAGCAGCGATGACCTGGCTGTTCGTACAGACATTTTAATACTATATTGATGTAGTAAATTCTAAGGAATTTGTTTTATCCTTATGCTGAGGTGTCTGTGGATGAGCTTGTTAGTTCCTCCAGTGGTTGGTGGATTCCTTTGGCCATCCAATGTATGAGACCAAATCAAGACAAAGTAATCGGAATCTACAAATGCTGCAGTGTAACATCCACTTCTATCTCTTTCTGTTGATCTTTCTTTCTCTTTCTGTTTTCTTTATCAGGGAAAGGCAGGAAGACAGCCAATCTGGCTATGCCTTCCCCTGCCAGTACACAATGTATTAATTATATGGATTTTTTGTAATTATATGTAACATATGCTATATCTTTGTTGAAATCTTTAGATTTAAAATGTATATGTTATATGTATACATTGTTATATTTTAGTGAACTGGCAAATAAAATATCAATATCAATATCAATATCAATATCAATAAAATATCAATATCAATATCCAATGGATCTGTTTGAGTAATTCTACCTTTATCTTGGGAACTAACAACGTGGTTATATAGGCATCATATAGTCATAGTTGTTGAAAGCGATGTAAAACCCCAATCAAACCAGATCAGACAATTGTGACAAACTAAATGTGTAGCTTATTATTCTCACAAATATAGTTTCTCTGTGTTTACCTTGCAAATGAAAATCAATTATTGTTTTTCCCAGAAACCTTTGATTTTGAACCAAATTTAAATAAGCGTTTCCTAACTTTATCTCTGATATGCAGTGATATGCCACTTCGAACAGTCTAGTGTCTGTAAATCATGGCATTTGCAGGCATTTGTGAGCACTGTGTCTGTTGTGTCTATAATTAATTTACTACTTCACAAATATTGGTTGAGTAAATGGGAACTTGTTTTTGTTCTGGCTCAAGAAGGGCAAACCTTGTGTTTTTGTTTTTGTTATCGCATCTGCATACCAGGATAGCCATCAAAAAGACTTTTTGGCTTTTGTTAAATCAGACTTTTTTGTTTTTATTAAAATAAAAATTAATATTTTCAGTTTTTTCATTTTGAAAAATCAGTCCCACCTAGCCATTATGACTCATTAGACAATATTATATATACTATGCTTTATTTTAAAGAGTGTTCCAATAAAAAAAGCTTGATATGAATGAATTATGTTGTGAATAGATATTTTGTTGACTTCAGGAGAAAACGATCGGGCAATTTTTTTCCGCACAATATTGGACACCCACCCCCCATCCATAAGTCTGTTTTGGATGAAATTCTCAAATATTTTTATATTAAGGGGGTTAGTTCTGTTAATAATGCCTCTAAATGGGCTTTTATGATCAATTGGTGACATTTTGTTACAGTTTGAGACACAAAAGATGCCAGAACAATGAAAAAGGAAAAAAATGCATTAACTGTTTTCGCAGGTATTTTTGGCACTTGACCACCCACCCACCCCCGCCTATGTTCTTGCAATTTCTTTCCGTTCCGCCCCCCCCCCCTCCCCCGCGATGCACCGCTACTAAAATCGCGTTGTCTGTTCCCCCGTCATCTATTCCCCCTGAAGGCAGACCAGAAGACCAAGGCTCAGAATCCACTCGATATTTCAGGCTGATGGATGACTCCCAGCTTTCAAAGACACATATTGATGGATTTTTTCCTTTTTTTATAACCGTTATGGGTAATATGCTGGGGCTGCTCCCAAACCAGCGACTGTTTCGGTTTCTTTTTCTTTTTTCTTTTTTCTTGAACAACCATCAAACTGCGGTTCCAGTTTTACCATAAATATGCCCATGTTTCTGAATAAACACAGAGAAGAATTCTTGTAGTTATGCACAATTCACCTTCCAAATCCTGAAAAGGGCCAGAAACACGAGCAACCACAGCAAAAGAAGCGGAAACCACCTTCGGCCAGACGTCGGGGTGCCAGATACTTGGAGACGTGGAGAAGTCGAGAAGAGAAGAGCTGAGACAGGGAGTCAGGAGAAGGAGAATGTAACAACCGTCAAACTTCCGCTGCCACCTTCCTCTCCCATGTCAACCTCAACCTGCACCTCTTCACCGAAGACGTCAGATGGTGGGGCGGTGCGGGAGGTGGGGAGTTGGAGATCGCCCAATCAGATCCTGTAACCCCAATCAACTTGGACCGTTCGAGCCTCAACTCTACCCTGGACTCCGAGGAGGAAAGAGAGGACAGCTGTGACTCAGAAACAGAAACTTCATCGACAACCTGAACAAAAACAGCATTGAATCCTATGGCACACACAAACTCGACTTCAGCAGCTCCATCGAACAATACACCCAATTTGTCACCACTTATATTACGACGAATATGTTAAAAAGAAAATTACTCCAAAGATTCTGCTGCAGAGAACTGGAAGCCACCAAATCCGAGATCAGAACTTCCGCAGATACCTGCGAGAGGTCCTCTAAAACTCAGCTCACTTTTCTTCAACCAGACAAGCCCGGACTGGGAAACGGCTGACCTCTTGAGTCCTTTGCTCACTACCCACGGCTGGCATTTGTTAACCCTTTACCCAACGTAACGACCAAAACCGACCAAGGCTATTCTCAAAAATCGCCAATTAATTTTCATTATTTTTTTTCATTTTTTGTCGCAAAAGCATAGGTTATGACCCCTCGTTGGAACGAGCTCGTCGAGCTCGATCCAACGAGGGATCATAACCCACGTTTTTGAGACAAAAAATGAGTTATTCAAGAATTGTCGTCTGCTTGTTAGGTAAAGGGTTAAGTAAATTAAATAGTTAGCCATCAATTTTTGAGACATCTCCACTCACCCGCCCCTGTAAATAGATATGCTTCACAAGTTTGAAGTAAAGATTTTGTCTGCGATATTTATTCCATTTCATGTTCATTTGCTATTATTTTATGTGATCATTATTTCTGTTAAAACGTAGGTTAGTTTAGATTTTTGCATTATCTTACACAGTTTGAATGTAATGAACGAATGAAAATATATAATTACATTAATTTAAGGCGCACTGCATGTCGATGGCGAACTTGTCTTCAACGATTGCTAACCCTGCTTGTGTGAAGTTAGTATGTCGGGTAGCCTGACAGTTGCTCGCCGTTGCTCGGTAGTTCTCTCAGGATAATCCGGCTTCCTCCACCCGTGAAATTGTCTGACACGAGGTGATCCTGGCTGTCGAAAGTGTCGTTAAACCCCAATAAATAAATAAATAAATAAATGCATTTCAATGTTAACTGATGGTGGAAAAGTACTTTAAAACCAGTGTTAAAGCCACTAAAACAATTAATAAAGTCATCGTCGTTTCGCGCCTCATATCCAGCTCTTTTCACCCCAATATAGGGGGCGAAACGACCCGGGCCGAAGCGGCACAGGTTGAACGGGCATTGGAGCGAAACGACCCTACACCATCACAGCCATCTCCTGACCCCAAAAAAACAAAGACACCGTCAACTGCCTTCTCCTTTCGCTCGATCACACATGGTGCAGTAAACATTTGAAACTAATAATTATACAATTAGCGAGGGTCGAAAGGGCTTGCCCCACATCGTACCTACGCGCCTTCGGCGCTCTAAACCATTGATTCGTCGTTTTGTAGAGGCAATTCGTACCTTTTGCCGAGACAACATGTACCCACACGGTACGAATCGTCCAGGCATTGAGTTGTCCATGATCCAAACACTTATACAATCATGCCAATGGTACGGAAAGCAGGCTGGGACATAATATTTGCTGTTTTCTATTTGCTCTTTGCTTGGTGTATTGGACCAACCGCACTGGTTCTTTCTTCGGCTACATTGAACAGCCAATCAAATTACTCATTATATATAAGACATGATAATACAAAGAAAAAAAAAAAAGTTTTTTGCTATTTGCTTTTTGCGATTTGCTCTTTGCTTTTTGCTATTTGCTTTTTGCCTTTTGCTATTTGCTTTTTGCGATTTGCTTTTTGCTATTTGCAATTTGCTATTCGCTTTTTGCGATTTGCTCTTTGCTATTTGCTATTTGCTTTTTGAGATTTGCTATTTGCTTTTTGCCGTTTTCTTTTTTCGTATAATTCTGTATGGGGACATTTCATTGGACAATCAATGCGTTTTGTAACTTCAGGGTAACAGAAAGTGTACTTTATTAACAGAAGTTAATTATTTTATTTATAAAATGAATTTTGACAACATTATTGAAGGTGTATTTCACGAAGACTATAAGATACACGAAATTGTTGTGTCACTCGGAATTAAATACAATGTGTGGAGAAGGTGTATTTTTGTCGGACCCCTAGTTATATAAATAAAATGGTAATGTTTGGGTAAGGGCCGTTCAATCCAATGTGCGAAAATAAGTAACAACGCCGTAATTGTAATTCTCCCGACAATCTCAGGTTAGGATTAGGGCTTTAGATAAGTTTATAGGTTAGGGTTACTTAGCGAACGCAAACCCTCAAAACCATAAAAGAGCGCTTGCAAAGGCCTAACCCCAATCGAAGATTGTACAGAGCTTGCATTCTAGAATGTGGATAGGGCCCAGGAAAAGGCTTTACATGGCCTCTTTTTCAATTAAGGGCCGCCTTTCAGATTTTACTGTCAAATGTTATATAATGATGGCAGTAATTTAACTAGCCACTTCGAATGGTGCTTTACTGATTACTCCCTTCTGAGATGTATAGGAAGTGCGTTCACATCAGTGTTGGCTGCCTGTGGTAGCAGCCAAAATGATGTGAAAGCACTTCCTAGACAAATTTAGGCTACTGATTTTGGTACAAAGACGGAATGAACCGGGGGTGGGGAGGGGGCATATGTTCTAATACCATATAAAATAACATGTGACCTTGGTTATTGAATGTGCAGCAAAATTAATGTACACGCAGATCTGAAAATACACAGGGATGATTTTCCAGCCCTGTAAAGGCAAATACACTGCCGAATACGGGTTTGATCAGCCCCAGCCTCGCTAAAGTGCAAGCCCTGATTGTGGAGCTGATTTATAGTACAGGTTTTCGGTTTGGTGATTTTCAATGACAGCGGCCTAAACTGTCCCGGGGTAAGCCCCCCCCCCCCCCATGCCCATTACTGGGGCAGGTTGTATTGGTCACTCCTCTGAGGACTAACCGGGCTCAACGGTGCTTAACTTCAGTGATCCGCCAAGGACCAGTTACTACCACGCCACCCCATTTAATACTGCAGTGACTGTACCAGTTAATGGAAATGGTTCAGTGAGCCAGTTCCATTGATATCCATATTTGTAAAAGCATTATGGTTGTAACTCGCAAATAGCAAAGATAAAAAAGCAAATAGCAAAAAGCAAAAAGCAAATAGCAAAGAGCAAAAAGCAAATCGCAAAAAGCAAATAGCAAAAAGCAAATAGCAAAAAGCAAATCGAAAAAAGCAAAAAGCAAAATGCAAAGAGCAAATCACAAATAGCAAATAGCAAAAAGCTTTTTTTTCTTTGTATTACCATGTCTTATATACAATGAATAATTTGATTGGCTGTTCAATGCAGCCGAAGAAAGAACCAGTGCGATTGGTCCGATACAACTAGCAAAGAGCAAATAGCAAATAGCATGTCCCAGCCCGCTTTCCGTACAATGGTGATAAAAGATATTTTTAAAACTGTGTGAGACAACTTTTGTCCTCATTAGCAAGTCAGGTACTGCTGTAATTAACGGGAATTGTCGATATGTACCATGGTCGATATGTACCAACCGTCGGTCGATATGTACCATGAAGAAAGTCGATATGTACCATTAATGGAATCGGCCCAAAATTTGTAATATAATTACTCTTTGTGGTACAAAACACATTAAGAATTATTTTACAGACTTTGGGTCATAGTTCGTATTATTCACGTTATGGAGGGGCCGGGAGAGTGAGATGTCGGGATCAGAATTTTCATCAAAAACAATTGAGCTAATGTTTTTATTTTCTATTTAATATATGAATAAAACGTAATAAAGACATATTTCAATAGAAATGTGAACAATACATAGTTGTAGCACATGAAATGTCGTTTGTGGCGCCAACCTATTTCCACAAAGGAAACCCAACAATCTCACTTGGTGTCGATGCTATTAATCCGATAAGATATCTTTGAAATAAATTGCGCTTAAGCTCATTAATCACAAAATGAAACTTTAATTGACCTGACAACAAGTGTCAAAAATTAAGTAACACGGGGAAACAGTCTACTACATACAAGTATTAATTTATCAATTTGTTTTCAGGGATAATTGAAACAAGCCAAGACCAATACCGGGTCTGGACCTGCGTCGCTGCATGCAATTGATCTGAAAATTAGATACGCGATACAACTCATCATTATGAAGCAGCAGACCAAATATAAAATCATTCCCTTTCATAGAAGCCAAGAAAACTTTGACGGAAGAAGTGTTTCGGACGGACTGACGGACGGACGGAGTCGAGCGGTTACTAGACCTGCTCTGCCGATGGCGACGCAGGTAAAAATGAGTGACTATGACTTATTTACAAAAAATAATTCTTCTTTTGTACCTGGTTATTAAAACTTACTTTTTAGTCATTAATTGCGAAATAATATTTAACCATTAAATTTAAAAAAAAATATTTGTGAGTGTCTGTATTTTAATCATCTATATCCAAAATACATGTGGTACATATCGACTTTTATGTGGTACATATCGACTTCTTGGGTGACAAATCGACTTTTTGAATGGAACATATCGAAGGCCGATGTGGTGCATATCGACTGGTACATATAGGCAGTGGCACTTGTCGATGAATATTCTAATTAAATTGTTCTGTATTTATATTGGAGGAAGATACTGGAGTTGTTATGCATATTCATTTGAAAGCATGTGAATCCCTCTGATAGGGGTAATCAATTGGAAACCGACGTAGAAGAGGAAATCATACGCTCTCTACATTGAACACAACCCCGCAAGAATTTTTCTCTTGCCGGGTCGAAGTTCACCAAACGTCATGTATTTAACTTGTGTCCTCGGTCTTCAGTAAAGTTCATTTTTCATCAGCTGCACCAGAACTCAATCAACAAGTTGTAATTTCAATTCAGTTTACGACGTTGATATATTGTGTGCGTTATAAAAACTTATTCTCATATCCATTTTGTATTGAAATATTACAGCGGGAACAATACCACGAGCACCTGCACTGCAAGTTCAACTAGAGTGGACAAGAGAATACATTACTTGTGATGGTACATGTAACACTCGTCACTTTCCATGTTTAAAGCTTCAAACCCTCCAGTGATTTTGATTATTGAACTAAAACAAGGTTTGTATGAATAGTTGCAATCTTCAAAGAAAACTAAGATAATCCTGACAAAACAGATTTCCTGTTTATGTTACTGCATTTCATTTTGATACAATTTGTATATTCAATGGGTTTGGAAAATTGTGCTTTCCATTATTTTAAAATATAAAAAGTGCGTCGATTACCACAAAGAACCGCAGAGAAACACAGGTAATCATTTACAATATGGTATTTTGAAAATTTAGTGTACAGTGTTCACTTTTTTAATCGTGTTTTACAAAGGTGTCAAAAGCAGTATCTTTCCTAGTCCAAACTTTGGGAGCACAGTATGGGTCAGTGGTAGTTCAGCGATCCGAACGTTGTGGCTACCCCTCTACGTTCAGATTCTTCCCATTCAGTCCTATAGAAAAAGTTCCCATCAAGTTTTTATGGGAACTCAAAACTCGAAATTAGGAATATATATCAAGCTTTCGCCCTTATTACCGTCTGCAATCGATAGTACCGGTCTCCCTATATACTGAATCTGACTTCAAATACCGAATCTGACCTCAAATAAATTAATTATACATCTTTCCTAATGGAATTGTCGGTTTTGAGTGGGCCTAGTGGGTACCAGTATATAATTATTTTAATATAAAACTGTCACAGTAAATGTCCATAAATTTCATGTAATGGTAGTTATTGGTGAAACGACGCAAGTTCAGTTTTCGAACATCACCTAATTTTCTCAGGAACAGGATGTGGAACAGGAACGGGTACCTAATCTCCGGAATGCAAGAACAGAGAAACAGGGCATTAATTAATGATTAGTGTGTTGTTATGGTGGGCAAACAATTGAATAAAGTTTATTCACTTGCGTGGATTAATGCACTTTCTCTCTGTTCCTGCATTCCTTAGATTAGGTACCCATTCCAGTTCCTGAGAATAGGTAGCCCCATGTCATACATAAAATTAGGTGATACTCGAAAACTGAACTTGCGCCGTTTCATCAATAACTACCGTTAAATGAAATTCTTGAACATTTACTGTGACAGTTGTATTTAGTACACATATTTCCTTACATTTGGGCAGAATTTATTGATCCAAACTATGTTTTATCCTTTGATTACCGTCATTTGAAGACTCGCGAGGTGTCAACGGAAATTTCGAAATCGGCCATGTTTTTGTATAAATATAAAACAGTAAAAACAATAACACGGTAATGGCGCCGAAAACGAATAGACCTTTTCATAAATGAGGAATCGGAAATTCGATCGCATTTGCACAGAGGGGGTTGATAATCTGCTCTGTGCGAATGCGACAGAGTTTGATGACCTCCTTTGCGCGAATGAGATTGATTCTTGGGGGGGATCTCCTGGCTTTTTGGGGACAGCAAAAATGTTCCTTTTTTGACTGCATGTTTCAAATTGCCCCCAGATCCCAGTTCCTTGGTGGATATTGCCTCATGTACTAACCCTGATTGATTATTGAGGCAGTTCAAATTCAGGACTGAATTACTGCTACATGCATGTAAATCTTGGCAGCAGAAAGTGTGGTGCCGACTAGTCAACTTTGACTTTACTTTTGGGTGTCGACTAATCAGCTCCAGAATCCCAGAGTCATTTCAGCACCAAATGATATATACTTTTAGAATATGTATAGCAATTGCTATATCACAAGTTTAAAAAATTCAAATACATGTACTCCATGTATGGATTAATGCTGGGTGGTACAGGTGCATAAGAGCTGAAATGGTTAACCAATTAATCGATTAATCAATGATCAACATCTTGGTTGATCCAAAAAGTAATTGATTGATTAATCCTTACTTTTGAACTACTGTATTATATGGGTTAACAAAGGAACAAACTTGTTCCAAAAACAGGCAAACATTGTCACACTGACTCACATCAATTATATGAGACAGAGTAAAGCATGCAAGTTACTTGCTACCATACCTGTTTACTTGCATGGTCATCATACTGTATCAGTAGCTGGAAATGGTCATTCTAACCCTTTACCCACATAGCTTATGACCCCACATTGGAACGAGCTCAAAGAGCCCGTTCCAATGCGAAGTCATAAGCTATGTTTTTGAGACAAAAATTGAAAACATAATAAATTTGAATGGAGATTTTTGTATATAGGCCTAGTCGATTTGTTTGTTATTTTGGGTAAAGGGTTCATGCTGTAAATCATCAATGGTATGGCAGTTATTCAGATACATGTATCTATTTGGACAAGTGATTAATCAGTTAACCAAGGTTAATTCACGTGATGAATAGATCAAGAAAACCCCTTAACCCTTTCAGCTCTAAGGTACATGTATTACAATAAATCAATTGTACATTCTTTGGGTCTAGTCCAATGCTTCATTTCTGTCAAAATTAAAGGCAAAAAAAAGTCACCCAACTTTATTAGGGTGTCACCGCATGTTATTTACTCCCTTGCACACTGATGTCAAAATACCCAAATTTCAAGAAGCAAATAATACATAAAAATTATTTTTTCAATTTATGCCTCCAAAACATCACTAATGAATCCTCATTGGAATGAGCTCATTGAGTCTGTTTCAGGAAGGAGTCCTAAGCTATGTTTCGGAGGCAAAAAATGAAAATTTTTAATCACTCAATTTATTTTTGCAATGTGCAGAACATTTGTCATCTTCTGTTTGTGTTAGGTAAAGGTTTAAGACATTTTATTTGTCTTACAGAATAAGGAGTATGCTTTTTGAAGTAGACAGTACACCGAATGAAGATGTGGAAACAGGAGAAAGCTTCCTGTCCACTGTGGATTTCTTCATCATTTCCATTGTAATTGGCATTGCCATCTACTGGTATTTCTTCAGGAGTGCTAAGAAACAGGAGCAACCAACATTCAAGAAACTGACTGTTGCGTAAGTCCCATTGTTTATATCAGTAATATACAAATGTGAATCTGGCAGTTTCTACATTAGGGATCTGCGAATCACACATTTTTTTTCTGGAATCGAATCTTCTCTGATAGCGATATCAAATCAAATCTTAACATTTTATTTCATATTGCATCAAACGGAAGTTATGGTACACTGTGATGACCACTACAAGACTGACTGACACCTTAAACATCAATAAATAAATCTTCCCCTGTAGCATCGTCGCTGAAACAGCTAGACCTATTATCCATAGTTTTAGTATTTGAAGGCTTAACTTGTTACTACCCGGTATTCACATTCTCAAGAACATGAATAGTAACAAGTTAAGCCTTCAAAAATTAAAACTGGGGGTAATGTTCTGGGTAAAATTCACTACTTACCTAACAATTAACCATTGTCAATTACTCAATTAAATATGAATTGAGCCTACATGAATGAATAGTATAATGTCAATTTTATCCACTTTTTGTTGGAAATGTAACAAATTGAAGTTCGTAGGAGAGATTCGAAAAAATAGAATTTTGAGACTGATTTGGGATCGATCTCCAAGCAGCCGTATGGTATCGATGTCGACTCGAATCTCGAATATTCGCAGGACCCTATTATTCATGTATGTTCATTGGACAGTGGAGTTTATGTAGAATACATATCGTCAGTGGACTTCCACAGTGTTGTATCTTGAATTTTTCCACTTTTCAGGTGAGACAAAAAAACTAAATAAATCCAAATATGGGGAACATTGAACAGAGTAACTGCAGCACTGCAAGCAGAAAGCGACATTCATTGTTTCAGAGACCATTTGGAGTCTATTATAATACGCTTTCTATGAGAAAAATGACTTTCAGGTGGTGATATGACATTTTGAGAGTTAACTTACTATAATGGAAATTTATGACATTTTTAGCTTAACTTGACAAAGTCAAGATAAGCTATTGCCATCACGCGTCTGGCAGCCTGTTAGTCTGTGAGTCTGAAAGTCTGTTCACATTTTCCTTTAGCACAGGCTACACCCTGTAGTTCTTATCCAATCATCACAAAATTTCATATATATGCAGGTTTGGGGTCATGTCTAGATGAGAACGTCCCCTTTTGGTCACGATCGGTCAACCGTTATGGCTGCCCGAGCCCACAACCCGAAAACCTTTAGAAGAGACTACAGGTCGTATTTATTAAGGGATTCCATTGTAACTTGGTAGGATGCCTCTGTATAATATCTAGGTGAGAATGTCCCCTTTTGGTCATGATCTGTCAACCGTGACAGCTGCCCAAGCCCAAAACCCAAAAACTTTTAGCACAGCCTGCAGGTCATATTTAATATGGAGGGATTTCATTGTAACTTGGTAGGATGACTCTGTATGATGTCTAGATGAGAACTTCCCCATTTGGTCGCGATCTGTCAACCATGACGACTGCCCGATCCAAAAACCTTTAGCACAGTCTACAGGTCATATTTATCGAGGGATTGCATTGTAACTTGGTAGGTTGACTCCATATAATGTCTAGATGAGAATGTCCCCTTTTGGTCATGATTGGTCATCTGTGACAGCTATTTATTTATTTATTGATGTTTAAGGTCACATATTTATGCACAATGGCTAATCATGACCGTGACAGTTTTACGGGTGGAGGAAGCCGGAGTACCCGGAGAGAACCACCGAGCAACGACGAGCAGCGCCAGCTCCCCAACATCGTAACTCCGCACTGCAGCACAGGCAGGGTTAGATTGGTTGAAGACATGTGTACCGTCGACGTGCAGTACGCCTTAGTACACGGCATCATCGTGCCCCCACGCACTGTGACGGCTACAGGGGCCCAAAGCCCCAAAACATTTAGCAGTCTGTAGGTCATATTTATGAAGGGATTTCATTGTAATTTGGTAGGATGACTCCAGGTAATGTCCCCTTATGGTCACGATCGTCCCCTTATGGTCACGATCATTCAGCCGTGACAGCTGCCCAAGCCCAAAACCTTTAACACAGTCTACAGGTCATATTTATGGAAGGATTTCATTGTAACTTTGTAGCTTGATTCCATATAATGTCTAGATGATGACGTCCCCATTTGGTCGCGATTGGTCAACTGTGATGGCTGCAGGGGCCCAAAGCCCAAAAACCTTTAGCACAGTCTACAGGTCATATTTATGAAGGGATTTCATTGTAACTTGGTAAGATGACTCCAGATAATGCCTAGATGAGAATGTCCCCTTTTGGTCATGATAATTCAACCATGACGGCAGCCCAAGCCCAAAACCTGAAAAGCTTTAGCACATACTACAGGTCATATTTATGAAGGGATTTTTTCATTGTAACTTGGTAGGATGACTCGGTATAATGTCTAGATGGGGAAGTCCCCTTTTGGTTGCAATCGGTCAACCGTGATGGTTACACAGGCTCAAAGCCCCAAAACCTTTAGCACAGTCTACAAGCCGTATTTATGAAGGGATTTCATTGTAACTTGATAGGATGGCTCATTTTGGAATAATTTCGCTGTAAATTGGTAATTTTCGTTGATATACATTAACTGTGAGGCCACATACATTAACTGTAAGGGCCACCTTAATCCACCCCTCAATTCTTAGTCCCCTACCATCATCGCCGGAGGGGACTATAGGTTTGTCTCTGTCCATCCATCAGTCTGTCAGTCACACTTTAGTTTTCCGGAGTTTTTTTGGAAACGCTTCAATGGAATGATTTCATTTTTGGTAAACTACTATACAACGATGACTTACAGATCAAGTTTGAGTTTCATGCTGATTGCATTATTCTTGTGTGAGTTACGGCCCTTGGAAATATGGAAAAGAACCAAAATATCAGTATTTTTATACTGTACCAATGACCCAGACATAGCTGGTGCTAACTCTTAAAATATAGGGCCAAACACAAATTTTGCCCCCCAATCCCCAAAATTTGCATCTAAAACTAAAGAAAACATGTCCTGAAAGGCCCTCCACACCTCGCCCCCACTGCGCATGCGCAGTGTCAAGGACGTTCCGAAATTGGCGCCATTTATCATTCTAAGTTTGGCCCTTCATCAGTTAACATCTGACTGATCTTTGTGCTTTTAATTCTCAGTTTAAATGATGCCAGACACATAAATATTAGTGAAATGGTGATTCTAAGGAGGATAGAAAAGGAGGAGAGGAAAAGAATGTGTGACAGAATATTATCAGGGCTGTAACTTAAAATTTTTTAATGAAATTATGTTAAGTTACCTATTTTCAAGGCAGCAGCCATTTTGTTGTCATTCTGATTATTTAGTTACACTGTTTTTTCAAGTGTTTTTCCTCTCTCCCTGTCCTTTAATTCCCCCTTGCTATTCTCCCATGCTTTTGGCATAGTTTCTGTAATTATTATTACTAAAATTTCTTGGGAGTTTTAGCTTAATAACAGAATGAATTCTGTTCTTTCCCCATGTTTACGTCTTCACCTACGGGTGGTTAGGCGTTGTGTTCTGCATCTACCATCTGATGTTCTGCAGTTTCTTCCCTGGAAGTCTCTGTTTTGCATCAGATGGGGTATTTTTGGTAACTGATTTCGGGCCTGGGTGCCTGGAGTCTTATTTTAGTGTTTTTACACTCATTGTTTACATTTACAACAGCCCTCTGTGTGAGGGGGGGATTTCTAAATAATAATATCTTTATGTTATTTTAATCATAACTAGATACATTATTATTGTTCGTAAGTGTTGAATAAATTGTTGAAAATATTTTTAAAATTTTTGTCCACACTTAGGCTTGGGATCCATTGGGGCTCAACGTTACTTTTCAGAAACTTGGGCTGTTCTGAAAAAATATTTTTTCAAAATATTTTGATTTCAATTATTTTTTCTATATTAATGGATCATATTATTTTTATGTATTTTGATTGCCAGGGGTTAGTGCGAGTACCAGGACTTGTTTTCTTTTCACTTTGAAAGGATATTGATCAATTGTTTTAAGAGGAAGTCTTCCTCTGACCTTATTATCATTCTATATGTGGTCAGTGTACTCGCATTAACTCCTGTTCTGTATCGTATGATTTCGATGACAATATGGGAAGCGTATGTCACGGTATGTTGTTGGGGATTTGGACACTCCGGTCCTTTCCCCGCAGGGTCACTCTACTTTATCAATTTCTATTTCAGACGATCAAGATTAGGGTGATGTATCTGTGATGTCTTCCAACAGTGTGCCTCCGTCGTCACAATTAATGAAGGGCTAGCGGAAAAGTGCTCATGTAATACGCCAATTGCCTAAGAGGACCCTAGTAGGTTCGACGGCCTTTGACGTCCGCTAGCTCGCCCGGTGTAGCGTCCATTCACCGAATGGTTCGGCAGCCGGGTTCGTCCGTTGCGGTCTAGAAGGAATTTTGGGGTGATGCGAGCAGTATAAAATTAACTTAATGCACACCCAGTGACGGCGGATCGGAGGGAGAACGGAGGAAGCCTTTTAGTCCGGTTCATAGCTCGTTCCGGTCCATCCGGACGGCAAGCGAGAGAGGCCCCTCTCTCGTTCAACAACATCTGGCCCCAGATGTTGTGGTACAAATGTGTCGTTAGCGGAGCATACGTCCGTCGCTCGGGACGCTCCGTTGTATAGGCAGTCCGCTGAGACTGCTAAGGCTTCCTCTTCTCGTCAGCGCACACGACCGCACCTTGGCTGCGTGACCGCCGATATATTACCAGCTTCGCCGATCAAGGATTCTTCGGCGACCAGGTCACACCATCCGGCAGCCAGGGATTCGAGACCGATGGACTCCGGACGTTCGCATAGGAAGTATGCGGGAGCCATCTGATGCGGAGCTGCCCTCGGCGAAGCACCGATAGACTGCGCCTCCGCAGGTCTCGACGCCGGACATTCTTGTGCACATAGCACAGCTTATCGCAGCATCCCAGCAGCCGACAGAAACGGTGTCGGATCGAGAATTATCCGACAGCGCTGGGTCGGTAGCCGGGGACTCGAGGCCTGCAGACTCTGGACGTTCGCATAGGAAGTGTGCGGGAGTCAACGTACACGGAGCTTCCAGCGGCAATGCATCGTAAGTCCGCTACTGCACAGGCCTCGGGAACGGACGTGCTTTCCTTAATAGCACAGTTTATCGCAGCATCCCAGCATCAACTGAATCTGTCGCATATATTTTATCCGACGATGCTGGGTCGGGACGCTCCGCGGAAGCGGGTACGGACGTCCGAAAGTTTCATCCGGTCCGACGGGATACCGAAAGGGATTCGGTGGATTTCAAGCTTTCCCTTTCGGAACAACATATGCTGCGATGCCGGATAAGAAACTGATAGCGTCGGTGGACTTAGAAATTTTTGGTTCGGTTCAGGGACATCGTCCCTCAGTTCCGACATAGTCCAATAATGTCACACAAACTTTCGAATTATTGAACGACGCTATATATATTATTATTTTATGCTTGCTATCCAAGCATTTCTGGTTTCTTGTTCGAAGAGTTATGGAGATGTCTTCAAAAGTGTGCCTCTGTCGTCATAGTTAATGAAGAGTTAGCGGCAATAAGTGCTCATGGAATATGTCTATCGCTTACGGAGTGACATTCGCTAGCTCACCCGGTGTAGCGTACATTCATTGAATGGTTCGGCTGCCGGGTTCGTCCGTTGCGGTCTAGGAAGGAGATTTGGGTGATGCGAGCACTTTAATTACTTTAGTACTCACCCAGTGACGGCAGATTGAGGACAGATCGGAGGAAGCCAACAACATAGGGGACCGCATGTTGTGGTTCAGATATTTTACATTCGGAGCATATGTCCGTTGCTCGGGACGCTCCGTTATATTGACAGTCCGAGAGACTGTCTTTAATGCTTCCTCATCCTCACAGCAGGGCACACGACCGCACATTGGCTACGTGACCTCGAGTATCCGATCAGTTTCGGCATTCAGTGATTCCACAGCGAATAGGTCGCGCCATCCGGTAGCCAAAGGACACGAGGCCTATACACTCCGTTCGCTCGCATATTGGAAGTATGCACGGGGTAACGATCTCGGAGCTTCCTGCGGCAATGCATCGTAAGACCGCTGCTCCTCAGGCCTCAGTGACGGACGTGCTATCCGAGTTAGCACAGTTGTTTCGCAGCATCCCAGCAATTGACGGTTTCTCGGTTGAATCAGGAATTATCCGACGGCGCTGGGTCGGTGCGGTCCGCGGTTGCATCAAGCTACGGACGACCGAACGCTTTATAGGGTCCGACAGGATGGCGAAAGGGATTCGAAAGATTTCGAGTTTTCCCTTTAGTAGTATCGGAAGATGCCTTTCATATCTTCTGGCATTTCTTCCAGTGATTATTGTTCGGACTTCATTGCTGCGATCTTGGATAAGAGACTTATAGCGTCATTGGACTCGGATTTTTCGATCGGTACAGGGACTTTGTCCCTGACTTACTGACGCAGTCCAATATTGTCATTACAACATGTGTTTTATTTTTCGACGCTATATATATATTATATATATATACAAGCCTGCTACTAAGCATGATAGTTTAGTTTCTTGTCCGCGTGGCTCATTTCTGCCATTTTATCTTTTTTACATATAGTTTATTTTGGCAGAGCAGGGCATACCGAGAGTTCATATGCGTCTAGACGGTGTGATTAAAGACTGCATATATTCTTTTTCGCCGTTTATGTCTTTTCCAATTTCAATGTTGGGAACGACATTATGTATAGTAGACTTAACTTAGACGCTTTATTATACGTAATCCGCCTTACTGAGGCGTTATCATTACGTCTTCAAGAAAAGATTTACGGGATATTATTCTCAATGTAATTTCTTTTGAGGGCAGTAGTTTGTTCACGTATAACTCCGCCCTTCAGTGGCTGATTGGAGTTGGTTAGACGTGATGCAGCCCTAGCTACATCCACGCGTGGATAGTAGGTTAAGAACTCTCTCAGAGTCGCTTCGTTCTCGGAGGAGCTTCTCTTCGACGGCAACTTTCCGGCAATCCATGAATTGCTTGATTTATACATTCTCTTGTCTATCTAGTGTTACAAGAGATTCAGACTGGGGCAAACATTCGGTGGTTGACTCAGAGAGTGCCGCCGCAGTTGCCGGACCCTAGTGTGGCTGTTATGACGGTTGCCAGTCAAACAGATTGGGATATTCTGATCCCTACGGATTCGAAGTGCCAGGGTCTTTGGGTTCCGCAGTCTTTTAGCTATCAGTTTAACTTCCGCGGAATAATGTTTTTTAGGCTTGCTTTATGTCATTGCATGAACATTATTCAGAAACGCATGCCCAAATTCCTGTCCTTTAATTCGACAGTAGTGGCGTATCTCCGGAACCAGGGAGGCACTCTTTCGTTTCCGTTATTCAATTTAATGGAAAGAATCTGTCTGTTGGTTATAGTACACCAAGTTCAGTTTTGGTCCGTCATATTCTGGGTCGTCTGATTGTTTTATCGCACTCCCGTTCTCTTACGGGTCGCTTGTTGCTGTCAGAATGGACTCTCAACAAACAAGTATTTAATCAGATTTGCTATCTATGGGAGCGCCCAATGATGTTTTATTTATGACACAGCTTGCTAATCAATTGCAGACGTATGTGTTGGCTTGTCCAGATCTCTGAGCTAATACTGTTAACGCTCTATTGATCTATAGGACGGAATGATAGGATACGCGTATCCTCCGGCGCTGTTGTTTTAGCAGGTATTGCTAAGATAAACAACCACAATACATTTCTGTTGATAGCATCTCTATCTTCACAGAGATCATGAGTAATTTACTCTCTTGTCTACTGTGGATCTTAACGTGAAATCTTCCTCTATGTGAGGATCTTTTTTCACTGGGTAAATCGTGTCATCTTTATCACAACCAGCAAGGTCGCAACCTTCATGTATTCCGTTGTGTGGTCCGTATTGCATTGTAAGCACTGTACTGGACGAGCTTTGGACGCGATTTCTTACTATAGGAGATCCTCTTCTTCGCTATTCTATGCGACTAAAGTGGAGGCTCTTCCGTCGTGGTGTAGGGATCATTATGTTCATATGGTTGATCCCTCCATACTACGCATTGCTAGTTTTTAGTATACTTGTTTCACAAGATCTACTGCAGCCTGTTGTTATTTAGGTTATAGGTTTATGTTACCTCATACCTATGCACTCTACGATAGTTTACAATTGAGTCTTTTGTCTCTTTATCTAAGTCAGTTAGTAACTTTTTGATAAATAGACTTAGAATCTTTAGATTAAATTCCTATACGGATTTTAACTTCGGTTCTTATTTAGCTATGTAATCATTTGAGCCTCTGGAAACAGTAGTTTTCAAATTCTGACCTTTTAGACAGTAATTCTGTTGGTTTCTCTTTTACTGTAGAGTCAGTGAGTTTCATGCACTATCGATGGATGATTTTCACTTTCATAGTTTCGGAATCAATACTTCCGTTACTATTTAGGTTGGATTGTTGCATAAGAGTTAGGCTCCTATTTCCGGAACCTATTATTTTAAGGTCCTTCCGTCTTCGTATGGGCATAGGCCTTTACTCTTTTCGGGTACAGTTTATGTATTTATAAACAGATATCTGTTTATTACAAGGGCGTAAGCTTCTTCTGTCTTTGATGTCTAGTAGAAGGACGTTACGCTCCATTTTATTTTTAATGGATTCTATTAACTAGCGTACTGCTTATGGTATATCATTGGCTTAGCAGTTGTGCTTAAGATTTCGGCTCATGAAGTAAGAGTTCTTCTACTTCTTGGGCTTACATTAATAGTGTTGCTATTATAGATTTTTGAAGGCTGCTCATTGCGCTCAGCCATCCATTCATGAATTTTATCTCAGAAATATCGAGTCCATTTCTGGAGGCCTCTATTGTTAGGTCTATTATCTACTGCTCAGAATATCATTCTCTTAACAGTTGCTACTATAGCTAGGTAGGCTGTCTGTTTCGGCAGTGTCTCCGTTCGGCTGCCCTCTTCGCTCTGGGCTATTTGACCCAGGGCAAGAAAAAGGGGGGGGGGGGAGGGTGTTCCCTTGGGTCACCTGTTTTTACTATGAAAACAAGGGGATACCTCCTCCGGAGTTAGTAATTCTGAGCTGTTATTGGGATGGTTGTTTAGTGAGAAGTTTAAGTTTATAAAATTCATTCAAGTCTTAGTTTTTAAAGTATAGCTTTTGAATATTGCATATGTCAACGGACATGATTATGCAATTCTCACACACTTTTAGGAGTATAAGAGTCTCTATTCTCTAGACTTACTTTATTATTGGCTTACTTTAAAAATTATTAGTATAAGGATTATTGGATATTAATAGAGTACATGGATGTATGAAGCTCAATTTTTGGAAGGTGTTGTATCTTTCTAATTTATCATAAATAAGAAAGATACATGTAAGGCCTATTACTTCTTTTCCCTACAGGGGATGACTCTATTTTATTTTATTGAGCGTATTCCATTTTGCTCTATGTCCTTGGCCCTCCAGCCTTTTTACTATTCAGCTATGTCTGGGTCATTGGTACAGTATAAAAATGTTAAAAAATTTATAGTAATTTATATATTTTTTATACTTACCAATGACCCAGACGGGAATGGCCCTCCCAGGAGTTGGGAACTCTTGCCTCCCCGCTGAGTACATAGCGCTTACCAGGCACTGGTTATTAGAATGATAAATGGCGCCAATTTCGGAACGTCCTTGACACTGCGCATGCGCAGTGGGGGCGAGGTGTGGAGGGCCTTTCAGGACATGTTTTCTTTAGTTTTAGATGCAAATTTTGGGGATTGGGGCGCAAAATTTGTGTTTGGCCCTATATTTTAAGAGTTAGCACCAGCTATGTCTGGGTCATTGGTAAGTATAAAAAATATATAAATTACTATAAATTTTTTAACTTTCCGGATTTTTTTTGGATCGCTTCAACGGAATGATTTCATTTTTGGTAAACTACTATAGAATGATGACTTACAGATCAAGTTTGAGTTTCATGCTGATTGCATTATTCTTGTGTGAGTTATGGCCCTTGGAAATATGGAAAAGTGCCAAAATATCAGTTTTCCAGACTTTTTTTTGGAAACGCTTCAACAGAATGATTTCATTTTTGGTAACCTACTATAGAACGATGACTTACAGATCAAGTTTGAGTTTCATGCTCATTGCCTTATTCTTTTGTGAGTTATGGCCCTTGGAAATATGGAAAAGTGCCAAAATATCAGTTTTCCGGACTTTTTTTGGAAACACTTCAACGAAATTCATGCTGATCACATCTAGGTTATAACATTTGAATAATTATTAATGCTTATTAGTCTGGTAGGGGACGTTGTATTACTTCAGCGATACGTGCGCTCTTGTTTAGTGCAGTCTACACCTCATATTTTTTGAAAACATAGGATACAGGGAACAGAAATTAACATATTCCCAATTATCACAATTCTTGTCTTATTTCATAATGCTTTCATAAACATTGAATCAAACATAACACACAGACAAGTTAAGCTACAGTGTCATTGACACTTTCATTTAATTGATTATTCTGTACAGTGTATCTGTGTCATGACCTGGGCCATTCAATCTAGGATTGGTTTGTCAAGGCTTTCCATCCATTTCATTTCCACCTGTCAGAAACAAGCTGATTGCTTCTGTTCACAAGACAGGAATTTTCATATATGACATTTAGAATTAGCACTCCCTGTTTTTTTTAAAAATGCTTTGAAGATACCTTTGGGACATATTCGTGTGTGTGAACATTTGAGACAAAAAGGCACAATTCGCCCAGAATATTTGCTTCTGTTCTTGTACATCTTATGTAATCAGACCCATAGATTTTGTATTTGTGAAGAAGTGTTTTATGCCAAAACGGGAGATACAACCTTTTGGAACCCACCGACGATATGTACATTTTATATGTGAGCATGCCATCTTAATCACGGATTGATGCTATTACAAAAGGCTTCACATTTTGAAAACCATTTCATGGCTGATAAGGACAACCTGCAAAATAATCTGTTTTATTAATACGCAACATTTGCTTTTTGTCTTGGAAGATGACAGGTAGACAATTCAATAATATACTAGAGAAGTTCGGACAATTCTCTAAAGGTTTAATTCTAGCCTGACCGGTTTCTTCCCTAGTGGGAGTCACCAGAGGCATGAAATTTTTCTGATGCTGTTCACCCTTTTTATACCTTTTTAGCTCACCTGACTGCAAGTCAGTGTGAGGTATTGCCATCACTTGGCGTCCGTCGTCCGTTAACTTTTGCAAACCTGGCTTCTTCTCTACAGCCATTCAGCCCAATTCAAACGTATATTGCACAAACCATCCCTGGGGTATACCCTTTCTATTTTGTTCAAATGGAGCGGCTGCCTTCTTCGAGCTCTGGGCTGTGATGCCAAAGCCTAAAAATCTTTAAAAATCTTCTTCTCATGAACCACCAGAGAGATTGCCTTGATATATGGTATGTAACACTCTTTGGTGTTGAAGATGAAAGTTTGTTCAAGAGAATATTTGGGCTCTCTGTGGGCACATACATTTTGGGCTTTGCCCAAAATTTCTGTTTCAAGAACAGATGGGCCGATGTGAACCAAATTTGGCATGTAGCATAAGTAGGTCCAAAGTACTTGATTGATGCCTGAATTTTTTTTTTCGTTGCCCCGTGGGTACCTCAGGGGCTAAAAATAGAAAAAAATTCAAATGCCCATATTTTCCAAACTACATGGAACAGAGAACTGTTATTTGGTATGAAGCATCCTTTTGACCAGTAGTATGGATTAAGAAAAAAAAAAGGCCATCGGTTGTGTTGGGGTGTTCTGTAGGGGCGTTTGAAAAAATGCTGAGTCAGCATATTTGCAAAAATTGAAAAAACATTTTTAGCCCAATTTTGGCGAAGCCAAATTTGAGGTATTTCCATGGCCCGTCGTCTGTCTGTCCGCCCATCGTGTCGTACACGCGGCTCAGGCTAGAGGCCGTATTTATGAATCGATCTTTATGAAACTTCTTGGGTACCTTTGTTATCACCCTGAGACGAGAACGAGTGTTTTTGGGCCCGATCCGAAATTTAAGACGGCCGCTGGTAACCATTTTGTACCAAAATTAGGTGCAATCAGATTTTTGCACAAAACTTCCATATGAAAGCTCTGATTTGATTAATTTTTTTATATGAATCTTTAGTACCATGGGATACACGTTTTTTTCTCCTGCGAAAATTATGCAAATCAGACTAACTTTGATCTATTTAGTGATACTTTCAGCACTGTAAGTGCAAATGCCAATACGGCTCGGGCCGTATTTATGAACCGATCTTTACGAAACTTCTTCATATCTTGGGTACCTTTGTTATCACCGTGGGATGAGAACGAGTGTTTTTCGGTCCGGTCTGAAATTCAAGATGGCTACTGGCAGCCATTTTGTACAGAATTAGGTGCAATCAGATTTTTGCGTAGAACTTCCATATGAAAGCGCTGATTTGAATAATTTTCTGTGTGAATGTTTAGTACCATGGGGTACATCACATATAATACAGGTTTTTTTCTCGTGCATAAATTATGCCAATTCGACTAACTTTGATCTATTTAATGTTACTTTCAGCACTGTAACTGCAAATGCCAATAGGGCTCGGGCTAGAGGCTGTATTTATGAACCGATCTTTACGAAACTTCTTGGGCACCTTTGTTATCACCTTGGGATGAGAACAAGTGGTTTTGGGTGCAATCCGAAATTCAAGATGGCTGCGGGTGGCCATTTTGTACCAAAATCGGTGCAATCAATTTTTTGTACAGAACTTTTGTATGATGAAAGTTCTGATTTGAATAAATTTCTCTATGAATGTTTAGTAACATGGAATACATCACATATAATACAGGTTTTTTTTCTCATGCAAAAATTATGCAAATTAGATGAACTTTGATTTATTCAGTGCTACTTATACACAGTAAGTGCACATGTCAATACAGCTCGGGCTAGAGTCTATTTATGAACCGATCTTCACGAAACTTCTTGGGTACCTTTGTTATCCCCTTGGGATGAGAACGAGTGTTTCTGGGTTCGGTCCAGATGGCTGCCAGTGGCCATTTTGTACCGAAATTAGGTCCAATCAGTTTTTTGTACACAACTTCTATATGGCTCAGGCTGGAGGCCGTATTTATGAACCGATCTTTACGAAACTTCTTGGGTACCTTTGCTATCACTGTGGGACGAGAACGAGTGTTTTGGAGTGCGGTCCGGTGGCCGGTGGCTCAGTTGGTAGAGGTGCAGACTGCAAGCCGAGAGGTCCTCGGTTCGAATCCCACCTGCGACAACCGCGTTGTGTCCTTGGGCAAGACACTTCACACCCATTGCCCATGTGGGGGCACGGTGACGCTGTGTACTAAGGCGTACTGCATGTCAATGGTGCTTTTGTCTTCAACCAATGCTAACCCTGCTTGTGTGGAGTTAGTATGTTGGGGAGCTGACAGTTGCTCGCTGTTGCTTGGTGGTTCTCTACGTGTACTCCGGCTTCCTCCACCCGTAAAACTGTCATGGTCATGATAAGCCATTGTGCAGAAATATATGACCTTAAAACACCAATAAATAAATAAATAATAATTTTGAGTGCGGTCCAAAATTCAAGATGGCCGCCAGCAACCTTTTTGTACCAAAAGTAGTGCAATCAGTTTTTTGTACAGAACTTCTGTATGAAAGTTCTGATTTGAATAAATTCTTGTATGAATGTTTAGTAACATGGAATACATCACATATAATACAGGTTTTTTTCTCGTGCAGAAATTATGCAAATTAGATGAACTTTGATTTATTCAGTGCTACTTGTACACAGTAAGTGCACATGTCAATACAGCTCGGGCTAGAGTCTGTATTTATGAACTGATCTCCACAAAACTTCTTGGGGTACGGTACCTTTGTTATCACCTTGTGAGAGGAACGAGTGTTTTTGGGTGCCTTTGTTATCAGAATGCTATGAGAACAAATATTTTGGGGTTCCGTCAGACCCACTCTGGGACTCAAAGATTTCTTTTCTAGTTTGGCATGACTGTTACCCCACTTTTACAATACTTTACCTATATATTTGTTACAGGCTATGGTCAGCATTTATGGACAGACTGTTACAATACTTTACACGTACCTTTGTTATCAGGGCATTACCTAGATATTTGTCATTGCTGTGTCACATACTATACATGTACATGTCTTAAACAAGTTGAGCTACAGTGTCATTGACAGTTTCATTCTTCACAACCTCTGATCAGAATCTTTTGATATTTGGTATACAGCATCCACAGGATGGTCAAATACAAGTGTGTTCAAATCGACCCCCTCATATTTGGGCTCAACAGAGGAGCCCAAATAATTAACTTGGGGCGCTATGGGGAATAAGCTTTAAAAATCTTCTTCTTCAGATCATACAGTCAGATCCTTTCAGGGCTTGATTTAATCTGAAAATTTTGAATAGCAATTTACTATTCACCCTGGAAAATTGATTAGCAGTTGATCCAAAAGCACTTGAAACTAATAAATCTTGAATAGCAAAATTCAGAAATTGGAGAGCAAAGTGCTATGCTAATCCAGTTAAATCGAGCCCTGCCTTTTGATACTTGGTATACAGCATCTCTACAGGGGTCAGATTGAAGTTTGTTCAACTTGAGTCCCTGGGTTAATATTTGGGCTTCCTATAGAAGCCCGAATATTAACTTGGTGCAATATGGGGAATATAATCTTTAAAAATCTTCTTCTTCAGATCCACCAGTCAGATTCTTTTGATATTTCGTATGCAGCATCTCTAAGGGGGATGGGGGGGGAGGGGGGGGGGGTAGAATCAAGTTTGTTCCAATGGGATCCCTGGATGAATATTTGGGCTCTTCATTGGAGCTCAAATTTTAACTTTGTGCAATATGAGAAAATTTCTTAAAAAATCTTTTTCAGACCCACTAGCAGTGCTCCAGATAATTTTTTTTTCAGAGGAGTAATTAATCCCCCATTTTGACCCGAGGGAGTACCTGGACTAAATCCAGAAGTATTGTGTACTCCTTGGCAACTTATTGGAGGAGTACAAGATTTTTATGTTGCAACCATTTATAATTCAGTATCATTTTGTGATAAAGACTTATACAGAATGCCAGGTGTATTATTTACCTTCCAATTTCATTCAATAAAAGATACAATTCTAAATTAGGTAAAAAGTTTTTTTTTTATTTTATTCAAAAGGAATCATTAAAAAAAACTGCGTGCTAGTGGGACACAGAACATTCTGTTACTCCGGCAACAAACTGATGAAATACAATGTAATGTCACCTGTACATTAATTACCGATTGCCTAGAATGAAATGGAAGCAATTTTTCGGTTCAAAGAATGGGTCTGAAACTCTATGATTCTATAGGAAATTAAATAAAAGGATCAACGAGGATCATACTTTTCAATGAGACTATGCCTGAGAATCAAACACATTTTTTTTTTAGCCTTAGAATATTGATACTTGAATAATAATAAAATATAAAATGCGACAGGACTATAGTTCTGACTGAATCCGTCTTCTCCAACAAGTTTCAAAACTGGCGAAACCAAATTAGGACCTGAAAATGAAATCCTATCATCACCCCCCCCCCCCCCCCCCCCCCAAATCAGTAAAAATAATAATATCAGTACCTCTTGTTGTTCTAACTGGCGTCGTAAACGTTTAGCACAAGCTGCCTGGTGCTCATACGTTGCGTCGTGTTTTTTTATAGTCGAAATCTGAATATTTGTGGGTCCGACTGTACCCATAGCATTTTGTTTTTTCTTTACCGGCATGTTGTACAAAACAAGCGTGTTTCCTGGTTTCTTTCTGGAAGTTGTTGTACTTCCACCCATGGATACTGAACAGGAGTCTGAAATTCTATCAATATAGCTATAATTCACTCTCTACGTGATATTTACGTTCCCAACGTAATCCCCTTCTGTTTTTTCTTCAGAAGGGGATTACGTTGGGAACGTAAATATCACGTAGAGAGTGAATTATAGCTATACTGATAGAATTTCAGACTCCTGTGGATATAGTCTTTGTAAGACTGTGATCAAATTCAAGAAATGTTGAAAAATATCTGACTTCACCTCGTTAAAAAACATCCATTTCAAAGATAAATAATTGTACTACGCATGCGCACAGATATGTAGTACAATTTGTTTATCTTTGAAATGGTGTTTTTTAACATGGTGAAGTCGGATATTTTTCAACATTTCTTGAATTTGATGTTGTGTTTGTGTTAAATAATGATGCAGACACGTAAATAAATGATATTTGGGCTGAGTACGACAAGTAGTATGTTGATTATGCGATTTTTGTCTTCGATATGAAGTGTCAACTGAGTCGACCCAAATGCGGCCAGTTTCTTTCAGTTTTAGTCAGATGAAATTTGAATGGGTTTCTCAAAGACTGTGAGGGCCAGGAGGGCCCCAGGTCACAGTCTTACAAAGACTACTGTGGATACTGCTTGATCCAAAGTTTTTTTGTTGAGCTTTGAGGTGCGTCCGTATGTCTCTTAACCTTTTTGAACACATTATCCAATATACATTTTAAAATGTGTTGTGCGACTGTAGCCGAATTGTCGACTGATTCGGGGAATTTTGAAAAAAAATCCGGTAATTTTACTCTGGTTCATGTCTGATCCAGTTACTTTCTCTGCTGCAGCGCATGTGAAAATTCTGACTCTGGCTGCGTGATAAGAGCGCCTTTAGGCATATGTTGTCACTGATTGGTTGATTTTCTGGGAGGCTTCACGTGGAATTGATCGAAACATAAACATACGTAATTTCGAACACTGAGTGGCAAGGGATTCGTCGTCATAATAGTTTACTTTTGTAGAGAATTCGAAATCGGTCTTTTTACACTGTATTTTGACTAACGACATTACACAACTTTTAAAACAAGACCGACGAATACGACAACAGAAATGATTGAAGGCGTAAAACCGAAAACATAGGCGTAATCTGTACTCCTTTAATTTCTATTTGGGTCGTATTCGGCAATTTTCGATGCGTAAAATATGCCTGTACGCCCGTTTTCTGGAGCACTGCACTAGTGAGAATCCTTTCATATTTGGTATGTGACATCTCTGGAGGTGTAAGATTTGAATTTGTTCAAATCGACTCCCTGAGTTAATATTTGGGCTTCCGATGGGAGCCTGATTATTTACTTGGTGGAATGGGGAGATATTTTTTAAAAATCTTCTTCTCCAGATCCACGTATCAGATTCTTTTGATATTTGGTATGCAGCATCTCTAGGGGGGGGGGGGGGGGGGGGGTTGGGGGGGTAGATTCAAGTTTGTTCAAATGGGATCCCTGGATGAATATTTGGGCTATTTTTGGAGCCCAAATTTTAACTTAGTGCAGTATGAGAAAATTTCTTTAAAAATCTTCTTTTTCAGACACACAAGTGAGAATCCTTTCATATTATTATGTGACATCTCTAGAGGTGTAAGGTTCAGATTTGTTCAAATCGAGTTCCTGGGTTAATATTTGGGTTCCCCAAGGAAGCCCAAATGTTTACTTAGTGCAATATGGGGAATTATCATTTAAAATCATTTCCTTCAGATCCAACAGTCAGATTCTTTTGATATTTGGTGTAAACACCTCTGGGAGGGTTAGATTGAAGGTTGTTCAAATCAGGTCCCTGGCTTAATATTTGGGATTTTTATTGAAGCCCAAAGTTGAACTTAGAGCAATATGAGAAAATTTCTTGAAAATTCTTCTTCAGATATTCAGATACACCAGTGAGAATCCTTTCATTAGGTAACATCTCTAGGGGTGTCATATTCAAGTTTGTTCAAATTGATTCGCTTGTTTTTTTATTTTTATTTTTTTTTTTGGGGGGGGTGGTTGCTAGAGAGAACACAGAAGTTTAAAACAACAAAAAAAAAATTCTTTCAGTTGTTTTTTAATACTTCACAGAACAGAGCTTGCTAGGAAGCTTTTCTAGGACCAGCAGAACTGAATGGCCAAAAAAGTTGCCTTTGGTTATGTCATAGCAAATCAAAAAAATTGCTCTTACTGCTGATGACATGCTGATACACTCATCTGTTTTGACAATTTTAGCCAGGTGAGCGTTTTAGGCTCACTTGAGCCTCTGGTTTGTTGTTGACGTCATAATGTACCCGTCGGGTATATTTTTGTGTACCTGTAGGGTATATATTGATACCCATTGGGTATATATTTGTGTACCCATCTGGTCTATATATGTGTACCCATCAGGTGGGCTGAAACGGTTGGCTCATTTTCACAACCGACTAACCAAGAGCTATAATCGGTGAATATCCGGTTATCCGTAGCCATTATTTCACCGAATCTGGGATCAAAACTATAGGAATTGGAAAGCAGTATTCTCAGAAACTATTCCGTAGTGTGTATACAAACGAACATTGTTGAGTACTCAGAATAGTTTCTGCAGTTACTCAGTCACAGAAATTGCTGATCATTAACAAAGTCTTGAAGCCAAAGTCGATTATTTCTCAATATATACAGCGCTGCTTCGAGGTGTGATCTATCCCAAAGGAGAAGCGTCAGATTTATTACGTTTTAACCATGGAATGACGATCTCTATCGATATTTCGGATAACTGGTTGACGTTTTTTTCAAATTGGTTAGGTAGGTAACTGGTTTCAAACTGGTTATCCGGTTAACCATTTCAGTACTACCCATCGGGCAGGGAAGGATCCAGAGCTGTTTTCATATCCGTAACAAGTTTGGACGCCCTAACTCCAGGCACCCAAAAAAACTTTTTCTCTCTCGTAAATATGAAAAATGAACAAAATCATATAATTTATGATTTCCATTTTTACTGGACTCTTGCACAGTGGAGAATGTAGCACTCTAATTACTTAATCAGTTGAGCTTTATTTTTATGAGAGTCTCTCGCTCTCGTTGCACTGTATTTTCAAAAAAAATTCCTTGGGGAGGCCCACCAGACCCCAAGCTATAGGAGGAGGAACCCCCTACCTTACCTTCCCCCACCTCAGGCCTGCGGCCATCAGGATATACCTGCAGCCATCGGGATATGCCCCAAAACAGGTGTCCCCCCAAAATTCCTGGATCCTTCCCTGTCGTCTGGTATGTTTTTATGTACCCGTCGGGTGTATATTTGTATACCTGTCAGGCATATATGTGTGTACCTGTTGGGCATATATTTGTGTACCCATTGGGTATATATTTGTGTAACCGTCAGGTATATTTTGATGTACCTGGAGGGTATAGCTTAGTGTACCTGTCGGGTATATTTTTGTGTGCCTGTCGATTATATTAACTTATCTTCGTCATCGGTTATATTTTAACAGTCGATGGGTATGTTTTTTTTACTGGGTATGCTAGTAATTGTAGTGCCCAGCCTGTGGATGTGTCAATATTGACTTTTTGTTGAATATTGTTGTGTTTTTATAGCTTTTTTTTCTATAGCCTAAAGTGCCTAATAAAATATTTCATGTATAAATATACATATTTTTTTTATTTATTTGTCACATTGGTCTATTAGTGGGTGAGTGCAGAGGTCTCCATTTTGGGGTTGTACATAATTTACTTCACTTCACACAACCTACATGTAATCATAACATCAACAATCTTTGCTATCACATATTCATCCTTAATTCTAACCCTGACTTGCCCTCGTCAATCACACAAAGACAAGAGAAAGAAATAAACTGGATATACTGACTTTGGCCATTGCACCCATTTGGTCTTAGCAGAAAGGGTTTTTAATTTTTCAATCTAGGTGACAGGTAGACAGCCAAGCCGGCTGGGCAGTCTCCTAAAGCATACATTTAAATTGCTGTATATAACATTTTTACTTTGTGAAATATTAACACAACTGAATTGTATTAATATGTACTATTGGATGCTCTGTCTTTCATCTCTGACTTTTAAAAGTGGAACCTTCTCAACAAATATTTATGTTTACAGTGTTGTGATCACGAAAGCATTTATTATTTGGAGTGGATCTTGATAAAATTGTAATTAGACTGGTGGACCAATATTTCACGAATCGAATTTTGCTTATCAATACTGAAGCAAGAAAAGCAAATAGAGGTGGGTCAGTGGTGAATTTTCAGGTCGGTGTTTTTTTAAGAAGTAAAACCGCGGTTGCAGTGCTGTTATCGGTGGTGGAACAGCCACAGTTCATGCATCAAATTTAGATTGATTTTGCAAACTTGCTTACCTAGTACAGTGTGTGAAAAATGTCAAAACGTCATCAGTCCTTGACAAAGATAAATTAATGGAACTGAAAAGAATGTTTGGCTTGTTGATGTATACTGTAAAATTCAAATTACGCACAAATTTGTAGAGTTCAGGTTGAGTTTTAACTTTCCGTTCAGCAAAAATGTGGACTTTCCTTTGAGTGTCTTTCTGCTCCGGGAAAATGGAAGAAGTTATAAAACACTGGCAGATTTAATATTATTCAAAGCGAATTTGGAAAGTGTCAGTTATGGGAAAAAGTATTCTGCTGTGTACGGAATGAATTTCCTTAACAATCTGGGTTTTTTCTCCTGAGTACAGCTGAGTAAATATATTTTTAAATTTAGACTGAAAATACCCACAATGCATTGCTCTATTAAAAATATGGGGCAGGAGAAGGTAAAAAAAAGGTACCGAAAATACAGACACCGACCCAGCTCTAAAAAGCAAATGAAAATATCATCAGTGTTAAGTGTTTTTATGTTTCCTTTTGGAAAGTTTTGATTCTATGGTGTTGTGGACAGAAATATGACAAGAGAATTTCATGATCTGGTTGAAATTCTCTGTCCATATTTTGTGATGGTCAGGGATTCTTCTGCCCTCATTGGGAAAGGGTCCGGGGTCCATGCAATTGGGAAAACATGCTTCATGAAAGTTCCAATTGGTAATTTGTTTGGAAGAAGAAACATACAAAGAATTAGAAATGTTTCCTTCATTTTGAACTGAGAACATTAACTGGTAGAGTGCTGGAAGCCCATATTTGGGCTTTATTCTGAAGTGTCGGTACCACAACTTAAAGGCTTCATATTCTGTGGATGTTGTTCATATCACCTTTGAAGTGAAATTATTTAGACTGTTAGGATTTGCATTGTTACTATTTATGGGAGAGTGCCTATTGGCACTCTCCCATAAATTGTAACAAGGCAAATATATGTGAACAAATTTTGATGACCAAAAATAATTCAGCACTCTACCAGTTAATACAGAAGCTACTACATGTAAGTACATGTATTGAAGTAAGTTTTTATAACAAACACTCACATAAATAATGTTCAGCCTCGAATCTTTTTCTGAAGATAGAGCTGAAATGGTTAAGGGGTTTTCTTGATAGATTAATCACATGGATTAACCTTGGTTAACCGATTAATCACTTGTCCAAATAAATATCTGAATCATTGCCATACCATTGATGATTTACAGCATGAACCCTTTACCCAACATAACAAACAAAACCAACTACTGGTAGGCCTATATACAAAAATCTTCATTCAATTTATTATGTTTTCAATTTTTGTCTCAAAAACATAGCTTATGATCCCTCGTTGGAATGAGCTCGTTCCAATGAGGGGTCATAAGCTATGTTTTTGAGACAAAAATCGGAAATTTTTAGTAATTCATGAATTTATTTTGCAAGTATCATCTGCTATCCGCAATGGGTGAAGGGTTAAGAATGACCATTTCCAGCTACTGATACAGTATGATGATCATGCAAGTAAACAAGTATGTCAGCAAGTAACTTGCATGCTTTACTCTGTCTCATATAATTGATGTGAGTCAATGTGACAATGTTTGCCTGTTTTGGAGCAAGTTTGTTCCTATGCTAACCCAAATAATACAGTAGTTCAGAAGTAATTGTTAATCGATCAATTACTTTTTGGATCGATCAAGATGTTGATCATTGATTAATCGATTAATCCAGGCTTGGCAATTTCAGGAGAGCGATTTTTTAGCTCTCTTTACTGCCCTCCTGAAAGAATTAAGGAGAGCGAAAAATTGCCCTCCTAAATATTTTGGTCTGGGATGATTGAGATTACATGTATTATGCTCACATTAAATTTTTGTTGTAAAGCAAAAATGTAATTTAACTTCGAAGTCACATAACATCACGTAATTTCATTTTGAAAGTGGTTTAGTGGTAAAAGGTAATGGTTGCAACTGTGTTTGGGTATGTACTTTGTACATACCCAAACACAGTTGCAATCATTTGAAGCAAAATGGGTCACAGCAATATTTTTTTTTTTCTGTCAGTTTCAACAACTGACATCACAGTTTGAAGGGTAATTATTCAAGGAATATTGACACTATAATATACTACCATTACTACTATCCTGTCATTTGAAGCACATGCACCAGGATGTGACTGTAGATTCAAGCAGACCTGTTGTCCAAGAAAGTCATATGCCTACCACTACCCCCCCCCCCCCCCCCCCCCCCCCCCAAACTTGTGTACACACACAGGTCTTGTCAAGTGTGTGTTCGGTTGTTGAGTGAGACATCTAGATGCCTAAGAGATTTTGCTTTACCTTAGTAAAGTTAATAAAATCACTGATGTAATAGTCTGTTGGTTTCAGTTTCAATGCGTTCGTTCAACTGGATACTTAAAATGCTGTGTAAAGCTAATTGCTCTCCTAAGCTGATTGAGGAGAGTGATATTTTTGTACTGTACCAATGACCCAGACATAGCTGGTGCTAACTCTTAAAAATCTAGGGCCAAACACAAATTTTGCCCCCCAATCCCCAAAATTTGCATCTAAAACCAAAGAAATCATGTCCTAAATGGTCCTCCATACTTTCCCTCCACTGCGCATGCGCAGTGTCAAGGAGGTCTCGAAATTGGTGCCAATAATCATTCTTTGTTTGGCCCTTCATCAGTTCACATCTGACTGATCTTTGTGCTTGTAAATCTCAGTTTAAATGATGCCAGACACATAAATATTAGAGAAATGGTGGATCTAAAGAGGAAATAGGAGGAGAGGAAAAATGAGTGGCAGGAAATAATCAGGGCTGTAACTTAAAATTTTTTATGAAATTATGATAAGTTGCCTAATTTCGAGGCATGGGCCTGTTGTTGTCATTCTTGCTATAAAGTTACACTGCTTGTTCAGTGTTTCCTCTCTCCATTTCCTTTAAGTCCCCCCTTGCTATTCTCCCATGCTTTTGGCATATTTTCTGTAATATTATTACTAAAATTTCTTGGGAGTTTTAGCTGGGTAACAGAATGAATTCTGTTCTTTTCCCCATGTTTACGTCCTCACCCATGGGTGTTTAGGCGTAGTGTTCTGCATCTACCATCTGATGTTCTGCAGTTTCTTCCCTGGAAGTCTCTGTTTTGCATCAGATAGTGTGTTATTGGTAACTGATTTCGGGCCATGGTTATCAGTGCCTGGAGTCATGTTTCTGGTGTTTATACACTTCTTGTTTTCATTGACAACAGTCTCTGTGGAGGGGGATTTCTTGTCTTTGTATTAGCTTAATCATAACAAGATACATTATTATTATACGTAAGTGTTGCATTAATTTTTTAAAATATTTTAAAAATTTTTGTCCACACTTAGGCTTCTTGGGATCCATTGGGGCTCAACGTTACTTTTCAGAAACTTGGGCTTTTCTGAAAAAATATTTTTTCAAAAAAATTTTTTGATTTCAATTATTTTTTCTATGTTAATGGATCATGTTATTATGTATCTTTGTTTTCAGAGGTTGGTGCGAGTACTAGGACGTGCGGGCCGTGGAGGACGTAATTTCTCCTTCCGCAAGCCTCGCAGGTCCAGGAGGTGATGGTTTGAACCTCTATCGTGTTCCGGTAGGCGGAAGATTATCGAGTTTTATAAACGAGTGGGCGTCGATTATGGACGACCCCTGGGTTCGAGGGGTAATTTCGGAAGGACTAAGAATATCCTTCAAACGAAAGCCTCCATTAACTCGAAGTCCAAAATGGACTCAGCTTCCGTCAAATCTGCAGAAAAGAGATGCTCTTTTATCAGAAGTACAGTCTCTGCTGACGAAGAATGTGGTAGAGGTCGTAGAAGACCAGGAATCACCGGGTTTCTACAGCCATCTGTTTCTGGTTCCGAAACCAGACGGCTCGTTCCATCCAGTCATAGATCTGAGCTGGATAAATAAGCTGATCGTCGCTCCGAAGTTCTATATGGAAACAATTCGATCAGTCAGAGCGAGTATTCGAGTGAACGACTATGCTACAAGCATAGATCTCAAAGATGCGTACTTTCACGTCATGGTACATCCGACATTCAGAAAGTATCTACGCTTCGCAGTCCTAGGAGTTGTATATCAGTTCCGAGCGATGTGCTTCGGCTTGAACCTAGCGCCCTGGGCTTTCACTCGAATAATGAACTCGGTAATGATACATTTCCGAGCTCATTCGTCTGCGGTAACATCGGCCTACCTGGACGACATTCTTCAGAGGTACGGCAACGAGTTAACGCTTCAGAACGATGTGCAGAATCTGCTTCTATTACTCCGACGTCTCGGTTTTATAATAAACGAGCAAGAAGTTGGATCTGGTGCCGTCCAAGTCATTCACTCATCTGGGAATGAGCTTCGAGACGCACAACAATCTTGTTCATCTGCCGTTAACCTGAGCGAAATTAATCAGTTGTTACGCTCGCTATTGTCTTCACTCAGACAAAGTCACAGCGAGAGAGTTTATGAGACTGATAGGTCTGTGCGGAGCCGCTGCGGATCTCATTCCGATGGGGCGGTTACGCACTCGTCCTCTCCAAATTTTCTTGACTCAGAATTGGAGTGTAAAGATTCATTCGCTCGATATAGACGTTCTCTTGTCAAATCAAGTGAAACAAGAGATTCAGACTTGGGCAAACATTCAGTGGTTGACTCAGGGAGTCCCACTGCAGTTGCCGGATCCGAGTTTTACGATTATGACGGATGCCAGTCAAACAGGTTGGGGTGCAACATTGATCCCAACGGATTCGAAGTGCCAGGGTCTTTGGGATCCGCAGTATCTAGGCAAGCACATAAACATCAAGGAAATGATGTCAATTTGGCTTGCACTATGTCATTGGATGAACATTATTCAGAAAGCACATGTCCAAATCCTGTCCGACAATATGACAGTAGTAGCGTATATCCGGAACCAGGGAGGCACTCATTCCATTCCGTTATTCAATTTAACAGAAAGAATCCTTCTGTTTGTTCTAGAACACCAAGTTCTGCTTTCGGTCCGTCATATTCCGGGTCGTCTGAATGTATTAGCAGACTCCCTTTCACGGAAGGGTTGCTTGTTGCCGTCAGAATGGACTCTCAACAAATAAGTATTCAATCAGATTTGCTACCAATGGGAGCGGCCAATGATAGACTTATTTGCGACACAACTCAACAATCAGTTGCAGACGTATGTGTCACCATGTCCGGATCCCCGAGCATATGCAGTAGACGCTCTATCGATCTCGTGGGATGGAATGATAGGATATGCGTATCCTCCAGCGCCGTTGATTCAGCAAATATTGCTAAAGATAAAACAATCACAATGCAAAATTCTGTTGGTAGCATCTCTGTCTCCACAGAGACCGTGGATAAATCTACTCAGGTGTCTGCTGTGGGACTTACTGCGAAAACTTCCTCCACGAGAGGATCTTCTTTCGCAGGGGAAATCGCGTCAACTTCATCACAACCCGCAAGGTCTCAACCTTCACGTATTTCTGTTGTGCGGTCCTTCTTGCACGGCAAGCATTTTACAGGACGAGCAGTGGACGCGATTTCTAACTGTAGGAGGACCTCCTCTTCGCTAAACTATGCGGCTAAGTGGAGAGTCTTTCGTCATTGGTGTAGGGATCATTCTGTTGATATTTTTGATCCCTCCATACCAGACATTGCAAACTTTCTAGTATACTTGTTTGACGAGATCAAACTGCAGCCTGTTACTATTAAAGGTTATAGGTCTATGTTATCTGATACCTATGCACACCATGATAGTTTACAAATTGGATCTAATGTCTCTTTATCTAAATTAGTTAGAAACTTCTCGATAAATAGACCTAGAACCCTTAGATTAATTCCTAAATGGAATTTAGCTTGGGTTCTTCTTAAACTAAAAGAAAAGCCATTTGAGCCTCTGGAGACAGTAGATTTCAAATTCTTGTCTTATAAGACAGCATTTCTCTTAGCTTTCTCTTCCGCTAGAAGAGTCAGTGAGCTTCATGCACTATCGGTGGACAATTCTCACTACCATAGTGTCGGGAACACTATTACCTTTACTACTAATGTTGGATTTTTGGCTAAGAATCAGGCTCCTAATAAATATCCGGAACCTATTGTTATTAAGGCCCTACCGTCTTCAGACAGGCATAGGCCTTTACTCTGTCCGGTTAGAGCTTTACGTATTTATAAACAAAGATCTCAGGTTATCAGAAAGGGACGAAAATGCTTCTTTCTGTCTCTGATGCCTAATAGAAAGGACATTACGGTCCATTCTATTGCCAGATGGATTCAATTAACTATCCGTACTGCTTATGATAATCTATTTTCAACTCAGCAGTCTGTGCTTAAGATTTCGGCTCATGAAGTAAGAGCTCTTTCTACATCTGGGCTTACGCAAATAGTGTTGCTATTACAGATTTAATGAAGGCTGCATATTGGTCTCAGCCATCCACATTCACGAATTTTTATCTCAGAGTCCATTTCTGGAGACCTGCATTGTTTAGGTCCGTTATCTGTTGCTCAGAATGTCGTCCACTAAACAGTTGCAACTATAGTTTTGCAGGCTTTCTGTTCCGGCAGTGACTCCGTCCTGCTGCCCTCTTCGCTCTGGGCTATTTGACCCAGGGCAAGGGGAAGGGGGTGGGGGGGGGGTGTTCCCTTTGGTCACCTGCTTTATAGTGAAAAGCAAGGGGACACCTCCTCCGGAGTCAGTAATTCTGAGTCGTTACTGGGATGGTTTTAAAGTGTAAAGCTAATGTTTAAAATTCATTCATGTCATTTTTTTAAAGTGTAGCTCGGTGTGAAGCATTTGTATATGTCACGTGTCAAACGGGTGTTAATATACAATCCTCGGACACTTTTAAAAGAGTATAAAGAGTCTCAATTCTCTGGACTAACTTTATTTATTGGCTTACTTTAAAAATAATTAGTATAAAGGGTTATACTGGATGTTAATAGAGAACATGAATGTTATTATGCTCAATTATGGAGGGTGCTGTGTCTTTCTAATTTATCATAAAATAAGAAAGATACATGTAAAGCCTAATACTTCTTTTCTCCTCGAGGGGATGACTCTATTTTATATAGTTGAGCTTATTGGATCTTCCTCTATGTCCTAGGCCCTCCAGCCTTTTTACTATTCAGCTATGTCTGGGTCATTGGTACAGTATAAAAATGTTAAAAAATTTATAGTAATTTATATTTTTTTTCATACTTACCAATGACCCAGACGGAGTTGGGAACTCATACCTCCCCGCTGAGTACATAGCGCTGACCAGACACTGCTTGTAAGAATGATTATTGGCACCAATTTCGAGACCTCCTTGACACTGCGCATGTGCAGTGGAGGGAAAGTATGGAGGACCATTTAGGACATGATTTCTTTGGTTTTAGATGCAAATTTTGGGGATTGGGGGGCAAAATTTGTGTTTGGCCCTAGATTTTTAAGAGTTAGCACCAGCTATGTCTGGGTCATTGGTAAGTATAAAAAATATATAAATTACTATAAATTTTTAACTTTTTGCCCTCCTGCATTTTTCAGAATGCCAGGCCTGTTAATCGTTTCAGCTCTAATCTCTATTAAATAAATTGTTCTTATATTATTAATTGATGAAGATACCTATGCATTTTGCTACACTTCGACAATCTGCATTCTGTATCTTTGTGGTTATGTCAAGGCAAGTTTCGGCTGCGCACCCAGGCAGACAAGACTTGCCTAGAAACAACTTACAAGGTTCTTGAGATGTAACTTGCTAAAATATCAAAAAACTGCCAGTTGAGGCACCCGTTTTGCTGCAGTAAAAAAGTTAGGCCTTCAAGATTTGAAGAAGAATCAAATTTTTATTTGAATGAGACTGTGATTGGGAAAGTTTTGGTTTGAATTGGGAAAAGTCATGCCAAAATGTGATTGGGAAAGGGTCCCATATTCGGCCCCTGTAAACATCCAAAAGAATCCTTAATGGCAGTGCTTTGTTCAAACAGTGTTACAAGTGGAGGAAGTGGGGGTACCCAGAGAGAACCACCAAGCAATGGCATAACTGTCAAGCTCTCAAAGATACTAACTTGTACAGGGAGGGTTTGCATTGGTTGAAGAAAAAAAGTGTGCAATCAACATGCAGTATGCCTGAGCACACTGCATCCCCCTGGTCCCACTTGGTCAATTGAGATGAAGTGTCTCACCCAAGCAAACAATGCAGATGATGAAGATCAGTCAGGGCTTCCACGGTCCCATTTTGGGGTTCGTGAAACAGACACATTCCCCAAACCAATTTTCCCCAGTTGGCGAGTGCAGATGTACATTGTTGTGCACTTGAATCAAAATGTGAGTGAATATTTCTATATACATCACACACGCTCTGACTGTTAACCCTTTACCTTACATGAAAAGCAGACAACACTTTCAAATAAAATTCTTGAATAACTAATTTTTTTCATTTTTTGTGTCGTTGAGCTTGTTCCAATGAGGGGTTTTTAGCTATGTTTTTGAGACAAAAAAATGAAAAAAATAATGAAAATTGAATTGTGAATTCTTTGAATAGCGCTGGCTAGTTTTTACCATTATGTTGGGCAAGGGGTTAATGTCAGACCCAAACTATTCATTTCCTTTCTAAACATTTGGTTCCTATGAGGCAGGACACGCCTTTCCAGATCTCCCCAACACGAAATCCATTGTGAAGTGTCGTTTGCCATTCTGTTCTGTTTGCCACATTGTGAAGTATATACTAATAGAATGCTCTCCCCTAATGTGCAATATAATCTTCAGTGTGGAGGTACGATTGTGCTATGTAATCTGTAGACCTGGCTGTTCGATTTAAATTCATACTAACTTGGCAGCTTTCTTAAGTATTTAATAATTATTTATTTTTGACAATTGTGGACCAAATTTAATAAAGTAAACTCAAAAGTTAATTCAAAAATAAATCACCAATGGCTGGAGCTGCCAAGACATATTAATTTATATAATCGCAAAAATATGACCGTCACCTGTTGGCAACAGCTAACATTACAAAAAGTTCCTCCAGACATGAATTTATTGCATTTTACGTGGAAAAAAACACACATTTTCCTCATGATGTTTTTTAGTATTTTTACAGTCAGAATGTCTCCAGAGGTCACCTTGGAGCATATAAAAATCTCCACCCACTCATCCCCACAAATGGCCAGTGCCTTTGGTGTCTGGTGCAATGATAATAATTTCTCTAATATCTACATTAAAAACGAACCCAATAATTTCAACCAAGCGGAAGTCCTGTCAGTATCTAACCTACACATTTGATCTGGAGTCCACTGTGTTTAGCAATGAAACACTCTGCTCCCTTGTAATGGCTGTAATGGAATACAGTATGGCCACCGTGGATTGGTCACTTACCACGAGGGCAATATTTCCATGGATGCAATAATATTAGATTCCAAACACTAATTATAGGAATAAGTATCAAAAATTTAATATATGAAGCACCGGGTAGAACCTGGTGCTTCATTACAATTTTGCTGATGATTTTTATTACTGATAAATGTATGTGTGGACATCACTGCCCACACATGGATGATGACCAGTCCACGGCAGTTGTACCGTACTTGTACGTGGAGTGTGTATTATCACTAAATCACCCTCACAGTGGAAATTCCACTCAAGCAATAACTGCAAATTTGTTGCAAAGCATAACAATCACAAGCAAAGTTCCAGTCAATGGACCTCTGGGTTAAACCTGGAGGACAGGCAGAAGTTCATTGGCTGAAACATCGCTTGTTGTTTTTTGTCCATATGTACAGAATTTGAAAGTGATTCTTTGGGTGGTAACTCCACTCCACGGATGATTTAGTTACAATCCACTCTCCACGTTCTGTTTATTGGGTATGTACAAAAAACATGATTACTAATTCTACCAAGTAGATATGTCGATACATATACTCCCAAATGTTCTGTATCAAAAAATTTGAACCAAGTTATCTCCACCTGAACTTGAATTGAACATGCATGTTCTCCAGCAGTGAATATGGCCTTTTTACAGTCTTTACAAGTGCCCATCGATCAAAACTTTCAATTGTGTTTGATAGAAATTCAAAGAGACAACTGATATTTCAATAACAGAAGCTTTCCTTTCTGTTTTCTAACTTGTCCTTCAAAACATTTTACTCAAGATTGTTTGAAATGTGATGCTGAAAGGGTCTACTAACATTTCAGTCCTCATCAACATGTAAACATACAAATTGGTGTCTGCTTCCAATAGCATCCCAAGTTCTTTTGGAACACACTCTTTAATTGGAAAATCAGTTAAGTGATGGCAGTTTTACTTAACCGATTCTGGAACAAAGTTATTGTTTGTGCAGTGTTTATGTCTTTGAACCCAAGATTCCATTTTTCCGGCACAGGAACATGATACGTCATAATTTTATTACGTAGGATGGCAGCTACATGTAAGTGAATGTATGGGGAAGACCAATCAATATTTTCAACGTGCAGCCCCAAGGCTGCACGTTGAAAATATTAATTGGTCTGGGAGTGCAGTGGCTCAGTGGTTACAGCATTGAACTTCAAACCTAGAGGTCCACGGTTCAATCTCCGCCAGGGGTAACTGAGTTGTGTCCTTGGGTGCTGTGTACTAAGGCATACTGAACGTTGATGTTGCACCTGTCTTCAACCAATGCTAACCCTTCTTGTGTGGAGTTAGTACGTTGGGGAGTCTGACAGTTGCTTGCCATTGCTGGGTGGTTCTCTTCGGATACTCCGGGTTCCTTCTCCCATAAAACTGTCTGACACAGGGTGACCCTGGCTGTTGAAAGTGTCGTTAAACTCCAACAAATAAACAAGTAAATAAATTAATCAATTGGTCAACCTCCAAATAATGAATATGGGCTCTCCCAACTGCTGCCATTGAACTGACATGGAAGATACTACCAGGGTCCAAATGCCTGAAATTTCACCCTGTGCATACTGCATAATATATACATGTACATCTACACTTGCTATTAATGGTTTTGTTTTTTACAGGCCATCTCGATCTATATCATATGACCCAAATTTTGTAAATAAAATGAAAAATACTGTGAGTATATTACACATTTCTTTTCCTTCTTTCATGTTCAGTGTTGCTTTACTGATATTGATTGCTATATTTTTTAATTTCCAAACAACGTTGAGGAGGTCCTGTTCTCTCCTTTGCCTTTAAACATGCTCTTTTCTCTTTGTTTTGATGTGTTCTACAGATTTTGAAATGGATTTCAGCCCAGAAGATTTCACAGTAACTTCAGGTCTTTTTAGCTCATCTTGACAAAGTCAAGCTGAGCTAATCTAATCGCTTCCCGTCCGTCGTCCGTCAACACCATATTTTGGTCTTCTCCTCCAAAGCCACTGGGCCAATTCAAGTGAAAGTTTGTGTGAGTGATGGTCCCAAAGGGGAATTTCATTTTTGTTCAACTCAGCATGCCCAGCCCCATAGGGAGGGAGTGGGGGAAAATGCTCCAAAATATTTTAAAAATCTTCTTCTCAAGAACCAGTGTGTACAATGACTTGATATTTGCTATGGAGCTTCCATATGAGGTGTAGAATCAAGTTTGTTCAAACGAAGTTCGTAAAGTAATATTTGGCTTTGTAATAGGAGGGGGTAAGATTTTTGGCCCCGCCCAAAATTTCTATTTTCTGAACCGATGGTCCGGTATGAACCAAATTTGGTTTGTGGTAGTATTGGGTCATAAGTACTTGACCCATGCAAAAAAAAAAAAAATTCCCGCATCTCCATGGGAACCCTGGGAGCTAAAAATAGAAATATTTTCAAACGCCCATATTTCCCAAACCCCACGGAACAGAGAGCTTTTATTTGGTATGAAGTATCCTTACGCCCAGTAGAATTGAATGGTAAAAAAAAATTGCCATCGGTTATGTTAGGGTGTTCTGTAATGGGCATCGAAAAAATGCTGAGTCAGCATATTTGCAAAAATTTAAAAAAATCTTTTCTCCAGAACCAATCATCAGAATCTTTTGATATTTGGTATACAGCATTCATAGGGGGGGTCAGATAAAAGTTTGTAGAAATAAAGCTCATTGGTTCATATTTGGGCTCTCTACAGGAGCCCGAAGTTTTAACATCGGGTAATATGGGGAATATTCTTTAAAAACCTTCTTCTTCAGAACCACCAGTCAGAATCTTTTAATATTTGTTATACATCATTGTTATGAGGGTCAGATTCTAGATTGTTCAAACCAAGTCCCTAGGTTAATATTTGGGCTTCCTACGGAAGCCCAAATTTTATCTTTGTTCAGTATGGAGGGTAATTTAAAAAAATCTTCTTCTTCAGATCCATCAGTCAGAATGCTTTGATATTTGGTATGCAACATCTCTATGGGGGTCAGATTCAAGTTTGTTCAAATCAAATTCCTAGGTATATATTTGGGCTCACTATGGTAGCCCAAATTTTTACTTAGTGCAGTATGAGAAAATTTCTTTAAAAATCTTCTTCTTCAGATCCACCAGTCGGAATGCTTTTATATTTGGTATACAACATCTCTAGGGGGGGCAGATTCCAGGTTGTTCAATTCGAGTGCCTAGGTTAATATTTGGGCTCCATATGGGAACATGAAATTTAACTTAGTACAATATGAGGGAATTTCTTCAAAAATCTTCTTCTTCAGATTCACTTGTCAGAATGCTTTCACATTTGGTATACAACATCTCTAGGGGGGGTCAGATTCAAGTTTGTTCAAATCGGATCCATAGGTCAATATTTGGGCTCGCTATGGTAGCCCAAATTTGAACTTAGTGCAATTTGAAGAAATGTCTTTACAATTTCTCTTCTTCAGATCCAACAGTCAGAATGCTTTGATATTCAGTACACAACATCTCTAGGGAAGTCAGATTTAACTGTGTTCAAATCAAGAGCCTGGGTTAATATTTGGGCTCTCTATGGGAGCCGGAATTGGCCATTTTGCTGAAGAATTATAAATATTTTGTATTCAGTACCCTCCAGAGGTACTAAGATTAATCCACATAGGTTGTATCAAGGGGCTTCATAGGGGAGCTCTACATTTTACTTATGATCAACTGAAGAAAAGGCATGATGCCCAGATTATTTTTGTCACTCCTGAGGGACTCAAGGATTGACAGTGTAGCCTATGGAGATGGCTTGCTTAATGTAGACTCATTCTTGGACTCTGTTTAAATTGTGTTCTGTACAAGATGAGCGCTTCAGGCCCCGTGGGGCCTCTTGTTTTATGTTGCTTCCATGGATGCAAAAATATGGAATCCTTATGTTGGTTACCATGATTAAGTCCCTGAAAAGACTAATCTTGCCACAAATTCATTCAGATTTTGTAGTGCTCCCATGGATGAAAAGAAGGGCACCCACTCAGCCTGGGTACCAACTGCACTACATGAAGAGTGGTGTACCACTAAAACACTTGAGTGGAATTTTCATTCAGATGATAACTTTTATTCTGCAAAATGAAGCAAGGAATACAAGTAAAATGTCAGTCAACAGACCTCCAGGTTGAATTTGGAGGTGCACTGGCTGAAATGTTGCTTGTGCTTCTTAAGTGTCGATGTGCAGTATGCCATGCAGTATGCCTTAGTACACAGCGTCACCATGCCCCAATGTGGGCAGTGGGGATTAAATGCCTTGCCCAAGGACACAACTCAGTTACCCCTGGCGGGGATCGAACCGTGGACCTCTCGGTTTGAAGTTTAATGCCATAACGACTGAACCACTGCACTCCCGGACCAATTAATATTTTCAGCGTGCAGCCTTTGGGTTGCACGTTGAAAATATTGATTGATCTACCCCACACATTCACTTAGCTGTCATCCTAGTTTGAAAGGAATTGCATGGGCAGAAACTCCAAACTATGAAAGGTTTGTTAGTAATCCACACTTCATGCACTTTACTTTGAAATTCTCTGGACTGGATTTTCCTTTCACTTGGCATTTATTCCAGTAGGTCCTGTAGTCTTCTTGTTCTCTTTTCCAATTTATATTGTCTGAGATGCTGTCTGGACAATGAGATCAGGGAGTTAGTGGCCCTCTGTGTTCTTATTTTGAGGGGTAGATCTGCCCTTTTTATTGAATAAAGTACAGGTGAAGTAATCTTTTTGCTCATTTAGTATGTAAAGGTTTTCAGAATGCTGGAAATTGCATTTTTTCTGATCCAAATTAAAAACTTCAAATCACCTCTCCCAATTTGAGAGGGTGTTTCACATTCCTTCTTATATTTTCAATGCTTTAGCCAATGGCACTTATTCTGCCACATTCAGGTCTGCATTGGCCAAAATAACATGTGGGGTACCACAAGGATCGGTCCTTGGTCCAATCCTTTTTTTATTATATATCAACGATATATACCATGCAAGTAAACTTAACCTCCTATCGTTTGCTGATGACACAACCGGTTCCTCAACAATGACAGACAGTAACGGTCTAGTAGATTTCACAAACCAGGAACTTAAAAAAATACTGAATTGGTGCGGTGCAAATCAGTTACTTTTAAATTCTAGTAAAACCAAATATATGATATTCAACATAACCTCAAAACAAACTTGCTCCCCCACTAAATATCTCCAAATAAATGACTGCAATATTGTGCGAGTTGGACTGAAGGAACAAGAGAAATCTTTAAAATTTTTAGGCTTAAATATTGATGACCATCTATCATATAAAAGTCACATATCACATTTATGTTCAAAGATAGCTCGTGCTAACTTTATCCTAAATAAGGTAAAAACAATACTCCACATGATAGTTTAAGAATCCTGTATTTTACCTTAATCCAAAGCCACCTCACGTATGGAATTCATGCGTGGGGTGACTCGAGATCAGTAAATAGACTCTTAAAGATGCAAAAGCGCTCATTGCGTATTATAAATAATACAAAATACAATAGCCACACCGACCCCCTGTTTATCAATGACAAAATATTAAAAGTCACGGATTTGTTCAAACTCAACGCGTTACTTTTTGTGTTTGACTGGAAGAAAGGCACACTTCCGCCAAGTTTCAGCAATTTTTTTAGTCTGGCGGATAATCCGTCTGGCAGAAGGACCAGGGCTACTGGCCTGTTACAAGTTCGAAGAACTAGGACAAAAACTCTGGATAGATACCCAATTTATAGTTACCCAAAAATGTGGAATGAGCTGGATCAAAGTGTAAGATCAATAGATAACAGACATATTTTCAAGAATAAAATTGTCTCCCAATTCTTAAATTCTTATTTGAACGACCCAACATGCAATAACCCCTACTGCCCTGACTGTTCAGGTTAATAATAATAATACTAGTAATATGCTTCGGCCGGTCCGACCTCGGCTCTTTCATTTCCGCGATGGCTTACATTAAACTATATAGTCGTATCTAATAAGAACATAATTCCTCAGTATTCAGAATAATAGCCACCCTGGAGGTAGAAAGAACCATTTTACTTACTCGCCCAGACCTAGTCCTCAACGCAATTCATAATATAGTTTTTACCTACTTGAATGCAAATTTCAGTCAATGAAAGTTTGAACAGAATGACGCAATGTTGCAATTTAACTCCTTTACATTGGTGGGGGGGGGGGGGGTGGGGGGGGGTGGGGGGGGTGGGGGGGGGCAGGTAGACAGCCAATCTGGCTATGTCTCCCCCGACGGTGTACCCAATGTATACAAAATATACACAAATATAGCATTATGTACTTTAACTGTTGTTACCCTTGTATTAATTATGTACAATTTTGTATACGAGCGCATTGTCAAATAAATACTTACTTAATACTTACTTCAGGGCTCTATTTAACTGGATTGGCATAGCATTTTGCAATTCAATGTCCAAATTTTGCCTTTTAATAAATATTTGTCTGACGTTAATTTTCATCAACAGCTAATCAGCTTTCCCATATGAATAGTAAATTGATATTCAAAAATTTAAATTAAATGGATCCCTGCCCCCATTATCTCAGACTTGTTGCTTGGGGCATATATGGGATATCTTGAATAATGTTGTAGAAAAAAATGTTAACTACAAAAATTTTTATTTGGGAATTTCAGTAACTTAAAACTTACTTCACAGGTTGAGTGCCAGAAGCCCATATTTGGAATTCATTAAAAAGTATTGATGCCTCAATGGGGCTTCATACACCTCAGGTATGCTGTAATTTTTTTTCATATGGATTTGTCTTGTTGCAATTTATTGGAGAGTGTCTGTAAGCACTCTCTAAAAATTTTACTGGCAAACCTACCTGTACAGGTTCTAACAACCAAAATGCACTCTACAGTTTTATGATCCCAAATTTGTAACCGAACCTACATCCTGAACCCCCAGTTTGAATAAAATAGACAGGTGTTGTGGGGGGGGGGGTGGGGGTGGGGGGGGTCTGAGAGTGGGTGGGGGTGGCACAGTGGCATTGCGGTAACCGGTTCTTGTCAGATCACCGAAGTTATGCAACGTCGAGCCCGGTTAGTCCTTGAATGGGTGACCGCCTGAACGATCGATTTGGACTCCCACGTTGTGTCCTTGGGCAAGGCACTTAACCTCGATTGTTCAGATGGGGGCACGATAACGCTGTGTACTAAGGCGTACTGCACGCCCATGGTGCGCATGTCTTCAACCAGTCTAATCCTGCCTGTGCTGCAATGCGGAGTTCCGATGTTGGGGAGCTGGCAGCTGCTCGCCGTTGCTCAGTGGTTCTCTCCAGGTACTCCAGCTTCCTCCACCCATATAACTGTCACTGACATGATATGACCTTGGATGTTAAAGTGCTGTTAAACCTTAATAAATAAATATAAATAAACAACGTTCGTTGTGGATATTATAAAGATTTGAAGCTATGTTTTGTTTTGGGAAGAAGGGAATGATAAAGTTTCTGTGTATACATGTACATTTGTACAGGTAGTTCTTCTTTAATCCCCTGCACCCTGATGACAACATAACAAAATTTCTGTCGGCAAATTTTCCCATAATGCAACTGGGAATTGAACCAATTCTGTCCTGTTAGACAGAGCTCATTGAGCTCTGTCAAACAGGATTGAATTGGTTAAATTGAAAGCTGTATTATGGAACAAAATTGCAGCTTGAAAAGTTTGAAAAGTTTGATATTTCAACATCATTGTACAGAGAATTATAAATTTGGACTAATTGTTACATGCATGAAAAAGGTTAATGGAAAACTGAAAAAATTGTTTGGAATTATAGCACTTGTTTGTAAATTTGAAGTGAGCCATTTGTGCAAAATGTACAAAGGAATGTCAAAAACGTCATATAATTTTCATTTGTGAATCCCGCCTGCCACATGTCAGTAATCATACATGTCTATATGACTCCAACCTGCTGAACTGAAATTTGTTATCCTTTTAATGTCCTTGAAGCTTAAATGTTGGATTTATCACAACAAAGTTGGTGCTGATAATTTTTATCCTTGTAAGGTCCATGAAGCTTGGGTGTTGTCTTTACATGTAAATGTATCACCACAAAGTCTAAATTTTAAGAGGAATAGAATCAAATGGGCTAAAAAATTTGTTGTTTTCAATTGCCTCATAGGGCACCATATTAACGTTGTTGGTAATAGTGTAAACACTTACAATCTTCTCATAAACTCTGATTGCATTGATTTGATATTTGGTATGTTGCCTCATTTAATGGTAGGCCTGAAAATTAGCAGTCTGACATTTGCAGAAAGAGGTCCTCATAAGGTGAATTTGATGATGCTATCCCATACAGTGGGCCAATTTATCCTCTGGGTACCTCTTTCTCTTTAGTTGTGAGACCCTGTTTCAGATTGAGGTTCACAGAGGGTAAATTTAGTGATGCTACCCTGCTGTGTAGGGTAGCATCACTAAATTCACCCTCTGGGGACCTCATTTTGCAGTCTGCTTATTTTCTGTCTTGTTTAATGGTGAACGTGTAGATTGAAGTCTGTTCAAAGAATTCATGGAAACTGGTAATTAAATTTTCATAACAATATTAGTGTGTGGCAGGAACAGGTGGAAGCAAATCAAAATATCCTGTCGGAATTTCCAACCAGACACATACATGTAAACTGCAGTTGTAGTAATTCATTTGACTTTACTTTGCCAGGAAATCATCTGCTTGGAATGTTTAAAAGAACTGTGTACTGCCGCCACTACTAAAGTGGCAGCAGTAGTTACTAGTACACAGTTGTTTTATTAAAATTTCACATGGATGAGAATGGCTAGCAACTAAAATCACTGAAATTTGGTAAAATTCTCACATTTTTTAGGACAAATTGTGTAATTTATGTTTTTTGCTTAGCTTGTCAAAGTCAGGATAAGCTACTGCCACCACGCATGCGTAAGTCTGTAAGTCTGCAAGTCTGTTCACATTTTCTTTAGCACAGACTACACCCTGTAGTTCTTGTCCGCTCCTGACTAAATTTCATGTGCAGGTTTGAGGTCATGTCTACAGTGTACATCAGAACGTCCCATTTTGGTCACTATCGGTGAATCGTGATGGCTGGGTGGGTTCGAAACCCTAAAACCTTTAACACAGTCTACAGGTTGTATTTATGAAGGGATTTCATTATAACCTGGTAGGATGACTCTGTATAATGTCTAGATAAGAACATCCTATTTTGGTTGGGTTTGGTCAGTTGTGACGGCCACAGGGGCACGTGACATAGATTCCTTTAGCACAGTGTATAGGTTGCATTTATGAAAGGATTTCATTGTGAATTGGTAGGATGACTTGGTATAATGTTTAGATGAGAACATCCTATTTTGGTTGTGATCGGTCAACCGTTATGGCTGCAATGGCATGTGACCTGGATTTTTTTTTTCAGCAAAGTCTTCTGTTCATATTTATGAATCGATTTCATTGTAACTCGGTAGATTGATTCAGTATGACTTCTAGATGAGACTCCAATTTTGGTCACATTTCGTCAGCCATTACCACCACTTGGGAATGTGACCTAGATTCCTTTAGCACTGTCTACAGGACGTATTATTTATGAATGTATTTCATTCTGACTTTGTAGGATGACTCATTTTGGAATGATTTTACTATAACATGGTAACTTTGGTTGACATACTTTAACTGTGAGGGCCTCATCAACCTACACCTCATTTCTTTTTAACAGTCTACACCTCAAATTATTCTTGTTGAAAATATGGCATGGAGGGTACAAATTTAAAAACATAAAGAAGTGAATCAGTTGGTTGACAGATATTTATTTCTATAAATTTGCACGAAATTGATCTCTTAACTGGTAGAGTGCTGGAAGCCCATATTTGGGCTTTATTCTCAAGCACAGGCACTGCGACTTAAAGGCTTCAAATTCAGAGGCTGTGCTTCATATTATCGTTGAAGTGATATTATTTAGTCTGTTAGTGTTTGCCTGGTTACAATTCATAGGAGAGTGCCCACAGGCACTCTCCTATGAATTGTAACAAGGCAAAGACGGAAGAACAAACTTTGATGGCCAAAAATAATTTAGCACTCTACCAGTTAAGACCATTTCATGCAAATTTTTAGAAATAAAATTTGCGAAATTTTGGGCCGGAATTCACGGAAGTCAGCAGATTTGCTGAAGTTTCTCATCCCTACTTTCAACTCAGACATTAATTCGAGTTAATGATTTTCTTAAAAATCATCCAGAAGCATACCTAGCTAACCCTAACCCCACAACACTTATATACAAAAACTGAACCTAAGAATCACCCCCTCCCCATCAAAATTGTCCCTACTTTATGGGGAAGCCCAGGACTGGCATTTCAGAAAATGCTGGAGTGCAAAAGATTCACTGAGGAGTTCAATTACCCTCCTAAATCTCAGACTTCAAAAGAATCATACTTTTGATGCAAAAATATGTAAATATTCCATAGTACTGTGATCACAAAAGTGGTAAGGAAAGTCTAATCAGTTTGATATAAAATCATGATCTGATTGATGGTACCAGGCCTGGCAACTGAACAAATTTGTGTCGGTAAAACAATTGCTGTGGTAAAATGATTGTAAAAACACGTTTTTCTTTGCCAGAGTTTTGAATCAGAATTTTAGATTCAGGTATTCATTTTGCAATCAAGTTGCAGATTCTTCTAATGAAGCATCTGCAACACAATTGCAAAAGGAGTACCTGGAGATCACCAAATGGGGATGAACCAGGGGTAAGCTCACAGAAGTCAGTCAGTGCTGGTCAGGTGAATACAAGTGACACTTTATCATTTTTGACCACTACTTCTGTTGACAAAGGCTCTTTTGACCACCGCTACCCCCCCCCCCCCCCAACTCCCCCCCCCCCCTCCACACACACACACACTCCCAGTATGTTATTGTTTGTTCAATCGAAAAAATTATGGGCAGGACCTAGACAACACAAGTGAAGTACATGTATATTAATTCACTAAAGGACCATTGCTCTGTGTCAGACACTGCAACACCATAACAATACTGAGCCATGGACTGGGGTAATACTTTAATACGAAAGCCAAATCTGAATATTCACTTAACAGCTATGGTAATTTTTTTTTTTTTTTGCCGGGAGTTTTATTGCCGAGGAAAAGTTATTTTTCTTTGACTTTTGCCTCGGCACTACCGACAGCCATCACTAATTGACAGGGTTGTGATTCTAAAAAATCTGTGTCAGTAACAGAATATGAAAATCGATACAAAATACAAAATTATAACTCTCCCTCAGGCTGACTTGAGCTTCCACTTTAAAAATAATATTCTATTTTTTGAGACACGAAAAGTTTTGGTTTCAGTTTTTTCACAAAATTAAAATAATTTACAAAACCGATAAAGCACACAACTAGAGATTTAATGCCTGTAAGCACCTTATTTGGAGGTTTTGATAAAAATCTTTGTTAGTCACATGCAGGTAGTGTTTTTAATGTTTTCAGGAAATTTATGGGAAGAGTATAAAGTTTTTTGTGAAACATGGACAGGGAGAAAGAAATACGCATATGTTTGATTGATTCACGCTACACCGGCCTTTTTATTATTATTAGCTCACCTGACTGAAAGTCAGGGTGAGCTATTCTGATCACTTTTTCAATAAAACCTTACAAATATGGATATCATTAGAACCAGCTCAATGAGCTGGTTCTAATGATGTTCCTATTTGTATGGTTTTATTGAAAAACCTCCGAGATATTTTGGGCTGTGGTAGACTTATTCTGATTCATTTTTTGGCTGTTTTTGGCCGCTATGTTAGGTAAAGGGTTAAATGTACCCATATTATACTTATTTCAGTGGCAAGAGATTTTGTGGTCTGGGCAGGCAGGGACCGATCAGGACTATTTAAAATACGCTCTAGCCTCAGAGCCTATTTTTTCAGTTCATGCGCCAGATTTCAATTTACGGAGTCACACTGCTGTTTGTAACACACACTGCAAGTATGTAATAGCTCTCATCATTTTCATTTAGTACACTATAGCAAACATTAATCTTCACTGTGGATTCTGATCAAGTCTTGGCTGCCTATTTAGGCAGCCAAGACTTGATCAGAAACCACAGTGAAGATTAATGCTTTGTAATTAAGACTTGAAGTATTAACTTAAGCACTCTACAACAATGATAAATGATAATCATATATATAATACATGTAAGAGTGTCTCTCTCGATTATCCATCGAAAGAATATCAAAATATGATCTGAGAAGTTACGCGCCAACTGAGAAGCCTATTTCTGAGATTTAAGAGCCAGGTCCTGATGTTTCAAAACCAAATATGCACTGGCGCATGCCCAGGTCGGTCCCTGGCAGGAATATCGACAAGTTGCGTGCAAGAGTTAACGTGAATATCTACCATGAGTGGACTTACTAAAAACTAAATACATGTACGGTACTGTGATCATGAAAGTGACCTCTTTCACTATCAGATTGTGATCTGGACATGACACACTTACATCACTGGATCAACATTCCATCAGTAAAATATTGCAAATTCAGGACTGAAGCAAGAAAAAGCAAACAAAAATGGCATCAGAAATTATAAGTTCTCACGATTTTTTTTGGACATTTGAGATTCTGCAGTGTTGTGTGGAGAAAAGCGGAAAGATAATCTCAACCGGATTGCAACCCAGTCACAATCTGATCCAGTAGTAATTCTGTCGTCTTTTGTAATCACAGCACTGTACATGTATGTTCCAATAAGACAAAAGTCCTTGGTCTCTGATTGGACAAGCGCTTGCTTAGTTTTTTCTATGTTAATGACTCCAGTAGCAGATTTTACTGTCTGACATCACTATGTGAAATATTTGAAATGACCTTGCCCGTTTTGTAAATTATTCTGTCAACGGAGTGGCTTACAAACCACCTCCTTTTTGTAGATTTTTCATCCTTGCAGCAGACGATGTTCTGAATGAAATGTTGTTTAAATTACAAATCAGTTTACAGTTTGAACTAAAATGGAGTGACCTCGACCTTTATTTGATTTATTGATTATTTGTCCAGTGCCATCATGGGGTACACCAGAGGTTTATTTACTAAACTTGTGATCGTTAAAAGTTGCATTGATCATTTCACAATGTAGGTTTGGGGCTATGGGTAAGCAAGGTCTTAATGGAACATATATGTTATTGCGATGAATTGACGCCAACATAGTCTGAGGTTTGTGGCTTGGAGCATATTTTCAACCTTGATGCTTTGCATCTCGGTCGAACATAAGCTTAAAGCTGCAAACCTCAGACCATGTTTCTGTCAATTCATCACAATAGCTTATAATGTGATGTAAGGAAGAGACATTGGCAAGGTTTCACCTGACATATATTTAATATGTTCCAGTGTTTATATACAAATATGTAGTGCTGAAATGGTTGACCATTTTTCTCAACCAGATAACAGTGAGCTCCAACCAGATATTACATGTATCTGGATAACCACTAATTTCAACCTAAGACTTCATTGGGGCTTATCACAGAGAGACATTGTCAGGTTAGTGGGTATTTGCATGTAGTGAATTTTTGGGAATGCAGAATGATGAATGCAGCAATAACGGGCATATCATGCGCTCGTGGCGTTGTGACGTATCATATTTACGAAAAGGGAAATCTAAAAATGTGTATGCAAACAATTCTTCACTGAATAAAATCATCGAAGACTGGAGTAGACAACAACAATTTTATTCAGGACATAATATTTTAACTTACGGACATTTAACCTTGCCAACGGTAGAAAGTGATGTACAGGCTTCAGATGTACCTGTACTCCTGTAGGTAGGCACAAAAGATGCTGGATCAAAGTAAAAACATTTAAAAACGATTCAGCCACAGACATACATGTACCTGAACCTTGCTGGGAGGATTTCTCATCTATTTACAAAAGTGAGGTAACTATGGGGGTAATCTACTTGGGCTGGTTCCCACGGTAGATCTGAGATCAGTTTCCAGTGTATTGTTGTGTCAGTCCCATGGGCATACGAGCCAGGGGGGCAGGGGAAGTTCTCCCCCAGATTCGGGCAAAAATGACGTGATTATTCAGGCAGTGAAAAAAAATAAATAAAGGAAGGGAGAGAGAAAGAGAAAGAGAGAGAGATGAAATAAGCGAATAAATAAAAATTAAGTGATCAAAAGTAAATGTCCGGGATGGTGTTTCGAGGTTCATATATAGCAAATAGCTTTACGATTGTGGATATATACAATTCAGAAAGAAAAACAGCTACCGCCTATTGTCGGGCAAGTTTTACAGTTTGCCCCCCTAATCAAAAACCGCCCCATATGCCTATGGTCAGTCCGTTAGCAATTATGGGTCAATTAATCACGGCATCAGTTAATCAGCTCATGATTTTATTGCCGGAAAACCAAAAATCTTTTCAGATAATAAAAAAAATAGTTATAATAAAAACGAAAACTAAACAAGCACATCCTGCATCTGGGACAGATTGTGTTAGAGAGACCACAATGCATGGAGGTGGATTCACTGGATTCCTACTAAAATGTGGTGGGAAATATTTTCCACTCTAAGAACAAGAAGTACTAACTTGCAAACTTTCATCTTGTGGACCACAGGGCACACCCTGGCAGCTCAAGAGTTGAAAGTTTGCAAGTTCTTGGTGTGCTTTTAATAGCCTTTTATGAACAATTATACATATTTTGGGGGTGTAAAATGTACCCTGCTGTGTTCTACAGATGATAAACAGATGTTGCAAGTCTTTAATAATGTTTTACTGACTACCATAAAGGTGCATGGCCGTAAAAGAGAAACATAAGCATGTTTGGAGCTCTTACAGAACTGATGATTGAATTGTCTGCGGCTGAAAATGTGACTACGTCTGTATCATTATAAAAATTGACAGTGTTAATAGATTGAATATTAGCTAAACCCTTTACCTAACAAATTTGCCACAACCGCCTGTGCAACTAAAAAATTATGCAGTTGAAAAAAATATATTTTTCAAAAAATTTCAACAAAACTATATCAGGTGATCCCTCATTGGAATGAGCTCATCGAGCCTGTTCCAATAAGAGTTCACATGATATGGTTTTGTTGATTTTTGGGGGGAAGATTCGAAAAAGCAAATATTAAAATAATAAATTTTTATATCATCTTTGTTGGGTAAAGGGTTAATAGCTTGAATATTAGCTTTGCATTTAGTTTTAACTGTGCGTTTATCCAGTTGGCCACTTTTTTCAACTGGTTAAGTTGATAACCGATTATTAACCAGACATCCAGGGGCCAATACTATAAAACTTTAACAATTGAATTTTCTAGAATTGTATTTTCTAGTTATTACTTTAAATAGGTTAAATAGATCCCAGTTGGCAAATTGCCATATCTTTTAAAATGCTGTTGATTCATTTTAGTCAGTTATATTAATAGGTAGATAATACAATTCTAGAAAATACAATTGTAAACATTTTATAGTATTGGCTCCAGATATCCCTTTCTACACTACAAATGTGACAACTTGACAAGTCATGCTTGATTCAACTGTTCAGTAATACCATCTGATAAAAGATCACACACAGAGATCAGAAAACCTCCATGATCACTTGAATGTTTTTTGTTATGCATGTGTATCCTGCTGACCTGTGACTTACTATTGTAAAACCCCATCCTAATCTACCAAGTAGTACATAGAGGATATCTAGTGTTTTTGAGTGGATACCGAAAATTATCTCATGAGTGACCGATACAAATGTTTATTTTTTGCGAATGCTTGTGTGAGCGAAAAATAAACATTTGTCTTGGTCACAAGTGAGAGCATTTTTGGTATCCACTCGAAAACACTAGAGTTTCTTTTTATAATACACTTTTTTTAAGAATCAGTTAATTCCACTCATTTCAAACATGAATTGATACATGAAAGTAACCAGCGCATTGAATCAGTGATACGTGGAAGTGATTTGATCGATACTCGGAACAGATAGCATCTTGCGATCTGATTCATTTGGCAGGTTTCTAGTCCAAACATGGCTTGAAAGTCTAATATAAGTTTTTGGTTTGGTACATCCTTTCAAAGGACATACCAAACCAAACCAAAAACTTATTTTACAGACTTTCTGGCCATGTTTGGACTTGCAGGTTTCATGCAGCAATTCAAGGTGAATATGTGTTGCATTATTGCTGGAAATGATCGGTATCCATTCAAAAACACGACATTTATTTTTCATTATATGTTTTTAGAACAAACTGATCATTTCCAGTGATAATTTGTCTCGTATATAATTTGACTCGTATTCACCTTGTAGTGATGCTTTGAAATCCACCATTTTGATTGATACCATGGAAGTGAATATTTCTATATCTTCACAATGGGGGATACGATTTCTCTCTTTCCGCAATTTCTTTGATAATCTATCGTTTAGCATATAATAAAAAAATATTCGCTTTCATCTGCGTTCTTCCATATAAATGTTTGACCAAGGAAATGTTAAAGATAATCAGATGTAATTTTATTGAAAACAGCTTTTGTGAACTAATAAGTTTGGATGCCAGTTATAATGGCCTGCATTGGCATATTATTTACTGAAAAAGTATACTTGTGAAAAGCATGTTGTATGTTCCAACTCCATCATTTCTAAATTTTTGCATGCAGTTGATCAGTGAGATGATGAGGTAAACAAATTACATAAAAATTTCCCCCAGATTGACATATTCTAGTAAATGTGGACAATAAACTAAAGATTAATTTAGCATATGCCTGCACAATGTCATCATAAAGCTGTTTTAGCTTGTTAAGTTTTTTTCAGAATAACCGTTGAACCCGGATTCACTTTTGCTTAACCCTTTGAACTCTAGTGGTATCTTCCATGCCAGTTCATTGGAAGCACTTGGAAGACTCCATATTCATTATTTGGGGTAGACCAATCAATATTTTCAATGTGCAGCCTCGGTGCTGGACGTTGAAAATATTGATTGGTCTACCCCACATATTTACTGAGCAGCCATCCTATTTAATGACGTTATGACGTATCATGTTCCTGGCTGGAAAAGTGGCCTCTAGGGTTCAAAGGGTTAATAAAGTGGAACCCTGTTAACCCTTTACCTAACATGAAAAGCAGACGACACTTGCAAAAAAAATTCTTGAATAACTATTTTTTTTCCATTTTTTGTCTCAAAAACATAGGTTATGACCCCTCATTGGAACGAGCTCGATGAGCTCGTTCCAATGAGGGGTCATAACCTATGTTTTTGAGACAAAAAATGAAAAAATAATGAAAATTCATTGGCGATTTTTAAGAATAGCACTGGCCGGTTTTGGCCGTTACGTTGGGTAAAGGGTTAATTGAGTATCCACTTTGCCAGAGAAAAATATTCAGGTAAACAGGAGTATACAGTTAACAAGAATTTTCCTTATACTGGTGATTTAGCATTTGTTCTATTATAACTTGTTTACCAAATAAAATAGATTAAATGCTTTTATTTGATGTTATCAGTGGCAATGTATAAGGTAGTGATGCTGTACATGTATGTGCTGAAAAATGTTTAGTATGGTATACTGCCATTTGATGTCTTTATTGTTGTTCTTTCATTCCCAAATAGGTGCAGGACCCCTCAACACCCCTGCACCAGGACCACTCGACACCCCTGCACCCCCAACAATTTGCCCCCAAAATCACAGAACCATATTTCAGCCATCCCTCAACCCCCTTCATTCCCATCCCATAAAAAATGGACACCTGTGATCTCTCTCCCAGTTTTTGCAATCTTCTTCTCCCAGTTTTGCACCCCTTCCCCCTCCCCACTCCCCTTCCCAGTTTTTATAAATTCCTAACTTTTAGAGACAAAATTCATGACTTTCTTTTGCCAAGCAAATTTTAATCCTTTGGGAACATTTGCAAATTGCGAAATAGATTTCATCATTTTGTGAAGGGTAATTCAGCGATCCCCATTGCATGCGACAATCACCTGAGATAACATGAGTAACACTTTGCTTGGTACTTTATCTTACTGAGAAAGAGTGAAATGAGTATGAGATAATAAAGCACTTTTTGCTTTTACAACCATTGTTTCTGAGATTGTTTGTGCTGTCAGTGAAAAGAAGTTAAAAAAACAACACTATTCCGCTGGCAAGACTGGCAAGACTTGTGTCTGTAACATTGAGCTTGTATTTGATGGGTAACAATATATTAACTGCTGAAACGTAATTCAAAATAGTAAATTAGTCTGGGTAGAATGACAAACTTCTAAACTTCCTTCTAAGTTTCCAGCGACAAGCATGCATAAAAATACTTAGAGATGTAAACTATTCTACAACAGGACTTATATTTCATCTAAATTTGGGAGAATCTCTTTGGATTCTCGCAAAAATGTCACCTGCTGTGAGTGTCTCAGGATCCCATGAGGCCACCATGGTTGAACCCCTGATAACACATGTTAACCCTTTATCCAACACAGCTTTTTAATTTTTAAAACATAAAATAAATTTGGTAATTTTTAAAAAAATAAACATTTACCAACAAAAGCTTACAAATATGGATGTCATTGGAACCGGCTCATTGAGCCAGTTCCAATCACAGCCATATTAGTACAATTTTATTGACAAGAGTGTCAGGATATTCTAGGTTATGTTAGCCATGTATTGGTTAATTTGCTGCCACTGTGTCCAGTAAAGGTTAAATTGACTCAGTTCTTTTCACCCAAATCGCAGCAGAAGTGCAGCAAGAATCTACATGGATTCTCACTGTTTTTGTCGCATGAATCAATTCTTGTCGAAATATAAACCCTGAAAAAAGTGTGAAATTTCCAATTTCTAAACTTATTGTTATTTGGCATTTCCTCAGTTCAAATTCAAATGGTTAATTACCCTTTGAAAACTTTGTAATTTGTTTTAGAAAAGTTCCCCCAACCCTTTACCTAGCACAGCAGACAAAAATGGCCAGAAAACTAAACAGAATAAGCCTACCACAGTCTAAAATATCTCGGAAGTTTCTCAATAAAACTATTGAAATATGGATATCATGAGAAACAGCTCTTTGGGCTGGTTCTAATGATATCCATATTTTTATGGTTTTAATAAAAATTGCGGTCGCAGATGCTCAGTAGGTAGAGGTACGGGCTGCAAACTGAGAGGCCCTCGGTTCGAATCCTGCGGCAACCATATTGTGTCATTGGGCATGACACTTCACCCCCATTGCCCATGGGGCATGATGGCGCTGTGTACTAAGGCGTACTGCACATCGATGATGTACTTGTCTTCAACCAATGCTAACCCTGCTTGTGTGGAGTTAGTATGTTGGAGAGCCTGACAGTTGCTCCCCATTGCATGGTGGTTCTCTCTGGGTACTCCGGCTTCTTCCACCCATAAAACTGTCAGACACGGGGTGACTCTGACTGTCAAAAGTGTCATTAAACTCCATTAAATCATCATTTGTGAAATTAATTTTTTTCAAAAATAATGTGTTAGGTAAAGGGTTAATCGGTTTGTAGAAAAGTTGGGAGTTTTCAGATTGCAAAGCTATTTTAAAATGTTCACATTAGTAACAGCAGCATTTGATGACAAATCACAGGTTAAAAGTTAGAGGCAATCAAAGTGGGCAGGAAAAAACATTTCATTCTTTTTTGTGAACTGTAAAAATATTTACAGGTTGATAAATAACTTGGTCAATACATGTAACTTTAGTCTATAAATCCATATGCTGGTTGATTGCTGTTGCACTGGTTTGAACTTTGATATATCTTTGGGAGATTCTTGAGCATATTGCACACCAATGGCGCACTTGTCTTCAAACTACTGTTAACTCTGCTTTTGCTGGGTTAGTAAATTGGAGAATCTGACAGTTACTTACAGCTGGTTGGCCGTTCTCTCTAGATACTCCAGCTTCCTCCACCTGTAAAAACGATAGGACCCTGGCTGTTGAAAGTGTCATTAAACCCCAATAAACAAACAAACAAAGACAATATCTGTAACTATTTTGGTCTCTCATAAATCCTTGAATGTTAGCGAAAAACATTACCAACATACAAAATAATTGAATTCAGGATGTAAGTCAGTTGTTGGAAGCAGTCATGTACTCTTGTGTTCCTAATAATCCTTTACCCAATGTAACGGCTAAAACCGGCCAGCGCTATTCTCAAAAATCCCCAAATAATTTTCATTATTTTTTCATTTTCTTTCTCAAAAACACAAGTTATGATCCCCTCATTGGAACAGGCTCATTGAGCTCGTTCCAATGGGGGATCATAATCTATGTTTTTGAGACAAAAAATGAAAAAAATTAGTTATTCAAGAATTTTTTTTTGCAAGTGTCGTCTGCTTTTCATGTTTGATAAAGGGATAAACATACATGTATGTCTGTTAATTTTTGGGAATTTTTCCAACCTGTATACACCTTATTTGGACTTGTATGTTTATTAAAACTGCCCTTCCAACAAGTGGGTTGGTGGTTAATCTTCAAATTAGTAAATCTTCTCTAGATTGTGTGATAGTCTTTTGTTTAGCAGAGTGTATTCATTGTTGTAATCATGATGCCTAAATGCATATTAGTTTTCTTTAATAAAACTAACTGCAATACTGGAAAATAAGTTGGCTTTCAGATAAAATTAACTAGCATTACTCACCCACCCCCTCAATGGATTTCCACCCTGTACTATTATTTGGGTCTGTACTTTTATTTAATTTTGATAGATGTTCCACCTCGTACTTTTATTCCCACCTTTATTATACCACCCACTTGAAAAGTGGGCGGTATATAGCATTCATGGTGTCCGTACTTCCGTACTTACGTACTTCTGTACTTCCGTACGTCCGTACGTCCGTGACGCTTTGGGGGTACACATCTGCTATCCGCTACTCCTCTTAAACCAGTGGGTGGATTTCATTGAAACTTACAGGCATTCTTTTCTATACATTATAGATGTGCACCTCCTATTTTGCTTTCAGGTATTTTTATTTTTTTTACTCTTTCCCAAAGGGCGAAATGAACTTAGCCAAATTGTTGTGATGCTTTAGGGGGGTACACTCCTGCTATCCGCTACTCCTCTTATACCAGTGGGCGAATTTCATTGAAACTCTCAGACGTTCTTTTATATACATTATAGATGTGCACCTTCTATTCTGCTTTCAGGTATTTTTGTTTTTTCATCTTGCATGCTCTTTGTAATATTTACCCTTTCTCATATTGAAAATTGCTCTCATGTTTTCGGAGAACATACAGATGTACTGTGTATATTAAATACTTTTTTACTGTTGTGAAATGTTTCTTGGTTGGAGTGGGTGGTATATTTAGTGAGCAGTGCTCACAGTTATTCTAGTTTTTATTTGGAACACAAGAGTATTAAGTTATGTAAAAAAGTAAAAATAGTATTGGATGACAAATCACAGGTTATTAGTCATGTACCGTGAAAATGGGCAGGAAAAAACATTTCAGTCCAGTTTGTGAAGTCTGCAATAATGATATCTGCAGTTCAACAAACAATTTGGTCAAGTAACGTTAGTTTATAAATCTATATATAGGTTGATTGCAATTTCACTGGTATTCTTCCAAGTCATTTCCCTTATACTAGGCCGTTGCTTTTTGCAAGGATGTTGTTGGTTGTCAGTATTTTTAGGGTTGGTGTATTGAAAACTGAAACCAACTTCAAAATTTCAAAGCAGACCAGCTCAAGTTAATTGTTTACTGATCATGCACATACCATCAACACTGTTTGAATTAAAATTTGATAAAAACACCCAAAATAGGCACTGGACAGATTTTTTTTACTATCATTTATGAAAATACATGTATGGTGGAACTTATGCAAAGAAAAATATACATGTACAATACGTAGAGAGTGTATTATCACAAAATAACCCGCAGAGTGGAGATTTGACAACACAAGCAACAATTGCGAATTTGTTGCAAAGCATAACGTTAAATCACAAGCAAAGTTCCAGCCAATGGACCTCCGGGTCAAACCCGGAGGTCCATTGGCTGAAACATTGCTTCTGTTTGTTTGTTCATATGTACAGAATTTGAAAGTGATATGTTGGTTGATAACTCCACTCCATGGGTGATACAGTCCACTCTCCACGTACTATACAGAGATGGTAGAAGGTAAAAACTTTGGCTTATCAGGAATATTCATGATGCAAAACAAATCACCCGAGCTGCTTGGTTGTGAGCTGGGGTAGAATATGAGAGGGGTATTCCCATCTTATGGGGGGTGGAAATTTTTTTTAAATTCTATCATCTGATGCAGTCCCTGGTGGTCTGTCTATTGTTGCATTTTGAACACTATTGCCAGTTAATGATTTCCAGTAATTCACTGATGCACTGAGCAATCAGATGTGGGTATCTTCTAGTAAAAACATCATCTCTACAGACTGTAATATAATTATCAGCTCACCAGGCCTAAAAGGCCATGTGAGCTTTTCTCATCACTTGACATCCGTTGTTGTCTGTAAACTTTTCACATTTTCATCTTCTCTGTAACCACTGAGCCAGTGTGAACCAAACTTGGCAGGAATGGTCTATGGGAGGTCCTCCACAAACGATCCTCAGTTTGTTCCTGTCGGATGAAAAACATTGCCGCCAGAGGCATTCTTTGATTCTGGTTGGTGGATTTTCAAAAATCTTCTCCTCTGAAACTGCCATGCCAAATGTTTTGATACTTCACATACATGATGACTGGAACACCCTCTACCAACGATTCTCATTTAATGTTGATGAGGCTGTAAACATGGCTGCAGTTGTAGCTTATACATATAGTTACTATAGAAATCCTCTGATTCTGATTGATGGATTTTGAAAAAATCTTCCCCTCTGAAACCACAAGGCCAAATGTTTTGAAACTTCACACTGTCGATGACTGGGACCTCACTCTACCAGTGATCCTCATTTAATGTTGATTGGGTTGCAAACATGTCCGCAGTTGCAGCTTATAGTTACCACAGAAACCCTATGGGAAATCACATTTTCTTCTTCTTTGGAACTACTGTGCCGATGTGAACCAAAACTTGACAGGAATGGTCTATGAGAGGATGGAAATATGTGGCCGCCAGAGGCTATATTCTAATGCCTAACCCAATGCCTCTCCTGTCTGCACGAAGATCAGTACTGTCAGCAAAATACTCATTTTTGTGAATCTGGTTAGGGTTGGTTCCAGTTTTCTCCACTGAGAACTGAGAAAAAAAAACCCAAAATATTGTGTATACAGTACAAGTCAAAATACGTTGTAGCATTAAACTAAGTAAACTGTTGCTCCTGCACTGACAAGATCAGAATCTGACATCATTTTCTGGAAAGCTATCAGTGAGAGTTTTCCAGAAAATGTTGTCAGCTTCTGGTCTTATCAGAGTAGAAAGAGAAAGATATATAGTTTATAGTGGTTATCCTACAACTTATTTTGACTTGTACTGTAAACAGGTTTGTAGCTGTAATTATGTTAATACATGTATAACTCTCCAGTTACTTAACAAGTCTGCTACCTCATTCGTACCAGAACTGATTATACTATAATATTTAATGAGAACTTCTTGTACAGTTTCTAAATGTGCTTTGCATATCCAAGAACAAAGCTAGGCATTCAAAACACTTTAGGATGCAGCGATAGGACTTCATTTGGGAAAAGGACAACACTGTCTGCATTTTTTATTGAAGATGGATTCCATGTTCGATGGACAATTGCAAATCACTCGATAGAACGAATTTCCATCAAAAAACAAAATCGTAATTCTAAGAAATTTCACCAGGTGTCATGATACCTTACATAGAGTATGGCAACTGTGCAGTCTCTTTAGAATTATAGTATGCTGTATTAAGGTGATCTTTCTCATTATTTGATTTCAGAGGGCATTGTTTTTCGATGATTTTTCCATCCGATGACGTTCACCCGAAATCGAAAGTAATTTACTATGTAAACAAAGCCGTTAGTTTTAGAATTTACCCCCATGCAGCTCTGTCACTGTGTTTTGAAGGATTTTGATGCCCATGCTTTGTTCTTGGATATGTGAAGCACATTTGGCCCCAAGTTGTTCTCAGGAAATATTATTGTTTTATCAGTTCTGGTTCGAATACAGTAGCAGACTTCCAGGAACCAGTGATTTCATATATTTTTCGTGTTCTATACCTCCCAACCTTCATTTTGATGTTTAACTTGTGTATATTGAATTTGAATTTAAGGAATATCAGAGTTGGGAATTTCAAAATAAGCAAAACTCCTTTACTTAAATAGTACCTTAAGGGTTAAGAGCAATTATAAAGTCTATTTTTATTTCTGTTGTCATTATGCAATGTTAACGTGATGGTGAACATGTGTGCAATATTTATCAACTGTTTGTAGACTGTCCTTATCATAATCCCAGTTATGCACTCAGTGTGTAATTTTATTAGGAGTCCCAGCTTTTGACCTTTGTCTTTCTATTGTGTTGACTTGAGAGAAATCTATTGAATGAGTGTAACCTATTTGTCTGACAGCCCATTCAATTGCATGTAGGGAGGTACATATTACTGTTTAAACAAAAAATCACCCAATGGAAGTTATTCAATATACTTATGACATTTTGGTCCATTACAGTGTGGGTCCAAATGAGTTGAATACTGGTAACAGAAAAAAACTGAATCAGATGTTAGGTTTCTTCATTTACAGTATAGCCGCTGTCGACTGGTCACTTCCATGAGTGGGCAATATTTCCACGGACACAATAATATCAGATTCCAAACACTAATTATAGGAATAATCATCAAAAATTTAATTAATAAAGCACCGGGTACAACCCGGTGCTTCAATTAATTAAAATTTTGCTGATGATGATTTTTATTGCCTGGCCAATGCATGAGTGGACATCACTTCCCATGCTTGGATTACAACCAGTCCATGGCAACAACTTTATGAAACTGATATTTTAGAACTTGTTGAAATTTTCTTGAAGCTGTAATGTGCCAGCTGGGAAGGATATTGTATCATCTGTTTGACACTTTATCCGAGAGCACAGAGGATCATTGGTTAGAGAAATTGGTCTTTAAACGGAAAGGTTGACGGTTTAATCTTGACATGTGCTATCTATGTTGCATTGAGTCCTTGGGCAAGACACTTAATTCCTGTGTTGGCACACAGTGGTGCCTGTACTGAAGCATGCTGCATGTCAATTGTGCACTAGCTTACATTTACTGCTAACTCTACTTGTGCCGGATTAGTAAAATGGAGTCGGTGGTTCACTCAGGGTACTTTGTCTCTCTCCGCCCATAAAACTACCTGGCATGATATGACCCTGCCTGTTGAAAGTGTTGTTAAACTGCAATAAATAAACAGACAAACCTCCTATCCAACATGTATACAAGATGAAACCGACAAAAAAAAATCTTCTTGAACAACTTAACTTTTTCATTTTTAGCTCAACTTGACCAAAGTCAAGATAAGCTTTTGCCATCACGCATGCGGAAGTCTGTGAGTCTGTTCACATTTTCCTTTAGCACAGGCTACACCCCATAGTTCTTGTCTGATCATCACAAAATTTCATATGCAGGTTTGGGGTCATGTCTAGATGAGAACGTCCCCTTTTGGTCGTGATCGGTCAACCGGTATAGCTGCCGAGTCCAACACCCCCAAACCATTAGCACAGTTTACAGGTCGTATTTATGAATGGATTTCATTGTAACTTGGTAGGATGCATCTGTATAATGCCTAGATGAGAATGTCCCCTTTTGGTCATGATCTGTCAACCGTGATGGCTGCCCAAGCCCGAAACCCAAAAACTTTTATCACAGTCAGCAGGTCATATTTATTGAGGGATTTCATTGTAACTTGGTAGGTTGACTTCATATAATGTCTAGATGAGAACGTCCCCTTTTGGACGTGATTGGGCAACTGTGACTCCTGCAGGGGCCTGAAGCCCAAAAACCTTTTGCACAGTCTACAGGTCATATTTATGAAGGGATTTCATTGTAACTTGGTAGGATGACTCCAAATAATGTCTAGATGAGAACGTCTCCTTTTGATCGCGATCATTCAGCCTTGATGGCTGCCCGAGCCCCAAAACATTTAGCATAGTCTGTAGGTCGTATTTATGGAAGAATTTAATTGTAACTTGTTAGGTTGACTCCATATAATGCCTAGATGATGACATCCCCTTTTGGTCGTGATTGGTCAACTGTGACGTCTACAAGGCCCCAAAGCCCAAAAACCTTGAGCCCAATCTACTGGTCATATTTATGTAGGGATTTCATTGTAAATTCGTAGGATCACTCCAGATGATGCCCAGATGAGAATGTCCCCTTTGGTTGCGATCATTCAACCATGATGGCAGCCCGAGTCTGAAGCCCGAAAACCTTTAGCACAGTCTACAGGTCATATTTATGAAGGGATTTCATTGTAACTTGGTAGGATGACTCCAAATAATGACTAGATGCGAATGTCCACTTTTCGTCGTGATCATTCTGCCTTGATGGCTGCCCGAGCCCAAAAACCTTTAGCATAGTCTATAGGTCGTATTTATGGAAGGATTTCATTGTAACTTGTTAGATTGACTCCATATTATGCCTAGACGATGACATCCTCTTTTGGTCATGATTGGTCAACTGTGATGGCTTCAGGGACCCGAAGCCCGAAACCTTGAGCACAGTCTGCAGGTCATATATATGAAGGGATTTCATTGTAACTTTGTAGAATCACTCCAGTTTATGCCCAGATGACAACGCCTCCTTTTGGTCTCGATCATTCAACCATGATGGCTTCCCGATCCCAAAACCCGAAAAACTTTAGTACAGACTACAGGTCGTACTTGTGAAGGGATTTCATTGTACCTTAGTAGAGATACTCAGTATAATGTTGAGATGAGGACGTCCCCTTTTAGTTGCAATCGGTCTACCGTCATGGTTACACAGACCTGAAGCCCGAAAACCTTTAGCACAGTCTACAGGCCATATTTATGAAGGGATTTCAATGTAACTTGATAGGATGACTCGTTTTGGAATAATTTCACTGTAACTTGGTAACTTTCGTTGACATACGTTAACTGTGAGGGCCACATACATTAACTGTGAGGTCATATTAACCCACCCCTCAGCTCTTTAGTACAGTGTACACCTCATATTATTTTTATTAAAAACATAGCATACAGGGAACAGAAATTAACATATTCCCAATTATCACAATTCTTGTCTTATTTCATAATCCTTTCATAAACATTGAACATTATCCTTTTCATCAAACACAAGTTACACAACACACAGACAAGTTAAGCTACAGTGTCATTGACACTTTCATTTGGTATGTAGCTGCCTTAAAACCAGTGTAATCAGATGAATAAAACAAAATGCTATCTTTTTTTGTCATGGGTTGCTGTTTTGCGATGCCTATTTTAACAATGGCAGTGATGGGAAAATGCTGAGTCATCATCTTTCTTGTGCTCCATCAACTAATTTGAAACTTGTCTTCAAAACTACTGGTCCAAATTCAAATATATATGTCACAGGCCATCTTTAGAGTATAGCCTTCTATTTTGTTCAAATGGCACTGCTGCATTCTTGGGCTGGGGGGAGTGGGGGGGTAAATGCTCAAAAAGCCTAAAAATCATCTAGGAAAAGAATAGTATTAGTTATCTTGGGCAACATCCAGTTACAATTGAGTACAATTACCCAATTTACATCAAAAAATTTGTATTTCAAGAACCAATGGACTGATTTGGACCAACTTTGGCATGTAAAAATAAAAAAAAAATTCATTCAAAAAACTGCACAAACCAGAATATTGTTTTTGGTATGAAGCTTCTTTACGTCAACTGGAATCAGATGGATACAAAAAATTGCTATCCATTTTTACATCAACATTGGCGAAGCCAAATTTGAGGTATTTGTCATGGCTCGTCGTCCGTCTGTCGCGCCATACCCACGGCTCGGGCTAGAGGCCGTATTTATGAACCGATCTTTACGAAACTTCTTGGGTACCTTTGTTATCATTGTGAGACGAGAACGAGTATTTTTGGGTCCGGTGCGAAATTCAAGACGGCCGCTGGCAGCCATTTTATACAAAATTAGGTGCAATTTTTTTCCATATGAAAGCTCTGATTTGAATAATTTTTTGTATGAATTTTTAGTACCATGGGATACATCACATATAATACGGGTTTTTTTTATGGTGCGTTTTTTTTATGATTTATTTAGTGTTACTTTCAGCACTGTAACTGCAAATGTCAATACGGCTCGGGCTAAAGGTCGTATTTATGAACCAATCTTTACAAAACTTCTTGGGTACCTTTGTTATCACCATGGGACGAGAACGAGTGTTTTGGGGTTCGGTCTGAAATTCAAGATGGCCACTGGCAGCCATTTTGTACAATATTAAGTGCAATCAGACTTTTGCACAAAACTTCCATATGAAAGCACTGATTTAAAATATTTTTTGTGTGAATGTTTAGTACCAAGGGATACATCACACATATAATATACACATATAATACCGTTTTTTTTTCTCGTGCATAAATTATGCCAATTAGACTAACTTTGATCTGTTTACCATATTTACTCTATATATTGGGACACACATTTTTCCAGAAATTTTTTTTTTTTTATGCTCCAATGTTTGGGACATTCAGGAGACTTGTTTCCATTTGACCGAGTCACCTGAAAACAGTGAAAAATGCTCATTATTAAAGCTAAGTTTGGTTTTAATTTTCCTTTTTAAACAATAAAAAATTGATAATACATACTGATTTGTGTTGTTTTTATTTAAATCTGTTCCTAAGTTTTAATATTTACAGTCCGGACTGACATGAGGAAGACTATTTAGTATTACATTGTGACAGTCTTCAACCCTTTACCGAACGCTAATGCTTCCACATTTAGACAAAATTGTAAACGTTTAAACGACTGTCTGTAAACGAAATGGAAACGTTTACACGTACTAACATAGCAATGCAAGTAGTCAATATTTGATAGAAGTATGTAATAATATGCAGTAAGTTCATCATATCTTTGCGTACAGGGCACACAATTTATGTTATTGAGATAGCCGATTTACAGTTCGTCCAAAAACGACGTAGACGAACGATCATAGCATGCAGATGCCGAAGGCAAAGTCGCTCGGTCTATGGGGGAGGGGAGGGGTCTGGGGGATTCTCCCCCAGGTAAATTTTGAAATTTATGGGGGTCTCTGAGCTCATTCTGGTGGGTTTGGGGTGAAATTCCTTGTGTTTTTTCAAACAGTAATGTTGGAGCGAGTTGCCATGGCACACAATAGTGACAATACCGGACTTGAGAGTGGAATGCAATGTCGCAAAAATAAACAAAGTCTACAAACCATGCAGGGGAATCCAAATTTTCAAACACCGCAAGTGCCAGTCTGTCTGTCAAACTCCATAAATCGATCCTAAGATCATCCCATGTGTGAATAATAAATTAATAATCCATGTCAGGTGAGCGAAAACATCGAGAACAATTGTGTATCACTTTGGGAATATACATGTAAATCCGAATAAACTAAAACATCCCACACATGTTTCGAAGGAAACACCAAAGATAAGCATGTGCAATGCGGCTCACGTGACTGTGTCACATATGATATCACATGATTTGAAGATGATTTCGTTCGGTTACTGTGGCGGCGGTGCCAGTCGGAACCAGTACACAGTTTTTCTGAAGCATTACCAAAATATTGCATTGCAAAGTTTTTGTTTCTTTGACTTTCTGCATTAATCTGCAATTTTGAAATTACTCTATTAATATTAAAACTTCATTCCGTGTACACGTTTACCAGAACTGTAAATGCCCATAAACGAAACGTTCACGTTTACACGTGGAAACGTGGAAGCCTTACCGAACGCTAGTGGCAGATGACACTCATAAAAAGAATTCTTGTGTAACTAAAAATTTTATTTTTTGTTTCCAAAACATAGCTTATGACCCCTCATTATAACGAGGCAATGCGCTCGTTCCAATGAGAGGCATAAACTATGTTTTGGAACCAAAAAATGAAAATCTAAAAAAAAAAATGGATGCCGATTTTCGTATATAGTGATGGAAAACGAATCACGCACAACTTGATTCAGCATCAAAACAAGACCAGGTTGTGTTTTTTCCCCATTTTCTAAGATGTGGGACATCTGTGAAAATATTTATTTTTAGCTGTCCCAATACATAGAGTAAATACGTATTGTAACTGCAAATGCCAATACGGCTCGGGCTAGAGGCCGTATTTATGAACCGATCTTTACGAAACTTCTTGGGTACCTTTGTTATCCCCGTGGGACGAGAACGAGTGTTTTTGGGTGCGGTCCAAAATTCAAGATGGCTGCCTGTGGCCATTTTGTACTAAAATTAGTGCAATCAGTATTTTGTACAGAACTCTGTATGAAAGTTCTGATTTGATAAATTTCTGTATGAATGTTTAGTAACATGGAATTCATCACATATAATACTGGTTTTTTTCTCGAGCAGAAATTATGCAAATTAGATGAACTTTGATTTATTCAGTGCAACTTTTACACAGTAAATGCATGTGTGTCAATACGGCTTGGGCTAGAGGCTGTATTTATGAACCAATCTTCACAAAACTTCTTGGGTACATTTGTTACCACCTTGTGGTGAGAACGAGTGTTTCTGGGTGCGGTCTAAAATTCAAGATGGCTGCCAGTGGCCATTTTGTACCGCAATTAGGTCCAATCAGTTTTTGTACACAACTTCTATATGGCTCAGGCTAGAGGCCGTAATTATGAACCAATCTTTACGAAACTTCTTGGTAAGTTTGTTATCACTGTGGGACGAGAACAAGTGTTTTTTCGTGCAATCCAAAAATCAAGATGGCTACCAGCACCCTTTTTGTACCAAAATTAGTGCAATCAGTTTTTTGTACAGAACATCTGTATGAAAGTTCTGATTTGATTAAATTTTTGTAGGAATGTTTAGTAACATGGAATACATCACAAAAAATACAGGTTTTTTTCTTGTGCAGAAATTATGCAAATTAGATGAACTTTGATTTGTTCAGTGCTACTTATACACAGTAAGTGCACGTGTCAATATGGCTCGGGCTAGAGTCTGTATTTATGAACTGATCTTCACGAAACTTCTTAGGGTACCTTTCTAATCACCTTGTGACAGGAACGAGTGTTTTTGGGTGCCTTTGTTATCACTGTGCTATGAGAACAAATATTTTGGGGTTCAGTCAGACCCACTCTGGGACTCAAAGATTTCTCTTCTAGTTTAGCATCTAAGTGTCGCCCCACTTTTACAATACTTTACCTATATATTTGTTACAGGCTACGGTCAGCATTTATGTACAGACCGTTACAATACTTTTCATGTACCTTTGTTATCAGGTCATTACCTAGATGTTTGTCATTGCTGTGTCACACACTATACATGTACATGTCTTAAACTAGTTGAGCTACAGTGTCACTGACACTTTCATTTTATTGGGTGCCTTGTGGGGATGCCCATTTTAACACTGTTTGCACTTGGAAAAGGCCGGATCATCATCTTTCTTGTACTCCATCAACTAATTTGAAACTTTTGTATTTCAATTTTGATTTTTTTTCGATTCAGTTTCTTCTGAGACCAGCATTGCCACTGGAGCTATGGTTTAAACTCGCAAATTAGAATTTCCCGGTTAACAGTTCTGAAAATTAGTTCTTATGCCTGGAAATTCAGAGACTACAATCTGGAATCAAAGGTTGCAGAATGCAACCTTTGATTTCCGGTTCTGTCCTATGAATTTCCCGGATATTAGGACTGATAATCAGACTGACTTGCAAAAACGAGGACCAGAAAATTCCAGTTACCAGGATTAAACCCTAGTTAAGATTTTATATACATGTATATTCATAATTCAGTAGTTTAACTTATGAAGCCTTGAAAGTTTAATAAATAAAACCAAAATACATATTCATGGATTTAATTTTTTTCCACAACAAAGTATTTGAGAACAGGATAACCTCATATTTAAATCAATGATTTAGCTTTCAGGAGAAATGATATGCACATGACAGTTTTCATTTGGATTTGATAGATATCTGTTTCAGGAATTTCATTAAAAAGTGATGGGACATTTTGTTGTTCAAGTACACAGGTTAAATACATCTTTGTTGTTTGTGCCCTGCACTCAGCACTTACAAAAAATTAGCTATTAACATACTACTGTATATAAATGTGACAACAGGCGACCAAGTTCACAACCCTGTAAACTTGAAATGAACTGAATTAAACTGTAAAAGTATCCGTATATATTTGTTATTACATGAGCCTTGATTAACAACACTCAAGATTCCTGGAGGCTGCACCACAGTCATAGAATATTAACCCTGCCTGGATACTAATGTTGAAATACTGAAATTTCAGCCAGAAAAGTTTTTCTCTTAACTGGCAAAGTGCTGAGTTTTTTCTGACAACAAATCAAAGCTCAGCCTATACTGCTCTATTACATTTAATTGGATAGTGCCTTATTGGCACTATCCAATTAAATGTCAGAGAGCAAGGTATTGTATAAAAAATCTGATTCATATCAGGGACAATAAAGGCTTCCTCAGGCAGAATGTAGCTACAGACGTTATTGCCTGTCACTCTTAGTAAAGCCCAAAATAGGGCTTCCAGCACTCAACCAGTTAAGAATTTAACCAATTCCGACTTGTTTTACAAGAGCTCTTGGTTACATTCCTAGCTGCTTTATTATGGGAAAAATTTGCCAACTAATACAGTACAAGTCAAAATAAGTTGTAATAACTGCAATAAACTAAGCGTACTGCTGCTCCTGCACTGATAAGATTAGAATCTGACCTCATTTTCTGGAAAGCTCTCAGTAAAAGCTTTCCGGAAAATGATGTCAGCTTCTGGTCTTACCAGTGTAGGAAGAGAAAGATACATAGTTTATAGTGGTTATCCTACAACTTATTTTGATTTGTACTGTATTTTAATATTTATCCACCATACCACTGGCCCAGACATGCTAGCAAGCTGTCACAAGAAATCAGACCAAGTGCTTAAGTTTGCACAGTCACCCCATCCCCAAAATTAAGCCAAATCAACAAAAAATATAGTCTTATATGGGCCTCCATACATTGCATTTGCACATGTGCAGAGCCAAGGAAGTGTCCTCAATACCTGCCATTAACCAGTCTTTTGTTTGGCACATTGTAATCTTTGCTCTTTGAAATTTCTGTTTGGATGATGGCCTCAAACACTGTATCAAGAAGAAACATGAAAACAAATCTACGATGTGATCAGTAAAGATACAGAAGTGATTTCGTTCAGGACTCTGTTTTCTAAATTATTTTGTACAAATTAAAATCATGTGTCACCATTTTTGGGTCCATCCCTGAAACAATCACCATTCGTCATAATTATACATGTATATATTACAGTAAAACCTGTCTTGAGAGACCACTGTCGTGAGAGACCACCTGTCTTGAGAGACCGCTGTGGCTTTGAACCATTTGGATGTTTTACTCTATAATGGACCTGTCATGAGAGACCACCTGTTTTGAGAGACCGCTTTTCCATGGCAAAAAGGGTGGTCTCTCAAGACAGGTTCTACTCTACAGTGGAACCCTGTTAATTGAATAGCCCCTTTGCCATTGAAAATTATTCAGATAACAGGAGTATTCAATTAACAGGGATATTGTCATTTCCCGTAATTCTAGAGATAAACTTGGCATTCATTCTATTATATCTTGTTTGACAGAGCTCCATGAGCTCTGTCAAACAAAATATAATAGAGTAAGTGCCAGTATTGGATGTACTGAGGCCAAATAGGTCTATAAACAAATGAAAACTGGGGAGAGTCAGCGTATTTTTTTGACAGGTTACAAGATTTTTTATTCAATTGACAGGTGTTTACTCTATAACCTATATTCAATTTACAGATCAAATTTGTTTCTGGAGGCATGGTAAAAGGTTTTGTGTTGGGAAATTATATTCAATTAACACGGTTATTCAGTTAAGAGATATCCAACTAAGTGGGCTCAACTGTACTATGTATTACTATGTCTGCTTAATATTAATAATTCTTCCCTTCTGCTCCCCAGCCATTTCAACATATTTTGGCTGTTATAGAAATATTTGTTTTGAAGATTATTTCCTTTTGCTTTTATTAGTCTTTGGGTACTGCTGCAAATTGGGCCCTGCTCTGCTTTGTCAAGGCTTTAGCCTTTTGGGATAATGTGGAAGTTTATCCCGTTTTCAACTAGAGCAGAATTATTCACAGGGATGAGGTACACTTTCAAAAACATTTTATATTTCTTATAATTGAAATTAAGGTGTTTGCAACCATTATATGCATATAATACCTTTCTGTATATTAATTACAGGTTCACTGCGTGTGATATTGATAAGTTTTTGTTTCCGATATTTGCCAACATTTTTAGCTCACCTTGACAAAGTCAAGCTGAGCTAATTCCATTGCTCTTCGTGTGATATCCATCCGCCGTCTGTCCGTCGACTGTCAACACCATGTTTTGGTCTTCTCCTCCAAAACCACAGGGCCAATTCAAGTGCAAGTTTGTGTGAGTGATGGTCCCGAGGGGGCATTGCATTTTTGTTCAACTCAACATGCCCAGCCCCATAGGGAGGGGGGTGGAGAAAATGCTCCAAAATATTTTTAAAATGTTCTTCTCATGAATCAGTGGGTACAGTGACTTGATATATGTTATGGAGCTTCCGTTTGAGGTGTAGATTCAAGTTTGTTCAAACGAAATTCGTGAAGCAATATTTTGGCTTTTGTAATGGGAGGGGTAAGATTTTTGGCCCCGCCCAAAATTTCTATTTTCTGAACCTATGGTCCGATTTGAACCAAATTTGGTATGTGGTATAATTGGGTCATAAGTAGTTGACTTGTGCAAAAAAACTCCCGCACCCCCATGGGAATCCCAGGAGCTAAAAATAGCAATATTTTCAAACGCCCATATTTCCCAATCCACAAAGAACAGAGAACTGTTATTTGGTATGAAGTATCATTAGAACCAGTAGAATTGAGTGGTAAAAAACAATTGCCATTGGTTATGTTAGGGTGTTCTGTAGAGGGCATCAAAAAAATGCTGAGTCAGCATAATTGCAAAAATTTTAAAAAATCATTTCTCCAGAACCAATGGTTAGAATCTTTTGATATTCGGTATATACAGCATCCATATGGTGGTCAGATACAAGTTTGTTAAAATAAAGCCCATTGGTTCATATTTGGGCTCGATACAGAAGCCCAAATTTTTAACTTAGGGCAAAATGGGGAATATTCTTTAAAAATCTTTTTCAGAACCACCAGTCAGAATCTTTTAATCTTTGGTATACATCATTGTTATGAGGGTCAGATTCACGTTTGTTCAAACCAAGTCCCTTGATTAATATTTGTGCTTCCTATGAAAGCCCAAATTTTAACTTCGTTCAATATGGGGGATAATTTTTAAAAATCTTCTTCTTCAGACCCACCAGTCAGAATGCTTTCATATTTGGTATACGACATCTCAAAAGGGGCAGATTCAAGTTTATTCAAATCGGGTCCCTGGGTATATATTTGGGCTCGCTATGGTAGCCCAAATTTTAACATAGTGCAATATGAGGAAGTTTCTTTAAAAACCTTCTTCAGATCCTCCAGTTGGAATGCTTTCATATTTAGTATACAACATATCTGGGAGGGTCAAATTGAAGCTTGTTCAATTCGAGTGCCTGGATTAATATTTGGGCTCCATATGGGAACCTGAAATTTAACTTGGTACAATATGAGGGAATTTCTTCAAAAATCTTCTTCAGATTCACCTGTCAAAATCCTTTCATATTTGGTATACATCTCTAGGGGAGTCAGATTCAAGTTTGTTCAAATTGGTTTCCTGGGTTAATATTTGGGCTCCCTATGGTAGCCCAAATTTTAACTTAATGCAATATGAGGAAATTTCTTTAAAAATCTTCTTCAGATCCACTAGTCAAAATGCTTTCATATTTGGTATGCAACATCTCTTGGGGGTCAGATTCAACTTTGTTCAAATCGAGAGCCTGGGTTAATATTTGGGCTCCTTATGGGAGCCAGAATGGGCCACGTAGCTGAAGAATTAGAAATGTATTCAGTACCCTCTGGAGGTGGGTAACTAAGATTAATCCACATAGGTTGTATCAAATCGGGTCTGTAAGTTAATATTTGGGCCCGCTATGGTAGCCCAAATATTAACTTTAATGCAGTATGAAGAAATTTCTTTAAAAATTTTCTTCTCCAGATCCAACAGTCAGAGTGCTTTCATATTTGGTTCAGAACATCTCTAGGGATGTCAGGTTCAACTTTGTTTGAATCGAGAGCCTGGATTAATATTTGGGCTACCTATGGGAGCCAGAATTGGCCATGTAGCTGAAGAAGTAGAAATTTTGTATTCAGTATCCTCTAGAGGAGTGCAACTAAGATTAATCCATATAGGTTGTATCAAGGGTCTTCATAGGGGAGCTCCACATTTTACATTATGATCAGCTGAAGAAAAGGCATGATGCTCGAACTACTTTTGTCACCCCTGAGGGGATTGATAATGTATCCTACGGAGATCTGTTGCTTAATGTAGACTCCTTCTTGGATTCTGTTTATATCGTGTTCTGTTCAAGGTGAGTACTTCAGGCCCCATGGGGCCTCTTGTTTTGTAGTTGCTCTATATTCTGGCTTTAATAAGATGAAAGAGGTCTGTTCTCCTTATTCCTTGTTTATTACCATTCTATTATTACATTATTATATTCATTACAATTAAATTTATTTTGATCGTGTCATGTATTTTTCAACTCTGGGTTCTCAATACTGTTGTTGTTTAATTCTTAAGGCTTTTGGACATATTTTATCGCTTCTTTTGCTTTTCATGTTAGCTTAGGCATTCTAATTCAATGTTTATTGTAATTTTTATGCCTTTCCTATGTTGTTCATGCAGTTTGTAATGTTTTGACCTCAACCAGCATCTTAGGCTATACCCTTGCTGATTGTGGCTTATGGTCATTTAGTGTTCCTTTGTAAATTCCGGAAATAAAGTTTTCTTATTCACATGGCTAACTTATGCACATATATATGAATTCTAATTAAGAAATTTTTTCATGTTGAGCTAATTTTGTAAAAAATTTGGCATTTTGTTTTTCTTATTTCTAGAATAGTGCGTCCAAATGTTTTGAAATTTGAAATATGTTTGCTCAGTTTGTTTTACCAAAAGTCAAACAGTGATAACCATCCATCGTGCTTGACTTGCTCCAACTGTAATGCACAAAAACCTTGTGATGTTTGTGTAAAATTGGATAAGAAACTTTGTACTAAGGTTCAACCTTTTATTTTGGGCTTAGATTCTAATATGCCTAAATTATTTCCCAAGGTTGTTTCTCACCAGGAGGCTTGTCAGAAGATTCATTAGTGCAAAAGATTACTTCGTCTGATGTTCATCCATCCATGTCAGACTTTCTTTCCTTGAAGGTTGTTTCAGTTGAGGGAGTGTTGACATTGAAGGTGCTGATGAATAATAAGTCAACCATGGCAGCCATTTGGATAAGGATTGTTAATAGTTTGACTGATGCCAGCTCAAAGGAGGTGAGGGAGTTGGGAACCATTCTCTATAGGTTTGGCTGCAACAGTACGGTCGTACAAGTGAGGGAGAAGCCATACCCTCCTGGTTATTCACCGGCCTTGCCTTCAAGTTGTCCAGCCGTATTATAACCAAAAGCACCTTCACCACTATGTTGGCAACAACACTTCATCCAGAAGAAACACATGCCACCATTCCTTATGTGATCATGGCTATTCACACACTCGTTGTAGAGTGTCTGATCAAAGAAGTAATCATTCGGCTGAGGGTTGTGATCATTCAGATCGTCATTCGTTTCACAGAAGTAGAGATTCGTCATGCATCGATACCCATTCTTCTTCACATCAGCGTTCATGCAAATGACATCTTCCATCCTCTCCATGTTGATCATCGGTAAGATATCACGATCAATCTCTACGTCCAGATTCTGAATCAGTTCAGGCATTTGCTGAAGTTTTAGATTTGCTCTTGCATGCATTCTTTATGTGAAATGTGCAATAGGAGCAATATTATTACTCTTCAGAGTCGGCTTCTCATTCATCGGATTCCCAGTTGGAACTCTCAGATGACAGAAAACCTGGTTCATCCTGTTCTGTTCCAGAAGAGTTGTTGGATGATGATAGCAGTCCATCTCTTAACACAGCACATGGAAGCTATGCATTGTGTCTGTCAGTTCTTTCCAGATACTGTTCCAATGGGACTTCAAAGCTCTTCTTTGGTTGAGAGACCATCATCTTCTTTATACAAAGTGCATTGTCGCAATTAAGAAAGAGGATTCTCTGTCATTTCCAACTCAATCTCCTCAAGTAATTGAAGCATTCAGAAGAATCACTGCTCATCTTCTTCAGAAAGTTGATGCTGCTTCCTTTATCTAACAAAAGGACTCGGCATTATCTTTTGTAGAATTGAAGTTCTTTAACCCTTTCCGACGTAATGGCCAAAACTGGCCAGCACTATTAACAAAAATCAGCATTCAGTTTTCATTATTTTTTTCATTTTTTGTCTCAAAAACATAGGTTATGACCCCTCTTTGGAACGAGCTCATCGAGCTCATTCCAATGAGGGGTCATAATCTATGTTTTTGAGACAAAAATGAAAAAAATTAGTAATTCAAAAATTTTGTTTGCAAGTGTTGTCTGCTTTTCAATGTTAAGTAAAGGGTTAAGACTGTTGACCCATCAATTTGGCCTACGCCACTACCACTGGATAAGAAGTGTTCCGAGCTTAACTTTCACTTGCCTTCTCAGTGTTCTGTGTGTTCGTCTCTATTGGATCAAGTTATTGAATCCTCTAGAGACTTACTGAATGTCTTATCGATTGCTGTCAGATCATATTACTCATTCCTTGAACAAAGAGATAGACCAGGATGAATTCAAAGATTTTCTTTCACCACTTAGAGTGTTATCTTCCTCCATTATGACTTTCATTTACACTACTGCACAAACCATTGTTAACCTAGAGCTTGTTGTTAGTCCTAGGTCAGTTAGGCTAATTCCAAAATGGAATTTTGCTTGAGTTCTTTTGAAACTCCAAGAATCTCCTTTCGAACCACTGAGATTCAGTTGAGTTTAAGTTTCTGATGTTCAAGATGTATTCTTATTTGCTTTTGCTATGGCTAGAAGAGTTAGTGAGCTTCACACACTCTCTATTGAGGATTCTCATTATTGTTGTATGGGTAATTTTATTACCCTTATTACTCAAGTTGGGTTTCTAGTCAAGAGTCCGGCACTGAAAAGTTACCAGCTCCTGTTATCAACAATGTCTTACTGCATATAAATGACTCTAGAGCTTTACTTTGTCCAGTAAGGGCTTGAAAGTATATGTTAAGCATCCAGCTTCATTCAGAAAGGAAGGAATAGGCTCTTCCATTCTCTTATTCCAGACAGAAATGATATGTGCACAGATGTATATATTTTTTGCTTGATAAAGGCCAAGTGGCCGAAAATTTGTGGTTAATAGAGTGATGATATTGTTTGTAACAAAACAATTTATGATGAAAAATCATGGCTACTTAAATTATTAACACTCTACAAGTTAACCAACAGCATTCAAGCATTTGTCACTCAAAATGTTTGAAAATATTGTGCCAGGTTCATTTTAATTAAAAAAAATTTCCTGAGAAAAGTCGGTTACAAGTGCAGTGTATATACTCTCAAATATTTGTTCACACTTTTATTCCCAGTATTATTGACTAACTTCTAGTGACCCACATATACATCTAAACCTTTCTGAGTAGGCCAAAATGGGAAATCCTTTTATAATATCTGGCTGGATAATTATCAGCCAGAACCGGATTGTTTAACCCTTTCACCACTGGTGGTATGTTCCATACCAGTTAAATTGCAGAATTGGAAGAGTCCATATCCATTATTTGGGGGTAGAGCAATTAATATTTTCAATGTGCAGTCTTCAGGCTACACGTTGAATATATTAATTGTTCCACCACACACATTCACTTAGTAACCATCCTACTTAACGAAATTATGACGTATCGTGTTCCTGGACTGGAAAAGCGGCTTCTCGTGTTGAAAGAGTGAATTAATTCAAGTACAACAATGTAGGTTGATCAGTATTACCCACTGAAGGTACATGACACATAACTTCTTTCAGCTATATCAAACTGCAAAGTATAGATTTTACCTAAATGTGTTCTTGAAAGATTCATGTGGTAATTGAGGTTTTTGTAATCTGTGAACAAAAATGAAAAGAACTAGACTTTATGATTCTGGAGAATCATGCCTTCTCCTCCAGACGAGATTCCATGATTTTTCATGACCCCAGAGTGTCTGAAGAATTGTTTTTAACTGTATCACTGAAGTACCTTTATTGATGCCTTGAGAAAAGTGGGTATAATGGTCTCAAATGACCCAGTTTGATAAAAAAAAAGTGGAGGTTATTATAAAAATCATAATTATTGGTTGAGATGGTTAATATCAATATCTTTGTCCGACAAGTCTAAGTCTGACAAAATTTTTATGTCTGGCAGCTTGTGGAGGGTTAACAGACGCTTACCGAAATATTTTTTCCAGGCAACTTGTAATGTCACACCGAGACCTGCAAATGGCCAATTTTTCTTGAAAATCTACAAGATGTTTTTCGAGAAATCCAGGGAAAACATGAATTTTAAGATTTTGAAGGGTATCAGTGTTTAACCAGCCCAAAACGGCTTAAGGCTTGGTTTTTTGAATACCCTCATTACTTACAAAATTTATCCTCGGTGAATTCCACTTCCAACAAAGGGAGTTATGTTTATCTCTTAGGTGGATGTTGGGTGTTGTGGGCGCACGAAAACAGCCCATTTTATCAGATTTTCGATATTTGAGAGCCTGTGGAGGGTTAACAAATGCTTAACAGAATATTTTGTTCATGCAACTTGTAATGTCACACCATGACCTGCAAATGGCCAATTTTTCTTAAAAATCTACAAGATGTTTTTAGAGAAATCCATGGAAACATGAATTTTTAAGCTTTTGATGGGTATCACTCTTTAACCAGCCGAAAACGCTTGTTTTTTTTAATGCCTTTATTCCTTACAAAATTGGTCTGCAGTAAATTCCTCTTCCAATAAAGGAGGTTATGTTTATCTCTAAGGTACACATTGGGTGCCCGAAAACAGACCATTTTCTCAAAATTTTGATATTTGAGTGTCTGTGGAGGGTAAACAAATGCTTACTGTATTATTTTGCAGGACCAAAACCTGCGAATGGCCAATTTTTCTTGAAAATCTACAAGACTCGTTTAGAGAAATCCACAGAAAACATGAATTTTTGAGCTTTTGAAGGGTATTGCTGTTTAACCAGCCCCAAACAGGTTAATGCTTGGTTTTTTGAATATCCTTATTACTTACAAAAATGATTCCCGGTGAATTCCACTTCCAAAAATGGAAGTTATGTCTATCTCTCTTTGTGTGCTGTGGGTGCAAGAAAACAGCCCATTTCATCAAAATTCCGATGTTTGGCAGCCTTTTTTTTACAGCCAGGGCTATAGTCATGACTTTCGTCTGTCTAGGCATCCATCCGTCTGTCCGTCAGACTGTTAACATTTAGAGTTTTGGTTAAAGTGTGTGGTTCAAGTTTTTCAGTGAAGGTTAGTTTTTTTTCTTTTTAATTAATATTAATTACTATTGATTGTATCATTCTCATTATGTTTCAAGTTATCTTGGGACATATTTAACTCTCTTTTTTGCAGTCAATTTAACTTATAACTTCCAGGTTAAAGTTTTTGGTTAAAGTTTTTTGTTTACAAAGTTACACCTTTAATTCTTCAAACAGTTTAGTGGAATGTCACTGTTTCTCATTTGAGACAATGTCTACTGTCAACTGAAGCTTTCAACTGAAGCTTTCTACAGTGATTTCAATTAATATTGGCAGGATTTTAACCCCTTTTAAACATGTTTTCAGACTTAGTTTCTTTGTATTTGAAAATTAGGCTTTTACCACATATTTTGTTACTTTAATTCTTGCATGCTCAATTCAACTTAATGATTGCATTTACATCAGTAATTTCTTTTATGGGTTTTAGGAAATTATTAAACCTTTTTTGCAGTCAATTTTACTTAGTATCTCCAGCTTAAAGTTTTGGATTAAATTTTTCCTTTTCAAGGTTGTAACTATCATTCTTCAAACACTTTGTTACAACGTCATTATTTTTCATTTGGGGCAAGGTCAACTGACGCTGTATACATTGGTTCCAAATAATATTTCCGTTAATTTAACCCTTTTCAAAATGGTTTTCAAATTTAGTTTCTTTAAATTTGAAATTAGGCTTCTACCACATACTTTGTTACTTTTTGTTCTTGCATGATCAACTTTAATAATTGCATTTCCAGACATGATTTCTTTTCCTTGTATGCAGCTTTTGTTCTCATTACCTGAACTTCACGGTTTGAAATATAAAGAAATGCCTTCAGCAGCATACTTCTATTGTTTTACAATAGCAATGCAGATGGAATGGAAATGGGAGTGAGGGACTTGGATGTTGTCTCCAAAAATTCAAGGGAGATGGGTGGAATCAATCCACCCCTCCCTCCTCTCCATGTTATCTAGAAGATAAATCCAGTTCTAATTATATGATTCTCTTCAAATTTGATATTACTTTTTAGCTCACCAATGGAAGCTTAACTTATCACTTGCCGTCCGTCGTCGTCTGTCATGAACTTTATACTATCGACATCTCCTCACAAACTACTTGAACAAATTGAACCAAATTTTGTGTGCATGTTCCTTATCATATGTCAATTCATGTTTGTACAAATAAACTTGCCGCACCTACAGGGGGCACCAGAAGGGGCATAACTCTGATAGCACCCATAAATCTTTTTAAAAATTCAAAAAAATCTTCTTCAGATCCACCAGTCAGAATCTTTTCATATTTGTTATACAACATCTCTGGGGTGGGGGGGGGGGGGGGGGCAGAGGGGGTCAGATTCAAGTTTGTTCAAATCGAGTCCCTGGGATAAGATTTGGGCTTTCTGTTGGAGCACAAAGTTTAACTTACTAAAATATGAGGAAATTTCTTTAAAAACTTCTTCTTGAGATCCACCAGTCAGAATGCTTTCATATTTGGTATACAACATCTCTAGGGGGGTCAGATTCAAGTTTGTTCAAATTGGGTCCCTGAGTTAGTATTTGGGCTCTCTATTGGAGCCCAAAGTTTAACTTGGTTCAATTTGAGGAAATTTCTTTAAAAATCTTCTTCAAATCCACCAGTAAGAATCCTTTCATGTTTAGTATACAACATCTATAGGGGGGTCAGATTCAAGTTTGTTCAAATCGAGTCGCTGGGTTAATATTTGGGCTCCCTATGGGAGTCCAAATTTTAACTTTGTGCAATGAGTGGAATATTCTTTAAAAATCTTCTTCAGATTCACCAGACAGAATCCTCTCATATTTGGTATACATCATCTCTAGGGGGGGCCAGATTCAAGTTTGTTCAAATTGAGTTTCTCGATTAATATTTGATTTCCCCATGGGAGCCTGAATTTTGACTTAGTGCAATATGAGAAAATTTCTTTAAAAATCTTCTTCTTCAGATCCACCAGACAGAATCCTTTAACATTTGGTATACATCATCTCTTGGAGGGGTCAGATTCAGGTTTGTTCAAATCGGGTCCCTGGGTTGAAAATTTTGGGTCTGGTTCGGACTTAGAAATGTTTGACCAGCATTCGAGAAAAAAAATGTGTTTTGGATTTTTTATGCATTTTGTTCAATTTTGAGACGAAAACCCCCCAAATTTTTAGCCTGTAAAATTTTTGACTCCGAAATTTTGGACCATTTTTTAGCCTGAAAATTTTCTGACTCCGAAATTTTGGACCAAAATTCTGAATGTAAAAAAAAAAAATTTATGCGTTTTCAGTTTTGAGACGAAAAAAAAAAATTTTAGCCTGAAAATTTTGGGTCAGGTGTAACAGATTTTTTTAGCCCCCCCCGCCAAAGTTTCCCCTAAAGTTTCTAACAAAATCACAAACTGGAGCAGAGTGGATTAAAAGTGAACATTGAGACCTTTCAATAATTGAACTGAAATATTTAGAAGAATAGTTTCGCACGCCGAAGGTCAGATTGAAGTTTGTTCAAATCGGGACCCTGGGTTAATATTTTGGCTCCCTATGTGAGCCCAAAGTTTAACTTAGTGCAATGTGAGGTGATTTCTTTAAAAACCTTCTTCATATCCACCAGTCAGAATTCTTTCCTATTTGGTATATGACATCTCAAGGGGGATCAGATTCAAGTTTGTTCAGTTTGAGTCCTTGGCTTAATATTTGTGCTCTATGGGCAGGGGTGGGGGTGGGGGGGGCATGTTAGGTTCAGGTTTGTTCAAATCCATTCCTTAGTGTATTTTCCATAAAATTTGCCTCTCATGACTTCATTCCTTTGTAGTGTTGATGAACCATGTCTACTTCCTTGAACCACTTTGGTCGGTGAGCGATTAAGGCCCCTTGGGGCCTCTTGTTTTGTTTACTCTTTAGCTAGCCTTTATTTTCCGTTGTAGTCTTGTGTGCTTTCAGCCCATTTTCCCTTGTGATGGCAAAATGATCAATCTGTTAATTTCGAAGTATACATGTTTATATGATATGCCCAAGAAAACTGAAAATCAAAGGTATTTATTTATTTATTGAGGTTTAATGACACTTTTGACAAACAGGGTCACCTAGTGTCAAAGAAAATCAAAGGTAGGATAATAATTCCAGAAGAACCCGTAACCAGCTTGGAAGGTTCTCAGTAACCCACTAGAGTCCTGTGGCTGAGACATTCTAGTGGAGCCCACTAAATTGGATATTTCTTAATTGAATAACTCTGCTAATAGAATATTATTTTCAAACACAAAACCATTTACCTTTAGTACATATTTCACCTGTTAATTGCATATTGGTTATGGAGCAAACTCCTGTTCATTGAATAAAAAAATCATGTTTTATGTTGAGAAATTACCTTAACAATTACCGAATTCCTGTTGTCTATAGACCTACTAGTGGGTCCACCAATCCCAAGATGTTAAGCCCCTCCAGCATGGTGGAAAAGTATCCCATTGCATATCAAGTGAGATAATCAAAGCTGGAATTTCCCAAAATGTGAGAGAATTACAGACTTCCAATTTATATAGTTTATAGCTTTGGCCTCAGTCCATCCAGTACATGCATTTAATCTATTATATCTAGCTTGACAGAGCACCATGCTCAATATAATATATAATATAATAAATGCTCAGTTTATCTCTACAGTAAAGCAAAGTAACCAAATCCTTGTTCATTGTAGACTTTTGTCAATTGAATAATTTTCATTGACATATTGGCTATTCAGTTAACAGGGTTCCATTGTATTAGTGTTCCAAAGGCTTTTTTCCACAAAACTTGACAGTAGTTATTACCTGGATGGAAACTCCACTCTTCAGGTGTTTTAAAATAATCCACTTAACCCTTTACCTAACATGAAAAGCAGACGACACTTGCAAACAAAATTCTTGAATAACTAATTTTTTTCATTTTTTGTCTCAAAAACATAGGTTATGACTCCTCATTGGAACGAGCTTGATGATCTCGTTCCAAAGAGAGGTCATAACTTATGTATTTGAGACATAAAATGAACAATTAATGAAAATTAATTGGTGATTTTTGAGAATAGTGCTGGCTGGTTTGGGTCGTTATGTTGGGTAAAGGGTTAAATGTGTTTTAGGAATTGGAAAGTCTTTAATGGTATTAATTATTCACAATGCCCCCATGGAAACCCTGGGAAGTGGAGCAGTGTTCGTTTACTGTGGTAAACAGGTTCTGCTTTACTGGTAAAATAGGACCTGGAACTGATGCCTGGCGTTGAAGTCCTCCAAAAGTGGGCAGCATAGGTGTAAACAATTGGCTAAAATTGACATCATACCTATGTTGCAGTCATGATTTAGCCCAAGATGCAGAAAGTGACCTTAAACACCAATAAATAAATAAGTCTTTAATGTTTTCAATTGGTCAAAATGTCTATTACAAGACAAGTTTCATTATGAGCAAATGGCACGAGTCCAGATAGATTTGGGGAGGTATCGAAAATGAGCTTTGATGATGAAGCGTTTCTTGTTTGAAAGAATTTTAGGAGCGAGATGAAGTAAATGAGTCATGACAGTATATAGCATGTGTTCAAAAGTGAATCAAAGAATTAGTGAAGTATTGCAGTATTGTCAATCAGTTTAGAGTTAGAGAACCTAATTTAACCCTTTACCCAATGCAGACGATTTCAAAATTTATTATTTTAAATATCATTTTTTGAATTTTTTCAGAAAATTTCAACAAAACCATATCATATGACCCCTCTTTGGAACGAGCTCGACGAGCTCGTTCCAAAGAGGGGTCACATGATATGGTTTTGTTGAAATTGTTCGAAAACTAATATTTTTTCAGCTGCTGAATTTGCATATTACGCGGGCGGATGCGGGCGATTCGTTGGGTAAAGGGTTAACAGGTTCGCATGTTTGTTTGTCATTATGGTCAGTGTTATATTTTTAAGAATTTGAGTGATCACGCAGATCAACTATCACAAAGAGGATAATTATGAAAAATAGAAATAGGTATATATACTTTGAGGCTGAATTGAAAAGATGAAGATAATGTTTTCAGAGGAGCAGGAATTAAGTCCCCATACAGTACAAGTCAAAATAAGTTGTATCTTAACTGCAGTAAACTAAGTATACTGCTGCTCCTGTACTGATAAGGTCAGAATCTGACATCATTTTCTGGAAAGCTCTCAGTGAGAGCTTTCCAGAAAATGATGTCAGCTTCTGGTCTTATCAGTGTAGGAAGAGAAAGATACATAGTTTATAGTGGTTATCCGTCAACTTATTTTGATGTGTACTGTATGTGAATTTTATTAATTAGCTAGCAAAATTTGATATTGAGTTCATAAAAAAATATTAGCCTTCTGCATTATGTCTGATCATAACAGCAGCAAAAAACAGGACAAATAAGTAACAAGTAAATGCCTAAGTTCTCAAAAAAAAACAAATGCATGTGCCAGGCCATTGATCTCTGACATGGTTCTAGCACTAGATTTTTTTTGTTATATCAAGTATTACAGCAAAGTTGCTATTGTTTCTTTTGTGTTTGTTGCATATGTACAGAAGTTTTTTTAATTCCTTTCTGTTAAACAGAAATAAGATTCACTTTCAATGTACTCTTAGCTTAGTGGTTATACACTCTGTATTTGTTTGAGTTTGCACGATCTTGTATACTTAACAATTGCAATTTGCAAGTGATGCTGGGGCAATCATTTTACTGGCATAGCTTATGGAGAACTGAGTCAACGTCTGAGTTTCAAACAATTTTGCTGATCCTTTTTGCTCAATTGAAAAAAAAGTTTGTGTTTTTTATTTTTTAGGGTAGGAATGTTGTTGTTTTTTATGGGTCACAGACTGGAACAGCTGAAGAATTTGCAAATCGCTTGGCAAAAGATTGCACTCGGTATCACATGAAGGGAATGGTTGCTGACCCGGAAGAATGTGAAATGGTAAAAACATTTAGCTGTCTTCTGTTTCTGTAATCTAACTTTCTCTGGTAACATAATACTGCATTAGTCTCATTTTCTACAGTGGAGTAATGAATCTTGCAGAAGGATTTCAGTACATGATTTTCCCAGTTAACTGGTAGAATACTAAATTACTTTTTGTTGTTATTGATGGGTTGCGATCTGTCCATCCGTCCATCCATCAGGCCATCAATCCATCTGTCCGTCATCCATCTCTCTGTCCATCCACAATTCCTTTAGCACACTCTAGAGGGTGTAGCTCTCACCTGATCAGTTCCAAATTTCATACATGACTTTGGGGCAATGTCTAGTTGGGAGCTGTTGAATTTTTCAGAATTTTATTGAAAAACATGGCTGCCAGTGACCATCTTAGATTTGGCATATAAATTGTCAACAATTCCATTGGCACACTCTACAGACTGCATTTCTCACCAGACCTTTTTCAAATTTCAGATACAGCTTTCGGGTAATGTCTAGATGGGAGCTATCAAATTTTTCCTGAATTTCATTGAAAAACATGGCCACCAGTAGCCATTTTGGACGTGGCACATAAATTGTTAACAATTCTATTCTCACACCTTACAGGCCACACCTCTCAAATGGGAGCTATTCAATTTTTCAGATTTGGCATATAGATTGTCAGCAATTCCATTAGCACACACTACAGGCCACATCTCTCACCCGATTTTTTCCAAATTTCATATGCTGCTTTGCTGTGATGTCTTCATTGCAGCTATCACATTTTTCTGAATTTTGTTGAAAAACATGGCCGCCATCGGCCATCTTGGATATGGCATATAAATTGTCAACAATTCCATTAGTACACCCTACAAGTCGCATCCCTCTCCCTATCTTTTTCAGATTGCATATGTAGCTTTGGTGTGAAGTCTTTTTTGTAGAAACTTGATTGAATGACTTGGCATTATTGGAGCTTTCTATTTAGTTCAGTCGCTTCTTGAACAAGTTGAGCTGCAGTGTCATTGACGCTTTCATTTGCTTTAAAAGCAAAGCTTATGACCCGTTGTTGGAACATTCTCAATGAGCTTGTTCCAGTGAGAGGTCAGCAGTCCTGTTGTGTAGGCAAAAGTGGGAAAAAATAGTAAAATTTGAATGGTGATATTTTTATACTAGAACCCAATGGCACAGACTAGCTTGTGCAAACTCAAAGTTATGAAGGGCCAAACATAAATTTTGAACCCCCCAATCCCCCAAATTTGCTTGCAAATCCAAAAATTAAAAGTCCTATCTGGTCCTCCATACTTTTACTTTCCGCGCATGCTCATCTGTCAGGAAGTGACCTGAATTGGCGCAAACATCATTCTTTGTTTGGGTCTAAAGTCAGCAACAATGAACTGACATCTGTGCTTTAGAATGATTTAAATCTCCTTTTTTGAGGATGACAGACACAAATCAATGCAAGAATTGGTGGATCCAAGGCTATTATTGGATGATGGAAGTGCTCAAAGGTGGTTTTTGACATTCAGGGCTGCAACTTTATAATATTTAGAAAATTATTTCATGTTTCCCAATTTCGGGGCATATGCCTGACGTCATCATTTTTGATAATGATTATTCCACTGTTTGTTAAGTATTCCTTCCCTATCCTTCCATGAACCCTTCCTGTTAAACTCTTAAGCTTTTTGGCTATTTTTTATTGAATTTTTTTATTAAATTTCTTGGGAGTTTAACATGTATTACAGAATATTATTCTGTTTTTCCCCATGGTTACGTCCTCACCCTAGGGGTGTTAGGTCGTTTAGTCTTGCATCTTCTATCCGATGTATCGTTTTTTCTTCGTATGAAGATCTAGCTTTGCATCTGGTAGAATTTAAAGTGGTTTCTGACTTTGGGCCTTTTTGTGTGCCAGATGTCTTGTTTCATTGACGTTGTTTACATTGACAACATCCTCATATATAGGTAGTATTTTATATTCTATTACTGTAGAATTACTGTAGGATACATGGATTATTATTCCAGTAGTGTAGCTCAGAAAATTTGGATTTTTTCCACACTTAGGCTCTTTCGGGATGCCTTTGTGCTCTTAATGTTCCCTTTGGGAACTTAGGCATTTTAAAAAAAAAAAAAATTTTCCAAAAAATATTTTGAATTTAATTTTGATTACTATTATTCATGTATCTTAATTATATATTTTGCTGTGGAGTTTGGAGGACTGATATCGACTGGGTAAGTCTGTTGTGGTCGAAGGAAGTGTAGTGTAGGAAATGCGAACACTTGAATATAAATAGCTCACCCAGCGACGACGGAAATAGCGAGGAAGTCAGCAAGTTCTTGTACTCGGCGAGGTCTAATAGACCGTAAGCGGGAGAGGCCTCTCTCTAACCTAGCGACATTTGGGGCCAGATGTTGTTATGAGAAACTTGCAAAAGCCGGAGCATATGTCCTCCCTCCACTCGGGATGCTCTGTTTAGCCTGCAGCCAGGGTCGGCTTCAGTCACGGCTTCCTCCGCTACGTTTCACTAGCCGAAATGAAGTTTTCTGGTTGGAAACTTGCACGAGACGGCGCATATGTCCGCCCACCGCTCAGGATGCTCCGTCTATTCTGCAACCGGGGTCAGTTTCAGTCACGGCTTCCTCCGCTACGTTATTAAAGCACACACAACCGCATCCTAGCTACCCGACTTCGAATATCCAGCCTGCTGCACGAAGAAGGAACCACTCTTCACCTGTGAAGTCGGACCATCCGGTAGCTAGGGAGACGAGGCCTCGATCATTGGGGCGTTCGGAGAAGAGATCCATCTCCGACACACCGTCCCAGGAGCAGTAAGTGGCTAAGAAATGGAAGACCGCTTCTCCTCAGGCCTCGATGACAGACTTGCTGTTGCAGATTGCGCAGCTGATCGCATCATCCTAGCAAGTGCAGATGCAGCCTCCCTCACACTCAGAAGCTGAGCTGTCGGACTGTGCTGGGTCGGTCCAGTCGTCTGTTCGCGCAGATGCAATGGACCAAGATTCGCAACTGATTCTCTCGGATGGTGAAAGGGATAAGGAAGAGGATTACCCTTCCCTTTCAGAACAGCACATGGTTGCGATGGATTTCATCCTTCAATACTACCCTGAATTTGTTCCAACGAATCAGAATGCTGCGACAAGAGAGAAACCTCTGGCGTCATAGGACGCAGACTTTATACGCACAAAGGAAGAAGTTCTTTCTTTTCCGATTCAGTCTAGGCAGGTGTCACAGGCCTTCAGCCATGTAGACGATGCTGTGTTCACCTCAGGAGTGCGAGATAAAAAGGCGATTTCTTAACTACATCTTCCATAAACATACTGTTTCTTGGACCACGTTCATTTAAAATGGTTGGAGAAGATGTTCAAAGAGCTCTTCTGCGTTTGGATCAGCTGGCGGGGGATCTAGATGTATCCTTGCCTGCATAATTCACTGTTCACTCAGACAGAATTAAAACAGCAATTTCATCAAGTGGAGCGAATTTGGAAGCAATGTCTTATGCAGATCACCTTACCAGAGCTATGATGCAACATCTCAACGGGAAGGAATTTGAGGACGTTTGTACCTCTCTTAGAGTTCTTTCCAGGGCAATTTGTATACCACGTATAACTCCGCCCTAACAGTGGCTAATCTGGAGGTAATCAGACGTAATGCTACCTTGCATCATCATCACTTATAGATGACAAGGTGAAAAGCTCTCTCCGGATCGCTCCGGTTTCCAGACATACTATTTTTGACGACAAGCTTTCGTTAGTCTATGAACAGGCTACTAAGAAAGCATCAAGTGCTCTACTTTTGAAGTCGGCATCTCAACAACCGTCTTCAGCAGACAAGAGAAAGGAGGACGTTCCAGATCTAAACGTGAAAAGGGAACTCCTCACAAGGGTACAAGAAACCCTCTTACAATTACTCTGGAGGTTGTCAATATTGCAACTCGGGAAAGGGGCGTAAGTCTGATCGGGACTATAAGTCAGATGCCCCTAGGCCGACGGGATGAGGTTCTTCATGGGGAGGATGTAGTTTCTCCTCCCGTAAGCCTCACAGGTCATACTGGTGATGTTCAAGACCTCTATTGCTTGCCAGTTGGTGGAAGGGAATCAACCTTCATGAGAAACTGGAGCGGGCATTCGAGTGAACGACTATGCGGCAGGCATAGATCTATAGGATGCATACTTTCATGTCCTGGTACATCTGGCATTCAGAAAGTACCTTCGGTTCGCCGTACAAGGGAAGGTTTAGCAGTTCAGAGCAATGTTCTTTGGTCTGAACCTGGCTCCCTGGGCATTCATTCAAATAATGAACTCAGTAATGTCATACTTCCGAACTCATTCGTCTGCGGTAACATCGGCTTACTTGGATTCCATTCTGCAGAGATACGACAACAGAATTATTCTTCAGATCGATGACCAGAGTCTGCTTCTATTACTCCGATGTCTCGGTTTCATCGTAAACGAGAAAAAGTCTAATCTTGCTCCGTCCAAGTTGTTCACTCACTTGGGGTTGAGCTTCGAGACTCACAACAATCTGGTTCATCTGCCGTTATTCAGAGCGAAATTAGTCAGTTGTTATGCTCGCTTTTGTCTACATTCAGATGCATTAACAGCGAAGGAATTCATGCGACTGATGGGGTTGTGCGGAGTGGCTGTGGGTCTTATTCCGATGGGCCGTCTATGCACGCGTCCCCTCCAGATATTCTTTACTCAGAACTGGAGTTTTGGTCTAACTTGGGCATAACAGTGATTGTAAAAAGATGTGTCAGTAGTTTTTACCTTTGCAGCATCCGTTTGGGATACAGTGGAACCCTGTTAATTGAATAGTCAGTTTGCCTTCAGTTAACAGGGATTGTGTCACTTTTCTGTATTCTAGAGATAAACTCAGAATTTATTGTATTATATCTTGTTTGACAGTGCTCCATGAGCTCTGTCAAACAAGACGAAATAGATTAAATGCCTATATTGGATGTACTGATGCCAAATAGGTCTATAAAAAGGAAAACTAGGAAAAGTCATTGTATTTTCTCGACAGGTTGCAAGATATTTTATTCAATTAAGAGGAGTTTACTCTATAACCTATATTCAATTAACAGGTCAAATTTGTACTGGAGATATAGTAAATGGTTTTGTGTTGGGAAATTATATTCAATTGACAGGGTTATTCAGTTAAGATCCAATTAAGTGGGCTCCACTGTACTTCTCATTTTTTTCTCAAGTTTTGCTTGCTTTGTCCTGAATATGCGACTTCCTAAATTTTTGTGCTGTCGCAATTATTTGATTACTTGATTAACTGTCAACTGTCATGGTAGTCGACAGTTTTTATTTTTAATTGATCTTCGTTCAATTTTAAAGTAGTACTGTATCCCATGGACTTTGCTTTCCAACCGATTGTGCTACAAAGTAATTTTAAAAACACTGAGCCTTGCCATTTGATCAATCTCTGTTCTCTGTAGTATTAACCAGCATTCCATTAACTGGTAGAGTGCTGGAAGCCCTATTTTGGGCTTTACTAAAAGTGACAGGCAATAACTGTCTGTAGCTACATTCTGCCTGAGGAAGCCTTTATTGTCCCTGATATGAATCAGATTTTTTATACAATACCTTGCTCTCTTACATTTAATTGGATAGTGCCTATAAGGCACTATCCAATTAAATGTAATAGAGCAGTATTTGATGAGCTTTGATTTGTTGTTAGAAAAACTCAGCACTTTACCAGTTAATCAGTACTAAAGAGCTTTGTTCAAACAGTGTACTTTTGAATAATTCGCAGTTTGGGAAGTCATTGCAGACTGCAGAGTAAATAGAATCTTTGGTCTTGTATAATCAAATGACTCCATAGGACAATCTGAACTGCGAAAGTGAAAAAAATTATTACCAGATTCACTATGATCAGTTCACTTGTAGTATTAAGTTGGAACTTGTGTTGGAAAGGAGGCAGTTTTATGTGGAAAATTTCTGGAAAGTAGTTATAGAAATGAAACATTTGCACAAATGTTCTGTTTAAATTCTCAAGATCAATGGGAGAAATGTTGATGTTTCCATTTTATCTAAACACAGAAGTGTACACATTCAAACATCATCAGGTTTGAAGTTGTTTTGTAAGTATATTAGTCAATGTTTGTTGACTTTATTAGAAATGACTTTTCATCGACAAACTATCGATTAATGCTGGAAGTTAGTTGACTATGAAAATTGGTAGTCACAACAGCCCTAAATCCTAATGTTGTTGGCGCATTCCTCCTTGGGCTTAAACAATACAGTGGCCACAGAAGTGATCGTATCGTAAAATACTTACAGACCATGATTTGAGATTCCATACATATATATTATGAAATCAAGACCAAATAATGAAAAACAAATGAACATATAACATCTCAAAATCATTGTTTTTGGTGAGATTTTATACCACTGCAGGAAGAAAAACAGAAAGTTAATTTCAATCAGGTCATAACCAAGTCAAACAGTTTAAAATTCAGTAGTGTCCAGACTTGAAAAGCATTTTCCTTCTGAAAGAAATTTTTAGAATGTTTCCAAGTAAAATTTATCAACTAACCCATTATTGAGGAAGAAAACACTCTTTCCACCCTCTCACCATTTGTTTTGTATAGAAAGTTTTGTTGATGGAATTTTGTCCAATCAAGCCATTTCAAGTACAATTTTGAAAATATGAGAAAAAGTCTCAAATGTATGTATCTTATGGGAAAATTCATTGTTAATCAGTCACACTGAAAATCAATCAATCATTTGGTAAATTGATCTGTTGATCATAAACCAACTGTTCATTCATCTCTGTATTATTTGTTCATACATTCATTTATTCTTTTGTTCATACTTCATTTATTTATTTGTCCATTTATTCATCCATCCATCCATTAATGATAGTGATAGTGCAGAAAATTATCAAAATATTAATTTATTGTTATTTTTTTCAGGAAGACCTTTGTGGGTTGGCAGACATAGAAAATTCAATAGCAATATTCTGCATGGCCACATATGGTGAGGGGGATCCCACAGACAATGCTCAGGAGTTCTATGATTGGCTGCAGAACAACGATGCAGATTTAGCTGGTCTCAGATTTGCTGTATGTATTTTTAACCCTTTACCTAACATAGTATTTTTAGTCGAGTTGTGACGAAGTCAAACTCAACTTACAGTTTGATGAATGGTGGGCGGGCATAAACAAATGGTTTCTGGACAATAACTTGATAATGGTTCGACCCACATTCATGAAACATCATAGGTAGGTTGGCCTTGGTGAGAGGAAGAACCCTATTTATTTTGGACTCACCAGGTCAATGGTCAAGGTCACAGTAACCTTGAACATACTAAATAGTAAACAATTGGTTTCCGGATGATAACTTGACTATAATTGAACCCACATTCATGAAACTTCATATGTAGTTTGGCCTTGGCGAGAGGAAGAACCCAGATTTATTAGTTGAGTTGTGACGAAGTCAAACTCAACTTATAGTTTGATGAATGGCGGGCGGACGTGTGTAAACAATTGGTTTCTGGACGATAACTTTATAATAGTTCGACCCACGTTCATGAAACTTCATAGGTAGTTTGGCCTCGGTGAGAAGAAGAACCCTATTTATTTTGGACTCATTAGGTTAATGGTGAAGGTCACAGTGACCTTGAACATACTACATCATAAACAATTTGTTTCCGGATGATAACTTGACTGTGATTGAACCCACATTCATGAAACTTCATATGTAGGTTTGCCTTGGTGAGAGGAAGAACCCTATTTGTCCCCTGAAAAATTTTTTGGGGGACTATAGAAGTCAGCAGTGTCCGTCGGTGCATCTGTGCGTCCATCTGTGTGTCCGTCCATCCCACTTGGTGTCCCCATGATAACTCCAGTTTGGATCATTTGATTTGAAACAATTTCAGTATTTAACCTTCTTAGCCCAAACCACAGGTCAAGTTCGAATATGGGTTTCGGCCAGATTATTTTTATTAAGAGTTATGCCCCTTTTTCGACTTAGAAATTTTCAGATTTGCGGTGTCCGAATGATAACTCCAGTTATGATTATTTGATCGGAAAGAATTTTAGTATGTGACTTTGTGGGGTAAAAATACAGGTCAAGTTCGAATATGGGTTTGGACCGATTATTTTTACTAGAGTTATGCCCCTTTTTTGACTTGATTTTTTGGGGGACATGTGGCCGAGCGGCCTTTTATTATTTTGGGCTTGCTAGTTGAAAGGTCAAGGTCACAGTGAACCTGAACATAGTCGAAACAATTGGTTTCCGGACAATAACTTGATAATGGTTTGACCCACATTCATGAAACTCCATAGGTAAGTTGGCCTTGGGAGAGGAAGAACCCTATCTATATTGGATGTGCTAGGTCAGAGGTCAAGATCACAGTGACCCTGAACTGTTTCCGGATGATAACTTGACCATTGTTGAACCCATATTCATGAAACTTCATATGTAGCTTGGCCTTGTTTTTGTCTCACTAGGTCAAAGGTCAAGGTCACAGTGACCCTGAACATAGTAAATCAAAACAGTTGGTTTCCGGATGATAACTTGATAATGGTTCAACCCACATTCATGAAACTTCATAGGTAGGTTGGCATCAGTGAGGGGAAGAACCATATTTATTTTGGACTCACTAGGTGAAAGGTCACAGTGACCTTCAACATAGTAAATCCTAAACCATTGGTTTCCGGATGATAACTTGATAATGGTTTGACCCACATTCATGAAACTTCATAGGTAGGTTGGCCTAGGTGAGTGGAAGACTCCTATTTATTTTGCACTCGCTAGGTCAAAGAACAAGGTCACAGTGACCTTGAACATAATAAATCGTAAACAATTGATTTCGAGATGATAATTTGACAATGGTTCCACCCACGTTCATGAAACTTCATAGGTAGGTTGACATTTGTGCAAGAAAGAGCCCTATTTATTTTGGAATCAGAATGTCAAAGGTCAAGGTCACAGTGACCCTTCACATGGTAAATTGCAAACAATTGGTTTTCGCATGATAAGCTGATAATGATTAAAGCCACTTTTGTGCTGTCACAACTCGACATTGGATTGGTGATCCTATCGGCATTTTTTTTTTTTAAATTAAAAAAATCTCCAGAAGAATCATCAAACAGAATCTTTTATTTATTTTGGACTTGCTAGGTGAAAGGTCAAGGTCACAGTGACACTGAACATAGTAATCAAAACAATTTGTTTCTGGACGATAACTTGATAATGGTGTGATCCATGTTCATGAAACTTCATAGGTAGGTTGGCCTTGGTGAGAGGAAGAAACCTGTCTATATTGGATGCGCTAGTTCAAATGTCAAGGTCACAGTGACTCTAACACAGTAAATCGTAAACATTTGGTTTCTGCACGATAACTTAATAATGGTTCAACCCAGAATCATGAATCTTCATGAATCTTCACAGGTAGGTTGGCCTTGGTGAGAGGAAGAACCCTATATTGGACTTTCTAGGTTAAAGGTCAAGATCACAGTGACCTTGAATATAGTAAATTGTAAACTATTTGTTTCTGGATGATAATTTGACAATGGTTAAACTCACATTCCTGAAACTTCATAGGTTGGTTGGCCTTGATGAGAGGAAGAATCGTATCCATATTTGATTCGCTAGGTCAATGGTCAAGGTTTCAGTGACCTTGAACATACTAAATCGTAAACAATTTGTTTTCGGATGATAACTTGACAATGGTTCAACCCACATACGTGAAACTTCATATATAGGTTGACCTTGGTGAGAGGAAGAATCTTATTTATTTTGGACCCCATGGAATGAACGGTCAAGGTCACAGTGACCCATCACATAGTAAATCATAAATAATTGGTTTCCCTATGATAAGTTGATAATGATTAAACACACAACTCGACATTGGATCGGTGATCCTATCAGCATTTTTAAAAAATAAATTAAATTTCACATTTTTCAAAAACAAATTTCACAGTTTTTCAATAAAACCATACAGATATGGTTATCATTAGAACCAGCTCAAGGAGCTGATTCTAATAATATCCAGATTTGTATAGTTTAATTGAGAAACAGCCGAGATATTTTAATCTGTGGTAGGCTTATTCTGGTTAATTTTCTCGCAGTTTTTGGCCGCTATGTTTGGTAAAGGGTTAAGTTCTATCTTTTATCATTATACCTAGATGGCTAGGGTCAAGTGTGCTTGCCCCCAATGTTGTACAATTCATGCCTTGACACTGATGTTTTGGGTAATAGTGAGCAGAAAAGGCTGTATAAACTGAATCTTTGTTTCCAGTGAAACATTGCCTGCCAGAATAGGCAGGTGATATTTGACTGGAAGCAACTTTAAATTCATAAAACTTGATGATTTTTGATGGTAAAGAAATTCATTCTCATTTCCAAAGCCTGTTCAAATTAACCCTTTGAACTTGTAAGACCGATTTTTCGGTCCAATGCATAATTTCGGCCCATTTTTGTCCATACACGGGGCATTGATGATAAAATAATAACTGCAGTCTGCAGCCAGACTGCAGTTATTAGCTCACCTGACTGAAAGTCAGGGTGAGCTTTTCTGATCACTTTTCGTCCGTCGTCCGTCGTCTGGCGTCCGTCGTCCGTCGTCCGGCGTGAAGGTGGTGTTTGGGTCTTTTTCTTCCAAACCACTGGCCGCATGTTAATGAAATTTCATGTGAGTAGGGGTTATATAGCGGCATTTTGATTTTTGGGCAAATTGGGTTTCGGCTCATATTGAGCAGAGGGGTGGGGCAAAAATGCTCCAATTCTTAAAAAATCTTCTTCTCAAGAACCAGCAATAGCAGAGACTTGATATTTGGTATGCAGCTTCCTTTTGAGGTGTAGACTCAAGTTTGTTCAAGAGAAGTTTGTAGGTCTATACTTGGCGATGTTATGGGAGGAGCAAAAATTTTGGCCCCACCCCAAATTTCTATTTTTTAAACCGAGAGGCCAATTTGAACCAAATTTTATGTGAGGGCTTATTGGGTCATAAGTACCTAATTTATGCAGAAATTTTTTTTCCTGTAGCCCCGTGAGAACCACAGGAGCTAAAAATAGAAAAAAATTAAAACGCCTATATCTCAAAAACTGCACGGCAGTGAGAATTTTTATTTGGTGTGAAGCTTTCTTGGGACCAACAGAAAGGATTGGTAAAAAAAAATTGCTATCGGTTTTATCATAGGGTACTTTTTCGGGACTCTGAAAAAGTGCTGAGTCAGTATTTTTTAACACAGTAGGCAATGGGAAAAAAATAAAGAATTGTTTTCTTCCAAACCACTGCTCTAAAAGCTTTCATATTTTACATATAACATCTTTGGAACATTGATTCACATATTTGTAGAAATCAAATTCCTCGGTCCATATTTGGGTTCCCTATGGGAACCCAAATGTTCAAATTAGTGCAATATGAGGGATATATTTTAAAAATCTTCTTCTTCGGATCCACAAATCAGAATCTTTTGATATTTGCTATGCATCATCCTTAGGGGGGTGAGATTGATGTTTGTTCAAGCCAAGTCCCTGAGTTCATATTTGGACTCCCTTTGGGAACCCAAATTGTAACTTAGTGCAATACGAGGTATATTCTTTTAAAATCTTCTTCTTCGCATCCACCGGTCAGAATCTTTTGATATTTGGTATACAGTATGCTTAGGGAGGTGAGATTCAAGTTTGTTCAAGTCAAGTCCTTCGGCTCATATTTGGTCTCCCTGTGGGAGCCCAAATTATAACTTAGTTCAATATGAGGAATATTCTTTAAAAAAAAATTTTTTTTTCAGATCCACCAGTCAAAATGTTTTGATATTTGATGTACAGCATTCTTAGGGGCTGAGAGTGAAGTTTGGTAAAGCCAAGTACCTGGGTTCATATTTGGGCTCACTGTGGGAGCCCAAATTATACCAAAATTTTTATTTTCCAAACCAAAAAGTCGATTTGAACCAAATTTGATATGAGGGCTTATTGGGTCATAAGTACCTAATTTATGCCGAAAATTGTTTACCCTGAGCAATATTCTTTAAAAAAAAATTTTTTTTCAGATCCACCAGTCAAAATCTTTTGATATTTGATGTACAGCATTCGTAGGAGGGGGGGGGGGGGGGGGGGGGGGGGGGGCTGAGAGTGAAGTTTGTTAAAGCCAAGTCCCTTGGTTCATATTTGGGCTCACTGTAGAAGCCCAAATTATACCAAAATTTTTATTTTCCAAACCAAGAGGTCGATTTGAACCAAATTTGATATGAGGGCTTATTGGGTCACAAATACCTAATTTATGCCATAAATTGTTTTCCTGTCCCCCACGGCAACTACAGGAGCTGAAAAAATTTTTTTTTTTTGAATGCCCATATTTCCAGAACTACATGGCACTGAGAATTTTTATACAATGTGAAGCTTCCTTAGGGCCGGGAGAAAGGAATGGTGAAAAAAATGCCATTGGTTTTATCATAAGTACTTTTCCAGGACTAAAAGTGCCGAGTCATCATTTTTTAACACTGTAGGTAATGGGAATAACGTTGAATAATCTTCTTCTCCCAAACCACTGCTTCAGAAGCTTTTGTTTTTGGGTTCCCTATGGGAGCCCAATGTATAACTTAATTCAGTATGAGAAATATTCTTAAAAAATCTTTTTTTTCTGATACTCCTCTCAGAATCTTTTGATATTTGATTTTTAGTTTTCTTAGAAGCGGCAAATTGAAATTTGTTCAAGTTCTGGTTTATTGATAAAATTGGGCCCAGTAACCAATTCCTGCGTTGAAAGCCCTGTAAAGTGGGCAGTAATAGGCATAAACGATTGACCAAACCTGATATTATAATTATGCCTCTGTAATGATGTAGCCTTAGAAAGTGACCTTAAATTCCAATAAATAAATAGATAAATTATTGAGTACCCAATATGGGGATCTAACATATGAACACTCTGGGTTACTAAGTAGAGAAAACACTTTTATGTTGAAAAACTGATAATAACCACAAGGCAGAATCCCTTGCTATTTTGGTGATATGACTCGGCCAGTATCAGGTGAGCGCCCTCAGGCCCCGTGGGGCCTCTTGTTATTTTATCCTCCTTGTGTATTGATATTGTACTGACCCATCTCACTGTAAGTGTACACAAAGGTGATACCATTATATTTATTTATTTATTTATTTATTTATTTATTTATTTATTTATTTATTTATTTATTTATTATACCCCACGCAACAAAGTTGCGGGGGTATAATGTTTTTGACTGGTCAGTCCGTCAGTCAGTCCTACTTGTTTTCCGGACTTTTTTTCTACACGCTTCCAGATATTGAGCTGATTTTTGGTATGTGAGTCTAACATGGTGGCCTACAGATCAAGTTTGCATTTTGTTCCGTTCCACTGATTTTTACCAAAATCACGGCCCTTGGACTCTGAAAAATTCATCAAAATTACAGTTTTCCGGACTTTTTTTCTACACGCTACCAGATATTGAGCTGATTTTTGGTATGTTAGTCTGACATGGTGGCCTGCAGATCAAGTTTGCATTTTGTTCCGCTCCACTGATGTTTACAGAAATTACGGCCCTTGAACTTTGAAAAGTTCATCAAAATTACAGTTTTGCGGACTTTTTTCCCTACACGCTTCCAGATATTGAGCTGATTTTTGGTATGTTAGTCTAACATGGTGGCCTACAGAACAAGTTTGCATTTTGTTCTGCTCCACTGATTTTTACCAAAATTACGGCCCTTGGACTCTGAAAAATGCATCAAAATTACAGTTTTCCAGACATTTTTTTCTACACGCTTGCAGATATTGAGCTGATTTTTGGTATTTTAGTCTGACATGGTGACATACAGATCAAGTTTGCATTTTGTTCCGCTCCACTGATGTTTACAGAAATTACGGCCCTTGAACTTTGAAAAGTTCATCAAAATTACAGTTTTGCAGACTTTTTTCCTACACGCTTCCAGATATTGAGCTGATTTTTGGTATGTTAGTCTAACATGGTGGCCTACAGAACAAGTTTGGGTTTTGTTCTGCTCCACTGATTTTTACCAAAATTACGGCCCCTTAGACTTTGAAAAGTTCATCAAAATTACGGTTTTCCGGACTTTTTTTCTACACGCTTTCAGATATTATCGAAATTACGGCCATTTTAGTATGTGAGTCTACCACAGTGACTTACAGATCAAGTTTGCGTTTCGTTCTGCTCGGCTGAATTTTGCGGAAATTATGGGCCCTGGACTCTGAAAAATACAAGTAACAGATTTCCGAGTCATTTTCCTAAAAATTACACTTTTCCGAGCTTGAAATATCGGGGTGCGTGGGGTATGTGAGTGTGCTCACTAAGGTTCTATATTTTATTTATTTATTTATTTATTTATTTATTTATTTATTTATTGGTGTGTAAGGTAACATACTTATGCACAATGGCTAATCATGACCGTGACAGTTTTACGGATGGAGGAAGCCAGAGTACCTGGAGAGAACCACCGAGCAACGACAAGCAGCTGCCAGCTCCCTTTCATTGTAACTCCACACTGCAGCACAGGCATGGTTAGATTGGTTGAAGACATGCGCACCATCGACGTGCAGTATGCCTTAGTACACGGTGCCATCGTGCCCCCATATGGATAATCGGCGTTAAGTGCCTTGCCCAAGGACACAATGCGGGAGCCCGAATCGATCGCTCAGACGGTCGCCCATCTGAGGACTAACCGGGCTCGATGTTGCTTAACTTTGGTGATCTGACGAGAACCGGTTACCGCAACGCCACCGCGCTCCTGGTGATACCATTTCAGGAAATGAGTTTTCAAAGGGTTAATGATTATTTGTTTATGAATTTCTAGACCATCTGGCAGCAAAAACAGTTCATATCTTTTATTATTGTACCTAGCTTACAGGTGTGCCTCTACAGATCAGCAATTGTTACTCCTTATTTTCCACTGTGTTTTTTTCATGAATATTATGTGTTTCTTTCAATCTGTTTTAGGAATTATTTATCCCTGTTTTATTACAGTCAATTTTACTTAGTGTTTCCAGCTTAAAGTTTCGGATTAAAGTTTTGCTTTTCAATGTTGTACCTTTCATTCTTCAAATGCTGTGTTACATCGTCATTATTTTTCATTTGAGGCAAGGTCTTCTGAACCTGTACACAGTGATTTCAAATATATTGGCATTAATTTAACCCTTTTCCAAATGGTTTTCAAACTTAGTTTCTTTAAATTTGAAATTAGGCTTCTACCACATACTTTGTTACTTTTTATCCCCCCTCAATTTCCTCAATGGAGGCATATAGCATAAAGCTCCATCAGTCAATCCTTCCATCCAAACTTTGTTTATGGCATAACTTGAACAATAGTTAACAGATTTCAGTTCTTTTTGGTATATGCCTCTACAGCAACAATGTCTACGTCAAGTTCGATGACCACCAGTATCTGTTGAAAATTATGGTAGTTATTGCCCTTTGTTATAAAAATATTGTATAATTCTTGTTTACGGCATCACTTGAACAATAGTTAACAGATTTCAATTCTTTTTGGTATATGTCTCTATAGCAACAATGTCTACATCAAGTTCGATGACCAGCGATATCCGATGGAAATTATGGGAGTAATTTAACTTTGTTTAATAAAAAATATCGTGTAATGGCTGTTTATGTTTTAACTTGAACATTAGCTAATAAATTTCAATTCTTTTCGGTAAATGTTCTATAGCAACAATGTCTACGTCATTTTCTATGACCAGTGATATTCGATGAAAATTATGAGAGTTATTGCCCTTTGTTAAAAAATGTCGTATTTATGAAGGGATTTCATTGTAACTTGGTAGGTTGAGTTCATATAATATCTAGATGAGAACGTCCCCTTTGGTAGTGATTGGTCAACTGTGACGACTTCAGGGGCCCGAAGCCCGAAAACCTTTAGCACAGTCTACAGACCATATTTATGAAGGGATGTCAATGTAACTTGATAGGATGACTCGTTTTGGAATAATTTCACTGTAACTTGGTAACCTTCGTTGATATACGTTAACTGTGAGGACCACATACATTAACTGTGAGGTCTTATTAACCCACCCCTCAGCTCTTTAGTACAGTGTACACCTCATATTATTTTTATCAAAAACATAGCATACAGGGAACAGAAATGAACGTATTCCCAATTATCACAATTCTTGTCTTATTTCATAATCCTTTCATAAACATTGAACATTATCCTTTTCACCAAACACAATACACAAGTTAAGCTACAGTGTCATTGACACTTTCATTTAAGTTTACATTGGTTATAAAAAGAGAGCATGCGGCAGCCAAAGTAACCATGCGGGAGGGCCTGAGAGACAGATTCCTAACTTTCTTAGTCTTTAAGAGTTTTCAATTAACAGGGATTTGGTCAAGAGATGGAGAGATAAGCTGAGCATTTATTCTATTATATACTGTTCAAAAAAAGAAACGCAAATCAGGTTTTCTGTTATGAGGGACGTTCCCGCATTATGGGATAATGAGATAGAGAACAAAATCAATTCATAACCAAAGTTTTAATGGATGAATGAAGCACATGTGGAGATGTTTCAGACGTTAACGTCATGAGTCGACGTCATCCAAACTCAATATCTAGTGTGTTCGCCATCTGAGTCCAAAACTGTATGACACCGTCTGTTCATTGAAGCAATCAGATTCCGGATGAAAGCTTGAGGTACAGTGGCCCACTCTTTCTGCAACGTTTGCACCAACTGCGGTAACATCTGAGGTTTTGGTTGACGTCGCTAACATCGATCCAGTCGATCCCATAGATGTTCGATCGGGTTCAAATCTGCCGATCTGGAGAGGGGGGTGGGGGGGGGGGGGGGGAGGACAGGACTTCGATGTTGTTATCCTGTAGATAAACTGTGTTGTGAGCCTTGCTGTGTGCAGTTGGGCATTGTCATGCTGGAAAATGGCATTGGCATTCTGCATAAATGGGGAGCATATGTGAATGCAAAATTTCATCTCAGTACCTCTGCGCCGTCAAGTTACCCTCAACATGGACGAGGTCCATTCTACCAGTGTGTGAGATGGCTGCCCACATTATAACGCGTCCACCTCCCGAACGCAGCTATGCGCAAAACGTTCTCCATGACATCTGTACACATGGCATTGTGCATCAACTCGGCGAATAAGGAAACGTGACTCGTCATTGAACCATACCATTCTCCATGTCTGATGAGGCCATGTCCTGTGCATCTGACAGCATTGAAGTCGCTGTCGACGATGCTGCACCATCAAAAAGATGCCATGAACTGGCCATCTAGCATGCAGACCTGCCTCACACAGACGGTTGCGAACAGTCTGATCTGAACTCCTCCACCGACCTGGTAGCGTTGATGCTGTAGAGGTCGCCGTGGTTGTTCTCTCCAGCAAATGATGTAACCAGGTGTATCGATCCTGAGCTGGGGTGTCACTCAGGGTCTTACAGATCTTAGAAGGTCCTGCATTGTCCCCTGGATCTAGTAGCAGTTCCACATGCGTGTAATGGTGCTCATTGAGGCATTGAACACTCTCGCTACATTCGAAGCTGATTCGCTTGTTTCCAAGCGGCCAATGGCATTATTTCTCTGAGCTTCGGTCAAATGCGGCATTTTGCATGAGCAAGATCCCTTTAACACTGTGCAAATTCTGTCCGAATTCCATGTCCTTTTATACCCCACACGCTCAGCTCGCATGGTCGGAGCGTGCAACTTCATGATCAGGTATTCACTCAGTTGAAACTTTGTTTTGTTAATTTCCAATATTTTTGGGGTCACAGTGACTGAAATTATGCCCCATTGTCCAAAATGTTACATAATGTTTAGACCACCACAATATATTGTTAACCCTATCTACAGCCACACTTCATCACTATATTCTCCAAAATTTGCCATGTTATCATGGCTATACCTGTTTTGCGTTTCTTTTTTTGAAGAGTATATCTTGTTTCACAGAGCTCAATAAACAAATGATATTATGTTTATATAAATTTGTTTTAGTATAGGTTATTGGAGAGTGCCTGTGGTCACTCTCCAATAACTTGTAACAAAACAAATTTTGATTTTCATATTCAGACCACCACAAATAATCTATCCCTCAACCAGTTAAATAACAATTCTTTCTCTTCCAAAATAAAACTCAAATGTGGTCTTCCATAATTCAACCAGTTTATAACTGATTTTTAGCTCACCAACGAAGTTGTGTGAGCTTTGTCATGACCCGAGGCGCGTCTGCGTCAACACTTGTGTTAAAGTTATTGTTTGAGTCCACTTTGACTTTCCCACCTGTTACTATGCACCTTATACTGTTTCTATGGCTTACAATTACCCATAGACCCTTACCCTGTAAATTTTTTTCGAATTTTAGAGTGTTTTTGCAATGTTAGACTTTTTTGTAAATATGGACTTAGAAAATTTCTGACATGTCTCAAATGGTTTATGTCTGATATTTTACCTAAGTTAATAAAATTGATAAATTTGTCCCTTGAGTACTAAAGCATTGCAAAGCCTTCTTGCACTCAAGGGACGAAATACACCACAACCCATACTATTCTGAAGATTATGAGGCCTAAACATAAAACAAACCAAGAACATGAACTTTTGATGGCAAAGAAATAATTCCAAAAATAAAAAATAAAATAAAAATCTGCTTGACCACATGCAGTTTTACTAAAAATAGCCTGAGAAACAGAAGATCTACTTTGTGGGGCGTTATTTCTTTGAATTATAAGATCTTTGAATGCTGTACTTATTATGCCCCCGACTTGAAAAGTCGAAGGGTTATCTAGTGGAGACCTCGATCCATTCGGCCGTCTATCTGTACCAACATTTTCTCTTGTATCTCAGCCACTGCTACTCCAATTTGAATGATATTTGGTATTGTGATAGAGCATCATGGTGGGACAATACCTGTGTAGTGTGAGTTTCTTCCACACTTTTTTTTCACTCTTTAGACTTAGAAAATCTTTGGTGGGTCGGGGGCATTGGTCCTGGCTTTGCATTGCCCCTGTTGTTGATCTGATATGAGTACTGCATTTAAAGATCCCACATAAATTATGAAATGGAGATTGAACTTGTAGCTTGATAGACTTATCCTCAAGCCACCATATTTCAAGTGCTGTTTTTACTCCTTATCAAATTGCACTTCAAATTGGAAGTAGATGCAGCAAAACCATAATTATCTCGCTTTTTATGTGGTCATAAACGATTTTATAAACCAGAATTACTTTTCTGGATGGATCTAAAACCAACAGGCCTAAATACTGTTGTCGCCCATTTCCAAACGTCGTGGGAAAGGCAAATAAATGATGTATATATCTTATCATGTTGGAGGTTTTAGAAATCAGCTTTTGAAGATTTTATATGCCAGTTGAGTCTCATCAACATTCAATAGAAATTGTCTTAAGATTTTAAAAGCGATATTATTCAATATCCAATGGGTGAGGAGAAAAGGAGAATGAAAATGCCCAGTCTGAGGCAATATAAGCTGGAATTCCACATGCAATTAAATCAGAAATAAAAGTAAAAAATACTCTGACTGACATGAAGTTGAGATTTTATGCATGTTCCAAAAAGTTCCAATTCATGGAACATTCTGTTAACTTAGAGGTGAATTACACCCGTAGATTGCAAATACAACACAAAGTAGGCTACATGTTCTTAGAGAAACAAGTTAAATGGGTGTGAACAGGTCAACACTAACACAAGAATAAGTCTAGTCGTGTGGGTAAATCCTCTTACTTACTTTCCCTTGTATCTCAGCCACTGCTACTCTGATTTTAATGACATTTGGTGTTCTGATAGAGCATCATGGAGGAACGATACCTGTTTAGCGTGAGTTTCTTCCACACTTTTTTTCCAGAGTTATGGCCCCTTTTCACTCTTTCGACTTAGAAAATATATGGCGGGTCAGGGGCATTGTCCCAGGCTTTGCGTTGCCCCTCTTGTTGATCTGATATGGGTACTGCAGGGTGCTAAGGTACCTTCTCTGTAGGGAGAAAAACTCAGATGGAACAGAAATGAATTGTTCCACCCCAACCATCACATGAAAATTTTCTAGATAGTGGATCAGAGGTTTTTGAAAAGATACCAACTTCATGAAGAGCAAATGGACAATGGATGACAGTGAGCCAAAATCTTGTACATATTCTCTCATGTTCGATTTTTAACACACTTGACAATGGCAAAATTTCTCTCAGATTGTTGAGGGTAAGAAGACATTTTGTTGTCAGTTCATTGAATTTATTTGTATCATAATGAGCAATAAATTTAAGAAACATACAGGTCATGACATTGAACCATCAAGTCTTAATTCTGACAGATCACTTTAGTCTTTGACAAATACTGTTGACCCAACATGCAGTCTTTGGGTAAAATCATAAATTACATTCTTGGCATTTGTTTCTAGACAAGTCTTAGCTGACAAAAGACTTGGCTGGAAACCATTTCAAAGCCACAGGATACAGACTGAAAGGGTAGCAAAAATGTATTTCTGTCTTTAATCCTTAAAGGCCTATTTCCGACCTTTATGACCTCAGAACAGGAGCCCTTAACATGCCATCATGAGTAGGACCTGCTGACAATAGACAAATTACATAGGCAGTGATTTCTAGTCAAGTCTTGGCTGCCTTAACAGGCAGCCAAGGCTTGACTAGAAAACACTGTTAAGTCACTGGATGTGTACAGGTTGTGGTCAGGTGTGAATTCAGAACAATTGACCAGGCCCTTAAGGGTTACAGGTGAAAGGGATATTTAAAAAGTTCTTGTTTGTGATTGAATACATTGATTGTATAGTACCTGTAAGCTTTTTTCAGAATTTTGTTGTATTTTCAGGTTTTTGGTCTTGGAAATAAAACCTATGAGCATTACAATGACATGGGTAAATATGTGGACAAAAGACTAGAAGAACTTGGTGGAGATAGAGTCTTTGAACTAGGACTGGGCGATGATGATGCCAAGTAAGAATAAACATCTTTTATTATACGCTAAACAATACATTATCAAAGAAATTGCAGAAAGATAGAAATCGTATCCCCCACTGTGAAGATATAGAAATTTTCACTTTTACGGAATCAATCAAATAGGTGGCTTTCAAAACATCACTTCAGGGTGAATACGAGTCAAATTATCACTGGAAATGATAAATTTGTTCTAAAAACTTATAATGAAATAAAATCTGGTGTTTTTGAGTGGATACCGATCATTTCCAGAAATAATTCAACACGTATTCACCTTTAATTGATGCATGAAACCCGCTAGTCGAAACATGGCCTGAATGTCTGTAATATAAGTTTTTGGTTTGTACGTCCTTTCAAAGGACGTACCAAACCAAAAACTTATATTTCAAACTTTCATGCCATGTTTGGACTAGAAACCCACCAGCTGAATCAGATCACAAGATCACAAGATCGAGTATTGATCAGATCACTTCCACGTTTCAATGATTCAATGCGCTGTTTACTTTTGTGCATCAATTCAAGGTTCCAACAAATGGAATTATCAGATTCTTATAAAAAGCATAAAATAAAAAGAAAATCTAGTGGATACCGAAAATTATCTCACTTGTGACTGAGACAAATGGTTGTTTTCGCTTGCGCAAACACTCTCGAAAAAAAACCATTTGTCTCATCAACTCATGAGATAATGTCTCGTCAACTCATGAGATAATTTTTGGTATCCACTCTAAAACACTAGATGTCCTCTTTTTCCACTGGGTACTTGCTTGTCCTGTCTTTGAATGTCCTAGATTAAAAAATGCGTTTCTGAATAGCTTCTGAAACATAATGGTCCTTGAAAGAGCCCGAAAACGATACCATGATTGCAGGTTCTCTTTGTTGGGTGGCTCTTTAGTAACGCTTGTTACATTGTTGAATAACTACAGGGAGATCTCAAAGAACTATTCCAATAGGCAACTCACCCAAAGCTCCCTTGATGATGATTGACATAGTCCTAACTCAGGGATAATTTGGGGTATCTACAGGGGCCATTTATGGGACCCTTTCTTAATGATGTTTGGGCAGGATTTTTCCCAGTTCTTTACCCTTAATTTCCCAATCTCACTCAACAAAAATGTAATGCACAATTGGTGCCCTGAACTGTTTAGTCATAAGGCCTTAGAAAACCATTGGTTTTCTGAGGCCTTGACCACCAAGTTCAGGACACCAATTATACATTAAATTGTAATTGCTTACCTTGCGAAGTCCCTAAATTCAAAGGCAAATGAAAAGATCTTTAGTAGTATGAAATTAATTTAATAGAAACTGCAGAAACTGTGTGAACCTGATTGCATGTAACTGTTTGTTTGTAGTATACATGCAGTTGCTCAGGTATCAGTCTTAGTGTTCTCTGTTCAATTCAATTGTAAAATATCTTATTCTTCGATTGTTTTTTTCCCCTCCAAAACAAATTCCCAATTCGAGCACTCATGATGCAAATTTTCCCAATGGCATGGGCCCCAGAACCTTTCCCAAAGAGGGCAGAATAATCCCTGTAACCAAAAACATCAGGTCATTACCTCCAACCTATGCTCCTTAGCCTCCTCCCTCACAAGTCCCCAGTGGGAAGCAGTCTTTTAGATTTGTCTAATTTGGGAAAAACCACACAAATGCAAACCCAACAGGGTTTGGTCTGGTGTGTTTCCCACATTACCCAGAAGTTCTGTTTAAATATATAGTCTTCCAGAGCCTATAGATGGTTTAATTTTGGAATAACTACAAACATGGACTTGACATGGGAAAGAAAAGTGCCATCCTTTTATCATCTCCTACGACAACTTTTTATTTTTTGGGGGGCTTTGAAAAATTGACTACACAATCTTTGTTTATGGGCTTTCTTTGTGTTGAACTTGGCTTTCCAGTTAGAGCTTTTGTTGTGTATTCTCAGCCTCTCCTACCATTGCTATTCATTTTCTTTCATTTTGAAACATAGACTACACCCTCTTTGCTGTGGGTCTTCCTCACCTTGTACTTGGCTTTCCAATTAGAGCTTTTCTTTTGTATTTAGTTTAATTGGAAATGCCACAATATAAATTGAGTAGATGCCAAGCCTCTGTAACATGCATCCTGTTAGTGAGTATGCCAGTGAAAAGCAATGTTACATTCCAGTGGCAGACTCTGCAATTTTATACACTTAACTTATTGGATGCTTCCCATCAATTCGACAGGTAGGTCCTAAACCATATTGTGTGCTTTGGGAAACATTACTAAACCATGGCAAAACACTGAAAAACTCGACAAAAATGATGTTGAACACATCTCAGCATTTGTGCACAGTTAGCAATATTTTGCCACAGCATTTAACATCGTTTCTTTTAGGGAATTTAAAGATCTGGTCCAGAGCCATTAACTGGTTGAGTTCTAATAATCCACTTCCGACCTTTACTCTGAAATGCAGGTACAGCATCTTAAAAGCTTCATTTCTGTAAATGTGCTTCATATTATCTTTGAAAGAAATTTTTTTATTCTGCGGAATTGCTTTGTTACAAATTATGAGAGAGTGCTTCTAGGCCTGTATGAATTGTATCAAGGTTAAAGACATGTGAACAAAGTTTGATGACCAACAATATTTCAGCATCTACCAGATAAGCTTCATGCTTTTATGCACTAAGTCCCAAGGGTGTGTCTTGAACCCAAACTGTGTCACCGTGATCTCCAATACCAAATGCATGATCCCATCTCACTCAAAATTCCTTCCTGGGCCATATTTCTGATACTAAATGTGGGGATCTTGAAAGTATATGGCTGTAGGCACCAAGCTCTAAAGTTTTGTCATTAACCCAAACTAAATTATTGTTACTCATTATTCACACTTGCCCAAACTTAGTGCAAAATTCCCTTCCAGGCCATTTTTCTGATTATGTTTTAACTGGGACCATGAAAATCACAGAGGTGTGTTGCAAATTGAGAAAGCGTTTCAGTGATCTGAATTTAATGCATGGCTGCAATAATTTCCAAATTTCACACTGTGCCTTATTTGAGATATTCTTTGACTCAGGGATATGAAACATAACAGATACATAAATTATTGCCAAAGGTGTGTAGAGATCCCAAAATGGTGGCACTGTAACCTGTTTTTCATGCTTGATTGAACTAAGGGCAGAATTCCCTTCTGGATAATTTTGCTGATTATGTGTAATCTGGAGGTTTTGACCTTGATATTTGTGTGCATCAACACCAAATAAATGCAGAGTTAAATTTTCAGATTTCCAGTGCACATAATTTCAAAGTTACAGCCCTTGATTCATTATTTTTTTGGTTTCTGTTTGGTAGCTTTACTTTCCTTTTGGTTGACTAATTTGAAATTGACAGTTTTTTTTATGAGCGCCAAATAGAGGCCAAGTTTGATTTTCAGATTTCTCATGCACATAATATCAAAGTTCAGCCCCTGATTGTGCAAAAGAATTACTTATTTATTGGGTTTGATTTGCAAATCTTTACTTCCCTTTTGCATATTGATTTGAAATTTGAGAGCTTTCTTGAAACCACAAAATAAAAGCTGTGTGTTATCGACCTTAGTAGTGCAAAAACGTTGCTATTTTTAAAATTTTTGTGCAAAAATTGTACTTTTTTCGAGAACATTTGGACAGTTTTGTTATGATCACAATTCGAGAGCCCCCTTTGATTTGTATATTTCTAGAGCTTGTAATTCCACAGTTATCACCTTGATTATGCAAAAGCTTCTTGATATTTCGGTTTCTGCTCAGTAACTTTAGGTTTTTTGGAATGATGATTTGAAGGTTTTTGTTTTAATTTTTATTTATTAATAATAAAAGAGAAGATATAACACAAAAATATACATGCAAATATACAATAACAGTACACCACAGTTTAACATACAAAAAGAACACATGATTTGAAGTTTTAATGTTTCCCTTATTGTTACAAAAGGAAAATCAATTATCGAATTTCAGCCTTTTCTTTCCTGCAAAACTTTAGTTATGTTATTTTTGAATTTCCACACAATACCATTGTCTTATTTTATTTATTTATTTATTTGTGTGTGGTGGGTGTTAAAGATATGGAATTCAGGTCTGACTTGTCATTACAGAATGTAGACCAAGTTTGACTTTCAGCTTTTTTAGTTGAGTAATTAATTCAGTACATGTAGTTATGGCCCATTATTGTTCAAAACTTGAATTACTTTGCATTTTTCACTCAAGGTTCGGTGGGGTTTTAGTGTCCCATGGTGATATAATTCTAGCTTTCTTAAAATTTATTTATTTATTTATTGGTGTTTAAGGTCACATACTTATGCACAATGGCTAATCGTTACCTTAGCTTTCTTAAAAGTCACTTATACAATTTCAACAGGTGATGAAAGAGTCTTCTCTTATTAACCCTTTACCCAATGCAGAGAATATCAAAATTTATTATTTTAATTACTATTTTTTTTAATTTTTCAAAAAAATTTCAACAAAACCATATCATGTCACCCCTCTTTGGAACGAGCTCGATGAGCTCGTTCCAGTGGGGGGTCACATGATATGGTTTTGTTGAAATATTTTGAAAAACTTATTTTTATCAACGGCTCAATTTGCAGATTACACGGGCGGATGCGGGTGATTCGTTAGTTAAAGGGTTAAGGGAAGTAATGGAGATATAAAAAGGTAGTTGGAACGTATGATTAGGTTGTTTTTGTTTAAAATCTACATGAAACCTAGGATAATAGAACAGTTGGATATTGTAGCACATTATCAAAGAACAGACTCGAGTCACCCATGGAATAACTAATGCACCTGATATTTTTCAGTATTGAAGAAGACTTTGTGACATGGAGAGAGAATTTTTGGCTGGGTGTTTGTGAACGTTTTGGTGTTCAGCGAGATGCTGATGATGTCACGTAAGTACTTCATATTGTAGTTTCACTATTCTATCCTGACCTTTTAAAAATTGATTTTACCTCTGAAGACTTAACTCCTTGCATGCTGCTGGCGGATATTTCTGCCCAGGACAGGAAATCTCTTGCCACTAAAATAAGTCAAATTTGAGCAAAATTTCACCGACAAATTGTACCAACTTTTTGACCAGTAATTTCTTGTTTCAAACTTGAATGAATTTTTCATCAAATCTAGTCATGGCTGCTTCACTGCAGCCATGACTAGATTTGTTGAAAAATATTTTAAAAATACTCAGCAGATTAAGAGTTGATTCTTTGTTCTATTTTTACTTCTAACAAAATAGTACTACAATGTACTCTTTAGATAAACTTGAAAATTATATTCTAAGTATCTTTTTAGTTGTTTCTAGGAAAGTCTTGGCTGCCCATATAGGTCTTGATGTCACTGTACTGAGATTGAAGATGTCATGCTATTACCTAGATTTTGTGGTAGGAAATATTGAAACACTTCTGCATACCATAAATAATAATCGAACAGATTAAACTTATCAGGATTTTCTATATAACTTTGGTGAAGGTCAGGCCTGACATTTTGAGGCAGGCAATTACCTTTTCTCCTTTCCACCAGCATTATTTCATTTTTTGTTTTGGGCTTTTATCTCCCACTTTCAAAATAATGTTGAAATGCTTGAACACTAAACCTCCAGCAGAATGGTTACAGGCTTTTTCCGGGTACAATTTTTGCTACCGAACAGCTTGCTTAGTCATGACAGAAGTGTGGACATCTTTTACTCTGGTGAATTCAGGAAAAGCAAAATTAATCAGAATGTAAGTTATGCATATATAAAATTAATCAGAATGTAAGTTATGCATATATAAAATTAATCAGAATGTAAGTTATGCATATATAAAATTAATCAGAATGTAAGTTATGCATATCTTGCATAAATTACTTGAGCCTGATCATCCTTTGCATTCTCTCAGGTCAGATTATTTTATGCAAGATTTGCTTGAATTCACTAATAGAAAATATTTGCATCTTGGTCCTGACTACATTATTGTGATTCAGCATAATTAGTTACACTGTGTTCAGCAGGGTGTACTGGACTGTATTACCCTTCTGAGAAGTAAATGAGAATCTCAGAAGAGTAGTACAGTTCTGTTCTCCCTGCTGTGTGATGAATTTATTACTCTGCCCCTTCACTGTGTCCAGTTTTGTTTATTATATTATCCCCAAATGGTATTCCAGTGACGAAAACCTTGATAAAAGTAATAATTAGAGAAACTAAAGGAAACATATCTTTTTTTATTATTGAACAAGAACGAGTTATTTCCCTTTGAATGAACTCAAACATTTGGGAGACCTCAGTTCAAAGAACCTGGGAAATGATACATCATTATTATTGTGGGACACAAGTTGACCTCACAAGTGTTTTATTTGATACAGTGGTGTGTTGTGTGTCTTGGAGAATCGTAGACACTATATTCAAACTTGTACAAGTGCTTTAATAAGTTTCACTGAAGAGACAACTCATAACAAGATAGGTTGCATGTTTCTCAAAACCACAGTGGATCTGTAGTGAAGAAACACCAGAGCAGAATCCATCTTCTTGACAAAAAAATCGGACATTCTGGGTATGTACACATGTTTTATTTCAAGTTTTTGGAATATTCTTATGAAACAATATTGTTCTCATGTTGTTTGTGAGTCTGAATGTTTATTATGGATTCGGGGGTATCTAATGGAGACCTCTGTCCGTTCATCTGTCCATACAAACGTTTTGAATTGTAATTTCAAAGTCATCAGTCGGATTTGGATCTCCTTTGGTATTTTGATAGACCCACATGGGGGAACGGATATGCACAAGGAAGGGGTTCCGTCCAGGTAATCTTTCCCAGAGTTATGGTCCTTTTTCACTTTTTGCCATGGTGTTATGACACCGTCAGGGGCACATGCCACGCTTCGAGTTGCTCTTGTTATTACTGATGAAAATGTTTGAGGTGATGGGAGAAAGGGAACTCAGCGAAGTCATCCATAGAACGTCTGCACACCCCTTTTAGCTGTCACGTGATATTCTCATACACCCCGTTGACCTTTGTGCAGTTAAATTTACCAAATCTGGATACAGTGGTTACAGACCAAATGGGAAGCTTGTATAATTTTATAAGGGTAATGAACTAGCATATGTCAATTCTCTGATCCAAAGTAACAGGTGGTTAATCAGTAATGGAACAGTTATAATTAAATAATTAACCCTTTACCTAACAAATCTGTGCATCCATGGCATGCATAATTTACAACTTGAGAAGTTAAAAAAAATAGTTTTCAAAACATTTCAACAAAACCATATTGTATAACCCTTCATTGGAAATATCTCATCCAGATAATTCCAATGAGGGTCACATGATATGGTTTTATTGACATTTTGTGAGAATTTTGAAAAGAAACGTAATCTTTGTATAATTTGAGTTATTCTGTTTGTTGTTTCTGTTTGTCATGACGTGCCCTATCTCATCACGTTCTATGGGCTTGATCAACATAAACTCAGCAAGTGTGTATATTTCTATTGAATACCTGTACAGGTCACTTAAGATATTGCCTCTCAAAGGAAATAGTCCTCCTTAAGCTAAAATAAGTAGGACAGTGCTCGCTCTCAAATGCCGGTGTAACTCTTCCCACCCCCCTCCCCCCCACTATACTTGAAACATATGCGTGTCCCGGGTGAGACAGCAGGGTGGGATATTTCTATCCCACCCACTCCACGTGACATACTCATTTGCATATTTTATTAGGTCGTCAGAACTATTTCATCATTGTCTGCACAATTGTAAATAAACAAAATGGCTTCACGATTTCCCACATGTAATCCACGTGCTATTCAAAATCAACAATGCTGATTTGTTTCAACCCCATTTTTCTCTGCAGATTTAATAATATCACTGTGCGAATTTGCGATCGATCAATAATCTCACAATGCCCTTTACATTCGAGTTTGACACACGAAAATTCATTAACCCCTTAACGGACAGTGTTACAAATCAATTTTTTAGTATATACCTATGGTATATACCTAACTTTTGTACGATCTTTCTGATGAAATTGTTCGTTTTTCGAAAGGACTATGACTTGATAAATTGGGCATGTCAGCATGTGACCGCCAATTATCTATAATGGCGTAATCCTCATGTGGGGGAGAAAAATCATCCTCAATGAGTCTGAAGGTGGAAATGGGGAAATCTCACCCTCGGGACAAGATATTTGAACCAGACCCTCGGCAAGCCTTGGGTCTGGTTTAAATATCTTGCCCCTCGGGTGAGATTTCCCCATCCCACCTCCAGACTCATGGGGGATCATAATAATCCACCCCCCTGATTATCCCCACCTCACCACCACTGGGAATTTTTTTTACGTCTTTTCCTGCTTGAAAGTTAGTTTGCTTTTATCATTCAGAGTCATTTTGTGATTAAAAAAATGTATTGATGGTGACTGTGGCACATGCCTCTTCTGCATCCGATGTTATAAGAAGTCCTGAAAAAAAGTCTTTTTTTTCATTTATCCTTATTCTTTTCATATCATAGTATCTATGGCAGATAACTCATGCTTTTAAAAACTAGAAAATATTTTGTCTTATTTTCGATAGTAAAATTAGATTTTATAGAGTGAAATTACTTTTTATACAATATTGATTTTCAGGTATGTGTGGAGGAGGGATGGGGGATAACCTAGATTATCTCCCCCACCGCCTGAAATTTCTTAGTCTTACCAATGAATGCTGACACACTCAAATAACGCTAATGGTGTTGACACATTTTAACTCTAGAGAACTTTTGACCTGACACATGTAAGATAACAGAGCCTTTAATTATGCAAATGGTGAAAGATGTTTTTCATGAAAAAATCAGATGAATATTTGAAGTCTCTTGTATTCATAACAGATAAATCAACATTTAAAATAGAATACGCAGGTCATGATATAGATGAGAACATCCCCTTTTGGTCACGATCGGTCAGCAGTGATGGCTATGTGACCCCAAAATCCGAAAACTTTTAGCACAGTATACAGGTCGTATTTATGAAGGGATTTCATTGTAACTTGGTAGGATGACTCTGTATAATGTCTGGATGAGAACGTGCATTTTTGGTTGCGATCGGTTAACTGTGACAGCTATGCGAGCCCCAAACCCAAAAACTTTTAGCAGAGTCTACAGGTCGTATTTATGCAGGGATTTCATTGTAAATTGGTAGGATGACTCTGTATAATATCTAGATGAGAACGACCTTTTTGGTCGTGATCGGTCAACCGTGATGGCTAAGCGGGCACAGAGCCAGCAAACCTTTAGCACAGTCTACAGGTTGTATTTATGAAGGGATTTTATTGTAACTTTATAGGATGATTCTGTATAATGTCCAGATGAGAAAGTCATTTTTTTCCCCGTGGGAACCCCGGGAAGTAAGCAGCACTTGTTTACTGCGGTAAACCAGTTCCGCTTTACTAGTAAAATAGGACCCAGTCACCAATGCTTGGGGTGAAAGTCCTCTAAAATGGGCAACATGTTGATCAACGATTGACTATCCTTGACTTCATCACCATGTTGTGTCACGATTAGCCATTGTGCATAAATATGTGACGTTAACCACCAACAAACAAACAAGTCATTTTTTGGTTGGGTTCAGTCATCTGTGATGATCTCCACGTGGGAACCCTGTGATGTGAAGCAGTGCTTGTTTACTGTGGTAAACAAGCTCTGTTTTGCTGGTAAAATATGACCCAATCACCAATGCTTGGGGTGGAAGTCCTCAAAAAGGGCAACATGGGTATAACATGGGTATAAATGCTCGATTAAACTTGGCTTTATCTCCATGTTGTCATGATTAGCCATTGTGCAGAAATAAGTGACCTTAAACCCCAATAAATAAATAATAAATAAAAGTGACGGCCGCAGAGGCACTTTACCTAGATTCCTTTAGCACAGTCTACAGCTTGCATTTATGAAGGGATTTCATTACAAATTTGTAGAATGGCTCAGTATATTGTCTAGATGAGAATGTCCTATTTTGGCCATGATCGGTCAGCCATGAACCTTGATTTGTTTAGCACAGTCTACAGTTCATATTTATGAAGCAATTTCATTGTAACTTGGAAGGATAACTCGGTATGATGTCTAGATGAGACTGTCCTATTTGGTCATGACCAGTCAGCCATTACCGCTGCCTGGTCACGTGACCTAGATTCCTTTAGCACTGGTTACAGGTTTTTTAATGAAGGGATTTCATAGTAACTTGGTAGGATAACTTGGCATGATATTTAGATAAGACTCTTCTAATTACCTATTTTGGTCATGATTGCTCAAGCGTGACCGCCAGACCATCACATGACCTAGATTCCTTTAGCAAAGTCTCGAAGTTATATTTATGAAGGGATTTCATTGTAACTTGGTAGGATGACTAGTTTTGGAATGATGTTACTGTAACTTGGTAACTTTGGTTAACAAACATTAACTGTGAGGGCCACATTAACCCAGGCCTCAATTCTTTAGTACAGTCAACACCTCAAATTATTCTTATTGAAAACATTGTATATAGGGATCATAAATTAACATATTCTCAATTATTACAATTCTTGTCTTATTTCAAATTCCTTTCCTTATTATCATTATCCTTTTCATTAAACACTACACACAGTCAAGTCAAGCTACAGCGTCATTGACACTTTCATTTGTAAAATTGCATGCAGGCAAGAGTTTTTTTATTATTTTATTTTTGTAATTGTTTCTTTGCCTTCAAAAGTTCATATTCTTGGTTTATTTTATGTTTCGGGCCTAATAATCAACAGAATAGCATTGGTGATGGTGTATTTCGTCCCTTGAGTGCAAGAAGGCTTTGCAATGCAATTTTATTAACTTGGGAAAAATATCAGACATAAACCATTTAATTTTTATTTTTTAAAGTTTACATTGATTATAAAAAGAGAACATCCAGCAGCCAAAATGACCATGCGGGAGGGCCAGAGAAACACATTTTAAAAATTTTTAGGCCTAAAGGAAAAATATTAAATATTGTTGCAGCTTTTCATGGTTGTTTCTCAGATTGCCTAGACTTTAGGTAATGAAATTGTATGCAACAACCTGTAACAAACCAAAAGAGCTGTATTGTAGACACCTAAGTATACTAATAGCAATGATGAAAAAATAAGCCATCGGTGGGTCTTTTCCCCTTTAGAGAGGTTCATCTTTTCAACAGGAGTTAGAAATATGATTGCTTTATACATTAGAGCTCACTAAATTGTCTATCATTTAATTGAATAACTCTGTTAATTGAATATTATTTTAAAAAACCCCACCAAATCCTTAGAAGAAATTTGACGTGTCAATTGCATAAAGGTTATAGAGTAAACTCCTGTTAACTGAATTTTGGAGTATATCAAAAAAGTATTCTGCAGCCACTGAATTCTGTATGCTTACAGACCTATTTGGCCTCAAAACAGCCAACATTAGAATTTAATCTACTATATCTTCTTTGACAGAATTCCATGTGGACAGAAAGGTGACCATATTCCTGTTAACTGAATACTCCTGATAGTTGAAAAAGTTCCTCTGGTGAAGTGCTATTCAGTAACAGGGTTTCGCTGTAATGGCAATAATCAAAAAATAAACCATTGTGGGTCTTTTTCCTCTTTAACCCTTTACCCAACATAATGGCCAAAAACCGGCCAGCGCTATTCAAAAAAATTGCCAATTAATTTTCATTATTTTTTTCATTTTTTGTCTCAAAAACATCGGTTATGACCCCTCTTTGGAATAAGCTCATCGAGCTCATTCCAATGAGGGGTCATAACCTATGTTTTTGAGACAAAAAATGAAAAAAATTAGTTATTCAAGAATTTTGTTTGCATGTGCTGTCTGCTTTTCGTGTTAGGTAAAGGGTTAGAGAGGATCTTCCCTTCAGCAGCATTTGTAATTTAGATTTTCTTAAAACAACATATTCTATATGTATCATGTATCTGTAAAACCACATATTACGGTCCAACAGAAATAAGTCACAAGAGAGTTTTTATAGCTGCACACCGATATAAGAGCATACTTGCTGAGAGAATAGATACAAAAGAGTTCCACCTGATCATAAAACTTTTAAAAGAATAACCCTGTTAATTTCATATGATTGTCAAATGTCAAGCTATTTAACATATCTTCATCACAAATTTGACTTGCTCATTGAATTTGCACTGTAAAGTGACTTCAGATTTGTTCAGTGAGAATTGTGAACATCAGAAATTTATGACATTGACCATAAAAGTATCTGCTTTAAGTTCATGTTTTAACCTCTTAAAGAACCTAACATAGCGGCCAAAAACAGCCAGAAAATTAACCAGAATTAGCCTACCACAGCATAAAATATCTCCGGGAAGTTTCTCAATAAAACCATACAAGTATGGATATCATTAGAACCAGCTCATGGAGCTGGTTCTAATGATATCCATATTGGTATGCTTTTTTTAGCTGCGACTAGCAGCTCTATAAGTGGCAATGTTGGTCTGTCTGTCGGTCGGTCTGTCTGTCTGTGACCAACGAGTTTGTCTGTGACCAACGAGTTTCAAAACTCAATAACTTTTGAAATACTTGATGGAATGACTTTATATTTGGCATGCAAGTGTATCTTATTGATGTTCAATGCATGTGTTGTTCCAAATATTTTTCTTGGAGTTATGGCCCTTGATGAACTTAGAATTTTGTGAGATTGCACCACCCGTCGCAGCTACGGCGTCGATGTCGCGATTCTTTTTAAAAATTGTGAAATTTGTTTTCAATAAATGTGAAATTTAATTTTTTTTTTAAAAATACTGTGTTAAGTAAAGGGTTAACCCAGTACTTCCAATTGAACATTTAATCTACTTGATTATAGCTTGATTGACACGGCTCTGTAAGCTTTGTCAAACAAGATGCAATGGATTAAGAATTCAGTACTAGACTAGAGTATGGAATAATTCTTGTTAATAAAATATTCCAGTTAGGCCCCACAAAAGTAGATCTTCTGTTTCTCAGGCCATTTTTTGTAAAACTGCATGTAGGCGTGTGTTTTTTAGCTCACCGAAGGGAGCTAACCTTATCACTTGTCGTCTGTCGTCCATCAGGTGTCGTGAACATTTTTCAAATGACTTCTCCGCTGAAACCGCGAGGTCAATTTGCTCGAAACTTGGTATAGATGTTCATTACCATATGTCAATTCAAATTGAGAAATTAGAGAAATTACTAAAAAATCTTCTTCTCCCGCACAAGTGGGCAGAATCATTTGATATTTGGTATACAGCATTATGGGGTAGATGTGATTCATGTTTGTTCAAATCGCCCCCCTGGATTCATATTTGGGCTCACTACAGAAGCCCGAAGTCAAACTTAGTGCATTTCAGGCAAATTTCTTAAAACATCTTCTCCAAATCCAGCAGGCAAAATCTTTTGATATTTGGTAGGCAGTATTATGGGGTGGATCTGATTCAAGTTTGTTCATTTCGGCCTCAAAACAGCCAACATGTCCCTAGGTCCATATTTGGGCTCACTGTGGGAGCCCGAATGATAACTTAGTTCAAAATGAGGAATTTTCTTTAAACATCTTCTTCTTCAGATCCAGCAGTCGGAATGTTTTGATATTTGGTATGCAGCATCCTTGGGGGGGTGGGGGGGGGGGGGGGGGGGGAGATTCAAGTTTGTTAAAGCCAAAACTTAGTGAATATGAGGAATTTTTATTTAAAAATCATCTTCAGATTCAGCAGTCGGAATGTTTTGATATTTGGTATGCAGCATCCTTAGGGGGTGAGATTCAAGTTTGTTCAAGCCAAGTCCCTGGGTTCATATTTGGGCTCACTGTGGTAGCCCGAAGAATTATAACTTTCAAAATGAGGAATTTTCTTTAAAAATCTTCTTCTTCAGATCCAGCAGTCTGAATGTTTTGATATTTGGTATGCAGCATCCTTGGGGAGGGGTCCTTAGGTCCATATTTGGGCTCACAGTGGGAGCTTGAATTGTAACTTAGTTCAAAATGAGGAATTTTCTTAAAAAATCTTCTTGTTCAGATCCAGCAGTCAGAATGTTTTGATATGTGGTGTGTAGCATCCTTAGGGGGGGGGGGGTGAGATTCAAGTTTGTTAAAGCCAAATCCCTGAGTTCATATTTGGGCTCACTGTGGCAGCCCGAAGAATTATAACTTTCAAAATGAGGAATTTTCTTTAAAAATCTTCTTCTTCAGATCCAGCAGTCGGAATGTTTTGATATTTGGTATGCAGCATCTTTGGGGAGGGGGGGGGGGGGGGGGTGGGGGAGATTCAAGTTTGTTCAAGCCATGTCCTTAGGTCCATATTTGGGCTCACAGTGGGAGCTTGAATTGTAACTTAGTTCGAAATGAGGAATTTTCTTAAAAAATCTTCTTGTTCAGATCCAGCAGTCGGAATGTTTTGATATTTGGTATGCAACATCCTTAGGGAGGTGAGATTCAAGTTTGTTCAAGCCATGTCCCTAGGTCCATATTTGGGCTCACTGTGGGAGCCCGAATGATAACTTAGCTCAAAATGAGGAATTTTCTTTAAAAATCTTCTTCTTCAGATCCAGCAGTCGGAATGTTTTGATACTTGGTATGCAGCATCATTAGGGGGGGTGAGATTCAAGTTTGTTCAAGGCATGTCCTTAGGTCCATATTTGGGCTCACAGTGGGAGCTTGAATTGTAACTTAGTTCGAAATGAGGAATTTTCTTAAAAAATCTTCTTGTTCAGATCCATCAGTCAGAATGTTTTGATATGTGGTGTGTAGCATCCTTAGGGGGGGTGAGATTCAAGTTTGTTAAAGCCAAATACCTGGGTTCATATTTGGGCTCCCTGTGGGAGCCCGAATTATAACTTAGTCAATATGAGAAATTTTTATTTAAAAATCTTTTTCTTCAGATTCAGCAGTCGGAATGTTTTGATATTTGGCATGCAGCATCCTTAGGGGGTGAGATTCAAGTTTGTTCAAGCCATGTCCCTAGTTCCATAAAATTTGTCTCTCATGATTTCATTCCTTTGTAGTGTTGATGAACCATGTCTAACTGAATGTGACCACAAATACTTCTTTGAACCGCTTTGGCCGGTGAGCGATTAAGGCTCCTTGGGGCCTCTTGTTTATTTTATTTTTTATTAGCTCACCAAAGGGAGCTTAACTTATCACTTGCTGTCCGTCGTCGTCTGTCGTCGTCTGTCGTGAACTTTACATTATCGACTACTCCTCACAAACTACTGGATCAAATTGAACCAAATTTGGTGTGCATGTTCCCCAGCATATGTCAATTCAAACTTATACAAATAAACTTGCCACACCTACAGGGGACACCACAAGGGGCATAACTCTGATAGCACCCATGAATTTCTTTCCAAAATTCAAAAAAATCTTCTTCTTCAGATCCACCAGGCAGAATTCTTTCCCAATTGGTATACATCATCTCTAGGGGGGGGGGGGCAGATTCAAGTTTGTTCAAATCGGCCCCCTGGATTCACATTTGGGCTCACTATAGAAGCACGAATTTGAACTGAGTGCATTTCAGGCAAATTTCTTAAAAAATCATCTTCTCCAGATCCAGCAGGCAGAATCTTTTGATATTTGGTATGCAACATTGTGGGGTGGATCTGATTCAAGTTTGTGCAAATTGGCCCCCTGGGTTCATATTTGGGCTCAGTATAGGAGCCCGAATTTGAACTTAGTGCATTTCAGGCAAATTTCTTTAAAAATCTTCTTCTCGAGATCCAGCAGGCAGAATCTTTTGATATTGTGTATGCAGCATGCTTAGGAGGGTGAGATTCAAGTTTGTTCAAGCCAAGTCCCTGGGTTCATATTTGGGTTCACTGTGGTAGTCCGAATTATAACTTAGTTCTAACTGAGGAATTTTCTTTAAAAATCTTCTTCTTCAGATCCAGCAGTCGGACTGTTTTGATATTTGGTATGCAATATCCTTAGGGGGAGGGGGGGGGGGGGGGAGATTCAAGTTTGTTCAAGCCATGTCCTTAGGTCCATATTTGGGCTCACAGTGGGAGCTTGAATTGTAACTTAGTTCGAAATGAGGAATTTTCTTAAAAAATCTTCTTGTTCAGATCCAGCAGTCAGAATGTTTTGATATGTGGTGTGTAGCATCCTTAGGGGGGTGAGATTCAAGTTTGTTAAAGCCAAATTCCTGAGTTCATATTTGGGCTCACTGTGGTAGCCCGAAGAATTATAACTTTCAAAATGAGGAATTTTCTTTAAAAATCTTCTTCTTCAGATCCAGCAGTCGGAATGTTTTGATATTTAGTATGCAGCATCTTTGGGGAGGGGGGGGGGGGGGTGGGGGAGATTCAAGTTTGTTTAAGCCATGTCCTTAGGTCCATATTTGGGCTCACAGTGGGAGCTTGAATTGTAACTTAGTTCGAAATGAGGAAGTTTCTTAAAAAATCTTCTTGTTCAGATCCAGCAGTTGGAATGTTTTGATATTTGGTATGCAGCATCCTTAGGGAGGTGAGATTCAAGTTTGTTCAAGCCATGTCCCTAGGTCCATATTTGGGCTCACTGTGGGAGCCCGAATGATAACTTAGCTCAAAATGAGGAATTTTCTTTAAAAATCTTCTTCTTCAGATCCAGCAGTCGGAATGTTTTGATACTTGGTATGCAGCATCCTTAGGGGGGTGAGATTCAAGTTTGTTCAAGGCATGTCTTTAGGTCCATATTTGGGCTCACAGTGGGAGCTTGAATTGTAACTTAGTTCGAAATGAGGAATTTTCTTAAAAAATCTTCTTGTTCAGATCCATCAGTCAGAATGTTTTGATATGTGGTGTGTAGCATCCTTAGGGGGGTGAGATTCAAGTTTGTTAAAGCCAAATACCTGGGTTCATATTTGGGCTCCCTGTGGGAGCCCGAATTATAACTTAGTCAATATGAGAAATTTTTATTTAAAAATCTTTTTCTTCAGATTCAGCAGTCGGAATGTTTTGATATTTGGCATGCAGCATCCTTAGGGGGTGAGATTCAAGTTTGTTCAAGCCATGTCCCTAGTTCCATAAAATTTGTCTCTCATGATTTCATTCCTTTGTAGTGTTGATGAACCATGTCTAACTGAATGTGACCACAAATACTTCTTTGAACCACTTTGGCCGGTGAGCGATTAAGGCTCCTTGGGGCCTCTTGTTTATTTTATTTTTTATTAGCTCACCGAAGGGAGCTTAACTTATCACTTGCTGTCCGTCGTCGTCTGTCGTGAACTTTACATTATCGACTACTCCTCACAAACTACTGGATCAAATTGAACCAAATTTGGTGTGCATGTTCCCCAGCATATGTCAATTCAAACTTATACAAATAAACTTGCCGCACCTACAGGGGACACCACAAGGGGCATAACTCTGATAGCACCCATGAATTTCTTTCCAAAATTCAAAAAAATCTTCTTCTTCAGATCCACCAGGCAGAATTCTTTCCTAATTGGTATACATCATCTCTAGGGTGGGGGGGGGGGGGCAGATTCAAGTTTGTTCAAATCGGCCCCCTGGATTCACATTTGGGCTCACTATAGAAGCACGAATTTGAACTGAGTGCATTTCAGGCAAATTTCTTAAAAAATCATCTTCTCCAGATCCAGCAGGCAGAATCTTTTGATATTTGGTATGCAACATTGTGGGGTGGATCTGATTCAAGTTTGTGCAAATTGGCCCCCTGGGTTCATATTTGGGCTCAGTATAGGAGCCCGAATTTGAACTTAGTGCATTTCAGGCAAATTTCTTTAAAAATCATCTTCTCGAGATCCAGCAGGCAGAATCTTTTGATATTGTGTATGCAGCATGCTTAGGAGGGTGAGATTCAAGTTTGTTCAAGCCAAGTCCCTGGGTTCATATTTGGGCTCACTGTGGTAGCCCGAATTATAACTTAGTTCAAACTGAGGAATTTTCTTTAAAATTCTTCTTCTTCAGATCCAGCAGTCGGAATGTTTTGATATTTGGTATGCAGCAACCTTAAGGGGGTGAGATTCATGTTTGTTTAAGCCATGTCCCTAGGTCCATATTTGAGCTCGGATTGTAACTTAGTTCAGAATGAGGAATTTTCTTAAGAAATCTTCTTCATCTCCAGCAGTCGGAATGTTTTGATATTTGGTGGTGTGCAGCATCCTTGGTGGTGGGGGTGGGGGGGGGGGGTGGGGGAGATTCAAGTTTGTTAAAGCCAAGTCCCTGGGTTCATATTTGGGCTCCTTGTGGAAGCCCGAATTATAACTTAGTTCAATATGAGGATTTTTTCTTTAAAAATCTTCTTCTTCCGATTCACCAGTCGGAATATTTTGATATTTGGCATGCAATATCCTTAGGGGGTGAGATTCAAGTTTGTTCAAGCCATGTCCCTAGGTCAATATTTGGGCTCACTGTGGAAGCTCGAATTGTAACTTAGTTCAAAATGAGGAATTTTCTTAAAAAATCTTCTTCAGATCCAGCAGTCGGAATGTTTTGATATTTGGTGTGCAGCATCCTTGGGGGAGGGAGCCAAGTCCCTGGGTTCATATTTGGCCTCCAGAATTATAACTTAGTTCAATATGAGGAATATTCTTTAAAAATCTCTTTTTTTTAGATCCACCAGTCAGAATCTTTGGATATTTGGTGTAAGCTTTTCTTAGGAGAGGTAGATGCAACTTGTTGAAATCAGTTCCCTGGGTTGATATTTAGTCTACCTTGTCAGGTGAGTGCCCTCAGGCCCCCTGGGGCCTCTTGTTTTTGTAATTATTTCTATGCCATCGAAAGTTCATGTTCTTTGTTTGTTTTATGTTTTAGGCCACATAATCTGCAGAATAGCGTGGGTGATGGTGTGTTGCGTCCCTTGAGTGTTTTAGCATTGCGAAACCTTGTTACTCTCAAGGGTCAAATTTATCAATTTTATTAACATGGGTAAAATATCAGACATAAGCCGTTCCAGTTTTATTAGCTCACCTGACTGAAAGGGTGAGCTATTCTGATCACTTTTCGTCCGGCGTGAAGGTGATGTTTGGGGTTTTTCTCCCAAACCACTGGCCGCATATTAATGAAATTTCATGTGAGAAGGGGTTATGTAAGCGGATTTTGATTTTTTGTCAAATTAGGTTTCGGCTCACATTGAGCAGAGGGATGGGGCAAAAATGCTCCAATTCTTAAAAAATCTTCTTCTCAAGAACCAGCAATAGCAGAGACTTGATATTTGGTAAGCAGCTTCCTTTTGAGGTGTAGACTCAAGTTTGTTCAAGAGAAGTTGGAGGGCTATATTTGATGATGTTAAAGGAGGGGCAAAAATTCTGGCCCCGCCCCAAATTTCTATTTTCCAAACTGCGAGGCCAATTTGAACCAAATTTTACATGAGTGCTTATTGGGTCATAAGTACCTAATTTATGGCGAAATTTTTTTCCCCATAGCCCTGTGGGAACCACAGGAGCTAAAAATAGAAAAAAATGAAAACGCCCATATCTCCAAAACTACACGGCACTGAGAATTCTTATTTGTTGTGAAGCTTCCTTAGGACCAACAGAATGGAATGATCAAAAAAAATTGCCATCGGTTTTATGATGGGGTACTTTTTGGGGACTTTGAAAAAGTGCTGAGTCAGCATTTTTTAACACTGTGGGTAATGGGAAAAACATAAGACTACTTTTCTCCGAAAGCACTGCTCCAAAAGCTTTAAAATTTAACATATAACATCTTTGGAAGATTGTTTCACATGTTTATTGAAATGAATTGCCTGGGTCGATATTTGAGCTCTCTATGGGAGCCCAAATGTTTAAATTAGTGCAGTATGAGGAGTATTTTTGAAAAATCTTCTTCTTCAGATCTAGCAATAAGAATGTTTTGATATTTGGTATGCAGCATCCTTAGGGGGTGAGATTCAAGTTTGTTGAAGCCAAATCCCTGGGTTCATATTTAGGCTGAAAATTTGGGGTCCCATTGCGGACTTCGAAATTTTGGACCAAAATCAAAAAAAAAAAATGTTTGTTTTTTATGCATTTCTGACAATTTTAAGACAAAAAATTTTTTTTTTTTTTTTCCCTGAAAATTTGGGGTGCGGGTGCGACTTAGAAAATTTTGGACCAAAATCAGAAAAAATTTTTGGGGGGTTTTTTCTGCGTTTCGGTGAATTTTAAGACAAAAAAAATAATTTTTTTTTTTCCCCTGAAAATTTGGGGTCCGGGTGGGACTTAGAAAATTTTGGACCAAAATCCGAAATTTTTTTTTTTTTTTTTTTTTTTCATGCATTTCTGTCAATTTTGAGACACAAAAAAAAGAAAAGTTTTTTACCCTGAAAATTTGGGGTCCGGGTGGGACTAAAATCTGGAATTTTTGTTTTTTTGTTTTTTATGCGTTTCTGTCAATTTTAAGACAAAAAAATTTTTTTTTTTTTTGTTACCCTGAAAATTTGGGGTCCGGCTGGGTCCGGTGGGACTTAGAAAATTTTGGACCAAAATCCGTAAATTTTTTTTTTGTGTATTTTATGCGTTTCTGTCAATTCTAAGACAAAAAGAAATTTTTTTTTTTACACCGAAAATTTTGGGTCTGGGTGGGACTTCGAAAATTTTGGACCAAAATCCGGAAATATTTTTGTTTTTGTTTTTTATGCATTTCGGTCAGTTTTAAGACAAAAAAAAAAAAAATTTTTTTTACCCTGAATATTTGGGGTCCGGGTGGGGCTTCGAAAATTTTGGACCAAAATCCATAATTTTTTTGTTTATTGTTTTTTATGCGTTTCTGTCAATTTTAAGACAAAAAAAACATTTTTTTTTTACCCTGAAAATTTGGGGTCCGGGTGGGACTTAGAAAATTTGGGACCAAAATCTGGAATTTTTGTTTTTTTGTTTTTTATGCGTTTCTGTCAATTTTAAGACAAAAAAATTTTTTTTTTTTTTTTGTTACCCTGAAAATTTGGGGTCCGGTGGGACTTCGAAAATTTTGGACCAAAATCCGTAAATTTTTTTTTTGGTGTTTTTTATGCGTTTCTGTCAATTCTAAGACAAAAAGAAATTTTTTTTTTTACACCAAAAATTTTGGGTCTGGGTGGGACTTTGAAAATTTTGGACCAAAATCCGGAAATTTTTGTTTTTGTTTTTTATGCATTTCGGTCAGTTTTAAGACAAAAAAAAAAATTTTTTTTACCCTGAATATTTGGGGTCCGGGTGGGACTTCGAAAATTTTGGACCAAAATCCATAATTTTTTTGTTTTTTGTTTTTTATGCATTTCTGTCAATTTTAAGACAAAAAAAACATTTTTTTTTTACACCGAAAATTTGGGGTCCGGGTGGGACTTAGAAAATTTTGGACCAAAATCCGGAAATTAGTTTTAGCGTTTTTTATGCGTTTTAAGAAGAAGAAAAAAATATAGGCTGAAAGTATTTTGTTTGGGAAAAAAATCTGTTTTTTATGTGTTTATCTCAATTTTGGGACGTTAAAGTGCAGGAACTGAAAATAGAAGGAAAATCCTGTGTATTGTGTGGGTACAATCGCTTCATCTAGTTGGTATATGCTTTTCTTAGGAGGGGCGTATGCAGCTTATTCAAGTCAAGTCCCTGGTTTGATATTTAGACTACCGTGTCAGGTGAGTGCCCTCAGGCCCCCTGGGGCCTCTTGTTTTTTTCAAGTTAGCATTGGTCATAAAAAGAGAGCCAAAATAATGAACAACCACAATCAGAAAATGCACATGCCTATAGACCAGTTTCACATTACTTCAAAAAAAAAAATCATCATGAACTTTTTCAGACCTCCTTCATTAACTCCTAGCACTCTGGTATTATTTCGATTTTTTCGTCATTGATTCCATATTTCCCATGCAGCATGAAAAATTTAACAAATCAGCTTGTTTGACAAACAAGACACAATCTTTTAAATTCTCAGTTGCATTGTGGGAAAAAGTTGCTGCTGAAAACTTTTTGACATCAAGAGTGCAGAGAGTTAAAGAGCACCCATTACCAATAGCATATATAAAGGAAAGAGGGAGGTACTGCACCTACCCTATCAACAATTTTTTTGAAGAATTATCTTTTGTAGAGGGCAGTTGGTATGTAGGTTTTTCTTTTACTCCAGTTGATTCAAATTATATAAATTCTTATCAAATTATATAAATTCTTATCAGATGTAAAAAATCAAGAAGATCTTGCTATTTTGATAAGGTTTATAAAAATGTTGTCACAAATGTGAAAATGGACAGTGCAAAGTTAATATTACTGTATGTTCATACTAAACATTTTTCGCATAACAAGAATCTGTAAGAAAATCCTATTTTCCACTCTTCTCACTCTTCTCTGCCTCAACTTTTCTGATGGTGTGCTGGTGTATGCAGGGTAGGTGGTGAGGTATGCTTTTGTGTTGTCCTGAGATGGCACCTTTTTATGTTAGACTTTTTGTTGTAAGTTGCCTTATTAATTTTTTTTTCAGTATGAGGCAATACACTCTCACAGAACATGATGTTGATTTACCTAAATCCAAAGTGTTTCATGGAGAAATTACTCGTCTTGGTGCATTTCAAAATCAAAAGCCGTGAGTGCATATAAGTTACAACAACTTAATTATTACCTGTGTAAATGTGTCTCCAGTGTATAGCAATGAAGACCCAGTTGGGTTGAATTCTGTCTTGGGTTGCTTCTATGATTGCACTGTCCACTAGTACATAGAAGATCCAGTTTGGTTGAATTTTGTCTTGGATTGCATTTACGATTACATTGCCCACCAGTACACTTTGTCATTTAAGTTAACCCTTTAGCCAATGTAACATCCCAAACTGGCCAGCACTATTCACAAAATCACTGTTCAGTTTTTATTATTTTTTCATTTTTTGTCCCAAAGACATAGCTTATGACCCCTCTTTGGAACGAGCTCATTGAGCTCGTTCCAATGAGGGGCATAAGTTATTTTTTTTGTTGCAAAAATGCAACCAAAAAAATTAGTTCTTCAAGAATTTTATTTGTGAGTGTCACCTGTTTTTGTGTTAGGTAAAGGGTTAACACAGAAATCTGATGCAGTTCATCAATCTTTGCAATATCCATGAAATTTTCTGCTGCTTTGTTGTCCTAACAAGCTCTTCTTCATTAATAAAACTCCACTCTCCCAAATGGATTAGCAAAAATGTTTCAAGGATATTTTAAGCCATTGGGTCTGTAATCCAGTAAAGTCCTGCCTGTTGGGATGTGCAGTTTCGGAAAATCCAGTTTCATCAAATCAAATATTTTGACGAGTAGGGCTGGCAATATTTTTATCAAATTCTGCTTGTCCTGCTAGACAAGTGACTCTAACCTGCTGCACACTTATGTCGAAATATCAATATTTTAACCTGCAAATGTTTCCCATGATACAACTAGAAATTTAACCAATTCAATCTTGATTGAAAATGGTTTAAATTCAAAGGAACATTATGGGAAATGTCTGCTGCTTGAAATTTTAGTTTGACGTTGTAGTACAGAGGGTTGAACTCTTACTTGTTCTATGAGACAATTGACTTGTCCTACAAAAATGTAGAAAATTGGTGCTGAATTATACCAAAGTGCCTGACAATGGTATGAACTTGGCATTGATTTTCAGTATTTTTTTAGATTATTAAAAATTTTTGACAGACACTGGGAACTCATTTTTCATTGTTTTGATATGGTATGCTCACAATATTAAATTGAAATTTTTTAATTTTTTCAGATTACATGTATTCAAATCTAGAGAAATTTCTGTCTCTATTTTGCATATTGATAACAAAAACATTTATAGACTAACTTTATTTCAGAGTTTGTGTTTGAAACCAGATAACATAATTAGCTCAACTTTGACGAAGCCAAATTTGAGGTATTATCATGGCCCGTTTTCCGTCTGTCCATCTGTCATGCTGTCAAATATGGCTCAGGCTAAACGCCGTATTTATGAACCGATCTTTACGAAACTTCTTGGGTACCTTTGTTATCACCGTGGGACGAGAACGAGTGTTTTGGGGTCCGGTCCGAAATTCAAGATGGCCACTGGCAGCCATTTTGTACAAAATTAGGTGCAATCAGATTTTTGCAGAGAACTTCCATTTGAAAGAGCTGATTTGAATAATTTTTTGTGTGAATGTTTAGTACCATGCAATACATCACATATAATACAGGTTTTTTTCTCGTGCATAAATTATGCCAATTAGACTAACTTTGATCTATTTAGTGTTACTTCCAGCACTGTAACTGCAAATGCTATTACGGCTCGGGCTAGAGGCCGTATTTATGAACTGATCTTTACGAAACTTCTTGGATATCTTTGTTATTACCGTGGGACGAGAACGAGTGTTTTGGGGTCTGGTCCAAAATTCAAGATGGCCACCAGCAGCCATTTTGTACAGAATTTTGTGCAATCAGTTTTTTGCTCAGAACTTTTATATGAAAGCTCTGATTTTAATAAATTTTGTGTGAATGTTTAAAAACATGGGATGCATCACATATAATACTTATGTTCTATTCTTTAGACCATTGCAGTCACCTTGTAATTGATTTACTATGTTGACGTGGTCACAACAAAACTCCTTTTTCTCTTATTCATTATTGTTGACTTGGTCACAACAAATACTGATTCCTGTCATATTCATTATTGTTGACCTGGTCACAGCAAATACTAATTCCTGTCATATTCAAAGTTGAGCTACAGTGTCATTGACACTTTCATTTTTAGCTCAACTTTGGCGAAGCCAAATTTGAGCTTATGCCATGGCTAGTCGTCCGTCGTCCGTCAACAATTCAATACGGCTCGGGCTAGAGGCCGTATTTATGAACCGATCTTTACGAAACTTCTTGGTTACCTTTGTTATGACCGTGGGACGAGAACGAGTGTTTTTGGGTCCGATCCAAAATTCAGGTTGGCAGCTGGCAGCCATTTGGTACAAAATTAGGTGCTATTAGATGCTATCAGATTTTTGCGCAGAACTTCCATATGAAAGCGCTGATTGAATAATTTTTTGTATGAATGTTTAGTACCATGGGATACATCATATATAATACAGGTTTTTTTCTCGTGCTTAAATTATGCAAATTACACTTTGATGTATTTAGTGTTACTTTCAGCACTGTAAGTGCAAATGCCAATACGGCTCGGGCTAGAGGCCGTATTTATGAACCGATCTTTACGAAACTTCTTGGGTACCTTTGGTATCACCGTGGGACGAGAGCGAGTGTTTTGGGGTCCGGTCCGAAATTCAAGATGGCCGATGGCAGCCATTTTGTACAAAATTAGGTGCAATCAGATTTTTGCACAGAACTTCCATATGAAAGCTCTGATTTGAATAATTTTGTGTGTGAATGTTTAGTACCATGGGATACGTCACATATAATTCAGGTTTTTTCTTGTGCAGTAATTATGTAAATTAGATGAACTTTGATTTTTTCATTGCTACTTACACACAGTATGTACACATGTCAATACGGCTTGGGCTAGAGTCTGTATTTATGAACCGATCTTCATGAAACTTCTTGGGTACCTTTGTTATCACCTTGGGACGAGAACAAGTGTTTCTGGGTGCGGCCCAAAATTCAAGATGGCTGCCAGTGGCCATTTTGTACCGAAATTAGGTCCAATCAGTTTTGTCACAACTTCTATACAGCTCGTATTTATGAACTGATCTTCACGAAACTTCTTGGGTACCTTTGTTTTCACCTTGGGACGGGAACAAGTGTGTTTTGGGGTGCCTTTGTTATCACTGTGCTATGAGAAAAAATATTTTGGGGTTCAGTCAGACCCACTCTGGGACTCAAAGATTTCTTTTTTAGTTTAGCATCTGACTGTCACCCACCTTTACAATACTTTACCTATACATTTGTTACAGGCTACGGTCAGTATTTATGTACCGACTGTTACAATACTTTATATGTACTTTTGTTATCAGGTCATTACCTAGATGTTTATCATTGCTGTGTCACATACTATACATGTACATGTCTTAACAATTTGATCTACAGTGTCATTGACACTTTCATTTATTTTTCAGCTCCGAAAAGAGACATAAATGGTGTTGATGAGCAAGCCAGAAAATAAGCAGACTGTCATGTGCAAAATGAGGTCCCCAGAGGATGAATTTAGTGATGCTACCGGGCACAGCAGGGTAGCATCACTAAATTTACCCTCTGTGAACCTCAATCTGAATCAGGGTCTTAAAACTAAACAGAAAGAGGTACCCAGAGGATAAATTGGCCCTCTGTATGGGATAGCATCATCAAATTCACCCTCTGGGGATCTCATTCTTCAAATGTGAAGCTGCTTATTTTCAGACCTGTTGGTGAGAAACAAAAGTGTTGGTGTTTGTGTGTACCTTAAGGCTTTACCCAATGCACATGATATCAAAATTTGTTATTAAAATTAGGTTTTTTTTCTAAAATTTTTAACAAAACCATATGTTCCCCCTCAATGGAACAAACTTGACAAGCTCATTCCATTGAGGGGTCAGTATATACATTTTTGGTGAAATTTTTGTTAGCTTACCTGAGCAAAGCTCAAGGGCAGCTTTAATGATCACTTTCCATCCGTAATCCATCTGTCCATCGTCTGTTTGCCCGGTGTGAACTTTACATTATCAACTTCTCATAAACTACTGGTCGAATTGAACCAAATTTTATATGCATGTTCCTTATCATATGTCAATTCAAGTTTGTTCAAATAAACTTGCCACGCCCACAGGGGGCTCCACAAGGGGCATAATTCTGTTAGAACCTACAATTTCTTTTTTGAAAATTAAAAAAATCTTCTCCAGAACTACTAATCAGAATCTTTTCATACTTGGTTTTCAACATCCTTTGAGGGGCAGACTCCAGTTCAATTGAAACAAATCCCTGGGTTCATAGTTGGGCACCCTATGGGAACCCAAATTTTAACTTGGTGCAACAGGAAATTTGTTTTAAAATTTTCTTCAGATACGCCAGCCAAATCTCTCGATATATGGATACTGCATCTTTAGGGAAGTCAGCTTGAAGTTTGTTCGAATCAAGAACATGGAGTCATTTTTGGGCTTTTTGTGGGCACCCAAATTTTAACTTGGTGAAACATGAGGAATAGTTTTTTAAAATCTTCTTCAGATTCATTAATCAGAATCATTTATATTTGATACATAGCATCCTTAGTGGGATGAGATTCAGGTTTGTTCAATTCAAGTTCCTGGGTTCATATTTGCTCTCCCTGTGAGAATCTGAATTTTAACTTGGACCAATTTAAGGAAATGTTATTAAATTCTTCCTTTTCAGATCCACCAGCCAGAATCTTTGTTGATTGGTACAGAGCATCCTTAAGGGGGGCGGGGGGGGGGGGGGGGGGTCGGGGTCAGATTCTAGTTTGTTCAAATCAAGTCCCTGAGATCATATTTGGGTTCTCTGTGGGAACTCGAACTTTAAATTAGTGCAGCATGAGGAAAAATCCTCTTTTGATATTTGGTTTGCAGTATCCTTCATGGAGTCCAATTCCTGGTTATTCAAATCAAATCCCTGGGTTCATATTTTGACTCCAAATGGTAAACTAAATTTTAACTTTGCACAATATGGGGAAATTCTTTTAGATCCACCACTCAGAATCTATAATTAGGAGGTTCAGATTCCAATTTGTTGAAATTCCTTGGGTCATATGTGGGATCCCAAATTTTAACTTTGTGTAATATAAGGACTATTCTTTAAAACATCTTCGTCACATCCACAAGTCAGATACTTTTGTTTCAATAGTATTGACATGCTTAGTGTTGTAAAATTTAGGTTTGTTCAAATCAAATTCCTGGACTTATATTTGGGCTCCCACCATGCAGAATCTTTTGATATTTGCTACATAGAATTACTACGACTCCTAGATTATAGTTTATTCAAAGTGTTATGCTTGACTGATTTTGGTGGGCACTAGAAGGGTTTGAAATTTAACACAGAAACCAATGGTTATTATTTGTTTAATTGAATTGTGAGACGAAAAAGAAACAGTGACCACCATGCTGCTTTAGGCCCTTGAGGGGAGGGGGTCAGAGGGTCCATTTTGCAAATTTTTTTTTTTTTTGCTAGAGAAGAATTGAAGAATTTTGTGTGATATTATGAGAAAAATTACCTTTCACTCTGTTCGGGAGTAGGAGTGGGGTCCACTGGTTGATTTTTCCTCCCTTTGCTTCAAAATGTGTTTTTATGGGATTGAGTGATTTTATGCAGAAAAACTTCCACCCAACCGATCCTTCTCCCCCAACCTCACTCCCCTAGCTAAATTAGATTAACTATATTAACTGACTCAGTGCTAGAAATCACTATCAGGTCTCTACTGAAAAATGCTGAAAGCCACTATAGTAATTTGTTGTTGGCTCAGCAGTAGAAGAAAAATATTAATATAAAATTATTTTTGTACAATTTATTGGAGAGTGCCAGTTGCAACAAAACAATTATTGATGAGCTTTATCTTGCTAAACTAAGGTTCCTCTTGCTGGTAGTGTTGTATCTTTGAAGTTTTCATTTTTTTCCGCTCGACTGATTTTTATCGAAATTACGGTCCTTGGACTCTGAAAAATTCATCAAAATTACAGTTTTCCGCACTTTTTTTCTACACGCTTCCAGATATTGAGCTGTTTTTGGGTATGTTAGTCTATCATGGTGGCCTACAGATCAAGTTTGCATTTTGTTCCTCTCCACTGATTTTTACCGAAATTACGGCCCTTGAACTTTGAAAAATTCATCAAAATTACAGTTTTTCTGACATTTTTTCTACACGCTTCCAGATGTTAAGCTGATTTTTGGTATGTTAGTCTAACATGGTGGCCTACAGATCAAGTTTGCATTTTGTTCCGCTCCACTTTTTTTTCCGAAATTACGGCCCTTGAACTTTGAAAAGTTCATCAAAATTACAGTTTTCCGGACTTTTTTTCCACACGCTTCCAGATATTGAGCTGTTTTTGGGTATGTTAGTCTATCATGGTGGCCTACAGATCAAGTTTGCATTTTGTTCCTCTCCACTGATTTTTACCGAAATTATGGCCCTTGAACTTTGAAAAATTCATCAAAATTACAGTTTTTCGGACATTTTTTCTACAAGCTTCCAGATGTTGAGCTGATTTTTGGTATGTTAGTCTAACATGGTGGCCTACAGATCAAGTTTGCATTTTGTTCCTCTCCACTGATTTTTACCGAAATTACGGTCCTTGAACTTTGAAAAGTTCATCAAAATTACAGTTTTTCGGACTTTTTTTCTACACGCTTCCAGATATTGAGCTGTTTTTGGGTATGTTAGTCTAACATGGTGGCCTACAGATCAAGTTTGCATTTGTTCCTCTCCACTGATTTTTACCGAAATTACTGCCCCATAGACTTTGAAAAGTTCATCAAAATTACAGTTTTCCAGGCTTTTTCTCTGCTTGAATTCTTTCAGTACCGTTGAAACTACAGAACACTGTGTTCTGCAGAATTCCTAGAATCTATGTTTATTTTTAAAAAATGATTAGAGCTTGAAATATCGGGGCGCATGGGGTATGTGAGCGTGGTCACTAAGGTTCAAAAGACAATGGAACTTTACAGGTATTGATAATGTGATTTTTCACTTACCTTTGGACAGATTTTTGTTTATCAGTGGGGTGAATGGGTTGTGGGAAGGGGTGCAAGACAGGTTCTCAATCATAGGCACAGATTTGTATGTATTGGTGATTGTGTGTGCAGGTGTGTTATTCTCATGAAAGTATGTAAAAGTATTGTTTGATAATTTCAGCTATATATTCTTGAATGCATCCAAATTAATTCCCAAGCTTTTTTGGCAAAAATTAAAATGTATTAATTCTTAACGCAGTGCAACTGCCATATACAACCAGCACTATTTCCAGCAATTGAAATTCAAAGTTTAGTATTTCATTCAATTTTTGCCTCCAAAACATAGCTTCTAATTCCTCAGTGGAACGATTTCATTGAGTTTGCTCCAGTGAAGGATCATAAATTTATGTTTTTGAGGCCAAAAAATGAAAATATTTAGTTTTTCAAAAATGTTTTTTGCAGGTTTCATCTTCTAGTCATTTTAGGTAAAGGGTTTACCCAACATAATTGCCAAAACCTCACAAAAATCATCATTCCTTTTTAACAATTTTCATTTTTTGTCTCAAAAACATAGCTTATGACCCCCTCATTGGAACAAGATCAATGATCTCATTCCAATGAGGGGTCATAAGCTATGTTTTTGATGCAAAAAAGAAAAAAAGCCAAGAATTTTATTTGTAAGAGTCATATTCTTTTCATGTTAGGTAAAGGATTAACATCAGTATGCATCTTATCTGGAGTTCTGTAAAAATATATTTTTCTACTGAATGGTTAGTGACATAATGAATGTATCTGGTCCAGGTGTCATTTGTCTTTCATCCCTTATGATAACAAAAGTCCTTTTCTAGCTAGAGTTACAGTTATCCATGAGTTATATAGAACAGGTGGCAGGTCCTTATGTATATTAAGTTTGATATAACACACTCTAAATCATTTTGTCTCTTTCAGCCCTTATGATGCCAAAAATCCTTTTCTTTCAACAATTACCATCAACCGAGAGTTACATAAGGCAGGAGGCAGGTCATGTATGCACATTGAATTTGATATAACAGACTCTAAAATTAGGTGAGTTCTGTTTAGTTATTTGAAATCCCATCTGAACAAAAGAACCAAAGCTGCTCTGATAGGAAGAACTGCAGATTTTTTTTTTTATTTTATTTTGTTTTGTTTTTCATTTCAACCCAAAAGAAAACAGAACTTCACAGGCATAGCTCGTCAGAAACTGAACATGTTTTTTTAGTTCATTCTGTTGTGAGGTAACAAGAGGGGCTACAAAGAAAGGAGGGTAGGAAGGGGGGGGGGGGGGGCGGGTAAAAAAAAGTTGAAATTATAAAAAGTTGATTAGTAACAGTTTTTGGTACTGTTTGCTTTAACCCTTGAGAGCATGGACAGATGTCTTGAATACCCACCAATTCACAGTCTCTATGTCTAATACCTAAGCTGTGGTTTCTAGTCAAGTAACTTGACTAGAAACCACAGCTTAGGTAATTTGTTTATTGTCAGAAGAACCTCCTCACCATGATATGAGGGCACATGTTCTGAAGTAGGAAAAGTCGGAAATAGGCCTTCAAGGGGTAAAGCTGTGTATTAAATGATTTGATTCTTTGATACTATTTAGACCTTTCGGAATTTAATATTTATTTACTCAAGTTTAAATGAAAAAGTTTGGATTTGCATAACTTTTTACATTTTATGTTTCTGTAAAGCAACAGTTTCTAGGTTTTATCAGAATCAAAACTGTAGTTAAGGATTCAGAGCTAAGAGACATGTACCTATCAAAACTATGGTTATAGATTCAGAGTTCAGAGACCTGTCACTAATAAAACTATGGTTATAGTTTCAGGGTTAAGAGACCTGTAATTATCAAAACTATAGTTGCACTTTCAGAGTTCAAGATGCTCAACAATAAAAACTTGCTATGGTTTCAGACTTAGCCAGCAAGTGTTGCTATCTTTTAAGTGTATCAGATCAGTAGTATGGCTAAAAGTCTTTTTCAGCATGTCATGTAAAGAAATGTGTTGAACGTTTATGTAATCAAATTGATCTGCACTCATTTTTTAACCATTAAGTAATGAAATATTTGGGCAGAACCCTTCACAAAAATTGCCATTCAAATATTTTTTATTTTATCAGTTTTTGCCTTCAAAACATAGTTTATTAGCCCTCATCTGAAATACTCTGTGGGCTTGTTGAAATGAGGATTCATGAGGTACATTTTAAAGTGAGAAAGAAACATTTAGGCTATTAAAAAAAAGAATCCTGGTTCTCAGGCACCTCCCTTGTCAAAGAAAATCTGCCTCATCACCTTTTTTTCACCTGGAAATCTCTTCTATGTCACTATTTTCTATTTTGCACTTGTATGACAAATATTTAACCAACTATACCTTGTTTGACAGAGCTCTGTCAAACAAGATATAGCAGGTTAAATTTCAACTACATTATGGGAAATTTACACTGCTGAAAACATTTGTTTGCCACATTATAGTGTTAGTAGTTGAATTTCTGATTCCAACTATTTTCATATTTTCAGAACTGTTTTGTGAATAAACCAAAAAAAAAAAAAACCCTCCCTCCCTCCCTCCCTCATAAATTTGATGAAAAATTGCCTGAGAAATCAGAATTTTTTTTCAGACATTTTTTGAAAAAATGGTTGTGTTATGTTATGGGTTTGTCTGCCTGTCTGCCCAGCCACCTGTCTGTTTGTTAACATTTTTAGCTTAACTTGACATAGTCAAGATAAGCCATTGCCATCACGCGTGTGGAAGTCTGTTAGTCTGTGAGTCTGTTCACATTTTCCTTTAGCACGGACTACACCCCGCAGTTCTTGTCTGATCATCACAAAATGTCATATGTAGGTTTGGGGTCATGTCTAGATGAGAACGTCCCCCCTTTTGGTCGCGATCGGGCAACTGGTGTGGCTGCCCGAGCCCAAAACCCGAAAACCATTAGCACAGTCTACAGGTCGTATTTATGAAGGGATTTCATTGTAACTTGGTAGGATGCCTCTGTATAATGCCTAGATGAGAACGTCCCCTCTTGGGCATGATCTATCAACCATCATGGCTGCCCAAGCCCGAAACCCAAAAACTTTTAGCACAGTCTGCAGGTCATGTTTAATATGGAGGGATTTCATTGTAACTTGGTAGGATGACTCCTTATGATGTCTAGATGAGAATTTCTCCATTTCGGCGTGATCTGCCAACCGAGACGACTGCCCGAGCCCAAAACCTGAAAACCTTTAGCACAGTCACAGGTCATATTTATTGAGGAATTTCATTGTAACTTCGTGGGTTGGCTTCATACAATGTCTAGATGAGAAAGTCCCCTTTTGGTCCTGATTGGGCAACTGTGATGGCTTCAGGAGTCCGAAACCCAAAAACCTTTAGCACAGTCTACAGGTCATATTTATGAAGGGATTTCATTGTAACTTGGTAGGATGACTCCAAATAATGTCTAGATGAGAACATCCCCTTTTGGTCACGATCATTCAGCCTTTATGGCTGCCCGAGCCCAAAGATCTTTAGCATAGTCTATAGGTCGTATTTATGGAAGGATTTCATTGTAACTTGTTAGGTTGACTCCATATAATGCCTAGATGATGACATCCCATTTTGGTCATGATTGGTCAACCGTGATGGCTACAGGTGCCCGAAACCCAAAAATCTTGAGCACAGTGTACAGGTCATATTTATGAAGGGATTTCATTGTAACTTTGTAGGATCACTCCAGATGATGCCCAGATGAGAATATCCCCTTTTGGTTGTGATCATTCAACCACTATGGCTGCTCGAGCCTGAAGCCCGAATACCTTTAGCACAGTCTACAGGTCATATTTATGAAGGGATTTCATTGTAACTTGGTAGGTTTGACTTTATATAATGTCTAGATGAGAACGTCCCCTTTTGGACATGATTGGGCAACTGTGACAGCTACAGGGGCCCAAAGCCCGAAAACCTTTAGAACAGTCTACAGTTCATAATTATGAAGGGATTTCATTGTAGCTTGGTAGGATGACTCCAAATAATGTCTAGATGAGAACGTCCCTTTTTGGTCATGATCAGTCAGCCTTGATGGCTGCCCAAGTCCAAAAACCTTTAGCATAGTCTATAGGTCATATTTATGGAAGTATTTCATTGTAACTTGTTAGGTTGACTCCATATAATGCCTAGATGATGACATCCCCTTTTGGTCGTGATTGGTGAACTGTGATGGCTACAGGTGCCCGAAGCCCGAAAATCTTGAGCACAATCTACAGGTCATATTTATGAAGGGATTTCATTGTAACTTTGTAAGATCACTCCAGATGATGCCCAGATGAGAATGTCCTCTTTTGGTTGCGATCATTCTACCATGATGGCTGCCCGAGCCCAAAGCCCAAAAACCTTTAGCACAGTCTTCAGTTCATATTTATGAAGGTATTTCATTGTAACTTGGTAGGTTGACTCCATATAATGTCTAGATGAGAACAGCCCCTTTTGGACACCATTAGGCAACTGTTATGGCTACAGGGGCCTGAAACCCGAAAACCTTGAGCACAGTCTACAGGTGATATTTATGGGGGATTTCATTGTACCTTGGTAGGATGACTCCAAATAATGTCTAGATGAGAACGTCCCCTTTTGGTTGCGATCATTCAGCCTTGATGGCTGCCGAAGCCCAAAACCCCAAAACCTTTAGCACAGTCTATAGGTCATATTTATGGAAGGATTTCATTGTAACCTGTTAGTTTGACTCCATATAATGCCTAGATGATGGCCTCCTCTTTTGGTCATGATTGGTCAACTGTGATGGCTTCAGGGGCCTGAAGCCCGAAAACCTTGAGCACAGTCTACAGGTCATATTTATTATTTAGGAAGGGATTTCATTGTAACTTCGTAGGATCACTCTAGATGATGGCCAGATGAGATTGTCCCCTTTTGGTTGCGATCATTCAGCCATGATGGCTGCCCGAGCCCAAAGCCCCAAAACCTTTAGCACAGTCTACAGGTCATATTTATGAAGGGATTTCATTGTAACTTGGTAGGTTGACTTAATATAATGTCTAGATGAGAACGTCTCCTTTGAACACAATTGGGAAACTGATGGCTACAGGGTCCCGAAGCCCGAAAATCTTTAGCAGCACAGTCTACAGGTCATATTTATGAAGGGATTTCAATGTACCTCGATAACTTTCGTTGACATACTTTAACTGTGAGGGACACATACATTAACTGTGAGGTCATATTAACACACCCCTCAGCTCTTTAGTACAGTGTACACCTCATATTATTTTTTTTATCAAAAACATAGCATACAGGGAACAGAAATGAACATATTCCCAATTATCACAATTCTTGTCTTATTTCATAATCCTTTCATAAACATTGAACATTATCCTTTTCATCAAACACAACACACAAGTTAAGCTACAGTGTCATTGACACTTTCATTGTCCACCCTGTTACTTTTTTTTATTAGAATGAGATACTAAGATGAAATCTGTCTAACATGCATACTATCACTAGACTTGGTGTCACATATAGACTTCAAGCTTGCAGTCTCAAGGTAAAGGCTGCAGATAAAGGTCAAAATGTTTCTGCATGCATGTTAACTTTTGTCTTGTCTAATTTGGTCCATAAGTTTGTAGTGGAATGAGATATCATGATGAAATTAATATAATGTGTAGCACCACTAGACTGTGTTTGTAAACATCAAGATGGAGCTCTCAAGGTCAAGGTCACTGAAAATGGTCAAAAGAAGGAATCATCATGCACATTAACTTTTTAGATGTCCAGTCCTTAACATTTTAGTGGATTGAAAGATCAAGAAGAAACTTATGTAACGTTTGTATCACCACTAGACGGTGTGTTTCACATGTTGACTTCAAGACTAAGCTCCCATGGTCAAGATCACTGATAGAGGTCAAAAGACAGAATTATAATGCTTATTAACTTTTTTGTGTCCGTTCTCAAACTTATTAGTGGAATGAGATATCAAGATCAAACTTTTGTAACACTAGATAGTATGTCATTTATAAACTCCCAAACCAAGCCTCTATGGTCATTGTCACAGGTAGAGGTAAAAAAAAAAACAGAAACAGCGTGCACATTAACTTTTTCATGCCTGGTCTGTATTTTTAATGGAGTGTGATACGAGATATATGAGGTGGGCCACCTATACATTCAATACTGAGGCAGGCCACATCCACTTCTTCCTCAACCCTTGCCACTTCCCCCACCCCAATTAAATTGGTATGTAATGCCATGCTAGGTGGCACTTTTTTTTTTAACAGTACATATGTTGGTCCTGGAATTTTGAATGTTCTGGAATTTGGACATTTTAAATTCCAGGACTGAAAAGTCATGGAAAACAGATGTTCTTACCCCTTTCTGGATATATTGGCATGTGGAATGCCAATAATTCACTCACAATGTGAACCACTTTGCATGTTGCATACCAACAATACCTAACATGTTATATATACTCTCCGTCTGACATATTTAATTTCTTTTGTGTGTAAGGAATATATGTAGTTTGGTGCATTTTTGAGGGGGAAGGTTTTTTTGTTTTTTTTTTCGGGGGGGGGGGGGGGGGGGGTGCTGTTTTTGGGGGTAAGGTTGGTGTCGACACAGAAGAGGTAAAGTCAGTTCCTGAAAAGTCTAGAATTCTGGTCAAGTTTTAGGGCACCATCACACATCAGTTAAAGTTGTCTGCATGAGTTTTGTTGTATTTCTGGTTACATTATTCATCTGATACTGTTGGATTTTCTCCATTGACAGGATACTTAGAGTTTCAATTCTTGTTTTACATCAATAGAATATGTAAAATGCAAGGTAGGTGTGTCTTTTGAGAAAAATGAATGGAGAAAACAGTGAACAGAGAGACTAGAATGTGACTTCAGTGATACCTATCAAGCAAATTGTGTACCATGTGTCATGTTGTTCCATGTTGGAATATGGTGTTATCTGAACTAAAAAGTTACATGCATGGGTTAGCATGCATGGCTGAAACATTGGCCTAACTTTTATTGCACAATCTGCAAGTTTGATGCTCTTTGGCCAGTTGCAGTTTTTGAAGCTGATTTTGACACCAGTGTCAGTGTTTCAACTTCATGTTTGCTCCAGTAGAATGCTGACCGTCAAGTTGAACACAACCAGTTGCTTACAAACTGGAAATTATTTGGACACTGCACTCTATAAAAACCTACAACACTTCAACAAAAAAAATTACAAAATATTAAGAACATGGACATGTTGCATGTTTTGAGCTTTACAGATCCAAATGTAGGACCTGAAAATTTGCTATTCAGGTCTTTGAAAGTCCTGGAAAAGTCCTTGAATTTCAAGTGAAATTTGAGGTGTGAACCCTGTTATTTGCAAGTGTTGTCTTCTAGTCATCTTAACTTTTTACCCAATGCAGACGATATAAAAATTTGTTTTTTCAATTATTGTTTTTGAAAATTTAAAAAAAATAGCTACAAAACCATATCATGTGACCCTTTGTTGGAATGAGCTCATTGAGCTCGTTCCATTGAGGGGGGTCACATGATATGTGCTTTTTTAAATTTTTTGAAAAATATATTTTTTTAACTGCTTAATTTGTAAATTACATGGGCAGATGCGGCTGATTCGTTAGGTAAATGGTTAAGTGAAGCATTAATTTTACAAAATTCTTTTTTTCTTCCCAATCCAAGCAGGACACTCATTGCAAAACATCATTTTTAGCTCAACATTATAGCCAAACTGTCTGTCTGTCTGTCTGTCTGTCTGTCTGTCCATCTGTCCATCCGCCGCGCCGTACACATGGCTCGGGCTAGAGGCCGTATTTATGAACTGATCTTTGTGAAACTTCTTGGGTGCCTTTGTTATCACCGTGAGACGAGAACGAGTGTTTTTGGGTCCGGTCCGAAATTTAAGACGGCCGCTGGCAGCCATTTTGTACCAAAATTAGGTGCAATCAGATTTTTGCGCAGAACTTCCATATGAAAGCTCCGATTTGAATAATTTTTTTTTATAAATATTTAGTTCCATGGGATACGTCACACATAATACAGGTTTTTTTCTCGTGCGTAAATTATGCAAATTAGACTTACTTTGATTTATTTGGTGTTACTTTAAGCACTGCAAGTGCAAATGCCAATACGGCTCGGGCTAGAGGCCGTATTTATGAACCGATCTTTACGAAACTTCTTGGGTACCTTTGTTATCACCGTGGGATGAGAATGAGTGTTTTGGGGTCCAGTCTGAAATTCAAGATGGCTGCTGGCAGCCATTTTGTACAAAATTAGGTGCAATCAGATTTTTGCGCAGAACTTCATATGAAAGCGCTGATTTGAATAATTTTCTGTGTAAATGTTTAGTACCATGGGATACATCACATATAATACGGAGTTTTTTCTCGTGCATAAATTATGCCAATTAAACTAACTTTGATCTATTTAATGTAACTTTCAGCACTGTAATTGCAAATGCCAATACGGCTCGGGCTAGAGGCCATATTTATGAACCGATCTTTACGAAACTTCTTGGGCACCTTTGTTATCACCTTGGGACGAGAACGAGTGTTTTTGGGTGCAGTCCGAAATTCAAGATGGCTGCCGGCGGCCAGTTTGTACCAAAATTGGTGCAATCAGTTTTTTGTACAGAACTTTTGTATGAATGTTCTGATTTGAATAAATTTCTGTATGAATGTTTAGTAACATGGAATACATCACATATAATACAGGTTTTTTTCTCTCGTGCAAAAATTATGCAAATTAGATGAACTTTGATTTATTCAGTGCTACTTATACACAGTAAGTTCACATGTCAGTGTGGCTCGGCTAGAGTCTGTATTTATGAACCGATCTTCAAGAAACTTCTTGGGTACCTTTGTTATCACCTTGGGATGAGAACGAGTGTTTCTGGGTGCTGTCCAAAATTGAAGATGGCTGCCCCAGTGGCCATTTTGTACTGAAATTAGGTCCAATCAGTTTTTTGTACACAACTTCTATACGGCTCAGGCTAGAGGCCGTATTTATGAACCGATCTTTACGAAACTTCTTGGGTATCTTTGTTATCACTGTGGGATGATGAGTGTTTTTGGGTGCGGTCCAAAATTCAAGATGGCTGCCAGTAACCTTTTTGTACCAAAATTCGTGCAATCAGTTTTTTGTACAGAACTTCTGTATGAAAGTTCTGATTTGAATAAATTTTTGTAGGAATGTTTAGTAACATGGAATACATCACATACAATACAGGTTTTTTTCTCGTGCAGAAATTATGCAAATTAGATGAACTTTGATTTGTTCAGTGCTACTTATACACAGTAAGTACACATGTCAAGACGGCTAGGGCTAGAGTCTGTATTTATGAACTGATCTTCACGAAACTTCTTTGGGTACCTTTGTTATCACCTTGTGACAGGAACGAGTGTTTTTGGGTGTCTTTATTATCACTGTGCTATGAGAACAAATATTTTTGGGTTCAGTCAGACCTACTCTGGGACTCAAAGATTTCTTTTCTAGTTTAGCATCTAACTGTCACCCACCTTTACAATACTTTACCTGCACATTTGTTACAGGCTACAGTCAGCATTTATGTACAGACCGTTACAATACTTTACATGTACCTTTGTTATCATGTCATTACCTAGATGTTTGTCATTGCTGTGTCACATACTACATGTACATGTCTTAAACAAGTTGAGCTACAGTGTCATTGACACTTTCATTGTTATTCCATTCATGTATTGCAGCAGTTTTTTAGCTCAACTTGACAAAGTCAAGCTGAGCTATTGCCATCACTTCTCGTCCGTCGGCGTACGTACGTACGTTAGTATGTTAGTACGTACGTCCACAATTTCCTTTGGCACACCTCACAGGTCGCATTTATGATCAGATTACTTTGAAACTTGGTATGCTTGTTTGGGGTGACCTCTAGATGGGAGCTATTGATTTTCTTCAATTTCCGTCAAAAAATGTTGCCGTGGCCAACGTTCTTAGAACTTAGTTTAGTCAAACCCCAATATTTCCCTTTGGCACACCCTACAGGGCACATTTATGATTTGATTGCTTTCAAACCTGGTATGCTTATTTAGGGTGACCTCTAGATGGGAGCTATCGATTTTCTTCAATTTCCGGCAAAAAATGTTGCCACGGCCAACGTTCGTAGAACTTAGTTTAGTCAGACCTCAATATTTCCCTTTGGCACGCCCTACAGGGCACATTTATGATCAGATTGCTTTGAAACCTGGTATGCTTGTTTGGGTAGACCTCTAGATGGGAGCTATCGATTTTCAATTTCTGTCAAAAATTGTTGCCGCGGCCAACGTTCTTAGAACTTAGTTTAGTCAGAAGACTCAATATTTCCCTTTGGCACACCATACAGGGTACATTTATGATCAGATTGCTTTGAAACCTGGCATGCTTGTTTGGGGTGACCTCTAGATGGGAGCTATCGATTTTCTTCAATTTCCGTCAAAAAATGTTGCCGCGGCCAACGTTCTTAGAACTTAGTTTAGTCAAACCACAATATTTCCCTTTGGCACACCCTACAGGGCACATTTATGATTTGATTGCTTTGAGACCTGGTATGCTTATTTAGGGTGACTTCTAGATGGGAGCTATCAATTTTCTTCAATTTCTGTCAAAAAATGTTGCCGCGGCCAACATTCTTAGAACTTAGTTTAGTCAGAAGACTCAATATTTCCCATTGGCACACCCTACAGGGTACATTTATGATTGGATTGCTTTGAAACCTGGCATGCTTGTTTGGAGTGGCCTCTAGATGGGAGCTATCGATTTTCTTCAATTTCCATCAAAAAATGTTGCCGCAGCCAACATTCTTAGAACTTAGTTTAGTCAGACCACAATATTTCCCTTTGGCTCACCCTTCAGGGCACATTTATGATTGGATTGCTTTGAAACCTGGTATGCTTATTTACGGTGACTTCTAGATGGGAGCTATCAATTTTCTTCCATTTCCGTCAAAAATTATTGCCACGGCCAACGTTCTTAGAATTTAGTTGAGTCAAACCACAATATTTCCCTTTTGTACACCCTACAGGGCACATTTATGATCGGATTGCTTTGAAACCTGGCATGCTTGTTTGGGAAGGCCTCTAGATGGGAGCTATCGATTTTCTTCGGTTTCTGTCAAAAAATGTTTTTTTGCCACTGGCAAAAAAATGACATTGGTACCAATGATCTTCAATTTTGCCATTTCATTTATAACTTACCAAGTTCAAGTTTGTCAAGTTGAGCTACAGTGTCATTGACACTTTCATTAAGTTTGTGAGAAACTGCAGACATTATTACATGATTTGAAAAAAAAATATCTTCAGTTCTTAAATACACAATATTTGTTGTTCAGATATGAGTCGGGAGACCATGTTGCAATATATCCTATGAATGAGGCGCATTTGGTGGAGTTTATTGGAAAGAGACTAGAAGTTGATTTAGATGCAGTCTTCACACTAACAAATGTTGATGGTTAGTTGGTAGTTATAATATTCCTGGAACATGTTGCATGGCTCATAAAAGAATGTTTTATCTCAGTTTTCAAGACTCAGAAGCCACAGACAAAAACAAGTTATAGACTTGATACATTAATTAAGCTATTTCTGAATTGAATAACCCTGTTAAATGAATATACCTTCCAAAATGGTATTTACACACATTTTATTGTTATTGAATGTAACTCAACGAAATTGGAAATAAATACTGTTTAAACTAAAATGATATTCACAACTTCTCCAAAACTGCTCAACTGTTTCAGTGAAATTTGAGGTGATTGTTTGTTATCTTGCATTTTTGATTTTGTACAGATCAAGTTGCTCCCACATTTAATCCTTTACCTAACATGAAAAGCAGACGACACTTGCAAAAAAAATTCTTGCATAACTAATTTTTTTCATTTTTTGTCTAAAAAACATAGGTTATGACCCCTCGTTGGAACGAGCTCGACGAGTTCGTTCCAACGAGGGTTCATAACCTATGTTTTTGAGACAAAAAATGAAAATATAATGAAAATTTATTGGCGGTTTTTGAGAATAGCGCTGGCCGGATTTGGCCGTTATGTTGGGTAAAGGGTTAAAGAAGTCTTCTCATGAATTGATTGATACAATGACTTGATAATGTAACAGGAGGAGAGATAAGTGCGGGAGCCGGGGTTCGAACCGTCGACCTCTAGCACACAAAGCGACCGATTTACCACGAGAGTAAGAGATCCAGACCAACCAGGCCGGTTGGTAAATGGCCTTTATACCTCGACCGCTACACTACTCTCCCCTTCTTTTGAGATTCACCACCTGTGAATCTCACCCAGGTTCCTCCCTCAGAGCGGTCGAAACACCCGCAGTGCCACCTACTGCTGAGGATCGGATGAGCCCCCAAATGTAACAGGAGGAGAGATAAGTGCGGGAGCCGAGGTTCGAACCGTTGACCTCTAGCACACAAAGCGACCGATTTACCACGAGACTAAGAGATCCGGACCAACCAGGCTGGTTGGTAAATGGCCTTTATACCTTGACCGCTACAATAATATGGTACTGAGCTTTCTTTTGAAGTGTTGAATAAAGTTTGTTCAAAGGAAATTTGTAGATCAATATTTGCCATTATAATGGGAGAGGCAAGATTTTAGGCCCCCCCGGGGAGTTGAGATGGACATGTACACTGTATTGATGCTATCTTTTTGACCCACTCGCACAAGCCTGCACAATGATTTTGTGGAGGAGTTTATAAACTTGATCATATACCCTGACTTGAAGCCTAACCAAATATCAAATTCATCATGAATCATGGTTTACTGATACGGCACAACTCTGGGCAGCCGGTGGACTGCTTAAATTTGTTGTGAAGCCCCATGCAGTTACTCATGCCAGTACCTTTATATGGTGTAGTAGACTGGGATCTTTTTTCACTTACACAACCTGATCGGCCTGTCGGGGTAAACTCTAATGTAGTTAAGTGCCAGTTTTAATCTGCTGTCAAACAGGGTATTACTGCGCTCGGCTGTGGTCGAGAGATAATCTCAAGCACTTCAAGAAAATAGGCTGTCATCAGTGTGACTACTGGGTAAGTCAATTCAAAATCCAAGAGTCTGGGGTAGACTAGAATAGATGGGATTAATTGGGGAGGTGGGATGCGATTATACATGTATGAACCAAGATAGACCTAATTTAGATGGCCCACATTCTGGGCCCATTTATAGATGTAGCTCTCATATCTGCAGAAAAACATTTTTGTATAAAATATGTTGTGAATTCTTTTGTTTAACTCATTTACTTCATGCATCTGTTCATCTTATTACTTTCTCAGTCAGACTATTCTAATTTTCATATTTTTATACTATAAACCAAAGGCCTAGACTAGCTGGTGCAAACTAACTGTTATTAAGGGCCAAACACAAATTTTGAACCCCCCAATCCCCCAAATTTGATTGCAAAACCAAAAATGCAAGTCTTATATGGTCCTCTGTACTTTTACCCTCCACGCATGCGCAGCCATCAGGAAGTGACCGAAACTAGCGTAAACATCATTCTTTGTTTGGCCCTTCAGTCAATAACAACCTTTTGACATCTGTGCTTTGAAAATCTACTTTTTGAGGATGCCAGACACAAATCAATGCAAGAATTGGTGGATCCAAGGCTGTTATTGGATGATGGAAGTGAACAACGGTGGTTTCACACGTTCAGGGCTGTAACTTTATAATAATTATAAAATTATTTCATGTTTCCCAATTTCGGGACATTCGCCTGACATCATCATTTTTACAAATGAATTATCCACTGTTTGTTGAGTATTCATTCTCTATCCTTCCATGAACCCTTCCTGTTAAACTCCTAAGCTTTTTGGCTAATTTTTATTGAAATTTTTTATTAAATTTCTTGGGAGTTTAACGTGTATTACAGAATACGTCTTGGGTACCTTTGTTATCACCTTGGGACGAGAACAAGTGTTTCTGGGTGCGGACCAAAATTCAAGATGGCTGCCAGTGGCCATTTTGTACCAAAATTAGGTCTAATCAGTTTTTTGTACACAACTTCTATACGGCTCAGGCTAGAGGCCGTATTTATGAACCGATCTTTACGAAACTTCTTGGGTACCTTTGTTATCACCGTGGGATGAGAACGAGTGTTTTTGGGTGTGGTCCGAAATTCAAGATGGCCACCAGCAGCCATTTTGTACCAAAATTAGTGCAATCAGTCTTTTGTACAGAACTTCTGTATGAAAGTTCTGATTTGAATAAATTTTTGTATGATTGTTTAGTAACATGGAATACATCACATATAGTATAGGTTTTTTTCTCTTGCAGAAATTATGCAAATTAGATGAACTTTGATTTATTCAGTGCTACTTATACACTGTAAGTGCACATGTCAATACGGCTCGGGCTAGAGGCTGTATTTATGAACCGATTTTCACAAAACTTCTTGGGTACCTTTGTTATCACCTTGGGTGCGGTCCAAAATTCAAGATGGCTGCCAGTGGCCATTTTGTACCGAAATTAGGTCCAATCAGTTTTTTGTCACAACTTCTACACAGCTCATATTTGTGAACTGATCTTCACGAAACTTCTTGGGTACCTTTGTTTTCACCTTGGGACAGGAATGAGTGTGTTTTGGAGTGCCTTTGTTATCACTGTGCAATGAGAACAAATATTTTGGGGTTCAGTCAGACCCACTCTGGGACTCAAAGATTTTTTTCTAGTTTAGCATCTGACTGTCACCCACCTTTACAATACTTTACCTATACATTTGTTACAGGCAACGGTCAGTATTTATGTACAGACCGTTACAATACTTTATATGTACCTTTGTTATCAGGTCATTACCTAGATGTTTGTCATTGCTGTGTCACATACTATACCTGTACATGTCTTTGTCTTGACAAGTTGAGCTACAGTGTCATTGACACTTTCATTTCTTTGTATGAAGATCTAGCTTTGCATCTGGTAGCATCAAATTGGTTATTGACTTTGGGCCTTGTTGTGTGCCTGATGTCTTGTTTCCTGTTTTTCTTTTGACATAGACAACGTCCTCAATATGAGTAGTATTTCATATTTCATTTTATATTGCTATATATTTGTTGTAAGATTCAATTATTATTATTCCGGTAGTGTAGCTCAAAAGAATTGGATTTTGCCCACACTTAGGCTCTATCAGAATGCCCTTGGGCTTGTAGGTTCCCTTTGGGAACTTAGGCTTTTCTTCAAAATTTTTTCAAAAAATATTTTTTTGGGGAAATTTAATTTTGATTTCTATTATTCATGTATATATATATATGAGTTGTAGTAGTGTCATCGTCTTTAGTCGATGCACTCCTGCGGATTTTTGTCCTACTTGTGTGCAGTGGGACTACAATGTTGGAGACTGGTGTCGCAGTAAGTTATTGGCGGTGAGGTTCCTATGTGGGGCCTCTTCCGCGATATAATATTTTTCAGTTTCTTTTTTCAGAGGAACAAGAACATGGTGATGATACTGTGACATCCATCCAAGTGTGTTACTGTCGTCGTGCTCGGTTGAGTTAAAGAGGAAATAGAGCTAGCTGCGAGGTGCTCATATATAAGCAAGGGATCCTTGCAAGCAGCCGTAATACCGGGTAAGTCCGTTGAAGTCGAGGGAAGTGTGTAGATGTGGGTAGAGCGAGCACCTTAAAATAAAGGCTCACCCAGCGACGACGGAAATAGGGAGGAAGTCGGCATGTTTTGGGGAGGCTCGTCGAGGTCTAATAAGACTTCGAGCGGGAGAGGCCCCTCTCTAACCCAACAACATTTGGGGTCAAATGTTGTTTTGAGAAAACTTGCACGAGCTGGAGCTTACGTCCACCCATTGCTCGGGATGCTCCGTCTAGTCTGCAGCCGGGGTCGGCTTCAGTCAGGACTTCCTCTGCTATCCTCTGCTATGTTACACAAGCCGGAACAAAGTTTTCTTTTCGGGAGCACCTCGAGGTCTGATGAGACCGCGAGCGGGAGAGGTCCCTCTCTAACCCAACAACATTTGAGCCAAATGTTGTTTTGAGAAACTTGAACGAACGGAACATACGTTCAACCACCGATTGGGATGCTCCGTCAAGTCTACACCCGGGGGTCGGCTTTATTCACGGCTTCCTCCACTATGTTATTAAAGCACACATGACCGCAGTCTAGCTACTCGACTTCAAATATCCAGCCACTTGCGCAAAGACAGAGCCATTCGTCGCCTGTGAAGTCAGACCACCCAGTAGCTAGCGCTCCGAGGCATCGATCAATGGGACGTTTGAAGAAGAGATATACCTCCAGATCTTCATCCCAGGAGCAGCAAGCGGCGTATAAGTCGGAAGATCGCTGCTCCACAGGCCTTGGTAATGGACTGGCTGTTTTCAGATCGCACAGCAAATCGCAGCAACCCAGCATATGCAAGAGCAGTTTCCCACAGACTCCGGAGGTGAGCTGTCGGACGGTGCTGGGTCGGTCCAGTCATCTGCAGATGCAGACGCCAGGGACCAGACGTCATAGCTGATTCAGTCGGATGGTGAAAGGGACTAGGAAGAGGATTACCCTTCCCTTTTTGGGACAGTTTATGAAGTTATGGACTTCATTCATCAGTAATGTCTTGAATCTCTTCAAACTGATCAGCATGCTGCGACTACTATAGAGGATTAGCTACCCGACTTTGTATAGCCACAGTTGTCCGAAGACGGAGCATTCTTCACCTGTGAAGTCGGACCATCCAGTAGCTAGCGATCCGAGGCATCGATCACGGGACGTTCGGAGAAGACATGAGCAGGCCAGGGATGAAGATCTATCCCTACCTGCATCATTTGATATATGCTCGGAAGTACTTCCCCCAGGGGCAGCGGCAAAGAACAGAAGACCGCTGCTTCTCAAGTACAAGGATGTTCGGAGAAGATATGAGCGGGCCGGGGATGAAGAAATGTCCCTACCTGCATCATTATATATATGCTCTGAAGTGTTACCTCTGGATATTCGTCCCAGGGGCAGCAGCGAAGATACAGAAGACCGCTGCTCCTCAAGCATTGGTAATGCAAATTCTGTTGCTGATCACGCAGCTAATCACAGCATCCCAGCAAGTGCAAGAGTAGCCTCCCACAGACTCCAGAGGTGCGCTGCAGGACGGCGCTGGGTTGGTCCAGTCATCCGTACACGCAGACGCAAGGGACCAGACGTCATAGCTGATTCAGTCGAATGATGAAAGGGACGAGGAAGAGAATTACCCTTCCCTTTCGGAGCAGCATAGGGTAGCGATGGACTGCATTACTATCCTGCATCTGTTACACCTGATCAGCATGCTGCGTTGATTAGAGAGAAACTGCTGTTGTCTCTGGAAGCAGACTAGGTGTGGAGAAAGGAGGACATTCTTTCCGTTACGACACTATCTAGACAGGTGTTGCAGGCCTTCGGCCATGTTGACGACTCCATATTCTACCTCTCTAATGCTAGGAGGAAGGCGGTTTCTTATCGACATCTTCACTAAATATTCCGTTCCTTGGACAACGTTCATTTATAACGGTTGGAGAAGATGTACAGAGAGCTCATCTGCGTTTAAATGAGCAGGCCAGGGATGAAAAAATGTTCCTACTTGCATCATTTAATATACTCTCTGAATTGATGGAATGTGTTATCTCATCAAATAAGCGAATCTGGACGTGGTGTCCTACACAGATCACCTTACCAGAGCTACGGCTCATCGTTTCAATGGGAAGGAATATGAGGATGTTGTTCCTCTCGAAGAGTTCTTTCCAGGGCAGTCATGTATGCCACGTTCAACTCCGCACTGACGGAGGAAAATTTGGAGTTGTTAAGACAGGATGCTGCCCTTGTGTCGTCATCACTTTTAGATGACAATGTGAAAAGTTCTCTCCGAGTCGCTCCGGTCACCGGAAATACACTATTTGATGACAATCTTGCGCTGCTATATAAGAAGGCTACAAGAAGGCTTCCAGAGCACTGCTATTGAAGTAGGTGTCTCATCAGCACACTTCAGCAGACTAGGGTAAGCGAGACTGTTCTACTTCTAAGAAAGCATCAAGAGAATGTCTCGCGAGGGAGATAACCCTCTTATATTTACTCCGGAGGTTGTCATTATAGCGATTCGGGAAAGGGGCATATGTCTGATCAAGGCTATGGATCAGACCCCCCTAGGTCATCGATTAACGGAAGGTATCCATGAGAGACTGGAAGTTAATCACAGAAGTTCCTGTCAAGGAGAGTCTCTACAAGTAAAGGTAAAACTCTCTTATTGGAGGGAACTATTGAGATCGACGAGATGAGCTGCTTCGTGGGGAGAACGTAGTTTCTCCTTCCGTAAGTTTCGTAAGTCATTCAGGTGATGGATATGACCTCTATTGTTTATCAGTGGATGGAAGGTTATCAACTTCACAATAACTGGACGTTAATAACAGAAGTTCCTTCAAAGAGAGTCGCTCCTAATGGAGGTTAAGGCTCTCTTATTCTTCGAGAATACATTTTAGTAAATCCACTTGGCGGTAGGTTATCAGCCTCGTAATAAAGTGGATAATATTGCGGAAGATCAGTGGATGAGAATAGTCTTGGCAGGCTGGCGGCTATCAGCCCGAGCAAGCTCCACTTACAAGAAATACTTGTGGGACAATCTTCCAAGAAAGGCTTTCCTTCTGGAGGCCCAAGCTCCTATTGAAGAAAAGCATTAGATGTCATCGAAATTATTCTCCAGTTTTTTATAATCACCTGTTTCTCATCCTGTATCAGGAAGGATAGTGCATAGCTGTTAGGAAAATGGCTCATCATTTCCTAATTGCGTGGCGATGAATAAGTCACTAATTACACCGAGACATCGGTCTTCACAGAAAAGAAGACTAATAGCTACATTAGTTAGGCTCTGACTGCTGTCTTTTGGGAAAAAAGCCGGAAAGAAGTACTATGCTTTTCAGTTTGTTTTTTCCCAGGTTTAGACTTAAGTCTTATTGTTTACACCATTGTAGTCTAACTAGAATTATGAGCGAGATTTTTTCAGTATTATGCAGTGACATAACTGAATTAAAAATCTCTTGAAACTGCGGTCTATAATATTGGGAATTTAGGGCTGTTTATTTAATAGTTTTTCATTCCCTACCTTGTGCGATGATAGTTGTAAGTCTCCAGTCAGTGAGCCTTCAAGGTCGCAGCTTACACCAATATATCTGTCTTATCAGCTTTAATGTCTACATGTATAGGAAGACCTTTAGCTGCTTAGCTAGGCTGAGTTTGTTATCCTATAGGACATAATACTGTTTGTTAGAGGAGGTTATTCTCTTCCAACCGGTATGGTTTGGTGTAAATTACTATGAAAATACGGCATTTTTGTTATGACTAACACAAGAACGATTCAAGTAATGCGGGTGAGGGGGGTTTGATATGAAATTTTCATCAAATCTCCCCTCCCCACTGCCAATGTGTAAGAGGCGATTACAGGACAGGACGTAGTTTCCTTCCCGCAAGCCTCGTATGCATTTAAGTATTCACATGCCTTTCATGGCTTATCGATTGGCGGCTGGGTCGTGTTCTATGGCAACCTCATGAGCACATCCACTTTTTAGTTGATTTGTTTCCTGTGGTTATTCGTTATAAGTCATATACGAGCATATGATTCATTTTCAATAAATTGCTAGCCTTTGTGTACCAGTTTGTCTGACAAGTCAGTTAACTGGTATTCTGATTATTACATGCGAGATTCAAGGCTCGCGTACATAATATGTGTTTATTAGGTGGACACATTATTGTATGTTATGGACCTCAGAAAAAATATGTATTTTGGGGCGGTCTGTGATGAGTCTGTTAATCATAGCTCGATCCATTTCTAAATACAGGTTATATAGTTTCAGTACACATTTTACATGGAAATCGAATGGAGATTTCTATGTATTCCGGTACATGTATATTCGTACGTCTGGGGGTATTATTTATTGGAATTAATTGTGCACCTGAATGGGGTCGCCTGTGGGTTGCCTTGGAAGCGTGTTTACTCTCCAGAGACCCTTCATTGATATTCTTTTGAACAAGTGTATTTTGTATATATTTATCACTGGTTTTTGATAGAGACTGGCAGTTGTGATTTTTTCACTTAGGTTTCGTTTTTTTGGGGGGTGAAGACCCGGGTTTTGGTCTCGGTTTCGATTTTCTACTTTATGCATTCTGAACTAATTTTGGGAATTTGGAAGTGAAGAACCAGTAAACTCATGTTCAAGTATGAAGTGGTAGTCTAAGAAAGTTTTTTTCCAGGTGAGTTCATTCAGGTTGTTCAAAATTCACATTGTTATTGCAGGGTATCAGAAAATCAAATTTAAGCACCTTTAGGCCTCTGACCATGATTTTCAAGGACTGTTATAAGCTTGATGAGATTCGGAGGCAGGAAAATTTTAACTCTGTCACCAATGCAAATCATTTACAGTATTGTAACCATTACTTCATAGGTGTCCAACGGGTCAGCCTGGCAGCTGATTTTAGGGAGAAGTGACTTCTCCCACCAGAGACTTTAGGGAGAAGCCAGGGGCCAGGAGGGAAAAGTCAGTGGACATAAGGGAAGAGACAGAAAAAAACACTAGAGAAACAGAATTTACTGCCACCAGTAAATTCAAGTCTGTGTGAAAAGGGTTAACGGATCAGAATAAACTATAAAAAAAGAGAATTCATCGAGGCTTATATTTTTATACTGTACCAATTACCCAGACTTATCTGGTGCTAACTCCTTAACTCCTTAAATTCTAGGGCCAAACACAAATTTTGCCCCCCAATCCCCCAAATTTGCATCAAAATCTGAAATTTCAATGTCCTACGTGGTCCTCCATACTTTTATCCACTGCACATGCGCAGTGTCAAGGTAGTCTCGAAATTGGCGCCAAAAGTCATTCTTTGTTTGGCCCTCAAATCAGTAACATCTCGCTGATATTTGTGCTTGTAAATCTCAGTTTAAATGATGCCAGACACATAATTCTGAAAGAAATGGTGGATCTAAGGAGGAAATAAAAGGATGAGAGGAAGAAACAGTGGCAGGATATGTTGAGGGCTGTAACTTATAATTTTTTTACGAAATTATTTCATGTTCCCTAATTTCAGGGCATGAGCCTGATGTTGTCATTCTTGCTATGAATCTACCATTGTTTGTTCAGTCTTTCCTCTCTCCCTTTCCTTTATTCCCCCCTTGCTATTCTCCCATGCTTTTGGCATATTTTTTGTAATGTTTATTACTAAAATTTCTTGGGAGTTTTGGCTTGGTATCAGAATAATTATTCTGTTTTTCCCCATGTTCACGTCCTCACCCTTGGGTGGTTAGGCATTTTGGTCTGCATCTACCATCTGATGTACTGCAGTTTCTTCTCTGGAAGTCTCTGTTTTACATCAGATAGTGTTTAAATTGGTAACTGATTTTGGGCCATGTTTACAGTGCCTGGAGTCATGTTTCCGGTTTTTGTACACTTGTTATTCATGTTGACAGCGGTTACTTCTGATAGTGATTATTTGTCTTCTGTTTAGTTCAATTCATAGCAAGATACATTAATATTGCCCATAAGTGTTACATTAATTTTTAAAAATGTTTTAAAATTTTTGTCCACTCTTAGGCTTTTTTGGGATCCATTTGGGCTCATTGTTCCCATTGGGAACTTGGGCTCTTCTGAAATTTTTTTGAATTATTTTTTTGAAATGTTATAATGAATTATATTATATTATGTATCTCTGTTTCTTATCAACCTACTCACAATTGTTTACTATAGGCTTGCACTACAGTGGAAGTCCCTAACTCGGATAAAATACTCTCTATTTTTGTCTTTCCCAAGCAAGTTGGGAAAGAAAAGTACGGGACGCTCTCTCCCAAGTACAACTCCACGACTTCCGTTGCCAGTGCGCATATACCGTCTCTAAAGACTCATTCTTTTTATAATCCGCTTCGTGTCGAGATGTTTTTGCACGCTTATCAGTGTTCCACCAGCTCGATGTTTGATGATTCCTGATTCATTATACCACAGTGTATCCTTTGTATTCTCAGGAACAGTGTTTTATATTCTCTTTTCTATTATATGTCCATCATGTTTATTTATTTGCTCTCTCTCGAGTCGCGCGCGAATTTCGCGTGCCACGCGGTTCGGACTTAGATTTTTCACAATTATTGTTAATGCTTTTTTTGCAAAATTTTCTAATTGTGTTAGAGTTAGGTGTCAGCAGGGTACCACTCCTACAGTGTTTCTTCTTTCTTTTGAGAGTAGTCTTCCTGTTGTGTGGTTCCCGGTCGACCGTCTGGGGTCTTTGTTTCTGTCACCTTTCTCTCTTCTTTGGGGGTGTTCTGTTTTCTGATCTCACCTTCTCTGCTCCTCTCACCTCTATCATGCCCAGGACAATTCCTTGTGGGCAATGTCTGCTGCCAAAGCATGTGGACGATGTACATTCGTCTTGTTCCTCCTGTAATGGGTGTTCGGCCGAGCGGCCGTGTGGTGTCTGTGGAACATGGTCTTCCACCTTCTGGGCGTCAGTAAACCGTGTCGTTCGTTCTCGTGGCCGTGCCTCCCGCTCCCGCGGGAAAGGAGAACGTGGTCGTTCGGGGCCTCCCGAGCCGACTTTGTCTGGTGAGAGTTATTCCTCCTCCGTGAGGGATGTGCAGTCTTTTCCTGTGGTGGATACTGCGGGAGCCGTTGAGTGTTCTGGTGTAGAGATGCCTGGTTCCGGGACTACGGTCCCCCTCCAGTCGACATCTGAGGCTGTCACTAGGGTTGTGACTCCTCCTTCGGAGCCGAGCCGGTGTGCTCTCTCCTCTATTTCACCAGCCTCAATGACTCTCGACGTATCTACTACTGCTGCTGGTCCGTCTGCTTCATTGTCTGTTTCAGCCGGCCTCGGCTTTTCGCTGCAGGGGACTGCAGGAATGTCCGATACTATAGACGTGGGATATCGGCCTCAGCCTTCCCTGATTTCAACTCGGCGAAGTCAGAAGGGGCTGCCGGCCGAGCCCATCACTGTGGTCTCTTCGCCGTCGAGCACCACAGTTGTGTCTTTGGATTCGGATGTTTGTAGTGGAAACACTATGAACTCCGTGGCGTTTCCGTCTACTCACTCTGGTCACACGACCAGTTTTGGGGGACCAACGCCTTTTGTGCAGCCTGGACCTTCTGCCCCGCAGAGGTCTGCGGTGACTCTCAGGAGTTCTCGCAATATTGATCCTCGGGGTGCATCGTACCCCTATACACGTCTGCCTTCAGATGTTTCGGCTGCCGCCCGTCGTCCCGCGTCGGGTGTTTTGGAGGATCGTGACCCTTTGCTGGTTAAGAGGGTCAGAGGTGAAGCCACTTTGCCGGTTCGTTCCCCTGTCGAACCGGTCGGTACAGGCAGTGAGCTTAGGGAGGCCCTCTCCTTACTCACTCAGATTCTTTCTAAGAGCCTTCCTGTTGCTTCCAGCGAGGCTATGGGTGGTTTCCAGGCGCCTCCTATGGCGCCGCCTCCCGGGATTGGAAACAGGCCGGTTTCCGATTCCTCTGGTGTCCCGACACCATGGGAGGCGTCGGCTGGTTTGCCCACGATGGGCTATGTGTCTTCCGACTCTGGGGAGGAGTCCGACATGCTTGAGGTCGAGGGCCAGCAGTCTTCGGACTTGGGGGCAGCTCTTGACTTTGTGTTTGGGTTTCTGCCTGAGCTCAAACCTGCTAACCAGCCGACAGTGTCAGCCTGGCCGCGATCATCGGTCGCGTGCCAACAGCCTATGGAGCAACCTGCTTCTGGGCGCCTTCGACCGTGCCAGTCGGTACAGGTGGTTGAAGCTTTTTCAGCATTGGATGCCAAGCTGAATTCCAAGGCTTTGAAGACTTCGTTCTTCACCAGGGTTGACACCTTTTTGCCTCCTGTGCGTTATCGTTCCTACGATTCTGCCAATCCGTCAGTCTGCCAGGCTTTGACGGTTCTGGATCAGGACTCCACTTCCCTCGGGCTTTCCAAGCCCAAGTCTGCCGTCATTCCAATGACGTTTCTGGAGTCCACGTTGGGCTTATCTAGAGAGATGCTTGGCATGCTTTCTCTCTCAGATCACGTCGTCTCAGCTTTGGCTGCTTATCTGCCTCCAGATAAGTTTGACGAGGTACAGGCTCCTTTGCGTGTGCTGCCCAAGGCGCTTATGCACCTTACTCACACGCATGCCTGTAACACGGCTAATTTGGAATTAGTTCGAAGGGACGCTGTGCTGGACACAGGACGATCCCTTCCCGAGGAGCAGCGTGCTACTCTTCGATCTGCTTCTTTGGCAGGTCCGCAACTTTTCCATGGTTCCGTGTCGATGGTCCGGGATGACGTCCTACGTCATTCCAAAGATCAGCTGCTGTTTCGTCAGCTTGATCAGCCTTCTTGGGGAGGCAAGGGCCGTTCCAAGCCTAACAAGTACCCTTCTGTTTCCTCTGTGAAGCAAAAGGCTGGTCCTTCTGCCGCCGCCTCTACTTCTTACTCACGGGGTAAAGGTAGGGGTCGGCAGAATCGAGGGAAGTCTCAGGATTCTTCATTTAGCAGAGGAGGTGGTTTCGCGGGCCTCGTCGGGGCTCGAAATGAAGGTCCTCACCTCGACTCGTCCCAGGTTGGAGGAAGGATAGCAGAGTTCGCAGACCATTGGACCACCATCACATCCGATCCATGGGTGTTAGATGTTGTTCGGTCCGGGCTGCGCATATCCTTCCGACGGCACCCCACTCTGTCAAGGGTGCCTCTTCCAACCACAGTTCCTTCAGACATTTTACGTCGGGAACTTTTGTCCACGGAGATTGCCAATCTCCTGGCAAAGGGGGCGATCGAGGTCGTCAAGAACGTTTAGTCAGTGGGTTTCTATTCCCGCCTGTTCTTGGTGCCGAAGAAGGACGGCCGACTCCGACCGGTTATCGATCTGAGTATCCTGAACCAGTCTATCATTGCTCCCAAGTTCAGCATGGAGACTTTCAGGTCGGTCCGCCAATCAATTCACCAGGGAGATTTCGCAGCCAGCATCGACCTGCGAAACGCTTACTTCCACGTTCCGATGCATCGGGCGTCACGGAAGTGTCTCAGGTTCGCTTTTCTGGGGCGAGTTTACCAGTTCAAGGCCATGCCTTTCGGCCTCAACCTGGCTCCTTGGGCGTTCACCAGACTGATGTCGCATGTGATAGCATTCCATCGCACACAGTCCAGGGTGACTACTTCGGTATATCTGGACGATATCCTGCAGAGGCATTCCAATGCTGCCTTACTGGAATCGGATGTCGCCACTCTGTTGAGCTTGCTCACGTCGCTAGGATTCAGAGTCAACGAGGAGAAGTCGGACCTGGTCCCTTCTCAGTCGTTTTGTCATCTGGGGATGTCTTTCCAAACCAAAATTTGGTGGCTGTTCCCCAGGCCAAGGCTGTGATTCTCTCAGCTTTTGCTCTGACTCTGTCCCAGTCCAGGTCCGCGACCGCTCAGAGTTTTCTCCGGCTGATCGGTCTCTGCGGTTCGGTGACGGATCTCATTCCTCTAGGTCTGCTGCGTGTCAGACCTCTCCAACACTTTCTGCTCAGTCGTTGGAGGCCGAATGTAGATTCTCTGGATCAGGTGCTTCCGTTTCCGGACTCTCTGTATCCTCACCTTCTTCCCTGGACAGATGTTCAGTGGATTACGCAGGGTGTTCCACTGGACTTGCCCACGTCCGATCGCGTTCTGACGGCAGATGCCAGCGATCTCGGATGGGGTGCGACGTTGGATCCTCTCGGTCTTTCCCTACACGGGATGTGGGACCAGGATCAAGCAGCTCTACACATCAACCAGAAGGAGCTTCTTGCTCTTCTTCTGAGTTTCAGGCAGTGGATCCCTCACCTGTCGAATCGCCAGGTCCTTCTACTATCCGACAATTCGACAGTGGTTGCTTACATTCGGAACCAGGGCGGCACGCACTCGCTTCCAATGTACGAGTTAGCTTGGGATCTTCTATTGCTCGCTCAGGATGTTCATGCCGGAGTGGTTGTTCGTCACATTCCCGGTCGTCTGAACGTCCTAGCCGATTCCCTGTCCCGACAGGGCAGGGTTATTTCCACCGAGTGGATGCTTCACAGGGCAGTGTTCCAGTCGCTTTGCGATCTCTGGGGACGTCCCCACATCGACCTCTTTGCGACTCGTTGGAACCATCAGGTGGACACTTTCGTGTCCCCGTGTCCAGATCCTCTGGCTTTTGCTGTGGACGCTCTGTCACTTGATTGTCGCCTCAGCGGGTGTGGATCAATCAGCTCCGCTCGCTGATGGCGGCGGTTCCGGCACGTCTCCCGCAACGTCGCGACCTTCTTTGTCAAGGTCGCCCGAGGAGGTTTCACGTCGACCCGACTTCGTTGTGCCTTCACGCATATCTTTTGTCAGGTCCTGTCTCCATTGTAGAGGTTTTTCGAGACGAGCAGTGGAGTGCATTTCTTCTTCAAGGAGGCACTCCACTGGTTTAGCTTATGCAGCTAAATGGAAGGTCTTCTGTCAATGGTGTGCTGATCACTCTGTTGATTATGCCAATCCTTCGATTTCACAGATTGCGGAGTTTCTGGTATATCTGTTTGATTCTCGGGGTCTCCAGCCTGTTACCATCAAGGGTTACAGGTCTGTGCTTTCAGAGACTTTTTCTTATGTGGGGAAGTGTCGTATCGGCACTAATCCTTACCTCTCCAAGCTTGTTCGGCACTTTTCTTTGAAAAGTCCTCGGACTTTGCAGCTTACTCCACGATGGAATCTTTCGTGGGTGCTGCTATGCTTGGGGGGGGGGGGGGGGGGGGCGCCATTCGAACCTTTATCCCAGGTGGATATGCATTTTCTCACATATAAGGCGGCTTTTCTGATGGCATTTGCTTCGGCCAGACGGGTTAGTGAGCTTCATGCCCTCTCGGTTGACCCGGCCTTTTTTAGGAGCTCTCCCAACAGTGTTACTTTTACAACTGATTGCTCCTTTTTGGCTAAGAATCAGTTACCAGATACTACTCCTCCTCCTATCTGTATCAGGGCTCTTCCCTCTGTTGAGGGTACTCGCCCTTTGCTCTGTCCGGTCCGTGCTATTCGCATTTATCTTGATCGGACACGCTTCATACGGAAAGGCAGAAAACGTTTTTTTCTGTCTCTCATTCCGGGTCGACAGAAGATCTCTCCTCAATCCATTTCTCGATGGATTTGTCTTGCTATTCGTACGGCTTATAGTCGTTTAGCAGCTGGCGATTGTATTACCAATCGTATTTCTGCCCACGAGGTGCGGGCACTGTCTACCTCTTGGGCTTATTCTAACTCTGTCAAGTTGTCGGATGTTATGCAGGCAGCCTACGCGAGAAATGCTTCTACTTTCTCCACCTTTTATTTGCGCCAGTTGCAGGAGCAGTCGGAGGACCTTTTTGCCCTGGGTCCTCTTTCTTCTGCTCAGGCTGTTGTCTGCCATAGCCATTAGGCTTCTTGAAGGTCAGTTTCAGCCTTGTGCTCTTACTGCCCTTTTTCTGTCTGTGTGTCACACAGGCTCATATGTCTCTTTTCATTGTCCTTTACCAATGATTGCGACATTATGGTTGATAAGCCTCGGGACCTCTTCCTTCTACTTCACGGTTCCAGTGCACTGGGGTTATGTGGGGGTTGGTTATGCGATTCCCTCCAGCCTTTTGTCTATTCAGCCTGTAGTAAACAATTGTGAGTAGGTTGATAAGAAATCTAAATTTTATAGTAAATTTCCTTTCTTATTATACCTACCACAATTGTTTACATGGAGGCCCCCCCGTCTTCTTTACGGGTAAAGAATCTTTCCTCCCCGCTGATCACATAACTCTAACGTTTACGGATTCAAAAAGAATGAGTCTTTAGAGACGGTATATGCGCACTGGCAACGGAAGTCGTGGAGTTGTACTTGGGAGAGAGCGTCCCGTACTGGGTCTGTGCCGGTTGCACTCAACCCAGTTTTGGCTTATTTTTATTGGTGCTTTTGCACCACTTTTCTTTCCCAACTTGCTTGGGAAAGACAAAAATAGAGAGTATTTTATCCGAGTTAGGGACTTCCACTGTAGTGCAAGCCTGTAGTAAACAATTGTGGTAGGTATAATAAGAAAGGAAATTTACTATAAAATTTAGATTTTCAAGGGTTAGTGCGAGTACTATGACTGTTTATATTTTTTCATAATGAAAGAATATTGTTCAAATTGTAATGCGAGGAAGTCTTCCTCTGATTCTCATGTTATTGGGTTGTAGTCAATGTACTCTAATTCTTGCTCAGTGTGTGTCAATGGATGACAAACTGTTACGGTAATTTGTTAGCGGTGAGAGGACCATGCCGGTCCTTTCTCCACAGGGTCACTCTAGTTTTTCAGTCTCTTTTTCAGAGGAACAAGAACAGGGTGATGTTTCCGTGATATCTTCAAAAAGTGTGCCTCCGTCGTCGCAGTATAACAAGAGCTAGCGGCTATAGTGCTCATGATATACGTCAATTGCCTAAGCGGTCCCAAGTCGACGGTGTTGTCGTCCGCTAACTCACCCGGTGTAGCGACCATTCATTGAATGGCTCGGCAGCCGGGTTCATCCGTTGCGGTCCAAGGGAGGATTGCGGGTGATGCGAGCACTATAAACATTGAACGTGCACACCCAGCGACTACGGATCCGAGGATAGTACGGAGGAAGCCAGTCAGTCTGGTACCGAGCTCGTCCAGGTCTGCCCGAAACATAAGCGAGAGAGGCCTCCTCTCTCTTACAACAACATCTGGTACAGATGTTGTTGTATGTCAAGTTCGTTAGTCGGAGCATACGTCCACCTGCTCGGGATGCTCTGTCGCATAGACAGTCCGACGCGGCTTGTCTATTGGCTTCCTCATCCTCACGTCAGTTCACACGATCGCACCTTGGCTATGTGACCAAAGATATCTAGCCCGCTTCGCCGACCAGGGAGTCCACGTCGACCGGGTCACGCCATCCGATAGCCAAGGACACGAGGCCTTTCCAGTCGGGACATTCGCATATATGAAGTATGCAGGAATTAACGTCTCAGGAGCTTCCAGCGGCTAATTTACGTAAGACCGTGGCTCCACAGGCCTCCGTGACGGACTTGCTATAACAGATAGCTCAATTCATCGCAGCAGCCCAGCAGCTATCAGAAACTTTTTCAGTAAAGAAACTGTATGAGCAAGCTGGGTCGGTTCGCTCCCCTGCAGAGTCAGAAAGGGACGACCGAGGTTCTTATGTGGTCCAGGCAGATAAATAATAAAAGGGAATCAGCATGGCTGAAATTTTCTCTTTCCGAACAGCTTAAAGTGGCCGTAGATTCATCCGGCATCACCTTTTAGAAGTTGTTTCTCCGGACCAAAAAATGCTGCGTTATCTGATAAGTAACTGAAAGCGTCACTGGACACAGACTTTTTGGCCGGATTAGGGACACGGTCCCTCAGTTTCCGTCCAAGTCCAGAAATGTCACCGACATTAAACTTTTGTATGACCCTATATTCAAGCTAGCCTCTAAGACTGGCAAATTCAGTTTCTTATCGCCTAGCGCTATATAACTGCCTTTCATCAATGCTACGCATAAATTTGAAACAGCAGGATAAGGCGTGCAGAGAGTTACCTGATAAGTAACTTAAAGCGTCACTGGACAGTCTTTTTGGCCGGATTAGGGACACAGTCCCTCAGTTTCCGTCCAAGTCCAGAAATGTCACGGACATTAATCTTTGTATGACGCTATATTCAAGCTAGCCTCTAAGACTGGCAAATTCAGTTTCTTATTGCCTAGCGCTATATATAACTGCCTTTCATCAATGCTACGCATAAATTTGAAACGGCAGGATAAGGCATGCTGTGAGTTACCTGATAAGTAACTGAAAGCGTCACTGGACAGACTTTTCAGCCAGATTAGGGACATGGTCCCTCAGTTTCTGTCCAAGTCCAGAAATGTCACAGACATTAATCTTTGTATGATGCTATATTCAAGCTATCCTCTAAGACTGGCAAATTCAGTTTCTTAGCGCCTAGCACTATATAATTGCCTTTCATCAATGCTAGACATAAATTGAAACGGCAGGATAAGGCATTCCGAGAGTTCCTCTGCATTTGGACGACCAGGCTGAAGGCCTGGAATGGTCATTGACGGCGTCCATGTCTATTTACTCCAGTATACTGGAGATGACAATCGCGTCTAATAGAATTTAGACGCATTATCTTATGCAGATCACCTTACCAGAGCGTTATCATTACGTCTCGAAGGGAAAGAATTCCAGGTCGTTATAACTTCCTTAAGAGTTCTTCCGAGGGCTATAGCATATTACGTATAACTCCGCCCTTCAGTGGCAGTATGGAGTTAGTCAGACGTGATGCTGCCCTGGCTTCATCCACAAGAGTGGATAGTAAGGTGAAAAACTCTCTTCTAGTCGCTCCGGTCTCAGGAGAGCTTCTCTTCGACGTTAAGCTTTCTATAATCTATAATCAGATTACTAAGAAAGCTTTGGATTCTCTACTTTTAATTCCACTTTCAAAAAGCGGACTTAGCAGGGAGGAGTAAGGCAGGCACTTCGGGGCGAATACGTCCAAAGGAAGTTCCTACAGAGGATCTAAGAAAGCTTCTACATCTTACTCCGGAGACCGTCAGAGTAGCGACTCACATAGGGGTTGTAATGCTGGCCGAGAGTACCGGTCAGATGCCCCTAGGTCAACTGGGCGAAGTGCAGGTTGTGGAGGATGTGGTTTCTCCTCCCACAATTCTCGCACGGCCAGGAGGTGATGGTATAAACCTCTATTGCGTTCCAGTGGACGGAAGGCTGTCGAGATTCTTAACCATTGGTTGTTGATTATGAACGATCCATGGGTACATGGGGTTATTTCCGAAGGTCTAAAATGTCCTTCAAGGAAAAACCTCCGTTATCTCGAAGTTTACTCTGGTCTCAGCTTCCGTTAAATGTTCAGAAGAGAGATTCGCTTCTATCAGAAGTTCAATCTCTTCTGGACAAGAACGCTAGAGATGTTGTAGAAAACCAGGAATCTCCATTTTTCTGCAGTCACCTGTTACTGGTTCCCAGATCAGACGGCTCGTTTCGTCCAGTTATACATCTGAGCTCATTCGTCTGTGGTAATGTCGGCCTACTTGGATGACATTCTTCAGGGTTACGGCAGCAAGTTAACGCTTCAGAATGATGTTCAGAGTCTGCTTCATTTGCTTCGACATCTCAGTTTCATAGTAAACGAAAAGAAGTCGGATCTAGTGCCGTCCAAATCATTCACCCACGTGGGAATGAGCTTAGAGACGCACAACAATCTCGTTCGTCTGCTGTTAACCTGAGCAATATTAGTCAGTTGTTACACTCGCTTTTGTCTTCACTCAGAAGTAGTTACAGCTAGAGAATTCATGAGACTGACACGTTTGTGCGGAGTCACCACAGATCTAATTCCGATGGAGCGGCTACGTACTTGGCCACTCCAAGTCTTTCTGCCTCACGATTGGAGTGTGAAGATTCATGCGCTCGATATGAACGTCGTCTTTTCGAATCAAGTGAAACAGGAGATTCAGACTTGGGGCAGACATTCAGTGGTTAACTCCGGGATTTCCACTACAATCGCTGGATCCGAGTTTTACGATTATGACGGATGCTAGTCAAACAGGTTGGGGCATTACATTGAGCCCAACAGATTCGAAGTGCCAGGGTGTTTGGGATCCGCAGTTCCTAACAAGCACATAAACATCAGGAAATGATGTCAATTTGGCTTGCGCTATGTCATTGGATGAAACATTAGTCGGAATTCACATGTGAAAACTCTGTCCGACAATTCGACGGTTGTAGCGTATATTCGGAACCAGGGAGGCACTCATTCCATTCCATTATTCAACTTAATGGAAGGAATCCTTCTGTTTGTCCTAGAGCATCAAGTTCTCCTATCGTTCCGTCATATTCCCGGTCGTCTGAACGTTTTGGCTGACTCCCTTTCTTGGAGGGGTCACTTGTTGCCATCAGAATGGACTCTCAGCAAACGAGTATTCAATCAGTTTTGCTACCAGTGGGAGTGTCCAATGATAGACTTATTTGCGACACATCTCAACAATTAGTTGCAGACGTATGTATTGCCCTGTCTAGATCCCTGAGCGTTTGCAGATGCTCTCTCGATCCCTTGAGATGGAATGATAGGCTGCGCGTATCCTCCAACGCCATTGATTCAGCAGATATTGCTCAAGAATAAGCAATCTCACTGCAAAATTCTGTTGGTAGCATCTCGGTCACTCCAGAGACCATCGATAATTTACTCAGATGTCTGTTGTGGGACATGCCGCGGAGTTTCTTCCACGGGAGGATCGTCTTTCGCAGAGGAAATCGCGCACACTGCATCACAACTCGCAAGGTTTCAAACCTTCACGTATTTCCATTGTGCAGTCCTTCTTGCATGGCAAGCAATTTACAGGACGAGCAGAGGACGCAATTTCTAAAGGTAGGAGGACCTCCTCTTCGCTTAATTATGCTGCTAAGTGGAAGGTTTTCTCACAGTGATGTAGAGATGATTCTGTTATTACTATGCACATCATGATAGTTTACAGATTGGATCTAATGTCTCTTTATCTAAGTTAGTGAAAAACTTTTCGATAAATAGACCTAGAACCCTTAGTTGAATTCCAAAGTGGAATTTAGCTTGGGTTCTTCTTAAGCTAAGAAGTGCCATATGAGCCTCTTGACATGGTGGACTTCAAATTCTTATCTTATAAGACAGCTTTTCTCTTGGCCTTCTCTTTGGCTAGAAGAGTTAGTGAGCATCATGCACTATCTGTTGATAGTATCACTATCGTAGTGTAGGTAATACTATTTTCTTGACTACTAATGTTGGTTTTTTGGCTGAGAATCAGGCTCCTAATAAGTATCCGGAATCTATTGTTATTAATGCTTTTCCATCTTCAGACAGGCATAGGCCTTTACTCTGTCCTGTTAGAGCAATACGTATTTAGAAATGTAAATTTGAGTATCAGAAAGGGAGGTAAACGTTTCTTTCTGTCTCTGCTGCCTAATAGGAGGGACATTACGGTCCATTCTATTGCAATGTGGATTCAATTAACAATCCATACTGCTTATGAACAATTATCTTAGAAAGATTGAGTCCATTTCTGGAGACCTGCATTGTTTAGGTCCGTTATCTGTTGCTCAGAATGTCCACTAAACAGTTCCAACTATAGTTATGCAGGCTTTCTGTTCCGTCAGTGATTCTGTCCTTCTGCCCTCTTCGCTCTGGGGTATTTGACCCAGGGCAAGGGGAAGGGGGGGGGGGGGGATGGTGTTCCCTTAGATCACCTGCTTTATAGTGAAAAGAAAGGGAATACCTCCTCTGGAGTCAGTAATTCCGAGTCGGTGCCAGGATGGTTTTAAAGTGTAAAGCTAATATTTAACTAATTCATGTAATATTTTTAAAGTGTAGCTCGCTGTGAGCATTTGTATATGTCACGTGTCATACGAGCGTTAAAATACAATTCTCCGACACTTTTAATGAGTATAAAGAGTCTCATTTTCTGGACTTCTTTTATTTATTAGCTTTCCTTTAAAAATAATTAGTTTAACGGGTTATACTGGATGTTAATAGAGATCATTGATGTTATTGTGCTCAATTACAGAGTGGTATTGGGTCTTTCTTTTTTGATGCAAATAAGAAAGATACATGTAAAGCCTGTTTATCTTTTTCTCCTTGAGGAGATAATTCTGTTTACATGTAATTGAGCCTATTGGATTTTCCTTTATGTCCTAGGCCCTCCAGCCTTTTTTCTATTCAGCTAAGTCTGGGTCATTGGTACAGTACAAAAATGTTAAAAAAATTATAGTAATTTATATATTTTTTATACTCACCAATGACCCAGACGGGGATGGCCCTCCCATGAGTTGGGAACTCATACCTCCCCACTGATTTCATAACGCTTACCAGGCACTGGTTATAAGAATGACTTTTGATGCCAATTTCGAGACTACCTTGACACTGTGCATGCGCAGTGGATAAAAGTATGGAGGACCACATAGGACATTGAAATTTTGGATTTTGATGCAAATTTGGGGGATTGGGGGCAAAATTTGTGTTTGGCCCTAGAATTTAAGGAGTTAGCACCAGCTAAGTCTGGGTCATTGGTAAGTATAAAAAATATATAAATTACTATAATTTTTTTAATTTTTCGGGAGTAAAATATTTTTGAACAAATCAGAAATGGGTTTTCGTTAGCAGTATTTACAGATATTCATACAGGAATCAGAACATTTTTAAAAGAAACCAGAAATGGCATATATGTGGCCAGTATTCAAAGGGTTTGATATACGAATCAGAAATGGACATTTTTGTCTCTGCCCACTAATTTGTGTGATGAAATACATTCATAAACTTTAGAAATGCATTAAGGTGTAATAAAATGCATTTCCCAGTGTTTCTGAATAATGCCCCCATATTAAGATCTTCAGAGGGTTAAAAATATTCCCTTTAAATACCCCATTTTAATCCTTTAAATGGGGGCGCAGTGGCTCAGTTGGCAGAGGTGCAGGCTGCAAGACGTGAGGTCCTCACTCTGTCCTTGGGCAAGACACTTCACCCCATAGCCCACGTGGGTGCATGGTGGCGCTGTGTACTAAAGCATACTGCACATCGATGGTGCACCCGTCTTCAACCAATGCTAACAATCCTGCTTGTGATGAGTTATTATGTGGGGGGGGTCTGACAGTTGCTCGTTGTTGCCTGGTGGTTCTTCCCGGGTACTCCGACTTCCTCAACCTGAAAAACCTGTCATGGTCATGATTAGCCACTGTGCAGAAATATGTGACATTAAACACCAATAAATAAATAATCCTTTAAAAAATGAGCTCAATCCAATAAAGGGTCTTAAGCTATGTTTTTCAAGCAAAAATGGAAAGGTAATTAAAACTGAATAGACGTTTCTGTAAATAATGTTGACCAGTTTTTGCCGTTATGTTGGCTAAAGGGTTAAGAATCCCTTACTTTGGAAGGCACACTGAAAGGGTGTCCCATTCCACATAGAATTAAATGTTAAGAAAATAAAGCGAAAAACATTAAGTTTCTCAACTGAGAGTACCTGCTTTTGCACTCCGGAGGGATGGAACGGCACAAATCAGAGACATTCTCTTAATGGCACTTTGGTACCAAAGGTTTCTGCACTCTCGGTGAGACCGAGCCGAGCACAGTGAAAGACTGTAGAACTCCTCTAACAAATGAGTTTTGAACAGTCATAGCACTAACACAGTTAACAGTACAGTCGACCATGTCAGCATTGCATTGTTACCGGCACCCTGACAGTTTTGTGATAGGTTTCAACAATTAGTCGGTGCAGTTTTATGGAAAGGGTTAACTTTATTCTGCCTGAAATAAAATATGTGCAATCCACATTAAAGTCTTGAGAGGGTTAAAAGCATTGAACCGAATAAGATAGGTTTCAACAAATTTTACAATTATTCAGTGCAGTTTTATGGAAAGGGTTATCTTTATTCTGCCTGAAATAAAATATGTGCAATCCACATTGAAGTCTTGAGAGGATTAAAAGCATTGAACTGAATAAGATAGGTTTCAACAAATTTTGCAATTATTCAGTGCAGTTTTATGGAAAGGGTTAACTTTATTCTGCCTGAAACCAAATATGTGCAATCCACATTGAAGTCTTGATTTGGTTAAAAGCATTGAACTGAATAATTTATAATTTATTTCCTTGCAAGACAAAGGGTTTCTCTCATTGAGACCGAGCTGAGTGCAGTGAAAGACCATAGAACTCCTCAAACAAAATGAGTTTTAAACAGTCATAGCACTAACACAGTTAACAGTACAGTCGACCATGTCAGTATTGATAGGTTTAAACAATTATTCAGTGCAGTTTTATGGAAAGGGTTAACTTTATTCTGCCTGAAATAAAATATGTGCAATCAACATTGAAGTCTTGAGAGGGTTAAAAGCATTGAACTGAATAATTTATAATTTATTTCCTTGCAAGGCAAAGGGTTTCTCTCAACTTCGTTCCAGGAACTTACATCCCATTATCATAACAAGGTTACATTTCATTTTTTGACAGCTACTCCACTAATGTTTATTTTATCTCCAGTGTGAATAACAGAGCATCCTATTGCTTGGGGAGAATTTACTGTATCATGAAATTGGAGGCTGTGAAAACCCTGGGGCCGACTGGGCCATACTCAGTGGCTCTTGTGACCTGAAAAATATAGGTGGCCGCGAACTTCTGACTGCCTATCAGTATGTCAAAAAACAGCGAGATAGGACGATTCCTTTTTGAGTTCTTTGCAGACAAGGAAGAACATAGAAGACAGGAGAGTAATAAGAGGAAGAAGAAGAAGAAAAAAAGAAAGAAAAAGAAACCGTACAAAAACAATAGTCTGTGTGTTTCACACAGACTAATAAAACGTATATGACATTGTGACAAAATAAATGTACATAGAGGACACAATTGTGGAGAAAAAAAATAAATAAAAGTTATACATGTACAAACATACAGACACACACAAAACTAAGTCATGTAGGGTAAAATCCTCCTCCCTCTCCTACAAAAAATTGTGTCGTTCATGGTTTCTGAATACCCTAACTCTTTCCCTAAAAGTGATGACTGCAGTTGATTTTGTATTTGCCTCAATGCAGTGGATTTGAAATTTAGCATTACCCATGGTGAGAGTGTTCGTCTTTGTAACAGAAGGTATATTCTTTTAAAAAAAATATTTAAAGTATTTAAAATAAATTTCATGTTCACATAAGAAGCTAGGTCATTCATGGTTTCTGAATGTCCAAATTGAATTGAAAAGCGTAGTTAAAAACGTTTTTGACATCCTTCGTAAATTAAGCGTCATTAACAATTTTAGTTAATTTATTTCTAAGGTAAATGACAAAATATTTCATTTGTCTCCCTTACCTCCTGCACTGGGTGATAATACTCTGTTCAGAAAAATTTCTGCCAACCATCTTACATTGACACATGTGATTGGTGCTATAAGGCCTGCCATTCTTATCCATCCTAATATGTGCGATTTCTATCGTAGCCTTATTACATTTAACCCCATTCCAACACAAGTTTCAGAGAAAAACTTTCAATGCAAATTGTGGGGCGAATTTCAATGCAACCAATTTTTCAGTGGAACAGAGCATAACCGTAAGCAATTTCAACGTTTTTATGGATGAACTATCTCCTGCACATTTTTTTGGTTTTGAAACGGTGGTTAACTTTAATAAATTCTAATTAACTTGCGTGTCTTGTGTGATTCATTGTTTTTGCTGACACTTTTGTTTTTAAATAGCACTTCAGTCAGTGCGTATACAAAACGTACCTCCATGTGCTTTTGTGCAATAGATAAATATATACACGCAATGTATGATAAGGGGTTCGGAGACGATTTTAGCGTAGAATGTTGCATTAAAACTCTTATAAATTTCATATAACTATCTTACTACTAGCACATCTGGGTTTACACGTATGTGCATACATTCAGGCAAACTTTAATTTAGTACAACTGCAGATGATTGTTTTCGCCGATTTCTTGCAGACGATCTCGCATCCAGTAACTTTTTAAGCTTCGGTTAAATTTTTATGCTTCGACTCTATATGTCCAATTATGTACCTCATATTTACGTGTTCGGAAGCTATTTCTCTTTTGCAAATACTGCAGGCACAAAATTTTGAGTTCGGGTCATTTTGATTATTGTACACGGGACTCTGATCTTTAGTCACCATTTTAACTCAAGAAAACTTGTAACTCTCACGTGGTGCACACGGTTGGTTACCAAGGTCTACTTTTGCCTCTGTAATCAGTTGATATCCATTCGTGGCGCTTGGTGCCTTCACCCCCCCCCCCCCCCCCCCCACACACACACACACACACCCGATCGTGGATGATATGGGTTAGTTCTAAGAAATAACACCTGCATTTTCAAATTAGCTCGACCATTGTTCCAGGATACATAGATTATGTGTTGTATTAATGATTAATTAAAAAAAACGTAACATCGCTTGTATGACTGCAATCGCTTGTATGACTGCAATTTCGGTGCAACTCACGTTTTTTTTTTCACAACCGAAACCGAGTTGTGGCCTTGGTTACCTGCCAGTCTCTAGTTTTTGACCTATCTACATACGCATACGCCAACTCCGTTATTCGTTAAGAAGTGTGCAATTATTACCGGAATCGCCACTATAGCCTCAGCTTCTGAAGTGGCATTAAGCACCTATTTTATTAATAATAATTAATATCTGGGTGCCTGTTCGACGAATATATATTGTTAATTGGTACCGCTTTTACTGATTCCAGAGCGCTCTCCTCTTTGTTTTTGAAGAAGATTCCTTCAAAAAAGGGGGAGGGGGGATTTCTTAAAATCTCCGGCTTGATAGCATGTAACTATGAGTGAAGCTGTTTTGTCTGTATATTATATCGAATCCTGGATACAGCTTGTTTTATTATTGTATTTGGCGTGGTTTGTGGGGGTTAACCTCTCACTCTCGAATACGCCATCCTAATTTATGGGGCTTAGTTCGAACTAGCCTTTAAAATTGGGAACTTGTTACACCCAATTAGCATAGTCATTCATGCTAAAAATAAGGAATTACTGGAATTTGACTCCTTATTTGTGATATGCCTTCTCTATTATTGTATAGAGAGACATACATGTAATTCCTTTTAAATTTAATTTTCCTTTCACCTTGGATTGCAGGCTTAGGAACTATGTTGGTCTACTAATTTTGAAGTCCTAGGCCCTCTGCCTTTTTACGATTCATCTAGTCTGGGCCATTGGTTTATAGTATAAAAATATGAAAAATTTAAAGTAATTTGTATATTTTTTATACTTTCCAATGGCCCAGACTGGTATGGCCCGCCCATGAGTGGGCACTCATAAATCCCCGCTGAATTATCATGTAGTAAGCTCTTCTACAAAGAATGATGTTGGTGCCAGTTTCGGTCACTTCCTGATAACTGTGCATATGCGGAGGGTAAAAGTATGGAGGACCAGAGAGGACTTTAATTTTCGGTTTTGCAAGCAAATTTTGGGGATGGGGGGGAGGGGGGGGTTCAAAATTTGTCTTTGGCCCTTAATAACAGTTAGTTTGCACCAGGTAGTCTGGGCCATTGGTAAGTATAAAAAATATACAAATTACTTTGAATTTTTCATTTTTATACCCCCACAAAACGAAGTTTTAGGGGGGTATATAGGAGTAAACTTGTGCATCGGGCTGTCGTCGTCGGTCCGTTGCACATGTAAACTTGTGGAGCGAACTACTTCCACAGTTTTAGCCACATTTTAATGAAACTTCACAAAAATGATCAACATGATGAGGAGCAGTGTGTGACATAATTCTTTCCCTGATTGGATTCAAGATGGCCGACTGGTTGCCATATTGTATTTTTTTATGTAACCTTGTGGAGCGAACTACTTCCACAGTTTTAGCCGCATTTTCATGAAACTTCACAAAAATGATCAACATGATGAGGGGAAGTGCGTGATATAATTTTTTTCCCACTCGGTTTCAAGATGGCCGACTGGCCGACACATTGGATTTTTTCTTTACTTAAAAAAATTGAATGCCTCTTTTTAGTCACCCACACTAAGTGGCATGCCACAGTTGGGGTATAGCGGGTGACAGACCATCTCTAATTCTTCCGGATTTTTCTCTACTTACTATCTTACTACACACAATCCAGCTGCACTCATTCATTTTACAATACACCTTAAATATCACTTGATTTTTTGTTTGTTGTTACAAAAATGATTTATTTGATTGAACATTTCTTTTTTCTTTATGCAATATTGACCCCTAACTGTTTGATGGTCGCCATCTCACCAAATGTGAGTGACAACAGCTGGTTATCAGTCATGTTACAATGCCACGTATGTACTTACTACCCTAAACACCATTAAATTCCCCCCTACCCAACCCCGCCAATATGAGAAATAATCTTTAATAATCTTCTTCAGAATCATCAGTCAGAATACTTTGAAATTTGGTGTACAGCATCATTAGGGAGGTCAGATCTAAATTTGTTCAAACCAAGGTCCTGGGTTAATATTTTGGCTCCCTTTTGGATCCCAAATTTAACACAGTTCTATATGAAAAATAATCTTTAAAAATCTGCTTCTTGAGATACACCACACAGAATCTTTTGATATTTGGTATACAGCATCCTAAGAGGGGTTAGATTAAATTTGTTCAAATAAAGTCCCTGGTTTGGTATTTGTGTTCCCTATGGTGGGTGGGGGGGGGGGAGGCACATTTTATCTTTGTACTATATTGGGAATATTCTCAAAATCTTCTTCTACAGAACCACTTGTCAGAATCTTTTGATATATGGTATACAGCATCCTCACAGGGGTTGGATTCAAGTTTGTTCAAATCAAGTCTCTTGGTTCATATTTGGGCTTTATATGGGAGTCTGAATTTCAGCTTAGTGCAATATGGTGAATAATCTTTAAACATGTTCTTCTTCAGATCCTTCAGCCACACTCTTTTGATATTTGGTATTCAGCATCCCTAGAGAGGTCAGATCTAAGTTTGTTCAAACCAGGTCCCTGTGTTAATATTTAAACACCCAATTGGAGCCCGAATTTTAACTTAGTCCAATATGAGGAATAATATTTAAAACTCATCTTCTCCAGAATCACTAGTCAGAATCTTTTAATTTATGATATACAGAATCCTTCTTGGGGTTGGTTTCAAGTTTGTTCAGGACAAGACCATTGGTTAATAATAGGACTATCTTTGAGAGCCACAATTTACCTTCATGCAATATGTGGAATAATCTTTAAAAAGATCTTCTTCAGATCCACTAGTCAGAATCTTTTGATGTTTGATTTACAGCATCCTTATGGAGGCCTGATTCAAGCTTCTTGAAATCAAGTCCCTCAATTAATGTTTGGGCTCCTTACTGAGCCTGAATTTTAACTTGGTGCAGAATCCTGGTGATGGGGTGGGGGGGGGGGGGGGTTGGTGATGGGTTAGTCAGTTCAAGTTTGTTCAAGATAAGTCCCCAGGTTGCTAGTTGGGCTCTCTATTAACCATTACTGGCAATCTGGGCATTATTTGTGTGGTATCGTCTCAATACCAGAAAAGATCATCTTATTTGGACAACAGAGTATAGTTACATGATTTCATTCCTCTGTAATATTCACTAGCCATAGATGCTAAGTAACTTCTTCTTTAAATATGGGACCTCTTCTTCCTGTAGCCATAGATTCTGAATGAGACAATAAATCCTTCTTTGAACAACTTTCTCGTGTGAGTGCTTTAGGCCCTTGTGTTTCTGCCTATTTAATGTATATTAGTGTCAGGATAGTTAACTCTGGTATTGTTTTTTCCATTCTTCAACATTAATTGTATTTCATCCCATAGGATAGTGGTACATACACTGTCATACAAATTCGTCGATGATTCCGCAAATAAAAATAACCAACCATTTAGATGAGAATTAGATGATGTCACGTTTGTTTCAAAGAGGGTCATAAGATATGTTTTTTGAAGGAAAACATTTTTTAAAAATCTATTCATTTTAGAAAAAAAATATTGCAGCTGTTTTCTTCAGGTCATGAAGGGTAAAAGATTAAATGATACATCATATTCCAAAAAATACAAGAATTCCATATTTCAGGTGTTGATTATTATGAAACAAATGAACTCATGCCACATTAGTCCATACGTGAACTTTATTTTTATATTTTTCAGAGGAAGCAAGCAAAGTGAATCCATTTCCATGCCCATGTTCATATCGAACTGCCTTATCTCATTATTTGGACATTACAAGCTTACCTCGCACTAATGTTCTTCGTGAATTGAGTGAATATGCTCAGGATACAAAGGATAAAGAATTTCTGTTGAATCTAACATCCACAAGTGAGGAAGGAAAGGTAGTGCTGAGAGTCATTTAACAATGTGAAATTAGAATGTATTTGTTTCTTAATATGCATCTTAGACGACACTTTACAGGGTTCATTGCAGTCCTTGAAAAAATAGTCATTACAATTAAAAATGTGTTTTCCAAGGCCTTGAAAGTACTTGAAATTTGAGCATCAGCTTTGAAAGTTCTTGATTTTTTAAAATAAATGCTCTACAATTTTAATTTCTGTGGCACAGCATTTAATGCCCCACTGATCTTTAGGGTTCCCTCAGTTGAGACGTAGTTTGCTTGAATTATACAGATTTTAATGGCATGAGTGGATGCTCACTGCTAAAAAAGTTCCCTACTCAATTTCCATGGATTAACCCTTTATCCAGTGTAATGGCTAAAACCTGCCAGTGCTATTCTAAAAAATCGCCAATTAATTTTCATTATTTTTTTCATTTTTTGTCTCAAAAACAAAAGTTATGACACCTCATTGGAACGAGCTCGTCGCACTGGTTCCAATGAGGGGTCAAGCTATGTTTTTGAGACAAAAAATGAAAAAAAGATTTATTCAAGAATTTTTTTTACAGGTGTCGTCTGCTTTTCATGTTAAGTAAAGGGTTAAATCTGTATTTATTGGTAAGAGAAGAAATCTCTGACAGGCCTTCAAAATCAAAAAAGAACCTCTGCTTCTCAGACTTGTCTGTAGGTCAACTTTGCTGTGCATGCTATTTCTTGATTATCTCTGCAACTTTTGAAAACAAATTGTCACCTGATGAACTGGTAGATTACATTTTCGGATCAGGATGTGTTCAGTTGGATTTGTTTTGTTACAGTTTATTGTATCACTTGTTTTATTACAGTGTATTGGAGAGTGCTTAAGGCATTCTCCAATAAACACAAGATGAAGCACATCTACATAATATGAAGGCTGTCTATTGTAGTACTAGCACTTTTTTGCAGGACCTAAATATGGACTAATTGCACTCAAAAATTAACAGGATCATGTTATATGAATCCTCTAATTTGTTAAAAAAGGATAAAAAGATTCATGTAATGTAAGTTTTGTCATCCTATTTTGTAGGTAATGAAGACTTTAAACATAAAACAAACCTAGTACATTTTGTATGTGATGCTCTGGGGGCATTAATAATAAAAGAAGACTTGCCTGCCCATAAACATTTTGAAAGAAATGGCCTATGGAACAGAGGCTCTATCTTACATGACCTTAACCAATATTTAATATTTCATGTCCTTAGAAATTTTGAGAGACTATATCATATCCTCCATGCCTCAAGAATGCAAGTGTATTTTAAGTTCTTTTAAATGTACAAGAACTGGTGTGCATGGACTGCATGTATTCTGCTAATACCTCTCTCTGGCCATGTTTGTTAGTCACACTGAAAGATTGAAAAATAAGGAAGTATTTAGTATGGTCATTTCATTAATTTGAATATAATTCCTGAGCAATGTCCAACACGATATATGATGGCTTAATATATAATGAAAAAGCAAATAATTGGTAAATTTCCGTATGGTAGAAAATATTTAATTTTGAAATGTTCTTTGCTGACAATTTGTTCACACAGCCCATTACTTAGTAAAATGTCTAATCCATCAAGCCAAGTACACAGAAATTTCTGTTCAGATTTGATATTTTTAATGTTTACATCCAAAACATAGCTTGCAACTCCTTCCCAGAAGATGCTTGAGAAGATTGTTCCATTATTGGATTATAAAAGCTTTATTTTGGAAGTATTAAACAATGAAATTATTTATTTAGTAAATATATTTGTGATTGTCATTACTTAGTTATGTTAGAGAAAGGGTTAACAGGAGTTATTTTGCATTCTTTTATAAATATTTATTTAATTGGTTACTCCTCCGAAACAAAACTTTCAGCACATTGAGTTGCATTTTACAATGTATTCCAGAGGGCTAAATGATATAGTGGTGAATTTTAGAACAAATAATTGGTATGAACTGAATACAGTTTTAAATTATAATAAGCATTATTTGTGGGTAATGTAAACGGTGCCAAAATAAATTATTCTTTGATTGCAACAAGGTGCTATCTGCAATGCTAATGCATTGCAGATGGCACCTTGTTGCACTCAAGAATAAAAATATCTGAATATTAAGACAGACCACAACATAGTTGAAGTATGGAGGACAGAAATCAACAGTTGTAGTTTCACAAGTGTTTCATGAGCACTGACTGCATGAGTGAAATATAGAAAAAACTCCCGACAAGAGGTGCTTATTTCTTTCCCCACATACTCTATCTGATCTGTGTTGTGTATTAATACCATGATTAAACTTGAATTAAGTAAAAGAAGCTTAGATTTTTAAAGAAACATATCCAAGCCTGGAAATAAGCAATCTGTCATCTGTAGAATGAGGTCCCCAGAGGGTGAATTTGCTGATGCTATTCCATACAGTGGGCCAATTTATCCTCTTGGTACCTCTTTCTGTTTACGCTTGAGACCATGATTCAGATTGAGGTTCACAGAGGGTAAATTTAATGATGCTCTCCTGCTATGCAGGGTGGAATCACCAAATCACCCTCTGGAGACCTCATTCTGCAGATGACCTGCTTATTTCCAGGCCTGAACATATCACCTTTAGCATTCTGTTTACTTCCTTGCCTGACACTGTTGTTTTGTGTTAAAGCATAAAGTAGCGTCTGTGTGTCATCAATGGTAGAATATAATGGCCAATTAGATGCATTCTTACATGTTGTAGGCTTGATTCTACACATGGTTTTTTTCACATATTTTTTATTCTTTCAGCTTACATTGAATACACACAACAATTGTATAAATTACAGGTCTATTCGTGGAAGGCAATATTCTCAGGGTTCCTGCAGTCTTGGAAAATTTTTGATAAAAAGTTTTAAATTTAAAGTATGTGCTTTGAGATTTCTTGAGAACAGCAAATATCAGGAAATATTTCTGATGATTGTAAGGACAGATGCACCAAATCACTGTGTGGGTGTTCGTGCAAGAAACCTTGAAAAGACTAGAATCTTGTTTTTTTTCTATTCCTGAAAAGTTTTAAATTTACATTGAAAAGATATCAACAGTCTTGAATGTTTCCCCCAATAACCCTGATTTGAATATTAAATTGGCATTCAAATATCTGTTCCTACTTCTCATTGAACAACTGCCCATTATGGCCATGACCTGTTTTTTGCAACAGCATGCAACAATATTATTGCCCTCTTATTGTTCTTGATTCAAACCATGGGAAATTTTTGTGAATTAATTTTGACTCTCGAAGTCTCAACCAATATTACCCTGGTTGTCCAGAATTCAACTGTGTGACTTTAAATTAATTTGTTTGTGGGATATGTCCTGTTGGTGTACCACACCAATAAATTAACTTTCAGCTGTACTGTCCAAATTTGCACTTGACATATATATATCAGAAGTTTATAAACAAATCCTTGTGCTGGCTGGTAGTTGCAAGAAAAAATCATCAAAGTTCAAAAAGAATACAACAAAATTATTAAATTTATTCCTGCTTGAGCTTTCACCGCTCACTCTGCAGATCTTCAGGTATTTTTCATGCCTGAAGATCCGCAGAGTGAGCGGTGAAAGTGCTAGCAGGATATATTCATACATACTCTAACATAACAAGACCACCTTTGACATACAAAAAGGAATATGTGAATACTCTGAATGAATATTCAGACCCTAAAATCTTCATATTTGTCTCAGTTCCACAGGTAAATACATGTACAAACATAGAATGGAACTTTTAATTAAAGGTGCATCAAACTAGTGAAATTATAGTTGTGGGTGTGTGTAACATGTGAAGGGAGTAACTCAAAATATATGTGAACTTTTTCTTTTTTAGCAACTTTATAGAGAATGGATTGTCAAGGACCATCGTAGTATTACTGCTGTACTGAATGATATACCATCATTAAAACCACCAGTTGATCATTTATGCGAATTGTTACCTAGGTTACAAGCTAGGTATTATTCTATATCTTCATCTCCCAAAGTAAGTATTCCATCTATGGGGATTAATTACCTTTACCACTGCTGTTGAATTTGAATATTTTTGTTCATGGCTTCACTCATAAAGTGCTGCTGACAACTTTTTTGCCTTGTACTTTGGCACTTGGTTAACTCGTTGAGATTTAACCTTGCTTCTTTTAACTTTAAACTGCTGAGTGTATTTTAAAAATAATTTTCATCAAATCTAAGCATGACTGCTGCTGAAAAAATTTATGAAACTAGAACTCAAGAAATCATTGGTGAAAATGTGCAATTCATTTTGCACCCAGTTTATACTTAACTGGTTGAGTGCTAGAAGCCACTATCAGGGCTTTCAATAAATGAGGCTACCAGAGCAAACTCCAATATTTTCCTTGCTTGTTATCTCACCTGACTGCAAGTCAGTGGGAGCTATTGCCATCACTTGGCGTCTGTCATCCGTTAACTTTTGCAAACTTGACTTCTTCTTCACAACCACTAGGCCAAATTCAAACGTATATTGCACAGACCATCTATGGAGTATACCCTTTCTATTTTGTTCAAATGAAGCAGCTGCCATATTCGGGCTCTGGTTAATGCCCCAAAAGCTTAAAAATATTTAGAAATCCTCTTCTAACGAACCACCAGAGGGAATGCCTTGATATTTGGTATGGAACATCCTTTGGTGTTGAAGATTAAAGTTAGTTCAAGGAAAGTTGGTAGGTCAATATTTGGGCTCTTTGTGGGGGCATATCCATTTTGGACACTGCCCAAAATTTCTAATTCAAGAACCGGTGGGCCAATTTCAACCACATTTGGCATGTAGTATAAGTGGGTCCTAAGTAATTGATTGTTGCCCCAAAACATTTTTTTTTACAGCCCGTGGCAACCCCCGGGGCTGAAAACAAAAAAACTTCAAAAGCCCATATTTCCCAATCCACACAGAACAGAGAACTGTTATTTAGTATGAAGCATCCTTAGGACAAGTAGAATGGATTGGTTAAAAAACATTGTCATCGGTTCTATCAGGGTGCCCGGTAGAGTGCATTGAAAAAATCATGAGTCAGCATTTTTGCAGTAATTTATCCTGGAGGAATATCTCTTACACTAAGAATCTAGAATAACATATTGCTCTTATCAAAAAGCTACCTATCAAACACACTTGGTAATCTTTCAATGCTGTGCTCATATGTTTTTTTCTGGTTCTTTGGAGAAAAATTGATTTGATTTCTGTATGAATATCTTTAATTTAACCCTCTCATGACTTCAGTATGTTTTCCAAAGATTTTATTTCATGTTGAACCCTTTCAATGCTGTGCACATATGTTTTTTTCTTGTTCCTTGGAAAAAAAATTGATCTGTATGAATGTCTTTAATTTAACCCTCTCAAGACTTCAATGTGAATTTTAAAGATTTTATTAATGCCTTGATCAAACCATTTCAATGTTTTGCACATATGTTTTTCTGGTTTCTTGGAAAAAATTTCTCAGATTCCTGTAAGAATATCTTTAATTTAACCCTCTCAAGACTTCAGTGTGGGTTCCAAAGATTTTATTTTGTGTAATATTGTTAATGAAAACCTATTTCTGATTTCTTTAAAAATATTTTACCCCCCAAAATCAGCCTCCAAATAATTTCTTTCTGTTTTGTTTATTTTTGATGCTTTAACCATTTTCACACAGGCTTGAATTTACTAGTGGCAGTAAAATTCTGTTTCTCTAGTTTGAAATCTTTCTTATTCTTTAAAACCACTGGGCCAAATTCATTCATTTATGGCACAGACCATCTTTGGTGTAAACCTTTTCTCCTTTGTTCAGATGAAGCTGCTGCTATCTTCAGGCTGGTGGATTTACTCTTCTGATTCCCACCCCCACCACCTTCCCAAATTTCTATATCCCTTGGGGTGGGGTCATTGCTCCATAAGCCTAAAATGCTTTTGAAATCCTCTTTTTATAAGCCACTTGCAATAATCCTTAGATTTCTTGTTTGGAACTTATTAGTGATGCAGATTCACTTTTATTTTTCAAATAAACTCAATAAGTCAAAATTTGGGCTCCAAAATTTTGGGCTACAATCAAAAATTTCTATTTTCAGTTCCAATGGGAAGATGTGAACTGAATTTGTCATGAAATAACTGGGTCATAAGTATTTCATTTATGCCAAACTTTTTATTATTTTTTTTTTTGGGGGGGGGGGGGTGGGGGGGGGGGAGGGGGTGGGGATACTTAGAACCTCAGTAGCTGAATACAAAACAAAATTTTGTTCGGTTGTTGTTTTTTAATACTTCACAGAACAGAGCTTTCCTAAGACCAGCTGAAATGAATGGCCAAAAAAAGTTACCTTTGGTTGTCTCCTAGAACATCAAAAAATTGCTCTTCCTGCTGATCACTTACTGATACACTCATCTCTTTTGACAACTAGAGCCAGGTGAGCATTTTAGGCTCACTTGTACCTCTGGTGTTTCATATTCAGTCAAAAGCAAATAATATTTTTTGTTTATATAAATTTGTTTTATTACCAGTTATTGGAGAGTGCTTATGGGCAAACTCCATTCATTTGTAATAAAACAAATTTTCAAGAACAAATTCAGGCCACCAAAAATAATCTATCCCCCATCCAGTTAATGCAAAGAAATTTCCTTCCAGGGATGAGCTCAATGATCTCGTTTCAGTGAATATTTCAGGCTGGATATGGATGGTCATTACATTGGATAACAAGTGAAGCAACATACATCACTGGACATTTGTTCAATATTTGTTGTCAGAAAATTTTCAATATCCATCTTTAATAATTTTTATGAGAAATGCAAACTGGTATATTAGAGGGCTATAGTTAATTATACCCCCAATCACAAAGAGAATTGGGGTATACTGGAGGATTACATGTGGATATCCAAGCATCCTTCTGTCTGTCCTGCCATCCATTCCTCTCAGTCTGTGCCAATCTGTCAATCCGTTTCCAGCGATATCTCAGCAGTGAGTGGATTTCAGTGAAATTTGGTATGAGGTATTCTTGTTACAAACTGCTCCTGCACATGTTATAAAAAAGTTGCTAGCGTATTTCAGTAATTTCACACCAGAGTTACGCAGTCCTCACTTTGTCAATTTTGCATGATTTTATGGTACTTTGTTTTTAATTCATTTATGCTTCATCGGCCCTGCACTTCAGTAGGGGTATAATTGCTTTCAGCAAAAACTCTTGTTTAATTCAGTTGAAGGATTGATATAAGAACTGCATATGCAGTGGAATATTTTTGTCCAGTTCCTTATCGCTCAAATTAATCCCATTCATGGTGATCAGTTATGTGAATATTTATTACTGAATTTGTAAGCCAACGTTTTGTTTCAGTTTTGCTGAATGATTCTGTTGCGCACCATAATTGATAAATTATCCTTACTACTTATCAGTTGTAAAGTTCCGGTGTAACAGGTTATCTCCCCCCCTGTATATCTCCCCCCCCCCCCCCCCTGCCCTGGGGGGGGGGGGGATAAACTAGTTTATCTTCCACCCCACTGGTTTATCTTCCCCCCCAACCTGATTTTTTTTTACCTTTCAATTTAATCACCTAACTTTTTAAAGAATTTGCAAAAGATCTGGTAAAAATCTGAATGGTAAAAAAATTCAGGTGTGTGGGGGGGGGGGGGGGGAGGGGGGAGGGGGAGATAAACTAGTTTACCTTCCCCCCTGGGGGGGGATAAATTAGTTTATCTTCCCTGGGGGGGAAGTTGTACAGGGGGGGGGGGGGAAGATATCGTAGTACACCAGGTTTTTTTATTCTGAATTTTTCTCACTTTTACGACCCATATTATTTTCTGGGTAAGAAAGTTTTGCTTTGCAAAGCAGTTATTACTGAACTCTATTATATGTATAGGTGTGTGTGCATGCCTAAATGTTCTTGCATGCATAAGCATGTGCATCCATGCATGTTTGTGATGAGCAGGTGGGATTAAACATAAGTCTCATGCAAATAAATTAAGTGGTTTTTACTTCATATAAAACATTAGAACAATGAAATAATTTCACTAAGTGACTTGGATTACAGATTCTATATTCCACATCAATTTTATTGAATACAAATACGGCTGAATACAAATACCCAACACTGATATACAAAAACAAAATTAAGGTGTGCAAAAATACTTTGGAAGTTTGGTATAGATTATAAATGTAACATTTGTTTTGTGAAATTATTTATACATAATGTCTGTGCTCATGCAGAACCAAGGAAGTGCCCCCAATACCACTTATAACCATTCTTTTGTTTGGCCTGGTGTAAACAGTCTTGTTTCTTATCTCTGCAATTTCTGTGTTTTCCTGGCTTCAAACATTGGATCATAGAGAAGGAACATGTTATAAGAAGATGCAACATTATCAGGAAGGAAGCAGACTGTGATTTGTTCAGGGCTGTGTTTTAAAAATTATGATTTAATTGATTAAATCTTGTGTCACCCAATTTTGGGTCAATGCCTGAGCTATCACCATTTTTCAACAAATTTCCTGTTTTATTGATGTCTGCTTAATGCATCCTTTTCTTCTCATACTCCTCAGCCGTTTTGATATATTTTAGCTTTTCTAAGAATATTTTTTTCACAAATTATGCCCATTTGTTTATATTAGAAATTGCTACCCAAGGACACCAGTCTGCTCTAGTGTGAATAGGCTTTTGTCTGTTTGGTTATATTTACTGATTATTCCGGTTATTTGCTTGAGCAGATTTCACACGGATGTGATACACTTCCAATTAATATTTTTACTTGCAGGCAAGCCAGAAAACAAGCAGACTGTCATCTGCAAAATAAGGTTCCCAGAGTTGTGAATTTGGTGATGATACACTGCACAGCAGGGTAGCGTCACTAAATTTACCCTCTGTGAACCTCAATCTGAATCAAGGTCTCAAAATAGAAATGTATGTACTTGGATCAATATTAAGTGTAAATGGGGTGCTACCATGAATGAAGGTTTACATACCTTTACCGAGGTACTTCCTATCCTATATAATTCTTTACATGTTAGGATGGATGTCACTTTTGGTCCTCCATATTTCAGCTTTGCGGCTTTGTATTATCAACTCTTTTTTTATTTGTGGTGTAACCAGAAGATGACCTGTTATGAATATCACTTCCTATTGTGTTGTTTAGCTGCTGTTGTCTGGTCCGTAATTCAGATCTCTTGCCATAAGCAGAGGATTTCTCCCCATGCTTATGGACTGCACTGGTCGGGTTTCTGTCATTTACAGCCGTATTCAATAGAAACCTCCTCATTCTTACAGTTATGTTTCGCTAAAGATTAGTGTTCAGTTGGTCTACACAATATCCACATGCCATATTTAGACCTATTCTGTGAGTCTATTCACACTATATACAAGACATGGTTGGATTACTTCCTTATATGAATTTTATAATGTGCGTATTTATATTTTATTTGGAGATTAATTTGGTAGTATCGTTCATTGGCTAATATTAACATCTCATTCTGCTATTGTACTGTTGTTGTCAGTGAAATGGATACTCAGTTTATATTAATGGCATTTTTACAGCACAAGTCACCATTTTACGGAATAAGGTAGTAATAATTCTTGTGAATTTTTACTGCCATTTACAGCTATTTACCAAATATGTGTCCTAAATCTAAAAATCACATTATTATGTCTCCACTCATTTCATGAATATTGAGTGGACTAGCTTTTCTACTGTTCAATTATTGTGAAGCATAACAAGAATCTTATTCGCATGAAATTCTTCCTCTGCATTACACAACACATTTCGTTTAAATGTTTTTCCTTTCCTGTATTACAAAGCAAAGGATACTTTATTCTCTTCACTTGTATCAGGGATTCGTCCTGCTATTTTAATTATTTAATTTTAATATCTGGGTGCTAAGAGGCTTAACCGGCATTTCGAAGCTAACTATTTGTTCAACCTCCCAAGCTTTATATCTGCCTACAGGGGGCACGGTGGCATTGCAGTGACCGGTTCTCATCAGATCACTGAAGTTAAGCAATGTCGAGCCCAGTTAGTCCTTGGATGGGTGACCATCTGAGCGATCGATTCGGACTCCTGCGTTGTGTCCGTGGGCAAGGTACTTCACCCCGATTGTCCACATGGAGACACAATGATGCTGTGCACTAAGCCATACTGCACGTCGATGGTGCGCATGTCTTCAACCAATCTAATCCTGCCTGTGCTGCAGTGCGGAGTTACGATGTTTGGGAGTTGGTAGCTGCTCGTCGTTGCTCGGTGGTTCTCTCTGGGGTACTCTGACTTCCTCCACCTGTAAAACTGTCACTGACCTGATATGACCTTGGCTGTTAATAATAAATAATAAATGAATAATCTGCCTGTAATCCTGAATCCTGATTTTGCAACAGGAAGGCACCACTTAGACTTAAATTACCTGTTCATGCCACTTTACCAGTTACACCTTTTGTATTTTTACTATAGTCATAGCACTATGTTTTTATTATACCCCCCGCAAACAAAGTTTGGGGGGGTATATAGGAATCACCCTGTCCGTCTGTCCATCCATCTGTCCGTCCGTCTGTCCATCCTTATAAGCGCAACTCTTCCTAAACCGTTTGAAGAATTTTCATGAAACTTTACACAATGGAAGAACTCCATATGAAGATGTGCATGAAGCAATATAATATATCCGTTCTGACATTTCCAAGGGGAGATAATCTAACTTATACATTTCAGGCGCGGGGGGTATTACTTTGTGAGCTTGCTCACAGTACCTCTAGTTTACTCTCCCTCCAAGTTTGGCATTGAATAGCACAACATGGTTGGTGGGTGAACATGTATTAAGACTACTATTGTTCTTAGTCTTTGATACACGTTGATTAGCTGCCCTCTGTAAACATGTTACTTTATGTTCCACTCACAAGGTAAGTTTATTCAATGATTGCTTCTTTCTGTTGGGCAGTTCAAATTCTTTACATTGCCAGTTTTTTGTAAAGATTGCCCTCCTGATGCAGCCCTTTACATGCATCTGCTATGAAATCTGCATCAGCGTAGTAAGATATCTATATCCTCTGTCAATACTATAAAATGTACTACATAAATGTACTTAGAGCTATGTCTGTCAAGTACATTTTCTGTTACCTTCCTCTCTGTTTTGTGCATGCAATATTATCTCACAAAAAAAGGGAGGGGGAGAGTGAAGCTATTTATATATATGTGTAGGAGTTTCTCTCTTATTGTGTTAGTTCCATGACCTGTAGTTATGTGGTGATATTCATCTTTGTTTTAAGTCTTTTAATTAGGCCGCACAAAGTAGATCTTCTGTTTCTTGGGCCATTATTTGTGAAATTGCATGCAGGCGAGCATTTTTTTATTTTATTTTTTATTTCAGTAAATACTTCTTTGCCATCATTGGTTCAAGTTTTAGGCCTCATAATCTACAGAATAGCATGGGTGGTGGTGTATTTCATCCCTTGAGTGCAAGAAGGCTTTGCAATGCTAAAGCATTGCAAAGCCTTCTTGCACTCAAGGGACGAATTCATCAATTATTTTAACTTGGGTAGAATATCAGACATAAACCATTTAATATTAATTTTTTTAAGTTCAAATTGGTTATAAAGAGAGAGCATGCGACAGCCAAAAGGACCATGCGGGGGGCCTGAGAAACAGATTTTTTATTTTTTTAGGCCTTATGAGTTCACCCAGTAATATCATGATTAAGCATACATATCATCTTAATTAACTTTAGATGCATTTTTATTACACATCCATTAAACTTTAATCCCTTGTATTTAACGGAATCATAACGATGACATAAATTTTCTGTATTCTGCTGGTGATGTACAAGCTGGAACTTTTTCCCAGCACCGTTTATACTAGTTCCTTTCCCGTCGAGTCATTAGTTATGCTTCAAAAAGTTTTCAAATTTTCATATACAATTATCGATCAGTATGTCGCGTAGTGTGAAAATGAAAATGTCCAAGCAAATAAAGTCAGTTCACAAAAAAATTAGTTAACCAAAAAAAAGATAATATTAAAAAAAACAATCATTTCCAACCGCAACATTAACCCAGTCCCATGGCCGTTTTGTCTGTGGATCCCCATATGTCTAAATTGGTCAACTTTATTTCGGTAAATCTTCGAACATCTTGACATGCTTCGAACTTCTTTTAAAATTGTTTCTCCCAGCTGTTTTGCAAATCAGCCCAAATTTGTACTTCTATTTTTACTATCAGTAATAGCCACTAAATGGTTAGGCGTTAATGGACACCAGCTAAAGAGAAACAACGATACAAATTTCAACAAACACACCCAATAGAAAAGATAACAAATGTAATTTAGAATGGTTTCCAAAAGGTTGTTTTGATTTTTTTATCTGTCAATTTGATCAGTAAAGCTACAAGGCTTGAAGCAAAACAAACAGACTCTTCACCTTTGGGTTTAAACATCGGAATTAAAATTTGTTTATTTAACTGAATTTTAATGCATGGGATGTGTAATGAACACTAAACACGATGTGTGTTTGAATCGGTGGGTGTTTTACATAACTCGGAATGGCGTCATATTTTGTGAGAGCTGTAGGCACAAACAAAATATGACTACGCCATTCCAACTTGTTATGTAAAACACCCACCGATTCAAACACACATCATGTTCTGTCTATTTATCATGTTTCCTTTAATCTAATTATAGCATTTTGGGAAATTTTGGTCCTTATATTATTATGGTTATACTCCAGTGTGGGATTCTTATATCCTTATGTGATTTCTGTCAGTAAATGGTTATTCATTATTCGTGGAGGTAGATTTAGTTTTGGTGTTCCCTAAACTCTCTCATGGAATCATTTGTACTGGAGTAAGTACGCATGCCTGCTCATACTCATTATTGGCTTGTATTATTCAAAGAAGCTCAGGTTCGAAATGTAGCCTTTAAAACTATGATTTCGAAATGTTATTAACAGCATGGGGTGTATAGTGGTACAGGCAAAAATAAAATGATGGTTAAGATCGTGCACCCAACAAATTAGAATTATTCTCTCGATTGACCCAAAATATAGTAAGAATCTGATCTGTCGAGCCACTGACCATGCCACTTAGCTAGCAGCATGGGACTCCCCAACAACGGGTAGGCTACTGTGCCGATTTTAATCGAATTTGGTACTTGGATCCACAATGAATTACGAAGTCGACCTATTGGGTCACTAACCATGTAACATAATGCCCATAGCAACCCACGCGACTCCATAGCAATGGGCAAACTACCGGGCCGATTTCAACCAAACTTTGTGTATGAACCATAATGCCTCTGGAATTTGATCTATTGGGCAGTTGATCATGTCATGTATCACCCATAGCAACCGGTGCGACTCCCTAGCAAAGGGCAGACTACTGGTCCTATTCAAACCAAATTTGTTATCTGCTTTGGGAAATCAACCCATTGGGCAATTTATCATGTCACATGACATCCATAGTAACCAAAGCAACTCCCTAGCAACGGGAAAGGTACTGGGCTGATTTTGACCACATTTTCTATGTGGACCCACAATGCATTACAGATTCGACCAATTAAGTTATTGGCCATGTCACATAACTCCCATAGCAACCAACGTGACTCCATAGCAACAGGCAAACTACTGTGCCGATTTCAACCAAACTTAGGGTATGAAACCATAATGCCTCGGAAATTTGATCTTTTGGGCCACTGACAATGTCACATAACACCTATAGCAACCAGTGTGACTCCCTAGCAACAGGCAAACTACTGGGCCTATTTTAACTAAATTTGGTATCTGAGCCCATAATGTACTGCAAGATTGACCAATTGGGCCATTCATCATGTCACGTGACATCCAAGGTAACCAAAGCGACTCCCTAGCAACCGGTAGCCTACTGCACCGATTTTAACCGAATTTGGTATGTGGACTCCCAATGAATTCAACATATTAGGTCGTTGACTATGTTACATAACTCCCATAGCAACCGACATGACTCCATAGCAATTTGCAAACTATTAGGCCGATTTCAGTGAAACTTGGTGTATGAAACCATAATGCCTCGGGAATTCAATCTATTGGGCCATTGGTCATGTTACGTAACACCCATAGCAACCAGCGCTACTTCCTAGCAATGGGCAAACTGCTGGGCCAATGTTAAGCAAATTTGGTATTTACGCCCATAATGCATTGGGAGATCAACCCATGTGGCCATTTATCATGTCACATGACATCCATAGTAACCATAGTGATTCCCTAGCAACAGGGAAAGTACTGGGCTGATTTTGACCCAATTCGGTATCTATGCACATGATACATTTGGAATTCGACATATTAGGGCACTGACAAGGCCATGTGATTCTCATAGCAACCAACGCGACTCCTTAGCAAAGGACAAACTACTGAACTGATTTTAACCAAATTTGGTATATGAACCCATAATACACTCGGAAAGTCGACCTACTGGGCCACCAACCATGTCATGTGACATCCAACAACCAACCTGAGCCCCTAGCAACAGGGAAGTTACTAGGTAGAATTTAGCCAAATTTGATATATATGGACCCATAATACGTTTGGAATTCGACCTATTAGATCATCGACTATGTCATGTGACCTCAAAAACAACTAACGCGACTCCCTAGCAACAGACACTACTACACTTGACAAGGAAGACACGTCTCCATCGCCACCACTGTACTTCCCTAGCAATGGTTAACTAATTGATAGGGTTTGATGTTATTTCATAGTTATGGACCTTTCTGGACCAAAATTAATTTACCAGTGCAACAATAATGTCACTTGAGTTCCTTAACAAACAGGATTCTCTCCTTAGCAACGGTCTACCCATGTGTTTGATTGAAATGAAATTTTATATTTATGCACACAACTTATTCAAAGACTGAACAAACCACTCGATGATCAAAACACGTAGCCCCATAGCAACCGCCTGCTCCCTTACATATTAGCCAAACTAATGGTGGATTTTTGTGCTATTTCAAAGTTAGGACTGTGAGTGGGCCAGAAAAAAACTAATAGTGCAACATTTTCTCTCCACCCCCATTTCCATTGCAATGGACTAAATATTTACTTGATTTCTACTAAATTTTATATCTAGTACCATGAGTCACATAGAAACCAAATAAACGATGAGACAAACTAACCTGGCTCTGTAATTTAATATACACAATTTTATCATTCATAGCCTTTTCTGTGATATAAATCAACGCAAATGCAATCCCAGGAATGTCTTAAACCTTTAAAGCATTTCGGTATTTCTCATTAGGGGTAAAATATAGGAACAGAACCAGTACATCTGTTCTGGTGATTCTGGTGTATAATCTTACCAAAAGGAATTTCTTCGTGCCATTACGTGTACATTGCATACAAAATCGCACTTGTTAATACCCTGTTGTTTGTGTAGAAACGACCGGGTATGAAAAGCTGTTTTAGTGCGGTCACGTGAGAAGTATTACATAACCAATTAATGTTTCGCAAGAAAAATCTTTCAGAGACTGTCCCTGATTAGCAATTATATTGTTCAGTCAGAAAATTTCTAAAACCTATATTTAATAAAATATTCAGATACAAATGCCATATCTTTCACTTCCAGAACTCTGTACTGCGGTTTAATATAGGAATTGACAAAATCTGTTTTTTAATTCGTGAGATTTTCGATTTGTTTTCATATTAAAATAAAATTTTCGCTGATATATGATTTGGATTCCCCCCGCCCCCCATATAATTGAAGGTCAGATTGTCTCCGTCGAAATGAACTTCTTCATTCATTCTCGTAACGGTTCATCTGTATTTTTTAAATGAAATTATGAAATAGAATGAGTATTTCAGTGAATAAAATGTGTTCTGGGTGTACGGTGTTTTTGAAACAACAATGTGACAGTCTTGGCGATACATCCTGGCATTTCGCTGTGGCAATAGCTTTTCCGACACAGGATTATGGATTCTACACTGTGCCGAATGCCCGAACATTTCAAAGTTAAAACCCAGTGATTTAATTTTTATTGTAGCATGAGCTTTTTACCGAAACAGTTTAGATGAACTAAAATGAGAATGTATTATTCATTAAAAAAATTAATCGTCCAATATACCATAAGATGTTGCGGTGTTGTTCTTGCAACCATAAATTCAAGTAATGTATTCCTGGTATGGCGTCATTTTGTTTTTGTGGGGACAGGCTTTATCGATCGGAAGGGTCCCGAGTTGTATTTGGATGCCGTGTTTTAAAATAGCTCTGGAAAAAGGCATGTGCGGGTGGATCTGATCTGTTTCGACAACAATCCACTTCACTGAATTTCCGAGGCTGTAAATAGCTGCCAGATATGTATATAAAAATGTATAAGCAATCTATAATTTTCCGGGTCTGTTGAAAAACAGACTGAATACTGAGTTTGTTCGCCGGTCTCCAATGACTGCAGAATATTTCATGCAATGTAGATCCAATTAACAGAAGAGCCACACTCTTGCACGTGATCAGCAAAATTTGCAGTTTTGGGGTCAAATTTATCGCACAAAATAACGGGATTTACCGAACCGATTTTCTCCTTTAAAGATTTTATTTGATATACAAAATTCCCAAACAAAATGTATCAGGTACAAAAAAAAAGATTTAGTAAACAGAAATTAATATGTTAATTGGCGAATCTTTTCCCAATACAGTCCAATCAACACTGATTAGTTAATGGACGTCTGACATTATGTAATTACACATAACACACTCAGTCCATTTTTAGCTCAACTTGACAAAGTCAAGCTGAGCTATTGCCATCACTTCTCGTCCGTCGGCGTACGTACGTACGTACGTACGTACGACGTACGTACGTACGTACGTACGTACGTTAGTACGTTAGTACGTACGTCCACAATTTCCTTTGGCACACCTCACAGGTCACATTTATGATCAGATTACTTTGAAACTTGGTATGCTTGTTTGGGGTGACCTCTAGATGGGAGCTATCGATTTTCTTCAATTTCCGTCAAAAAATGTTGCCGCGGCCAACGTTCTTAGAACTTAGTTTAGTCAAACCACAATATTTCCCTTTGGCACGCCCTACAGGGCACATTTATGATTTGATTGCTTTGAAACCTGGTGTGCTTATTTAGGGTGACCTCTAGATGGGAGCTATCGATTTTCTTCAATTTCCGGCAAAAAATGTTGCCACGGCCAACGTTCGTAGAACTTAGTTTAGTCAGACCTAAATATTTCCCTTTGGCACACCCTACAGGGCACATTTATGATCAGATTGCTTTGAAACCTTGTATGCTTGTTTGGGTAGACCTCTAGATGGGAGCTATCGATTTTCTTCAATTTCTGTCAAAAAATGTTGCCGCGGCCAACGTTCTTAGAACTTAGTTTAGTCAGAAGACTCAATATTTCCCTTTGGCACACCCTAAAGGGTACATTTATGATCGGATTGCTTTGAAACCTGGCATGCTTGTTTGGGGTGACCTCTAGATGGGAGCTATCGATTTTCTTCAATTTTCATCAAAAAATGTTGCCGCGGCCAACGTTCTTAGAACTTAGTTTAGTCAAACCACAATATTTCCCTTTGGCACACCCTACAGGGCACATTTATGATTTGATTGCTTTGAAATGTGGTATTCTTATTTAGGGTGACCTCTAGATGGGAGCTATCGATTTCCTTCAATTTCCGGCAATAAATGTTGCCACGGCCAACGTTCGTAGAACTTAGTTTAGTCAGACCTCAATATTTCCCTTTGGCACACCCGACAGGGCCCATTTATGATCAGATTGCTTTGAAACCTGGTATGCTTGTTTGGGGATACCTCTAGATGGGAGCTATCGATTTTCTTCAATTTCCGTCAAAAAATGTTGCTGCGGCCAACATTCTTAGAACTTAGTTTAGTCAGAAGACTCAATATTTCCCATTGGCACACCCTACAGGGTACATTTATGATCGGATTGCTTTGAAACCTGGCATGCTTGTTTGGGGTGACCTCCAGATGGGAGCTATCGATTTTCTTCAATTTCTGTCAAAAAATGTTGCTGTGGCCAACGTTTTTAGAACTCAGTTTAGTCAGACCACAATATTTCCCTTTGGCACACCCTACAGGGCACATTTATGATTTGATTGCTTTGAAACCTGGTATGCTTGTTTGGGGAGACCTCTAGATGGGAGCTATCGATTTTCTTCAATTTCCGTCAAAAAATGTTGCCACGGCCAACGTTCTTAGAATTTAGTCGAGTCAGACCACAATATTTCCCTTTTGTACACCCTACAGGGCACATTTATGATCGGATTGCTTTGAAACCTGGCATGCTTGTTTGGGAAGGCCTCTAGATGGGAGCTATCGATTTTCTTCGGTTTCTGTCAAAAAATGTTGCCACTGGCAAAAAAAAATGACACTGGTACCAATGATCTTCAATTTTGCCATTTCATTTATAACTTACCAAGTTCAAGTTTGTCAAGTTGAGCTACAGTGTCATTGACACTTTCATTGAATAATTTTTTCATATGGAGTGTACACGTAATGTTATGTTTTCATACCCGCACTGCTGTGTCCCACAACTACTTGTTAGTAATTAGATAATAACGAGGTTAATGGAACAAAATAACCTCATCTTTATACCACTGAAATATACATGATACCAGATTTGTATCTATTTTGTGGAGTGGAGAATCACTGCCATTTTTTTTACCATCACCCTTTTTTGCACAGTATTGCTATAATTTTCTTGTTTTTTAGCCCGACTGTTCATCTGTCTGTCCGCCTGTTAACATTTAGAGTTTTGGTTAAAGTTTGTGGTTAATGTTTTTTACTGAAGGTTCAAGTGGGGTCATGACTTTCGTCTGTCCATCTGTTAACATTTGGAGTTGTGGTTAAAGTTTTTTAGTCAACCTTAAAGTTGTTTTTTCTTTTAAATTAATATTACTATTAATTGTATCATTCTCATTATGTTTTTTTTTTTTTGATGTTTCATGTTATTTTGAGAAATATTTAACCCTTTTTTGTATGGTAATTTAACTTACAACTTCCCGGTTAAAGTTTTTGGATAAAGTTGGTTTTTTTGGGGGGTGGGGGGTGTTTTAAAATTACACCTTTAATTCTTCAAACAGTTTAGTGGAATGTCACTGTTTCTTATTTGGGACAATGTCTGCTATCTACTGAACATTTCTACAGGGATTTTCATTAATATCGGCATGATTTTAACCCCTTTTAAACATGTTTTCAGACTTACTTTCTTTGTATTTGAAATTAGACTTTGCCACATACTTTTTTACTCTAATTCTTGCATGGTCAATACAACTTAATGATTCGATTTACATCAGTGATTTCTTTTATCGGTTTTAGGAAATATTGAACCCCTTTTTTGCCAATCAATTTTACTTAGTATTCCCAGCTTAAAGTTTCGGATTAAAGTTCTGCTTTTCAAGGTTCTACCTTTCATTCTCCAAACACTCTGTTACAACATCATTTCTTTTTTTCATTTCGGGGCAAGGTCTACTGAAGCAGTTCACAGTGGTTTCAAATAATATTGGCATTAATTTAACCCTTTTCACAATGCTTTTCGAACTTACTTTCTCTAAATTTCAAATTAGGCTTCTACCACATACTGTGTTACTTTTTATCCTCTCCCACAAGGGAGAGATATAGCACAGAGCTCGCTCTGTCCATCCGTCTATCTGTCAGTCCGTCCGTCCATCTGTCCGAACTTTCTTTATGCCATAACTTAAACAAAAGTTAATGGATTTCAATTCTTTTCAGTACATGCCTTTAGGTCAAGTTTGATGACCACAATTATCCAATGAAAATTGTTGATGTTATTGTCCTGCCCAGCCCCTGCCAATTAGGCATTTTTAAAAAAAATTTCTTCTTTCCTCCAATATGCGTTTTTGAACTATTTACAGTCACTACATGCAGAACTTTTTTTAAACTCATGCAACCCCCTTCACCCAGCCCCCCCCAGCCTCAGCCCATCCCCCTCCCCCCGGCCTCAGCCCCTCCCCCCCCCCCCCCCCCCCCCCAGCCAATTGGGCACTTTTTTTTTCTTTCGTGAAAAAATGAATTTTTTATAGTTTTGCTTAAAGTTTGTGGTTAAAAACCCAGACAACCACCCTGCCCCCCCCCCCCCCCCCCCCTCGGTGCCAGTTAGGCTTTTTTTTTTCTCTTTGCTCAAAATGCATTCTGAAGGATTTAGACTGACCACAAGCGGAAAAAAAAATGGACTCCCCTAACACCCCCCCCTCCTCCTCACCTAGGGCCATAAGCAATAGTTTTTCTTTGATACAAAATGCAGTTTTAGCCTGACTGTTTACAGTCAGGGCTATAGTCATGACTTTTGTCCGTCCATCCGTCGGTCAGTCCATCCCTCCGTCTGTCCGTCGGTCCATCCATCTGTAAACAGTTGGTTTCTGACTGATAACTCCAGTTTGGTGGCGCAGTGGCATCGCGGTAACCGGTTCTCGATTGCCTACATGGGGGCATGATGACGCTGTGTACTAAGGCGTACTGTACGGCGATTGTGCGCATGTCTTCAGCCAATCTAACCCTGCCTGTGCTGCGGTGCAGAGTTCAGAGTTACGATGTTGGAGAGCTGACACTGCCAACATTGCTTTATGTCCTGCATCTTTAATCCTTTACCTAACACAAGTTGACAGTACAAATTATTTTTCTGAAACATCAAATTTTTTCATTTTTTACTTCTAACCATGGCTTATTAGTCCATATTGGAACAAGCTCATCAAGCTTGTTCCATTAATAGGTTATGAGGTATGTTTTGGAGTAGAGAAATGAAAAAATAAAATTTGAATAGCAAATTTCGTGTATCACGAGTGCAGATATGGCAGATTCGTTAGGTAAACGGTTAACAAAAAATGGCTCCGACTATTTTGTGTCTAAGCATTGCCATTGCTGTGACAGTCGGGCTGCATGTGTGACATGACTCTAGTTATTGTTTTGGCTTAATTTTGGGGGTACGGGGAGTTCTAAATTAAGCTTTTTACCTGAATTCTTGTGAATAGAGAACCAGCATGTCTGGGCCAGTGGTAGGTTTGATAAATACAGAAATTACTTGAAATTTCCATTTTCTCTTTTATCCAGGTAAATCCATCCAGTATACATATTACAGCTGTTTTAGTTGATTACAAAACAAGAACAGAAAGACCAGTAAAGGGTGTTGCTACAAGCTGGCTTACCCTAAAACAACCTGTGAATGGACTTAAACCTAAAGTGCCAATATATGTCAGAAAATCACAGTTCCGTTTACCATTTAAATCTTCAACACCAATCATAATGATAGGGCCAGGCACCGGTCTTGCTCCATTCCGTGGATTCATTCAGGAGAGAGACTCTCAAAGAAAAGAAGGTAATTCATTTTTTCTTCCATATATGAATCGGTTTGATCAGTCTAAATGGGGAGCGTGGTGGCTTAGTGGTTAGGGCCTTGGACTTCAAACCGAAAGGTCTATGGTTCGATCCTACCAGCAGTAACTGCATTGTGTCATTTGGCAAGGCACCTCATCCTGATTGACCATGTGCAGGCATGATGGTGCTGTGCACTAAGGCATATTTCATGTCCATGGTGCACTTGCCTTCAACCAATATTAACCTTGCTTGTGCAGAGTTAGAACATTGGATAATCTGAAGTCACTTGCCACTATTTGGTGGTTCTCTCTGGGTACTCTGGCTTCCTCCACCCACAAAACTGTCGAAAACGAGGTGACCCTAGCTGTTAAAAGTGATGTTATGGCCCAATAAATAAATAAAAAGATCAGCCCAAGTGTACAGTAGAATAAAAAAGTGCATGCGTAATATTTTTTGTGTGGGCTGTAGGGTTTGACAGGTCCTTGAAGTCTGTGAAAGTTCTTGGAATTTTGCATCCCAATTTTGAAGGCCTTGAAACCCTTGAAAAACAAATGTTGTTTAATTTAAAAAAAAGCAGTAATGTTTAATGAATTAAAAAGACAAAACAATCTGTTCTTCAAATAAAATGGTTCATAAAATAAGGGGCACCAATTTGAGTGGGTGATGTATTTGTGAAGTATTCTCAAAGTGTGAAATGGCGAAACCGAATTCTCAGAAGATCAAGTGACCTGATAGGATGTAACCAAGGAGTTGTCATGAGATAGCCAATTATGAATGTCATTTTAACTCTTCACATTCTGGAAACCCTTTCAGGAACTGTTCCTCCAAGATCTGAGAATTTGGGAGAAAACCAGTTCTATGGATGTAGAAAAATGGTGTATTACTTCAAACTGCAATAACATTTTTGTTTTTTCATTTATGTCTATAACATAAATAGCAAATTGTAATTAAACTGTCTGTCTAGGCCAAATAAAAAAATGAACTGGTTCTCAGGCAATTTTTTTTTTAAATCAGTGAGGGAGGGAGGGTTTTATTTTTAATTTTTATTTTTTTTTCCCTGTAAAAAGTTGTGCCAACTCAGTTAATCTTTTTGCCATCTTTCTACTATTGAAAGAGGGACAGTTATTTCATACTGTATTTATGGCATACCTTTTATATCCAACTACAAGTACTACAGCCAAAAGGATTTCTATTCTATGGCTCTTCTTAGTAGTGTCTATCAAACATGAGGCCCTGAACATGATGGTCCAGTGTATCAAAATTTGCCTTGTTACAGTTTATGGGAGAGTGCCTATTGGCCCTCTCCCATAAACTGCAACAAGACAAACTCACTGCATACATGGATAAATAATTACATGTTAAAAATGGAAGAAAAAAAATTATCAAAGTTTTCACAAGTTCTCAGAATAACCGACACAATAAAAAAGTTCAATGAGGGGGTTCAAATCCAGTGAGGGAGGTGCCTGAGAGCCAAAACTTTAATTTAGCCCTATCTATGTAATTTTTTTTGAGTTTCATGTTATACAATGTATATGATGTATGATAAGAAAAAATAATTTTGGGGGGGATTTTTGTTATTCACCCTAAAATATCTCCCATAAAGTCGGTGATAAGGGGTGTTTTGTGATGTATATTTTGTAGAGAATTTAATTCTGAACAGATTGCTGCAAAAATTATGAAATTCAACCCTCATTTAGCTGAGATATGAATTTTTGAACAAATCAACTCAGCGACGCGATGCAAAACTCCAAATACTTACAAGTGAAAAGTAAACTCTTAACAGCTTATCACTAAGCTTTTGTCTTCTCTTCTGACTTCATTTCATTGAAATAAAATCCCATCAAGTAAGAATACATCCACAAGAATCCACTTGAATCCACTCGATCAAAAGTACATGTACCCCAACCATATTACCAATAAAACAGTTGCAGCATAAACTTGTTAAACTTATCTATATACATGTAATGGAAATAATATGTAATAAAAACTCAATATTTCATCTTCACTGGCAGTACCAAACTTTGGTATTAATTCCTGGAGGAGAGCTTTCCAGGAAATGATTCCAAGTCTGATGCTATCTCTCATCAATGAAAGGCAAATACTAATAATTTTTATAGCATTTATACTGCAACATATTTATAGCAGAACTATACAGAAACACTGAAAATAAGTTACTGGATAAATGCAAAATAATAAACATAGATGTTCCATGATAACACCAGATCTTGATATCATTGTTTAGAAAGCTTGCAGAAGAGCTTTCCAACAAACAAAACAGGGACCGGGTTTCATCTTCACCGGAAAAAAATGAGCATAATTTGCTGTTACCCTATAATTTATTTCCAGAGGGACAGTATATTATTTTCTTACATTTAGCCTGCAATTTATTTCACTGGTAATATTAAACAGATTTTCACATGTCTCTCCAAGCTCTCTTGATTTGCTTAGAAAGGCTTTCCAAATGCAAAGGTATTTGGCATTGTTTGCAGCCAAAATTTGTTGCCCCAGGATGCTGTGCTGTTCCCGATAATTCTATTAAACACACTCTACATACTTTTCTTTTTGTAAGTATTTTTTCCAATGTATGATCAGTAATTGACCTTACAACGTTGGAGATGACAGTCTGTTTTCCTGCACAGATGTCCCCTACCAGTTCTTCACTCAAATCTTCAATAAAGTCTTGAAAGTTGGGCCAGCATTGCTTGGATATTTCTGGATGTGCTGCCTTTGCGCAGATAAATGCATTTTAACATGAAGACATCATGAAACTAAAAAAAATGCACCTCCACCACTTTCTAGATTGATGATTTATGATGTGATATTTAATCATTTGATCCATTTGGTCAACACCCTGCATATATTTTTGATAATCACAAGCAACTTTTGGCACAATAAAATTCTCCTCACATTGAACATTTTGGTGCATCACAGTCCCTTTATCAGTAGGGGAATGGACGTTTGACAAGTATAAAACAGGCTTTGTATCTTGCCATACACAAAATGTAAGTTCATTTTTTTGAGCAAGTTTTGACTGGTGTTTTTTGCAATTGTAAATTTTTGGTTGCAAAGATGGAGGTAACCCTTTTCGGTTTGATCTGATAGTTCCACATGAAGATATTCCACAGACATGGATCATGAAAAAGGTTTACACTCAAGTAATAATTGGCCATGTATGCTGAACAGTTACTGCCAAACAGGGATGAACATAGATTCATTACTACGTGGTGGGCCAAACCTTTTTCTTGCTTTTGTTCCTTTCCAAAAAATACTTGAAAATTTTACATGTAACCTGTGTCTGCTTCACAAAGCATCTAGACTTTCACACCCCATTTTATGGGTTTAGCTGAAAAATATTGGCGAAATCCGAAACACCCTTTAAATTTTCTTCTACTTTCATCCAAGAAAAAGTTTCTGTATGGAGTGTAAATACTTTTAAATTTTTTGGATAAATATTCTAAAAACCAGCAAATTTTAATAAGTTTATTACCTTTACTGTCCCTGCAAGACCAGGCTGTTGGTTGTTGTGCAAAAGCAGGTATCTCCACATAAGGTTAAATTTATCCCGAGGCATAATATCATTAAAATGTGTATTAAATCGTGATTTCTTCACCCTTCAATAATCATTTCAGCAGGGTAGGCATAAATTGCCCATGGCAAAACACAAGCCAACAAATGCCTTCATGTCCAATTTTTCGACTTCTTCCATTTGAGTGCGAATGGAGGAGAGCGGAGTGTTTTCTCCCGTTCCTGGGAAGCATAGTTGTTTGTTTCTGTGTGTAATTTATTCCACAATATGGCATCCCAAAGTAGTTCAAAATACTCTTTAGCCCCTGTCTCCACTGGATGTAAACAAGATAGGCCAGGTGTGATGATGCCATTTATTTTCGATTGCAGTTGAAAGTTTTTTTTTTCTTCCAGTTTCCCATAAAGCCACCAGAAAAAACATCATCCTCTGAAATGTCTGAATTAAAATACCATTGTTTTATCCATTCATCTAACTGACCATCACTATCATCAGAATCATTTAAATCTGATTCAGACTCTGAGCCTGAAATATCAATATCACTCCCATCACTTGAATTTGAATCAGACATTTTATAAAGCCAGTACAAGTGCTGTGCTGCATAAATTAACTTGACCTCAAAACAAGGAAATTTCCAATTACACACATGATATGAACTGACCAATCAACTGCTAAAACACTGTCCAAATAATAACCTTCACACTCATTGTAGCTATTATGGGATTATTAGGGCCCCGCCGTGAGGCGGACGCCCATAGTGATCGCTCTGTCCGTGTGTGCATCCATCCGTCCGTACGTGCATCCGTCCATCCGGGCTGTAATCTTTCTCTCTTAATAGATAAGGTTTTGATATTTGACATGTGGGTATATTATCTCAAGACGATGTATCGCGTAACAAGGTTGCCATGCTTTGACCTTGAACTTTGACCTCAAGGTCAAATTATTCCGTTTTCGGAGTTCTTGTCTGACAAGTTCGTGTCCGTGCTGTAACTTTTTTCCCTTAATAGATAGGGTTTTGATATTTGGTATGTGGATAGATTATCCCAAGACGACGTGTCGCATACCAAGGTTGCCATGCTTTGACCTTGAAGTTTGACCTCAAGGTCAAATTATTCAGATTTTTTTTTTTCTGACAAGTTCGTGTCCAGGCTGTAACTTTTTTCCCTTAATAGATAGGGTTTTGATATTTGGTATGTGGGTAGATTATCTCAAGACGATGTGTCGCGTACCAAGGTTGCCATGCTTTGGCCTTGAACTTTGACCTCCAGTTCAAATTATTCAAAATTCGGGGTTCTTTTCTGACAAGTTCGTGTCTGGGCTGTAACTTTTTTCCTTTAATAGATAGGGTTTTGATATTTGATATGTGGGTAGATTATCTCAAGATGATGTGTCACGTACCACGGTTGCCATGCTTTGACCTCAGGGTCAAATTATTCAGAATTCGGGGTTCTTTTCTGACAAGTTTGTGTCCGGGCTGTAACTTTTTTCCCTTAATAGATAGGGTTTTGATATTTGGTATGTGGATAGATTATCTCAAGACGACGTGTCGCGTACAAGGTTGCCGTGCTTTGACCTTGAAGTTTGACCTCAAGGTCAAATTATTCAGATTTTTTGTTTTTTCTGACAAGTTCGTGTCCGGGCTGTAATATTTTTCCCTTAATAGATAAGGTTTTAATATTTAGTATGTGGGTAGATTATCTCAAGACGACGTGTCACATGCCAAGGTCAAATTATTCAGAATTTGGGTTTTTTTCTGACAAGTTCATGTCCGGGAAGGGATTTTAATCAGATTTTACCTATTGCTTGAAATATTTTAATATTACGGTTCACATCAGTTGATACCTAACATTGGTTAGTTGCTGCGGGGCCCGCAGAGATGGATTCCATCTCCGTGATATCTAGTTTCTGCGGTTATATTTGTAAATCTGGGATTCCCAAGGTATATCCCAACTACTCACAGATATGTATTCCGAATTCAGTGGTTAAGTATACATTGATGCGTATGCTGAATGTAAAGAGTTAAAGTAGTTACCCACACTACTGTTGAATGAATCTTTTATGAAAGTTTATCTTGTGAAAATTTTTGTTTGCACTTTTTAATCAATGACAACTCCTGGAAAAAACAAATTTAGCCCCTCTTGGCTAGATATGACACAGTATTCTAATTGGTTATTGCCTCATTAGATAGACAGTAATAGTGAAAGTTGCAGACTTGATGTGAAATCGTTTAGTGTTACTAGGATGGGGGACTCGTCCTTGAAGATGCATATCAATTCCAAGAAACATGCCAGATGTTGTCGATGTGCAGTATTGTAACAGCTATCTTCTCACAAACATTATCGTCATTGTCTGTTCAGGAAAAATCTTCATTGAATAAAATCTGACTTGACTGAAACTTTGAACACCAGTATCAGTGAGCCACTTAATGGTCAAAGAAAACTTAATGCATGGGTACAAAAAGAGGATACGTGGTAGGCAGAAATTCTGTGGACTGTATGAACAGTATAATGTACCATACTTCAGAGAGCAGTTGGCCGATAGATTAAAACTGGCAGATGAATTTGGCCTATTATTTGATGAATCTTTGAATGAAAAACTTCAATCAAAACAAATGGACCTACATTTTTGATTTGTTGGCAGAGATAATCAGGTCTGCACCCATATTTTAGATTCCTCGTTCATGGGTAGCCAGTGATTGTGTTGAACACTTTCAAATGCTTGTTGAGAAATTGAAGCTGGAGTTATTGATACAGAGATTCATGGATGGACATCCCCGTGGGAACCCCGGGAAGTAAGCAGCACTTGTTTACTGTGGTAAACCAGTTCCGCTTTACTAGTAAAATAGGACCCAGTCACCAATGCTTGGGGTGAAAGTCCTCTAAAATGGGCAACATGTTGATCAACGATTGACTAAACTTGACTTCATCTCCATGTTGTGTCACGATTAGCCATGGTGCATAAATATGTGACGTTAACCACCAACAAAACAAACATGGATGGACCAATGTGAATCACAAATATTTTTATACTAAAACCAGTGGCCCAGACTTAGCTGGTGCAAACTCGATATAATTCAGGGCCAAACACAAATGTTGAACCCCCCCCAATCCCCAAAATTTGCATACAAAACCGAAAAATTGAAGTCCTAGCTGGTCCTCCATACTTTTGTTTACTGTGCATGTGCGGTAACCAGAAGGTACCGAAATTGGCACCAAGCATCATTCTTTGTTTGGCCATAAGTCGTAAACAATGAGCTGACATCTGTGCTTTAAATTTCCTTTTTTGAGGGTGCCAGACACAAATCAATGAAAGAATTGGCGAATTCAAGGCTATAAATGGATGATGGAAGTGAACAACAGTGGTTTGAGACGTTCAGGGCTGTAACTTTACAATAATTATAAAAATTATTTTATGTTTCCCATTTTTGGAACATGCGCCTGATGTCATCATTCTTGCTAATGATTTACCAACTGTTTGTTAAGTGTTCCTTCCCCATCCTTCCACGAACCCTCCTGTTAAACTTCTAAGCTTTTTGGCTGTTTCGATTGAAATTTTTTATTAAATTTCTTGGGAGTTTAACGTGTATTACAGAATGTTTATTATGTTTATCGCCATGGTTACGTCCTCACCCTTGGGGTGTTGGGTCGTTTTGGTCTTGCATCTTTTATCCAATGCATCGTTTTTTCTTCATATAAAGATCTAGCTGTGCCTCTGGTAGCATTTAAATCAGTTACTGACTTTGGATCTTTTTGTGTACCTGTTGTCTTGTTTCCGTTTTTTTTCTATTGACGTTGTTTACATTTGACAACACCCTTAACATGTAGTATTTAGGATTATAATACTTTAGAATTATTGTAGGATACATTGATTATGATTCCAGTAGTGTAGTTAAAAAAAATTGGCGTTTGTCCACAATTAGGCTCTGTTGGGATGCCCTTGGGCTCATGATGTTCCCTTTGGGAATTTAGGCATTTTAAAAAAAAAGTTTTGAAAATTTTTTTTTAATTGTTTCGAAATTAATTTTATTGCTATATTCATGTTTCCTTATGTATTTTTGTTTTTGAATTTGTAGGAATGCTATCGACTCTGTTATCTGATTGTAATTATGAAAGCTTACTGCTCTAAATGCAACGCGAGGAAGACTCCCTCAGATTTACATGCTTGTTATCTTACCTGTAGTCGATGCACTCCTACAGATTCTTGTCCTACTTGTGTACATTGGGATGCCTGACGTTGGAGACGGGTGTCACGGTACATTGTTGGCAGTGAAGTTCTGATTCCAGAGCTGTTTCCGAAGGATAATTCGAGTTTTTCAGTTTCTTTTCCAGAGGAACAAGAACACGGTGATGGTATTGCGGCACCCATCCAAAGTGTGCTGCTGTCGTCACGCTCTGATGAGCAAACAGAACTGGCTGCTAAGGTGCTTCTAAATATTAAAACAAGGAATAAGGCCTCTTATTCCAGCAGCCAGTTCGACCAGTGAAGCGGGAAACCTGATAGTGGGAGCCGTAACACCAGGTAAGTCTGTTGCGGTCGAAGGAAATGTAGAATTGGGTAGAGCGAGCACTTCAACAAATAAAGCTCACCCAGCGACGATGGCAAAAGGGAAGAAGCCTGCAAGTTTCTGTTAGGGAATCTCAGCGAGGTCTCAAAGGGGCCAAATGTTGTTTTGAGAAACTTGCCTGAGTCGGAGTTAACGTCCACACTCGCCGCTCGGGATGCTCCGTCTAGACCGCAGCCAGGGTCGGCTACAGTTATGGCTTCTTCCTCAGGTAAGCAAACACAACCGCACACTAGCTACCCGACTTCGGATATCCAGGCAGCTTCGCGAAGATGTTCCAGCCTTCGCCTGTGAAGTCGGCCTATCCGGTAGCCAGTGATCTGAGGCTTCATTCATTGGGACGTTCAGAGAAGAGATCCACGTCTGGATCTCCATCCCAGGAGCAGCAAGCGGCGAAAAAACAAGACTGTAGCTCCTCAAGCCTCTGTAACAGACTTGCTGTCGCAGATTGCTCAGCTTCTCTGCAAGTGCAAGCGCAGCCTTCCGCAGACTCCGGTGGTGAGCTGTCAGGCAGTGCTGGGTCGGTCCGGTCATCTGTACATTCAGATTCTGTTGACCAAAATTCTCTGACTCAGCTGAATCAGTTGGATGGTGAAAGGGAGAAGGAGGAGGATTACCGTTCCCTTTCGGAACAACATATGGTAGTGTTGAATTTCATTCATCAATACTATCCTGATCTTGTTCAACCTGATCAGCAAACCTCTGTCATCTCTAGACAGAGATTCCGTGCGAAGGAAAGATGATGAACTATCTTGGCAAGTGTTGGAGGCCTTCGGCCACATTGATGATGCCATATTCAGCCTAGCAAGTTTGAAAAAAAAGGCAGTTTCTTATCTGCATCTTCAATCATTGTATCGTTTCCTGGATCACGTTATTTTAAAACGATTGTAGAGCTCCTCTGCGTCTGGATGAGCAGGCTGGGAATTTGGATATAACCTTGCCTACATCATTCAATTTACGCTCGGATGTAATGGAATATTCAATTTCATCCAATAGAGCAATTCTGGACGCTATGTCCTACACAGACCATATCACCAGGGCTCTGGCGCAGCATCTAAATGGAAAGGAATTTGAGGATGTTAGTTCCTTGCAAAGAGTTCTTTCCAGGGCAGTCATGTATGCCACGTACCACTCGCCCTCCGCCCTTTATGTGGCAAATTTGGAGTTGGTTAGACATGATGCAGCCCTTGTGTCTTCATCAATTGTCGATGACAGGGTGAAAAGCTCTCTCCGAGTCTCTCCGAGTCTCTCCGGTCTCCGGACACACACTGTTTGACAACAAGCTGTCCTTAATTTATGAACAAGCTACCAAAAAAGCTTCCATCACACTGCTATTGAAATCAGCATCTCAACAACATGCATCAGCTGGCCACAGTAGGCGAGATCGTTCCAGTTCCCAATCATCAAAAGGGAACTCCTCGTGAGGGCATAGGAAACCCTCTTACAGTTACTCTGGAGGTCGTCAATATAGCGACTCGGGAAAGGGGCGCAAGTCTGATCAAGACTATAAGTCAGACACCCCTAGGCTGACGGGATGAGGTTCTTCATGGAGAGGACATAGTTTCTCTTCCTGCAAGCCTCTCAAGTCATACAGGTGATGGTCTTGACCTCTGTTGCTTTCCAGTTGGCGGAAGGTTATCAAACTTCGCGAAAAACTGGATGGAAATTACGGAAGATCAGTGGGTGAGAAATGTCTCGGCAGGCCTGCGGTTATCATTCCGAGCAAAGCCCCCACTTACAAGAAGTCTGCGTTGGACAAATCTTCCAGCGAGTTCTTCCAAAAGAGAAGCTCTCCTTGCAGAGGTACAGGCTTTCCTATCAAAGAAAGTAATAGAGGACATCGAGAATAAAAATTCTTCAGGTTTTTACAATCACCTGTTTCTCGTATCGAAGCCAGACGGCTCGTTCCGACTGGTAATAGACTTGAGCTGGATAAACAAATTGATCATAGCTCCAAAGTTCTATATGGAAACCATTCCGTTGGTAAGACCGAGCATTCGAGTGGGCGACTATGCGGCAAGCATAGATCTAAAGGACACGTAGTTTCATGTCCTGGTACATCCAGTATTCAGAAAGTACCTGCGTTTTGCCATGCAAGGAGAGGTTTGTCAGTTCAGAGCAATGTGTTTCAGTCTGAACTTGGCTCCTTGGGCTTTCACTTGAATAATGAACTCGGTAATGTCATGCTTCCGAGCCCATTCGGCAGTGGTAACGGTAACGTTGGCTTACTTGGACGACATTCTTCAGAGATACGGCAACAGAATTATTCTTCAGAGCGATGTTCAGAGTCTGCTTCAGTTGTTCTGATGTCTCGGTTTCATAGTAAACGAGAAAAGATCAGATCTAGCTCTGTCCAAGTCCTTCATTCACTTGGGAATGAGCTCCGAGACTCACAATAATCTGGTTCTTCTGCCGTTACCCAGAGTGAAATTAGTCAGTTGTTATGCTCGCTTTTGTCTAAACTCTCCTGCAGTGACTGTGAGGGAGTTTATGCGACTGATGGGGCTGTGCGGAATGGCTGCGGATCTTATTCCGATGGGCCGTCTGCGCACGTGTCCCCTCCAGATTTTCTTTACTCAGAACTGGAGTGTGAAGACGCATTCACTTGAAACCCAGATTGTTTTAACGGACCTAGTAAAACAAATTCAGATTTGGGTATATCTCCAGTGGTTAACTCAAGGAGTTCTGCTTCAATTTCCGGATCAGGCTTTCACGATTATGACGGATGCGACGGGTTGGGGGTGCGTCCCTAAGTCCCGCTGACTTAAAGTGTCGGGGTCTTTGGGACCATCGGTTCCTAGAGAAATGCATAAACATCAAGGAGATGATGTCTATCTGGCTAGCACTACAACATTGGATTGCTCTAATAGCGAACATCCATGTTCAAATTCTGTTGGACAACTCGACGGTAGTGGCTTATCTCAGAAACCAGGGGGCACTCATTCGATTCCGTTATGCAAATTAACAGAGAAGATTCTCCTATTCACTCAGAGTCATCACGTTCATCTCTCAGTCCGTCATATACAGGTTGTCTGAACGTGCTAGCAGACTCGCTCTCTTGAAAAGGTTGCCTGTTACCATCGGAGTGGACTCTCAGCAAGCGAGTATTCAGTCAGATCTGCTACCAGTGGGATCATCCCATGATAGATCTTTTTGCGACACACCTGAACAATCAATTACCGACTCTCGTGTCGCCATGCCCAGATCATCGAGCTATGGAGTAGACGCTCTAAAATGGGATGGAATAATAAGATATGCATATCCTCCTGCCCCATTGATTCAGCAGATTCTGTTAAAAATCAAACAGTCTCACCGCTAAATCCTGCCAGTATCACCTCTGTCGTCACAGAAATCCCATATCAGTCTTCTCAGGTGTCTGTTATGGGACATTCCCTGGAAGCTTCCTTCAAGAAAGGACCTTCCATATCCGGGGAAGTCCTGTGCACTGCATCACAACTCGGAAGGTCTCAACCTTCACGTATTTCCATTGTGCGGTCCTTCATGAATGGAAAACATATTACAGGACGAGCAGTGGACGCAATTTCTAACTGTAGGAGGACCTCCTCTTAGTTGAATTATGCAGCAAAGTGGAGGGTTTTTTTCCGTTGGTGTACAGACCAGTCTGTAGACATTTACGATCAGTCCATTCCTCAGATTGCCAATTTCCTGGTCTACTTGTTTGACGTATTAAACTTGCAGCCTGTCACAATTAAGGGCTATAGGTCTATGTTATCAGACACTTATGCTCATCATGATAACTTGGCTATTGGATCAGATTGTTATTTATCCAAGCTAGTTAGAAATTTCTCTGTTAATATGCCTAGAACCCTCAGATTAATTCCTAAATGGAATTTGGCTTGGGTTCTGTTGAAGCTTCAAGAAGCTCCGTTTGAGCCGTTAGACGATGTAGAGTTCAAATTCTTGACCTATAAAATGGCTTTTCTCTTACCCTTTGCATCTGTCAGAAGAGTGAGTGAACTTCGTGCATTATCTGTTGATGATTCCCATTACCATAGTGTGGGCAATTCTGTTACCCTCACTATGGAAGTGGGATTCTTGGCTAAGAATCAGATTATGGATAAGCGGTCAGAGCCTATTATCATTGAGGCTTTACCGTCCTCAGACAACTGTAGACCTTTGCTGTGTCCAGTTAGAGCAATGTGCATTTATAAACATCGATCAAGTTTTATTAGAAAGGGAAGAAAAAGATTCTTTCTTTTCTTGATTCCTAACAGAAAGGATATATCTGTTCATTCTATTGCAAGATGATTCAGCTGGCAATACGTGTTGCCTATGAAAGTCTATCTTCGGATCAACGTTCTGTCAACAAGATTTCAGCGCATGAGGTTAGAGCACTGTCTAGTTCTTGGGCTTATTCTAACAGTATAGCCATTACTGATCTTATGAAGGCTGCTTACTGGACACAGCCCTCTTCATTTACCAAGTTTCACCATGGAAATTTAGAGTCCATCTCCGGTGACCTTAGATCTTTGGGTCCTCTTTCTGTTGCTCAGAATGTCGTCCATTAATATTACATCTAGAAGATGTCTTAGGCAGTCTGCTTGAGCACTGACGCCATTCTGCTGCCCTCTTCTTTCTGAGGAATTTTCCTTCAGAACAAGGGGAAGGGTGGGGGACGGTTTTCCCTTATGTTATCTGACTTTATAGTGAAAGCAAGGGAATGTCTCCTCCAGAGACAGTAGTCCAGCGTCAGTGCTGGATGGTTTTAATGTGTAGCTAGGTGTGAAGCAATAACTATGTCTCATTTATGAACTGTTTTTGAAGTGTAGCTAACTGTGAAGCATTTGTATATGTCACGTGTCAACGAGTGTTTCTATACAATCCTCGGACACTTTTAAATGAGTATAAACCATCTCATTCTCTGGAATAGCTTTATAATTGGTTTCCTTCACTGAATTAGCATAAGGGGTTATGCTGACATTAAATGGAGAAATTATGTAATTCTCAATTACATTATTGGTGTTATGTCATTCTCTTTTTTTTTAAAAGAGAAGGACATATGTAATTCCTCTGTCTTCTCCTATTCTCCTCTAGGAGCTAATCTTTATTGAAGTAATGGAGAGATTGGATTTTCCTCTAAGTCGTAGACCCTCCAGCCTTTTTACTATTCAGCTGAGTCTGGGCCATTGGTTTTAGTATAAAAATATGATAAATTTAAAGTAATTTGTATATTTTTTATACTTAACAATGGCCTAGATGCGGATGGCCCTCCCATGAGTGGGCACTCATACCTCCCCGCTGATTATAACATTTTGCAGGCACAATAGAAAGAATGATGCTTGGCGCCAATTTCAGTACCTTCCTGGTTACCGCCCATGCACAGTAAACAAAAGTATGGAGGACCAGATAGGACTTCAATTTTTTGGTTTTGTATGCAAATTTGGGGGATTGGGGAGATTCAAAATTTGTGTTTGGCCCTGAATTATATCGAGTTTGCACCAGCTAAGTCCGGGCCATTGGTAAGTATAAAAAATATACAAATTACTTTAAAATTATAATCATTTTATAGAGACAAGTAAGATTTTTGTATCTGCTACTGATAAGAAAATGATTGATATTGGTACCTGTAGTCTCCACAATGTTAATAATACCTTTTATGGTGGTTTTGAAGAGACTTGATGAGATGTCAGCTGTGTGTTGAGAGTATTTTATTCTTTCATGAAAGATTCCTGCTAGAAGGGAAGGTTATACAAAGATTTCTGGTTCCTCGCTTTTCCCATTAAAGTTCTGCCCTCACAGATGGGTTGAAAATGTTATAGTGGCTGTGCGTGCATTGGAGATACAACCACACAACAAAAAAGTTTGTTTTGGCCTTAAAAAGTTATAAGAATTACTTGAAGCCAAAACATAACAATTTTGTAACTGTGAAAAATGCATGCTGTGACCCCTTGATTACATGTAAACTACACTTTTTTATCTCTGTTGTCAATGAGGTGACTCCATAACTCCTAAAGATACAGACATAAACCCATGATTCCAATGTTAGGAGATAATTTTGAGGAAATGTATAAAGCCATTTTGAAACGAATAATAAAGCCATCCATAATCAAAGACCAGGACACAAAAGTTAAACTTAATAATTATGAACTGCAAGGTGATGATATTTTAGACTATCGGAAAGTTGAATTGTGGTTTTCTGCCAGTAAACTTTTATCATCACTGAGATGCAAAAACTTGAATTTAAGATGGAATGCAGAAGGTGTCTTCAGTTGCTTTACAAAAAGTTGTTAATGAAAACTTCCCTTAATTCAGTTGTCATTCGGAATGCGTCGTGTTTTTTACCAACTTTCATTGTGAAAGATTCAGAGAAATGTTAACAAAAAATTGTAACGATTTTATCAGTTTTTGTAAATGCAAAATGGACTGATGGGAAAAACTGTGTTCATATTATTCATTAGTACACTCATTTCATAGAGACTGATGTAATGAATTCCAGTGCCTTCAGTAAATTTGATGTAGTTGTCTATTCTTAGTTTTTTCATCTGTCACTAGCTAGTCTCTTAGTATTGCCAGCTGTAGACTACTGTGTTATTCATTCTCTTTAAAGATCAAAGATTGTAGAAGTAATTATAAAGCCTGCTTTAGGCCTCACAAAGTAGATCTTCTGTTTCTCAGGCCACTTTTTTATAAAATTAAATGTGTGCGGACGTTTTTTTAGTTTATTTTTGAAATTATCTCTCTGCCATTAAAAAGTTCATGTTCTTTGTTTGTTTTATGTTTTAGGCCTCATAATCTACAGTATAGAATGGGTGGTGGTGTATTACGTCCCTTGAGTGCATGAAGGCTTTTAAATGCTAAAGCATTGCAAAGCCTTTTTGTACTCCAGGGACAGTTTTATTAACTTGGGTAAAATATCAGACATAAACCATTTAATTTTTATTTTTTCAAGTTTACATTGTTTATAAAAATAGGGAATGTGGCAGCCAGAAAGACCATGCAGGAGGGCCTGAGAAACTGATTTTTAATTTTTTTAGGCCGTATCCACTATCTTTAATCCTGTGTCGTCCCTCCTTCCCCTTATATAGTCTCCAACCGGTGAAGCCAAATGAGACTGTAGGTTTCCTCTGTGCCCATCTGTATGCACAACTGTCCAACTGTCACACTTTGGTGTTTGGTCATAATTTATTTTTTCGAGGGATGATGTCCTTTGGGAAGAGGGAGAACCCTATTGATTTTGGGATCAGTAAGTGAAAGGTCAAGCTTATGGCCACTGTAAATAAACTCTAATTTGGGACTTGAAATTTTTTCCGGAGATTATCTTTTCAATGGTTCATCCCCTTCTCATCAAATTTGAGTAGATAATGTCCCTTAGGAAGGGGAAGATTCCTATTGATTTTGGGGATTTGTTGGTCAGAGGTCAAGACCACAGCAGCTTTTAGTGCACTCTAATTTGGGAATTGAAATTTTTTCCGGAGATTATCTTTTCAACGATTCATATGCTTCTCATCAAACTTGAGTAGATAATGCCCCTTGGAAAGGGGAAGATTCCTATTGATTTTAGGGATTTCTAGGTTAGAGGTCAAGACCACATCAGCTATAAGTGTGCTCTAAGTTGGGAATTGAAATAGTTTCCAGGGATTATATTTTCAAAGGTTCATCCAATTTTCAACAAACTTGAATAGATAATGCCCCTTAGGAAGAATAGCCTTCTTGATTTTGGGGTCAGTTGCTCAAAGGTCAAGGTCACAGTAGCTATTAGTGTACTCTAATTTGGGACTTAAAAATGGTAAGAAAAAGGTTTCCCTATATCATCCAGTAAATGGTATATGCAATTCTTACCAGGACTCAAATGCATAATGCTGCTTGGTGAAAAAACAACCCCAGTAGATAGGCATTACATTTTGGACCAGATAACCTTTTCACAAAATTATACCTCTTACATAAAAATATCACTTTTTAAGCGCTTCCTCCCTGTTCACCTGATTTTTTTATTTGTAATTATAATATGTAAAGCTACACACTGACCTTTGCCCCTGCAGGAACCCCGGGAAGTGAGGCTGTGCTGCTTGTTTACTGTGGGAAACAAGCTCTGATTTACTGGTAAAATAGGACCCAGTCACTAATGCTTGGGGTGCAAGTCCTCTAAAATAGGCAACATGGGGTACAAACGATTGACTGACCTTCACTTTATCTCCATGTTGTAGTCATGATTAACCATTGTGCAGAAGTATGTGATCTTAAACACCAATAAATAAGTAAATAAATATAAATAAATAACAGTTGCCTTTGTTCTGGTTGACATAGTTTTAGGGGATGTGCTCTTGAATATTTTTATACTGTACCAATGACCCAGACTTAGCTGGTGCTAACTCTTAAAAATCTAGGGCCAAACACAAATTTTGCCCCCCAATCCCCCAAATTTGCATCTAAAACCAAAAGAAATCATGTCCTAAAGAACCTCAATACTTTGCCCCCACTGCGCATGCACAGTGTCAAGGACGTTCCGAAATTGGCGCCAATCACCATTTTTTGTTTGGCCCTTCATCAGTTAACATCTCACTGATCTTTGTGCTTGTAAATCTCAGTTTAAATGATTCCAGATACATAAATATTGGAGAAATGGTGATTCTAAGGAGGATACAGAAGGTGGAGAGGAAAAAGGAGTGACAGAAAATAATCAGGGCTGTAACTTAAAATTTTGTTATAAAATTATGTTAAGTTGCCTATTTTCGAGGCATGGGCCTGTTGTTGTCATTCTTACTTTGAAGTTGCACTGCTTATTCAGTGTTTCCTCTCTCCTGTTCCTGTAAGTCCCCCCTTGCTATTCTCCCATGCTTTTGGCATATTTTTGAGTAAGATTACTCCTAAAATTTCTTGGGAGAATTAGCTTGGTTACAGAATGAATTCTGTCATTTTCCCCATGTTTACGTTTTCACACATGGGTGTTTAGACGTTGTGTTCTGCATCTTCCATCTGATGTTCTGCAGATTCTTCTCTGGAAGTCTCTGTTTTGCATCAGATAGTGTGTAATTTTGATAACTGATTTCGGGCCAGTATTGTCAGTGCCTGGAGTCATGTTTTATGGTGTTTATACACTTCTTGTTTACATTGGCAACAGTCTCTTTTGAAGGGGGCTTTTTGCCTTTGGAGTAGTTTATCTCACTACAAGATACATTATTATTATCCGTAAGTGTTGCAATAATTATTTAAAATAATTTTAAAATTTTTGACCACACTTACCCCTGGGATCCATTGGGGCTCAACGTTACTTTTCAGAAACTTGGGCTTCGCTGAAAAAATATTTTTTCAAAAATTGTTTTGAATTTCATTTGCTTTTTTCAATATTAATGGATCATGTTATTATGTATCTTTGTGTTTAGGGGTTTGTGCGAGTACTAGGACTTGTTGTCTTTTCACAATGAAAGGACATTGTTCAAATTGTAATAGGAAGAAATCTTCCTCTGACTTTCATGATCATTGTATTAATTGTAGTCAGTGTACTCGCACTAACTCCTGTTCAGTATGTCAATATTGGGATGACAAACGTTGGAAACGTGTGTCACGTTATGTTGTTAGTGGAGAAAGGGCTATGCCGGTCCTTTCTCCGCAGGGTCACTCTAGTCTATCAGTTTCTATTTCAGAGGAACAAGAACAGGGTGATGTTTCCATGTTATCTTCCAAGAGTGCGCTTCTGTCGTCACAATTGAATGAAGAGTTAGCGGCAAAAGTGCTCATGGAGATACGACAGTTGCCTAAGAGGTCCCTAGTAGGATCGACGGCGTTGTCGTCCGCTAGCTCGCCTGGTGTAGCGTCCATTCACCGAATGGTTCGGCAGCCGGGTTTGTCCGTTGCGGTCCAGGAGGAAATGTTGGGTGATGCGAGCACTATAAATATTCTAGGTGCACACCCAGTGACGGCGGATGTTAGGAGAGATCGGAGGAAGCCTTCTAGTCCGGTTCCTAGCTCGTCCAGGTCCAGCCGGGCCGCGAGCGAGAGAGGCCCCTCTCTCGTACAACAACATCAGGGACCTGATGTTGTGGTACAAAATGTGTCGCAAGCGGAGCACACGTCCGTCGCTCGGGACGCTCCGTTGTTTAGGCAGTCCGCGGAGACTGCTCAGGCTTCCTCATCCTCTCACCAGCGCACACGACCGCACCTTGGCTACGTGACCGTGGAGATTCTACCAGCTTCGCCGATAAGGAATTCTTCGGCGACCAGGTCACGCCATCCGGTAGCCAGGGACACAAGGCCGGTAGACTCCGGACGTTCGCATAGGAAGAGTATGCGGGAGTCAGTTGATGCGGAGCTTCCCGCGGCGAAGCAGCGAAAGACCGCCACTCCGCAGGCCTCGATGACGGACGTGCTTGCTCAGATAGCACAAATTATCGCAGCATCCCAGCAGCCGACAGAATCGGTGTCGGATCGGGAATTATCCGACGGCGCTGGGTCGGTACGCTCCGCCGAAGCATCGGGTGCGGACGACCGGGAGCATCGTGAGGTCCGACCGGATGGTGAAAGGGATACGGATGACTTGGAGCTATCCCTTTCGGAACAACATAAAGCTGCCGTGGATTTTATCCGGCACTTCCTTCCTCACGTTGTTCCGTCGGGCCAGACTGCTGCGGTTCCGGACAAGAGAATAATAGCGTCATTGGACACTGAATTCTTTGAGCGGTTCAGAGACATTGTCCCTGAGTTTCCGTCTCAGTCCAATAATGTCACAAGAACATTTGAATTATTGAACGACGCTATATTCAAGCTTGCTTCCAAAACAGGCAAAGCTGGTTTCTTGTCCTCCAATGCTCTTAACCTGCCTTTCATTAATGCAAGGAATAAATTCGATACGGCAGGACAGGGTATTCCGAGAGTTCCTCTGCGTCTTGACGACGAGGCGGAAGACTTAGAATTGTCGTTACCGTCGTCTATGTCCGTTCCAACCGCGGTGTTGGATACAACAATCACGTCTAACAGGGCCAGTTTAGACGCTTTATCTTACACAGACCACCTTACAAAGGCGTTATCACTGCGTCTTCAAGGGAAAGAATTCCAGGATATACAATCCTCATTAAGACTTCTTTCAAGGGCAGTGGCTTATTCCACGTATAACTCCGCCCTTTCTGTGGCAAACCTGGAGTTGGTTAGACGTGACGCAGCCTTAGCTACATCCACACGCGTGGATAGTAAGGTGAAGAACCCTCTCAGAGTCGCTTCGGTCTCCGGAGAACTTCTATTCGACGGCAAGCTTTCTGCAATCTACGATAAAATTACGAAGAAAGCTTCGGATTCTCTGTTGTTTAAATCCGCTTCCAAAAAGTCGGATACGACAGAGAAGAATAAGACAGGCACTTCTGGGTCTAATGCGCCCAAGAAAGGTTCCTATAGAGGTTCCGGTGCGTCCTCTTGGTCTTATTCAAGAGACCGTCAAGGCAGCGACTCTCATGCGGGACGTCCTTCGGGCCGGGACAATCGGTCGGACGCCCCGAGGTCGACGGGACGAGGTGCGGGTCGTGGAGGACGTGGTTTCTCCTCCCGCAGGCCTCGCAGGTCCAGAAGGTGATGGCTTCAACTTCTATCTCTATCGCGTTCCGGTTGGCGGAAGGTTGTCGAGTTTTTCAGAAGAGTGGGCGTCGATTACGGACGACCCTTGGGTGAGAGGGGTGATTTCGGAAGGTCTAAGAATATCCTTCAAACGAAAGCCTCTGTTAACTCGACGTCCAAAATGGACTCAACTTCTGTCAAATCCGCAGAAAAGAGACGCTCTCTTATCGAAGGTGCAGTCTCTTTTAATGAAGAACGCGGTAGAGGTCGTAGAAGACCAGGAAACACCGGGATTCTACAGCCATCTGTTTCTGGTTCTGAAATCAGACGGCTCGTTCCGTCCAGTCATAGTTTTGAGCTGGATAAACAAGCTGATCGTCGCTCCGAAATTTTATATGGAGACGATTCGGTCGGTCAGAGCGAGTATTCGGGTGAACGATTATGCTACAAGCATAGATCTCAAGGATGCGTACTTTCATGTCATGGTACATCCGACATTCAGAAAGTATCTACGCTTCGCAGTCCTAGGAGTTGTGTATCAATTCCGGGCGATGTTGTTCGGATTGAACCTAGCACCCTGGGCTTTCACTCGGGTAATGAACTCGGTAATGATGTATTTCCAAGCTCATTCGTCTGCAGTAACGTCGGCCTACCTGGACGACATTCTTCAGAGGTACGGCAATGAGTTAACGCTTCAGAACGATGTGCAGAATCTGCTTCTATTGCTCCGACGTCTCGGGTTTTGTTATAAATGAGGAGAAGTCGGATCTGGTGCCGTCCAAGTCATTCACTCATCTGGGAATGAGCTTCGAGATGCACAACAATCTCGTTTGTCTGCCGTTAACCAGAGCGAAATTAGTCAGTTGTTACGCTCGCTATTGTCTTCATGCAGACAAAGTCACAGCGAGGGAGTTTATGAGACTGATAGGTTTGTGCGGAGCCGCCGCGGATCTCATTCCGATGGGGCGGTTGCGCACTCGTCCTCTCCAAATTTTCTTAACTCAGAATTGGAGTGTGAAGATTCATTCGCTCGACATAGATGTTCTCTTGTCAGATCAAGTGAAACAAGAGATTCAGACTTGGGCAAACATTCAGTGGTCAACTCAGGGAGTTCCGCTGCAGTTGCCGGATCCGAGTTTCACCATTATGACGGATGCCAGTCAAACAGGTTGGGGTGCAACATTGTTCCCAACGGATTCGAGATGCCAGGGTCTTTGGGATCCACAGTTCGTAACCAAGCACATAAACATCAAGGAAATGATGTCAATTTGGCTTGCGTTACGTCATTGGATGGACATTATTCACAAAGCTCATGTCCAAATTCTGTCCGACAATATAACAGTAGTGGCGTATATACGGAACCAGGGAGGCACTCATTCCGTTCCGTTATTCAATCTAACGGAGAGAATCCTTCTGTTTGCTCTAGAACATCAGGTTCTACTTTCGGTCCGTCATATACCGGGTCGTCTGAATGGACTAGCAGACTCCCTTTCACGGAAGGGCCGCTTGTTGCCGTCGGAGTGGACTCTCAACAAACAAGTATTCAATCAGATTTGCTACCAGTGGGAACGGCCAATGATAGACTTATTTGCGACACATCTCAACAATCAGTTGCAGACGTATGTGTCACCGTGCCCGGATCCAAGAGCTTTTGCAGTAGACGCTCTATCGATCTCATGGGACGGAATGATAGGATATGCATATCCTCCAGCGCCGTTGATTCAGCAAATATTGCTGAAGATAAAACAATCTCAGTGCAAGATTCTGTTGGTAGCTTCTCTGTCTCCACAGAGACCGTGGATAAATCTACTCAGGTGTCTGTTGTGGGACCTACCGCGAAAGCTTCCTCCACGGGAGGATCTTCTTTCGCAGGGGAAACCGCATCAACTTCATCACAACCCGCAAGGTCTCAACCTTCACGTTTTTCCGTTGTGCGATCCTTCTTGCATGGCAAGCACTTTACAGGACGAGCAGTGGACACGATTTCTAACTGTAAGAGGACCTCCTCTTCGCTAAATTATGCGGCTAAGTGGAAGGTTTTTCGTCATTGGTGTAGGGATCATTCTGTTGATATTTTTGATCCCTCCATATCAGACATTGCAAACTTTCTAGTATACTTGTTTGACGAAATCAAACTGCAGCCTGTTACTATTAAGGGTTATAGGTCTATGTTATCTGATACCTATGCACATCACGATAGTTTACAAATTGGATCTAATGTCTCTTTATCTAAGTTAGTTAGAAACTTCTCGATAAATAGACCCAGAACTCTTAGGTTAATTCCTAAGTGGAATTTAGCTTGGGTTCTTCTTAAACTTAAGGAAAAGCCATTTGAGCCTCTTGGGACAGTAGATTTCAAATTTTTGTCTTATAAGACAGCTTTTCTCTTAGCTTTCTCTTCTGCTAGAAGAGTCAGTGAGCTTCATGCACTATCTGTGGATGATTCTCACTATCGTAATGTCGGGAACACTATCACCTTCACTACTAATGTTGGATTTTTAGCTATGAATCAGGCTCCTAATAAATATCCGGAACCTATTGTTATTAAGGCTCTTCCGTCTTCAGGCGGGCGTAGGCCGTTACTCTGTCCTGTTAGAGCTTTACGCATTTAATAACAGAGATCTCAGTTTATCAGAAAGGGACGAAAACGTTTCTTTCTGTCTCTGATGCCTAATAGAAAGGACATTTCGGTCCATTCTATTGCTAGATGGATTCAATTAACTATCCGTACTGCTTATGAAAGTTTATCTTCTTCCCAGCAGTCTGTGCTTAAGATTTCGGCTCCTGAAGTAAGAGCTCTTTCTACATCTTGGGCTTATGCTAATAGTGTGGCTATTACAGATTTAATGAAGGCTGCTTATTGGTCTCAGCCATCCACATTCACGAATTTTTATCTCAGAAATATTGAGTCCATTTCTGGAGACCTGCATTGTTTAGGTCCATTATCTGTTGCTCAGAATGTCGTCCACTAAACAGTTGCAACTATAGTTATGCAGGCTTTCTGTTCCGGCAGTGACTCCGTCCTGCTGCCCTCTTCGCTCTGGGCTATTTGACCCAGGGCAAGGGGAAGGGAGGGGGGGGGGGGGGGAGGGTGTTCCCTTAGGTTACCTGCTTTATAGTGAAAAGCAAGGGAATTCCTCCTCCGGAGTCAGTAATTCTGAGTCGTTTCCAGGATGGTTTTAAAGTGTAATATTAATGTTAAAAATTCATTCATGTCATATTTTTAAAGTGTAGCTCGGTGTGAAGCATTTGTATATGTCAAGTGTCAAACGGGCGTTAATATACAATCTTCGGACACTTTTAATGAATATAAAGAGTCTCAATTCTCTGGACTAACTTTATTTATTGGCTTACTTTAAAAATAATTAGTATAATGGATTATACTGGATGTTAATAGAGAACATGAATGTTATTATGCTCAATTATGAAGGGTATTGTATCTTTCTAATTTATTATAAAATAAGAAAGATACATGTAAAGCCTAATACTCCTTTTCTCCTTGAGGGGTTCACTCTATATTATATAGTTGAGCTTATTGGATTTTCCTCTATGTCCTAGGCCCTCCAGCCTTTTTACTATTCAGCTAAGTCTGGGTCATTGGTACAGTATAAAAATGTTAAAAAATTTATAGTAATTTATATATTTTTTATACTTACCAATGACCCAGACGGGGATGGCCCTCCCAGGAGTTGGGAACTCTTACCTCCCCGCTGAGTACATAGCGCTGACCAGGCACTGCCAGTAAGAATGGTGATTGGCGCCAATTTCGGAACGTCCTTGACACTGCGCATGCACAGTGGGGGCAAAGTATGGAGGTCCTTTAGGACATGATTTCTTTTGGTTTTAGATGCAAATTTTGGGGATTGGGGGGCAAAATTTGTGTTTGGCCCTAGATTTTTAAGAGTTAGCACCAGCTAAGTCTGGGTCATTGGTAAGTATAAAAAATATATAAATTACTATAAATTTTTTAACTTTTATTTTTTACTAAAATTATCATAAATGCTGTGTCCGTTAGGGGACTTCGTATTGCTTTAGCAATACTCTCAGCATGCTTATTATGCCCACGAAAAATTTTGGGGGGGGGGGGGAAAAAGTCAAGGTCTCCGTCCGTCTGTACTTCCGTATGTCCGTATAAGCATTTTGTATTATAATTCGAGCATCAGTTGTCGGATTTTAATGTTCTTTGGTATGGTGATAGGGTAGCTTGGGGGAACAGATGCCCTCGTACCTAGCGTTTAGTCCATTCATGTTTGGTAGAGTTATGGCCCCTGTTTGTTTTTGGCCTCTGTTTCTGACTGAGGTAAATTGTTCCATAGCCTATAAGGGTTGTTTGGATGAACCAGTTCTCTTCAAACATTCAGAAGTTATTTATTTACATGCAAGTCCGACTTTGCTACCTTCGGCGGCATCAGCACACACATTAGCGTTGCTCTTGTTCAGCTAGTCTAGGCCAGTGGTAATGGTTATAAATTTTGGAAATTTCAAGTAATTTCTATATTTATTATACTACTACTGGCCCAGACAGGAAGTGCCCTCCCATGAATTATTTACTCACACCTCCCTGCATATAACTGTATACACCCAACAGGCACCATAAAAGAATTGTTATTGGTGGTATTGGAAGACACTTCCTTGTCTCTGCACATGCACAGACGTTACATATGGATGCCCACACTCACACCTCATACATACATACTAATATAAACACTTAGCACGATAAAAGAATGGTTATTGACGGTGTTGGAAAGCACTTCCTGGACTTTTTCACATGGGCAGGCATCATCTATGGAGCGTCATACAACACTCTTTATTTTTCTTATTTGGTTTAATGTTGAGGAGTTTGGGAGCTTTAAAAAATTAAGTGCTTGGCCTCAAATTCTGCCAGTTGTGGGTATAATAAATACACAGATTACTTGAAATTTCGAATTTCCATGCATAAACAGTTGACAGGATAGCCAATAAAAATATTCAATGAACAGGTTTTTCTATTTAACCCATTACCCCAATTCACACAAGATCAGAATTTGTTATTTTAATTATTATATTTTCAAATTTTACAAAAGATTACATAAAAATGTGACCATCTCATTGAAACATACGCGACGAGCTTGTTCCAATGAGGAGGTTACACATGTTATTGTTTTGTTGAAATGTATTGAAATTTTTTTTTTTCAACTGCTGAATTTTTAGCTTAACTTGACAAAGTCAAGATAAGCTATTGCCATCACACATGCGGAAGTCGGTGAGTCTGTTCGCATTTTCTTTAGCACAGACTCCACCCCGTACATCTTGTCTGGCCATCTGATAATTTCATATGCAGGTTCACGATCATGATCTATCAACCATTATGGCTGCCCGAGCCTGAAACCCCAAAACCTTTGGCACAGTCTACAGGTTGTATTTATGAAGCGATTTCATGGTAACTTGGTAGGTTGACTCCATATAATGTCTAGATGAGAACGTACCCTTTTGGTCACGGTCGGCCAACCGTGACAGCTACGTCGGCCCGAAGTCCAAAAACCTTTAGCACAGTCTACAGGTCGTATTTATGAAGGGATTTTAATGTAACTTCGTAAAATGACTCTGTATAATGTCTAGATGAGAATGTCCTTTTTTGGTCAGGTTCAGTCAGCAAAGATGGCTGCAGGGTCATGTTACCTAGATTCCTTTAGCACGGTCTGCATCTTGCATTTATGAAGGGATTTCATTGCAAATTTGTATGATGACTCAGTATAATGTCTAGATGAGAACGTCCTATTTTGGCCAGCCATGACATCAGCACAGGCACATGACCTAGATTTGTTTAGAACAGTCTGCAGTTCATATTTATGAAGCGATTTCGTAGTAACTTGGAAGGATAACTTGGTGTGATGTCTAGATGAGACAGTTCTATTTTGGTCACTGTGACTGCCGAGCTGTCATGTGACCTTGATTCCTTTAGCAAAGTCTACAAGTTATATTTATGAAAGGATTTCATTGTAACTTGGTAGGATGATGCGTTTTGGAATAATTTTACTGCAAATTGGTTGACATACATTAAATGTGAGGACCACATTAACACAGTTCTTTAGTACAGTCTACACCTCAAATTATTCTTATTGAAAGCATCACATATGGGGAACAGAAATTAACATATTCTCAATTATCACAATTCTTGTTGTATTTCATAATCCTTTCATAAACATTGAACATTATCCTTTTTATCAAACACAACACACAGTCAAGTTAAGCTACAATGTCATTGACACTTTCATTAACCCTTTACCTAACATAAAAAGAAGACGACACTTGCAAAAAAAATTCTTGAATAACTATTTTTTTTCATTTTTTGTCTCAAAAACATTGGTTATGACCCCTCGGAACGAGCTCGATGCGCCCGTTCCAATGAGGGGTCATACCCTATGTTTTTGAGGCAAAAAATGAAAAAAATAATGAAAATTAATTGGTGGTTTTTGAGAATAGCGCTGGCCAGTTTTGGCCGTTACGTTGGGTAAAGGATTAAATAAGTGGGCAGATGTGGCCAATTTATTAGCTAAAAGGTCAAGAGCTCTCTCTGTCGAAAAATATAAATCAGATTAAATACCTGTATTGGAAGTACTGAGGCCAAAGAGATCAATTAAGCTGGGATATTCCAAGGTTGTCAGAATAATTTTTTGATAGACAAACATTTTTAGTTTTCAAAGAACAAATTTTCTGAATATTGGAATTAACAGGTTGGATGTATATCTCCGAGTGTGGAAGTTTCTTCCTCACTGACCGTTTCTCTTTGACAGCTGTGCATTTTGGCATTTGTAAGGTAGGAAGCTCAGCTTTGGCACCTAGGGGTAATTTTATTTTGGAATTAACGTTAATTTTTGGTTATTTCTGTTAATTTCTCATTTGGGTTCAGGAAGCTAGAGATTAACAGTGTGTTGGTAAATTATCAACAAATATACATATTGTTTCTTTACCCAACTCATAGCACCCATATCCAGTGGTTAACTCTTTCAATTCAGTGTGCATAAAGTTTTTCATAAAAGAAAATTTAGAAGTGAGTTATCATAGAACATAATAGCCAACCACATAGTTAAGAAGAGTCTGTACTAAATCAATCCAATGCTCTTGATGCGATCATAATTAACCATTAGTCATTGTGCAGAAATGTGTGACCTTACACATCAATAATTGGCAATTAAATAACTCCCCGGTGGGAACCCAAGGTATTGGAGCACTGCTTGTTTACTGTGGTAAATATGTTCTGCTTTACTGGTAAAATAGGAGTTGGAACCAATGCCTGGGATAGAAGTCCTCTAAAGTTGGCTGCGTAGATACAAATGATTGACTGAACTTGAGTTCATACCTCTGCTGAAGTCATGATATAGCCAAAGATGCTGAACCTGTCCTTAAACACCAATAAATAAATTAATTCAATCCAGCAGCCCCATAGGGCTGTTGGATTTAATTATCACTGAACCTCACTACAAATGCCAAATCAGGCCTTTATTTAAGTTTAATTTGGCTACAATGGCAATATGGAGTATTGTGGCCTGGGAGAAAAAGCTCTGGTATTGCCAGTGAAAGCAACTGGTGTTGACAGTGTTATATATGACACTGTCAATGCAGAATTCTTTTCTCTGGATAACTCCTTGTTTTTTTTAATTATTTTGGCCTAAAAAGTTAAAAATCTGTTTCTCATGCCCTCCTATATGGTCCTTTTGGCTTCCGTATGCTCTCGTTTTATAACCAATGCAAACTTAAAAAACTTAAAATTGAATGGTTTATGTTTGGTATTTTACCGAAGTTAATAAGATTGACAAATTTGTTCCTTGAGTACAAGAAGGCCTTGTAATGCTTAGAAGGCTTTGTAATGCTTTACCACTGCAAAGCTTTCTAGCACTCAAGGGACAAAATACACTACCACCCATGCTATTCTGTAGATTATGAGGCCTAAAACATAAAGCAAACCAAGAACATGAACTTTTGCTTGCAAAGAAATATTTACAAAAATAAAAAATAAAATAAATAACCGTCCACCCACATGCAATTTTACAAAAAATGGCCAGAGAAACAGAAGATCTACTATGTGGGATCTTATCTGTTGCATTGTTTGATTCGACAGGTAGATCCTAAGCTATATCACATGCTTCAGGGTAGTGCTGAGAGGTAAACCGAAAATACAACTCAGTTTCGGTTATTTAAAAACACCGACCAACCTGAACGTGAGATAGCCATCAGTCGGGACATGCATGGTTATTTAGCTGCACAATCTTGAATGCTGTCACTTCATGTAATGTGTTAAATAAAAAGGGCGGAAATCACAGAAAAAATCAGAGCCCGGTAGGCCTAATTAATAACTTTTTTGGTCCCATAATATAATCGTATTTACATATTTAATAAACTTTCTTTTGAATGACAAATGAATGAAATAATAAAAATCTCCCCATTCAGTGTGAGATTGAAAGCGCCACCGGGCTTTGGACAAAAATAAAACAAACATCGAAGTACCGAAATGACCACACTGGAATGCAATACCCATGCATCTGCTGGCCACTGTTTATGTATATGTTTGAATGGAATTAACAAAACCAGTTGTACACTGTATTTGCACCAATAACATTTTCAAGAGTGCAGGCCAAGATTGAGGGCTTTCAGCATGCATACACGAAACTCAACACGATATTCATTAATTTTCATGACCTTCAAAACCAATGGTAAAACACTGCATATAAAATTACCAATTCATCAAATGCGGTTTCCTTTGCTGGACTGGAACTTACCACTTGCTCTGCATTTATACTGTCCGATATATTTTATTTACATGTATTTTTGAAAGCTTTAACCTCAAATTCATAGTTGATGTCTGATAAAAACTAGGGTCACAATGACCAAAATAAGAAACTTTTACTTTGTAAAATTTTTAGGGTCGGTGGGGTACCCCAAACAAAGGGATTTTTTTCTGTGGCCTGACATTTCACAACATTTATTTACATCTTCAGCATTTTTTACCCAAGTTGTGCATTGCTACCACTGCACACTGCATTTTCCTCTTGTCTTGGTGTGTGTGTGTGGAGGGAGAGGGGGGGGGGGGGGGCACCAATGCTAGTCAACTGTATATCCAGGGCTCTGTGAACAATCTTTATTGTCTTCTGGATTAATGGTTCACTGTACATGTGCTGCGCTATATATAATCTCATAATTTTAGAGTGAGGGGAAGGTACTTCCACTTTGAACTTTTATTAAAACTAATATTTGGGAAAAAACCCAAGTGTTTATAGTGTTTAATACTTGATCATTTTTCTCCAAAAAAACCCCGAAACCAGAGTCAGCTCTTTTTATGTGTACCCATACCATGTATGGTACACATAATGCCGTCATCTGAGGTGGCCATCCGTCGTTCGTCCATCCTCTGTCTGTCCATCCATCCATCCGTCCATCTGTCTGGCGTCCGTATCCATTTCTTTGGCATTCAATAACTTGAAAAATATTGCTTGGAATGTCAAAGTTAACTTTATATTTGTGTTCAGGTTACTGATGTGCCAAGCTGTATAGTTTTTGGTGTAAATCTGATAATTTGATCCTGAGATATTAACCCTTTATCCTTCAAATTGAAAATTCCTCCAATCCCTTTGGCATTCGATAACTTGAAAAATATTGCTTGGATTGTCAAGTTACTTTATATTGCAGGTTACTGATGTGCTGAGCTGTAGAGTTTTTGGTGTAAATTTGATAATTTGATCCTGAGATATTAACCCTTTATCCTTCAAATTGAAAATTCCTCCAATCCCTTTGGTATGAGATAACTCAAAAAATATCAATCCGATTGTCATGTTACTTTATATATGTATTCAGGTTACTGATGTGCTGTGCTATATAGTTTTTTATGTAAATCTGATAATTTGATCCGGAGATATTAACCCTTTATCCATCAAATTAGACACTCCTCCAATCCATTTCTATATGTACCCATACCATGTATGGTGTACATAATGTCAGCATCCGTGGTGGCCCTCCGTCATACAGCTTTCTACTAGTTGCACGTATGGGTACACATCTGATGATTTCATCAGCCTATTTTTACTGCTTTATATTCTTATTTCAGGTAAACCTCCTGGTGACACAATTTTGTTCTTTGGATGCCGCAAGAAAGCAGAAGATTTCATTTATCAAGATGAGTTGGAACAGTACAAGAAGGATGGAACACTGTCAAAGCTGTATGTCGCTTTCTCCAGAGATCAAGATAAAAAGGTGTATGTTCAACATTTATTGAAAGAAAATGGAGAGGAAGTATGGAAAAATTTAGAAAATGGTGGTCATCTATATGTTTGTGGGTATGTAGTGTTAATTTTCTTAATTGCAAAAAGAAAATATTTTTTCACATCTTTGCTGATGATTTATCCAATCAGGCCCTAAAATTTGTCCTCATTCATTAGAATCTGTTTTGATCTCACAAACTGCCGCGAGAATGAGGGGTCACATGATATGGTTTTGTTGAAATTTAGTTTCTTATCTTAAATGTAAATGTAGAACGCATGTTTCAACATAGAGGCCTTTGGTGGCTTTGCTCATGGAAGTTAGTAAACAGTGCATTGGCAGTGGTCTCCAGTGAAGTGTTGGCAGCCTGTATAGACCACACAGTCACCACTGCTAAGTCAAAAATGTTACCTTACTGTGAGGGAGCAAAAAATAAGTAGAATTTTCCAAGCCTCTTAAGACACTTTCTGAATCTACAACAAGAATCAAATGTATATTTTGCGAGAAGCAGAGTTGAATCACTTTGTTTTCCTTGTGAGAATCATTTACAAGAATTGCTTCATTAACCCTTTACCCGGGAGCACGGTGGCTCGGTAGGTAGAGGTGCAGGCTGCAAGCCGAGAGGTCCTCGGTTCGAATCCCACCTGCGGCAACCGCGTTGTGTCCTTGGGCAAGACACTTCATCTCCATTGCCCGTGTGGGGGCACGATGATGCCGTATACTAAGGCGTACTGCACGTCGATGGTACGCATGTCTTCAACCAATCTAACCCTGCCTGTGCCGCAGTGCGGAGTTACGATGTTGGGGAGCTGGCAGCTGCTCGTCATTGCTCGGTGGTTCTCTCCGGGTACTCCGGCTTCCTCCACCCATAAAACTGTCACGGTCATGATTAGCCATTGTGCATAAACATGTGACCTTAAACATCAATAAATAAATTAACCCTTTACCCAACGCAGATGATATCAAAATTTATTATTTTAAATATAATTTTTCAAAAAATTTCAACAAAACCATATCATGTGACCCCTCTTTGGAATGAGCTTGACGAGCTCATTCCAAAGAGGGGTCACATCATATGGTTTTGTTGAAATTTTTTGAAAAATAATTTTTTTTCCGCTCTTGATTTTGCATATTACATGGACAGATGCGGGTAATTCATTGGGTAAAGGGTTAAACCCTGGTGACTTGATAAGAGAACTCATAATCAGTGTTCACGCTTGCTCAATATTTTAATGTGCCAAAGCTGAATATTTTTTGTGCCAAATGAAAATTTTTTGTGCCAAGTGAGATTTTTTTGTGCCATGGGTATTTTATGTTGGAGAACTATAAAAACTTTTTTTTTCATATTTCATTCAAGAAAGATCAAAAGCATAAAATCACATAAAAACAAATATAACATAAAACACATTTTTAGCTCAACTTGACAAAGTCAAGCTGAGCTATTGCCATCACTTCTCGTCCGTCGGCGTAATGTACCTCCACAATTTCCTTTGGCACACCGCACAGGTCCAGTTTATGATCAAACTTGGTATGCTTCTTCGGGGTGACCTCTAGATGGGAGCTATCGATTTTCTTCTATTTCTGTCAAAAAATGTTGCCGCTGGCAACGTTCTTTGAACTTAGTTTAGTCAGACCTCAATATTTCCCTTTGGCACACCCTACAGGGCACATTTATAATCAGATTGCTTTGAAACCTGGTATGCTTGTTTGGGATGACCTCTAGATGGGAGGTATCGACATTCTTCCATTTTTGTCGAAAAATGTTGCCGCTGACAACAACCATTGAACTTTGTTTAGTCAGGCATCAATATATTCTTTTGGCATGCCCTACAGGGCACATTTATGGTCAGATTGGTTTGAAACTTGGTATGCTTGTTTGGGGTTACCTCTGGATGGGAGCTATCGATTTTCTTTGAATTCCTGTCAAAAAATGTTGCCGCTGGCAACTATCTTTTGAACTCAGTTTAGTCAGACCTCAATATTTCCCTTTGGCACACCCTGCAGGGAACATTTATGATTGGATTGCATTGAAACCTGATATGCTTGTTTGGGGTTACCTCCAGATGGGAGCTATCAATGTTATTCGCTTTCCGTCAAAAAATGTTACTGTTGACAATGACCTTTGAACTTATTTTAGTCAGACCTCAATATTTCCCTTTGGCACACCCTACAGGGCACATTTATGATCGGATCCCTTTGAAACTTGGTATGCTTATTGGAGTGACCTCTAGATAGTAGCTATTTATTTTCGTCCTTGTCCGTCAAAAAATGTTGCTATTGGCAACGACCTTTGATGAACTTAGTGCAGTTATGCATCAATATTTCCCTTTGGCAAAGCCTGCAGGGTACATTTATGATCAGATCACTTTGAGACTTGGTGTGCTTGTTTGGGGTGACCACTAGGTAGGAACTATTGATTTTCTTCCTCGTCTGTCAAAAAATGTTGCCCTTGGCAACAACCTTTGATGAACTTTGGGTGTGCTTGTTTGGGGTGACCTCTAGATGGGAGCTATCAATTTTCTTCCATTTCTGTAAAAAATAGTTACCGTTGGCAACAACCTTTGATGAACTTAGTAAAAACTTAGTGCACTTATGCATCATTATTTCCCGTTGACACACCCTGCAGGGCACATTTATGATTGAATTGCTTGGAAACTTGGTGTGATTGTATGGGGTGATATCTATATGGAAGCTATCGATTTTCTTCCATTTCTGTCAAAAAATGTTGCCATTGGCATTGACCTTTCAACTTAGTTTAGTCAGACCTCAATATTTCCCTTTGGCACACCCTTCAGGGCACATTTATGATCGTATCACTTTGAAACTTGGTATGTGTGTTCAGGGTTTCCATCAAAATTATTGTTGTTATCACCAGCCTTTGAACTTTGTGCAGCAACTTATCCCGTTTGCACTCTCTGCAGGGTATATTTAAGAATTTCCATAAAAATAAACATTGCCACAAGCAATGACCTTCAAACTTTGTGCATTTGTACATTAACATCTTCCTTTGGCATGCCTCAGAGGGCACATTCATTATCAGGTTGTTTTGAAACTTTGTATGCTTTGGCAGGGTGACAAAGGTAGGAGCTAGCGATTTTCTTCTCATTTCCATCAAAAACTGTTGCTGTTAGGAACAATTTTTGAATTTATTGCATTTATGCATCAACATTTTTCATTGGCATGGCCTACAGGGCACATTTATCATAGGATTGTTTTTGAACTTGGTGTGCTCATTAGGTGAGACCTCTAGATAAGAGCTATTGATTAGCATTCATTTCTGTGAAAAAAGTTGCCGTTTACAATAACCTCTGAACTTACTGAATTTGTGTATCAGCATTCTTCCTTTAGCCAGCCTTACAGTTTACATTTAAAAATGCATGGATTCTTCTGACGTGCACACGCAATGCTGGTTTGTTGAAGTTTCACCAAATAACATTGGTACCAATGATCTTCAATTTTACCATTTCACTTATAGCTTACCAAGTTCACGTTTGTCAAGCTGAGCTACAGTGTCATTGACACTTTCAGTCTAGATGTATAGAAACTTGCACCTCCATGACCTTTACAGTAAATGATTGACTTTTGGATTGAAACCTTTGCAGGGCTCGATTTAACTGGATTAGCATAGCACTTTGCTCTCCAATTTCTGAATTTTGCTATTCAAGATTTATTAGTTTCAAGTGCTTTTGGATCAACTGCTAATCAATTTTCCAGGGTGAATAGTAAATTGCTATTCAAAATTTTCAGATTAAATCAAGCCCTGAACCTTTGTTATTTTATTACTGTGTTAATCTTTGATTTTGCTCAATGGGGAAAGTACCACCAACAATTAAAGACAATTGATAATCTGGTCTATTGTTCGCTGGTGAGGAAACAAAGCATGCATTGTTTACACAGTACACGACTTCTTAATCAGAGGTCACTGTTAAGGACAATTGGAGAGTGAGTGGTCATTGTGTACACAAACATACAATACAGCATACATAATTAGGTGCATATCCGGTAGATTAATCCGATTTCAGCTCTTCACTGGGAACCCAGAGTTAGGACTTACCAGCTAGATGGACGAAAATCAAGAATATACCAGGTTTTTGATTTTGAATTTATGTGCCCAATCTTTGTGCTAAACACTCACATTTATGTGCCAGATTTTTAAAAAATGTGCATTTGGCACATGCCAGCGTGAACACTAATCATAATCTAACACATAATTATCAGTTGAAAGAAAAAACAAAAAGTAGGAAATCTGAATCAGAATCCTGCATCATTAGCTTGGTTTTTATTGCTTCTCAACTGTTTGTGTGCTAGCAGCCCAAATTTGGGCCCTGTTTATCTTGTTGTAGTTCATTATAGAGTGCCTGACAGTATTCTACAATAAAGCGACACAAATCCATGTGGAAAAATTTCAGCCACTAGCATTAATCTGGCACTTTACGAGGTAACTGGTTAAAGGCTAGATTATTTTGGGTGGTCTGAATTTGTTATTCCAAATTTGTTTTATCACAAATTATTGGAGAGTGACCACAGGCACTCATCAATAATTTGTAATAATCTAATTTATATAAACAAAATTTTATTTGCGTTTGGCTGAATTTGAAACTAGGAACCAGCAAATACCGTTTTTTTGCTCAAATCGAATATTGAATCGAATAGGGCCATGGATTTCACAACAAATCCAATTTCAAATCTAATACCATCACGCCTGTTCATGCCACAAACTAGTGTGACAAAACACCAATATTGATGGTACATACACAATTGTTCTAAGACATCGATAATGTCAACATATAAAGTAGGCGCTGAACATAATTTCTGACTCTGAGATTAATGTCTTCGATGTGTTGATTTGTGCTATTTGTATGATCTAAAATTTTACAAGAAATGCATTTGCAATTTTACATCGTGTAAATGGAAGGGATCAGTATTATGTCTTCATTGCGCATGCGTCGTTATCAACGTCTGGATTAACTTAATTATGGCCTGTGTTCACATGGTTCTTCCGCATTGGGCTCATATCAGACTTAGTTATGAGAGACAATAATGAGGAAGAATCGCGTTAATGCAGGCCATGATTAAGACTAGGATATTCTAAACCTAAAGTTACCGAAAAGCCAGTCAATTAATAAAGCCACAAAATAATCTCTGATTTTAAATCTATCAGGTCATATGGCTGAAAATCAGAAAATTAGTTCAAGTTTTTTTACAGTTAGATGATATGTAAGTCATACACGACTATTTAATATGTACCTGAGATGTCCTCTACATGTTTTACCTGTAATTTGGAGATAAAGTAAGCTATTTGGGGAATCTAACCCAAGACATGCACAAAATATGATAGTTGCTTCGATGACAACTAGGAAATTGCAGATATTCGATCTACTTCCGAATAGCAACGCAGATTTCGAATCATATCAAACCCACTTTAAGATTTTGAATGGAATCAACTATCAAAGCAAGGAATGTGTTGGCTTTTTCTCAGGTACCTAATTTTTTTTAAAGCACCGATAATGCCTTCCAGCACTCAACCAGTTAAGAATATTAAGTGGGTTTACCAAATTGAGAACTTATCCATTTTCAAGCCTTGAATTTTCTGCATACCCGGTAGTTGATTTCCAGATATTTAAAAGGACGAGAGACCAAGAAGTATTACTGATAAACAGAGCCTTCAAGGACATTTCTGAGAATTCACACACAATGTTGCCAACATTTGGGGTGTTTTTGCACAGAAGTTAGCAATTTATGACCTGCCAACAGACTCTGATGCCACACATCATATTTATGCACCTGCCCTTCTGTTAGCACATCCATCAATCTACTACATAGATGTGATGTGACATCATATGGTGCACATCACCTTGTTTGTGAACCTGGTTGTTTAACCACCCTGGGAATTAAAAATCCGGAATCTCCAATGATCAAATCAATTCAAATAGAATCTTTGTGACAGTATTATGTCTTTGATGCTTTGTAGGATCCTTGAGAAAATACAATATTGTTTTAATATTTGGGCTATATAACCATTACCTCTGGCTCAGACTAGCTGTGCTCAATTGGTCAGACTTTCAGGTCAAACACTTAATTTTTACCCCTCTTCCTCCCCCCCCCCCCCAAAAAAAAAAGTAAATAAAAATTAAGCCATAACAAAAAACTAGAGTTCCGTATTGTACTCAATAGATAGATCATTGCACATGCACAGTAGTCCAGGAAATGCCATCCTATACTGCCAGTAACCTTTCTTTTGTTTGGCCCCAGCTCAGTTTTGACAGTTCCTGCGACACCTGCTCTTGATATTATGAAGGCTCAGGCACAAGATCAACAGGGATGATTTTTGCAGAATAACAACAATGATCATAACCATTTTTAGATACATAATTATTGTCTTACTGGTATGTCCGTTTGAACTTGCTTAGCCTTAATAAGGTATTTCAATGACATCACTTCATGCAATACCTTATTCTTGTCATTGGGTAAGCTCACAAAAATTTTTGAACTTATCATAAGCCCTCAAGCATTATTGTTTACACTTCAGTTGTCTTTGTGTGTATTAACATTTGCAGAACATGAATACATGTATTTTTACACTGTAAACCAATGGCGCAGACTAGCTGGTGCTTAACTCAAAGTTATTAAGGGCCAAACACAAATTTTGAACCCCCCACCCCCCCAATCCCCCAAATTTGCTTGCAAAACCGAAAATTAAAAGTCCTATCTGGCCCTCCATACATTTACTCTCCGTGCATGCGCAGTCGTCAGGAAGTGACCGGAATTGGCGCAAACGTCATTCTTTGTTTGGCCCTAAAGTCATCAACAATGAAATGACATCTGTGCTTTAAAATCTCCTTTTTATATGCCCGTTTTGAAAAAAACGGGAGTATTATGTTATGGCTTTGTCTGTCCATCCGTCCGTCCGTCTATCCATAAACAATTTTTGTGTCGCCTACTCCTCCAAAAGTTTACATGCTACATCGTTCAAACTTTGCACACATGTTGATCAGTAATTGCCGTTGTGCATGTGACAAGTGCAGGTAACTCCATTTTGTATTTCCAGATTTATGCTCCCTTTTACAGGCTATACTGTTCAAACTTTGCACACCTGTTGATCACCAATTGCCGTTGTGCATGTGATAAGAGCAGTTAACTCTGTTTTGTATTTCCAGAGTTATGCCCCCTTTTAATACTTGAAACATTACACTATTGTGTCGTCTCCTCCTTCAACATTTTACATGCTACATTGTTCAAACTTTGCACACATGTTGATCACCAATTGCCATTGTGCATGTGACAAGAGCAGGTAACTCTGTTTTGTATTTCCAGAGTTATGCACCCTTTTAGTACTTAAAACTTTACAGTATTGTGTCGCCTACTCCTTCAACATTTTACATGCTATATTGTTCAAACTTTGCACACATGGTGATCACCACGGGCGTATGTTGCCCCGCTAGGCGGTGCTCTTGTTTGAGGATGCCAGACACAAATCAATGCAAGAATTGGTGGATACAAGGCTGTTATTGGATGAAGGAAGTGTTCAACGGGGGTTTTGGACGTTCAGGGCTGTAACATTATAATATTTATAAAATTATTTTATGTTTCCCAATTTTGGGACATATGCCTGACGTCATCATTTCTGAAAGTGATTATTCCACTGTTTGTTAAGTATTCCTTCCCTATCCTTCCATGAACCCTTCCTGTTAAACTCTTAAGCTTTTTGGCTAATTTTTATTGTAATTTTTTATTAAATTTCTTGGGAGTTTTACTTTTGTTATAGAATATTATTCTGTTTCTTCCCCAGGGTTACATCCTCACTCTAGGGGTGTTAGGCCGTTTAGTCTTGCACCTTCTATCCAATGTATCATTTTTTCTTCGTATAGAAGATCTAGCTTTGCATCTGATAGCATTTCAATTGATTCTGACTTTGGGCCTTTTTGTGTGCCTGATGTCTTGTTTACATTGACGTTGTTTACATTGTCAATGTCCTCATATATAGGAAGTTTTTTATATTCTGTTATGGTGGTATACTTAGGATACATGGATTATTATTCCGGTAGTGTAGCTCAAAAATTTTGCATTTTGTCCACACTTAGGCTCTATCGGGATGCCCGTGGGCTCTTAATGTTCCCTTTACAAAAAATATTTTGAATTTTATTGTGTCTGCTGTTATTCATGAATCTCAGTTATGTATATATATTGTTGTGGAGTTTGGAGGACTGATATCGACTTTAGCTGATACACTCCTGCAGACTCCTGTCATTCTAGTGTTGCACTGGGATGACTGATGTTGGAGTCTGGTGTCGTGGTATGTTGTTGGCAGTAAGGTTCTGAGGATCAGGGCCTCTCACTCTGTTTTAATTCATTCTGTCAGTTTCTATTTCAGAGGAACATGAACATGGTGATGATATGTCCGGCCGCCGCTCAAGCCGCTCCGTCTAGTCTGCAGCCAGGGTCGGCTTCAGTCACGGCTTCCTCTGCTATGTTATTTAAGCACACACAACCGCATCCTAGCTACCTGACTTCAGATATCCAGCCTGTTGCATGAAGAAGGAACCACTCTTTGCCTGTGAAGTCGGACCATCCGGTAGCTAAAGAGACGAGGCCTTAATCATCGGGACATTTGGAGAAAGGATCCGTTTCCGACACACCGTCCCAGGAGCAGCATGCGACTAAGGAACGGAAGACTGCTGCTCCTCAGGCCTCGATGACGGACTTGCTATCGCAGCTGATCGCAGCATCCCAGCAAGTGCAGATGCAGTCTCCTCAGACTCAGAATCTACGGTGCTGGGTCGGTCCAGTCATCTGTTCACGCAGATGCAATGGACCGAGATTCGCAACTGATTCTCTCGGATGGTGAAAGGGATAAGGAAGAGGATTACCCATCCCTTTTGGAACAGTACATGATTGCAATGGTTTTCATCCATCAATACTACCGTGATTTTGTTCCGCTGACTCAGAATGCTGCGATGACAAGAGAGAAACCACTGGCGTCGTAAGGCGCAGACTTTATCCGGACAAAGGAGGAAGTCCTTTCTTTTCCGGTTCAGTTTATGCAGGTGTTGCAGGCTTTCAGCCATATAGACGCTGCTGTATTTGTCCTCTTGAGTGCGAGGAAGAAGGCAGTTTCTTATCTTCATCTTCCATATACATAACATTTTTTGGAACACGTTCATTTAAAAACGGTCAGGGAAGATGTTCAGAGAGTTCTGCAGTTGGATGAGCAGGCCGGGGATCTAGAGGTATCCTTTTCTGTATCATTCACTATTCGCTCAGACACAATTGAGACAGCAATTTCTTCAAATAGAGCGAATGTGGACGTTATGTCTTATGCAGATCACCTTACAAGAGCTGTGATGCAATGTCTCAAGGGAAAGGAATTTGAGGACGTTTGTACCTCTCTTAGAGTTCTTTCCAGGGCAATTATGTATACCACATGTAACTCTGCCCTAACAGTGGCCTATCTGGAATTAATCAGACATGATGCTGCCCTTGCGTCGTCATCACTGATAGGACGACAAGGTGAAAAGCTCTCTCTGAGTCGGTCCGGTTTCCAGATATTTTATATTTTTATACTGTACCAATGACCCAGACATAGCTGGTGCTAACTCTTAAAATGTAGGGCCAAACACAAATTTTGCCCCCCAATCCCCAAAATTTGCATCTAAAACCAAAGAAAACATGTCCTGAAAGGCCCTCCACGCTTCGCCTCTACTGCGCATGCGCAGTGTCAAGGACGTTCCGAAATTGGCGCCATTAATCATTCTAAGTTTGGCCCTTCATCAGTTAACATCTGACTGATCTTTGTGCTTGTAAATCTCAGTTTAAATGATGCCAGACACATAAATATTAGTGAAATGGTGATTCTAAGGAGGATAGAGAAGGAGGAGAGGAAAAAATGTGTGACAGAATATTATCAGGGCTGTAACTTAAAATTTTTTAATGAAATTATGTTAAGTTACCTATATTTTTATACTGTACCAATGACCCAGACATAGCTGGTGCTAACTCTTAAAATATAGGGCCAAACACAAATTTTGCCCCCCAATCCCCAAAATTTGCATCTAAAACTAAAGAAAACATGTCCTGAAAGGCCCTCCACACCTCGCCCCCACTGCGCATGCGCAGTGTCAAGGACGTTCCGAAATTGGCGCCATTTATCATTCTAAGTTTGGCCCTTCATCAGTTAACATCTGACTGATCTTTGTGCTTTTAAATCTCAGTTTAAATGATGCCAGACACATAAATATTAGTGAAATGGTGATTCTAAGGAGGATAGAAAAGGAGGAGAGGAAAAGAATGTGTGACAGAATATTATCAGGGCTGTAACTTAAAATTTTTTAATGAAATTATGTTAAGTTACCTATTTTCAAGGCAGCAGCCATTTTGTTGTCATTCTGATTATTTGTTACACTGTTTTTTCAAGTGTTTTTCCTCTCTCCCTGTCCTTTAAGTTCCCCCTTGCTATTCTCCCATGCTTTTGGCATAGTTTCTGTAATTATTATTACTAAAATTTCTTGGGAGTTTTAGCTTAATAACAGAATGAATTCTGTTCTTTCCCCATGTTTACGTCTTCACCTACGGGTGGTTAGGCGTTGTGTTCTGCATCTACCATCTGATGTTCTGCAGTTTCTTCCCTGGAAGTCTCTGTTTTGCATCAGATGGTGTATTTTTGGTAACTGATTTCGGGCCTGGGTGCCTGGAGTCTTATTTTAGTGTTTTTACACTCATTGTTTACATTTACAACAGCCCTCTGTGTGAGGGGGGGATTTCTAAATAATAATATCTTTATGTTATTTTAATCATAACTAGATACATTATTATTGTTCGTAAGTGTTGAATAAATTGTTTAAAATATTTTTAAAATTTTTGTCCACACTTAGGCTTGGGATCCATTGGGGCTCAACGTTACTTTTCAGAAACTTGGGCTGTTCTGAAAAAATATTTTTTCAAAATATTTTGATTTCAATTATTTTTTCTATATTAATGGATCATATTATTATTATGTATTTTGATTGCCAGGGGTTAGTGCGAGTACCAGGACTTATTTTCTTTTCACATTGAAAGGATATTGATCAATTGTTTTAAGAGGAAGTCTTCCTCTGACCTTATTATCATTCTATATGTGGTCAGTGTACTCGCATTAACTCCTGTTCTGTATCGTATGATTTCGATGACAATATGGGAAGCGTATGTCACGGTATGTTGTTGGGGATTTGGACACTCCGGTCCTTTCCCCGCAGGGTCACTCTACTTTATCAATTTCTATTTCAGACGATCAAGATTAGGGTGATGTATCTGTGATGTCTTCCAACAGTGTGCCTCCGTCGTCACAATTAATGAAGGGCTAGCGGAAAAGTGCTCATGTAATACGCCAATTGCCTAAGAGGACCCTAGTAGGTTCAACGGCCTTTGACGTCCGCTAGCTCGCCCGGTGTAGCGTCCATTCACCGAATGGTTCGGCAGCCGGGTTCGTCCGTTGCGGTCTAGAAGGAATTTTGGGGTGATGCGAGCACTATAAAATTAACTTAATGCACACCCAGTGACGGCGGATCGGAGGGAGAACGGAGGAAGCCTTTTAGTCCGGTTCATAGCTCGTTCCGGTCCATCCGGACGGCAAGCGAGAGAGGCCCCTCTCTCGTTCAACAACATCTGGCCCCAGATGTTGTGGTACAAATGTGTCGTTAGCGGAGCATACGTCCGTCGCTCGGGACGCTCCGTTGTATAGGCAGTCCGCTGAGACTGCTAAGGCTTCCTCTTCTCGTCAGCGCACACGACCGCACCTTGGCTGCGTGACCGCCGATATATTACCAGCTTCGCCGATCAAGGATTCTTCGGCGACCAGGTCACACCATCCGGCAGCCAGGGATTCGAGACCGATGGACTCCGGACGTTCGCATAGGAAGTATGCGGGAGCCATCTGATGCGGAGCTGCCCTCGGCGAAGCAGCGATAGACTGCGCCTCCGCAGGTCTCGACGCCGGACATTCTTGTGCACATAGCACAGCTTATCGCAGCATCCCTGCAGCCGACAGAAACGGTGTCGGATCGAGAATTATCCGACAGCGCTGGGTCGGTAGCCGGGGACTCGAGGCCTGCAGACTCCGGACGTTCGCATAGGAAGTGTGCGGGAGTCAACGTACACGGAGCTTCCAGTGGCAATGCATCGTAAGTCCGCTACTGCACAGGCCTCGGGAACGGACGTGCTTTCCTTAATAGCACAGTTTATCGCAGCATCCCAGCATCAACTGAATCTGTCGCATATTTTTTATCCGACGATGCTGGGTCGGGACGCTCCGCGGAAGCGGGTACGGACGTCCGAAAGTTTCATCCGGTCCGACGGGATACCGAAAGGGATTCGGTGGATTTCAAGCTTTCCCTTTCGGAACAACATATGCTGCGATGCCGGATAAGAAACTGATAGCGTCGGTGGACTTAGAAAATTTTGGGTTCGGTTCAGGGACATCGTCCCTCAGTTCCGACATAGTCCAATAATGTCACACAAACTTTCGAATTATTGAACGACGCTATATATATTATTATTTTATGCTTGCTATCCAAGCATTTCTGGTTTCTTGTTCGAAGAGTTATGGAGATGTCTTTCAAAAGTGTGCCTCTGTCGTCATAGTTAATGAAGAGTTAGCGGCAATAAGTGCTCATGAAATATGTCTATCGCTTACGGAGTGACATTCGCTAGCTCACCCGGTGTAGCGTACATTCATCGAATGGTTCGGCTGCCGGGTTCGTCCGTTGCGGTCTAGAAAGGAGATTTGGGTGATGCGAGCACTTTAATTACTTTAGTACTCACCCAGTGACGGCAGATTGAGGACAGATCGGAGGAAGCCAACAACATAGGGGACCGCATGTTGTGGTTCAGATATTTTACATTCGGAGCATATGTCCGTTGCTCGGGACGCTCCGTTATATTGACAGTCCGAGAGACTGTCTTTAATGCTTCCTCATCCTCACAGCAGGGCACACGACCGCACATTGGCTATGTGACCTCGAGTATCCGATCAGTTTCGGCATTCAGTGATTCCACAGCGAATAGGTCGCGCCATCCGGTAGCCAAGGGACACGAGGCCTATACACTCCGTTCGCTCGCATATTGGAAGTATGCACGGGGTAACGATCTCGGAGCTTCCTGCAGCAATGCATCGTAAGACCGCTGCTCCTCAGGCCTCAGTGACGGACGTGCTATCCGAGTTAGCACAGTTGTTTCGCAGCATCCCAGCAATTGACGGTTTCTCGGTCGAATCAGGAATTATCCGACGGCGCTGGGTCGGTGCGGTCCGCGGTTGCATCAAGCTACGGACGACCGAACGCTTTATAGGGTCCGACAGGATGGCGAAAGGGATTCGAAAGATTTCGAGTTTTCCCTTTAGTAGTATCGGAAGATGCCTTTCATATCTTCTGGCATTTCTTCCAGTGATTATTTTTCGGACTTCATTGCTGCGATCTTGGATAAGAGACTTATAGCGTCATTGGACTCGGATTTTTCGATCGGTACAGGGACTTTGTCCCTGACTTACCGACGCAGTCCAATATTGTCATTACAACATGTGTTTTATTTTTCGACGCTATATATTATATATATACAAGCCTGCTACTAAGCATGATAGTTTAGTTTCTTGTCCGCGTGGCTCATTTCTGCCATTTTATCTTTTTTACATATAGTTTATTTTGGCAGAGCAGGGCATACCGAGAGTTCATATGCGTCTAGACGGTGTGATTAAAGACTGCATATATTCTTTTTCGCCGTTTATGTCTTTTCCAATTTCAATGTTGGGAATGACATTATGTATAGTAGACTTAACTTAGACGCTTTATTATACGTAATCCGCCTTACTGAGGCGTTATCATTACGTCTTCAAGAAAAGATTTACGGGATATTATTCTCAATGTAATTTCTTTTGAGGGCAGTAGTTTGTTCACGTATAACTCCGCCCTTCAGTGGCTGATTGGAGTTGGTTAGACGTGATGCAGCCCTAGCTACATCCACGCGTGGATAGTAGGTTAAGAACTCTCTCAGAGTCGCTTCGTTCTCGGAGGAGCTTCTCTTCGACGGCAACTTTCCGGCAATCCATGAATTGCTTGATTTATACATTCTCTTGTCTATCTAGTGTTACAAGAGATTCAGACTGCGGCAAACATTCGGTGGTTGACTCAGAGAGTGCCGCCGCAGTTGCCGGACCCTAGTGTGGCTGTTATGACGGTTGCCAGTCAAACAGATTGGGATATATACTGATCCCTACGGATTCGAAGTGCCAGGGTCTTTGGGTTCCGCAGTCTTTTAGCTATCAGTTTAACTTCCGCGGAATAATGTTTTTTTAGGCTTGCTTTATGTCATTGCATGAACATTATTCAGAAACGCATGCCCAAATTCCTGTCCTTTAATTCGACAGTAGTGGCGTATCTCCGGAACCAGGGAGGCACTCTTTCGTTTCCGTTATTCAATTTAATGGAAAGAATCCGTCTGTTGGTTATAGTACACCAAGTTCAGTTTTGGTCCGTCATATTCTGGGTCGTCTGATTGTTTTATCGCACTCCCGTTCTCTTACGGGTCGCTTGTTGCTGTCAGAATGGACTCTCAACAAACAAGTATTTAATCAGATTTGCTATCTATGGGAGCGCCCAATGATGTTTTATTTATGACACAGCTTGCTAATCAATTGCAGACGTATGTGTTGGCTTGTCTAGATCTCTGAGCTAATACTGTTAACGCTCTATTGATCTATAGGACGGAATGATAGGATACGCGTATCCTCCGGCGCTGTTGTTTTAGCAGGTATTGCTAAGATAAACAACCACTATACATTTCTGTTGATAGCATCTCTATCTTCACAGAGATCATGAGTAATTTACTCTCTTGTCTACTGTGGATCTTAACGTGAAATCTTCCTCTATGTGAGGATCTTTTTTCACTGGGTAAATCGTGTCATCTTTATCACAACCAGCAAGGTCGCAACCTTCATGTATTACGTTGTGTGGTCCGTATTGCATTGTAAGCACTGTACTGGACGAGCTTTGGACGCGATTTCTTACTATAGGAGATCCTCTTCTTCGCTATTCTATGCGACTAAAGTGGAGGCTCTTCCGTCGTGGTGTAGGGATCATTATGTTCATATGGTTGATCCCTCCATACTACGCATTGCTAGTTTTTAGTATACTTGTTTCACAAGATCTACTGCAGCCTGTTGTTTTTTAGGTTATAGGTTTATGTTACCTCATACCTATGCACTCTACGATAGTTTACAATTGAGTCTTTTGTCTCTTTATCTAAGTCAGTTAGTAACTTTTTGATAAATAGACTTAGAATCTTTAGATTAAATTCCTATACGGATTTTAACTTCGGTTCTTATTTAGCTAAGTAATCATTTGAGCCTCTGGAAACAGTAGTTTTCAAATTCTGACCTTTTAGACAGTAATTCTGTTAGTTTCTCTTTTACTGTAGAGTCAGTGAGTTTCATGCACTATCGATGGATGATTTTCACTTTCATAGTTTCGGAATCAATACGTCCGTTACTATTTAGGTTGGATTGTTGCATAAGAGTTAGGCTCCTATTATCCGGAACCTATTATTTTAAGGTCCTTCCGTCTTCGTATGGGCATAGGCCTTTACTCTTTCCGGGTACAGTTTATGTATTTATAAACAGATATCTGTTTAGTACAAGGGCGTAAGCTTCTTCTGTCTTTGATGTCTAGTAGAAGGACGTTACGCTCCATTTTATTGTTAATGGATTCTATTAACTAGCGTACTGCTTATGGTATATCATTGGCTTAGCAGTTGTGCTTAAGATTTCGGCTCATGAAGTAAGAGTTCTTCTACTTCTTGGGCTTACATTAATAGTGTTGCTATTATAGATTTTTGAAGGCTGCTCATTGCGCTCAGCCATCCATTCATGAATTTTATCTCAGAAATATCGAGTCCATTTCTGGAGGCCTCTATTGTTAGGTCTATTATCTACTGCTCAGAATGTCATTCACTTAACAGTTGCTACTATAGCTAGGTAGGCTGTCTGTTTCGGCAGTGTCTCCGTTCGGCTGCCCTCTTCGCTCTGGGCTATTTGACCCAGGGCAAGAAAAAGGGGGGGGGGGGGAGGGTGTTCCCTTGGGTCACCTGTTTTTACTATGAAAACAAGGGGATACCTCCTCCGGAGTTAGTAATTCTGAGCTGCTATTGGGATGGTTGTTTAGTGAGAAGTTTAAGTTTATAAAATTCATTCAAATCTTAGTTTTTAAAGTATAGCTTTTGAATATTGCATATGTCAACGGACATGATTATGCAATTCTCACACACTCTTAGGAGTATAAGAGTCTCTATTCTCTAGACTTACTTTATTATTGGCTTACTTTAAAAATTATTAGTATAAGGATTATTGGATATTATTAGAGTACATGGATGTATGAAGCTCAATTTTTGGAAGGTGTTGTATCTTTCTAATTTATCATAAATAAGAAAGATACATGTAAGGCCTATTACTTCTTTTCCCTACAGGGGATGACTCTATTTTATTTTATTGAGCGTATTCCATTTTGCTCTATGTCCTTGGCCCTCCAGCCTTTTTACTATTCAGCTATGTCTGGGTCATTGGTACAGTATAAAAATGTTAAAAAATTTATAGTAATTTATATATTTTTTATACTTACCAATGACCCAGACGGGGATGGCCCTCCCAGGAGTTGGGAACTCTTGCCTCCCCGCTGAGTACATAGCGCTTACCAGGCACTGGTTTTTAGAATGATAAATGGCGCCAATTTCGGAACGTCCTTGACACTGCGCATGCGCAGTGGGGGCGAGGTGTGGAGGGCCTTTCAGGACATGTTTTCTTTAGTTTTAGATGCAAATTTTGGGGATTGGGGGGCAAAATTTGTGTTTGGCCCTATATTTTAAGAGTTAGCACCAGCTATGTCTGGGTCATTGGTAAGTATAAAAAATATATAAATTACTATAAATTTTTTAACTTTCGAGGCAGCAGCCATTTTGTTGTCATTCTGATTATTCAGTTACACTGTTTTTTAAGTGTTTTCCTCTCTCCCTGTCCTTTAAGTCCCCCCTTGCTATTCTCCCATGCTTTTGGCATAGTTTTTGTAATTATTATTACTAAATTTTCTTGGGAGTTTTAGCTGAATAACAGAATGAATTCTGTTCTTTTCCCCATGTTTACGTCTTCACCTACGGGTGGTTAGGCGTTGTGTTCTGCATCTACCATCTGATGTTCTGCAGTTTCTTCCCTGGAAGTCTCTGTTTTGCATCAGATAGTGTGTTTTTGGTAACTGATTTCGGGCCTGGGTGCCTGGAGTCTTATTTTAGTGTTTTTACACTTATTGTTTACATTTACAACAGCCCTCTGTGTGAGGGGGGGATTTCTGGAAAATAATATCTTGATGTTATTTTAATCATAACTAGATACATTATTATTGTTCGTAAGTGTTGAATAAATTGTTTAAAATATTTTTAAAATTTTTGTCCACACTTAGGCTTGGGATCCATTGGGGCTCAACGTTACTTTTCAGAAACTTGGGCTGTTCTGAAAAAATATTTTTTCAAAATATTTTGATTTCAATTATTTTTTCTATATTAATGGATCATATTACTATTATGTATTTTGATTGTCAGGGGTTAGTGCGAGTACCAGGACTTGTTTTCTTTTCACATTGAAAGGATATTGATCAATTGTAATAAGAGGAAGTCTTCCTCTGACTTTATAATCATTCTATATGTGGTCAGTGTACTCGCGTTAACTCCTGTTCTGTATCGTATGATTTCGATGACAATATGGGAAGCGTATGTCACGGTATGTTATTGGGGAATTGGACACTCCGGTCCTTTCCCCGCAGGGTCACTCTACTTTATCAATTTCTATTTCAGATGATCAAGATTAGGGTGATGTATCTGTGATGTCTTCCAACAGTGTGCCTCCGTCGTCACAATTAATGAAGGGCTAGCGGAAAAGTGCTCATGTAAATACGCCAATTGCCTAAGAGGACCCTAGTAGGTTCGACGGCCTTTGACGTCCGCTAGCTCGCCTGGTGTAGCGTCCATTCACCGAATGGTTCAGCAGCCGGGTTCGTCCGTTGCGGTCTAGAAGGAATTTTGGGGTGATGCGAGCACTATAAATCAACCTAATGCACACCCAGTGACGGCGGATCGGAGGGAGAACGGAAGAAGCCTTTTAGTCTGGTTCATAGCTCGTTCTGGTCCATCCGGACGGCAAGCGAGAGAGGCCCCTCTCTCATTCAACAACATCTGGCCCCAGATGTTGTGGTACAAAATGTTACGCATTCGGAGCATACGTCCGTCGCTCGGGACGCTCCGACATATAGTCAGTCCGGAGTAGACTGTCAATAAGGCTTCCTCATTCTCATAGTTGCGCACACGACCGCTCTTGGCTACGTGACCACGGATATCCAGTCAGCTTCGCCAGTCAGAGATTCATCGGCGACCAGGTCACACCATCCGGTAGCCAGGGACACGAGGCCTGCAGACTCCGGACGTTCGCATAGGAAGTGTGCGGGAGTCAACGTACACGGAGCTTCCGGCGGCAATGCATCGTAAGACCGCTACTGCACAGGCCTCTGGAACGGACGTGCTTTCCTAAATAGCACAGTTTATCGCAGCATCCCAGTATCAACTGAATCTGTCACATATTTTTTATCCGACGATGCTGGGTCGGGACGCTCCGCGGAAGCGGGTACGGACGTCCGAAAATTTCATCCGGTCCGATGGGATACTGAAAGGGATTTGGAGGATTTCGAGCTTTCCCTTTCGGAACAACATATGCTGTTGTGTATGTCATCTGACTTGGTCTTCTACAGCTTCTTTCGTCGGACCAGAATGCTGCGATGCTGGATAGAAACTGATAGCGTCGGTGGACTTAGAAATTTTTGGTTCGGTTCAGGGACATCGTCCCTCAGTTCCGACATAGTCCAATAATGTCACACAAACTTTCGAATTATTGAACGACGCTATATATATTATTATTTTATGCTTGCTATAACCAAGCATTTCTGGTTTCTTGTTCGCAAAGTTACGAAGATGTCTTTCAAAAGTGTGCCTCTGTCGTCATAGTTAATGAAGAGCTAGTGGCAATAAGTGCTCATGGAATATGTCTATCGCCTACGGAGTGACATTCGCTAGCTCACCCGGTGTAGCGTACATTCATCGAATGGTTCGGCTGCCGGGTTCGTCCGTTGCGGCCTAGGAAGGAGATTTGGGTGATGCGAGCACTTTAATTACTTTAGTACTCACCCATGGACGGCAGATTGAGGACAGATCGGAGGAAGCCTGTTAGTCCGGTTCCTGGCTTGTCCAGGTCCGTCCGGGCTGTGAGCGAGAGAGGTCCTTCTCTCGTCCAACAACATAGGGGACCGCATGTTGTGGTTCAGATATTTTACATTCGGAGCATATGTCTGTCGGTCGGGACGCTCCGTTATATTGACAGTCCGAGAGACTGTCCTTAATGCTTCCTCATCCTCACAGCAGGGCACACGACCGCACATTGGCTACGTGACCTCGAGTATCCGATCAGTTTCGTCATTCAGTGATTCCACGGCGAATAGGTCGCGCCATCCGGTAGCCAAGGGACATGAGGCCTATACACTCCGTTCGCTCGCATATTAGTAGTATGCACGGGGTAACGATCACGGAGCTTCCAGCGGCAATGCATTGTAGGACCGCTTCTCCTCAGGCCTCAGTGACGGACGTGCTATCCGAGTTAGCACAGTTGTTTCGCAGCATCCCAGCAATTGACAGTTTCTTGGTCGAATCAGGAATTATCCGACGGCGCTGGGTCGGTGCGGTCCGTGGTTGCATCAGGTACGGACGACCGAACGCTTTATAGGGTCCGACAGGATGGCGAAAGGGATTCGAAAGATTTCGAGTTTTCCCTTTAGTAGTATCGGAAGCTGCCTTTCATATCTTCTGGCATTATCTTCCAGTGATTGTTATTTGGGACTTCATTGCTGCGATCTTGGATAAGAGACTTATAGCGTCATTGGACTCGGATTTTTCGATCGGTTCAGGGACATTGTCCCTGACTTACCGACGCAGTCCAATAATGTCATTACAACATGTGTTTTATTTTTCGACGCTATATATACATACAAGCCTGCTACCAAGCATGATAGTTTAGTTTCTTGTCCGCGTTGCTCATTTCTGCCGTTTTATCATTTATACGAGTAGTTTATTTTGGCAGAGCAGGGCATACCGAGAGTTCATATGCGTCTAGACGGTGTGGTTAAAGACTGGAAATATTCTTTTTCGCCGTTTATGTCTTTTCCAATTTCAATGTTGGAAACGACATGATGTATAGTAGACTTAACTTAGACGCTTTATCATACGTAATCCGCCTTACTGAGGCGTTATCATTACGTCTTCAAGAAAAGATTTACGGGATATTATTCTCAATGTAATTTCTTTTGAGGGCAGTAGTTTGTTCACGTATAACTCTGCCCTTCAGTGGCTGATTGGAGTTGGTTAGACGTGACGCAGCCCTAGCTACATCCACACGCGTGGATAGTAAGGTTAAGAACTCTCTCAGAGTCGCTTCGTTCTCGGAGGAGCTTCTCTTCGACGGCAACTTTTCGGCAATCCATGAATTGCTCGATTTACACGTTCTCTTGTCTATCTAGTGTTACAAGAGATTCAGACTGGGGCAAACATTCGGTGGTTGACTCAGAGAGTGCCACTGCAGTTGCCGGACCCGAGTGTGGCTGTTATGACGGTTGCCAGTCAAACAGATTGGGATATAATACTGATCCCAACGGATTCGAAGTGCCAGGGTCTTTGGGTTCCGCAGTCTCTTAGCAACCAATTTTCTTCTGCGGAATAATGTTTTTTAGGCTTGCTTTATGTCATTGCATGAACATTATTCAGAAACGCATGCCCATATCCTGTCCTTTAATTCGACAGTAGTGGCGTATCTCCGGAACCAGGGAGGCACTCTTTCGTTTCCGTTATTCAATTTAATGGAAAGAATCCGTCTGTTGGTTATAGTACACCAAGTTCTGTTTTGGTCCGTCATATTCCGGGTCGTCTGATTGTTTTACCGGACTCCCGTTCACTTACGGGTCGCTTGTTGCTGTCAGAATGGACTCTCAACAAACAAGTATTCAATCAGATTTGCTATCTGTGGGAGCGCCCAATGATGATTTATTTACGACACAGCTTGCTAATAAATTGCAGACGTATGTGTTGGCTTGTCCAGATCTCTGAGCTAATGTTGTTAACGCTCTATTGATCTATAGGACGGAATGATAGGATACGCGTATCCTTCGGCGCTGTTGTTTCAGCAGGTATTGCTAAGATAAACAACCACAATACATTTCTGTTGATAGCATCTCTATCTTCACAGAGATCATGGGTAATTTACTCTCTTGTCTACTGTGGGTTTTAACGTGAAATCTTCCTCAATGTGAGGATCTTTTTTCACTGGGTAAATCGTGTCATCTTTTTCACAACCCGCAAGGTCGCAACCTTCATGTATTCCGTTGTGTGGTCCGTATTGCATTGTAAGCATTGTACTGGACGAGCTTTGGACGCGATTTCTTACTATAGGAGATCCTCTTCTTCGCTATTCTATGTGGCTAAAGTGGAGGCTCTTCCGTCGTTGGTGTAGGGATCATTATGTTCATATTGTTGATCCCTCCATACTACTCATTGCAATTTTTTAGTATACTTGTTTCACAAGTTCTACTGCAGCCTGTTATTATTAAGGTTATAGGTTTATGTTACCTCATACCTATGCACTCTACGATAGTTTACAATGGAGTCTTATGTCTCTTTATCTAAGTCAGTTAGTAACTTTTTGATAAATAGACTTAGAATCTTTAGATTTAATTCCTATATGGATTTTAACTTCGGTTCTTATTTAGCTAAGTAATCATTTGAGCCTCTGGAAACAGTAGTTTTCAAATTCTGACCTTTTAGACAGTAATTCTGTTGGTTTCTCTTTTACTGTAGAGTCAGTGAGTTTCATGCACTATCGATGGATGATTTTCACTTTTGTAGTTTCGGAATCACTACTTCCGTTACTATTTAGGTTGGATTTTTGCATAAGAGTTAGGCTCCTAATATCCGGAACCTATTGTTTTTAAGGTCCTTCCGTCTTCGTACGGGCATAGGCCTTTACTCTTTCCGGGTAGAGTTTATGTATTTATAAACAGATATCTGTTTATTACTATGGGCGTAAGCTTCTTCTGTCTTTGATGCCTAGTAGAAGGACGTTACGCTCCATTCTATTGTTAATGGATTCTATTAACTATCGGTACTGCTTATGGTATATCATTGACTTAGCAGTTGTGCTTAAGATTTCGGCTCATGAAGTAAGAGTTCTTCTACATCTTGGGCTTACATTAATAGTGTCGCTATTATAGATTTTTGAAGGCCGCTCATTGCGCTCAGCCATCCACATTCATGAATTTTCATCTCAGAAATATCGAGTCCATTTCTGGAGGCCTCTATTGTTAGGTCTATTAACTCCTGCTCAGAATGTCATTCACTTAACAGTTGCTACTATAGCTAGGTAGGCTGTCTGTTTCGGCAGTGTCTCCGTTCTGCTGCCCTCTTCGCTCTGGGCTATTTGACCCAGGGCAAGAAAAAGGGGGGGGGGGGGGGGGAGGGTGTTCCCTTGGGTCACCTGTTTTACTATGAAAACAAGGGGATACCTCCTCCGGGTTAGTAATTCTGAGCTGTTATTGGGATGGTTGTTTAGTGAGAAGTTTAGGTTTTTAAAATTCATTCAAGTCTTAGTTTTTAAAGTATAGCTTTTGATTATTGCATATGTCAATGGACATGATTATGCAATCCTCAGACACTTTTAGGAGTATAAGAGTCTCTATTCTCTAGACTTACTTTATTTATTGGCTTACTTTAAAAATTATTAGTATAAGGATTATATTGGATATTAATAGAGTACATGGATGTATGAAGCTCAATTTTGGAAGGTGTTGTATCTTTCTAATTTATCATAAATAAGAAAGATACATGTAAGGCCTATTACTTCTTTTTCCCTACAGGGGATGACTCTATTTTATATTATTGAGCGTATTCCATTTTGCTCTATGTCCTGGGCCCTCCAGCCTTTTTACTATTCGGCTATGTCTGGGTCATTGGTACAGTATAAAAATGTTAAAAAATTTATAGTAATTTCTATATTTTTTATACTTACCAATGACCCAGATGGGGATGGCCCTCCCAGGAGTTGGGAACTCTTGCCTCCCCGCTGAGTACATAGCGCTTACCAGGCACTGGTTTTTAGAATGATTAATGGCGCCAATTTCGGAACGTCCTTGACACTGCGCATGCGCAGTAGAGGCGAAGTGTGGAGGGCCTTTCAGGACATGTTTTCTTTGGTTTTAGATGCAAATTTTGGGGATTGGGGGGCAAAATTTGTGTTTGGCCCTATATTTTAAGAGTTAGCACCAGCTATGTCTGGGTCATTGGTAAGTATAAAAAATATAGAAATTACTATAAATTTTTTAACTTTCGAGGACTAGCTTTCGTTAGTCTATGAACAGGCTACCAAGAAAGCGTCTAGTGCTCTGCTTTTGAAGTCGGCGTATCAACGACTAACTTCAGCTGACAAGAGTAAAGGAGGGCGTTCCAGACAAAAAATCGTCAAAAGGAAACTCCTCACGAGGACACAAGAAACCCTCTTACAATTACTCTGGAGGTTGTCAGTATAGCGACTCGGGAAAGGGGTGTAGATCTGATCGGGACTTTTGGTCAGAAGCCCCTAGGCAGACTAGACGAGGTTTTTCGCAGGGATGACGTGGTTCCTCCTCCCATATGCCTTGCAGGTCATACAGGTGATGCTTTAGACCTCTATTGCTGGCCAGTTGACGGAAGGTTATCAAGCTCCGCAAAAAACTGGATAATAATCACGGAAGATCAATGGGTGAGAAGTGTAGTCTTGGACGGCTTACAGCTATCATGCTGAGCAAAAACCCCACTAACAAGTTGTCGGTGTTGGACAAAACTTCCAGCAAATTCTTGCATAAGAGAGTTTCTCCTACCTGAGTTATAAGCTCTCTTATCAAAGGAAGCAGTACAGGTCATTGAGAATCAGGATTCTCAAGATTTTTACAGTCACCTGTTCCTCGTACCGAAGCCAGATGGCTCGTTCCGACTGGTAATAGACTTGAGCTGGATAACAAGCTTATCATGGCTCCAAAAATTTATTTATGGAGACCATTTGGTCAGTAAAAGCGAGCGTTTGAGTGATCGACTATGTGGTAAGCATAGATCTAAGGATGTGTACTTTCATGTCCTGGTACATCTGGCATTATAAAAGTACCTGCGGTTCGCCGTACAAGGGAAGGTGTCTCAGTTCAGAGCAATATGCCTTGGTCTGAATCTGGCCCCCTGGGCGTACACTCGAATAATAATGAACTCGGTAAGGTCATACGTACGAGCTCATTCGTCTGTGGTAATGTCGGTTTACTTGGGTGACCTTCTACAGGGATACGGCAACAGAATTATTCTTCAGAACGATGTTCAAAGTCTGCTTCTATTACTCCGACGTCTCGGTTTCATCGTAAATGAGAAAAAGTTGGATCTAGCTCCTTACAAGTCGTCTATTCACTTGGGATTGAGCCCTTGAGACTCACAACAATCTGGTTCGTCTGCCATTACCCAGAGCAAAATTAGTCAGTTGTTATGCTCGCTTTTGTCTACACCCAGACGCATTAATAATGAGGGAATTCATGCGACTGTTGGAGCTGTGCGGAGCGGCTGTAGATCTCATTCCGATGGGTCGCCTGTGCGCACGTCTCCTCCAGATATTTTTTACTCAGAACTGGAGTGTACAGACACTTTTGCTTGAACCAGTATTGTTTTAACAGAACTAGTAAAACAAGTGTTCAGATTTGGGAAGATATTCAGTGGTTAACTCAGGGAGTTCCGCTGCAACTGCCGGATCCAGCTTTCACAACAATGACGGATGCAAGTCAGATGGGTTGGGGCGCGACCCTAAGTCCCGCAGTCTTGAAGTCTCAGGGTCTTTGGGACCCTCGGTTCCAGGAGAATCACATAAACATCAAGAGATGATGTCAATATAGCTAGCGCAACAACATTGGATTCACATAATAACGGACGTCTATGTTCAATTTGGTCTGACAATTCGATAGTAGTAATGTACATCGGAAACCAGGGCGGCACACATTCATTTCTGTTATGCCAAATAACGGAGAAGATTTTCCTATTCGTCATGAATCATCATGTTCATCTTTCTATCTGTCATATACCGGGTCGTCTGAACGTACTAGCAGACTCGCTCTCTCGGGAAGGTCGCCTGTTGCAATTGGAGTCGATGCTCAACAAGCGAGTATTTTGGCAGATTTGCTACCAGAGGGATCGCCCCTTGATAGATCTTTTTGCGACACACCGGAACAATCAGTTACCATCGTTCATGTCACCATGCCGAGACCATTTTCATATGCAGTAGATGGTCTGCCGATCTCATGGGGATGAATGATAGGATTCGCGATCCTTCAATTCAGTTGATTCAGTAGATTATGTTTAAAATCAAACTATCTCATTGTGAATCCTACTAGTAGCACCTCTGTCGTCACAGAAACCTTGGATCAGTCTTCTCAAGTGTCTGTTATGGGACGTTCACGGAAGCTTCCTCCACGAGAGGACCTTCTTTATCAGGGGAAGTTTTTGTTCTTCACGCCCTTCTCTGCCCATTGTGGCAGAATGGAGTCAGTTAGACATGAGGGAACCATTGCGGTTCCTATATTATTTTATGACTAACACAAGAACGATTAAGTAATGCAGGTGAGGAGGGTTCGATATGACTTTTATTGTATGTTATGGACCTTAGAAATTATGAATTATTTCGGGGGCGGTCTGTTGCGGAGCCTGTTAATCATACCTACTTCCATTTCTAGATCCAGGTTTCTATTGATGTCAGTACTCAACTCGTATATTCGCATGTTTATAGTGTCATAGATATCGGATAGTACGCGTAGGGGAGTGTTGTTACTGGAATTTATTGTACACCTGAATAGGATTGCTTGTGGGTTACCTCGGAAGTGTGTTTATTCTCCAGACCAATGATCATTCATTGTGGTTTGAATGGACATGTGTATGTTATATATTATATCACCAGTTTTCGACCTATCTGCGTATGCTGTCTCCAGTGTACGTTATATAGCGGGCAATATTAATTACCAGGATCGTCACTATAGCTTTCACTTCTCAAGTGGCATTAAGCACCATTTATTAATAATAAATTAGTACCTGAGTGCCTGTTCGACGAATATTTATACTGTTTTTTGGTACCGCTTTTACTGATTCCAGAGCGCTACCCTCTTTCTTTTTGAAGATTCCTTCAAAGGAAAAAAGAGGGGGGGGGGGGGTATTTTTTACCTCTCCTCTGGCTTAATAAGTATGTAACTATGAGTGAAGCTGTTTTGTATGTAATTATATCCTGCTTACAGCTGGAATTTTATTGTATATGGCATATGTTTGTGAGGGATATTCTCTCATTCTCAAATACGCCATCCTAATTTTTGGGGCTTAGTCCGGGCTAGCCTTAAAAATTGGGAACTCGTTACATCCAATTAGCATAGTCTTCATGCTAAGTTTATGGAATTACTTGAACTGGGCTCCTTTTTAATGAAACTTCTCTATTACTGTATAGAGAGACATACATGTAATTCCTAATAATTTTAATTTCCTTTCACCTTGGATTACAGGATTGGAACTGTGTTGATCTACTAATTCTGAGGTCCTAGGCCCTCTGCCTTTTTACAATTCAGCAAAGGTTGGGCCATTGGTTAACAGTGTAAAAATATTATAAATTTAAAGTAATTTGTATATTTTTATACTTACCAATGGCCCAGACAGAGATGGCCCTCCCATGAGTGGACACTCATACCTCCCCGCTGAATTTTTATGTAGTAGTACTCTCTTCTACAAAGAATGATGTTTGCGCCAATTCCGGTCACTTCCTGACGACTGCACATGCGAGGAGAGTAAATGTATGGGGGGCCAGATAGGACTTTCAATTTTCGGTTTTGCAAGCAAATTTTGGGGATTGGGGGGTTCAAAATTTGTGTATGGACCTTAATAACTTTGAGTTAAGCACCAGCTAGTCTGGGCCATTGATGAGTACAAAAATATACAAATTACTTTAAATTTATAATTTTTCAATTTTGAGTGCTCTAAAAATATTGGAATTATGCCAAAAAGTTGCACAGTATGTTCTATGAGTAAGTCAAGCATTGATAATCACATGTGCTTGTCCTACTCCGGCTGTATCCAAGATGGCACCTAAGGTTGCCTCTGCTGCTTTTGATAGAAGGTAGTCCAGTAGGGTGATGCCAATTCACAAGGGCAGTTGTCCTTGATAAATAAACGTGAAATGGGTGGGAGAGACAAATAGCCCTACATGAGTTCATGAGGTGAACCAGTACCGACCGCCAAATAAATTACTATGTCAGTTGGCCAATAACACCATACAAGAAGAAGATGGTTTGCATAGACCACCATTGCTGCAGCAACCTATAGTTCATTTCCGCACATTGCCGTAGCAGCCCCCACATACATTCTCCGACCCATCATTTTGACCCCAGAAGACACAGATCTTCATAGTCATCACCAGCATGGAAAAATACAGTCTTCTCATTATAAGGATGGTTCTTCACACCATTTCTGCTCATCATAGTCACAAGTATCAAAACTATATCTCTCCAGCATTGGCATTAGCCAAACAACATAGAGGTCACATGATGCATGATTCTGAAGCTGGTAAAGCCTTCACACAAGCTGTTGAGCTGCTGTCACAAGCTTTTCATTCAAGGGAGAATTTGCACACTTCTTCCTCCTACTCAGATGACTCAACAGTCAAGATGTCTGTTTCACCAGTATTCATCAGACGATCATGAATACAGTGATCGCTCATCTCGAACACATTCTGCGGAGTCTGCTGATTATCATGTTGACCATCATTTCCAATGCAACACACAGAGACTATGCACTTCATTGAACACTACTGACTAGGCTCAGTGCCTGAGGAACGTCAGAGTTCATCTTTGATGTCTTTTTTATCTTCTTCATTGGATCAACTTCATTTCCGGAAACATGATAATGTTCTTTTATTTCCACCGCAATCATATCAAGTATCATCAGTATTCAAGATACTTAATTCTCTGCTAATACAAAAGATCTTCTTGTATTACTAAGAAAGAGACCAGCCCGCTGTTCTTGGAAGCTACCTTTTTCAGAAGTCGGACCTTCAATTCAGTCGTTGGTATTACCTATAGACAAGAAATTGTTGTCACTCAATATTAATATTCCTATGTAATGTTCTGTTAGTTATCTCTTTTAGTACAATCAATTTATCTAGACATGCACTCAATGTCCTGTCATTTACGGATCACATTTCAACAGTGTTAGGAGGGAGATACGAAAATACAAACTTGGAAGATGTCTTTTAATCTCTTCGAGATTTGTAAAGAACCATATTGTCTTTGGACCACTCTACAGTTCATTACATAGCCAATCTTCAGCTTGTTAGAAGAGACAACGCACTAGCTTCTTCCATTTTTGATGTGGAGTTGAAAGCATTGCTTTGGACAGCTCCCTTATCTGGTACGAGTTTATTTAATGACCAGATCACCAACATTCATGAAGAAGTCACTGAACAAGCCAAGGACAAGCTCTTATTCCATCAAGCTTCTGGTCACAATCCTCCTATAAGAAGAAAGATTCTTCTTCCAACAGTTGCCATTGTACGTCGGTCGCATTCCAAGTCTTACTCATCATGTTATCAGTTTTAAAAAAAGTCTCAGCAATCATCAAAAGAACAATCCCAATCTCCATATGGAGGCGGACGACATTGCAGCAAACATAGACCTCAAGGATGTATATTTTCCTATCATGATCCACCAAGCTTTCAGGAAATGTCCGAGGTTCCAATCTTCTTATGGAGGCAGGCCATAAGTGAAGTTTCACACCTCTGTTGTCTTCCAGTAGGCAGCAGGATAGCTCAGTTTCTCACAAATTGGCAGAAAATTATGAATGATCCTTTGATTTTATAGGTCATAGTAGAGGTGTTATCTCTTACCTTCAAAGGAAAACCTCTAACAAGAATTCCTATGTTTACAAATCTGCCAGCTGATCCAATCAAAAAAGAATGTCTTCCAAATGGAGTCCAGTCAGTGCTCTAGAAAAAGGCAGCAGAGGTAGTTATCAATGAATTCTCTCCAGGCTTTTATTCAAGATTTTTTGTAGTGCCAAGGCCAGACAGATCCTTCCTCAGATCATAGATCTCAGCTGGATCAACAAACTAATCATTGCTCCAAAATTCTCTATTGAGACTCTATATGGTCAGGCCTTCGTCTGAATGACATTGCATCAAACATAGACCTCAAGGATGCATATATTTTTATACTGTACCAATGACCCAGACTTAGCTGGTGCTAACTCTTAAAAATATAGGGCCAAACACAAATTTTGCCCCCCAATCCCCAAAATTTGCATCTAAAACCAAAGAAAACATGTCCTGAATGGCCCTCCACACTTCACCTCTACTGCGCATGCGCAGTGTCAAGGACGTCCCGAAATTGGCGCCATTAATCATTCTTTGTTTGGCCCTTCATCAGTTAACATCTGACTGATCTTTGTGCTTGTAAATCTCAGTTTAAATGATGCCAGACACATAAATATTAGAGAAATGGTGATTCTAAGGAGGATATAGAAGGAGGAGAGGAAAAATGAGTGACAGAAAATAATCAGGGCTGTAACTTAAAATTTTTTAATGAAATTATGTTAAGTTACCTATTTTCGAGGCATCAGCCTGTTGTGGTCATTCTTGTTAATCAAATTACACTGCTTGTTCAGTGTTTTCCTCTCTCCCTCTCCTTTAAGTCTCCTCTTGCTATTCTCCCATGCTTTTGGCATATTTTCTGTAATTTTATTACTAAAATTTCTTGGGAGTTTTAGCTGGAGAACAGAATGAATTCTGTTCTTTTCCCCATGTTTACGTCTTCACCTATGGGTGGTTAGGCATAGTGTTCTGCATCTACCATCTGATGTTCTGCAGTTTCTTCCCTGGAAGTCTCTGTTTTGCATCAGATAGTGTATTTTTGGTAACTGATTTCGGGCCAGGGTGCCTGGAGTCTTGTTCTAGTGTTTTTACACTTATTGTTTACATTTACTACAGCCCTCTGTGTGAGGGGGGATTTCTTGAAAATAATATCTTGATGTTAATTTAATCATAACTAGATACATTATTATTGTTCGTAAGTGTTGCATAAATTGTTTAAAATATTTTTAGAATTTTTGTCCACACTTAGGCTTGGGATCCATTGGGGCTCAACGTTACTTTTCAGAAACTTGGGCTGTTCTGAAAAAATATTTTTTCAAAATTTTTTGATTGCAATTATTTTTTCTATATTAATGGATCATATTATTATGTATTTTGATTGTCAGGGGTTGGTGCGAGTACTAGGACTTTGTTTTCTTTTCACAATGAAAGGATATTGTTCAATTGTAATAAGAGGAAATCTCCCTCTGACTTTCATAATCATTGTATATGTAGTCAGTGTACTCGCACTAACTCCTGTTCTGTATGTGTTAATTTCGATGACAAAATGGGAAGCGTATGTCACGTTATGTTAGTGGGGAATTGGCCATTCCGGTCCTTTCCCCGCAGGGTCACTCTACTTTATCAATCTCTATTTCAGACGATCAAGAATAGGGTGATGTATCCGTGATGTCTTCCAAAAGTGTGCCTTCGTCGTCACAATTAATGAATAGCTAGCGGAAAAGTGCTCATGTAAATACGTCAATTGCCTAAGAGGACCCTAGTAGGTTCGACGGCCATTGACGTCCGCTAGCTCGCCCGGTGTAGCGTCCATTCATCGAATGGTTCGGCAGCCGGGTTTGTCCGTTGCAGTCTAGAAGGAGTTTTGGGGTGATGCGAGCACTATAAATCAACCAAATGCACACCCAGTGACGGCGGATTAGAGGGAGAACGGAGGAAGCCTTTCAGTCCGGTTCCTAGCTCGTCCAGTTCCATCCGGATTGCGAGCGAGAGAGGCCCCTCTCTGATACAGCAACATCTGGCCCCAGATGTTGTGGTACAAAATGTTTCGCATTCGGAGCATACGTCCGCCGATCGGGACGCTCCGATATATAGTCGGTCCAGAGAGACTGTCAATAAGGCTTCCTCATTTTCATGGTAGTGCACACGACCACTCTTGGCTACGTGACCTCGGATATCCAGTCAGCTTCGCCATTCAGAGAATCATCGGCGACCAGGTCACACCATCCGGTAGCCAGGGACACGAGGCCTGCAGACTCCGGACGTTCTCATAAGAAAGTGTGCGGGAGTCAACGTACACGGAGCTTCCGGCGGCAATGCATTGTAAGACCGCTACTGCACAGGCCTCGGTGACGGGCGTGCTATCCCAAATAGCACAGCTTATCGCAGCAGCCCAGCAACGACAGAATCTGTCGCATCATGTATTATCCGACGACGCTTGGTCGGGATGCTCCGCGGAAGCAGGTACGGACGTTCGAAAATTTCATCCGGTCCGACAGGATGCCGAAAGGGATTCGGAGGATTTCGAGCTTTCCCTTTCGGAACAACATAAGCTGTTGTTTATGTGATCTGACTTTATCTTCTAGAGGTTCTTTCGTCGGACCAGAATGCTGCGATGCCGGATAAGAAACTGATAGCGTCGGTGGACACAGAAATTTTTGGTTCGGTTCAGGGACATCGTCCCTCAGTTCCGACATAGTCCAATAATGTCACACAACTTTCGAATTTTTGAACGACGCTATATATATTATTATTTGCTTGCTATTAACAAGCATGACTGGTTTCTTGTTCGCATAGTTACGGAGATGTCTTTCAAAAGTGTGCCTCTGTCATCATAGTTAATGAAGAGCTAGCGGCAATAAGTGCTCATGGAATATGTCAATCGCCTAAGAGGTCCCTAGTGGGATCGACGGAGTTGACATTCGCTAGCTCACCTGGTGTAGCGTCCGTTCATCGAATGGTTCGGCAGCCGGGTTCGTCCGTTGCGGTCTACGAAGGAGATTTGGGTGATGCGAGCACTATAATAAACTTTAGTACACACCCAGTGACGACGGATTAGAGGACAGATCGGAGGAAGCCTGTTAGTCCAGTTCCTAGCTCGTCCAGGTCCGTCCGGGCTGCGAGCGAGAGAGGTCTCTCTCTCGTACAACAACATATGGGACCGGATGTTGTGGTACAGATATTTCGCATTCGGAGCATATGTCCGCCGCTTGGGACGCTCTGTTATATTGACAGTCCGAGAGACTGTCGATAATGCTTCCTCGTCCTCACAGCAGCGCACACGACTGCACATTGGCTACGTGACCTCGAGTATCCGGCCAGCTTCGTCATTCAGTGATCCCACGGCGAACAGGTCACGCCATCCGGTAGCCAAGGGACACGAGGCCTATACTCTCCGTTCGTTCGCATAATAGAAGTATGTACGGGGTAGCGAACACTGAACTTCCAGCGGCAATGCATCGTAAGACCGCTTCTCCACAGGCCTCAGTGACGGACGTGCTATCCAAGTTAGCACAGTTTATCGCAGCATCCCAGCAATCGACAGATTCTCGGTCGGATCAGGAATTATCCGACGGCGCTGGGTCGGTGCGCTCTGCTGTTGCATCAGGTTCGGACGACCGAACACTTTATACGGTCCGACAGGATGGCGAAAGGGATTCGACGATTTCGAGCTTTCCCTTTCGGAACAACGGAAGCTGCCATACATATCTTCCAGCATTATCTTCCACAGGTTGTTCCGTAGGACTACATTGCTGCGATGCTGGATAAGAGACTAATAGCGTCATTGGACACAGAGTTTTGGATCGGTTCAGGGGCATTGTCCCTGACTTACCGACACAGTCCAATAATGTCATTAGAACATTCAAATTATTTAACGACGCTATATATATAAGCTTGCTACCAAGCATGATAGTCTAGTTTCTTGTCCGCAATGCTCTTCTGCCTTTTATCAATTTTAGGAAATAATTTATTTTGGCAGAACAGGGCATACCGAGAGTTCATATGCGTCTAGACGGCGGGGTTGAAGACTGGGAATTATCTTTTTTGCCATCTATGTCAAATTCCAACCACGATGTTGGAAACGACAATGATGTCTAATAGACTTAACTTAGACGCTTTATCATACGTAATCCACCTTACTGAGGCGTTATCATTACGTCTTCAAGAGAAAGAATTCCAGGATATGATCCTCAATGTGATTTCTTTCAAGGGCAGTAGTTTTTCCACGTATAACTCCGCCCTTCAGTGGCAACCTGGAGTTGGTTAGACGTGACGCAGCCCTAGCTACATCCACACGCATGGATAGTAAGGTGAAGAACTCTCTCAGAGTCGCTTCGGTCTCGGAGAAGCTTCTCTTCGACGGCAACTCTTCAGCAATCTATGAATTGCTCGATGTACACGTTCTCTTGTCTATCAAGCGTAGCAAGAGTTTCAGACTGGGTCAACATTCGGTGGTTGACTCAGAGAGTGCCACTGCAGTTGCCGGATCAGAGTTTTATGATTATGACGGATGCCAGTCAAACAGGTTGGGGTACAATATTGATCCCAACGGATTCGAAGTGCCAGGGTCTTTGGGTTCCGCAGTTTCTAGGCAAGCTCTTATCTTCCAGGGAATAATGTTCTTTAGTCTTGCACTATGTCATTGGATGAACATTATTCAGAAACGCATGTCCAAATCCTGTCCGATAATACGACAGTAGTTGCGTATCTCCGGAACCAGGGAGGCACTCATTCGATTCCATTATTCAGTTTAACGGAAAGTATCCTTCTGTTTGTTATAGTACACCAAGTTCTGCTTCGGTCCGTCATATTCCGGGTCGTCTGATTGTATTAGCAGACTCCCTTTCACGTAAGGGTCGCTTGTTGCTGTCAGAATGGACTCTCAACAAACAAGTATTCAATCAGATTTGCTATCAATGGGAATGCCCAATGATAATTTATTTGCGACAAAACTCACTATTCATTTGCAGACGTATGTGTTTGCATGTCCGGATCCCTGAGTTTATGTTGTTAACGCTCTATTGATCTAATAGGATGGAATGATAGGATGTGCGTATCCTCCAGCGCTGTTGATTCAGCAAGTATTGCTGAGATAAACATCCATAATACAATTCTGTTGATAGCATCTCTGTCTTCACAGAGACCGTGGGTAAATTTACTCAGGTGTCTACTGTGGGACTTACCGCGAAAACTTCCTCCATGAGAGGATCTTCTTTTGCTGGGGAAATCGTGTCAACTTCATCACAAACCGCAAGGTCTCAACCTTCACGTATTCCGTTGTGTGATCCTTCTTGCATGGCAAGCATTGTACAGGACGAGCTTTGGACGCGATTTCTTACTGTAGGAGAACCTTTTCTTCGCTATACTATGCGGCTAAACTGGAGGCTCTTCCGTCGTTGGTGTAGGGATCATTATGTTGATATTTTTGATCCCTCCATACTAGACTTTGCAACTTTCTAGTATACTTGTTTGACAAGATCTACTGCAGCCTGTTACTATTAAGGTTATAGGTCTATGTTATCTCATACCTATGCACTCTATGATAGTTTACAATTGAGTCTTATGTCTCTTTATCTAAGTCAGTTAGAAACTTTTCGATAAATAGACCTAGAATCATTAGATTAAATTCCTATACGGAATTTAGCTTCGGTTCTTATATAGCTAAGTAATCATTTGAGCCTCTGGAAACAGTAGTTTTCAAATTCTGACCTTTTAAGACAGTAATTCTGTTAGTCTTCTCTTTTACTGAGGAGTCAGTGAGCTTCATGCACTATCGGTGGACGATTCTCACTTTTGTAGTGACGGAAACACTACTTCCTTTACTACTTAGGTTGGATTTTTGGTTAAGAGTCAGGCTCCTAATAATATCTGGAACCTATTGTTATTAAGGCTCTTCCGTCTTCAGGTCCTTCCATCTTCGTACGGGCATAGGCCTTTACTCTGTCCGGTTAGAGTTTACGTATTTATAAACAGATATCAGTTTATTAGTACGGACGTAAGCTTCTTCTGTCTTTGATGCCTAATAGAAGGACATTACGCTCCATTCTATTGCTAATGGATTCAATTAACTATCGGTACTGCTTGTGGTATATCATTGACTCAGCAGTTTGTGCTTGAGATTTCGGGTCATGAAGTAAGAGCTCTTTATACATCTTGGGCTTACACTAATAGTGTCGCTATTATAGATTTTTGAAGGCTGCTTATTGCGCTCAGCCATCCACATTCATGAATTTTTATCTCAGAATATTGAGTCCATTTTTGGAGGCCTCCATTGTTAGGTCTATTATCTACTGCTCAGAATGTCATTCACTTAACAGTTGCTACTATAGCTAGGTAGGCTTTCTGTTCCGGCAGTGACTCCGTCCTGCTGCCCTCTTCGCTCTGGGCTATTTGACCCAGGGCAAGAAAAAGTGGGGGGGGGGGTGTTCCCTTGGGTCACCTGTTTTATTATGAAAACAAGGGGATACCTCCTCCGGAGTTAGTAATTCTGAGCTGTTACTGGGATGGCTTTTAAGTGAGAAGTTTATGTTTTAAAAATTCATTCAGGTCATAGTTTTTAAAGTATAGCTTTTGAATATATCACGTGTCAAACGGGCGTTATTATACAATCCTCAGACACTTTTAAGGAGTATAAAGAGTCTCTATTCTCTAGACTTTATTTATTGGCTTACTTTAAAAATTATTAGTATAAGGATTATACTGGATATTAATAGAGTACATGGATGTTATGATGCTCAATTTTGGAAGGTGTTGTGTCTTTCTAATTTATCATAAATAAGGAAGATACATGTAAGGCCTAATACTCCTTTTCCCCTAGAGGGGATGACTCTATTTTATATAATTGAGCGTATTTTAACTTGCTCTATTTCCTAGGCCCTTCAGCCTTTTTACTATTCAGCTAAGTCTGGGTCATTGGTACAGTATAAAAATGTTAAAAAATTTATAGTAATTTATATATTTTTTATACTTACCAATGACCCAGATGGGGATGGCCCTCCCAGGAGTTGGGAACTCATACCTCCCCGCTGAGTACATAGCGCTTACCAGGCACTGGTTACAAGAATGATTAATGGCACCAATTTCGGGACGTCCTTGACACTGCGCATGCGCAGTAGAGGTGAAGTGTGGAGGGCCATTCAGGACATGTTTTCTTTGGTTTTAGATGCAAATTTTGGGGATTGGGGGGCAAAATTTGTGTTTGGCCCTATATTTTTAAGAGTTAGCACCAGCTAAGTCTGGGTCATTGGTAAGTATAAAAAATATATAAATTACTATAAATTTTTTAACTTTCCTATTATGATCCACCAAGCATTCAGGAAATGTCTGAGGTTTGCCTTCAGTGGTAAGGTTTATCAATTCTGGGTCATGTGTTTTGGTTTAAACCTTGTCTCATGGATATTCACTCATATAATGAATGCTGTAATAGCTCACTTGCAAGCTCACCCCATATTAATGACTGGCATACCTGGACAACATTCTGCAAAGAAATTTTCAAAAAGGAAAAGGATATCCAGAAGCTTCTGTCTCTTCTGCAGTCACTTGGGTTCATTGACAATTTCCACAAAGGTCAGATTTAACCTCATCGCCTGCTTTTCTTCACCTTGGCATGCATTTCAGGACTCATAAAAATTTAGTTTGCCTTCCGATTGTGAGAGCACATCTAATCAGAATATTCTCACTGTATTTTATGATAGCAAACTCAATGACAGCTAGAGAGCTCATGAAACTTTAGGTCTATTCAGAGTAGCAACAGGCCCAATTCCACTTGGATGCCTGTTCACTTGGTCTCTCCAGTTCTGCTTTCTAGACAACTGGTCAACCAAGGCCAGCAATTTGGACAAGAAGATTCATCTTTCTTTAACACTCAAGAAGGGCATTTGAAAATGGACAGATGTCAAGTGGATGACCCAGGGAAATCCACTAGAAACTCTTCTTCTGCCATCCATGATAATGTCGGATGCAAGCAACCAAGGATGGGGAGTCTCCTTCACTCTGGAGAATCTTTATTGCCCCGACCAGTGTAGCTCTCCATTCCAATCAGAAGGAGATTCTGACCATTCTATTCAATTTAGAACATTAGAAAAAACATTCTATTGGGTTTTCCAGTACAGATTCTCTCAGACAACTCAATAGTGGTTGCTTATCTCCACAATCAAGGTTAAACACACTCACATGCAATGTAAAAATAATAAAGCAGATTCTTTTGATTTCTCAAGAATACAACATTTTGCTATTGATTAGCCACATTCCAGGTTGCCGCAATGTGATAGTGGAAGCTCTTTCAAGACATGAAAGAATCCTCCCAACAGAATGGGTGCTCAACAAATGAGACTTTTTAGCTCTCAGCATTCGTTGGGACCAATGATAGATCTGCTTGCCATGAGATGGAACAAGTAACTTCAAATGATTGTATCTCTGTGCTGGGATCCATTGGCATTGGCAGTGGAGGTTCTTCCCATGTCTTGGAACAAAATAGTCAGTTATACCTTTCTGCTCTCTCTGTTAATTCAACAAGGGATATTAAAAAAAAAACAGTCATGTAGAATTCTTCTAGCAGCTCCTCTATCTTCGCAGAGGATATGATCAACCTTCCCAGACCTCTTGTAGTAGACCACTTTGTCTACCCCTGTAGGTGGACCTATTGATTCAAGGTAGCAGTTACAGGCTCCAGAAGAGCAGTGGACTGCATTTCTGATTCAAGGAGGACCTCCTCTTCTCTAAATTATGCAGTGAAGTGGAGAGTTTTTCACTGCTGGTGTCATACTAATTCAGTTAGTTATATGCATCGGTCACTATCTCAAATTGTAGATTTTTTGGTATATCTTTTTGATGTGAAACAAGCTTCAACCAGTTGAGATTAAGGGATGTCCAACTATGCTGTCAGATACTTACTCTCATGAGAGCCATATTGAGATATGTCAAAATTGATTAAACACTTCTCTGTAAAGAGACCAAGATCCCTAATCCTTATTAGTCCCCCACAGTTTCACCCCGAAGGGGACTTAGGATTGCACTCCATCCATCTGTCTGTCTGTCTGTCTGTCTGTCTGTCCTTCTTACCTGTTACCACCTGTATCTCTGAGATGGTTGAATGTTGGCATTTCAAATTTACAACATTAATCAAACATTATTGAAAGATGATGCATGTCAATTTTTTTCGAAAAAAAAAATTCAATATGACAGACTGACGGCCATTTTTGTTGGAAATTGGGTGTAATTAGTTTTCTGCCTGGAACTTCTAAACGACCTTTCTGATTTCAATCATTTTTGGTATGGAGGTGTAAGCAGCATAAGATAAATAACATATCATACTGGTTTTTTTCTCATGCATAAATTATGCAAATTAGATGAACTCAAGATATTTTTATACTGTACCAATGACCCAGACTTAGCTGGTGCTAACTCTTAAAATTCTAGGGCCAAACACAAATTTTGCCCCCCAATCCCCCAAATTTGCATCTAAAACCAAAAGAAATCATGTCCTGAAGGACCTCCATACTTTGCCCTCACTGTGCATGCGCAGTGTCAAGGACGTCCCGAAATTGGCGCCAATTATCATTCTTTGTTTGGCCCTTCATCAGTTCACATCTGACTGATATTTGTGCTTGTAAATCTCAGTTTAAATGATGCCAGACACATAAATATTAGAGAAATGGTGGATATAAAGTGCATATAGAAGGAGGAGAGGAAAAATGAGTGATAGAAAATATTCAGGGCTGTAACTTAAAATTTTTTAATGAAATTATGTTAAGTTGCCTATTTTCGAGGCTTGGGCCTGTTGTCATTCTTGCTATGAAGTGTAACAGTCCACCCTCGACGGCCATGTCAGTGAAAACCAAAGACTGGGGATCTGTGCCACGACTAACTCGAACACATAGTTAGCAACATATATTTTTATTCGCAGGTTCTGGTGTATGTCAACAGGCTCATACCAATACAAACAATCAATCAAACTATCGATCGAGCAATCAAATTATCAGGAATCTACAATATATAAATGAATAACACCCATTGTAGTGTTTATCGATACCAAATCATTTCCATCCAACAATATTATAATACATATAACATTTCACACATTTTACCTGTACCTCAATTCATATACTCCTCTGTAAACAAATACCGTACTATTATCATCTGAAAATATACCTTTCCATAACTAGACAAATTATCTAATTACCCCGAAGGAGTACAATCCAGGAATAAACATGCTGCAGGACCAACCGGCTACCGGCATTGTTTGAATCAGGGTTTAGTCTGATGCAAACAATGCAGGTACCCGGCAGATCTGCACATACAAGTACAATTTAACAAAATACACCAGGACTGCTTTACTTTTTATAAATTCAAATATATGTCAACAAATGAAAATAATTCAATCTCAGCCCTCTTTACAGATATATACATATTTATAGACTCTCACCAAAATGTGGTTCCAATTCCCACAAAGTGCATGTCATCAAAAGATATTCTCATCATCATAACCATCAATAAAGCCTCATATTATCATAACCATCATTCTTCATCACCATCACACACCATAACTATTCATCCTGTGCTGTGTTAGTAAGGCTGAAAAACAGAATCCCGTAACCAAATCATGCAGTCTGCCAAGTTGTTAATATTATTTGGGTAATTTGATGAAACCAGTCAGTCAGTCGGAGATTGAATAATCGACAAAACGAGCAAAATAACGAACTACGAACAGTATGATCGAAAATCGAAGGCACGAAATAACACACTAATGATAAATACTGACCATTGTACCAGTAAAACTCCAAGAAATATAAAATATAATTCGACTGACAGAAACAATTTGAACAAACAATGAAAAGCGGCATGAAACACAGAAATGGATGCCAATGTTGACAAAATCTAACCACACAGAAGTGCATTTTACTATCACATGACTAAACAGCGCGCGAATGAACTATAGAAGCCTGTAACTGCCTCAAGCAAGCGCAATACAACAAAAACGCGCACCACTAAGCTATTATCTGAAAAGGGCTGATAATATTATAAACATTTTAAAGTATATTAATAAATTTAAAAAAACATATTCCATAAAATCTGGTTCTGCTACAGACGTTTCACTGCTTATTCAGTGTTTCCTCTCTCCTTGTCATTTAGATCCCCCCTTGCTATTCTCCCATGCTTTTGGCATATTTTTGAGTAATATTATTACTAAAATTTCTTGGGAGATTTAGCTAGGTAACAGAATGAATTCTGTTCTTTTCCCCATGTTTACGTTCTCACCCATGGGTGTTTAGGCGTAGTGTTCTGCATCTACCATCTGATGTTCTGCAGATTCTTCCCTGGAAGTCTCTGTTTTGCATCAGATAGTGTATTATTGGTAACTGATTTCGGGCCAGGATTATCAGTGCCTGGAGTCATGTTTCTGGTGTTTTTACACTTCTTGTTTACATTGGCAACAGTCTCTGTTGAGGGGGACTTTTTGTCTTTGTACTAGTTTAATTCATTATAAGATACATTATTATTATTCGTAAGTGTTGCATTAATTGTTTAATATATTTTTAAAATTTTTGTCCACACTTAGGCTTGGGATCCATTGGGACTCGACGTTACTTTTCAGAAACTTGGGCTTTGCTGAAAAAATATTTTTTCAAAAATTATTTTTGATTTCATTTATTTTTTCTATGTTAATGGTTCATGTTATTATGTATCTTTGTTTGCAGGGGTTCGTGCGAGTAATAGTACTTATTGTTTTCTTTTCACAATGAAAGGATATTGTTCAAATTGTAATGAGAGGAAATCTTCCTCTGACTTTCATGATCATTGTATAAATTGTAGTCAGTGTACTCGCACTAACCCCTGTTCAGTATGTGAATTTTGGGATGACAAACATTGGAAACGTGTGTCACGGTATGTTGTTAGCGGGGAAATGGCTATGCCGGTCCTTTCTCGGCAGGGTCACTCTAGTTTATCAGTTTCTATTTCAGAGGAACAAGAACAGGCCGTTGACGTCCGCTAGCTCGCCCGGTGTAGCGTCCATTCATCGAATGGTTCGGCAGCCGGGTTCGTCCGTTGTGGTCCAGGAAGGAGATTTGGGTGTTGCGAGCACTATAAATATTCAAGGTGCACACCCAGTGACGGCGGATAAGAGGAGAGAACGGAGGAAGCCTAGTAGTCCGGTTCCTAGCTCGTCCAGGTCCATCCAGGCTGCGAGCGAGAGAGGCCCCTCTCTCGTACAACAACATCTGGGACCAGATGTTGTGGTACAAAATGTTTCGCAAGCGGAGCATACGTCCGCCAATCGGGACGTTCCGTTGTATAGACAGTCCGGAGAGACTGTTCAAAAGGCTTCCTCATCGCACACACAGCGCACACGACTGCACCTTGGCTACGTGACCGCCGATATCCAGCCAGCTTCGGCGATCAGGGATTCCACGGCGACCAGGTCACGCCATCCGGTAGCCAGGGACAAGAGGCCTGCAGACTCCGGACATTCGCATAAGAGAAGTATGCAGGAGTCAGTTTACACAGAGCTTCCGGCGGCTAAGCAGCGTAAGACCGCTACTCCGCAGGCCTCGGTGACGGACGTGCTAGCTCAGATAGCACAAATTATCGCAGCATCCCAGCAACCGACAGAATCGATATCGGATCAAGAATTATCCGACGACGCTGGGTCGGTACACTCCGCCGAAGCATCGGGTGCGGACGACCGAGATCATCATGAGGTCCGACAGGATGGCGAAAGGGATACCGAGGATTTGGAGCTATCCCTTTCGGAGCAACATAAAGTTGCCGTAGATTTCATCCGGCACTTCCTTCCACAAGTTGTTCCGTCGGGCCAGACGGCTGCGATGCCGGATAAGAGACTGATAGAGTCATTGGACACTGAATTTTTTGAGCGGTTCAGAGACATCGTCCCTGAGTTTCCGACACAGTCCAATAATGTCACAAGAACATTTGAATTATTGAACGACGCTATCTATAAGCTTGCTTCCAAAACAGGCAAAGCTGGTTTCTTGTCCGCTAATGCTCTCTACCTGCCTTTCATCAATTCAAGGAATAAATTCGATACGGCAGGACAGGGAATACCGAGAGTTCCTCTGCGTCTAGACGACGAGGCAGAAGACTTGGAATTATCATTACCGTCGTCTATGTCTATTCCAACCGCGACGTTGGAAACGACAATAACGTCTAACAGAGCAAGCTTTATCATACGCAGACCACCTCACAAAGGCATTATCATTGCGTCTTCAAGGGAAAGAATTCCAGGATATACAATCCTCATTAAGACTTCTTTCAAGGGCAGTAGCTTATTCCACGTATAACTCCGCCCTTTCAGTGGCAAACCTGGAGTTGGTTAGACATGACGCAGCCCTAGCTACATCCACACGTGTGGATAGTAAGGTGAAGAACTCTCTCAGAGTCGCTTCGGTCTCCGGAGAGCTTCTCTTCGACGGCAAGCTTTCAGCAATCTATGATAAGATAACTAAGAAAGCTTCGGATTCTCTGCTTTTTAGTTCCGCTTCCAAAAAGTCGGATACGGCAGAGAAGAGTAAGAAAGGTACTTCTGGGACAAATACGCCCAAGAGAGGTTCCTATAGAGGTTCTTATACGTCCTCTAGGTCTTATTCCAGAGACCGTCAAGGCAGCGACTCACGTATGGGACGTTCTTCGGGCCGAGACAACCGGTCTGACGTCCCGAGGTCGACGGGACGAGGTGCGGGTCGTGGAGGACGTGGTTTCTCCTTCCGCAGGCCTCGCAGTTCCAGGAGGTGATGGTTTGAACCTCTATCGTGTTCCGGTTGGCGGAAGGTTATCGAGTTTTACAGACGAGTTGGGCGTCGATTACGGACGACCCCTGGGTCAGAGGGGTAATTTCGGAAGGACTAAGAATATCCTTAAAACAAAAGCCTCCATTATCTCGAAGTCCAAAATGGACTCAGCTTCCATCAAATCTGCAGAAAAGAGATGCTCTGTTATCGGAAGTACGGTCTCTTTTGATGAAGAACGCGGTAGAGGTCGTAGAAGACCAGGAATCACCGGGTTTCTACAGCCATCTGTTTCTGGTTCCGAAACCAGACAGCTCGTTCCGTCCAGTCATAGATCTGAGCTGGATAAACAAGCTGATCGTCGCTCCGCAGTTTTATATGGAGACGATTCGATCGGTCAGAGCGAGTATTTGGGTGAACGATCATGCTACAAGCATAGATCTCAAAGATGCGTACTTTCACGTTATGGTACATCCGACTTTCAGAAAGTATCTACGCTTCGCAGTCCTAGGAGTTGTATATCAATTCCGGGCGATGTGCTTCGGATTGAACCTAGTGCCCTGGGCTTTCACTCGAATAATGAACTCAGTAATGATGCATTTCCGAGCTCATTCGTCTGCGGTAACGTCGGCCTACCTGGACGACATTCTTCAGAGGTACGGCAACGAGTTAACGCTTCAGAACGATGTGCAGAATCTGCTTCTATTGCTCCGACGTCTCGGTTTTGTTATAAACGAGGAGAAGTCGGATCTGGTGCCGTCCAAGTCATTCACTCATCTGGGAATGAGCTTCGAGACGCACACCAATCTCGTTCGTCTGCCGTTAACTAGAGCGAAGTTAATCAGTTGTTATGCTCGCTATTGTCTTCATGCAGACAAAGTCACAGCGAGGGAGTTCATGCGACTGATAGGTCTGTGCAGAGCCGCTGCGGATCTCATTCCGATGGGGCGGTTATGCACTCGTCCTCTCCTAATTTTCTTGACTCAGAATTGGAGTGTGAAGATTCAGACTTGGGCAAGCATTCAGTGGTTGACTCAGGGAGTTCCGTTGCAGTTGCCGGATCCGGGTTTTACGATTATGACGGATGGCAGTCAAACAGGTTGGGGTGCAACATTGATCCCAACGGATTCGAAGTGCCAGGGTCTTTGGGATCCGCACTTTCTAAGCAAGCACATAAACATCAAGGAAATGATGTGGATTTGGCTTGCATTACGTCTTTGGATGAACATTATTCAGAAAGCTCATGTCCAAATCCTGTCCGACAATACGACAGTAGTGGCGTATATCCGGAACCAGGGAGGCACTCATTCCATTCCGTTATTCAATTTAATGGAAAGAATCCTTCTGTTTGCTCTAGAACACCAAGTTCTACTTTCGGTCCATCATATACCGGGTCGTCTGAATGTACTAGCAGACTCCCTTTCACGGAAGGGTCGCTTGTTGCCGTCAGAGTGGACTCTCAACAAACAGGTATTCAATCAGATTTGCTACCAATGGGAACGGCCAATGATAGACTTATTTGCGACACATCTCAACAATCAGTTGCAGACGTATGTGTCACCATGTCCAGATCCACGAGCATATGCAGTAGACGCTCTATTGATCTCGTGGGACGGAATGATAGGATATGCGTATCCTCCAGCGCCGTTAATACAGCAAGTATTGCTAAAGATAAAACAATCTCAATGCAGGATTCTGTTGGTAGCATCTCTGTCTCCACAGAGACCGTGGATAAATCTACTCAGATGTCTGCTGTGGGACTTACCGCGAAAGCTTCCTCCACGGGAGGGTCTTCTTTCGCAGGGGAAATCGCGTCAACTTCATCACAACCCGCAAGGTCTCAACCTTCACGTATTTCCGTTGTGTGGTCCTTCTTGCATGGCAAGCATTTTACAGGACGAGCTGTGGACGCGATTTCTAACTGTAGGAGGACCTCCTCTTCGCTAAATTATGCGGCTAAGTGGAAGGTCTTTCGTCGTTGGTGTAGGGATCATTCTGTTGATATTTTTGATCCCTCCATACCAGACATTGCAAACTTTCTAGTTTACTTGTTTGACAAAATCAAACTGCAGCCTGTTACTATTAAAGGTTATAGGTCTATGTTATCTGATACCTATGCACACCATGATAGTTTACAAATTGGATCTAATGTCTCTTTATCTAAGTTAGTTAGAAACTTCTCGATAAATAGACCTAGAACTCTTAGATTAATTCCTAAATGGAATTTAGATTGGGTTCTTAAACTGAAAGAAAAGCCATTTGAGCCTCTTGGGACAGTAGATTTCAAATTCTTGTCTTATAAGACAGCATTTCTCGTAGCTTTCTCCTCTGCTAGAAGAGTCAGTGAGCTTCATGCACTATTGGTGGATGATTCTCACTATCGTAGTGTTGGGAACACTATTACCTTTACTACTAATGTTGGATTTTTAGCTAAGAATCAGGCTCCTAATAAATACCTGGAACCTATTGTTATTAAGGCTCTTCCATCTTCAGACGGGCGTAGGCCTTTACTCTGTCCTGTTAGAGCTTTACGTATTTATAAACAAAGATCTCTTTATCAGAAAGGAAAGGAAGTGCTTCTTTCTGTCTCTGATGCCTAATAGAAAGGACATTTCGGTCCATTCTATTGATAGATGCTTTCTGTCTCTGATGCCTAATAGAAAGGACATTTCGGTCCATTCTATTGATAGATGGATTCAATTAACTATCCGTACTGCTTATGATAATATATCTTCTACTCTGCAGTCTGTGCTTAAGATTTGATTTGATTTGATATTGATAGATGGATTCAATTAACTATCCGTACTGCTTATGATAATATATCTTCTACTCAGCAGTCTGTGCTTAAGATTTCGGCTCATGAAGTAAGAGCTCTTTCTACATCTTGGGCTTACGCAAATAGTGTTGCTATTACAGATTTAATGAAGGCTGCTTATTGGTCTCAGCCATCCACATTCACGAATTTTTATCTCAGAAATATTGAGTCCATTTCTGGAGACCTGCATTGTTTAGGTCCGTTGTCTGTTGCTCAGAATGTCGTCCACTAAACAGTTGCAACTATTGTTATGCAGGCTTTCTGTTCCGGCAGTGACTCTGTCCTGCTGCCCTCTTCGCTCTGGGCTATTTGACCCAGGGCAAGGGGAAGGGGGGGGGGGGGTTCCCTTAGGTCACCTGCTTTATAGTGAAAAGCAAGGGGATTCCTCCTCCGGAGTCAGTAATTCTGAGTCGTTACCGGGATGGTTTTAAAGTGTAATATTAATGTTAAAAATTCATTCATGTCTTATTTTTAAAGTGTAGCTCGGTGTGAAGCATTTGTATATGTCAAGTGTCAAACGGGCGTTAATATACAATCCTCGGACACTTTTAAAAGAATATAAAGAGTCTCAATTCACTGGACTGACTTTATTTATTGGCTTACTTTAAAAATAATTAGTATATGGGGTTATACTGGATGTTAATAGAGAATATGAATGTTATTATGCTCAATTATGAAGGGTATTGTATCTTTCTAATTTAATATAAAATAAGAAAGATACATGTAAAGCCTAATACTCCTTTTCTCCTTGAGGGGTTGACTCTATTTATATAGTTGAGCTTATTGGATTTTCCTCTATGTCCTAGGCCCTCCAGCCTTTTTACTATTCAGCTAAGTCTGGGTCATTGGTACAGTATAAAAATGTTAAAAAATTTATAGTAATTTATATATTTTTTATATTTACCAATGACCCAGACGGGGATGGCCCTCCCAGGAGTTGGGAACTCATACCTCCCTGCTGAGTACATAGCGCTGACCAGGCACTGCTTGTAAGAATGATAATTGGCGCCAATTTTCGGGACGTCCTTGACACTGCGCATGCGCAGTGAGGGCAAAGTATGGAGCTCCTTCAGGACATGATTTCTTTTGGTTTTAGATGCAAATTTTGGGGATTGGGGGGCAAAATTTGTGTTTGACCCTAGAATTTTAAGAGTTAGCACCAGCTAAGTCTGGGTCATTGGTAAGTATAAAAAATATATAAATTACTATAAATTTTTTAACTTTTCCTCCCATTTTTTTGTATATATTATGTTGGTGTGTCCTGTTACAACCTGTATCTCAGAGACACTTTGACACTTCTGTTTGTGAATAGTGAATTACATGCACTCTCTATTGACGATGCTCATTACCATAGTTTTGGTAAAACAATTACTCTTAAATCTCAAGAACACTTATTAGCCAAAAACCAGGTACCAGATAAATTACCGGCACCCATTGTTGTCACTGCCTTACCACCAGTAAATAATAGTAGTCCCTTGTTGTCAGACCTTCATTTTGATGGTGCGCGATCGCTCTCACATGCCATCGCTCAGGCAATTACAATTTGCGGCGAACGATCAATCGTGTGCGAGGAAAAAAAAGCAGTTACTTTTTAGCTTAACTTGACATAGTCCAGATAAGCTATTGCCATCACACGTGTGGAAGTCTGTTGGTCTGTGAGTCTGTGAATCTGTGAATCTGTGAGTCTGTTCACATTTTCCTTTAGCACGGGCTATACCCCGCAGTTCTTGTCTGATTGTCACGAAATTTCATATGCAGGTTTGGGGTCATGTCTAGATGAGAACGTCCCCTTTTGGTCGCAATTGGTCAACCGGTATGGCTGCCCGGGCCCAAAACCCCGAAAACCATTAGCACAGTCTACAGGTCATATTTATGAAGGAATTTCATTGTAACTTGGTAGGATGCCTCTGTATAATGCCTAGATGAGAATGTCTCCTTTTGGGCATGATCTATCAACTGTGATGGCTGCCCAAGCCCAAAACCCAAAAACTTTTAGCACAGTCTGCAGGTCATGTTTAATTTGGAGGGATTTCATTGTAAATTGGTAGGATGACTCCTTATGATGTCTATATGAGAATTTCCCCATTTGGACATTATCTGCCAACCGTGACGACTGCCCAAGCCCAAAACCTGAAAACCTTTAGCACAGTCTAGAGGTCATTTTTATTGAGGAATTTCATTGTAACTTGGTGGGTTGACTTCATACAATGTTTAGATGAGAAAGTCCCCTTTTGGTCCTGATTGCGCAACTGTGACGGCTACAGGGGCCCGAAGCCCGAAAACCTTTAGCACAGTCTACAGGTCATATTTATGAAGGGATTTCATTGTAACTTGGTAGGATGACTCCAAATAATGTCTAGATGAGAACGTCCCATTTTGATAGCGATCATCAATGCCTATATGATGACATCCCCTTTTGGTCGTGATTGGTCAACTGTGATGACTACAGGTGCCCGAAGCCCAAAAATCTTGAGTACAACCTTTTGGTTGCGATCATTCAACCATGCTGGCTGCCCGAGCCCGAAAACCTTTAGCACAGTCTTCAGTTCATATTTATGAAGGGATTTCATTGTAACTTGGTATGTTGACTTCATATAATGTCTAGATGAGAACTGTCCCTTTTGGACACCATTAGGCAACTGTGATGGCTACAAGAGCCTGAAGCCCAAAAACCTTTATCACAGTCTACAGGTGATATTTATTAAGGGATTTCATTGTACCTTGGTAGGATGACTCCAAATAATGTCTAGATGAGAATGTCCCCTTTTGGTCGCGATCATTCTGCCTTGATGGCTGCCTGAGCCCAAAACCCCAAAACCTTTAGCATAGTCTATAGGTCATATTTATGGAAGGATTTCAATGTAACCTCTTAGTTTGACTCCATATAATGCCTAGATGATGACATCCCCTTTTGGTCGTGATTGGTCAACTGTGACGGTTTCAGGGACCCGAAGCCCAAAAACCTTGAGCACAGTCTACTGGTCATATTTATGAAGGGATTTCATTGTAACTTCGTAGGATCACTCCAGATGATGACCAGATGAGAATGTCCCCTTTTGGTTGCGATCATTCAACCATGATGGCTGCCCGAGCCCAAAGCCCAGAAACCTTTAGCACAGTCTACAGGTCATATTTATGAAGGGATTTCATTGCAACTTGGTAGGTTGACTTCATATAATGTCTAGATAAGAACGTCCCCTTTGGACGCAATAGGGAAACTGACGGCAACAGGGGCCCAAAGCCCGAAAAACCTTTAGCACAGTCTACAGGCCATATTTATGAAGGGATTTCAATGTAACTTGATAAGATGACTCGTTTTGGAATAATTTCACTGTAACTTTCGTTGATATATGTTAACTGTGAGGGCCACATACATTAACTGTGAGGTCATATTAACCCACCCTCAGCTCTTTAGTACAGTGTACACCTCATATTATTTTTAGCTCAACTTTGGCGAAGCCAAATTTGAGCTTATGCCATGGCCAGTCATCCGTGTGTCTGTCAACAATTCAGTACGGCTCGGGCTAGAGGCCGTATTTATGAACTGATCTTTACGAAACTTCTTGGGTACCTTTGTTATGACCGTGGGACGAGAACGAGTGTTTTGGGGTCCGATCCGAAATTCAAGTTGGCCGCTGGCGGCCATTTTGTACAGACTTAGGGGAAATCAGATTTTTGTGCAGAACTTCCATATGAAAGCGCCGATTTGAATATTTTTTTTGTATGAATGTTTAGTACCATGGGATACATAACATACAATACAGGTTTTTTTCTCGTATGTAAATTATGCAAATTAGACTTACTTTGATGTATTTAGTGTTACTTTCAGCACTGTAAGTGCAAATGCCAATACGGCTCGAGCTAGAGGCTGTATTTATAAACCGATCTTTACGAAACTTCTTGGGTGCCTTTGGTATCACCGCGGGACGAGAACGAGTGTTTTTTGGGTGCGGTCCGAAATTCAAGATGGCTGATGGCAGCCATTTTGTTCAAAATTAGCTGCAGTCAGATTTTTGCACAGAACTTCCATATGTGTGAATGTTTAGTACCATGGGATACATCACATATAATACAGGTTTTTTTCTCGTGCAGAAATTATGCAAATTAGATGAACTTTGATTTTTTCAGTGCTACTTACACACAGTAAGTACACATGTCAATACGGCTCAGACTAGAGGCTGTATTTATCAACCGATCTTCACGAAACTTCTTGGGTACCTCTGTTATCACATTGGGACGAGAACGAGTGTTTCTGAGTGCGGTCCAAAATTCAAGATGGCTGCCAGTAGCCATTTTGTACCGAAATTCGGTCTAATCAGTTTTTTGTACACAACTTCTATACAGCTCAGGCTAGAGGCTGTAGTTATGAATCAATCTTTACGAAACTTCTTGGGTACCTTTGTTATCACCGTGGGATGAGAATGAGTGTTTTGGGGTGTGGTCCAAAATTCAAGATGGCCACCACTGCCATTTTGTACCAAAATTAGTGCAGTCAGTCTTTTGTACAGAACTTCTGTATGAAAGTTCTGATTTGAATAAAATTTTGTAGAATGTTTAGTAAAATGGAATACATCACATACAATACAGGTTTTTTTCTCGTGCAGAAATTATGCAAATTAGATGAATTTTGATTTATTTAGTGCTACTTATACACTGTAAGTGCACATTTCAATACGACTCGCGCTTGAGGCTGTATTTATCAACCGATCTTCACGAAACTTCTTGGGTACCTTTGTTATCACCTTGGGACGAGAACGAGTGTTTCTGAGTGCGGTCCAAAATTCCAGATGGCTGCCAGCGGCCATTTTGTACCGAAATTAGGTCCAATCAGTTTTTTGTCACAACTTCTATACAGCTCGTATTTATGAACTGATCTTCATGAAACTTCTTGGGTACCTTTGTTTTCACCTTGGGACAGGAATGAGTGTGTTTTGGGGTGCCTTTGTTATCACTGTGCTATGAGAACAAATATTTTGGGGTTCAGTCAGACCCACTCTGGGACTCAAAGATTTCTTTTCTAGTTTAGCATCTGACTGTCACCCACATTTACAATACTTTACCTATGCATTTGTTACAGGCTACAGTCAGTATTTATGTACAGACCGTTACAATATTTTATATGCACCTTTGTTATCAGGTCATTACCTAGATCTTTGTCATTGCTGTGTCACATACTATACATGTACATGTCTTGACAAGTTGAACTACATTGTCATTGACACGTTCATTATCAAAAACATAGCATACAGGGAACAGAAATGAACATATTCCCAATTATCACAATTCTTGTCTTATTTCATAATTCTTTCATAAACATTGAACATTATCCATTTCATCAAACACAACACACAAGTTAAGCTGCAGTGTCATTGACACTTTCATTAGATGACCCCGATTGGCTGGAATAAACACCGTGTGCTATATTCCTAGCAATTTTCATCAAGCAACAGTTTCTAGATCCCCAAAATGACCAAATGAAAACTTCAGAGTCCAGACGGTGCTTTGATTTTCACTTGTGTTGTCAGGATTTTGAACTGCATTTACCAGTACCTCGCTAAATATTCCACTGTATATTATGCTTAAAAGTTGGAAGTTTAGTGGTAAGAAATTGTAGTGTTTGTATCATTAAATTTAAACCAATTTGCACTTTATTTGAGTGCTTTATATTATTATTTCGTAATTGCATCTTCTTTTTCCTTTTTGTGCCCTAAGAGGCATTTTTCCAAATCAGCGCACCACCAAAGAAACAGCACACATTGGCATCATCTTGGGTGCGCCAGTATTTTTTTTAAATGAAGGTCTGCTTGTTGTGCCAAATTAGAACTTACAATGTCTCGTTTTCTGAGAAATGGAAGAAAAAGACTTTTGCTTTCTCTTATACTGGGTAGACAAGATATTTCTGTCCATTCCATTTCTAAAGGGATTCAATCGGCTGTACACTTTCCATATGAAACTTTATCCGATGCTGATAATAGGGTGAATAGAATTTCAGCTGAGCCTAGGGCATTGTTGTCCTCATGAGCATATTCAAACTTAGTTGCTCTGTCAGAAATTATGAAAGCTGCTTACTGGATGCAGTCTTCTGTCTTCATTGCATATTATCTGAGGAATCTGAAATCTTGGGCAGGGGATCTAAGATCGCTAGGTCCTTAGTTAGTGGCACAAAATGTGGTACACTAAGTTCACAGTATATTTTGCTTGCAAGACTTGTCATTTGCTGGTGTTCCCCTCCTCACTGTTTTCTTAACAAAATGTGTTTTTTGCCCAAAATGGGGGTGGGAGAGGGGAAAGCATGGGGGCACACTTGAGTATGAATTCCAGATTTCTATTTTTGGAAGCCTTCTGATCTACTCCCTATATCAGTCTAAGGAGACTAACAGTAAATGACAGGGTTTGGTATTTGTATATTTCTATATATTGTTTTAAAAGTCATGTGCTGATTTTGACTGTCCTAGTCCTGTTGGCCCTCTGTCCTCTTATTTATTCAGATACTCTGGGTCAGTTGTAATGGTTAGAATTATTACAAAATTTCAAATAATATCTATATTTATTATACCTACAACTGGCCCAGACAGGAAGTGCCCCCACTCACTCCTCCCCACATACTATAAACACTTAGCAGGCACTACAAAAGAATGGTTATTGGTGGAATAGGATGGTGCTTCCTGTACTTCTGCGCATTTGCAGTGGTCTATCTACCGAGTTCCATACAGGACTCTAGTTTTTTTGTTTTGACTAACTTTTGGGGGGGTTTATAAATAATTGTTTGGCCTGAAATTCTAAGGAATTCAGCATAGTTAGTCTGCACTAGTGGTAGGTATAATATACATACAAATTACTAGAAATTTCCTGTTTTTGCACATCAATGAAGAGCTTATTAGAAAACAAATTTCACAATTTTTCAATAAAACCATGCAAATATGGATAGCATTAAAATCAGCCCGACTGGCTTTTTCTAATGATATTCATATTTGTATGGTTTTATTGAGAAACTTCCGAGATGTTTTAGACTGTGGTAGGCTTATTTTGGTTTATTTTCTTGCTGTTTTTTTCCGCTGTATTAGGTAAAGAGTTAACTAATGAACTAGCATTCATGGAGTTAAGTGTCAACTTTAGTTGGCCCACTATTTCTTTTTCTACAATATATTTAATAATAATGGGTTCTTGTAGATTCCCATACAAGAAATATATGGGAATTGAAAAAGATTTATGAAATATCTATAGAAAAATTGGATGAGAAATGCAAAGTTTTGTTTTCAAGTAGATATGAAGCAAATCCAAAGAATATGAAGGCTCCATCACAGTAGCAGAACTCTTCAGAAGAGCAGTATATGGGCTTCCAGCTAAGTTTATTATATTCAGTTTTTATCATTCTTGATAATTCATCTGGTAATTATTCTTCATAAAATTGTTAATTAATTATATTCGAAATGCAATCACAACGATGGAAGCATAGAGACATACAATTCCAACTCATGAAAAAGATTTAGGTTATTCACCCATATTCGACCTGTTAAAATCAGAAAAATGGAAGCCTTCTGAGCTCTGCCTTCAAAAAACAGATTGGATGTTTGGTTGCTGTGTTTTTGTTGATGAAGATGTCAGTTTGGTCAGTTTGGTAACTTGTCCTGAAATCATTGAGGTTATTTTGCAGTATTTTGTTGGAAAACCTAACAGTTAATTCTTTAATAATTTATTATTTTCTTTAATTTTCAGAGATGCCAGAAATATGGCAAGAGATGTTCATGACACTCTTACTAAAATAGCTTGTGAATATGGTGGATTGGACACCGCAAAAGCAAATGATTACATTAAAAACTTGCAAAACAAAGGACGTTACTCAAGTGATGTATGGAGTTGAAGATGTGAAGAAAAGTCAAAATTAAATATTTAGTGACGTTATAGGAAGATTTAAAACGTTCTGCTTCACAGTATTGATTACTGTGATCAACAAGTGTATTAATTTCAAATATGTGATGACAGAAGAGGTAATAACTACCAGACTAGGTAGTGTGCATTTGTACTCTTTATGTAGTAGGAAATATTAAGACTATCTTGGTAGCTAGTTTGTATTTTGTTAATATATTTGCTTCTGAAATCTGGTTTTGGAGAAAAGAACTTATTAGGCCTTCACCCTTTATCTAACATGAAAAGCAGACGACACTTGCAAAAAAAATTCTTGAATAACTAATTTTTTTCATTTTTTGTCTCAAAAACATAGGTTATGACCCCTCATTAGAACAAGCTCGATGAGCTCGTTCCAACGAGGGGTCATAACCTATGTTTTTGAGACCAGAAAATGAAAAAATAATGAAAATTAATTCTTGATTTTTGAGAATCGCACTGGCCGGTTTTGGTTGTTAAGTTGGGTAAAGGGTTAAAATATTTTTTTCCAAGGAAACATCTTATCAAAACATTTTCATGTATACATTGCATATATTACAGAGACAGGCAGTATAGGAATTTTGAGTTTAGTGTCAGTTTCGGTATTTTTAAGGGGGTATACCTCGGTATCGGTTCAGTATTCGGTATCTGACTTGACAGAGTTTTGCTGATAATACCAAAGGGGAATTCATATCAAGGAAATACAGAATAAGTTGTTCATGTATCATTCTATCACAGCACCACAAATGCCACTGCCAATGGGCTAAATGTTGCCATTCTTTTGCGAAAACAAATCATATCTACAGTATTTTTGTGACTTGTTCAAAGCTCACCTTAACCTTTAAAGCCCTATTTCAGCCATATGCAATCTCAGAGCATGTGCTCTGACCATGCATTCTTCAAGAGTTCTGCTGATAATAGACAAAAGTACCTGACCAGTGATTTCTAGACAAGTCTTGGCTGCCTGTTAAGGTGGCCAAGACCTGGCTAGAAATCTACTAAGCAACTGGACATGTGCAACTCTTGTGAGAATTCAGGACAATTACCCAGTCCACTGAGGGTTAATAAAACTGGAAAGAAAATCAGCCACTTCTTAAAATGAACCCTTCAACTGCTATGAAGTCTCAACAGGGCCTTATAAATAGTGAATGTAGGAAAATTTGAAAATTCAGACACTTTCGTTATTCAATGATTGGTTCAGTTCGGTTTTTCTGTGTGCCCATGATATCGATATCGGTTCGGTTTTTCAGTATATTGCCTATCTCTAATATATTATCTACAAAATAAGTTTGTCACTACATGTACTGTGAAGTGGTGGTTTAAACCTAAGTGATTATTTTCTCGAACGCTCCAACACTTTATGAATTTAAAGTACGACAAGAGAGAAAAAGCTGCAGGATAATTTTGCACACATAATAAGGCTTTATAAAATTTTGTAAAAAAAATTTTGAGAAACAAATATTTAAAATAGTAACATTTGATATTGTGTACATTGAATCAAGAAATTAACATTTTCATGTAACAGATCCACCATAACCTAGTAATGCAAATCAGATTTTGTTGTTTTCAACTTTTACTTCGAAAACAGCACAGGACTCACCATAGGCTATAAACCCTCATTCCTGTGAGGGATTTTGGATTGTCCACAACTGTGCGGCCAGAATGATTCTTAAAAGGAGGAAATCGTGCCATATAACACCCTTACTGTACCACCTTCATTGGCTACCCATTGAAAAACGCATTGATTTTAAAATCATGGTAACTGTCGATAAATGTCTAAATGGATTGGCCCCTACATATCTCGGCAAACTGCTTCAACGATACGTTCCCACACGATCTCTCAGATCCTCCTCCACAAATAATCTTTGTCACAATACCAGTAACCTTGTAACTGCTGGAAATCGGGCCTTCTCCATTGCCGGACCTTTTCTCTGGAACAATCTGCCTGATCACTTAAAATCACCACAAACATATCAGTCCTTCAAAACTAACCTTAAGATGCACTTATTCAGTAAAACCTATACATAAAATGTCCTTCTAAATTTATGATTAACACAGAGCTGACTTTATTTATTTTAATTTTGTAAAGCCTGAGAGCACATTTGCGTGGAGGCATGGCTCTAAACTGTATTTATTATTATTATTATTATTATTATTATTATTATTATTATTATTATTATTATTATTATTATTATTATTATGTGCTGGACAGAAATGATTGAGCAGACGATTGATCACCCGAAACTGAACCGATTGTGAAATAACAAAATAAAATTGAAGGATATGGCGAGTTTAATGTGTAGGAAAATAGCGAAGAAGAAATAGAGTCAATATATGAAGAGGGTAATGAATATCCAGAAGAAGAGTATGAATACGCAAATTTGGTTGTTGATAAAATGTGTTCTTTTTGTTGATAGTTGTCAAATGAATTGCTGTGTGTCCTTTTAATAATTGTTTTTTATAGACTTGAAGGCATGTAATAAACACAGAATGGCACACGCATGTCATTCTGTGTAGATACTATTTGGAGAGGCTCCTTTGTATTTGTCCCAGTTCTTTCCTGAAAATCATGAAATGCTCAACTCTAAGCTCCTAGAAAACGTTCAAAAATATACCATGAACGTCTTGGAAACTCCTTTTACCGAACACACACAATATCAAAATTTGTTATTTTAATTATTCTTTTTCAAATTTTTCAAAAAGTTCAAGAAAATCATATCATACGCTCCCTCATTGGAAGGTGCTCAATTTTAAATTACGCAGATAGATGTAGCCGATTCATTGGTTAAAGTGTACTACCAATTAATTGTCACATGCTTTTCCATATACAAACCATACAAATTTAATTTTGAATTTTGAAAAGGCATCCATTTTTTGTGCTGTTGAGTTTATTGGATAGGAAAATATTGTAAGGATGTCAACTGAGTTATGTTGCTGGTCCTTGAATCATGAATTTTCACTGTCATTAATCAGTTTAATTGCAGTTATCAAAATTCAGATGGTTTTATGCCTTATACAGAAGCTGACTAAAGTTACAGAATTATGCAGGGATTAAAAATGTCAGCAAATTTTTTTATTATTATTTCAGCAAATTTAAACCCTTTTTTCTATACATTTGCATGAAAATGGTCTTAAAAGACCATTTTCATGCAAGTTTATAGAAATAAAATATCACTCAGTGTTTTATTTTTTGAAGAAACTTAAATTTCACTATAGTTGTAAGCTATTCTCATCTCTGATTATGTTCACATTGATTGTTAATGAATCTGTTTCCTTCCAGAAGTTATTTTATTTGTGAACTCACACATAGTGAAAAAGTGTGACTTTAGTTTTCACTACCATACCCTTGTCCAAAATTTTCTATTGGTTGTGATGTGCCCTAGCAAGGAAGCTCAGTTCTGTGAACATTACATAAGGGTGTTTGAATGTTGTACTATTTAGAGTAATGTGATGTAGACCATGACAAATGCATCACAAACATTTTATAAATTTATTGATGACTATTGAAATAAATTATTTTTAAATATTAAGATAATTGTATTTGTTAATGCATGCCTTTTGAGTTTAAATACAAACTCTAATACTACAGTCCTACAGCAAGTTTACAATAAAGGTTTTTCCTTTTTGGGGTAAAGAGTATTGGGACCATGCATAATTTTTAAGCCACTCATGTTTTGTTTGAAAAACATTAATCTTGAAAAATAATATCTTTTATTTTAAATAGGGTAAGCAAATAATTAAGTATCTGTTCCAAACTAGGTGTGATAGTGTTGGGATGTATTCTCAATTCTCAATTCACTATGTCCTGTGCATGCTTCGAGTTATGCCATTTATTGTTGCTGCAACAGGCAGGTAATTTTTGCAAGTTCGATTGTCCATTCTCATTTAAAATTGTCTTCAAATTGGACTTTTCATATCACTGAAACAAATCTGTGTAAACTATTTATTTTTTGAGTTGGCACTGGTAGAGTGCTAAATTATTTTTGGCTATCAAAATTTCTTCACATATCTTTTCCTTGATACAAGTTATGGGAGAGTGCCTAGAGGCACTCTCCCATAAATTGTAGCAAAGCAAATTCACACAGCTGAAATAATCTCATTTCAGAGATAATATGAAACACAGAATAGGAACCTTCAAGTTTTTAAATAGGGTAAGCAAATAATTAAGTATCTGTTCCAAACTAGGTGTGATAGTGTTGGGATGTATTCTCAATTCTCAATTCACTATGTCCTGTGCATGCTTCGAGTTATGCCATTTTATGCCATTTATTGTTGCTGCAACAGGCAGGTAATTTTTGCAAGTTCGATTGTCCATTCTCATTTAAATTTGTCTTCAAATTGGACTTTTCATATCACTGAAACAAATCTGTGTAAACTATTTATTTTTTGAGTTGGCACTGGTAGAGTGCTAAATTATTTTTGGCTATCAAAATTTCTTCACATATCTTTTCCTTGATACAATTTATGGGAGAGTGCCTAGAGGCACTCTCCCATAAATTGTAGCAAAGCAAATTCACACAGCTGAAATAATCTCATTTCAGAGATAATATGAAACACAGAATAGGAACCTTCAAGTTGTACCACCTGCCCTTCCGAGTAAAGCCCAAATACGGGCTTTCATCACTCTACCAGTTAAAAACTCTGCTAAATTTTTATTAGTTGCCAAAATTTGTTCACATGTCTTGTTACAATTTATGGGAGAATTCCTATAGGCACTCCCCCATAAATTATAACAAGGCAAATACATACAGATGAAATAATTTAACTTCACAGATAATGTGAACCACGTCCACATAATATGAAACTTTAAAGGTGTGGTACCTGCACTTAAGAATAAAGCCCAAATATGGCCTTTCTGCACTCAACCAGTTAAAGAGAATAAAAAAGGAGTGTTTTGCTATTTCCATCTCATATAGCCATATTCATTAGCTTAACTTGACATAGTCAAGATAAGCTATTGCCATCATGCGTGCGGAAGTCTGTTAGTCTGTGAGTCTCTGAGTCTGTGAGTCTGTAAGTCTGTTCACATTTTCCTTTAGCCCGGGCCCCCGCAGTTCTTGTCTGATCATCACAAAATTTCATATGTAGGTTTGGGGTCATGTCTAGATGAGAACGTCCCCTTTTGGTCGCGATCGGGCAACCAGTATGGCTGCCCGAACCCAAAACCTGAAAACCATTAGCACAGTCTACAGGTCGTATTTATGAAGGGATTTCATTGTAACTTGGATGCCTCTGTATAATGTCGAGATGAGAACGTCCTCTTTTGGGCATGATCTATCAACCGTGATGGCTGCCCAAGCCCGAAACCCAAAAACTTTTAGCACAGTCTGCAGGTCAGGTTTAATATGGAGGGATTTCATTGTAAGTTGGTAGGATGACTCCTTATGATGTCTAGATGAGAATTTCCCCATTTGGGCGTGATCTGCCAAATGTGATGACTGCCCGAGCCTAAAACCTGAAAACCTTTAGCACAGTCTACAGGTCATATTTATTGAGGAATTTCATTGTAACTTGGTGGGTAGACTTCATACAATGTCTAGATGAGAAAGTCACCTTTTGGTCCTGATTGGGCAACTGTGGTGGCTACAGGGGCCCGAAGCCCAAAAACCTTTAGCACAGGCTACAGGTCATATTTATGAAGGGATTTTATTGTAGCTTGGTAGGATGACTCCAAATAATGTCTAGATGAGAACGTCCCATTTTGTTCGCGATCATTCAGCCTTGATGGGTGGTCGAGCCCAAAAACCTTTAGCATAGGCAAAAGGTCATATTTATGGAAGGATTTCATTGTAACCTGTTAGGTTGACTCCATGTAATGCCTAGATGATGACATCCCATTTTGGTCATGATTGGTCAACTGTGATTGCTACAGGTGCCCGAAGCACGAAAATCTTGAGCACAGTCTACAGGTCATATTTATGAAGGGATTTCATTGTAACTTTGTAGGATCACTCCAGATGATGCCCAGATGAGAATGTCCCCTTTTGGTTGCGATCATTCAACCATTATGAGTCTGAAGCCTGAATACCTTCAGCACAGTCTACAGGTCATATTTATGAAGGGATTTCATTGTAACTTGGTAGGTTTGACTTTATATAATGTCTAGATGAGAACGTCCCCTTTTCGACCCGAATGGACAACTGTGACACCTACAGGGGCCCAAAGCCTGAAAACCTTTAGAACAGTCTACAGGTCATAATTATGAAGGGATTTCATTATAGCTTGGTAGGATGACTCCAAATAATGTCTAGATGAGAACGTCCCCTTTTGGTTGCAATCATTCAGCCTTAATGGCTGCCCGAGCCCAAAAACCTTTAGCATAGTCTATAGGTCATATTTATGGAAGGATTTCATTGTAACTTGTTAGGTTGACTCCATATAATGCCTAGATGATGACATCCCCTTTTGGTCATGATTGGTCAGCTGTGATGGCTACAGGTGCCCGAAGCCCAAAAATCTTGAGCACAGTCTACAGGTCATATTTATGAAGGGATTTCATTGTAACTTTGTAGGATCACTCCAGATGATGCCCAGATGAGAACGCCACCTTTTGGTTGCACTCATTCAGCCTTGATGGCTGCCCGAGCCCAAAACCCCAAAACCTTTAGTGTAGTCTATAGGTCATATTTATGAAAGGATGTAACCTGTTAGTTTGACTCCATATAATGCCCAGATGATGACATCCCCTTTTGGTCATGATTGGTCAACTGTGACGGCTTCAGGGGCCTGAAGCCCGAAAACCTTGAGCACAGTCCACAGGTCATATTTATGAAGAGATTTCATTGTAACTTCGTAGGATCACTCCAGATGATGCACAGATGAGAATGTCCCCTTTTGGTTGCGATCATTCAACCATGATGGCTGCCCGAGCCCAAAGCCCAAAAACCTTTAGCACAGTCTACAGGTCATATTTATGAAGGGATTTCATTCTAACTTGGTAGGTTGACTTCATATAACGTCTAGATGAGAACGTCCCCAATTGGGAAAATGACGGCTACAGGAGCCCGAAGCCCAAAAACCTTTAGCACAGTCTACAGGCCATATTTATGAAGGGATTTCAGTGTAACTTCATAGGATGACTCGCTTTGGAATAATTTCACTGTATCTTGGTAACTTTCGTTGATATATGTTAACTGTGAGGGCCACATACATTAACTGTGAGGTCATATTAACCCACCCCTCAGCTCTTTAGTACAATGTGCACCTCATATTATTTTTATCAAAAACATAGCATACAGGGAACAGAAATGAACATATTCCCAGTTATCACAATTCTTGTCTTATTTCATAATCCTTTCATAAACATTGAACATTGTCCTTTTCATCAAACACAACACACAAGTTAAGCTACAGTGTCATTGACACTTTCATTTTTAATCCCATTCGACTTTTTTTCGCTTTCAAATATAAATAATATCCATTAAACCTGCACCTCGTCTTTTTTTAGTTAACCGTTTACCGACAACAAATAGAATTGAACATTTGCAAACATAGTTCTTGATAACTAAAAATGTTTTCATTTTTGGCCTGAGAAACATAACTTATGACCCCCTTATTGAAATTAGTTGAATGAGGTCATTCAGTAAGAGATCAAAAGCAAGGCTTTCGAGACAGAATACTGGAGAAAACAAAATTTTAGGGGCAATTTTTGTGAACAGCACTGGTCAGTTTGGGCTGTTGTGTTAAGTGAACAGCTTAATATCAAATACATATATTGTGATTCTAATAATCCTTTTTAGTTGTAAATACCACAGCGGACTTAAAACTTAACATGCATTGAATTTTTATCATACTGTATTGTTGAAAGTATATGCAGTGTACCTTGCTCCCTGTGGGAACCCTGGGAAGTGAGGCAGTGCTTGTTTACTGTGGTATACAAGCACTATTGTACTGGTAAAATAGGACCTGGTAACCAGTTCCTGGAGTGGAAGTCCTTTAAAATGGACAACAGAGATATCAACAGTTGGCTGCCCTTTACTTTGTAGCCATGTTGCCCTGATGATTCGCCTTTGCCGAGAATATGTGACCTTAAACACCAATAAAAAAAAAATACTAAATAGTACACCTTCCACACTGAAGATGAAGAGCATGCCGACTTGGAAGCCAGGGGCTGATTGGTGGAGAGGGGATGTGGTTGTAAACCTGATTTTTGATGAATGATAGCTGATCAAGTCCCAACTGATCAAATTTTCCAATTACATCATCAAGGCATGCCTTTCCTGAAAGCATGCCTTGATGATATAGTTGGAATATCAATCAGCTGGGATTATAGTTCAAGTACTAAAGACTTCTTTGAAATTTATTTTGAATCAGTGGCATAGACCAGGGGGAAGGGAGGGGAGGGGGACATGGCCCCCTAAAAATTACAGTGGCCCCCCTCAAAGTGGGAAAATTAAAGCACCAGAGGGTTCCAGATTCAGTCACGGCATTGAATTTTCAAAATTTTCTCAGGGAAGACCCTTCCCAAACCCTCACCAATTGGAGGGGGAACTGTAGTCCTGAGGTGGGGTGGGTATGGCCCTCCCATTGGCAGGTATTCAAGGAACCCCAAACCCGTTCTGGTGGGAGGGCCATACCCACCCCACCATGTGATGCAACATCTTGTTTAATTAACATGTACTGTACCGGTACTCCAAATTGGTCTTGCTGTACCCCCTCCACCAAGCCCAAACGGGTACTACAGCCCTTTATTAGCTCGCCTGACTGAAAGTCAGTGTGAGCTATTGCCATCACTTGGCGTTCGTCGTCCGTTAGCTTTTACAAAACAATCTTCTCACAAACCAATGGCCCAAATTGAAACATATATGGGCCACATCATCTTGGGGGTATTCTGTTTTAGTTTTGTTCAAATGGGGTCTCAGCCCTTTTTGGGTGTGGTCTTATGTCCAAATATGATGAAATTCTTTAAAAATCTTCTTCTCATGAACCACAAGTGGAATGTTTTGATATTTGGTATGGAACTTCCTCTGTTGTTCAAGATTAAAAGTTGTTCAAAGAAAGTTGATAGGTCCATATTTGGGCTCCCCATGGGATGGGCTCACTTTTGAGCTCCCCTGAGAATTTCTATTTCAAGAACCAATGGAGCGATTTGAAACTAATTTTATATGTGGCATTAGTTAACCCTAAGTACTTCATTCATGCCCCCAACATTTTTCGCGGTTCCCCATGGGAACCCCTGGAGCTGAAAACAGAACAAAAATGAAAAGTCCAATATTTCCCCAACTACATGGACTAGAGATTTTGTATTTGATATGAAGCTTTCTTCTGAGCAGTTAAAACAATTGGACAAAAAAAATTGATGGCAAATCTGTCATATGGTCTGTTTTTGGTGTTATGAAAATATGATGACTCAACATTTTTTAACACTGAAGTCAATGGGAAAAAGATTACATGTTTACCTTTTTAAAAATATCTTCTCACAAACCAATGGCCCAAATTGAAACATATATGGGCCACATCATCTTGGGGGTATTCTGTTTTAGTTTTTTTCAAATGGGGTCTCTGCCCTTTTGGGGCTTGGGCTTATGCCCAAATATGAAATTCATTAAAAATCATCTCATGAAACACAAGTGGGGATGCTTTGATATTTGGTATGAAACTTCCTCTGCTGTTCAAGATTAAAAGTTGTTCAAAGAAAGTTGATAGGTCCATATTTGGGCTCTCCAGGGGATGGGCTAACTTTTGAGCTCCCATGAAAATTTCTATTTCAAGAACCAATGGAGCGATTTGAACCAAATTTTATATGTGGCATTAGTTGATCCTAAGTACTTTATTCATGACCCCAAAATTTTTCGAGGTTCCCCATGGCAACACCTGGCACTAAAAATAGAAAAAAAAATGAAATGTCCAATATTTCCCAAACTGCACGGTCTAGAGATTTTGTATTTGGTATGAAGCTTTCTTCTGAGCAGTTGAAACAGTTGGACAAAAAAATTGTTGCCGAATCTGTCATATGATTCATTCAGATTACATTTTCTCCATACCCATAACCTTTACAGTTTAGGACAACTTGGTCCAGGTGAGCGTTTTAGGCTCTCTTGAGCCTCTAGTTTGTTTGACCGACTATGTGCGACAAAAGTCCTAGTATCAAATCAGAGAAAGTGCATGGTTGCTTGCTAGAGTGAATCTATATCTAAGACTCCAATCCAGATGAAATTGTCCTGACTGGAAAGTTATTGGGAGGGTGTTACACCTCTTTAGCAATGCCCTTGTTGAAATCCTGTTATTTACATGGTTATAATGCTACAGTTTATTAACTCACCTGAAGTCAGGCGAGCTATAGTGATCACTCACCGTCCGCTGTTTCTTGTATGTCTTCCGTCGTCCGTGAACATGGTGTTTGCATCTTCTCCAAAACCACCGCTGAACCAATTTAATTGAAATTTGAGATAATAGTTTGTTTTGACATCGCATTTTGATTTTGTTCAAATCAAGTTGCCTCGCCCCTCAGTAAGGCCACTCCCAAAAAGTGTGCTTAAATCTTAAAAAAATCTTCTTCTTTTAAACCGGCAGTAGCAGAGACTTGATATTTGGAGGGCGGCTTTCTTTTGAGGTGTAGACTCAGATTTGTTCAAGAGCAGTTCGAGGAGCTATATTTGCCTTCGTTATGGGAGGGGCAGGAATTTTCGCCCTGCCCAAAATTTCTATTTTCCAAACCGAAAGGCAGATTTTAACCATATTTGATATGAGGGTTTATTGGGTCATTAGTACTTAATTTATACCCCAAAAAATTTTCTTGATGCCCCTTGGGAACCGCAGCAGCTAAAAATAGAAAAAATTTAAAACGCCCATATCTCCAAAACTACAGGGCACTGAGAATTCTTATTTGGTGTGAAGCTTCCTTAGGACCAACAGAATGAAATGATCCAAACAAATTGCTATTGGTTTTATCATGGGGTACTTTTTCGGGACTTTTTTAACACTGTGGTAATGGGAAAAACATTTAAGACTACTTTTCTCCCAAACCACTGCTCCAAAAGCTTTCACGTTTCACATATAACATCTTTGGAAGATTGTTTCACAGGTTTATTGAATTCAAATCACTGGGTCCATATTTGGGCTCTATGGGAGCCCAAATGTTTAAATTAGTGCAGTATAGGGAATATTCTTTAAAAATCTTCTTCAGATCTACCAATCAGAATCTTTTGATATTTGGTATGCAGCATCCTTAAGGGGGTGAGATTCAAGTTTGTTCAAACCAAGTCCCTGGGTTCATATTTGGGCTCACTGTGGGAGCCCGAATTATAACTTAGTTCAAAATGAGGAATTTTCTTTAAAAATCTTCTTCCTCAGATCCAGCAGTCGGAATGTTTTGATATTTGGTATGCAGCATCTCTAGGGGGTGAGATTCAAGTTTGTTCAACCCAAGTCCCTAGGTTCATATTTGGACTCATTGTGGGAGCTCGATTTGTAACTTAGTTCAAATTGAGGAATTTTCTTTAAAAATCTTCTTCTTCAGATCCAGCAGTCGGAATGTTTTGATATTTGGTATGCAGCATCCTTAGGAGGGTGAGATTCAAGTTTGTTCAAGCCAAGTCCCTGGGTTCATATTTGGGCTCACCGTGAGAGCCCAAATTATAACTTAGTTCAAAAAGAGGAATTTTGTTTAAAAATCATCTTCTTCAGATCCAGCAGTTAGATGTTTTGATATTTGGTATGCAGCATCCTTAGGGGGTGACATTCAAGTTTGTTCGAGCCAAGTTCCTGGGTTGATATTTGGGCTCTCTGTGGGAGCCCAAATTATAACTTAGTTGAATGTGAGGAATATTCTTCAAAAATCTTCTTCTTCACATCCACCTGTTAGAATCTTTAGACATTTGGTATACAGCATCCTTACGGAGGTGAGATTCAAGTTTATTCAAGCCAAGTCCATGGGTTTATATTTGGGCTCCCTGTGGGAGCTCGAATTATTACTTAGTTCAATATGAGGAATATTCTTTAAAAATCTATTTTTTTTTAGATCCATTGGTCAGAATCTTTGGATATTTGGTATAAGCTTTTCTTAGGAGGGGCAGATGCAACTTGTTGAAATCAATTCTCTGGGTTCATATTTAGGCTACCATGGCAGGTGAGCGCCCTCAGGCCCCCTGGGGCCTCTTATTTTTATTGCAGAAGGAAATCAGAAATAACAGGTTTAGAGTCACTCTATTCTCAGGAACACCACAGTGTCAGGGATAAAATGCATTTATCATATTATTCTATTCTTGCACCTGTGTGTAAGCAGCACATTACTCTTCAGCTCAAAAATATTTTCATTTCTCTTTAATTCAAATATCGTTTTGGATAATCATTTCTGCATGTGATATTCAGGATGCTACCAAGAATACCAGGAGACTAGAATGTTACTTATATTTACTTTGTTTTATATGTACTTTTAATTTATATTTTATCACTGACAATTCATACGGAGACATTGAACATCGCTGATGCTCATTCTATTATTATCTTCCTTGACCATTCTATTGAATCACTAATGGTGTTTGTGAAAGACATGTCCTTTTTTGGCATGTTTTGCTCTGAGGAAATGTTCAAATTTAACTCTTAGCCTGCTGAGTATTTTCAAGATATTTTTCATCAAATCTAATTATGGCTGCTGTGAAGCAGCCATGACTATTTCTGATGAAAAAATAAATCTAAATGTTACACCAGGAATCACTGGTAAAAAATCCATTCAATTTACAGGGGGAAACTTTGATTAAATATGACCAAATTATACTTATTTCAGTAACAAGAGAAACCCTGTGCTGGGCTGGAATATCTAACAGCAGCATGCAAGGAGTTGAACCATCACTCCTGAAACACAAAAAAATACAGATCAAGTTCAATTTGACATCTTTCAGACATTACATTGTTGAGTTATTGCCTTTTATCTTTAATTTTTTAGACTTATGACTTGAGGCTTCTTGGTAACACCAGCTATACTTGACACAGCCAACTGCCTGCTGGCCTTTGCAATTTCAAGAATGTGCTTTTTAAAAAAACACCTGAGGAGAGGGGGGGGGGGGGGCAGGGAACCCCATTGTGGCCTCATTCATCTTTCACATATCTCCCAAATGAGATTTTTGTTTTAAAACTAACAACAAACATACAAATATAGTATGACATTAATCTGTTCTGATAATTTTGAATTAGATTTAATTTAGCACATTTCAAGACATACTGGTACTTTGGTCCAAGTATACCTGTTTAATTTTTAAAACGAACTGCAAAAATATAAGGTACGTTATAATATGAACAGCACACAGGCAAATTATGCAATGCCCAACATTGCGCCTGTTTCAGCTTACTTCCAAAATGTTGCTTATGACTCCCTTTGGAACAAGCTTAATGAGCACATTCGAGTGAGGTTTCACAGGTAATGTTGTGAATTTGATAAATGAATAAAATGATGGTTTGCCTCCTTTGGAGAGATCTGTAGATGTAGAGGCCTGTTATCAACACTTACAAAAATCTGAATGGGTGCTCAAAAAGGTAGTCATGAGAAAGAAATGTAGACAGATTACTCTGATAGTCTCTCTGTTGGAATCCTAAAACGTGGAGCAGTGCTTACTTTGGTGAACAAATTCTGTCACTGGCAGTCGATAAGTGCTCTGGTCTCTCATGCCAGAGAATCCCGGATCCATCCCCAGTCGGGAAAGTTCTTGAGGTGTCCGAACACTCTCTGTCATCATCAACTGTGAGGTTGAAGCCATCACAGCGTATCGTATTATTGGGTAGGGACGTAAAATGGCTGTCTTCTGTGCAGAGAGAGAACACTCCGTGCAGGCTAAAGATCCCTTCGTACTATTCGAGAAGAGCGAGGCCACGAAGTTGCCGCTATGAAGGTCATCCCACACATCTGTGCCATTGGGCCAAGGAGAGGAATTAATGTAAGTTGCATAACTTGTTCGCCAATCCTTGTAAAACAAATAAGATTTAAAAAAAACTCCTGGGGTGAAAATACTGTAAAGTGGCCAGCATAATTACATGCAGTTAGAACTTTAATTGAAAACATGGCGAAGCCACTGGACTAAAACATTGATGTGTGAAAGAAATTCTAGAATATTGTAAAGGCCAAAAGGTTAAATGCTGCCTATTTTGAATACTGTTTGTGAGTGAATGAATATTTATCTGTATGAATGTGGTTTTATGGAAGATAGTCTTTAACCCTAAACATTTTATGATAATAATTACCGTGCATACATGTGCACAGATGCTGCAGATGATGTAACAGTGTTTATACATCAGTATTGGCTGCCTGTACAGGCAGCCAACAATGATGTAAAAACATTGTCAAAATAAATGCTGCCTACCAGTTGAGTTCTTGAGGAAAAATACACTTGGGATAACTTTTTCAATGCAGTATAAAAGGGGCAGTTTGTGGATGTCTGGGGATTTATCAAGGGTCATCTTCTGTGTGGCAGTGTGGGTGGGAGTAGGTGGGGGAAAATGAAATCAGCAAAAAAAGAAATTGATTTAAAAATTGATTAACAAAATATTATATTTTTCAAATTGAAATAGTGACAGCAGTTCAACTGCATATTGTTAATGATGTTTGCTATAAATGTCAAACATGATTATTTATAATATAAATAGTATTGGGACATCACTTTAGATGTACAGTAATCTTAGGAATTTTGTTAGAATATATTGGAATCATTACTAGGGCTTAATGACATGTTTAACTGCCAGGGTCGCCTCCTGTCGGACAGTTTTTTGGTGAATTTGGAGAGCATAAAACCACCTATATGTATATGCTTTGAGGTGAAGCCTTCTTAACTCGTTGAGGGCAAGATTATTTTTGGTGGTCTGAATTTGTTCATCAAAATTTGTTTTATTACAAATTATTGGAGAGTGCCCACAGGCACTCTCCAATAATTTGTAATAGAACAAATTTATATAAACAATTCATTATTTGTGTTTAACTGAATATGGAACATGAGCAAGGTAAATGTTGGTATTTGCTCTGGTACCCTCATTATTTTTGAAAGCCCTGGTAGTGGCTTCTAGCACTCCACCAATGCCTTCTGGCACTTAGGTAGTGGTTTTAACTCTTAAGAATGAATTTTATTTTAAAATTTAAAATAGGCATAATTTTAATTAGATATTTTAGATGAGATGGTGGTTACTATCTGTTCTTTACATGTATTTATATATATATATATATATATAGTTGCTTTATTCACATATTCGCATATTCTCTACCTCTCAGTATACTGAATATTTCTATTACCTGATGCTTCAGCCAAGTACCAAATATTTTTAAAACTTCACTACACTGAGAGTTATATTGTGTAATAATGTTGGTAAGAAATCTGCAGGCAAAGACAACAGGCATGAAAGATTATTTGGTATGAAGGGAACTGTATTATCTTACTTAAAAATAGCCACAAAGTTTTGGGATATTATTCTCCATATCTGGGCCTCATGATCAGTCATCATTCAGTGGAACCCACAGCCCCTTTACCACACCAGAAGAAATTATTCAGTTATCAGGAGTATTCAATTAACCCCTTGAACATTGATGTCAAAATATCTAAATTTCAGGCAGAAAAAATTTCCCATAATGCAACTAGAAATTTAACCAATTCAATCTCGTTTGACAGAGCTCATTGAGCTCTGTCAAACGAGATTGAATTAGTTAAATTTCTAGATGCATTATGGGAAAAAACAGCTTCCTGATATTTTGGTATTTTGACATCAGAGTGAAGGGGGTTAACAAGTGTTTGGTACTTTTCATGTATTCTAGTGATAACCTGAGCATTTATTTTATCTTGCTTGACAGATCTCATGGTGCTCTGTCAAACAAGATATAATAGATTGAATATCTATATGTCTTCCCTGGCATACAACATTCCATAATACACCATCTGCATTTCTCTAGCACTTCCGATGGTATCTTGTTGCTCTCAATGGACGATTTGATGTTTTAAGGCCAAATATGTCTGTAAACAAACCAAATTCAGTGGCTGTCCAAGTAATTCTTTGGTATTTTTTGACACCCTTGACCCTCTTGGGGGCATCATGTTTTCACCATATCCATCCATCCGTCAGTCCGTTAACATTTTGGGGTTTCTGTCTAATAACTAAAGAACCGCATATTTGATCAAATCCTAATTTTAGTGGTTACTTATGGATAACTAGACAATTTTTTATTTTGATTTTGGTCCAGCCAGCCAATTGAATATGGCCGTCATGGTATTATGACACCATCAGGGGCATATGCCATGCTTCGCATTGCTCTTGTTATTTAATTAATGGGAGTAGTTTACTTGTTTATAGTGATTTTTTAATCATATTCCAGGGACTTTCTAACTAGAGCCAGTATTTCATCCCATGAGTGCAACAAGGCATCATCTTGCTTAAGCATTGCAGATGATTCATTTTTGTCCTCGAGACAATTTATCTAGTACCCAACAGTCATATATTTCAACCAAAATGGAAGAGAGTGTATTCATATGTCTTCAACAATTAGGAGTTCACAGATAGCGTTTGGTCAATTCTCACTCTGGGGTGTGTGTGTGTAGGGGGGGGGGGGGGGGGGGTCAAATGGTTTCAACTGCATCATCTTTCAATGGAGCATCATACATTGTGGTTGTCAGTACTGAAGTATATTTACCTGCCCTCATTGTGGCTTCCAGCATTGCAGCATATTCAGAAGAGTCCCTGTGGTGACTTCCAGTGCTGCAGAATTTTTAAGTTGAGCTTTCATATTGACTCCATGTACTGACGTGCACATGATTAATACCCTCATGGTGGGTTCTGGCAGTGCACAATATGTCGGTGCAGCTCTCAATGGCTTCTGGCTAGCACATTAGCATTTTTCAGTGGAATCATGATAGTGGCTCCCCGCGGGAACCCCGGGAAGTGAAGCAGTGCCTGTTCACTGTGGTAAACAGGCTCTGTTTTACTGGTAAAATAGGACCCAGTCACCAATGATTGGGAGGTGCAAACTCTCTCTAAAATGGACAACATGGCTTATTAACGCTCACCCCTGGTCTTGAGTTGATACTCGTGTTGTGGACATGATTAGCCATTGTGCAAAAATATGTGACCTTAAACACCAATAAATAAATAAATAATGATAGTGGCTTTCTGGCATTGATCTAAATGCATCTGTCCATGTAGAATAGATATGCTTGGAAAATCATTACCCCTTTACGTATTTTAACATCCATATATGGCCAGCACTTCTCACAAAAATCGCCATAAAAAATTTGCATCAAAAACATAACTTATGACCCCTCATTGGAACAAGCTTATCGAGGTTGTTCCAGTGGGGGCCCATAAAGAATGTTTGTAGGCAAAAAATCAAACTGTTAAGTTGAAGGGAATTATTATTTTTGCAGTTGTCACCTTCTAGTTATGTTAAGTAACGGCTGAAACAGAAGTATTAGAATATACCCTACCACAAGTGTGGAATTAAGAAGGCATTGATAATAAAGAAATGAATATATATATATTCTGTTGTGCAGCATCCAGCGGTATTAAGGGTGACCACCTAATTTCCAGAGTGAGGAATCCCAAAATAGTGATGGCCAGTTTCCATTGAAGATACAATTCTTGAAAAACTAATTTTTTTTATCTTTTGTCTCAAAAACATAGGTTATGACCCCTAATATGAACGAGCTCAGTGAGCTCTTTCCAATGAGGGATCATAACCTATCTTTTTGAGACAAAAAATGAAAAAATTAATTGGCAATTTTTGAGAAAAGTGCTGGCCGGTTTTGGCCATAACATTGGGTGAAGGGTTAAAAAGAATACTTATAATGAGAGATATTAATGAGAGGTTAATTTTGACGCTGTCTGAGAATTGAAGTCATCTGATTATTGGTTGTAAGTTACCTGAAAGTTTCTGTTTGTTTTTTTTTCTCACTCTTTGGCTTTCTTCAGTACATTTTGAAGTTGAAATTGTTGAGGACTACAAGCTGCAGTTGGACCGTGATAAAGTAACAATTTTGCACAGCAGTACACATGTCTGTGTGACTTCATGCTCATCTTTAAAAATGGAAAATAGGAATTCCCTCATCAGTTTGCTTTGGATACAACATTTTTTTGTAAATTTCACCAAAAATAAAAAATTCCGACATCTGATATTTGAAAATTTCCATCTGTGGTAGGTGTGGTACCACTTGTAAAAAAAACACTTTCTGGTGCATATGCCCCCACAAAAGTGAAGATTTGAGATAAAAAAAACTGTCTATATTTTTTGGTGAATAGATAACTGGAGATGGAGAGGTATCTGGAAGATGAGTTGTGAGTTAATTTTTTTTTTTTTAACTCAGTGACCCAGTCGGGACAATGTTGTGTAAACCAAGAAAGATTATTTCTAATGTCAGGTTTGAAAGTCTGGATTGGTTGTCCCTTGCATAGGAATTGAAAGTCATTAGACAATGCATTGTTTGCAGAACCTGTAAAATTACTATATATTATATTAAGTTGTAAATAATTTGCTTACTATGTAAATTGTTAGATTTGTCATAATAGAGGTGTAAATGCATAAAACCACATTGAAGCAGAATAACCAGTCATACATAAAAAATGCTTTGAAATATCTTTGTCTCAAAATATACAGTTAATTCACCATTAACTTGTTGATTCCTTGGTACTTCCTCACCATTATGTTGCACAAATGTTTGTTCTGTATTTTTTGTATGGCAGAATCTATTTTAATTTTTGTAGAGATGCTTGTTTGTGAATTTTGTAAATTGCTCAAGCTGCTTAAATATTTAATTTTGAAAGCCGATTAAGACAGACTGACATATGTTAACCCTCTCACCATGCGAAACTCAGAAAATGGAGCAGTACAAGTTTTTTTCACAGATTCAGTAGGACCCAATAACCAATGCCAGGAGAGTTAGTCCATTGCAAAGGGGAACTAAGGATGAACAACAAGCTAACCTTGACTCCATAGTTGTGTTGTGGTCTGGATGCAAAAAAGCCAAGATGCTGTTGGTAACCATAAACACTGATGAAGAATAAACAACAGTGTTGCCTATCTGGCTGACAGTTTATTGAGATTTACTGGCACTTTCAACATCCAGGGGCATATCGATTCTGTAAGTAATGGAGAATCATGCTTTTATGCTACAGTGGAGCCCACTCAGTTGGATATCTCTTAACTGAATAACCCTGTTAATTGAATATAATTTCCTAACACAGAAACATCTACCATACCTCCAGTACAAATTTGACCTGTTAATTAAATATAGTAAACTCCTGTTAATTGAATAAAAAATCTTGCAACCTGTCGAGAAATTTCCCTAACTCCCCAGTTTTCCTTTTCCTATTTGGCCTCAGTACATCCAATACAGGCATTTAATCTATTATATCTTGTTTGACAGAGCTCATGGAGCTCTGTCAAACAAGATATAATAGAATAAATGCTAAGTTTATCTCTAGAATACAGGAAAGATGACACAATCCCTGTTAATTGAATACTTCTGTTAATTTAATAATTTTCATTGGCAAAGTGGCTATTCTCGTCAGATCACCGAAGTTAAGCAACGTTGAGCCTGGTTAGTCCTCGGATGGGTGACCGTCTGAGCGATCGATTCGGACTCCCACATTGTGTCCTTGGGCAAGGCACTTAACCCCATTTGCCCACATGGGGGCATGACGACACCTTGTACTCAGGCGTACTGCACGTCGATGGTGTGCATGTCTTCAACCAATCTAACCCTGCCTGTGCTGCAGTGCGGAGTTACGATGTTGGGGAGCTGGCAGCTGCTCGTCGTTGCTGGGTGGTTCTCTCCGGGTACTCCGGCTTCCTCCAACCATAAAACTGTCATGGTCATGATTAGCCATTGTGCATAAGTATGTGACCTTAAACACCAATAAATAAATCTTGTTTGACAGAGCTCTTATCAAACAAGATACCATAGTATAAATGCTCATTTTATCTCTAGAATAGGAAATTGACAAAATCCCTGTTAATTGGATACTAATTTGAAACACTTTCACTGGCACAGTGGTCATTCAATTAACAAGGTTCCAGTGTATAACAAAAAACTTCATTTTATACATGAACAATAGCAACACGAAACATGGCATATGCCCCCAACCTGTATCATAAAGGGGTAGATAAGTCTCTCGGGGGCTTAACCAAATTCAAAAGGAAGCTCCCTCCAGACACCAGCAATGCATCACAAAAAAAATAAAATTGATTTGAAACAGTAGTCATAAGTTATTAAACGAAAACAAATTCAAGATGGCCACCAGCCATATTGAATTGGTTATCTGATCTAAAATCAAAAGTAAGCTCCCTGTAGACAACAATAATGCATAACCAAAAATGAAACTGATTCAACTCAGTATTTATTAGTTATTGGATAGAAACCAAATTCAAGATGTCCACTATGGAAGCCATAATGAATTCGCTATTGGTGGCCATCTTGGTTTAGCTGACTGGTCCAACATTGAAAGGAAGCTTTCTTTAGACAGCAACAATGCATAATTCAAAAATAAAAATGATTTGAGTCAGCATTTATTAGCTATTGGATGGAAACCAAATTCAATATGGCAGCCATGGTAGCCATATTGATTTGGCTAGCTTATCCAAAAACTGGCCCAGCATCTAAAATGGACAACATGGGTATAAACAATTGACTAAATTTGACTTTTTCTCCATGTTGCGGTCATGGTTTGCCATTGTGTAGAAATCTGTGACCTTAAACACCAATAGATAAATAAATAAATTTGAAAACCATTAAGAATGTGTCTTTTTCAAATCTCCCAAATGCTGAAGAGCCAAGAATGGACACCCATTATACTGCAAATGGAATGACTTGGATTTGAATTGCTAGTGGGGAAGATACCATCAGCACCAACCACATAGCAAAAGTGTACTGAATTTGGCCACATAGTCCCGTCAAAAGTGGTCAATTTTGTTGAGTCTAGTTTTCAAAGGTACTCTGCAGGGGTTTGATTCCAGACATTCCACTTGCAATAAAAGCACAATTTCAGGTTTCCAAAACATGTGGGATACCTGTTGACAACATCAAAACAAGTGGACAGAGCTCGTTCCATTGGGAGCTTACATATTATGTCTGTACTGAAAACACTGAAATTTATTTTGAAATAAAAATGATAAAATATTTGTGTTGTTTGTGAAACTCCTGTTTGATGATGGGGTACACTTGTGTTAAGAAGGTTTTAGAATGGAATTGGATACAAGGTATTTTATGCAGCTTTGAAGTATTGTGGTCATGCCCAAGCCTGAATATAAGCAATCTGTCATTTGCAAAATGAGTCTCCAGAGGGTGAATTTGTTGATGCTATCCCGTACAGTGGGCCAATTTATCTAGGTACATCTTTCTGTTTTAGCTTGAGACCTTGATTCAGACTGAGGTTCACAGAGGGTAAATTTTGTGATGCTGTGCAGGGTAGCATCACCAAATTCACACTCAGGGGACCTCATTTTGCAGATGACAGTCTGCTTATTTTCAGGCTTCCTAACATGTTTGGTCTCTTCATGTAGGGCCCTGTGAATCACATATCTTTGACTCAAATCGATTTGTGAATCAAATTGAGTATTATTCAAAATCGAATCAAACCTTGAATCAAATACAGGCATCTTGGAAGTTCTGATTGATAAAATATTCCAACTACATCATCAAAGTATGCCTTATGATGTCATTGGAATATTACCCAGTATGGATTTTTGTTCCAAAACAGAAATGGGTGCAAAAATTCTGTACTTGCACTGCACAGTGCTAGTCGCTATCAACCATGAGCTCATTGTTGACATTGCTTGAGAACTTTAAATTTGCTATCAGCAGTGGTAGTGACTAGAGAAACTGGAATTAGCATGGATGGTGGCATGGGTACAGATGCTTCTTGTGTTAATATAGCAGAAATTACACTCAGTCTTTATTTTCAACATTATTTACAATTTCTATCTCGGCTATACGTTTTGTGAGACGACTAAGATACCAAGTGAAATTCCAGTGAAGAGATTTGAAGGAAAACGAATGGGACAGCTAATTTCAAATCAAACCGGATACCAACTAAAGATTCAAAATCTAATTGAAGCTTTGAAGGACCCTATCTTCATGTATCTTAACCCTTAATTTATAAATTTTTGCCTGAAAAAATAGCGTGTGGCCCTTATTATGCCCTCGACCTCCGAAGGAGGATTCAGGGGTATCTAGTGAAGCTCTCCGTCCATCTGTCTGTAAACATTTTGCATTCAAATTTCAAAGCCATCGCTCGGATTTGGATCTCCTTAAGTATGTTGATAGACCTGGATGGGGGAATGGATATGCATAAGGAACGGGTTCCATCCAATAATTTTTCCATGAGTTATGCATCTTTTTTGACTAAGAAAATTTTTCTGTTTTCACTCGTTTTTCTGTCCCACAATACCTTCAAGGCTACTTCGAACTTGCACATGGGTCGGGGGGCAGTGGCCCATGCTTTGCATTGTCCTTGATGGAATGATGTCACTCAGCTCTTTCCATTGAGGCATCATGAGTTATATTTTTCAGGAAAAGAGATGTAAATTTTTAGTTGGGCCATTGAAAAAAAATCTCTCTCAGGCACCTCCTTTGTCATTAAAATTCTGCAAAAAAATTATTTTATCAGTCTTATTTTAACCAGTGAAAATCTATTCTGACCAAAGCCAATTCTTTTAAAATGTCAGTATATATTACTGTGATGGAAAGTCTGACATGTTAAAAACAGCTGTTGAATGATTAATGATTCCCAGGAGAGTAAACATTTCAAATTTCTGAAACATTTCAAACTGTTTCTAAAGATTGAAAAAACCTCCCTCATGAAAAATATCGGGAATAATTGCCTGAGAAGTAAGATTTTTAGCTCAACTTGACAAAAGTCAAGCTGAGCTATTTCCATCACTTCTCGTCTGTCGGCGTACAAACGTACGTATGTCCATCCAGGCGTACATACACAATTTCCTTTGGCACACCTCACAGGTCAAATTTATGATCAGATCGCTTTGAAACTTGGTATGCTTGTTTGGGGTTACCTCTAGATGGGAGCTATCGATTTTCTGCAAGTTCCGTCAAAAAATGTTGCCGCGGCCAACATTCTTAGAACTTAGTTAAGTCAGACCTCAATATATCCCTTTGGCACACCCTACAGGGCACATTTATGATCAGATTGCTTTGAAACCAGGCATGCTTGTTTGGGTTGACCTCTAGATGGGACTTATCGATTTTCTTCCGTTTCCGTCAAAAAATGTTGCTGCTGGCAAGGACCTTTGAACTTAGTTTAGTCAGACCTCAGTATTCCTCTTTGGCACACCCTACAGGGCACATTAATGATCGGATTGCTTTGAAACCTGGCATGCTTGTTTGGGGTGACCTCTAGGTGGGAGCTATCGATTTTCTTCCATTTCCGTCCATCAAAAAATGTTGCCGCTGACAATGATCTTTGAACTTAGTTTAGTCAGGCATCAATATACTCCTTTAGCATGCCGTACAGAGCACATTTTTTATCAGATCAGTTTGAAACTTAGTATGGTTGTTTGGGGTTACCTCTAGATGGTAGCTATCAATTTTCTTCTATATCTGCCAATAAATGTTGCCGCTGCCAACAACCTTTGATGAACTTAGTGCAGTTATGCATCAAAATTTCCCCTTGGCACACCCCGCATGGCACATTTATTATTGGATCACTTTGAAACTTGGCATGCTGATTTGGGGTGACCTCTCGATGGGAGCGATTGATTTTCTTCCATTTCCGTCAAAAAATGTTGCCGTTGGCAACGTTCTTAGAACTTAGTTTAGTCAGACCTCAATATTTCCCTTTGGCACACCCTACAGGGCACATTTATGATCGGATTGCTTTGAAATCTGGCATGCTTGTTTGGAGTGACCTCTAGATGGGAGCTATTGATTTTCTTCCATTTCCATCAAAAAATGTTGCCGCTGGCAATGACCTTTGAACTTAGTTTAGTCAGGCATCAATATATTCCTTTGGCATGCCCTACAGGGCACATTTATGAACAGATCGGTTTGAAACTTTGTATGCTTGTTTGGGGTTACCTCTAGATGGGAGCTATGGATTTTCGTCGATTTTCGTCAAAAAATGTTGCCACTGGCAATGACCTTAGATGAAATTAGTGCAGTTGTGCATCAATATTTCACTTTTGTCACACCCTGCAGTGCACAGTTTGACCAGATCACTTTGAAACCTGGCATGCTTGTTTGGGGTGACCTCTACATGGGAGCTATTGATTTTATTCCATTTTTAGCTTAACTTGACATAGTCCAGATAAGCTATTGCCATCACACGTGCGGGAGTCTGTTAGTCTGTGACGTCTGTTCACATTTTCCTTTAGCACGGGCTACAACCCGCAGTTCTTGTCTGATCGTCACGAAATTTCATATGCAGGTTTGGGGTCATGTCCAAATGAGAACGTCCCCTTTTGGTCGCGATCAGGCAACTGGTATGGCTGCCCGAGCCCAAAACCCGAAAACCATTAGCACAGTCTACAGATCGTATTTATGAAGGGATTTCATTGTAACTTGGTAGGATGCCGCTGTATAATGCCTAGATGAGAATGCCCCTTTTGGGCATGATCTATCAACCGTGATGGCTGCCCAAGCCCAAAACCCAAAAACTTTTAGCACAGTCTGCAGGTCATGTTTAATGTGGAGGGATTTCATTGTAACTTGGTAGGATGACTCCTTATGATGTCTAGATGAGAATTTCCCCATTTGGGCATGATCTGCCAACCGTGATGACTGCCCGAGCCCAAAACCTGAAAACCTTTACCACAGTCTACAGGTCATATTTATTGAGGAATTTCATTGTAACTTGGTGGGTTGACTTCATACAATGTCTAGATGAGAAAGTCACCTTTTGGGCATGATTGGGCAACTGTGGCGGCTACAGGGACCCAAAGCCCAAAAACCTTTAGCACAGTCTAGAGATCATATTTATGAAGGGATTTCATTGTAACTTGGTAGGATGACTCCAAATAATGTGAGAACGTCCCATTTTGATCGCGATCATGCAGCCTTGATGGGTGCCCGAGCCCAAAAACCTTTAGCATAGGCAAAAGGTCATATTTATGGAAGGATTTCATTGTAACCTGTTAGGTTGACTCCATGTAATGCCTAGATGATGACATCCCCTTTTGGTCGTGATTGGTCAGTTGTGATGGCTACTAGTGCCCAAAGCCTGAAAACCTTGAGCACAGTCTACAAGTCATATTTATGAAGGGATTTCATTGTAACTTCTTAGGATCACTCCAGATGATGCCCAGATGAGATTGTCCCCTATGTTTGCGATCATTCAGCCATGATGGCTGCCAGAGCCCGAAGCCCAAAAACCTTTAGCACAGTCTACAGGTCATATTTATGAAGGGATTTCATTGTAACTTGGTAGGTTAACTTCATATAATGTCTAGATGAGAACGTCCCCTTTTGGACATGATTGGGCTACTGTGATGGCCAAAGGTGCCCGAAGCCCGAAAACCTTTAGCACAGTCTACAGGTCATATTTATGAGGGGATTTCATTGTAACTTGGTAGGATGACTCCAAATAATGTCTAGATGAGAACGTCCCATTTTGGCCATGATCATTCAGCCTTCATGGGTGCCCGAGCCCAAAAACCTTTAGCATAGGCAAAAGGTCATATTTATGGAAGGATTTCATTGTAACCTATTAGGTTGACTCCATATGATGCCTAGATGATGACATCCCCTTTTGGTCGTGATTGGTCAACTGTGATGGCTACAGGTGCCCGAAGCCCGAAAACCTTGAGCACAGTCTACAGGTCATATTTATGAAGGGATTTCATTGTAACTTCGCAGGATCACTCCAGATGAGATTGTCCCCTTTGGTTGCGATCATTCAACCATGATGGCCGCCCGAAGCCCGAAAACCTTAAGCACAGTCTACAGGTCATATTTATGAAGGGATTTCATCGTAACTTGGTAGGTTGACTTCATATAATGTCTAGATGAGAACGTCCCCTTTTGGACATGATTGGGCAACTTTGACGGCTAAAGGTGCCCGAAGCCCGAAAACCTTTTGCACTGTCTACAGGTCATATTTATGAAGGGATTTCATTGTAACTTGGTAGGATGACTCCAAATAATGTCTAGATGAGAACGTCCCATTTTGGCCGTGATCATTCAGCCTTGATGGGTGCCCAAGCCCAAAAACCTTTAGCATAGACAAAAGGTTATATTTATAGAAGGATTTCATTGTAACCTGTTAGGTTGACTCCATATAATGCCTAGATGATGACATCCCCTTTTGGTCGTGATTGGTCAACTGTGATGGCTACAGGTGCCCGAAGCCCGAAAACCTTGAGCACAGTCTACAGGTCATATTTATGAAGGGATTTCATTGTAACTTCGCAGACTCCAGATGATGCCCAGATGAGATTGTCCCCTTTGGTTGCGATCATTCAACCATGATGGCTGCCCGAACCTGAAGCCCGAAAACCTTTAGCACAGTCTACAGGTCATATTTATGAGGGGATTTCATTGTAACTTGGTAGGATGACTCCAAATAATGTCTAGATGAGAACATCCCATTTTGATCGCGATCATTCAGCCTTGATGGGTGCCCGAGCCCAAAAACCTTTAGGTAAAAGGTCATATTTATGGAAGGATTTCATTGTAACCTATTAGGTTGACTCCATATAATGCCTAGATGATGACATCCCCTTTTGGTCGTGATTGGTCAGCAGTGATGGCTACAAGTGCCCGAAGCCCAAAAACCTTGAGCACAGTCTACAGATCATATTTATGAAGGGATTTCATTGTAACTTCGTAGGATCACTCCAGATGATGCCCAGATGAGATTGTCCCCTTTGGTTGCGATCATTCAACCATGATGGCTGCCCGAGCCCGAAGCCCAAAAACCTTAAGCACAGTCTACAGGTCATATTTATGAAGGGATTTCATTGTAACTTGGTAGGTTGACTTCATATAATGTCTAGATGAGAACATCCCCTTTTGGACATGATTGGGCAACTTTGACGGCTAAAGGTGCCCAAAGCCCGAAAACCTTTTGCACTGTCTACAGGTCATATTTATGAAGGGATTTCATTGTAACTTGGTAGGATGACTCCAAATAATGTCTAGATGAGAACGTCCCATTTTGGCCATGATCATTCAGCCTTGATGGGTGCCCAAGCCCAAAAACCTTTAGCATAGGCAAAAGGTTATATTTATAGAAGGATTTCATTGTAACCTGTTAGGTTGACTCCATATAATGCCTAGATGATGACATCCCCTTTTGGTCGTGATTGGTCAACTGTGATGGCTACAGGTGCCCGAAGCCCGAAAACCTTGAGTACAGTTTACAGGTCATATTTATGAAGGGATTTCATTGTAACTTCTTAGGATCACTCCAGATGATGCCCAGATGAGATTGTCCCCTTTGGTTGCGATCATTCAACCATGATGGCTGCCCAAGCCTGAAGCCCGAAAACCTTTAGCACAGTCTACAGGTCATATTTATGAAGGGATTTCATTGTGACTTGGTAGGTTGACTTCATATAATATCTAGATGAGAACGTCCCCTTTTGGACACGATTGGGCAACTGTGACAGCTTCAGGGGCCCAAAGCCCGAAAACCTTTAGAACAGTCTACAGGTCATAATTTTGAAGGGATTTCATTGTAGCTTGGTAGGGTGACTCCAAATAGTGTCCAGATGAGAATGTCCCCTTTTGGTTGCGATCATTCAACCATGATGGCTGCCAGAGCCCAAAGCCCAAAAACCTTTAGCACAGTCTACAGGTCATATTTATTAAGGAATTTCATTGTAACTTGGTAGATTGACTTCATATAATGTCTCGATGAGAACGTCCCCTTTGGACGCAATTGGGAAACTGATGGCTACAGGGGCCCGAAGCCCGAAAACCTTTAGCACAGTCTACAGGCCATATTTATGAGGGGATTTTAAGGTAACTTGATAGGATGACTCGTTTTGGAATAATTTCACTGTAACTTGGTAACTTTTGTTGATATACATTAAAAGTGAGGGCCACATACATTAACTGTGAGGTCATATTAACCCACCCCTCAGCTCTTTAGTACAGTGTACACCTCATATTATTTTTATCATAAACATAGCACACAAGGAACAGAAATGAACATATTCCCAATTATCACAATTCTTGTCTTATTTCATAATCCTTTCATAAACATTGAACATTATCCCTTTCATCAAACACAACACACAAGTTAAGCTACAGTGTCATTGACACTTTCATTTGCTATCATGGAGAATATTCACGGGTTGAACATAATTAGCTCAACTTTGACGAAGTCAAATTTGAGCTATTGTCATGGCCCGTCGTCCGTCTGTCCGTCCGTCCGTCTGGCCGTCTGTCCGTACGTCAACAATTGGCTATAGCTCGGGCTAGAGGTCGTATTTATGAACCGATCTTTACGAAACTTCTTGTGTATCTTTGTTATGACCCTGGGACGGGAACGAGTGTTTTTAGGTGTGGTCCAAAATTCAAGATGGCTGCCAGTGGCCATTTTGTACCGATGATGCAAAAATCAGTTGTTTGTACAGAACTTCTGTATGAAAGTTCTGATTTGAATAAAGTTTTGTATAAATGTTTAGTACCATGGGATACATCACATATAATACGGGTTTTTTTCTCGTGCGTAAATTATGCAAATTAGACTGACTTTGATTTATTTAGTGTTACTTTCAGAGCTGTAAGTGCCAAGCTGCTATGGCTCGGGCTAGAGGCCGTATTTATGAACCGATCTTTACGAAACTTCTTGGGTACCTTTGTTATGACCGTGGGACGAGAACGAGTGTTTTTGGGTGCGGTCCGAAATTCAAGATGGCTGCCAGCTGCCATTTTGTACCGACGATGCAGAAATTTGTTTTTTGTACAGAACTTCCATATGAAAGCTCTGATTTGAATAATTTTTTGTATGAATATTTAGTACCATGGGATACATCACATATAATACGGGTTTTTTTCTCGTACGTAAATTGTGCAAATTAGACTAATTTTGATGTTTTTTGGGGTTACTTTCAGCACTATGAGTGCAAATGCCAATACGGCTCGGGCTAGAGGCCGTATTTATGAACCGATCTTTACGAAACTTCTTGGGTACCTTTGGTATCACCGTGGGACGAGAACGAGTGTTTTGGGGTCCTGTCCGAAATTCAAGATGGCCGATGGCAGCCATTTTGTACAAAATTAGGTGCAATCAGATTTTTGCACAGAACTTCCATATGAAAGCCCTGATTTGAATAATTTTTTTGTGTGAATGTTTAGTACCATGGGATGCATCACATATAATACTGGTTTTTTTCTCGTGCAGAAATTATGCAAATTAGATGAACTTTGATTTTTTCAGTGCGACTTACACACAGTAAGTACACATGTCAATACGGCTCAGACTAGAGTCTGTATTTATGAACTGATCTTCACGAAATGTCTTGGGTACCTTTGTTATCACCTTGGGACGAGAACGAGTGTTTCTGGGTGCGGTCTAAAATTCAAGATGGCTGCTAGTGGCCATTTTGTACCGAAATTAGGTCTAATCAGTTTTTTGTACACAACTTCTATACAGCTCAGACTAGAGGCCATATTTATGAACCAATCTTTACGAAACTTCTTGGGTACCTTTGTTATCACCGTGGGATGAGAGCGAGTGTTTTTGGGTGTGGTCCGAAATTCAAGATGGCCTCCAGCAGCCATTTTGTACCAAAATTAGTGCAATCAGTCTTTTGTATAGAACTTCTGTATGAAAGTTCTGATTTTAATAAATTTTTGTATGAATGTTTAGTAACATAGAATACATCACATATTGTAAGGGTTTTTTTTTCGTGCAGAAATTATGCAAATTAGATGAACTTTGATTTATTCAGTGCTACTTACACAATGTAAGCACACATGTCAATACAGCTCAGGGTAGAGGCTGTATTTATGAACCGATCTTCACAAAACTTCTTGGGTACCTTTGTTATCTCCTTGGGATGAGAATGAGTGTTTCTGGGTACGGTCCAAAATTCAAGATGGCTGCCAGTGGCCATTTTGTACCGAAATTAGGTCCAATCAGTTTTTTGTCACAAGTTCTATACAGCTCGTATTTATGAACTGATCTTCACAAAACTTCTTGAGTACTTTTGTTTTCACCTTGGGACAGGAACGAGTGTGTTTTGGGGTGCCTTTGTTATCACTGTGCTATGAGAACAAATATTTTGGGGTTCAGTCAGTCCGACTCTGGGACTCAAAGATTTTTTCTAGTTCAGCATCTGACTGTCACCCACCTTTACAATACTTTACCTATACATTTGTTACAGGCAACGGTCAGTATTTATGTACAGACCGTTACAATACTTTATATGTACCTTTGTTATCAGGTCATTACCTAGATGTTTGTCATTGCTGTGTCACATACTATACATGTACATGTCTTTGTCTTGACAAGTTGAGCTACAGTGTCATTGACACTTTCATTTTTCAAGAGTGCTTCAGCACTTTGCAATCTGATTATTTGTTAACCCTAAGGTCTGCAGATTAATTTTACATCAATAACTACCATATATATATATTTACATAGCTGCAGATGGCATAACACTGTTTCTACATTATTGTTGGCTGCCTGTGCAGGCAGTCAACAACGATGTTAGAACTCTGTCAAGGTAAATGCGTCCTGATGGTAGACTTCTGGAGGAAGAATACACTTGGGATAATTTTTCAGAGCTAAATAAAAGGGACAGTTTATGGCTGCAAGAGGACTTAAAGGTTAACTAACCCATTACCTTATCACTTTTTGCCAATACTATATTTTTTTTACAATTTTTTTCTACTTTCGAAACATCTCTACTCTTATTGAAACAAATACATTTCAAGAGCTTACAGGGAAATTGTTAGATGATAGAGATGCAGTGGTTCTTCCAAATAAAATTTTGCTTGTGCTTTTAGGCATGTTTATCAGAAATTGTGAAAATTTGTTGGGTGTGGTAGGCACTTGTGAAGAGTTTCACAAACAGTCAACATCTCCATACTGTATTTTGCTTCTCCGCACCACATTTTTTTTTCTCAAACTCTTTTACCTCCGTCAAATAAGATTGTTGGATAAATGCTTTCTGTTGGAAGTACCAAGGGCAAATGGGTCTGTAGGAATTTGGAATTTAAATTGTTTACTGGAATGTTTTGATAAATCACTATAGGTTTTATTCAGCTAAAAGAGATTCACTCAATTTATACTAAAGGTAAGGTAAATGATTTTGTGTTTGACAGGTATATGCATTTAACAAGATTATCCTGTGTATAAGTTTACAATCGAATAAGACCCACTGTTGATGCCAGTGTCATTGAATGATCAGTGAACTGAACAAGTTCAAAGTTTTTATAAATTGTTCTGTGTAGTCTCTGTGTGAACCCATTACCTAAAATGAAAGGCAGATGACACATGCAAACAAAATTCTTGAATAACAAAAATTTTTTCATTTTTAGCTTAACTTGACAAAGTCAAGATAAGCTCTTGCCATCACACGTGCGGAAGTCTGTAAGTCTGTGAGTCTGTTCACATTTTCCTTTAGCACAGTTGTTCTTATCCGATCGTCACGAAATTGCATATGCATGTTTGGGGTCATTTCTAGATGAGAACGTCCCCTTTTGGTCACAATCGGTCAACCGTGATGGCTGCTTTAGCCGAAAACCTTTAGCACAGTCTACAGGTTGTATTTATGAAGGGATTTCATTGTAACTTGGTAGGATGTCTCTGTATAATATCTAGATGAGAACGTCCCCTTTTGGTGATGATCTGTCAACCGAGATGGCTGCCCAAGCCCGAAACCCAAAAAGTTTTAGCACAGTCTGCAGGTCATATTAAATATGGAGGGATTTCTTTGTAACTTGGTAGGATGACTCCGTATGATGTCTAGATGAGAACTTCCTCATTTGGTCACGATCTGTCAACTGTGACGACTGCCCGAGCCCAAAACCCGAAAACCTTTAGCTCAGTCTACAGGTCGTATTTATGGAGGGACTTCATTGTAACTTGGTGGGATGATTCCAAATAATGTCTAGATGAGAACGTCCCCTTTTTGTTGCGATCATTCAGCTGTGATGGTTGCCCAAGCCCAAAACCCGAAAACCTTTAGCATAGTCTATAGGTCGTATTTATGGAGGGATTTCATTGTAACTTGGTAGGTTGACTCCATATAATGTCCAGATGATAACGTCCCCATTTGGTCGTGATGGTCAACTGTGACGGCTACAGGGGCCCGAAGGCCAAAAAACCTTCAGCACAGTCTACAGGTCATATTTATGAAGGGATTTCATTGTAACTTGGTAGGATGACTCCAGACAATTGCCCAGATGAGAACATCCCCTTGTGGTCGCAATCATTCAACCATGACAGCTGTCCGAGCCCAAAACCCCCAAAACTTTAGCACAGACTATAGGTCGTATTTATGAAGGGATTTCATTGTAACTTGGTAGGATGACTCAGTATATTGTCTAGATGATGATGGCCCTTTTTGGTTGCAATTGGTCAACCATGATGGCTACACAGGTCTGAAACCTGAAAACCTTTAGCACAGTCTACAGTCCATATTTATGAAGGGATTTCATTGTAACTTGATAGGATGACTCGTTTTGGAATAATTTCACGGTAACTTGGTAACTTTCGATGGCATATATTAACTGTGAGGGCCACATACATTAACTGAGGGCCATATTAACCCACCCCTCAATTCTTTAGTACAGTCTACAATTCATATTGTTTTTATTGAAAACATAGCATACAGGGAACAGAAATTACCATTTTCCCAATTATCACAATTCTTGTCGTATTTCATAATCCTTTCATAAACATTGAACATTATCCTTTTCACCAAACACAACACACAGACAAGTTAAGCTACAGTGTCATTGACACTTTCATTTGTCAAAAAATGTTGCAACTGGCAATGACCTTTGAACTTAGTTTAGTCAGGGATCAACATATTCCTTTGGCATGCCCTACAGGGCACATTTATAATCAGGATGGTTTGAAACTTGGTATGTTTGTTTGGGGTTACCTCTAGATGGGAGCTATTGATTTTCTTCCATTTCCATCAAAAATAGTTGCCATTGGCAACAACCTCTGATGAACTTAGTAAAAACTTAGTGCAGTTAACGCACCCTGCAGGGCACATTTATGATTGGATCACTTGCAAACTTGGTGTGCTTGTGTGGGGGTGACATCTATATGGGAGCTGTCAATTTTCTTCCATTTCTGTCAAAAAATGTTGCCGCTTACCTTTGAACATAGTTTAGTCAGACCTCAATATTTCCCTTTAACACACCCTTCAGGGCACATTTATGATCGGATCACTTTGAAACTTGGTATGTGTGTTCGGGGTGACCTCTAGATGTGAGCTATTGCTTTTTTTCATTTTCATAAAAAATTATTGTCGTTATCACCAGCCTTTGAACTTACTGTGTTTGTGCATCAACTTATCCCTTTTGCACTCTCTGCAGGGTACATTTATGAATTTCCATAAAAAAAAACATTGCCACAAGCAGTGATCTTCTACTTAGTGCATTAACATCTTCCTTTCGCATGCCTCAGAGGGCACATTCATTATCAGGTTGTTTTGAAACTTTGTATGCTTATGAAGGGTGACAAAGATAGGCGCTATTGATTTTCTTTTCATTTCCATCAAAAACTGTTGTAGTTAGCAACAATCTTTGGATTTATTGCATTTGTGCATCAACATTCTTCTTTGACATAGCCTACAGGCCACATTTATCATAGGATTGTTTTTGAACTTGGTGTGCTCATTAGGCGAGACCTTTAGATAAGAGCTATTGATTAGCATTCATTTCTGTGAAAAAAGTTGCCATTTACAATAACTTCTGAACATACTGCATTTGTGTATCAATTTTCTTCCTTTAGCCAGTCTTACAGTTTACATTTAAAATGCATGGATTACTCTGACGTTGTGCACACACAATGCTGTTATGTTGAAATTTCATCAAATAACATTGGTACCAATGATCTTCAATTTTGCCATTTCATTTATAACTTACCAAGTTCAAGTTTGTCAAGTTGAGCTACAGTGTCATTGACACTTTCATTTTTCAGTAGCCTAATTCAATAAATTTTGTTACTCCAAAGAAGTGGGGACAATATTGTTGTCACACTGTATGTGTTTCCGTCTGTAAGACTGGCCATAAGGCTGCCAAAAATTTGTGTGTGTGCAACTCCTCCTACATTTTTGAACTGATTTTGATGAAATTTCTCAAACTTTATGACTGACAGTTGGCCATGTGTGCATTCCAAAATTTTTGATTTGCTACAATTTTAACTAGGTTAACTCCCCTTCAACATAGAAGATTCAATAAAGATTGTCATTTGTGATTCTTGTGTGTGCAGCTCCTTCAACATTTATGAACTGATTTTGATGAAACTTGTCATGCATTACAACTCAAGTAGATATGAGCATATTCCAAATTTTCTGATCTGCAACAATTTTAATCAGGTTATCTCCCCTTCAACTTAGAAGATTTAATATAGATTTCTAGGAGAGTCTTGTGTGTGCAACTTCTCCACATTTATGAACCCATTTTAAAGAAACTTCTCAAACATTACAACTAACAAGTAGGCATGTGCATATTCCAAAGCTTTTGATTTAGGACAGTTTTAAATATGTTAACTCCCCTTCAGCTTAGAAGATTCAGTACAGATTTCCATATGAGATTCTTGTGTACTCAACTCACCCTACATTTATGAACTGATTTTAATGAAACTTCAAGAAAAAGTGGACATGTGCATATTACAAACTTTTTGATCTGTAACAACTTTAATCAGGTTATCTCCCCTTCAACTTAGAAGTTTTAATATACCTTTCTATATGAAACTCTTGTGTGTGCAAATCTTCAAACATTTATGAACTGATTTTGATTTAAGTAGATATACACATATTCCAAGATTTTTATCTGTAACAGTTTTAACCAAGTTTTCATTCCTCCAACTTAGATTTAATAGAGACTTCTAAATAAGATTCTTGTGTGTGCATCTCATCTTACATGTGTTAACTGATTGTGATGAATATTCTCAAACATCATGACTAACAAGTGGAGATGTGTATATTTTAAAATTTTCAGGCTGAATCCACTTTAACCAGGTTTCCCATTGTCAAGTTCAAAGATTTAATACACTACCTGGTATTCTATGAAATTCATGCTCTCAAACATGACCACTAATGTTTAATTAGGTTTCAAATTTCAGAGTTCATTTTTTTCTGCTGCATAAAATTAGACCTTTCATTGACACAAAAACATCAGAGCAGCTTGTTCACACTTTGTTACCAATCGCCTTGACTGTTTGAACTTTCTTTTGACAGGTTCTAAACAATCCACTCTTCAAAAGTTACAGCACATTCAAAATTGTTTGGCATGCGTCATTACCCGGTCTCGAAAGTACTGCCACATTGCACCAGTCCTTCTTGATCTCCAATGGCTTCCTAATCAGAAGAGAATTCAATTCACATTTTTTCTTCTTATCTTTAAATATATCAAAGGATCTGCTCCACCCTACTTGTCACAAGCCATAGAAGTCTCTTCGGTCATAATATAAATTTAATCTGATTCAGCCCTCATCTAAATAAAGTTCTGCTGGTGATAGGGCATTGCCAGGCCAAAGTTATGGAATTCTCTTCCATCCCATCTAAAAGAAATGGATTCTCTAGAATCAATCAAATTGTATATTAAAATGTACCTTTTCATCATGTATTCAGGCCTGGAAATAAGCAGTCTGACATTTGCAGAATGAGGTTCCCAAAGGATGAATTTGTTGAATTGGTGAATTTGCTATCCCATACAGTGGGCCAATTTATCCTCTGGGCACTTCTTGCTGTTTAGTTTTGAGACCCTGATTCAGACTGAGATTCACAGAGGGTAAATGTAATGATGCTACCCTGCTGTGCAGGGTAGCATCACTAAATTCACCCTCTGGAGCCTCATTTTGCAGATGACAGTCTGCTTATTTTCTGGCTTGCCTGTATTTTGCAATTTGGTACTGCCATAGAGAGAGCACCATGTGTGGATTGGATGCTATAAAATTATTATTATTAAAGAGTGATTTTGCATGTAATCCAAAATTTTCAGTCTGTAATAATTTTAACCAAAATTTATATTCCCTTGAACTCAGATTTATTATGTATTTCCAAATTAGGTTCTTGTGTGTGAATCTCTTTCATTTAATGAACAAATTAACTAACAGGTGAGCATACACATATTTCTAAAATTTCTTTCTCCAATAATTTTAACTAGGTCATCTCCCTCTTCAACTTAAAATATTTTATTTAGATTTGTATATGAGATTTTTGTGTGCACAACTCCTGCTTTAATGAACTGATTTTGATGAAACTTCTCCAACGTGACCACTAACAAGTCAACATGCACATATTTCCAATTGTTCAGTTCACGACAATGTTAACTGGGTTATCTCCCCTTCAACTAACAAGATTTAAAGAAGATTTCAATATTAGATTCTTATGTGCTCAGCTACTCAGACATGAAACTTCTCGAAAATAACCGCTGACTAGTGAACATGTGCACAGTCCATAATTTTCAATCTGTGATAATTTTAACCAAGTTATATCCCCTTGAACTTATAAGCTCAACATATTTAGAGGTGCATTCTGGAAAGCCTGAATTCTAAATGTCTGTTTATTATAAAATAAAAACAACCCAAATTCTAAATCTCAGAGTGTTTGTTTTGAATGAAACACAAACGCACCTATACAATGAAGACATTGCCCTTTGAAGGCATATCTTTGTGGAGGAATTATGACTACCTGATGCTCTGCAGGGAGCATTTCATTTCAATGCAAGTTGACAAATAGTGCTTTTGTCATTATAATTGTGAACAAATGTGTATATTAAATTTGTCCTGATTAGAATAATACATTCAAGCCTGTGGACATGTTTCCAGTATATGGCTTGCGTCTTGACATCCTGATCGAAATAAGATCCCGAAACTGAGTAAGGTTGAAAAATTACAAACAAATATATGAACACTGGGATTCATGTAATTGAAAACTTATTATATTCAAATCTGGGTCAATTTGAAAACCCTCACATGCTAAGTGATTTCAAGAAGTGCTGCTCCATTGTAGCAGTCAGGTTTTTTTGGTTAGTTATTAACTGAAGAAATGCCTGAGTGACTATTATATGTTATTCCTTTACCAAACAAAGCAGGCAAAAATGGCCAGAAAATTCACCAGAATAAGCCTACCACAACCTAAAATATCTCAGAAGTTTCTCAATGAAACTATACAAAAATGGATATCATTAGAGCCAGCTTGTCGAGCTGGTTCTAATGATATCCATATTTGTATGGTTTTATTGAGAAATTTCTTTAAAAAAAATATGAAATTTAATTTTTTTTTAAAAAATACTGTGTTAGGTAAAGGGTTAAGGTTACTTTTTGCATCTTTAGCTTTATCATGACCGGAACATAGGTATGAAGTCAAGTTTAGCCAGACATTTATGTATGCTGTCCACTTTAGAGGTCTTCCACCCCAGGCATTGATTTGATTCTAAAAATGGAAAAGTACATTTCTTTGATGGAAGACTCATTTGGTTGCTCTGTTGAAATATGACGTGATGGCCATTGGCTTGTACTGACTATGGTGCCATTTTTGGAGAAAGATGGTAGAAATACATAAGAGGATAAATTTGATTGATGTTATATGGCGATATAGTAGCATAAGTTGATAGTATGATATTAAGCTCAAAGAAATTGGACAAAGGTAGTGACAGAGATCTCTTCAAGTTTTTAGCCGAGTTGTGATGAAGTCAAACTCGACTTATAGTTTGATGAATGGCGGGCAGGCGTAAACAATTAGTTTCTGGATGCTAACTTGATAATGGTTCGACCCATGTTCATGAAACTTCATAGGTAGGTTGGCCTTGGTGAGAGGAAGAACCCTATTTATTTTGGACTCGCTAGATGAAAGGTCAAGGTCATAGTGACCCTGAACATAGTAATCAAAACAGTTGGTTTCCGGACGATAACTTGATAATGGTTTGACCCACATTCATGAAACTTCAAAAGTAGGATGGCCTTGGTCAGAGAAAGAACCCTATATATTGGCCCACATATGTGATACTTCATATATAGTTTGGCCTTGGTGAGAGGAAGAATCCTATTTATTTTGGACCCTGCAAGATGAATGGTCAAGGTCACAGTGACCCTAAACATAATAAATTGTAAACAATTGGTTTCGGGATGATAACTTGATAATGGTGTGACCCACATTCATGAAACTTCTTAGGTAGGTTGTCCTAGGTGAGTGGAAGACCCCTATTTATTTTGGACTCAAAAGGTCAAGGTCACAGTGATTTTGGACCCACAAGATGAATGGTCAAGGTCACAGTGACCCTGAACATAGTAAATCGTAAACAATTGGTTTCCCAGTGACAAGTTGATAATGATTAAAGCCACTTTTGTGCTGTCACAACTCGACATTGGATCGGTGATTCTATCAGCATTTTTTTCTGGTAAAATTCAGAAGGAAAACAGGAGGTAAAATATTGTGTCTGTTCTTTGTAGTATTTAAGAAGCTGATTGAGACAGATGTGAAGAAAATAATAGATCCAAACATATACAAAATGGAAATTAAAGCAGTTTAAGAACATAATGGATCCCAACCTGTACCAAATGGAAAGGCATTTTTTTTTTCTTAGCCATTGGAAAGAAAAATAATACTGATGGATGGATGGATTACCCTTATTTTATCAGCAAGCTTCTTTAACCAATCAGTGTGTGTGCAGTATTAGTGACTCAACACTGAACCATATAATATCACCTCAGAGCCGAAGTTATCCCTACTGGCACATAGAACACATTGGTACTCAGAGGACGAATTATTTGCTGTTATTTTATTTTTCTCAAGTTGTTTCATTTTAATTATTTGACTATTTAATTTATAACGACAAAATATGATCAAATTGTAGGAAATCTGATGATATTTGTGACTATTTTCAGGTTTTTTGGTGCGATTTTTATACTGAGTCAAGTGAATACGAAAAGCTTTCATTCAAAGCATATACCCCGATGTTTCCCATGCCCATATACCCTGGATGTTGCATGCTCTCATATACTTTGGATGTTGGGTGCACCCTTTACCATGGCTATTTGTCCAAGGCATTCTGACCAATCAAAAGACAGAATTTATTGGGATATAGGGACAAGTGATGATATGCTACACTGTTGAAAAAGAGAGATCTTTTCAACATTGTGTTATATCACAGCATTTAATCGCCGTAATTATAGAAATTAAAAAACACTAAATTTTATCAGAAAGTAAGAAATAGAACATAGTTCTGGAGAAGTGTTGGTACTAAAACATTTCTCAATGGGAACCCAATGAAGTGGAGCAGAGCAGTAAATTGATTACTACGGTGGGACTACAGTGACTCATTGGTAAGTCTATTAGACTTAAGTTCGAAAGGTTTAGATTCGATCTTGACCTAATTCCTCTGCAATGTGTACTTGGTCAAGACACTTAATCCCAATTCCCAAGTGGGAGCATGGTGGTGTGTGGGATAAGGCATACTGCATGTTGATGATACACATATGCCTTTAATCAATTAGCCCTGGTAATTCACCCTCAGCAATCAGCAAAGCTGAGGAAAATGACAAGCAAAGGAAAAATAACCACAATAGAAATACTGCCGAGGATGGCTTCTTCAGAAAGCCTTGCGGTGGCAGAAATTGCACAATTTCCAGGTTACACAAGGAATCAAACCATGTGGGTTGCACTACATTGTATTACTAATCTTACAGTGTGCAGTACAAGTTGCAGCATAACCACTAGAAACTATGTGTTCTGCTTCTTCTATGTTGTTAACACCAAAATCTGGCATCAGTTTCTAGAAAGCTCTTCCAGAGCTTTCCAGAAACTGATGTCAGGTTCTGGTGTTATCAACATAGAAGCAGTGAGATACTTAAGTGGTTGTGGTTATGCTGCATCTTATTTTCACTCATACTATACATATTGAACAAGTCGCCTGCTTACTTCCAAGATTTTTTCTCAGCATTCACATGGTTCATGATATTGGCATGATCTAATTGAGTGAAAGATTCTGCACATTGATTGTGATTATATACACATGTATCTCGAACTACTTTCACATGTTAAAGTTACTTAAAAGTTTTCACTTCACTGCATACTACATGTACCTGGCAATTATACCCTGCCCCCTGATGTTTTTTACCCAAAACAGAACATGCTTCACAGCAATTGCTGTAGAAGCACCAGTTTTCCACAGCAATTTTTTGCCGTGGAAACAAGTATGAATTACCAGGACTGAATCAATGCTATAAAAGGTTAAAAGTGAGAGTCTGATAGTTACTTGGTTACTTGCTCTGTTCAGTGGTTGTCTCTGGGTACTCTGGCTTCTTCCACTAATAAAACTATTCCTATATCTACATAATATCACCATAGCAAGTATTAACTGGTCGAATGCTATATTTTGGTTGAAAAAGTTTGTTCACATGAGTTTGCTGCATTATATTTTACTGTCCATAGAAAAAGAAGCCTTTTGATTGATGTATCGTCAGTACCCAAGTAGGGGCTTCTAGCACACAACCACTTAACCCTTTACCTAACATGATAGGCAGACGACACTTGCAAATAAAATTCTTGAATAACTAATTTTTTTCATTGTTTGCATCAAAAACATAGCTTATGACCCCTCATTGGAACGAGCTCATTGAGCTCATTCCAGTAAGGGTCATAAGCTATGTTTTTGAGACAAAAAGTTGAAAAAATAATGAAAATTGGATGGTGATTTTTGTGAATTGTGCTGGCCGGTTTTGGCCGTTACGTTGGGTAAAAGGTTAAACCTTGATAAATAAAATAAATAGATTACTAAGGAAAACAAGTTCCCCTTGAGTAAACTAGTAAGTGAAGCAGTGCTTGTTTATTCTGCCTGGGGTGGCAGTCCTCTACAGTGGGCAGCAAAGGGATGAACCATTGATGAAACTTGACATCATACCAATGTTGCAGTCATGATGTAGCCATAAATGCTGAAAATGGCCTTACCAGTAAAGAAATAAATGATAAACAAGTACTGTTTACACAGATCTGGTAACCAGTGCCTGACGTTTATGCCCTATGGGGTGGGAAATGGCAAAATAAGTATGAATGATTTGCTAATCTTGATGTTATCCCTGTGTTAGTCTTTAAATAGATTCTTAAAGTGATCATAAACACCAATAAATAAACTATAACTTTAGATGCTGATGATATAATCTATCATTATCTCATTCTGATTTTTTGGAATAAGTGTATTGCTTTGCTCTAGATTTGAAAGTCTGTAATAGAAATTTCAAGCAGCAAATTTTTCCCATAATGCAATTGGAAATTTAAACAGTTCAATCTTGTCTGACAGCTCCGTGAGCTGTGTCAAACAAGGGTGAATTGGTTTAATTCCTAGTTGCATTATTGTAACAGTGAACACTTTCGACAGCCAGGGTCAACTCCTGTCGGACAGTTTTATGGGTGGAGGAAGCTAGAGAGAACCACCAAGCAACGACGAGCGACTCATACTCCCCAACATACTAACTCCTCACAAGCAGGGTTAGCATTGGTTGAAGACAAGTGTACCATTGACGTGCAGTACACCTTAGTACACAGCGCCACCATTCCCCCACATGGGCAGTCGGGATTAAGTGTATTGGAACAGTTATAGGAAGATTAAAATTTTCAACCTTCTGCCTTATGACTGCAGGTTGGGAATACTTACTTAATCTGCCTGCAATATACTTTGAGTTACTATTTATTTGTTATTTTAAGATCTTTCATTTTTGCCAAAGATAATGCAAGGGATATTTAGAATTATAGATCATTTATGTACACTGGACATTCCAATATTGTATATAAAAATAAATTGTTGACTGCAAAGATTTAGTTGTCTTCTTGCACCTGAGACTGCCAGTAGTGGCAGAAAAGTGTCTATTTATTGTGATAACTACTGCTCCTTTTCTGTTTTATAAGTGGAGCTGTCTTACTTGTGAGATACAAGGGTGTTTGGGGTGTTTCCCCTCCCAGCAGAAAAGTACCTCTTTAATTTAATAACAAAAAAACCAAGACAAACTGTGACTGCAAGGTAACTGATGCTCCCAAACCCACAAATTGATTTCTGAAACAAAATGTTTCAAAGATTTTAGTTATCATAATCATGTGACCTGGAAAATGGTTATTTGGACTTGGTTGTGCTGCACAAACCCACCTTCCCTTTGTCCTTCACCCTGGTGTGAAGTTTTCTGAAAATCTGCCCAGCCATTACTGAATTGTGACTAAGACACAATTTTCTGGATGAACAAACATGAAATCATTTATCAAACGTTCTGTACAAATTTGACCTAGTAATTGTATATAGGTTAACTCTGCTGAGTATTTTCAAAATATTTTTCATCAAATCTAGTCATGGCTGCTGTTCAACTAAATTTAACTCAAGAAATCAGTAGTCAAAAAGTCCATTCAATTTACCAGGGAAAATTTGATTAAACGTGCCCAAATTATTCTTATTTCAGTGCAAGAGATGTGTCCTGGGCAGGAATATCTGCCAGCAGCATGCAAGGAGTTAAAGAGTAAACTTAATTCTGTTAGTTGAATAAATAATCTTGTAATATGTCGAGAAATCTCTCTTAACAGTCACCACATTCCCCTTGTTTGTAGACCCATTTGGACTCAGTACATTCAATGCAGGCATTTACTCTATTTAATACCTTGTTTGACAACCTCAGTGAGAACAGCGGGAAATGAAGCAGTGCATGTTTACTGTGGTAAATGAGTTCTGTTTTACTGGTAAAATAGGATCCAGTCAGCAATGTTGGTTGGGTGTTGAAAACCTGCATCTGGGCTTTATTCCGAAGGGCAGATACTGCAGCTTGAAGCCTTCATATTCTGTGGATGTGCTATATATTATCTTTCAAGTGGAATTATTTAGTCTGTATGGATTCTCTTTGTTACAATTTATGGGAGAGTGCCTCTGGGCAAAGACATCATAAGAAATTCAGAAAACCCAAAATAATTTAGCACTCTACCAGTTGAAGAAGATTGCATAACATGACAGTTAAAGAAGATTGCATTACATGATAATTCACTGTGGCAACCCCAGAAAGTGAAGCAGTGCTTGATTATGTGGTACACAAGCTCTGTTTTATTACTAAAATAGGACCTAGTCACCAATACTTGGGGTGGAAGTCCTCTAAAATGGGAAACAAGGCTATAAACGATTTACTCAACTTGACTTTATCTCCATGTTGCGATTACGATTAGCCATTGTGCAGAAATATGTGACCTTAAAGACCAATAAATAAATAAATTGTTTGACAAATATTCATGACCCCCTGTAAAGCCAGATATAATAGAATAAATGCTCAAATATCTCTGAAATACAGGAAAGTGATCAAATCCCTGTTAATTGAGTACTCCGGTTAACTGAATAATTTTCACTGGCAAAGTGGCTTTTTATGTGTACCTATACTATGTATGGTACACATAATGCCAGCATCTGGGGTGGCCATCTGTCGTTCGTCCGTCCGCCTGTCAGTCCATCCATCCATTTCTTTGGCATTCGATAACTTAAAAAATATTGCTTGGATTGTCAAGTTACTTTATATTTGTGTTCAGGTTACTGATGTGCCAAGCTGTATAATTTTTGGTGTAAATCTGATAATTTGATCCTGAGATATTAATCCTTTATCCTTCAGATTGAAAATTCCTCCAATCCCTTTGGCATGAGATAACTCCAAAAATATCAATCCAATTGTCATGTTACTTTATATATTTATTCAGGTTACTGATGTGCTGTGCTGTATAGTTTTTTATGCAGATCTGATAATTTGATCCGGAGATATTAACCTTTTATCCATCAAATTAGACACTCCACCAATCCATTTCTATATGTACCCATACCATGTATGTTGTACATAATGTCGGCATCCGTGGTGGCCCTCCGTCATACACTTTCTACTAGTTGTGCATATGGGTACACATCTGACGTTTTCATCTGCCTATTTTTAGCTCACCTGACTGAAAGTCAGGGTGAGCTATTCTGATCACTTTTCGTCTGTCGTCCGTCGTGAAGGTGGTGTTTGGGCTTTTTCTCCCAAACCACTGGCCGCATATTAATGAAATTTCATGTGAGAAGGGGTTATGTATGCGGACTTTGATTTTTGTCAAATTAGGTTTCGGCTCACATTGAGCAGAGGGATGGGGCAAAAATGCTCCAATTCTTAAAAAATCTTCTTCTCAAGAACCAGCAATAGCAGAGACTTGATATTTGGTATGCAGCTTCCTTTTGAGGTGTAGACTCAAGTTTGTTCAAGAGAAGTTGGAGGGGCTATATTTGCCGATGTTAAAGGAGGGGCAAAAATTTTGGCCCCGCCCCAAATTTCTATTTTCCAAACTGCGAGGCCGATTTGAACCAAAATTTACGTGAGTGCTTATTGGGTCATAAGTACCTAATTTATGCCAAAATTTTTTTCCCCATAGCCCCGTGGGAACCACAGGAGCTAAAAATAGAAAAAAATGAAAACGCCCATATCTCCAAAACTACACGGCACTGAGAATTCTTATTTGTTGTGAAGCTTCCTTAGGACCAACAGAATGGAATAATCAAAAAAAATTGCCATCGGTTTTATGATGGGGTAGTTTTTGGGGACTTTTGAAAAAGTGCTGAGTCAGCATTTTTTAACACTGTGGGTAATGGGAAAAACATAAGACTACTTTTCTCCAAAAGCACTGCTCCAAAAGCTTTAAAATTTCACATATAACATCTTTGGAAGATTGTTTCACATATTTATTGAAATCAATTGCCTGGGTGGATATTTGGGCTCTCTATGGGAGCCCAAATGTTTAAATTAGTGCAGTATGAGGAGTATTTTTGAAAAATCTTCTTCTTCAGATCTAGCAATAAGAATGTTTTGATATTTGGTATGCAGCATCCTTAGGGGGGTGAGATTCAAGTTTGTTGAAGCCAAATCCCTGGGTTGATATTTAGGCTGAAAATTTGGGGTCCCGTTGCGGACTTTGAAATTTTGGACCAAAATCCGAAAAAAAATTTTTTTGTTTTTTAGGCGTTTCTGTCAATTTTAAGACAAAAAAAAAAAAATTTTTTTCCTCTGAAAATTTTGGGTCCGGGTGGGACTTAGAAAATTTTGGACCAAAATCCGGAATTTTTTTTTTTTTGTTTTTTATGCATTTATGTCAATTTTAAGACAAAAAAAAATTTTTTTTTTTACCCTGGAAATTTGGGGTCCAGGTGGGACTTAGAAAATTTTGAACCAAAATCCGAAAAAAATTTTTTTTGTTTTTTTCTGTGTTTTGGTCAATTTTAAGACAAAAAAAAATTTTTTTTTTTTTACCCTGAAAATTTGGGGTCCGGGTGGGACTTAGAAAATTTTGGACCAAAATCCGAAAAATTTTTTTTTTGTTTTTTATGCATTTATGTCAATTTTAAGACAGAAAAAAAAAAAAAATTTTCCCCTGAAAATTTGGGGTCCAGGTGGGACTTCGAAAATTTTGAACCAAAATCCGAAAAAAAAATTTTTTTGTTTTTTCTGTGTTTTGGTCAATTTTTGAGACAAAAAAAATTTTTTTTTTTTTACCCTGAAAATTTGGGGTCCGGGTGGGACTTAGAAAATTTTGGACCAAAATCCGGAATTTTTTTTTTTTGTTTTTTATGCATTTATGTCAATTTTAAGACAAAAAAAAACAACAAATTTTCGCCTTGAAAATTTGGGGTCCGGGTGGATCTGGAATTTTTGTTTTTTGTTTTTTATGCGTTTCTGTCAATTTTAAGACAAAAAAAATTTTTTTTTTTTTTTTTTACCCTGAAAATTTGGGGTCCGGTGGGACTTAGAAAATTTTGGACCAAAATCCGTAAATTTTTTTTTTGTGTTTTTTATGCGTTTCTGTCAATTCTAAGACAAAAAGAAATTTTTTTTTTTACACCGAAAATTTTGGGTCCGGGTGGGACTTCGAAAATTTTGGACCAAAATGCGAAAAAAATTTTGTTTTGTTTTTTATGCATTTCTGACAATTTTAAGACAAAAAAAATGTTTTGTTTTTTTCCCCTGAAAATTTGGGGTCCGGGTGGGACTTAGAAAATTTTGGACCAAAATGCGAAAAAAATTTTTTTTGTTTTTTATGCATTTCTGTCAATTTTAAGACAAAAAAAAAAAAAAAATTTTTTCCCTGAAAATTTTGGGACCGGGTGGGACTTAGAAAATTTTGGACCAAAATCCAGAATTTTTTTTTTTTGTTTTTCATTTATTTCTGTCAATTTTAAGACAAACAGAAAAAAAAAATTTTTCCCCCTGAAAATTTGGGGTCCGGGTGGGACTTAAAAAATTTTGGACCAAAATCCGGAAATTTTTTTTTTTGTTTTTTATGCATTTCTGTCAATTTTAAGACAAAAAAAAAAAAAAAATTTCCCCTGAAAATTTGGGGTCCGGGTGGGTCTGGAATTTTTGGGTTTTTTTGTTTTTTATGCGTTTCTGTCAATTTTAAGACAAAAAAATTTTTTTTTTTTTTTTACCCTGAAAATTTGGGGTCCGGTGGGACTTAGAAACTTTTGGACCAAAATCCGTAAAATTTTTTTTTGTGTTTTTTATGCGTTTCTGTCAATTCTAAGACAAAAAGAAATTTTTTTTTTTACACCGAAAATTTTGGGTCTGGATGGGACTTCGAAAATTTTGGACCAAAATCCGGAAATTTTTGTTTTTGTTTTTTATGTATTTCGGTCAGTTTTAAGACAAAAAAAAAATTTTTTTTTTACCCTGAATATTTGGGGTCCGGGTGGGACTTCGAAAATTTTGGACCAAAATCCATAATTTTTTTGTTTTTTGTTTTTTATGCGTTTCTGTCAATTTTAAGACAAAAAAAACATTTTTTTTTTACACCCAAAATTTGGGGTCCGGGTGGGACTTAGAAAATTTTGGACCAAAATCCGGAAGTTAGTTTTAGCGTTTTTTATGTGTTTTAAGAAGAAGAAAAAAATTTAGGCTGAAAGTATTTTGTTTAGGAAAAAAATCTGTTTTTTATGTGTTTATCTCAATTTTGGGACGTTAAAGTGCAGGAACTGAAAATAGAAGGAAAATCCTGTGTATTGTGTGGGCACAATCGCTTCATCTAGTTGGTATATGCTTTTCTTAGGAGGGGCGTATGCAGCTTATTCAAGTCAAGTCCCTGGTTTGATATTTAGACTACCATGTCAGGTGAGCACCCTCAGGCCCCCTGGGGCCTCTTGTTAATTAACAGGTTTCCGTTTTTAGACTAATGACTATGTTACTCTCTGCATTCTTTTAATAATTCAATAATGATTAACTCCTTGCATGCTGGTGGTGGATATTCCTGCCAAGGACAGGAATAGTCAAATATGAGGATATTTCACCAAATTTTCCGTGTAAGTTGTGTAGACTTTTTAATCAACGATTGTTTATATCAAATGTTCATGAATTTTTCATGAAATCTAGTCATACAGCAGCCATGACGAGATTTGATGAAAAATAGTTTAAAATAAAATTACTTGGCAGGTTAAAAGTTAAATACTACAGTTCAGTAAGCTTGCAGGATAAAATTATTGCTAATCCTTCTGAACTTAACAATTCCGAAAAGTTTCTAGATATAGCTTCATTTCAAGTCCCAGTTTTAAAGGGTGGAGGATGTTTCTGCCCCAAGGTCAACCATACCCATGTCATATTTCTAAACCATACCACCCAAACTTGCTTCCAGAACACCTAGTGAATTGGGGCCTTATGGGTATTGCTTGGAAAACAAGTTCTCGCAGCTCATTACCTAACAATTCAACAGTTCCAATATTTTTTTATGCAATGACTGTTAACTGGTTGAGTGCTGGAAGCCCTATTTTGGGCTTTACTAAAAGTGACAGGCAATAACTGTCTGTAGCTACATTCTACCTGAGGAATCCTTTATTGTCCCCGATATGAATCAGATTTTTTATACAATACCTTGCTCTCTGACATTTAATTGGATAGTGCCTATAAGGCACTATCCAATTAAATGTAATAGAGCAGTATATGATGAGCTTTGATTTGTTGTCAGAAAAAACTCAGCACTTTACCAGTTAAATGTATTTTTTGTACAAATTTATGCTGTGTGTACACATACCAGTTACCAATTGTTATATATGTATTCCAAACCTATGCCCTGCGGGAACCCATGGAAGAAGAGTAGTGCTTGGTTACTGTTGCAAACAAGTTCTACTCTGTTGGTAAATTATGACTTTTGGAACCAATGTCTGGGATGGAAGTCCTCTGAAGTTCGCACTGTAGGTTTTAGCGGTTGGTTAAACTTGACTTTATACTTGTTTTGCAGCCATGATTCAGTCATAGATGTTATAAGTGACCATGAACACAAATTGATAAATAAATATTCCAAACCAATAATAGCAGCCCTGGGATGTGAGAAGAAGGCATGTTCAGCTCCTTGATGGAATGCAGGAAAAATGATAGTTGATGATGGCGTGCAATGAAGCTGTACAGGGCTGGGGAGATGAAATTTTGATCCTAGGGTTAATTCTGTGATGGAACCCTCTTTCGAAAGTATTGGGGAAACTGATGCGGATGCCGAAGTTGTTGAAGTCAAGAATTCTTGAAGTGATGACACCGGGTCTGGTGCATATGTAAAAAAGCCAGCACTACTCACAAAAATTGCCATTCGATTTTCATTATTTTTGACCTAAAAACACAGCATATGACCTCTCATTGGAACCCATGTTAAATACAGATTTAGCAGATTCAACATCTCCATTCCTTCTTTACAGGAGTGGCAACTAGTATTCCTATATGAAGGGCAACTTATCTTGCTGATTCTCGCTCGGGGATTGGGGGCCCTGGCTTGGAACAGGAGTCAGAACTTTGTTTAAACTAGAACTTTGAGGGACCCCAGCCTGACCAAGAATCCTAGTTACAACCCTGGGCCCCCAAACCTCTCCCCGCCCCTGAAACTCTATATGGTATAAAAGTGGGTTAACCCTTTATCCAGTGCACAGGATATCAAAATTTATTATTTTAATTATCCTTTTTTTTTCAAATTTTTCAACCAGTTACCACAAAACTGTATCATGTGACCCCCCCCCCCCATTACCCCATTAGAACGAGCTCAATGAGCTTGTTAGCTCACCTTGACAAAGTCAAGCTGAGCTTATCTAATCACTCTCAGTCTGTCGTCTGTCAACACCATGTTTTGGTCTTCTCCTCCAAAACCACTGGACCAATTCAAATGAAAGTTTGTGTGAGTGATGGACCCAAAGGGGCATCACATTTTTGTTCGACTCAACATGCACAGCCCCAAAGGGAGGAGGTGGAGAAAAATGCTCCAAAATATTTTTAAAATCTTCTTCTCATGAAACAGTGGGTAGAATGACTTGATATTTGTTATGAAGCTTCCTTTTGAGGTGCAGCGTCAAATTTCTTCAAACGAAGTTCGTGAAGCAATATTTGGGTTTGTAATGGCAGGGGTAAGTTTTTGGCCCCGCCCCAAATTTCTATTTTCTGAACCGATGGTCTGATTTGAACCAAATTTGATGTGTGATATTATTGGGTCACAAGTACTTGACTCATGCAAAAAAAATAATTCTTGCATCCCCGTGGGAACCCCAGGAGCTAAAAATAGAAATATTTTCAAACGCCCATATTCCCAAACAACATGAAACAGAAAACTGTTATTTGGTATGAAGCATTGTTAGGACCAGTAGAATTGAATGGTAAAAAAAATTGCCATCGGTTATGTTAGGGTGTCCTGGTGGGGGATGTCCTGGTGGGGGCGGGTCAGCATATTTACAAAAAAATTTTAAAATCTTGTGTTCAGAATCTTTTGATATTTGGTATTTGATACCGCATCTATTGGGGGTGAGGGGTCAGATACAAGTTTGTTAAAAATGAAGCAAATTGGTTCATATTTGGGCTCAATACAGGAGCCCAAATTTTAACTTAGTGCAATATGGGGGATAATTTTTTAAAAATCTTCTCCAGATCTACCAGTCAGAATGCTTTCATATTTGGTATACAACATCTCTAGGTGGGCCAGATTCAAGTTTGTTCAAATCGGGTCTGTAGGTTAATACTTGGGCTCACAATGGTAGCCCAAATTTTAACTTAGTGCAATATGAGGAAATTTCTTTAAAAATGTTCTTTTTCAGATCAACCAGTCAGAATGCTTTCATATTTGGTATACAACATCTCTAGGGTGGGGTCAGATTCAACTTTGTTCAAATCGAGTGCCTGGTTAATATTTAGGATCCCTATGGGAACCAGAATTGGCCATGTAGCTGAAGAATTAGAAATTTTGTATTCAGCATCCTCTAGAGGTGTGTAACTAAGATTAATCCACATAGATTGTATCAAGGGGCTTCATAAGGGAGCTCCACTTTTTACATTATGATCAACTGAAGGAAAGAAATGATTCTTGGACTATTTTAGTCACTCCTGATGTGCTCCAGGATTGACAATGTACCCTATGGAGATGGATTGCTTTATGTAGATTCATTCTGGGATTCTGTTTATATTGTGCTGTGTTCAAAGTGAGTGCTTCAGGCCCTGTGGGGCCTCTTGTTCCAATGCAGGGTGATATGATACAGTATCATGGAAAGTTTTCAAAAATTCTTTTTTTTAATCTGCTAAATCTGTAAATTACATGGGCTGATGTGGCCAATTCATAAGGTAAAGCTTTAAGCAGTTGTTTCTTTGTTGTTTGTGTCACATAGTGTCTGACAGTTTTATGGCTGGAGGAAGCCAGAGTATCCAGAAAGAACTTCCGAGCAGTGGCAAACAACTGTAAAGACTCTCCAAGGTACTATATCTCTGCACAAGCAAGGTTGAAGGAAAGTGCACCATCGATGACAGTGCACCTTAGTTGACAGTGCCACTGTGCTCCATGTGGGCAATCGGGATTAAGTGTCTTGCCCAAGGACACAATGCTTTTCCAACTGGTTAGGATTGACCACCAACCTTTCAGTTTAAGGTCCAATACTCTTACCATTGAGCCTCTATGCTCCCAGATTTAGAAGTAACAATTGTTAGTCTTGTTTATTTACACTAAAGGTATTAGTGATAAAAAAAAGTAGGAGCCTAGATTCTCTTCATCTTTATTTCCACTGTAGTTTGCCATAGAAAATACTGGGCCTGTTGTCCTGTTGTGTTTTTAGCTCACCTGACTTTCAGTCAGGAGAGCTATAGTGATCACTCACCGTCCGTCGTCCGGCGTCCGTCGTCCGTGAACATGGTGTTTGCGTCTTCTCCTCCCAAACCGCTGAACCAATTTAATTGATATTTGAGATAATAGTTTGTTATGACATCGCAATTTGATTTTGTTCAAATCAAGTTGCCCCGCCCGTGGGTAGGGCCACACCTAAAAAGTGAGCTGAAATCTTAAAAAATCTTCTTCTCATGAACCAGCAGTAGCAGAGACTTGATATTTGGTGTGCAGCTTCCTTTTGAGGTGTAGACTCAGATTTGTTCAAGAGAAGTTTGTGGGGCTATACTTGGCGTCGTTATGGGAGGGGAAAATTTTTGGCCCCGCCCAAAATTTCTATTTTCCAAACCGAGAGGCTGATTTGAACCAAATTTTATGTGAGGGCTTATTGGGTCATAAGTACCTAATTTATGCTGATTTTTTTTTTCCCGTAGCCCCATGGGAACCGCAGGAGCTAAAAATAGAAAAAAATTAAAATGCCCATATCTCTAAAACTGCACGGCACCGAGAATTTTTATTTGGTGTGAAGCTTCCTTAGGACCAACAGAAAGAATTGGTAAAAAAAAAATTGCCATCGGTTTTATCATAGGGTACAGTTTCGGGACTTTGAAAAAGTGCTGAGTCAGCACTTTTTAACACTGTAGGCAATGGGAAAAACATTAAAAAATCTTCTTCTCCAGATCCAGCAGGCAGAATCTTTTGATATTTGGTATGCAACATTGGAGGGTGGATCTGATTCAAGTTTGTTCAAATCGGCCCCCTGGGTTCATATTTGGGCTCAGTATAGGAGCCCGATTTCGAACTTAGTGCATTTCAGGCAAATTTCTTAAAAAATCTTCTTCTCCAGATCCAGCAGGCAGAATCTTTTGATATTTGGTATGCAACATTGTGGGGTGGATCTGATTCAAGTTTGTTCAAATCGGCCCCCTGGGTTTATATTTGGGCTCAGTATAGGAGCCCAAATTTGAACTTACTGCATTTCAGGCAAATTTCTTTGAAAATCTTCTTCTCCAGATCGAGCAGGCAGAATCTTTTGATATTTGGTATGCAACATTGTGGGGTGGATCTGATTCAAGTTTGTTCAAATCGGCCCCTTGGGTTTATATTTGGGCTCAGTATAGGAGCCCAGATTTGAACTTAGTGCATTTCAGGCAAATTTCTTTGAAAATCTTCTTCTCAAGATCCAGCAGGCAGAATCTTTTGATATTGGGTATGCAACATTGTGGGGTGGATCTGATTCAAGTTTGTTCAAATCGGCTCCCTGGGTTTATATTTGGGCTCAGTATAGGAGCCCAAATTTGAACTTAGTGCTTTTCAGGCAAATTTCTTAAAAAATCTTCTTCTCCAGATCCAGCAGGCAGAATCTTTTGATATTTGGTATGCAACATTGTGGGGTGGATCTGATTCTATTTTGTTCAAATCGGCTCCCTAGATTCATATTTGGGCTCACTATAGAAGCTCGAATTTGAACTTAGTGCATTTCAGGCAAATTTCTTCAAAAATCTTCTCCAGATCCTGCAGGCAGAATCTTTTGATATTTGGTATGCAACATTGTGGGGTGGATCTGATTCCAGTTTGTTCAAATCGGCCACCTGGATTCATATTTGGGCTCACGATAGAAGCCCAAATTCGAACTTAGTGCATTTCAGGCAAATTTTTTTGAAAATCTTCTTCTCAAGATCCAGCAGGCAGAATCTTGTGATATTTGGTATGCAGCATCCTTAGGGGGGTGAGATTCAAGTTTGTTCAAGCCATGTCCCTAGGTCCATATTTGGGCTCACTGTGGGAGCTTGAATTGTAACTTTGTTCGAAATGAGGAATTTTCTTAAAAAATCTTCTTCTTCAGATCCAGCAGTCCGAATGGTTTGATATGTGGTAAGTAGCATCCTTGGGGGGGAGGGGGGGATTCAAGTGTGTTAAAGCCAAGTCCATGGGTCCATATGTGGGCTCCCTGTGGGAGCCCAAATTATAACTTAGTCAATATGAGGAATTTTTCTTTAAAAATCTTTTTCTTCAGATTCAGCAGTTGGAATGTTTTGATATTTGGCATGGAGCAACCTAGTTCAGTATGAGGAATATTCTTTAAAAATCTTTTTTTAGATCCACTGGTCAGAATATTTGGATATTTGGTTTCAGCTTTTCTTAGGAGGAGCAGATGCAACTTGTGGAAATCAATTCTCTGGGTTGATATTTAGGCTACCATGTCAGGTGAGCGCCCTCAGGCCCCCTGGGGCCTCTTGTTTATACCCCCGCAACAAGTTGGGGGGGGGGGGGGGTACACTGGAATCACGTTGTTCATCCGTCCGTGGACATAATTTTGTTTGGAGATTTTCTCCAGATGTTTCAAACTTTGTATGAAGTTCACTGCCATGGGAACCTGTGCACCTGCGATTATTGTTTCGATCAGGCTTTTTTTTGTCAGAGTTATGCCCCTTTTCATCTTCGAATACAGTGGCAGGGAGGTATCAACAGGCCCATTTAGGACAGTCACATCTCTAGTTTGTTATGGGTGAAGCATGCTTAATGATAGACCATTTCTATGCTGTTAATGTCGCACTTATCACTGAGATTCCAAATAGCAGCAGCATCATCTGTACCAGACTAGCCAAGGGATTTGTGAACTAATTTATATGGCATGTGTGTTATGTTCAGTTTTCAGTTACAGTTATATATGCTTTGTTAAAGATGTATTTGCTCTAGCTAAGTTGTTCAATGAAACCCTGTTTATTGAATAGCAACCTTGCCACAGAAAAATATACAATTAACAGTCCTCAATAGGAATTTGATCAGTTTCCTGCATTCTAATGACAAACTGAGCATCACTCTATTATATCTTGTTTAATTTGACAAGGCTCATGGAGCTCTGTCAAGTAAGATATAATAGACCAATAGGTCTGTAAACAAGGAAAATTTAGTGGATGTCACAGAAATTTTTCGATATATTAGATTTTTTATTCCATTAAAAGGCCTTTACTCTACAATCTATATTCAATTATTTGTTTTTTGGAGTAAATGCTACTTTCAACAGCCAGGGTCAAACTGAGTCAGACGGTTTAATGGGTGAATGACACTGGAGTACTTGAAGAGAACCACCGATCAGCAGACTCTCCAACTTAATAAACCGGCACAAGCAATGGCGGTTGAAGGCCAGTGCTCCATCAACATGCAGTATGCCTTATACTCAGTACCACCATACTACCGCAGTGCAGAGGTAGCAAGTTGAGATTGAACCATTGATGTATCACTTTGAAGTCCAAAGCCCTAACCAATGAGCCACCACCACCACACTCCCAACATATATATAATTAACAGGTCAAATATGTACTGAAGGTGTGGTAAATGGTTTAGTATTTGGAAGATATATTAATTAGGCCTAAAAAATCTGTTACTCAGGCCTTCCCGCATGGTTCTTTTGGCTGCCACGTGCTCTCTTTTTATAACCAATGCAAACTTAAAAAAATAAAAATTAAATGGTTTATGTCTGATATTTTACCCAAGTTAATAAAATTGATAAATTTGTTCCTTGAGTGCAACAAGGCTTTGCAATGCTTTAGCTTTAGCATTGCAAAGCCTTCTTGCACTCAAGGGACGAAATACACCACCACCCATGCTAGTCTGTAGATTATGAGGCCTAAAACAGAAAACAGACCAAGAGTATAAACTTTTGATGTCATAAAAATAATGACAAAAATAAAAAATAATATAAACAACCGCCCGCCTGCATGCAATTTTATGAAAAAGGCCTGAGAACAGAAAATCTACTTTGTGGGGGGCCTCAAGTTTTTTTCATTGAAGAGATATCTACGGTATAAGCAGGCTCCACTGTAATAGATTATGCATCTCATTAAGATTTCATTATCAAATCTGATGAAATTCTTATATTTTTATACTGTACCAATGTACCAATGACCCAGACTTAGCTGGTGCTAACTCTAACAAAACCAGGGCCAAACACAAATTTTGCCCCCCAATCCCCAAAATTTGCATCCAAAACAAAAAGAAATCATGTCCTAAAGGACCTCCATACTACGCCTCTACTGCGCATGCGCAGTGACGCAGACGTCCCGAAATTGGCGCCAATTATCATTCTCTGTTTGGCCCTTCATCAGTCAACATCTCACTGATCTTTGTGCTTGTAAATCTCAGTTTAAAGGATGCCAGACACGTAATTTTTGGAGAAAATGTGATTCTAAGGAGGATAGAAGGAGGAGAGGAAAAAGAAGTGACAAAAAATAATCAGGTCTGTACTTAAAATTTTTTGATGAAATTATGTTAAGTTGCCTATTTTCGAGGCATGGGCCTCTTGTTGTCATTCTTGCTAATTGTTGCACTGCTTATTCAGTGTTTCCTCTTCCCTAACCTTCTAAAGTCCCCCCTTGCAATTCTCCCATGCTTTTGGCATATTTTTGAGAAATTTCATTTCTAAAATTTCCTGGGAGAGTTGCTTAGTTACAGAATGTTTTCTGTTATTTTCCCCATAGTTACGTTTTCACCCATGGGTGTATAACGTTTGTGTTCTGCATCTTCCATCTGATGTTCTACAGATTCTCCCCTGGGAGTCTTTGTTTTGCATCAGATAGAGTGTAATTGATGACTGATTCCGGGCCAGTTTTTTCAGTGCCTGGAGTCATGTTTTCTGGTGTTTTTACACTGTTTGTTTTCATTGGCAACAGCCTTTTTTGAGGGGGGCTGTTTGCCTTTGCTATAGTTTATCTCACTATAAGATACATTTATATTATCCGAAAGTGTATCATTAATTATTTAATATAAATTTAAAATTTTTGACCACACTTTGCCATCGGATCCATCGGGGCTCAACGTTACTTTTCAGCAACTTGGGCTTCGCTAAAAAAAAAATATTTTTTCAAAATTATTTTGTTTTGCAATTGTTTTTTCATTTATTAATGGATCATGTTATTATGTATCTTTGTGTCAGGGGTTTTTGCGAGTAACTAGGACTTATTGTTGTTCTTTCACAATGAAGGGACATTGTTCAAATTGTAATAGGAAGAAATCTTCCTCTGACTTTCATGATCATTGTATTAATTGTAGTCAGTGTTCTCGCATTAATCCCTGTCCTATATGTGAATATTGGGATGAGAAACATTGGAAACGTGTGTCACGATATGTTGTTTCTGGAGAAAGAGCGATTCCGGATCTTTCTCCGCAAGGTCACTCTACTCTCTCAGTTTCTATTTCAGAGGAACCAGAACAGGGTGATGTTTCCATGTTATCTTCTTCAAGTGTGCGTCCGTCGTCACAAATGAATTCAGAGCTAGCGGCAAAAGTGCTCATGGAGATTAGACAAATGTCGTCCGCTAGCTCGCCCGGTGTAGCGTCCATTCACCGAATGGTTCGGCAGCCGGGTTCGTCCGATGTGGTCCAAGAGGAAATTTTGGGTGATGCGAGCACTATAAACATAATAGATGCACACCCAGTGACGGCGGATAGTAAGCGAGAACGGAGGAAGCCTTTGAGTCTGGTTCCTAGCTCGTCCAGGTCCAGCCGGGCCGCGAGCGAGAGAGGCCCCTCTCTCGTACAACAACATCTGGGACCAGATGTTGTGGTACAAAATGTGTCTTTAGCGGAGCATACGTCCATCGCTCGGGACGCTCCGTTGTATAAGCAGTCCGCAGAGACTGTTAAGGCTTCCTCTTCTCGTCAGCGCACACGACCGCACCTTGGCTGCGTGACCGCCGATATATTACCAGCTTCGCCGATGAAGGATTCTTCGGCGACCAGGTCACACCATCCGGCAGCCAGGGATTCGAGACCGATGGACTCTGGACGTTCGCATAGGAAAAGTATGCGGGAGCCATCTGATGCGGAGCTGCCCTCGGCAAAGCAGCGAAAGACTGCGCCTCCGCAGGTCTCGACGCCGGACATTCTTGTGCAGATAGCACAGCTTATCGCAGCATCCCAGCAACCGACAGAAACGGTGTCGGATCGTGAATTATCCGACGGCGCTGGGTCGGTACGCTCCGCCGAAGCATCGGGGGCGGACGACCGGGAACATCATGAGGTCCGACCGGATGGTGAAAGGGATACGGATGACTTGGAGCTATCCCTTTCGGAACAACATAAAGCTGCCGTCGACTTCATCCGGCACTTTCTCCCTCAAGTTGTTCCGTCGGGCCAGACTGCTGCGCTTCCGGACAAGAGAATTATAGCGTCATTGGACTCTGAATTTTTTGAGCGGTTCAGGGACATCGCTCCCGAGTTTCCGTCGCAGTCCAATAATGTTGCAAGAACATTTGAATTATTGAACGACGCTATATTTAAACTTGCTTCCAGGACGGGGAAAGCAGGTTTCTTGTCCGCTAATACTCTCAACCTGCCTTTCATTAATGCAAGGAATAAATTCGATACGGCAGGACAGGGTATACCGAGAGTTCCTCTAACGTATGGACGACGAGGCGGAAGACTTAGAGCTATCATTACCGTCGTCAGCTTCTATTCCAACCGCTGTGTTGGAAACAGCTATTGTGTCTAACAGAGCCAATTTAGATGCCTTATCTTACGCAGATCACCTTACTAAGGCATTATCACTGCGCCTTCAGGGGAAAGAGTTTCAGGATATACAATCCTCTTTAAGACTTCTTTCAAGGGCAGTAGCTTATTCCACGTGTAACTCCGCCCTTTCAGTGGCAAATCTGGAGTTGGTTAGACGTGACGCAGCCCTAACTACATCCACACTAGTGGATTCTAAGGTGAAGAACTCTCTTAGAGTCGCTTCGGTCTCAGGAGAACTTCTCTTTGACGGCAAGATTTCCGCTATTTATGATAAAATTAAAAAGAAAGCTAATGATTCTCTGTTGTTCAGATCTGCTCCTAAGAAGTCGGATACAGCAGACACGAATAAGACAGGCACTTCTGGGTCTAATGCGCCCAAGAGAGGTTCCTATAGAGGTTCCGGTGCGTCCTCTTGGTCTTATTCGAGAGACCGTCAGGATAGCGACTCTCGTTCGGGACGTCCTTCAGGCCGGGACAATCGGTCGGACGCCCCGAGGTCGACGAGGCGAGGTGCGGGTCGTGGAAGACGTGGTTTCTCCTACCGCAGGCCTCGCAGGTCCAGGAGGTGATGGCTTAAACCTCTATCGCGTTCCGGTTGGCGGAAGGTTGTCGAGCTTTTCACAAGAATGGGCGTCGATTACGGACGACCCTTGGGTGAGAGGAGTGACTTCGGAAGGTCTAAAGATATCCTTCAAACGAAAGCCTCCATTAACTCGAAGTCCAAAGTGGACTCATCTTCCGTCAAATCCACAGAAAAGAGACGCTCTGTTATCAGAGGTGCAGTCTCTTTTAATGAAGAACGCGGTAGAGGTCGTAGAAAACCAGGAATCTCCGGGATTCTACAGCCATCTGTTTCTGGTTCCGAAACCAGACGGCTCGTTCCGTCCAGTCATAGATTTGAGCTGGATAAACAAGCTGATCGTCGCTCCGAAGTTTTATATGAAGACGATTCGATCGGTCAGAGCGAGTATTCGGGTGAACGATTATGCAACGAGCATAGATCTCAAAGATGCGTACTTTCACGTCATGGTACATCCGACATTCCGAAAGTATCTACGCTTCGCAGTCCTAGGAGTGGTGTATCAATTCCGGGCGATGTGCTTCGGATTGAATCTAGCACCCTGGGCTTTCACTCGGGTAATGAACTCGGTAATGATCTACTTCCGAGCTCATTCGTCTGCGGTAACGTCGGCCTCCCTGGACGACATTCTTCAGAGGTACGGCAACGAGTTAACGCTTCAGAACGATGTTCAGAATCTTCTTCTATTGCTCCGACGTCTCGGTTTTATAGTAAACGAGGAGAAGTCGGATCTGGTGCCGTCCAAGTCATTCACTCATCTGGGAATGAGCTTCGAGACGCACAACAATCTCGTTCGTCTGCCGTTAACCAGAGCAAAATTAGTCAGTTGTTACGCTCGCTATTGTCTGCACGCAGACAAAGTCACGGCAAGAGAATTTATGAGACTGATAGGTCTGTGCGGAGCCGCCGCGGATCTCATTCCGATGGGGCGGTTAAGCACACGTCCTCTTCAAATTTTCCTGACTCAGAATTGGAGTGTGAAAATTCATTCGCTCGATGTAGACGTTCTCTTGTCAGATCAAGTGAAACAAGAGATACAGACTTGGGCAAACATTCAGTGGTTAACTCAAGGAGTTCCGCTGCAGTTGCCGGATCCGAGTTTTACCGTTATGACGGATGCCAGTCAAACAGGTTGGGGTGCATCATTAATCCCAACGGATTCGAGATGCCAGGGTCTTTGGGATCTGCAATTCCTGTGCAAGCACATAAACATCAAGGAAATGATGTCAATTTGGCTTGCGTTACGTCACTGGATGGACATTATTCACGATGCTCATGTCCAAATCCTATCCGACAATACGACAGTAGTGGCGTATATACGGAATCAGGGAGGCACTCATTCAGTTCCGTTGTTCAATCTAACGGAAAGAATCCTTCTGTTTGGTTAGAACATCACGTTCTTCTTTCGGTCCGACACATACCGGGTCATCTGAATGTGCTAGCAGACTCCCTTTCACGAAAGGGTCGCTTGTTGCCGTCGGAGTGGACTCTCAACAAACAAGTATTCAATCAGATTTGCTACCAATGGGAATGGCCAATGATAGACTTATTTGCGACACATCTCAACAATCAGTTGCAGACGTATGTGTCTCCGTGTCCGGATCCAAGAGCTTTTGCAGTAGACGCTCTGTCGATCCCTTGGGACGGAATGATAGGATATGCGTATCCTCCAGCGCCGTTAATTCAACAAGTATTGCTAAAGATAAAACAATCTCAATGCAAGATTCTGTTGGTAGCATCTCTGTCGCCACAGAGACCGTGGATAAATCTACTCAGGTGTCTGTTGTGGGACCTACCGCGGAAGCTTCCTCCACGGGAGGATCTTCTTTCGCAGGGGAAATCGCGCCAACTCCATCACAACCTGCAAGGTCTCAACCTTCACGTTTTTCCGTTGTGCGGTCCTTCTTGCATGGCAAGCACTTTACAGGACGAGCAGTGGACGCGATTTCTAACTGTAGGAGGACCTCCTCTTCGCTAAACTATGCGGCTAAGTGGAAGGTTTTTCGTCGTTGGTGTAGGGATCATTCTGTAGATATATTCGATCCCTCTATACCAGACATTGCAAACTTTCTAGTATACTTGTTTGACGAAATAAAACTGCAGCCTGTTACTATAAAGGGTTATAGATCTATGTTATCTGATACCTATGCACATCATGATAGTTTACAAATTGGATCTAATGTCTCTTTATCGAAGTTGGTTAGAAACTTTTCGATAAATAGACCCAGAACTCCTAGATTAATTCATAAGTGGAATTTAGCTTGGGTTCTCCTTAAATTGAAGGAAAAGCCATTTGAACCTCTTGGGACAGTAGATTTCAAATTCTTATCTTATAAGACAGCTTTTCTCTTAGCTTTCTCTTCTGCCAGAAGAGTCAGTGAGCTTCATGCACTATCGGTGGATGATTCTCATTATCGTAGTGTTGGGAACACTATCACCTTCACTACTAATGTGGGTTTTTTAGCTAAGAATCAGGCTCCTAATAAATATTGTTATTAAGGCTCTTCCGTCTTCAGACGGGCGTAGGCCTTTACTCTGTCCTGTTAGAGCACTACGTATCTATAAACAGAGATCTTAGTTTATCAGAAAGGGACGGAAACGTTTCTTTCTGTCTTTGATGCCTAATAGAAAGGACATTTCAGTCCATTCTATTGCTAGATGGATTCAGTTAACTATCCGTACTGCTTATGAAGATTTATCTTCTTCTCAGCAGTCTGTGCTTAAGATTTCTGCTCATGAAGTAAGAGCTCTTTCTACTTCCTGGGCTTATGCTAATAGTGTTGCTATTACATATTTAATGAAGGCTGCTTATTGGTCTCAGCCATCCACATTTACGAATTTTTATCTCAGAAATATTGAGTCCATTTCTGGAGACCTGCATTGTTTAGGTCCGTTATCTGTTGCTCAGAATGTCGTCCACTAAACAGTTGCAACTATAGTTATGCAGGCTTTCTGTTCCGGCAGTGACTCCGTCCGGCTGCCCTCTTCGCTCTGGGCTATTTGACCCAGGGCAAGGGGAAGGGGGGGGGGGGGGGGGGGGGGGGGGGGTGTTCCCTTAGGTCACCTGCTTTATAGTGAAAAGCAAGGGAATGCCTCCTCCAAGTCAGTATTTCTGAGTCGCTTCCGGGATGGTTTTAAAGTGTAATATTAATGTTTAAATTCATTCATGTCTTATTTTTAAAGTGTAGCTCGGTGTCAAACGGGCTTTAATATACAATACTCGGACACTTTTAAATGACTATAAAGAGTCTCAATTCTCTGGACTACTTTATTTATTGGCTTGCTTTAAAAATAATTAGTATAAGGGTTATACTGGATGTTAATAGAGAACACGAATGTTATTGTGCTCAATTATTAAGGGTAGTGTATCTTTCTAATTTAATATTAAATAAGAAAGATACATGTAAAGCCTAATACTCCTTTTCTCCTTAAGGGGTTACCTCTTTACTATATAGTTGAGCTTATTGGATTTTCCTCTATGTCCTAGGCCCTCCAGCCTGTTTACTATTCAGCTAAGTCTGGGTCATTGGTACAGTATAAAAATGTTAAAAAATTTATAGTAATTTATATATTTTTTATACTTACCAATGACCCAGACGGGGATGGCCCTCCCTGGAGTTGGGAACTCTTGCCTCCCCGCTGAGTACATAGCGCTGACCAGGCACTGCCAGTAAGAATGATAATTGGCGCCAATTTCGGGACGTCTGCGTCACTGCGCATGCGCAGTAGAGGCGTAGTATGGAGGTCCTTTAGGACATGATTTCTTTTTGTTTTGGATGCAAATTTTGGGGATTGGGGGGCAAAATTTGTGTTTGGCCCTGGTTTTGTTAGAGTTAGCACCAGCTAAGTCTGGGTCATTGGTAAGTATAAAAAATATATAAATTACTATAAATTTTTTAACATTTTGTATATTGAAAATTGGCGTGACATTTTCCCTTTTTTTCCCACTGAATGTGTAACAGATATGTTAAAGGTTAATTTTATCTTGCAAGCTGGCACCGTCAGAATTACTGACAATATTGAGGAATTACATAGTATCTGCAAAGAGGCAATCATCACCAAAAGTTTTTGCAATGTAGTACAGGATAAAAGTCAATCCCAATATATATCGGATGCATAATACTAGATGCTGTGATGTCCAGTTTGCAGTTCTCCGGGACGACACTTTGATCTAGAGTCTTTAGGAAGGTTTGAATTCATCTAATGGGCTTGTTTTGGGTGTCATAGCAGCTGCATTTGTGGATGAGAAAATTTTATGTTACCCTGTTGATTGAAGGCCTTTTAAAAGTCTATCACCGAGACCGTGTTTGTTTTGCTCTTCTCAAGGTTTGAGGTGATCTAGATTCCAGGGATTATGGTTCACAAGGTTTTGCTTTCCTGAAGATCTACTCATATATCATACTGGCAGATATTCCGAAAAAGACAGAAAATCTCTTCCCACTAAATTAAGTATAAATTGGGTGCTTATAATCAAATTGTCCCCTGTAAATTGAATCAAAATTTTGAACAATGATTTCTTGAGTTACATTTTCATGAATTTTTCATCAAATCTAGTCATGGCTGCAGTGGAGCAGCCATGACTAGATTTGATGAAAAATATGTTTTACAAGAGAGTCTGAGAGTCTAATGACATCCATATCACCCGTTGACTTTTATGTTATGATAGGAACAAGCATTTGTGACAGAAATTTTGATATTACCAAGGGCCAAAATCATGCAAAATTCAGCGCATCGAACATTCCTGACACAGGTACATCTGCAGTTGATACTGATACTTCAGACAAGGTTTCATAAAAATCCAATAAAAAATGTAGGAGGACAAGGCTTTGTGATGGAAATTTTGTTATTTCCAAGGTTTGTAACCACTCAAAATTCATTGCATCAAAAATTCCTGACCACATGCACATCTACACTTGATACTAATACTTCAGACCAAGTTTCGTAAAAATCCACTGAAAACTGTAGGAGTTAAGTGGACACAGTTTGTGCCGGATGGATGGACTGATGGACAAACACCATTTCAAAATCCCCCCCCCCCCTCTCAACTTCGTCTGCAGGGGATAAAAATACTCAGCAGGTCAAGAGTTAAACACCAATAAATAAACTATAATCCAAAGAATGCATGCCTTGATAATGTAGTTGGAATATTTTATCAATCAGGACTCGAGTCATCACGGTCAGGACAAATTGGGTTTACCCCCCAATCAGTCATCTTTGCAATGCCCATGTTCACATGATTACTTGCCTAAGCCAATAAACCCATTTAGTAACTTGACTTCCAGATATTCTCTCTCTATGTTTGGAGTAACAGCAACTTGGATTCCAGATACAAGCTGGTGGTCAATCCAGAGGCATTTCCTACTTATCTTACCAATCTTGTAATAGAAAAAATTAAGTTTTACACCCAGTCGTGCTCCAGACATTTCAGTTCTTGGCCAAAACAGTCTAAGGATCCTGCACAGGCTTTTCAGCAATGATGTTGACTTTCACTGCAACTCATATTCTCCATAATGTGGTTAAAATAAGCTTTCTCACAATCACTTTATAAACTACCAGAGAAGGGACCGTTGTGATAATCCAGTATCAAGATAGGATTCCTCGCTTGACTCTCCCTTGTAGAGAAGAATGGGTAATTCATGTCCATTTTAACCTTAGAAGATTGAAAAAGGTCACCTGGTATCCAGTGTTCGGTTTGGGATTGACAATTTACCCAACACACAATATAATTTTTTTTTTTTTAATTTTTCAAAAAATTTCAACAAAACCAGATCAAGTGAACCCTCACTGGAATGAGCTCATGTGATATGGTTTTGTTAAAATTTTATTTTAATTCATTAGGTAAAGGGTTAATAACATATATGTTTGTATGGTGATTAAGCTAGGAAAAAGAGCATCAAGGAAGACTGTTTTGTGTACCAATGCACACCTGAGCTGCTTGATCTCAATGTTGTGATCACAATTGCAGAGACACCTTTACACCGATATGTGATCATAATAATAACACTTTGGCCGGCCGCTGATTTGTTGTCGTTCACGGGAGAGAAGGCCTTGGTTACCCATGGGCTCCCATCTGCCTTCCTATTCCCACGCTTCTTCTCTCCTCCCAACACTCGGAGATGAACTGCTTGATGACATTCCTAGTCCCATTCTTCCCAATCTCTCCGATTAGCATACTAACCCTCTCCTTTGAGTCACTCATTAACCACATGTCCTTCATTCTCCCATCCCACTTCCCCATCATGCTCCGAGTGAATATTCTTTTAGACTGGTTTTTTGGGCATTCTAGAAGTGTTCCAGGGTCTCCACCATGCTTAAATTACACATGTGACACTCCTTTTCACTGTCTTTCCCAATTTTTCCCCTCAGCTCCAGCTCTAGAAGTGTTCCAGGGTCTCCACCATGCCTAAATTACACATGTGACACTCCTTTTCACTGTCTTTCCCAATTTTTCCCCTCAGCTCCAGGGACTGCAACTTCAGCGTGAACAACAGTGACCCCCCCCCCCCCCCCACCCCAAAGGTGCCATCAACGTATTCTTCAAACCAGGCTTCTCTTTCTCGCATAGACCACCCAAAGACCTCTTTGATTTGACCCCCCCCCCCCCCTCCTCTCCAATTAAGGTTACCAATCCATGGCCCTTGCTCTGACGATTTTTTTTACCCTGGGTTGCCCCTACGTCTAGGTCCGAGATCTCCAATGAGTGGTTCTCTATTAGCTCCCTCACTTGGACAATCCACCCTGTCTTGATATTTGAGTTGAAAATACTCTGGAACATTACTTTACACCATCGGCTGTCGGGGAGATTAACCAAATAATTAAGATAACCGAGTTTCAATAAGTCTATCCTGTCCTTGATCCTCATCCGCCCAAGATCACCCCTGATTGCTTACTAGTGCTGCGGCATTACTCAGCCCTGTTATCCATCAGTCTGAATCGTTCTGATCAAACACAAATTTTGATCCCCAATCCCCAAAATTTTCTCGCAAAACCGAAAATTAAAAGTTCCATTCGGCCCTCCATACATTTACTCTCTGCGAATACGCAGACGTCGGGAAGTGACCAGAATTGGCGCCAACATCATTCTTTGTAGAAGAGAGTACTACATAAAAATTCAGCAGGGAGGTATGAGTGCCCACTCATGGGAGGGCCATCTCCGTCTGGGCCATTGGTAAGTATAAAAATATACAAATTACTTTAAATTTATAATATTTTTACACTGTGAACCAATGGAACAGACTAGCTGAATCATAAATAGGTGGAGGGCCTAGGACTTCAGAATTAGTAGATCAACATAGTTCCAATCCTGTTAGCCAAGGTGGAAGGAAAATAAAATTATTAGGAATTACATGTATGTCTCTCTATACAGTAATAGAGAAGACATATCATACAAAAAGGAGCCCAGTTCAAGTAATTCCGTATACTTAGCATGAAGACTATGCTAATTGGATATAACGAAATCCCAATTTTTAAGGTTAGCCCAGACTAAGCCCCAAAAATTAGGATGGCATATATGAGAATGAGATAAGATCCCCCACAAACATATGCCGTATACAATAAAACTCCAGCTGTATGCAGGATATAATTATGGACAAAACAGCTTCCCTCATAGTTACATACCTATCAAGCCAGAGGAGAGGTAAAAAAATCACCTCCCTGCGCCCCCCCCCCCTTTTGTTTTCAAGGAATCTTCAAAAAGAAAGAGGGGAGCGCTCTGCAATCAGTAAAAAGCAGTACCAAAAAACAAAATAAATATTCGTCAAACAGACACTCAGATATTAATTATTATTAATAAATGGTGCTTAATGCCACTTCAGAGGCTAAGGCTATAGCAACAACCCCGATAATTAATATTGGCCGATATGTAACATACACCGAACTCGGCATATGCAAATAGGTCGAAAACCTGAGATATAATATATAACATGCACATGTCCAATAGAACCACAATGAACGATCTCTGGAAAGTGACACACTTCCGAGGTAACCCACAGGTGACCCCATTCAGGCGTACAATAAATTCCAGTAACAACACTCCCCGACCTGTACTATCCGATGTCTATGACACTATAAACGTATGAATATAAGAGAGTGTAAACAAGGTGTATTCGATTGAGTACCGACATTAATAGAAACCTGGATCTAGAAATGGAAGTAGGTATGATTAACCGGCTCGACCCGGACTGTCCCCCGAAATAATTCATAATTTCGAAGGTCCATAACATACAATAAGGCCAAAAAAAAAAAAGGAATTGATTCTCAGGCACCGCCGCGTTGAAAAAAATGGCCCGCGTTGGGCCTTTTTATTTGGACCGTCATTGCAAGAAAATAGGAAACAGGGAAATTGAAAAGGGACTATTGGTTTCAAGGCCCAAAACCAACGAATAAACAGGTAAATATACACAGGCGTGTGTTAAGTGTGAGAGCCTCTGGCCTTGGCTTACATTGGGGGCGAAATTCAAGTCGCCTTTCTAAACTTCCTTGGGAGACATGGCAGTTTACTGTATTTTCTTATGTTTTATTTTTTAAAAACACACGCTTCCGCAAAAAACAGTAAACACGGTTGCTGTTAAAGTCCGTCACACGGCTATGAAAATAGCCTAAACTAGCCCAATTTTATATTTCTGAAAAGAATTGCAATGGCGTAGTCGTTCGAACAATTCGCCCCAACTGATAGCAACCAGCACAAAATGGCTATTTAAAAACAAAGTACCAGACAAAACAACGAATCACACAAGACACGCATCGAGTTAATTAGAATTTATTAAAAGTTAACCACCGTTTCAAAACAAAAAAAATGTATTGGAGACAGTTCGTCCATATCGAAATTGCTTGCGGTTACGCTCTGTCCCACTGAAAAATTGGCTGCATTGAAATTCGCCCCGCAATTTGCATTGAATGTTTTTCTTTGAAAACTTGTGAAGTTTGTTGGAAGGGGGTTAAATGTAATAAGGCTACAATAGAAGTCACAGGTATTTGGATGGATAAGAATGGCAGACCTTCAAAGCACCAATCGCACGTGTCAGTGAAAAATGGTTGGCAGAAATTGTCAGTTTTCTGAACAGTGTATTATTACCCAGCGCAGCCGGGAAGGGAGACAACTGAAATGTTTTGTCATTTACCAAAGAAATTAATTAACTCAAATTGTTAATAACGCTTAATTTACAAAGGATATCGAAAACTTTTTTAACTACGCTTTTCAACTCAGTTAGGGTATTCAGAAACCATGAATGACCCAGCTTCTTATATGAACTTGAAATTTATTTTAAACACTTTAAATATTTTTTTAAAAAGAATATACCTTCTGTTACAGAGAAGAACACTCTCACCATGGGTCATACTAAAAATCAAAATAACTCACAATGATACCAAAATAATACGAGGGTGGTCAATAATATCTAGTATTCATAAAATAGTTCTGCTTTGTAAAAGTTTAAAAGTGAAGTCAGAGTTCTGTTTCTAAATACAAAAAGTGGTGATATCAGAAAATAAAGAAAAACAGTTTTAGTTTTCAATAAAATGAGTTTTATTTGTATATCATTTTACAATATGCACTTTCCATGCTTTTCAGGTAAAAACAGACATCAGAAAGTGACTTTTGCCTCTCAATCCTTTCTCACCATCTGGAAGAAATAAAAATAAAAAATAAAAATAAAATCCTCCCTCCCTCATTGATTTGAAAAAAAAATTGCCTGAGAATCAATTGATTTTTTTTTTTTGGCCTAATGCATCTGCCTAATAAATCATTATTATGCATGTGAGCATTGAAAACCTGCATGTAATCATCTGAATACCAGTTAACTGGCTATGCAGCCTCCAAGGTACCCAAAGACTAGCAATTTATTTATGATGAATTATGCGTTACTATATGACATATAGACGAACATTCACAGGAAACCAACCAACTAAAAAGTGGATGTGCCCATGAGGTTGCCATAGAAAACGACCCAGCAGCCAATCGAGAAGTCATGAAATACATGTATGTATTTAAACTCATACAAGGTTTGCAGGAAGAAAACTACGTCTTGCCTGGTAATCACCTCTAAACACATTGGCGGTGGTGGGGGGGTTCAAAGTCATATCGAACCCTCCTCACCCACATTACTTAATCGTTCTTGTGTTAGTCATAAAATAATATAGGAATCGCAATGGTTCCCTCATGTCAAACCGACTCCATTAAGCCACTATCACTATGGGCAGAGAACGGTGTGAAGAACAAAAACTTCCGCTGATAAAGAAGGTCCTCTCATGGAGGAAGCTTCCGGGGAACGTCCCATAACAGACGCCTGAGAAGACTGATCCAAGGTTTCTGTGACGACAGAGGTGCTACTAGTATGTATTTATGTATTGTTGTTTATGGTCACATACTTCTGCACAATGGCTAATCATGACCACAACATGGAGATACAGTCAAAGTCAGTCAATCGTTTATACCCCATGTTACCTATTTTAGAGGACTCGCACCCCAAGCATTAGTGACTGGGTCCTATTTTACCAGTGAAACAGAGCTTGTTTACCACAGGTGCTACTAGTAGGATTCACAACAAGACTGTTTGATCTCAAACATAATCTACTGAATCAAATGAATTGGAGGATACGCATATCCTATCATTCACCCCCATGAGATCGGCAGAGCGTCTACTGCATACGTTCAATGGTCTGGGCATGGCGACACAAACGACGGTAACAGAACAGATTGTTCTGGTGCATCGCAAACAGAACTATCATGGGGTGATCCCTCTGGTAGCAAATCTACTCGCTTGTTGAGCATCCACTCCAATTGCAACAGGTGACCTTTCTGAGAGAGCGAGTTTGCTAGTACGTTCAGGCAACCCTGTATACGACGGATAGAAAGATGAACATGATGATTCATTACACATAGGAAAATCTTCTCTGTTAGTTGGCATAATGGAAATGAATGGGTGCCGCCCTGGTTCCTAATGAACGCTACTACTGTCGAGTTGTCCGACCAAATTTGAACATGGACGTCCATGATTATGTGAATCCAATGTTGTAGCACTAGCCATATTGACATGTTTATGTGTTTCTCCTGGAACCGAGGGTCCCAAAGACCCTGAAACTTCCAGACTGCAGGACTTAGAGTCACGCCCCAACCCGTCTGACTCACATCCGTCATAATCGTGAAAGCCTGATCTGGCAGTTGCAGCGGAACTCCCTGAGTTAACCACTGAATATCTGCCCAATTTGAACCCTTGCTTTACTAGGTCCGTTAAAATAATACTGGTTCAAGCGAAAGCATCATCACACTCCAGTTCTGAGTAAAGAATATCTGGAGGGGACGTGTGCGCAGACGGCCCATCGGAATGAAATCCACAGCCACTCCACACAGCTCCAACAGTCGCATGAATTCCCTCACTATTAATGCGTCTTAGTGTAGACAAAAGCGAGCATAACAACTGACTAACTTCACTCTGGGTAACGGCAGATGAACCAGATTGTTGTGAGTCTCAAAGCTGAATCTCAAGTGAATAGACGACTTGTACAGAGTTAGATCTGACTTTTTCTTGTTTACGATGAAACAGAGACATTGGAGTAATAGAAGCAGACTCTGAACATCGTTCTTTAAGAATAATTCTGTTGCCGTATACCTGTAGAAGGTCGTCCAAGTAAGCCGACGTTATCAAAGACAAATGAGCTCATAAGTTAGACATTACCGAGTTCATTATTCAAGTGAAATGCCCAGGGGGCCAGATTCAGACCAAAGCATATTGTTCTGAACTGATACACCTTCCCTTGTACGGTGAACCACAGGTACTTTTAGAATGCCTGATGTACTAGGACATGAAAGTACGCATCCTTAGATCTATGCTTGCCACATAGTCGATCACTCGAACACTCGCTTAAGGGGTTATTACTCGGATTGATAGCTGTAAGCCATCCAAGACAACACTTCTCACCCACTGATCTTCCGTGATTATTATCCAGTTTTTTGTGGATCTTGATAACCTTCCGCCAACTGACCAGCAATAGAGGTCTAAACCATCACCTGTATGACCTGCGAGGCTTACGGGAGGAGGAACCACATCCTCCCCACGAAAAACCTCGTCTCGTCAGACTAGGGGCATCTGACCTATAGTCCCGTGCAGATCTACGCCCCTTTCCCGAGTCGCTATAGTCGAGACGATCACCAGAGTAATTATAAGAGGGTTTCTTGTACCCTCGTGAGGAGCTTCCTTTTGACAATTTTTGTCTCAAACGCCCTCCTTACTCTTGTCTGCTGAAGTGGGTCATGATATGCCGCCTTCAAAAGCAGAGCACTAGATGCTTTTATACTAGCCTGTTCATAGACTAACGAAAGCTAGTCGTCAAAAATAAAATATCCGGAAACCGGAGCGACTCACAGAGAACTTTTCACCTTGTCATCTTATCAGTGATGACGACACAAGGGCTGCATCACGTCTGATTAATTCCAGATTAGCCACTGTTAGGGCGGAGTTATACGTGGTATACATAATTGCCCTGGAAAGAACTCTGAGAGAGGTACGAACATCCTCAATTTCCTTTCCCTTGAGCCATAGCTCTTGTAAGGTGATCTGCATAAGACACAACATCCAAATTCACTCTATTTGAAGAAATTTCCATCTCAATTGTGTCTGAGCGAATAGTGAATGATACAGGTAAGGATACCTCTAGATCCCCGGCCTGCTCATCCAAACGCAGAAGAACTCTCTGAACATCTTCCCCAACCATTTTTAAATGAACGTGGTCCAAAAAACGGTATGTATAGGGAAGATGAAGATAAGAAACCGCCTTCTTCCTCACACTCAAGAGGATAAATACGGTGTCGTCTATATGGCCGAAGGCCTGCAACACCTGCATAAACTGAACCAGAAAAGAAAGGACTTCCTCCTTTGTCCAGATAAAGTCTGCGCCTAACGACGTCAGCGGTTTCTCTCTTGTCGTCGCAGCATTCTGATTCAGCGGAACAAAATCAGGGTAGTATTGATGTATGAAAGCCATCGCAACCATGTACTGTTCCAAAAGGGAAAGATAATCCTCTTCCTTATCCCTTTCACCATCCGAGAGAATCAGATGCAAATCTCGGTCCATTGCATCTGCGTGAACAGACGACTGGACCGACCCAGCACTGACCGACAGCTCAGATTCTGAGTCTGAGGGAGGCTGCAACTGCACTTGCTGGGATGCTGCGATCAGCTGCGCAATCTGCAACAGCAAGTCCGTCATCGAGGCCTGAGGAGCAGCAGTCTTCCGTTCCTTAGCCGCATGCTGCTCCTGGGACGCTGTGTCGGAAATGATCAAGGCCTCATCTCCCTAGCTACCGGATGGTCCAACTTCACAGGCGAAGAGTGGTTCCTTCTTCATGCAACAGGCTGGATATCCAAGTTGGGTAGCTAGGATGTGGTCGTGTGTGCTTAAATAACGTAGCGGAGGAAGCCGTGACTGAAGCCGACCCCAGCTGCAGACTAAACAGAGTGTCCCAAGTGGAGGGCTGACATATGCTCTGGCTTGTGCAAGTTTCTCAAAACAACATATGATGCCAGACGTTGCTAGATTAGAGAGGGGGGCCTCTCCCGTTCGCGGTCTATCAGACCTCACCGAGTACAAGAACTTGCCGACTTCCTCTCTATTTCCATCGTCGTTGGGTGAGCTATTTATATTATAGTGCTCGCTCTACCCAATCCACCTCTTAGACTGCAACAGACTTACACAGCATCACGGCACCCACGGATTGAGTACCGCTTCACCTGTAGAGCTAGCTGCTTGCAAGAGATTAAAACCTTTAACAAAAAGCCCTAACTCTTGCAATAATGAGCACTGCAGCTAGCTCTATATGCTCCACGGAGCGCGATGACGGTAGCACACTTGGATGAGTGTCAGAATATCATCACCATGTTCATGTTCCACTGAAAAAGAAACTGATAAAATGAATTAAAACACAGTGAGAGTCTCTGATCCTCAGAACCTCACCGCCAACAATATACCGCGACACCCGACTCCAACATCAGTCATCCCAGTGCAACACAAGAATGACAAAAGTCCGCAGGAGTGTATCAACTAAAGTCAATATCAGTCCTCCAAACTCCACAACAATATATAAATATAACTGAGATACATGAATAACAGCAATCATAATTAAATTCAAAATATTTTTTGTAAACAAAATTTAAAAAAAAATGCCAAAGTTCCTAAAGGGAACATTAAGAGCCCAAGGGCATCCCGATAGAGCCGAAGTGTGGACAAAATCCAAACTTTTTTAGCTACACTACCGGAATAACAATCCATGTATCCTACAGTATACTACAGTAATAGAATATAAACAAGAGGCCCCAAGGAGCCTTAATCGCTCACCGGCCAAAGTGGTTCAAAGAAGTATTTGGGGTCACATTCAGTTAGACATGATTCATCAACAGCACAAAGGAATGATGTCATGAGAGACAAATTTTATGGAACTAGGGACATGGCTTGAACAAACTTGAATCTTATTCCCCTAAGGATGCTGCATACCAAATATCAAAAGTATTCATCTGCTGGATCTGAAGAAGATTTTTAAAGAAAATTCCTCATTTTGAACTAAGTTATCATTCAGGCTCCCACAGTGAGCCCAAATATGGACCTAGGGACATGGCTTGAACAAACTTGAATCTCACCCCCCTAAGGATGCTGCATACCAAATATCAAAACATTCCGACTGCTGGATCTGAAGAAGATTTTTAAAGAAAATTCCTCATTTTGAACTAAGTTATAATTCAGGCTACCAAAGTGAGCCCAAATATGAACCCAGGGACTTGGCTTGAACAAACTTGAATCTCACCCCCCTAAGCATGGTGCATACCCAATATCAAAACATTCTGCCTGCTGGATCTGAAGAAGAAGATTTTTAAAGAAAATTCCTCATTTTGAACGAAGTTATAATTCGGGCTACCACAAGGAGCCCAAATATGAACCCAGGGATTTGGCTTGAACAGACTTGAATCTCACCCCTCTAAGCATGCTGCATACCCAATATCAAAAGATTCTGCCTGCTGGATCTTGAGAAGAAGATTCTTAAAAAAATTTGCCGGAAATGCACTGAGTTCGAATTGGAGCTTCTATAGTGAGCCCAAATATGTATCCAGGGGGCCGATTTGAACAAACTTGAATCAGATCCACCCCACAATGTTGCATACCAAATATCAAAAGAGTCTGCCTGCTGGATCTGGAGAAGAAGATTTTCCTGCTGGATCTGGAGAAGAAGATTTTTTAAGAAATTTGCCTGAAATGCACTAAGTTCGAATTTGGGCTTCTATACTGAGCCCAAATGTGAATCCCGGGGGCCAATTTGAATAAACTTGAATCAGATCCACCCCACAATGTTGCATACCAAATATCAAAAGATTCTGCCTGCTGGATCTGGAAAAGATTTTTAAAGAAATTTGCCTGAAATGCACTAAGTTCGAATTTGGGCTTCTATAGCCCAAATATGAATCCAGGGGGTCGATTTGAACAAATTCACCCCATAATGCTGTATACCAAATATCAAATGATTCTGCCCACTTGTGCGGGAGAAGAAGATTTTTTAGTAATTTCTCTAATATACATAGGGTGCTATCGGAGTTATGCCCCCTATGGAGCCCCAAGTAGGCATGTCCATTTCATTTGAACAAACTTGAATTGACATATGGTAATGAACATCCATACCAAGTTTTGAGCAAATCGACCTAGCAGTTTCAGAGGAGAAGTCATTTGAAAAATGTTCACAACGCCAGACTGATGACGACGGACAGCAAGTGATATGTTTAGCTCCCTTCGGTGAGCTAAAAACTACCTATATATGAGGACGTTGACAATGTAAACAACGTCAATATAAACAAGACATCAGGCACACAAAAAGGCCCAAAGTCAGAACCAATTGAAATGCTATCAGATGCAAAGCTAGATCTTATTACAAAGAAAAAACAATACATCGGATAGAATATGCAAGACTAAACGGCCCAACACCCCTAGGGTGAGGACGTAACCCTGGGGAAGAAACAGAATAATATTCTGTAATAAATGTTAAACTCCCAAGAAATTTAATAAAAAATTTCAATAAAAAATATCCAAAAAGCTTAAGAGTTTAACAGGAAGGGTTCATGGAGGGATAGGGAAGGAATACTTAACAAACAGTGGAATAATCATTTTTAAAAATGATGACGTCGGGTATATGTCTCGAAATTGGGAAACATAAAATAATTTTATAAATATTATAAAGTTACAGCCCTGAACGTCCAAAAGCACCGTTGAACACTTCCTTCATCCAATAACAGCCTTGTATCCACCAATTCTTGCATTGATTTGTGTCTGGCATCCTCAAAAAGGAGATTTTAAACCACAGATTTCATTGTTGATGACTTCATGCCCAACAAAGAATGATGTTGGTGCCAATTCTGGTCACTTCCTGACATCTGCGCATGCACGGAGAGTAAATGTACGGAGGGCCAGATGGGACTTTTAATTTTCGGTTTTGCAACCATATTTTGGGGGATTGGGGGGATCAAGATTTGTGTATGGCCCTTCATAACCTTGAGTTAAGCACCAGCTAGTCTGGGCCATTGGTTTACAGTGTAAAAATAAAAATAACTGGGGTGAGTGTCCTCAAAATGGGCACCTCTGGTTTTAACAATTTACTAAACTTTACTTCGTTACTTATTCTGCAGTCACCACATAGCCATAGATGCTAAAAATGGCCTTCATCTCCAATAAGGCCCCATAAAGTAGATCTTCTGTCTCTCAGGCCATTTTTTTGTAAAATTGCATGTGTGTGGGCTTTTTTTTATTTTATTTATTATTTTTTTAAAATTGAGGAACAGACTTTTTTAGGCCCAAACAGAAACATTTAGTGAATCAATACCGCTAATGGTGCTTGAAGTGTCATGGATTCTTATACTTAATTATTTATTGGGGTTTAAGGCTATTTCAGCATCAATGATTCTATGATAATAAAACAAGTATAAAGTCAAGTTTAGCCAATCATCACTGTGGGAATAAACAACAGTTCATACTGTTGGTTGCATTGAACTTGAGGTGAAAGAAACTGTGATGCCATGTAGCATTCAGAAGCAGGTGATAAGTGCCAGACACTGCAACCCCTGCTGCATTATCACTAAAATTTCATCAAACCACATCCACTTCAAAATATCTGATGTTTTAGGGGTGGAAGACAACAGGAGACTTTTAAAGTGAAAACTGATGTCAGGATTGTTATAGAGGTGATTTTATAGATTCCTTTAATATCACAGAAAGTCAGTTTTAATTACAAAAGTCTATTTCTTATTTTTTCTTTCCTTTTGCTGATCCTTTTCCACTTTTGGGACCAGATGATCCTCCTTCTGTTTGCTCTATTTTCTTATTTAGAGTGTCTTCAGTTGATTTAATCTGTTCATCAACAACTGACTTGATTTTCTTTATTTCTTCATTCAAGTACTTTGTCACCATGGATCGTAACTGTGCCTTTGCATCTGACTCTCCTACAAGAAATGATATAGAAAATCATTCGGATATCTAGTGAAACACAACTGAAAGAGTGGAATCGTAAATCATACTGATTGTGTTGAAATGTAATCTTATCTTGTTGGTTAAGTATTTGTTAACCCTTAAAGGCCTTTTAACTACTTTTACAACCTCAGAACAGGTGCCCTTAACTTGCCTTCCTGAGGAGGTCCTGTTAACAAGAGATAAATTAGTTAGACAGTGGTTTCTAGTCAAGTCTTGGCTGCCTTTTAAGGCAGCCAAGACTTGACTAGAATTCACTGCTAAGCCCTTGGATGTATTGAGGCGGTGGGCTGGTGGGAATTCAAGACAACTGTCCAGGTCCTTAAGGGTTAACCTTTAAAGGGCTAATTCAGGCTATGATCACTTTTTACTGCAACATAACAGGTGCTCCAAAATGCAATCTCTGTGTAAACTCACAAGTTACATTCTAAGTAGTCACATTCTAAGTACCTTGGTAATCGTTTCTAGGCAAGCCTATTCTGCCCACAAATTTGACCAGTTAAAATATTGCACATAAGTTCTAGAGTCAATCCCTGTTAATAAAAAAAATATTGTGATCTAACAAAAGATTTCACTGACAAGCCTGAATTCCCCGCTTTTACAGGCATGTTTGGCCTCATTACTTCTAATACAGGTATTTAATCTATTTTATCTTGTGTGGCACCATGAGTTCGGACAAACAACCATAGAGTGAATACACTGGAGCCCACTAGATTGGATATCTATTTTTCTTGCAAGAAGAAAGTATTTTTCCCAACACAAGTAAAAATATCTCGACAAAATACACATATGTATTGACAGTACTAACCTCATGTGTGATGATTCGATTCAGAAAGATAACATTTTTACCGGCTCTCAACTGACATTGAGTTATTTTTACACATGTCAAGGCCACCATTTTTGATAACTTAAATGAACTTAAATAATGAATAAATCACTAGCTCCTAACTGACTTGTCAATATATGCCCAGAGATGCAGCCTTGGCTGCAACAAACTATCTCAGAAACCCACATGATGGTAATAACCAGAACAGAACAATCAACTGAAAGTTAAAAAATTTATAGTAATTTATATATTTTTTATACTTACCAATGACCCAGACATAGCTGGTGCTAACTCTTAAAATATAGGGCCAAACACAAATTTTGCCCCCCAATCCCCAAAATTTGCATCTAAAACTAAAGAAAACATGTCCTGAAAGGCCCTCCACACTTCGCCCCTACTGCGCATGCGCAGTGTCAAGGACGTTCCGAAATTGGCGCCATTTATCATTCTAATAACCAGTGCCTGGTAAGCGCTATGTACTCAGCGGGGAGGCAAGAGTTCCCAACTCCTGGGAGGGCCATCCCCGTCTGGGTCATTGGTAAGTATAAAAAATATATAAATTACTATAAATTTTTTAACATTTTTATACTGTACCAATGACCCAGACATAGCTGAATAGTAAAAAGGCTGGAGGGCCAAGGACATAGAGCAAAATGGAATACGCTCAATAAAATAAAATAGAGTCATCCCCTGTAGGGAAAAGAAGTAATAGGCCTTACATGTATCTTTCTTATTTATGATAAATTAGAAAGATACAACACCTTCCAAAAATTGAGCTTCATACATCCATGTACTCTATTAATATCCAATAATCCTTATACTAATAATTTTTAAAGTAAGCCAATAATAAAGTAAGTCTAGAGAATAGAGACTCTTATACTCCTAAAAGTGTGTGAGAATTGCATAATCATGTCCGTTGACATATGCAATATTCAAAAGCTATACTTTAAAAACTAAGACTTGAATGAATTTTATAAACTTAAACTTCTCACTAAACAACCATCCCAATAACAGCTCAGAATTACTAACTCCGGAGGAGGTATCCCCTTGTTTTCATAGTAAAAAACAGGTGACCCAAGGGAACACCCTCCCCCCCCCCTTTTTTCTTGCCCTGGGTCAAATAGCCCAGAGCGAAGAGGGCAGCCGAACGGAGACACTGCCGAAACAGACAGCCTACCTAGCTATAGTAGCAACTGTTAAGAGAATGACATTCTGAGCAGTAGAGAATAGACCTACAATAGAGGCCTCCAGAAATGGACTCGATATTTCTGAGATAAAATTCATGAATGGATGGCTGAGCGCAATGAGCAGCCTTCAAAAATCTATAATAGCAACACTATTAATGTAAGCCCAAGAAGTAGAAGAACTCTTACTTCATGAGCCGAAATCTTAAGCACAACTGCTAAGCCAATGATATACCATAAGCAGTACGCTAGTTAATAGAATCCATTAACAATAAAATGGAGCGTAACGTCCTTCTACTAGACATCAAAGACAGAAGAAGCTTACGCCCTTGTAATAAACAGATATCTGTTTATAAATACATAAACTGTACCCGGAAAGAGTAAAGGTCTATGCCCATACGAAGACGGAAGGACCTTAAAATAATAGGTTCCGGATAATAGGAGCCTAAGTCTTATGCAACAATCCAACCTAAATAGTAACGGAAGTATTGATTCCGAAACTATGAAAGTGAAAATCATCCATCGATAGTGCATGAAACTCACTGACTCTACAGTAAAAGAGAAACCAACAGAATTACTGTCTAAAAGGTCAGAATTTGAAAACTACTGTTTCCAGAGGCTCAAATGATTACATAGCTAAATAAGAACCGAAGTTAAAATCCGTATAGGAATTTAATCTAAAGATTCTAAGTCTATTTATCAAAAAGTTACTAACTGATAAAGAGACAAAAGACTCAAATGTAAACTATCGTAGAGTGCATAGGTATGAGGTAACATAAACCTATAACCTAAATAACAACAGGCTGCAGTAGATCTTGTGAAACAAGTATACTAAAAAATAGCAATGAGTAGTATGGAGGGATCAACCATATGGACATAATGATCCCTACACCACGACGGAAGAGCCTCCACTTTAGTCGCATAGAATAGCGAAGAAGAGGATCTCCTATAGTAAGAAATCGCGTCCAAAGCTCGTCCAGTACAGTGCTTACAATGCAATACGGACCACACAACGGAATACATGAAGGTTGCGACCTTGCTGGTTGTGATAAAGATGACACGATTTACCCAGTGAAAAAAGATCCTCACATAGAGGAAGATTTCACGTTAAGATCCACAGTAGACAAGAGAGTAAATTACTCATGATCTCTGTGAAGATAGAGATGCTATCAACAGAAATGTATTGTGGTTGTTTATCTTAGCAATACCTGCTAAAACAACAGCGCCGGAGGATACGCGTATCCTATCATTCCGTCCTATAGATCAATAGAGCGTTAACAGTATTAGCTCAGAGATCTGGACAAGCCAACACATACGTCTGCAATTGATTAGCAAGCTGTGTCATAAATAAAACATCATTGGGCGCTCCCATAGATAGCAAATCTGATTAAATACTTGTTTGTTGAGAGTCCATTCTGACAGCAACAAGAGACCCGTAAGAGAACGGGAGTGCGATAAAACAATCAGACGACCCAGAATATGACGGACCAAAACTGAACTTGGTGTAGTATAACCAACAGACGGATTCTTTCCATTAAATAGAATAACGGAAACGAAAGAGTGCCTCCCTGGTTCCGGAGATACGCCACTACTGTCGAATTAAAGGACAGGAATTTGGGCATGCGTTTCTGAATAATGTTCATGCAATGACATAAAGCAAGCCTAAAAAACATTATTCCGCGGAAGTTAAACTGATAGTTAAAAGACTGCGGAACCCAAAGACCCTGGCACTTCGAATCCGTAGGGATCAGTATATATCCCAATCTGTTTGACTGGCAACCGTCATAACAGCCACACTCGGGTCCGGCAACTGCGGCGGCACTCTCTGAGTCAACCACCGAATGTTTGCCCCAGTCTGAATCTCTTGTAACACTAGATAGACAAGAGAATGTATAAATCAAGCAATTCATGGATTGCCGGAAAGTTGCCGTCGAAGAGAAGCTCCTCCGAGAACGAAGCGACTCTGAGAGAGTTCTTAACCTACTATCCACGCGTGGATGTAGCTAGGGCTGCATCACGTCTAACCAACTCCAATCAGCCACTGAAGGGCGGAGTTATACGTGAACAAACTACTGCCCTCAAAAGAAATTACATTGAGAATAATATCCCGTAAATCTTTTCTTGAAGACGTAATGATAATGCCTCAGAAAGGCGGATTACGTATAATAAAGCGTCTAAGTTAAGTCTACTATACATAATGTCGTTCCCAACATTGAAATTGGAAAAGACATAAACGGCGAAAAGAATATATGCAGTCTTTAATCACACCGTCTAGACGCATATGAACTCTCGGTATGCCCTGCTCTGCCAGAATAAACTATATGTAAAAAAGATAAAATGGCAGAAATGAGCCACGCGGACAAGAAACTAAACTATCATGCTTAGTAGCAGGCTTGTATATATATATAAATATATAGCGTCGAAAAATAAAACACATGTTGTAATGACAATATTGGACTGCGTCGGTAAGTCAGGGACAAAGTCCCTGTACCGATCGAAAAATCCGAGTCCAATGACGCTATAAGTCTCTTATCCAAGATCGCAGCAATGAAGTCCGAAAATAATCACTGGAAGAAATGCCAGAAGATATGAAAGGCATCTTCCGATACTACTAAAGGGAAAACTCGAAATCTTTCGAATCCCTTTCGCCATCCTGTCGGACCCTATAAAGCGTTCGGTCGTCCGTAGCTTGATGCAACCGCGGACCGCACCGACCCAGCGCCGTCGAATAATTCCTGATTCGACCGAGAAACCGTCAATTGCTGGGATGCTGCGAAACAACTGTGCTAACTCGGATAGCACGTCCGTCACTGAGGCCTGAGGAGCAGCGGTCTTATGATGCATTGCCGCAGGAAGCTCCGAGATCGTTACCCCGTGCATACTTCCAATATGCGAGCGAACGGAGTGTATAGGTCTCGTGTCCCTTGGCTACCGGATGGCGCGACCTATTCGCTGTGGAATCACTGAATGCCGAAACTGATCGGATACTCGAGGTCACGTAGCCAATGTGCGGTCGTGTGCCCTGCTGTGAGGATGAGGAAGCATTAAAGACAGTCTCTCGGACTGTCAATATAACGGAGAGTCCCGAGCAACGGACATATGCTCCGAATGTAAAATATCTGAACCACAACATGCGGTCCCCTATGTTGTTGGCTTCCTCCGATCTGTCCTCAATCTGCCGTCACTGGGTGAGTACTAAAGTAATTAAAGTGCTCGCATCACCCAAATCTCCTTCCTAGACCGCAACGGACGAACCCGGCAGCCGAACCATTCGATGAATGTACGCTACACCGGGTGAGCTAGCGAATGTCACTCCGTAAGCGATAGACATATTCCATGAGCACTTATTGCCGCTAACTCTTCATTAACTATGACGACAGAGGCACACTTTTGAAAGACATCTCCATAACTCTTCGAACAAGAAACCAGAAATGCTTGGATAGCAAGCATAAAATAATAATATATATAGCGTCGTTCAATAATTCGAAAGTTTGTGTGACATTATTGGACTATGTCGGAACTGAGGGACGATGTCCCTGAACCGAACCAAAAATTTCTAAGTCCACCGACGCTATCAGTTTCTTATCCAGCATCGCAGCATATGTTGTTCCGAAAGGGAAAGCTTGAAATCCACCGAATCCCTTTCGGTATCCCATCGGACCGGATGAAACTTTCGGACGTCCGTACCCGCTTCCGCGGAGCGTCCCGACCCAGCATCGTCGGATAAAATATATGCGACAGATTCAGTTGATGCTGGGATGCTGCGATAAACTGTGCTATTAAGGAAAGCACGTCCGTTCCCGAGGCCTGTGCAGTAGCGGACTTACGATGCATTGCCGCTGGAAGCTCCGTGTACGTTGACTCCCGCACACTTCCTATGCGAACGTCCGGAGTCTGCAGGCCTCGAGTCCCCGGCTACCGACCCAGTGCTGTCGGATAAATCTCGATCCGACACCGTTTCTGTCGGCTGCTGGGATGCTGCGATAAGCTGTGCTATGTGCACAAGAATGTCCGGCGTCGAGACCTGCGGAGGCGCAGTCTATCGCTGCTTCGCCGAGGGCAGCTCCGCATCAGATGGCTCCCGCATACTTTTCCTATGCGAACGTCCGGAGTCCATCGGTCTCGAATCCCTGGCTGCCGGATGGTGTGACCTGGTCGCCGAAGAATCCTTGATCGGCGAAGCTGGTAATATATCGGCGGTCACGCAGCCAAGGTGCAGTCGTGTGCGCTGACGAGAAGAGGAAGCCTTAGCAGTCTCAGCGGACTGCCTATACAACGGAGCGTCCCGAGCGACGGACGTATGCTCCGCTAACTACACATTTGTACCACAACATCTGGGGCCAGATGTTGTTGAACGAGAGAGGGGCCTCTCTCGCTTGCCGTCCGGATGGACCGGAACGAGCTATGAACCGGACTAAAAGGCTTCCTCCGTTCTCCCTCTGATCCGCCGTCACTGGGTGTGCATTAAGTTAATTTTATAGTGCTCGCATCACCCCAAAGTTAAAAAATTTATAGTAATTTATATATTTTTTATACTTACCAATGACCCAGACATAGCTGGTGCTAACTCTTAAAATATAGGGCCAAACACAAATTTTGCCCCCCAATCCCCAAAATTTGCATCTAAAACTAAAGAAAACATGTCCTGAAAGGCCCTCCACACCTCGCCCCCACTGCGCATGCGCAGTGTCCAGGACGTTCCGAAATTGGCGCCATTTATCATTCTAATAACCAGTGCCTGGTAAGCGCTATGTACTCAGCGGGGAGGCAAGAGTTCCCAACTCCTGGGAGGGCCATCCCCGTCTGGGTCATTGGTAAGTATAAAAAATATATAAATTACTATAAATTTTTTAACATTTTTATACTGTACCAATGACCCAGACATAGCTGAATAGTAAAAAGGCTGGAGGGCCAAGGACATAGAGCAAAATGGAATACGCTCAATAAAATAAAATAGAGTCATCCCCTGTAGGGAAAAGAAGTAATAGGCCTTACATGTATCTTTCTTATTTATGATAAATTAGAAAGATACAACACCTTCCAAAAATTGAGCTTCATACATCCATGTACTCTATTAATATCCAATAATCCTTATACTAATAATTTTTAAAGTAAGCCAATAATAAAGTAAGTCTAGAGAATAGAGACTCTTATACTCCTAAAAGTGTGTGAGAATTGCATAATCATGTCCGTTGACATATGCAATATTCAAAAGCTATACTTTAAAAACTAAGACTTGAATGAATTTTATAAACTTAAACTTCTCACTAAACAACCATCCCAATAACAGCTCAGAATTACTAACTCCGGAGGAGGTATCCCCTTGTTTTCATAGTAAAAACAGGTGACCCAAGGGAACACCCTCCCCCCCCCCTTTTTCTTGCCCTGGGTCAAATAGCCCAGAGCGAAGAGGGCAGCCGAACGGAGACACTGCCGAAACAGACAGCCTACCTAGCTATAGTAGCAACTGTTAAGTGAATGACATTCTGAGCAGTAGATAATAGACCTAACAATAGAGGCCTCCAGAAATGGACTCGATATTTCTGAGATAAAATTCATGAATGGATGGCTGAGCGCAATGAGCAGCCTTCAAAAATCTATAATAGCAACACTATTAATGTAAGCCCAAGAAGTAGAAGAACTCTTACTTCAAGAGCCGAAATCTTAAGCACAACTGCTAAGCCAATGATATACCATAAGCAGTACGCTAGTTAATAGAATCGATTAACAATAAAATGGAGCGTAACGTCCTTCTACTAGACATCAAAGACAGAAGAAGCTTACGCCCTTGTAATAAACAGATATCTGTTTATAAATACATAAACTGTACCCGGAAAGAGTAAAGGCCTATGCCCATACGAAGACGGAAGTACCTTAAAATAATAGGTTCCGGATAATAGGAGCCTAACTCTTATGCAACAATCCAACCTAAATAGTAACGGAAGTATTGATTCCGAAACTATGAAAGTGAAAATCATCCATCGATAGTGCATGAAACTCACTGACTCTACAGTAAAAGAGAAACCAACAGAATTACTGTCTAAAAGGTCAGAATTTGAAAACTACTGTTTCCAGAGGCTCAAATGATTACTTAGCTAAATAAGAACCGAAGTTAAAATCCGTATAGGAATTTAATCTAAAGATTCTAAGTCTATTTATCAAAAAGTTACTAACTGACTTAGATAAAGAGACAAAAGACTCAATTGTAAACTATCGTAGAGTGCATAGGTATGAGGTAACATAAACCTATAACCTAAATAACAACAGGCTGCAGTAGATCTTGTGAAACAAGTATACTAAAAACTAGCAATGCGTAGTATGGAGGGATCAACCATATGAACATAATGATCCCTACACCACGACGGAAGAGCCTCCACTTTAGTCGCATAGAATAGCGAAGAAGAGGATCTCCTATAGTAAGAAATCGCGTCCAAAGCTCGTCCAGTACAGTGCTTACAATGCAATACGGACCACACAACGGAATACATGAAGGTTGCGACCTTGCTGGTTGTGATAAAGATGACACGATTTACCCAGTGAAAAAAGATCCTCACATAGAGGAAGATTTCACGTTAAGATCCACAGTAGACAAGAGAGTAAATTACTCATGATCTCTGTGAAGATAGAGATGCTATCAACAGAAATGTATTGTGGTTGTTTATCTTAGCAATACCTGCTAAAACAACAGCGCCGGAGGATACGCGTATCCTATCATTGCGTCCTATAGATCAATAGAGCGTTAACAGTATTAGCTCAGAGATCTGGACAAGCCAACACATACGTCTGCAACTGATTAGCAAGCTGTGTCATAATAAAACATCATTGGGCGCTCCCATAGATAGCAAATCTGATTAAATACTTGTTTGTTGAGAGTCCATTCTGACAGCAACAAGCGACCCGTAAGAGAACGGGAGTGCGATAAAACAATCAGACGACCCCGAATATGACGGACCAAAACTGAACTTGGTGTACTATAACCAACAGACGGATTCTTTCCATTAAATTGAATAACGGAAACGAAAGAGTGCCTCCCTGGTTCCGGAGATACGCCACTACTGTCGAATTAAAGGACAGGAATTTGGGCATGCATTTCTGAATAATGTTCATGCAATGACATAAAGCAAGCCTAAAAAACATTATTCCGCGGAAGTTAAACTGATAGCTAAAAGACTGCGGAACCCAAAGACCCTGGCACTTCGAATCCGTAGGGATCAGTATATATCCCAATCTGTTTGACTGGCAACCGTCATAACAGCCACACTAGGGTCCGGCAACTGCGGCGGCACTCTCTGAGTCAACCACCGAATGTTTGCCCCAGTCTGAATCTCTTGTAACAGTAGATAGACAAGAGAATGTATAAACCAAGCAATTCATGGATTGCCGGAAAGTTGCCGTCGAAGAGAAGCTCCTCCGAGAACGAAGCGACTCTGAGAGAGTTCTTAACCTACTATCCACGCGTGGATGTAGCTAGGGCTGCATCACGTCTAAACACTCCAATCAGCCACTGAAGGGCGGAGTTATACGTGAACAAAATACTGCCCTCAAAAGAAATTACATTGAGAATAATATCCCGTAAATCTTTTCTTGAAGACGTAATGATAACGCCTCAGTAAGGCGGATTACGTATAATAAAGCGTCTAAGTTAAGTCTACTATACATAATGTCGTTCCCAATATTGAAATTGGAAAAGACATAAACGGCGAAAAAGAATATATGCAGTCTTTAATCACACCGTCTAGACGCATATGAACTCTCGGTTTGCCCTGCTCTGCCAAAATAAACTATATGTAAAAAAGATAAAATGGCAGAAATGAGCCACGCGGACAAGAAACTAAACTATCATGCTTAGTAGCAGGCTTGTATATATATATATAATATATAGCGTCGAAAAATAAAACACATGTTGTAATGACAATATTGGACTGCGTCGGTAAGTCAGGGACAAAGTCCCTGTACCGATCGAAAAATCCGAGTCCAATGACGCTATAAGTCTCTTATCCAAGATCGCAGCAATGAAGTCCGAAAAATAATCACTGGAAGAAATGCCAGAAGATATGAAAGGCATCTTCCGATACTACTAAAGGGAAAACTCGAAATCTTTCGAATCCCTTTCGCCATCCTGTCGGACCCTATAAAGCGTTCGGTCGTCCGTAGCTTGATGCAACCGCGGACCGCACCGACCCAGCGCCGTCGGATAATTCCTGATTCGACCGAGAAACCGTCAATTGCTGGGATGCTGCGAAACAACTGTGCTAACTCGGATAGCACGTCCGTCACCGAGGCCTGAGGAGCAGCGGTCTTACGATGCATTGCCGCAGGAAGCTCCGAGATCGTTACCCCGTGCATACTTCCAATATGCGAGCGAACGGAGTGTATAGGCCTCGTGTCCCTTGGCTACCGGATGGCGCGACCTATTCGCTGTGGAATCACTGAATGCCGAAACTGATCGGATACTCGAGGTCACGTAGCCAATGTGCGGTCGTGTGCCCTGCTGTGAGGATGAGGAAGCATTAAAGACAGTCTCTCGGACTGTCAATATAACGGAGCGTCCCGAGCAACGGACATATGCTCCGAATGTAAAATATCTGAACCACAACATGCGGTCCCCTATGTTGTTGGCTTCCTCCGATCTGTCCTCAATCTGCCGTCACTGGATGAGTACTAAAGTAATTAAAGTGCTCGCATCACCCAAATCTCCTTCCTAGACCGCAACGGACGAACCCGGCAGCCGAACCATTCGATGAATGTATGCTACACCGGGTGAGCTAGCGAATGTCATTCCGTAAGCGATAGACATATTCCATGAGCACTTATTGCCGCTAACTCTTCATTAACTATGACGACAGAGGCACACTTTTGAAAGACATCTCCATAACTCTTCGAACAAGAAACCAGAAATGCTTGGATAGCAAGCATAAAATAATAATATATATAGCGTCGTTCAATAATTCGAAAGTTTGTGTGACATTATTGGATTATGTCGGAACTGAGGGACGATGTCCCTGAACCGAACCAAAAAATTTCTAAGTCCACCGACGCTATCAGTTTCTTATCCGGCATCGCAGCATATGTTGTTCCGAAAGGGAAAGCTTGAAATCCACCGAATCCCTTTCGGTATCCCGTCGGACCGGATGAAACTTTCGGACGTCCGTACCCGCTTCCGCGGAGCGTCCCGACCCAGCATCGTCGGATAAAAAATATGCGACAGATTCAGTTGATGCTGGGATGCTGCGATAAACTGTGCTATTAAGGAAAGCACGTCCGTTCCCGAGGCCTGTGCCGTAGCGGACTTACGATGCATTGCCGCTGGAAGCTCCGTGTACGTTGACTCCCGCACACTTCCTATGCGAACGTCCGGAGTCTGCAGGCCTCGAGTCCCCGGCTACCGACCCAGCGCTGTCGGATAATTCTCGATCCGACACCGTTTCTGTCGGCTGCTGGGATGCTGCGATAAGCTGTGCTATGTGCACAAGAATGTCCGGCGTCGAGACCTGCGGAGGCGCAGTCTATCGGTGCTTCGCCGAGGGCAGCTCCGCATCAGATGGCTCCCGCATACTTCCTATGCGAACGTCCGGAGTCCATCGGTCTCGAATTCCTGGCTGCCGGATGGTGTGACCTGGTCGCCGAAGAATCCTTGATCGGCGAAGCTGGTAATATATCGGCGGTCACGCAGCCAAGGTGCGGTCGTGTGCGCTGATGAGAAGAGGAAGCCTTAGCAGTCTCAGCGGACTGCCTATACAACGGAGCGTCCCGAGCGACGGACGTATGCTCCGCTAACAACACATTTGTACCACAACATCTGGGGCCAGATGTTGTTGAACGAGAGAGGGGCCTCTCTCGCTTGCCGTCCGGATGGACCGGAACGAGCTATGAACCGGACTAAAAGGCTTCCTCCGTTCTCCCTCCGATCCGCCGTCACTGGGTGTGCATTAAGTTAATTTTATAGTGCTCGCATCACCCCAAAATTCCTTCTAGACCGCAACGGACGAACCCGGCTGCCGAACCATTCGGTGAATGGACGCTACACCGGGCGAGCTAGCGGACGTCAAAGGCCGTCGAACCTACTAGGGTCCTCTTAGGCAATTGGCGTATTACATGAGCACTTTTCCGCTAGCCCTTCATTAATTGTGACGACGGAGGCACACTGTTGGAAGACATCACAGATACATCACCCTAATCTTGATCGTCTGAAATAGAAATTGATAAAGTAGAGTGACCCTGCGGGGAAAGGACCGGAGTGTCCAAATCCCCAACAACATACCGTGACATACGCTTCCCATATTGTCATCGAAATCATACGATACAGAACAGGAGTTAATGCGAGTACACTGACCACATATAGAATGATAATAAGGTCAGAGGAAGACTTCCTCCTAAAACAATTGATCAATATCCTTTCAATGAGAAAAGAAAACAAGTCCTGGTACTCGCACTAACCCCTGGCAATCAAATACATAATAATAATATGATCCATTAATATAGAAAAAATAATTGAAATCAAAATATTTTGAAAAAATATTTTTTCAGAACAGCCCAAGTTTCTGAAAAGTAACGTTGAGCCCCAATGGATCCCAAGCCTAAGTGTGGACAAAAATTTTAAAAATATTTTAAACAATTTATTCAACACTTACGAACAATAATAATGTATCTAGTTATGATTAAAATAACATAAAGATATTATTATTTAGAAATCCCCCCCTCACACAGAGGGCTGTTGTAAATGTAAACAATGAGTGTAAAAACACTAAAATAAGACTCCAGGCACCCAGGCCCGAAATCAGTTACCAAAAATACACCATCTGATGCAAAACAGAGACTTCCAGGGAAGAAACTGCAGAACATCAGATGGTAGATGCAGAACACAACGCCTAACCACCCGTAGGTGAAGACGTAAACATGGGGAAAGAACAGAATTCATTCTGTTATTAAGCTAAAACTCCCAAGAAACTTTAGTAATAATAATTACAGAAACTATGCCAAAAGCATGGGAGAATAGCAAGGGGGAACTTAAAGGACAGGGAGAGAGGAAAAACACTTGAAAAAACAGTGTAACTAAATAATCAGAATGACAACAAAATGGCTGCTGCCTTGAAAATAGGTAACTTAACATAATTTCATTAAAAAATTTTAAGTTACAGCCCTGATAATATTCTGTCACACATTCTTTTCCTCTCCTCCTTTTCTATCCTCCTTAGAATCACCATTTCACTAATATTTATGTGTCTGGCATCATTTAAACTGAGATTTAAAAGCACAAAGATCAGTCAGATGTTAACTGATGAAGGGCCAAACTTAGAATGATAAATGGCGCCAATTTCGGAACGTCCTGGACACTGCGCATGCGCAGTGGGGGCGAGGTGTGGAGGGCCTTTCAGGACATGTTTTCTTTAGTTTTAGATGCAAATTTTGGGGATTGGGGGGCAAAATTTGTGTTTGGCCCTATATTTTAAGAGTTAGCACCAGCTATGTCTGGGTCATTGGTACAGTATAAAAATATTCCTTCTAGACCGCAACGGACGAACCCGGCTGCCGAACCATTCGGTGAATGGACGCTACACCGGGCGAGCTAGCGGACGTCAAAGGCCGTCGAACCTACTAGGGTCCTCTTAGGCAATTGGCGTATTACATGAGCACTTTTCCGCTAGCCCTTCATTAATTGTGACGACGGAGGCACACTGTTGGAAGACATCACAGATACATCACCCTAATCTTGATCGTCTGAAATAGAAATTGATAAAGTAGAGTGACCCTGCGGGGAAAGGACCGGAGTGTCCAAATCCCCAACAACATACCGTGACATACGCTTCCCATATTGTCATCGAAATCATACGATACAGAACAGGAGTTAATGCGAGTACACTGACCACATATAGAATGATAATAAGGTCAGAGGAAGACTTCCTCTTAAAGCAATTGATCAATATCCTTTCAATGTGAAAAGAAAACAAGTCCTGGTACTCGCACTAACCCCTGGCAATCAAAATACATAATAATAATATGATCCATTAATATAGAAAAAATAATTGAAATCAAAATATTTTGAAAAAATATTTTTTCAGAACAGCCCAAGTTTCTGAAAAGTAACGTTGAGCCCCAATGGATCCCAAGCCTAAGTGTGGACAAAAATTTTAAAAATATTTTAAACAATTTATTCAACACTTACGAACAATAATAATGTATCTAGTTATGATTAAAATAACATAAAGATATTATTATTTAGAAATCCCCCCCTCACACAGAGGGCTGTTGTAAATGTAAACAATGAGTGTAAAAACACTAAAATAAGACTCCAGGCACCCAGGCCCGAAATCAGTTACCAAAAATACACCATCTGATGCAAAACAGAGACTTCCAGGGAAGAAACTGCAGAACATCAGATGGTAGATGCAGAACACAACGCCTAACCACCCGTAGGTGAAGACGTAAACATGGGGAAAGAACAGAATTCATTCTGTTATACAGCTAAAACTCCCAAGAAATTTTAGTAATAATAATTACAGAAACTATGCCAAAAGCATGGGAGAATAGCAAGGGGGAACTTAAAGGACAGGGAGAGAGGAAAAACACTTGAAAAAACAGTGTAACTAAATAATCAGAATGACAACAAAATGGCTGCTGCCTTGAAAATAGGTAACTTAACATAATTTCATTAAAAAAATTTAAGTTACAGCCCTGATAATATTCTGTCACACATTCTTTTCCTCTCCTCCTTTTCTATCCTCCTTAGAATCACCATTTCACTAATATTTATGTGTCTGGCATCATTTAAACTGAGATTTAAAAGCACAAAGATCAGTCAGATGTTAACTGATGAAGGGCCAAACTTAGAATGATAAATGGCGCCAATTTCGGAACGTCCTTGACACTGCGCATGCGCAGTAGGGGCGAAGTGTGGAGGGCCTTTCAGGACATGTTTTCTTTAGTTTTAGATGCAAATTTTGGGGATTGGGGGGCAAAATTTGTGTTTGGCCCTATATTTTAAGAGTTAGCACCAGCTATGTCTGGGTCATTGGTACAGTATAAAAATATAATTTCCAAACACAAAACCATTTACTAAAACTTCAGTGCAAATTTTACTTGTTAATTGCGTATAGATTATAGTGTAAACTCCTGTTCATTGAATAAATGAAAGTGTCAATGACACTGTAGCTCAACTTGTTTACGACATGAACATGTATAGTATGTGACACAGCAATGACAAACATCTAGGTAATGACCTGATAACAAAGGTACATGTAAAGTAATGAAACAGTCTGTACATAAATGCTGACTGCAGCCTGTAACAAATATATATGTAAAGTATTGTAAAAGTGGGGTGACAGTTAGATGCTAAATTAGAAAAGAAATCTTTGAGTCCCAGAGTGAACTCCAGAATATTTGTTCTCATAGCACAGTGATAACAAAAGCACCCAAAAACACTTGTTCCTGTCACAAGGTGGTAACAAAGGTACCCCAAGAAGTTTCGTGAAGATCGGTTCATAAATACAGACTCTAGCCCGAGCCGTATTGACATGTGCACTTACTGTTTATAAGTAGCACTGAACAAATCAAAGTTCATCTAATTTGCATAATTTCTGCACGAAAAAAAACCCATATTATATGTGATGTATTCCATGTTACTAAACATTCATACAAAAATTTATTCAAATCAGAGTTTTCATACAAAAGTTCTGTACAAAAAAACTGATTGCATTAATTTTCGTACAAAATGGCTGCTTATGGCCATCTTGAATTTTGGACTGCACCCAAAAACACTCTTCTCGTCCCACGGTGATAACAAAGGTACCCAAGAAGTTTTGTAAAGATCGGTTCATAAATACAGCCTCTAGCCTAAGCCGTATAGAAGTTGTGTACAAAAAACTGATTGGACTAATTTTTGTACAAAATGGCCACTGGCAGGCATCTCAAATTTTGGACCACACCCAGAAACACTCATTCTCATCCCAAGGTGATAACAAAGGTACCCAAGAAGTTTCATGAAGATCGGTTCATAAATACAGACTCTAGCCCGAGCCATATTGACATGTGCACTTACTGTGTATAAGTAGCACAGAATAAATCAAAGTTCATCTAATTTGCATAATGTTTGCACGAGAAAAAAACCCTTATTTATATATGTGATGTATTCCATGTTACTAAACATTCATTCAAAAATTTATTCAAATCAGAACTTTCATACAGAAGTTCTCTCCAAAAAAATGATTGCACTAAAGAAAGTACAAAATGGCTGCTGGTGGCCAGCTTGAATTTCGGACCGCACCCAAAACCACTCGTTCTCATCCCACAGTGATAACAAAGGTACCCAAGAAGTCTTGTAAAGATCGGTTCATAAATACGGCCTCTAGCCCAAGCTGTATTGGCATTTGCAGTTACAGTGCTGAAAGTAACACTAAATAGATCAAAGTTTGTCTAATTGGCATAATTTATGCACTAGAAAAAAACCTGTATTATATGTGATGTATCCCAAGGTACTAAACATTCATTCAGAAAATTATTCAAATCAGAGCTTTCATATGGAAGTTCTGCGTAAATCAATCTGATTGCACCTAATTTTGTACAAAATGGCCACCAGCAGCCATCTTGAATTTCGGACCAGACCAAAAACACTTGTTCTCGTCTCACGGTGATAACAAAGGTACCCAAGAAGTTTCGTAAAGATCGGTTCATAAATACGGCCTCTAGCCTGAGCCGTGTGTACAGTGTGACAGACACACGACGGGCCATGACAATACCTCAAATTTGGCTTCGCCAAAGTTGAGCTAAAAATCTTATATGTCAAGAAATTACTCTGACAATTCCCCTTGTTTTTTTTAAACTATTTAGTCTCACTACATGTATATCCAATACAGGGATTTAATCTATTATATCTTGTTTGACAGAGCTCCATGACCTCTGTCAAACAAAATATAATAGAATAAATGCTCAGTTTATCTGTAGAATACAAGAAAGTGACCCAAACCATGTTAATTTAATACTCCTGTTAACCGATTAATTATAACTGGCAAAGTGGCTATTAAATTAACATGGTTCAACTGTACTGAGTTTATCAACTGAATACAACAAAATGGGCCACTTCTTATTGATTGAATACTCCTGTGAACTGATTATCTTTCATTGGTTGGTTCCCCTATATCAGGAAATAATAGCATTACCAGTTTCTGGTTCAGCTAATTTGTTCTCAGCATTATCAGTAGGTTCTTCCTCAGTTGCCTGTATATCTGTTTCCTCTACTGCAACAGTATCATTGTCCACTTGTTCCCCTGCTGCAATAAATATATTTACTTATTATTTTAAAATATTTATTAATTCCCATGCTTTGTCATATTTATGAACAATGGATGGGAAAACATGTAACATAACCTGCAGAGGTGTCAATCCACTGATTTCCAGAGGACCTGTGCACTTGATGACTCTTTAAAAAGGTATGCTAACAACAGATTTTTAGGCATGGACCTTTTAAATTCAAATTAGGAGGGGATAAAATATAATAACATGCTTGATTGTTAATCTGAATGGCATTTCCAAGTTCATGATAAAGGAGGATGAGCTCTATCTGATGTTGAAAACATCTCGTTTCATTAACCTTTTACCCAACAGTGGGAAAAACTGACCAGTCCTATTCACAAAATTTGCCTTTCACTGAGGGCATTTTATCCTAAGGGCATTCTGTCCTTGGGCATTATGTCCAGATTATCTGTATAGTTAATTCTTGTGTGTACTGAACATATTTTCTCCTACTATTTAACTGGTCAAGAAGCTGATTCAATATCTATTGTGAGCAATAAGCTGTAGAAGTAGTAGATTTTGTTGACTCTATCATGCAAAAGCTATTAAGGAATCCCCATACTGGAGAGGAAGTGTCTTGAATATGTGATTTCAGAGGGAAAACTTTAGATATAGAACATATGTCACATACTTTTTTTATTTGTACACTTATGGTACACCATTGTTTTCAAGAAATATCTGGTCGATATCAGGAAAATGCATTTCTGGAGGAAATAAAAATGTCACCCAGACAAGCCAAACTGCGTTCGGTGAGTCTATCGTACAATTGCTTCCAGGCACACACTTTGAAATGTATAACTGTGCTAGTGGTTGTGTATTTAGTTATTTGACACTCACTGGTACTCATATTTTATGGGACCAGAGGGTTAGTGTGTCGGTATATATCAACCCATTGAGTTCCAAATAACCATGTATACACTGTATGAAATGAGCTGTGGGAGATTAATCCTTTATCTAAAATGATAGCAATATCAGTCCAGCGCTATTTATAACACAAGAGGCCCCAGGGGGCCTGGGGGCGCTCACCTGACATGGTAGCCTAAATATCAACCCAGAGAATTGATTTCAACAAGTTGCATCTGCTCCTCCTAGGAAAAGCCTCCTACCAAATATCCAAAGATTCTGACCAGTGGATCTAAAAAAAAAGATTTTTAAAGAATATTCCTCATATTGAACTAAGTTATAATTCGGGCTCTCACAGGGAGCCCATATATGAAACCAGGGTCTTGGCTTTAACAAACTTGAATCTCCCCCCCCCCCCCCCCCCCCCCCCCACTGTAGCTTAACTTGTGTGTTGTGTTTGATGAAAAGGATAATGTTCAATGTTTATGAAAGGATTATGAAATAAGACAAGAATTGTGATAATTGGGAATATGTTCATTTCTGTTCCCTGTATGCTATGCTTATGATAAAAATAATATGAGGTGTACACTGTACTAAAGAGCTGAGAGGTGGGTTAATATGACCTCACAGTTAATGTATGTGGCCCTCACAGTTAACGTATATCAACAAAAGTTACCAAGTTTCAGTGAAATTATTCCAAAACGAGTCATCCTATCAAGTTACATTAAAATCCCTTCATAAATATGGCCTGTAGACTGTGTTAAAGGTTTTCAGGCTTCGGGCCCCTGTAGCCGTCAGTTTCCCCATTGCGTCCAAAGGGGACGTTCTCATCTAGACATCATATGAAGTCAACCTACCAAGTTACAATGAAATCCCTTAATAAATATGTCCTGTAGACTGTGCTAAAGGTTTTTGGGCTCTGGCAGCCATCATGGTTGAATGATCGCAACCAAAAGGGGACAATCTCATCTGGGCATCATCTGGAGTGATCCTACAAAGTTACAATGAAATCCCTTCATAAATATGACCTGTAGACTGTGCTCAAGGTTTTTGGGCTTCGGGCCCCTGAAGCCGTCACAGTTGACCAATTATGACCAAAAGGGGATGTCATCACCTAGGCATTATATGGAGTCAAACTTACGGGTTACAATGAAGTCCTTGACCAATAGACTATGCTAAAGGTTTTGGGGTTTTGGGTTCAGGTAGCCATCAAGGCTGAATGATCGCGACCAAAAGGGTTCGTTCTCATCTAGACATTATTTAGAGTCATCCTACCAAGGTACAATGAAATCCCTTCATAAATATCACCTGTGCCAAAGATTTTCGGGCTTTGGGCCCCTGTAGCCAATACAGTTGCCTAATGGTGTCCAAAAGGGGCTGTTCTCATCTAGACATTACATGAAGTCAACCTACCAAGTTACAATGAAATCCCTTCATAAATATGATCTGAAGACTGTGCTAAAGGTTTTCGGGCTTTAGGCTTGGGCAGCCATCATGGTTGAATGATCGCAACCAAAAGGGGACATTCTCATCTGGACATCATCTGGAGTGATCCTATGAAGTTACAATGAAATCCCTTCATAAATATGACCTGTAGACTGTGCTCAAGATTTTCGGGCTTCAGGCACCTGTAGCCATCACAGTTGACCAACCACGACCAAAAGGGGATGTCATCATCTAGGCATTATATGGAGTCAACCTAACAAGTTACAATGAAATCCTTCCATAAATACAACCTACAGACATGCTAAAGGTTTTTGGGCTCGGGCAGCCATCAAGGCTGAATGATCGTGACCAAAAGGGGACGTTCTCATCTGGACACTATTTGGAGTCATCCTACCAAGCTACAATGAAATCCCTTCATAATTATGACCTGTAAACTGTTCTAAAGGTTTTGGGGCTTTGGGCCCCTGAAGCCGTCACAGTTGCCCAATCGTGTCCAAAAGGAGACGTTCTCATCTAGACATTATATGAAGTCAACCTACCAAGTTACAATGAAATCCCTTCATAAATATGATCTGTAGACTGTGCTAAAGGTTTTCGTGCTTTGGGCTCGGGCAGCCATCATGGATGAATGATCGCAACCAAAGGGGACAATCTCATCTGGGCATCATCTGGAGTGATCCTGCGAAGTTACAATGAAATCCCTTCATAAATATGACCTGCAGACTGTGCTCAAGGTTTTCGGACTTCGGGCACCTGTAGCCATCATAGTTGACCAATCACGACCAAAAGGGGATGTCATCATCTAGGCATTTTATGGAGTCAACCTAACAGGTTACAATGAAATCCTTCTATAAATATAACCTTTGCCTATGCTAAATGTTTTTGGGCTTGGGCACCCATCAAGGCTGAATGATCACGGCCAAAATGGGACGTTCTCATCTAGACATTATTTGGAGTCATCTTACCAAGTTACAATGAAATCCCTTCATAAATATGACCTGTAGACAGTGCTAAAGGTTTTTGGGCTTCGGGCACCTTTAGCCGTCAAAGTTGCCCAATCATGTCCAAAAGGGGAGTTCTCATCTGGACATTATATGAAGTCAACCTACCAAGTTACAATGAAATCCCTTCATAAATATGACCTGTAGACTGTGCTTAAGGTTTTCGGGCTCGGGCAGCCATCATGGTTGAATGATCGCAACCAAAGGGGACAATCTCATCTGGGCATCATCTGGAGTGATCCTATGAGGTTACAATGAAACCCCTTCATAAATATGACCTGTAGACTGTGCTGAAGGTTTTTGGGCTTCGGGCACTTGTAGCCATCCCAGCTGACCAATCACGACCAAAAGGGGATGTCATCATCTAGGCATTATATGGAGTCAACCTAATAGGTTACAATGAAGTCCTTCCATAAATATGACCTTTTACCTATGCTAAAGGTTTTTGGGATCGGGCACCCATCAAGGCTGAATGATCGCGATCAAAATGGGACGTTCTCATCTAGACATTATTTGGAGTCATCCTACCAAGTTACAATGAAATCCCCTCATAAATATGACCTGTAGACTGTGCAAAAGGTTTTCGGGCTTCGGGCACCTTTAGCCGTCACAGTTGCCCATTCATGTCCAAAAGGGGACGTTCTCATCTAGACATTATATGAAGTTAACCTACCAAGTTACAATGAAATCCCTTCATAAATATGACCTGTAAACTGTGCTAAAGGTTTTCGGGCTTCGGGTTCGGGCAGCCATCATGGCTGAATGATCGCAACCATAGGGGACAATCTCATCTGGGCATCATCTGGAGTGATCCTAAGAAGTTACAATGAAATCCTTTCATAAATATGACCTGTAGACTGTGCTCAAGGTTTTCGGGCTTTGGGCACTTGTAGCCATCACAACTGACCAATCACGACCAAAAGGGGATGTCATCATCTAGGCATTATATGGAGTCAACCTCCTAACAGGTTACAATGAAATCCTTCCATAAATATGACCTTTTGCCTATGCTAAAGGTTTTTGGGCTTGGGCACCCATCAAGGCTGCATGATTGCGATCAAAATGGGATGTTCTCATCTAGACATTATTTGGAGTCATCCTACCAAGTTACAATGAAATCCCTTCATAAACATGACCTGTAGACTGTGCTAAAGGTTTTCGGGCTTCGGGCCCCTGTAGCTGTCACAGATGCCCAATCACGTCCAAAAGGGGACTTTCTCATCTAGAAATTGTATGAAGTCAACCCACCAAGTTACAATGAAATTCCTCAATAAATATGACCTGTAGACTGTGCTAAAGGTTTTTGGGTTTTGGGCTCGGGCAGTCGTCACGGTTGGCAGATCATGCCCAAATGGGGAAATTCTCATCTAGACATCATAAGGAGTCCTACCAAGTTACAATGAAATCCCTCCACATTAAACATGACCTGCAGACTGTGCTAAAAGTTTTTGGGTTTCAGGCTTGGGCAGCCATCACGGTTGATAGATCATGCCCAAAAGGGGACATTCTCATCTAGGCATTACACAGAGGCATCCTACCAACTTACAATGAAATCATTTCATAAATACGCCTGTAGATTGTGCCAATGGTTTTCGGGTTTTGGGCTCGAGCAGCCATACCGGTTGCCCGATCGCGACCAAAAGGGGACGTTCTCATCTAGACATGACCCCAAACCTGCATATGAAATTTTGTGACGATCAGACAAGAACTGCGGGGTGTAGCCCATGCTAAAGGAAAATGTGAACAGATGTCACAGACTCACAGACTTCTGCACGCGTGATGGCAATAGCTTATCTTGACTATGTCAAGTTAGGTCTCGTTACAGTTATTCAGGTGAAAATGTCGGCTTTTCAAGAAATGTTCTGTTTCTGATTAACATGGCCGAGGATATTTCGCATTTAAATTACCTCCCCTATTCACAATACTCACAATGTATATAGTTTCTGGAAGCTCTGAATATGGCCCTTTCTGGAGACAACTGTACACAACAAAAATCTTACAATATCACTCAATTACACTCAGCCGAATGACACAGTTGATGGCTAAAAAAAATGGCTCAAAATGGTCAAAATTTTCTCATTTTAGGGATAAATCTCCAATTTTCGTGCATCGATAGTGATAAAACTGTGTTACAGGAATTCCTCATTCCTCCAGTGAGGATTTTACAGCATAACATGATCATTCTGACAAATAAAAAACATATGGGTTTCTTATTCATTTTTTCAGAAGGCTTTCTCAAAGCAAATTTACACAAAAATTGTCCCATTTGTAAACTGCCAATTGTCAGGTCCCAAACAGGTCTAGGTTAGTCATTTAACACTTCCATGTGACCTTGACCCCCCAATTGAAATGCACTTGCCAATACACAGTTTGAATCAACACCATCAACAGATTATTTTGGCCATATCACCATTAATGAGAATAATTTACTAAATCCACACCACCATAAACAAGAACTATAGCTCAAAATAGCCATTTGGCTGAGGATATCCAATAACCTCGGAAATGACCTTTTAATAGGAAACGAGACCTTAAGCTAACAACGTGTAGACAGTGCTAAAGGATTCTAGGTCACGTGACCAGGTGGCAGTAATGGCTGACAGGATCAACACCAAGATAAGAGAGCATCATCTAAACATCCCACCAAGTTATCTTTCCAAGTTACAATGAAATCACTTCATAAATATGAACTATACACTGTGCTTAAGGAATCTAAGTAACGTGCCCCTGTGGCTGTCACGGTTGACTGAACCTGACCAAAATAGGACGTTCTCATCTAGACATTATACAGAGTCATCCTACGAAGTTACAATAAAATCCCTTCATAAATATGACCTGTAGAATGTGCTAAATGCTTTTGGGTTTTGGGCTCACGTACCCGTCACATTTGACCGATCACAACCAAAAGGGGACATTCTCATCTAGACATTATACAGAGTTATTCTACCATGTTACAATGAAATCCTTCATAAATACAACCTGCAGACTGTGCTAAAGGTATTTGGGTTTCAGGCTCGCATAACCGTCAAGGTTGACCCTTTTGGTTGGGAACATTCTCATCTAGATCTTATATGGAGCCATCATACCAAGTTACAATGAAATCCCTTCAAAAATATGACCTATAGACTGTGCTAAAGGTTTTCAGGTTTTGGGCTTGCATACCCATCTTGGTTGACCGATCGTGGCCAAAAGGGGACATTCTCATCTAGACATTATACAGAGTCATTCTACCAAGTTACAATGAAATTCCTTCATAAATATGACCTGTAGACTGTGCTAAAAGTTTTTTGAGTTTCGGGCTTGCATAGCCATCATGGTTGACTGATCCCAACCAGAAGGGGACGTTCTCATCTAGACATGACCTCGAACTTGCATATTAAATTTCATTATGAACGGACAAGAACTACAGGGTTTAGCCTGTGCTAAAAAAAATGTGAACATTTTCACAGACTTCCGTACACGTGATGGCAATAGCTTATCTTGACTTTGTCAAGTAAAGCTAAAAATTGCCATTCAAAACTTGTTTTTTTCAATTTCACCTCCAAAATGTTAAAAAATTTATAGTAATTTATATATTTTTTATACTTACCAATGACCCAGACTTAGCTGGTGCTAACTCTAACAAAACCAGGGCCAAACACAAATTTTGCCCCCCAATCCCCAAAATTTGCATCCAAAACAAAAAGAAATCATGTCCTAAAGGACCTCCATACTACACCTCTACTGCGCATGCGCAGTGACGCAGTCATCCCGAAATTGGCGCCAATTATCATTCTTACTGGCAGTGCCTGGTCAGCGCTATGTACTCAGCGGGGAGGCAAGAGTTCCCAACTCCAGGGAGGGCCATCCCCGTCTGGGTCATTGGTAAGTATAAAAAATATATAAATTACTATAAATTTTTTAACATTTTTATACTGTACCAATGACCCAGACTTAGCTGAATAGTAAACAGGCTGGAGGGCCTAGGACATAGAGGAAAATCCAATAAGCTCAACTATATAGTAAAGAGGTAACCCCTTAAGGAGAAAAGGAGTATTAGGCTTTACATGTATCTTTCTTATTTAATATTAAATTAGAAAGATACACTACCCTTAATAATTGAGCAAATAACATTCATGTTCCCTATTAACATCCAGTATAACCCTTATACTAATTATTTTTAAAGCAAGCCAATAAATAAAGTAGTCCAGAGAATTGAGACTCTTTATAATCATTTAAAAGTGTCCGAGTATTGTATATTAAAGCCCGTTTGACACTTGACATATACAAATGCTTCACACCGAGCTACACTTTAAAAATAAGACATGAATGAATTTAAACATTAATATTACACTTTAAAACCATCCCGGAAGCGACTCAGAAATACTGACTTGGAGGAGGCATTCCCTTGCTTTTCACTATAAAGCAGGTGACCTAAGGGAACACCCGCCCCACCCCCTCCCCTTGCCCTGGGTCAAATAGCCCAGAGCGAAGAGGGCAGCCGGACGGAGTCACTGCCGGAACAGAAAGCCTGCATAACTATAGTTGCAACTGTTTAGTGGACGACATTCTGAGCAACAGATAACGGACCTAAACAATGCAGGTCTCCAGAAATGGACTCAATATTTCTGAGATAAAAATTCGTAAATGTGGATGGCTGAGACCAATAAGCAGCCTTCATTAAATCTGTAATAGCAACACTATTAGCATAAGCCCAGGAAGTAGAAAGAGCTCTTACTTCATGAGCAGAAATCTTAAGCACAGACTGCTGAGAAGAAGATAAATCTTCATAAGCAGTACGGATAGTTAACTGAATCCATCTAGCAATAGAATGGACTGAAATGTCCTTTCTATTAGGCATCAAAGACAGAAAGAAACGTTTCCGTCCCTTTCTGATAAACTGAGATCTCTGTTTATAGATACGTAGTGCTCTAACAGGACAGAGTAAAGGCCTACGCCCGTCTGAAGACGGAAGAGCCTTAATAACAATAGGTTCCGGATATTTATTAGGAGCCTGATTCTTAGCTAAAAAACCCACATTAGTAGTGAAGGTGATAGTGTTCCCAACACTACGATAATGAGAATCATCCACCGATAGTGCATGAAGCTCACTGACTCTTCTGGCAGAAGAGAAAGCTAAGAGAAAAGCTGTCTTATAAGATAAGAATTTGAAATCTACTGTCCCAAGAGGTTCAAATGGCTTTTCCTTCAATTTAAGGAGAACCCAAGCTAAATTCCACTTAGGAATTAATCTAAGAGTTCTGGGTCTATTTATCGAAAAGTTTCTAACCAACTTCGATAAAGAGACATTAGATCCAATTTGTAAACTATCATGATGTGCATAGGTATCAGATAACATAGATCTATAACCCTTTATAGTAACAGGCTGCAGTTTGATTTCGTCAAACAAGTATACTAGAAAGTTTGCAATGTCTGGTATAGAGGGATCAAATATATCTACAGAATGATCCCTACACCAACGACGAAAAACCTTCCACTTAGCCGCATAGTTTAGCGAAGAGGAGGTCCTCCTACAGTTAGAAATCGCGTCCACTGCTCGTCCTGTAAAGTGCTTGCCATGCAAAAAGGACCGCACAACGGAAAAACGTGAAGGTTGAGACCTTGCGGGTTGTGATGGAGTTGGCGCGATTTCCCCTGCGAAAGAAGATCCTCTCGTGGAGGAAGCTTCCGCGGTAGGTCCCACAACAGACACCTGAGTAGATTTATCCACGGTCTCTGTGGCGACAGAGATGCTACCAACAGAATCTTGCATTGAGATTGTTTTATCTTTAGCAATACTTGTTGAATTAACGGCGCTGGAGGATACGCATATCCTATCATTCCGTCCCAAGGGATCGACAGAGCGTCTACTGCAAATGCTCTTGGATCTGGACACGGAGACACATACGTCTGCAACTGATTGTTGAGATGTGTCGCAAATAAGTCTGTCATTGGCCGTTCCCATTGGTAGCAAATCTGATTGAATACTTGTTTGTTGAGAGTCCACTCCGATGGCAACAAGCGACCCTTTCGTGAAAGGGAGTCTGCTAGCACATTCAGACGACCCGGTATGTGACGGACCGAAAGAAGAACGTGATGTTCTAACACAAACAGAAGGATTCTTCCCGTTAGATTGAACAACGGAACTGAATGAGTGCCTCCCTGATTCCGTATATACGCCACTACTGTCGTATTGTCGGATAGGATTTGGACATGAGCATCGTGAATAATGTCCATCCATTGACGTAACGCAAGCCAAATTGACATCATTTCCTTGATGTTTATGTGCTTGCACAGGAATTGCGGATCCCAAAGACCCTGGCATCTCGAATCCATTGGGATTAATGATGCACCCCAACCTGTTTGACTGGCATCCGTCATAACGGTAAAACTCGGATCTGGCAACTGCAGCGGAACTCCTTGAGTTAACCACTGAATGTTTGCCCAAGTCTGAATCTCTTGTTTCACTTGATCTGACAAGAGAACGTCTACATCGAGCGAATGAATTTTCACACTCCAATTCTGAGTCAGGAAAATTTGAAGAGGACGTGTGCGTAGCCGCCCCATCGGAATGAGATCCGCGGCGGCTCCGCACAGACCTATCAGTCTCATAAATTCTCTCGCCGTGACTTTGTCTGCGTGCAGACAATAGCGAGCGTAACAAATGACTAATTTCGCTCTGGTTAACGGCAGACGAACGAGATTGTTGTGCGTCTCGAAGCTCATTCCCAGATGAGTGAATGACTTGGACGGCACCAGATCCGACTTCTCCTCGTTTACTATAAAACCGAGACGTCGGAGCAATAGAAGAAGATTCTGAACATCGTTCTGAAGCGTTAACTCGTTGCCGTACCTCTGAAGAATGTCGTCCAGGTAGGCCGACGTTACTGCAGACGAATGAGCTCGGAAGTAGATCATTACCGAGTTCATTACCCGAGTGAAAGCCCAGGGTGCTAGATTCAATCCGAAGCACATCGCCCGGAATTGATACACCACTCCCAGGACTGCAAAGCGTAGATACTTTCGGAATGTCGGATGTACCATGACGTGAAAGTACGCATCTTTGAGATCTATGCTCGTTGCATAATCGTTCACCCGAATACTCGCTCTGACCGATCGAATCGTCTCCATATAAAACTTCGGAGCGACGATCAGCTTGTTTATCCAGCTCAAATCTATGACTGGACGGAACGAGCCGTCTGGTTTCGGAACCAGAAACAGATGGCTGTAGAATCCCAGAGATTCCTGGTTTTCTACGACCTCTACCGCGTTCTTCATTAAAAGAGACTGCACCTCTGATAACAGAGCGTCTCTTTTCTGTGGATTTGACGGAAGATGAGTCCACTTTGGACTTCGAGTTAATGGAGGCTTTCGTTTGAAGGATATCTTTAGACCTTCCGAAGTCACTCCTCTCACCCAAGGGTCGTCCGTAATCGACGCCCACTCTTGTGAAAAACTCGACAACCTTCCGCCAACCGGAACGCGATAGAGGTTTAAGCCATCACCTCCTGGACCTGCGAGGCCTGCGGTAGGAGAAACCACGTCTTCCACGACCCGCACCTCGCCTCGTCGACCTCGGGGCGTCCGACCGATTGTCCCGGCCTGAAGGACGTCCCGAACGAGAGTCGCTATCCTGACGGTCTCTCGAATAAGACCAAGAGGACGCACCGGAACCTCTATAGGAACCTCTCTTGGGCGCATTAGACCCAAAAGTGCCTGTCTTATTCGTGTCTGCTGTATCCGACTTCTTAGGAGCCGATCTGAACAACAGAGAATCATTAGCTTTCTTTTTAATTTTATCATAAATAGCGGAAAGCTTGCCGTCAAAGAGAAGTTCTCCTGAGACCGAAGCGACTCTAAGAGAGTTCTTCACCTTAGAATCCACTAGTGTGGATGTATCTAGGGCTGCGTCACGTCTAACCAACTCCAGATTTGCCACTGAAAGGGCGGAGTTACACGTGGAATAAGCTACTGCCCTTGAAAGAAGTCTTAAAGAGGATTGTATATCCTGAAACTCTTCCCCTTGAAGGCGCAGTGATAACGCCTTAGTAAGGTGATCTGCGTAAGATAAGGCATCTAAATTGGCTCTGTTAGACGCAATAGCTGTTTCCAACACCACGGTTGGAATAGAAGCTGACGACGGTAATGATAGCTCTAAGTCTTCCGCCTCGTCGTCCATACGCAGAGGAACTCTCGGTATACCCTGTCCTGCCGTATCGAATTTATTCCTTGCATTAATGAAAGGCAGGTTGAGAGTATTAGCGGACAAGAAACCTGCTTTCCCCGTCCTGGAAGCAAGTTTAAATATAGCGTCGTTCAATAATTCAAATGTTCTAGCAACATTATTGGACTGCGACGGAAACTCGGGAGCGATGTCCCTGAACCGCTCAAAAAATTCAGAGTCCAATGACGCTATAATTCTCTTGTCCGGAAGCGCAGCAGTCTGGCCCGACGGAACAACTTGAGGGAGAAAGTGCCGGATGAAGTCGACGGCAGCTTTATGTTGTTCCGAAAGGGATAGCTCCAAGTCATCCGTATCCCTTTCACCATCCGGTCGGACCTCACGATGTTCCCGGTCGTCCGCCCCCGATGCTTCGGCGGAGCGTACTGACCCAGCGCCGTCGGATAATTCTCGATCCGACACCGTTTCTGTCGGCTGCTGGGATGCTGCGATAAGCTGTGCTATCTGCACAAGAATGTCCGGCGTCGAGACCTGCGGAGGCGCAGTCTTTCGCTGCTTCGCCGAGGGCAGCTCCGCATCAGATGGCTCCCGCATACTTTTCCTATGCGAACGTCCGGAGTCCATCGGTCTCGAATCCCTGGCTGCCGGATGGTGTGACCTGGTCGCCGAAGAATCCTTCATCGGCGAAGCTGGTAATATATCGGCGGTCATGCAGCCAAGGTGCGGTCGTGTGCGCTGACGAGAAGAGGAAGCCTCAACAGTCTCTGCAGACTGCTTATACAACGGAGCGTCCCGAGCGACGGACGTATGCTCCGCTAAAGACACATTTTGTACCACAACATCTGGTCCCAGATGTTGTTGTACGAGAGAGGGACCTCTCTCGCTCGCGGCCCAGCTGGACCTGGACGAGCTATGAACCGGACTAAAAGGCTTCCTCCGTTCTCGCTTACTATCCGCCGTCACTGGGTGTGCATCTATTATGTTTATAGCGCTCGCATCACCCAAAATTTCCTCTTGGACCGCATCGGACGAACCCGGCTGCCGAACCATTCGGTGAATGGACGCTACACCGGGCGAGCTAGCGGATGACATTTGTCTAATCTCCATGAGCACTTTTGCCGCTAGCTCTGAATTCATTTGTGACGACGGACGCACACTTGAAGAAGATAACATGGAAACATCACCCTGTTCTGGTTCCTCTGAAATAGAAACTGAGAGAGTAGAGTGACCTTGCGGAGAAAGAGCCGGCATCCCTCTTTCTCCAGAAACAACATATCGTGACACACGTTTCCAATGTTTCTCATCCCAATGTTCACATATAGGACAGGGATTAATGCGAGAACACTGACTACAATTAATACAATGATCATGAAAGTCAGAGGAAGATTTCTTCCTATTACAATTTGAACAACGTCCCTTCATTGTGAAAGAACAACGATAATTATTTATGTATTATTTATTTATTTATTGGTGTTTAAGGTCACATACTTATGCACAATGGCTAATCGTGACCGTGACAGTTTTACGGGTGGAGGAAGCCGGAGTACCCGGAGAGAACCACCGAGCAACGACGAGCAGCTGTCAGCTCTCCAACATCTTAACTCTGAACTCTGCACGCAGCACAGGCAGGGTTAGATTGGTTGAAGACATGCACACCATCGACGTGCAGTACGCCTCAGTACACAGCGTCATCGTGCCCCCATGTAGGCAATCGGGGTTAAGTGTCTTGCCCAAGGACACAACGCGGTTGCCGCAGGTGGGATTCGAACCGAGGACCTCCCGGCTTGCAGCCTGCACCTCTACCAACTGAGCCACCGCGCCCCCTAACAACGATAAGTCCTAGTTACTCGCAAAAACCCCTGACACAAAGATACATAATAACATGATCCATTAATAAATGAAAAAACAATTGCAAAACAAAATAATTTTGAAAAAATATTTTTTCAGAGAAGCCCAAGTTGCTGAAAAGTAACGTTGAGCCCCGATGGATCCGATGGCAAAGTATGGTCAAAAATTTTAAATTTATATAAAATAATTAATGAGACACTTTCGGATAATATAAATGTATCTTATAATGAGATAAACTACCACAAAGGCAAACAGCCCCCCTCAAAAAAGGCTGTTGCCAATGAAAACAAACAGTGTAAACACACTAGAAAACATGACTCCAGGCACTGAAAAAACTGGCCCGGAATCAGTCATCAATTACACTCTATCTGATGCAAAACAGAGACTCCCAGGGGAGAATCTGTAGAACATCAGATGGAAGATGCAGAACACAAACGTTATACACCCATGGGTGAAAACGTAACTATGGGGAAAATAACAGAAAACATTCTGTAACCAAGCAACTCTCCCAGGAAATTTTAGAAATGAAATTTCTCAAAAATATGCCAAAAGCATGGGAGAATTGCCAGGGGGGACTTTAGAAGGCTAGGGGAGAGGAAACACTGAATAAGCAGTGCAACAATTAGCAAGAATGACAACAAGAGGCCCATGCCTCGAAAATAGGCAACTTAACATAATTTCATCAAAAAATTTAAGTACAGCCCTGATTATTTTTTGCCACTTCTTTTTCCTCTCCTCCTTCTATCCTCCTTAGAATCACATTTTCTCCAAAAATTACGTGTCTGGCATCCTTTAAACTGAGATTTACAAGCACAAAGATCAGTGAGATGTTGACTGATGAAGGGCCAAACAGAGAATGATAATTGGCGCCAATTTCAGGACGACTGCGTCACTGCGCATGCGCAGTAGAGGCGTAGTATGGAGGTCCTTTAGGACATGATTTCTTTTTGTTTTGGATGCAAATTTTGGGGATTGGGGGGCAAAATTTGTGTTTGGCCCTGGTTTTGTTAGAGTTAGCACCAGCTAAGTCTGGGTCATTGGTACAGTATAAAAATATAGCTTATTATGCCCTCATTACTCACTGTTTAATCCAAGGGATTTGTGGGGGGGGGGGGGGGGGGGGTAACTAATATCCTCCACATTCCTAGTAAAGTTCATGATTGAATCAACTATATCTTCCCTGACCTTCCATCCACCAGTAATCTAATACAAGCAGCATTGAGTCAAAGTCCTGAATATATTACATGCATATACTAGGGATGTGATTGACACCCAATGAGAAAACTGAAGTCATGTTTGCTCATATTTGCTTGGTTTTGAAATCAAGCTTTATGTCCTCATAACTGATATCTCCAAGAAATAAAGCTTTGGGTGGCATTTTATTTCTTTGAATTTACATGAAAATGGTCTGAAAGTTATTTAAAGAAATTTTGCACTTGGGTAAGGTCTAAAAAAGCTAAAAATCTGTTTCTCAGGCCCTCCCGCATGGTCCTTTTGGCTGTTGCATGTTCTCTTTTTATAACCAATGCAAACATAAAAAAATAAAAATTAAATGGTTAATGTCTGATATTTTACCCAAGTTAATAAAATTGATAAATTCGTCCCTTGAGTGCAACAAAGCTTTGCAATGCTTTAGCACTGCAAAGCCTTCTTGCACTCAAGGAATGAAATACACTACCACCCATGTTCTTCTGTAGATTATGAGGCCTAAAACATAAAAAAACCAAGAACATGAACTTTTGATGCCAAAGAAAGAATTACAAAAATAAAAAATAAAATAAACAAGAGGCCCCAAGGGGCCTGAGGGCGCTCACCTGACATGGTAGCCTAAATATCAACCCAGAGAACTGATTTCAACAAGTTGCATCTGCTCCTCCCAAGAAAAGCTGAAACCAAATATCCAAAGATTCTGACCAGTGGATCTAAAAAAAGTTAAAAAATTTATAGTAATTTATATATTTTTTATACTTACCAATGACCCAGACTTAGCTGGTGCTAACTCCACAAAAACCAGGGCCAAACACAAATTTTGCCCCCCAATCCCCAAAATTTGCATCCAAAACAAAAAGAAATCATGTCCTAAAGGACCTCCATAGTACGACTCTACTGCGCATGCGCAGTGACGCAGTCGTCCCGAAATTGGCGCCAAATATCATTCTTACTGGCAGTGCCTGGTCAGCGCTATGTACTCAGCGGGGAGGCAAGAGTTCCCAACTCAGGGAGGGCCATCCCCGTCTGGGTCATTGGTAAGTATAAAAAATATATAAATTACTATAAATTTTTTAACATTTTTATACTGTACCAATGACCCAGACTTAGCTGAATAGTAAACAGGCTGGAGGGCCTAGGACATAGAGGAAAATCCAATAAGCTCAATTATAAAATAAAGAGGTAACCCCTTAAGGAGAAAAGGAGTATTAGGCTTTACATGTATCTTTCTTATTTAATATTTAAATTAGAAAGATACACTACCCTTAATAATTGAGCACAATAACATTCATGTTCTCTATTAACATCCAGTATAACCTTTATACTAATTATTTTTAAAACAAGCCAATAAATAAAGTAGTCCAGAGAATTGAGACTCTTTATAATCATTTAAAAGTGTCCGAGTATTGTATATTAAAGCCCGTTTGACACTTGACATATACAAATGCTTCACACCGAGCTACACTTTAAAAATAAGACATGAATGAAATTAAACATTAATATTACACTTTAAAACCATCCCGGAAGCGACTCAGAAATACTGTCTTGGAGGAGGCATTCCCTTGCTTTTCACTATAAAGCAGGTGACCTAAGGGAACACCCGCACCCCCCCCCCCCCTTCCCCTTGCCCTGGGTCAAATAGCCCAGAGCGAAGAGGGCAGCCGGACGGAGTCACTGCCGGAACAGAAAGCCTGCATAACTATAGTTGCAACTGTTTAGTGGACGACATTCTGAGCAACAGATAACGGACCTAAACAATGCAGGTCTCCAGAAATGGACTCAATATTTCTGAGATAAAAATTAGTAAATGTGGATGGCTGAGACCAATAAGCAGCCTTCATTAAATCTGTAATAGCAACACTATTAGCATAAGCCCAGGAAGTAGAAAGAGCTCTTACTTCATGAGCAGAAATCTTAAGCACAGACTGCTGAGAAGAAGATAAATCTTCATACGCAGTACGGATAGTTAACTGAATCCATCTAGCAATAGAATGGACTGAAATGTCCTTTCTATTAGGCATCAAAGACAGAAAGAAACGTTTCCGTCCCTTTCTGATGAACTGAGATCTCTGTTTATAGATACGTAGTGCTCTAACAGGACAGAGTAAAGGCCTACGCCCGTCTGAAGACGGAAGAGCCTTAATAACAATAGGTTCCGGATATTTATTAGGAGCCTGATTCTTAGCTAAAAAACCGACGTTAGTAGTGAAGGTGATAGTGTTCCCAACACTACGATAATGAGAATCATCCACCGATAGTGCATGAAGCTCACTGACTCTTCTGGCAGAAGAGAAAGCTAAGAGAAAAGCTGTCTTATAAGATAAGAATTTGAAATCTACTGTCCCAAGAGGTTCAAATGGCTTTTCCTTCAATTTAAGGAGAACCCAAGCTAAATTCCACTTAGGAATTAATCTAAGAGTTCTGGGTCTATTTATCGAAAAGTTTCTAACCAATTTCGATAAAGAGACATTAGATCCAATTTGTAAACTATCATGATGTGCATAGGTATCAGATAACATAGATCTATAACCCTTTATAGTAACCGGTTGCAGTTTGATTTCGTCAAACAAGTATACTAGAAAGTTAGCAATGTCTGGTATAGAGGGATCAAATATATCAACAGAATGATCCCTACACCAACGACGGAAAACCTTCCACTTAGCCGCATAGTTTAGCGAAGAGGAGGTCCTCCTACAGTTAGAAATCGCGTCCACTGCTCGTCCTGTAAAGTGCTTGCCATGCAAGAAGGACCGCACAACGGAAAAACGTGAAGGTTGAGACCTTGCGGGTTGTGATGCAGTTGGCGCGATTTCCCCTGCCAAAGAAGATCCTCTCGTGGAGGGAGCTTCCGCGGTAGGTCCCACAACAGACACCTGAGTAGATTTATCCACGGTCTCTGTGGCGACAGAGATGCTACCAACAGAATCTTGCATTGAGATTGTTTTATCTTTAGCAATACTTGTTGAATTAACGGCGCTGGAGGATACGCATATCCTATCATTCCGTCCCAAGGGATCGATAGAGCGTCTACAGCAAATGCTCTTGGATCCGGACACGGGGACACATACGTCTGCAACTGATTGTTGAGATGTGTCGCAAATAAGTCTATCATTGGCCGTTCCCATTGGTAGCAAATCTGATTGAATACTTGTTTGTTGAGAGTCCACTCCGACGGCAACAAGCGACCCTTTCGAGAAAGGGAGTCTGCTAGCACATTCAGACGACCCGGTATGTGACGGACCGAAAGAAGAACGTGATGTTCCAACGCAAACAGAAGGATTCTTTCCGTTAGATTGAACAACGGAACTGAATGAGTGCCTCCCTGATTCCGTATATACGCCACTACTGTCGTATTGTCGGATAGGATTTGGACATGAGCATCGTGAATAATGTCCATCCAGTGACGTAACGCAAGCCAAATTGACATCATTTCCTTGATGTTTATGTGCTTGCACAGGAATTGCGGATCCCAAAGACCCTGGCATCTCGAATCCGTTGGGATTAATGATGCACCCCAACCTGTTTGACTGGCATCCGTCATAATGGTAAAACTCGGATCCGGCAACTGCAGCGGAACTCCTTGAGTTAACCACTGAATGTTTGCCCAAGTCTGAATCTCTTGTTTCACTTGATCTGACAAGAGAACGTCTACATCGAGCGAATGAATTTTCACACTCCAATTCTGAGTCAAGAAAATTTGAAGAGGCCGTGTGCGTAGCCGTCCCATCGGAATGAGATCCGCAGCGGCTCCGCACAGACCTATCAGTCTCATAAATTCTCTCGCTGTGACTTTGTCTGTATTTAGACAATAGCGAGCGTAACAACTGACTAATTTCGCTCTGGTTAATGGCAGACGAACGAGATTGTTGTGCGTCTCGAAGCTCATTCCCAGATGAGTGAATGACTTGGACGGCACCAGATCCGACTTCTCCTCGTTTACTATGAAACCGAGACGTCGGAGCAATAGAAGAAGATTCTGAACATCGTTCTGAAGCGTTAACTCGTTGCCGTACCTCTGAAGAATGTCGTCCAGGTAGGCCGACGTTACCGCAGACGAATGAGCTCGGAAGTAGATCATTACCGAGTTCATTACCCGCGTGAAAGCCCAGGGTGCTAGATTCAATCCGAAGCACATGGCCCGGAACTGATACACCACTCCTAGGACTGCAAAGCGTAGATACTTTCGGAATGTCGGATGTACCATGACGTGAAAGTACGCATCTTTGAGATCTATGCTCGTTGCATAATCGTTCACCCGAATACTCGCTCTGACCGATCGAATCGTCTCCATATAAAACTTCGGAGCGATGATCAGCTTGTTTATCCAGCTCAAATCTATGACTGGACGGAACGAGCCGTCTGGTTTCGGAACCAGAAACAGATGGCTGTAGAATCCCAGCGATTCCTGGTTTTCTACGACCTCTACCGCGTTCTTCATTAAAAGAGACTGCACCTCTGATAGCAGAGCGTCTCTTTTCTGAGGGTTTGACGGAAGATGAGTCCACTTTGGACTTCGAGTTAATGGAGGCTTTCGTTTGAAGGATATCTTTAGACCTTCCGAAGTCACTCCTCTCACCCACGGATCGTCCGTAATCGACGCCCACTCTTGAGAAAAACTCGACAACCTTCCGCCAACCGGAACGCGATAGAGGTTTGAGCCATCACCTCCTGGATCTGCGAGGCCTGCGGTAGGAGAAACCACGTCTTCCACGACCCGCACCTCGCCTCGTCGACCTCGGGGCGTCCGACCGATTGTCCCGGCCTGAAGGACGTCCCGAACGAGAGTCGCTATCCTGACGGTCTCTCGAATAAGAGCTAGAGGACGCACCGGAACCTCTATAGGAACCTCTCTTGGGCGGATAAGACCCAGAAGTGCCCGCCTTATTCGTGTCTGCTGAATCCGACCTTTAGGAGCGGATCTAAACAACAGAGAATCACTATTTTTAATATTATCATAAATAGCGGAAAGCTTGCCGTCAAAGAGAAGATCTCCTGAGACCGAAGCGACTCTAAGAGAGTTCTTCACCTTAGAATCCACTAGTGTGGATGTAGACAGGGCTGCGTCACGTCTAACCAACTCCAGATTTGCCACTGAAAGGGCGGAGTTACACGTGGAATAAGCTACTGCCCTTGAAAGAAGTCTTAAGGAGGATTGTATATCCTGAAACTCTTCCCCTTGAAGACGCAGTGATAACGCCTTCGTAAGGTGATCTGCGTAAGATAAGGCATCTAAATTGGCTCTGTTAGATGCAATAGCTGTTTCCAACACTGTGGTTGGAATAGAAGCTGACGACGGTAATGATAGCTCTAAGTCTTCCGCCTCGTCGTCCATACGCAGAGGAACTCTCGGTATACCCTGACCTGCCGTGTCGAATTTATTCCTTGCATTAATGAAAGGCAGGTTGAGAGTATTTGCGGACAAGAAGCCTGCTTTCCCTGTCCTGGAAGCAAGTTTAAAAATAGCGTCGTTCAATAATTCAAATGTTCTTGCAACATTATTGGACTGCGACGGAAACTCGGGAGCGATGTCCCTGAACCGCTCGAAAAAATCAGAGTCCAATGACGCTATAATTCTCCTGTCCGGAAGCGCAGCAGTCTGGCCCGACGGAACAACTTGAGGAAGAAAGTGCCGGATGAAGTCTACGGCAGCTTTGTGTTGTTCCGAAAGGGATAGCTCCAATTCATCCGTATCCCTTTCACCATCCGGTCGGACCTCCCGATGTTCCCGGTCGTCCGCCCCCGATGCTTCGGCGGAGCGTACCGACCCAGCGCCGTCGGATAATTCTCGATCCGACACCGTCTCTGTCGGCTGCTGGGATGCTGCGATAAGCTGTGCTATCTGCACTAGAATGTCCGACGTCGAGACCTGCGGAGGAGCGGTCTTTCGCTGCTTTGCCGAGGGCAGCTCCGCATCAGATGGCTCCCGCATACTTTTCCTATGCGAACGTCCGGAGTCCATCGGTCTCGAATCCCTGGCTGCCGGATGGTGTGACCTGGTCGCCGAATAATCCTTCATCGGCGAAGCTGGCAAGATATCGGAGGTCACGCAGCCAAGGTGCGGTCGTGTGCGCCGGCGAGAAGAGGAAGCCTTAACAGTCTCTGCGGACTGCTTATACAACGGAGCGTCCCGAGCGACGGACGTATGCTCCGCTAAAGACACATTTTGTACCACAACATCTGGTCCCAGATGTTGTTGTACGAGAGAGGGGCCTCTCTCGCTCGCGGCCCGGCTGGACCTGGACGAGCTAGGAACCGGACTAAAAGGCTTCCTCCGTTCTCGTTCACTATCCGCCGTCACTGGGTGTGCATCTATTATTTTTATAGTGCTCGCATCACCCAAAATTTCCTCTTGGACCGCATCGGACGAACCCGGCTGCCGAACCATTCGGTGAATGGACGCTACACCGGGCGAGCTAGCGGACGACATTTGTCTAATCTCCATGAGCACTTTTGCCGCTAGCTCTGTATTTAATTGTGACGACGGACGCACACTTGAAGAAGATAACATGGAAACATCACCCTGTTCTGGTTCCTCTGAAATAGAAACTGAGAGAGTAGAGTGACCTTGTGGAGAAAGAGCCGGCATCGCTCTTTCTCCAGAAACAACATATCGTGACACACGTTTCCAATGTTTCTCATCCCAATGTTCACATACAGGACAGGGATTAATGCGAGAACACTGACTACAATTTATGCAATAATCATGAAAGTCAGAGGAAGATTTCTTCCTATTACAATTTGAACAAGTTCCTTTCATTGTGAAGGAACAACAATAAGTCCTAGTTACTCGCAAAAACCCCTGACACAAAGATACATAATAACATGATCCATTAATAAATGAAAAAACAATTGCAAAACAAAATAATTTTGAAAAAATATTTTTTCAGAGAAGCCCAAGTTGCTGAAAAGTAACGTTGAGCCCCGATGGATCCGATGGCAAAGTGTGGTCAAAAATTTTAAAATTATATAAAATAATTAATGAGACACTTTCGGATAATATAAATGTATCTTATAATGAGATAAACTACCTCAAAGGCAAACAGCCCCCCTCAAAAAAGGCTGTTGCCAATGAAAACAAACAGTGTAAACACAGAAGAAAACATGACTCCAGGCACTGAAAAAACTGGCCCGGAATCAGTCCTCAATTACACTCTATCTGATGCAAAACAGAGACTCCCAGGGGAGAATCTGCAGAACATCAGATGGAAGATGCAGAACACAAACGTTATACACCCATGGGTGAAAACGTAACTATGGGGAAAATAACAGAAAACATTCTGTAACCAAGCAACTCTCCCAGGGAATTTTTAGAAATGAAACTTCTCAAAAATATGCCAAAAGCATGGGAGAATTGCAAGGGGGGACTTTAGAAGGTTAGGGGAGAGGAAACACTGAATAAGCAGTGCAACAATTAGCAAGAATGACAACAAGAGGCGTTTGCCTCGAAAATAGGCAACTTAACATAATTTTAACAAAAAATTTTAAGTACAGCCCTGATTATTTTTTGCCACTTCTTTTTTCCTCTCCTCCTTCTATCCTCCTTAGAATCACATTTTCTCCAAGAATTACGAGTCTGGCATCCTTTAAACTGAGATTTACAAGCACAAAGATCAGTGAGATGTTGACTGATGAAGGGCCAAACAGAGAATGATATTTGGCGCCAATTTCGGGACGACTGCGTCACTGCGCATGCGCAGTAGAGTCGTACTATGGAGGTCCTTTAGGACATGATTTCTTTTTGTTTTGGATGCAAATTTTGGGGATTGGGGGGCAAAATTTGTGTTTGGCCCTGGTTTTTGTGGAGTTAGCACCAGCTAAGTCTGGGTCATTGGTACAGTATAAAAATAAAGAAGATTTTTAAAGAATATTTCTCATATTGAACTAAGTTATAATTTGGGCTCCCACAAGGAACCCATATATGAACCCAGGGACTTGGCTTTAACAAACTTAAATCTTACCCCCCTAAGGATGCTGCACACCAAATATCAAAACATTCCGACTGCTGGATCTGAAGAAGAAGATTTTTAAAGAAAATTCCTCATTTTGAATTAAGTTACAATTCAAGCCCCCACAGTGAGTCCAAATATGGACCTAGGGACATGGCTTGAACAAACTTGAATCTCACTCCCCTAAGGATGCTGCATATCAAATATCAAAACATTCCAACTGCTGGATCTGAAGAAGATTTTTAAAGAAAATTTCTCATTTTGAACTAAGTTATAATTCGGGCTACCACAGTGAGTCCAAATATGAACCCAGGGACTTGGCTTGAACAAACTTGAATCTCACCCCCTAAGCATGATGCATACCCAATATCAAAATATTCTGCCTGCTGGATCTTGAGAAGAAGGTTTTCAAAGAAATTTGCCTGAAATGCACTAAGTTCGAATTTGAGCTTCTATAGTGAGCCCAAATATGAATCTAGGGAGCCGATTTGAACAAACTTGAATCAGATCCACCCCACAATGTTGCATACCAAATATCAAAAGATTCTGCCTGCTGAATCTGGAGAAGAAGATTTTTTAAGAAATTTGCCTGAAATGCACTAAGTTCAAATTCGGGCTTCTATAGTGAGCCCAAATATGAATCCAGGGGGTCGATTTGAACAAACTTGAATCAGATCCACCCCACAATGTTGCATATCAAATATCAAGAGATTCTACCTGCTGGATCTGGAGAAGAATATTTTTTAAGAAATTTGCCTGAAATGCACTAAGTTCGAATTCGAGCTTCTATACTGAGCCCAAATATAAACCCAGGGGGCCAATTTGAACAAACTTGAATCAGATCCACCCCACAATGTTGCGTACCAAATATCAAAAGATTCTGCCTGCTGGATCTGGAGAAGAAGATTTTTTAAGAAATTTGCCTGAAATGCACTAAGTTCGATATCAGGCTTCTATAGTGAGCCCAAATATGAATCCAGGGGGCCAATATGAACAAACTTGAATCAGATCCACCCCACAATGTTGCATACCAAATATCAAAAGATTCTGTCTGCTGGATCTGGAGAAGATTTTTTAAGAAATTTGCCTGAAATGCACTAAATTCGAATTCGAGCTTCTATACTGAGCCCAAATATAAACCCAGGGGGCCGATTTGAACAAACTTGAATCAGATCCACCCCACAATGTTGCATACCAAATATCAAAAGATTCTGCCTGCTGGATCTGGTGAAGAAGATTTTTAAAGAAATTTGCCTGAAATGCACTAAGTTCGAATTCGGGCTTCTATAGTGAGCCCAAATATGAATCCAGGGGGCTGATTTGAACAAACTTGAATCAGATCCACCCCACAATGTTGCATACCAAATATCAAACGATTCAGCCTGCTGGATCTGGAAAAGAAGATTTTTTTAAGAAATTTGCCTGAAATGCACTAAGTTCGAATTCAAGCTTCTATACTGAGCCCAAATATAAACCCAGGGGGCCGATTTGAACAAACTTGAATCAGATCCACCCCACAATGTTGCGTACCAAATATCAAAAGATTCTGCCTGCTGAATCTGGAGAAGAAGATTTTTTAAGAAATTTGCCTGAAATGCACTAAGTTCGAATTCGGGCTTCTATAGTGAGCCCAAATATGAACCCAGGGAACCGATTCGAACAAACTTGAATCAGATCCACCCCACAATGTTGCATACCAAATATCAAAAGATTCTGCCTGCTGGATCTGGAGAAGAAGATTTTTTAAGAAATTTGCCTGAAATGCACTAAGTTCGAATTCGAGCTTCCATACTGAGCCCAAATATAAACACAGGGGGCCAATTTGAACAAACTTGAATCAGATGCACTTAGTGAAATGCACTAAGTTCGAAATCGGGCTCCTATACTGACCTCAAATATGAACCCAGGGGGCCGTTTTGAACAAACCTGAATCAGATCCACCCTACAATGTTGCATACCATATATCAAAAGATTCTGCCTGCTGGATCTGGAGAAGATTTTTTAATCTTTTTCCCATTGCCTACAGTGTTAAAAAGTGCTGACTCAGCACTTTTTCAAAGTCCTGAAAAAAGTACCTTGTGATCAAACCGATAAGGATTTTTTATTCAAAATAAGAATTCTCTGTGCTGTGTAGTTTTGGAGATATGGCAGTTTTAAGGTTTTTCCTATTTTTAGCTCCCGAGGTTCTCATGGGGCAATGAGAAAATTTTTTTGCATTAATCAACTACTTATGACCCATTATCATCTCATATTAAATTTGGTTCAAATCGACCTCACGGTTTGGAAAGTTAAAAAATTTATAGTAATTTATATATTTTTTATACTTTCCAATGACCCAGACTTGGCTGGTGCTAACTCTAACAAAACCAGGGCCAAACACAAATTTTGCCCCCCAATCCCCAAAATTTGCATCCAAAACCAAAAGAAATCATGTCCTATAGGACCTCCATACTTCGCCACTACTGCGCATGCGCAGTGTCAAGGACATCCCGAAATTGGCGCCAATTATCATTCTTACTGGCAGTGCCTGGTCAGCGCTATGTACTCAGCGGGGAGGCAAGAGTTCCCAACTCCTGGGAGGGCCATCCCCGTCTGGGTCATTGGTAAGTATAAAAAATATATAAATTACTATAAATTTTTTAACATTTTTATACTGTACCAATGACCCAGACTTAGCTGAATAGTAAAAAGGCTGGAGGGCCTAGGACATAGAGGAAAATCCAATAAGCTCAACTATACAATAAAGAGGTAACCCCTTAAGGAGAAAAGGAGTATTAGGCTTTACATGTATCTTTCTTATTTAATATTAAATTAGAAAGATACAATACCCTTTATAATTGAGCACAATAACATTCATGTTCTCTATTAACATCCAGTATAACCCTTATACTAATTATTTTTAAAGTAAGCCAATAAATAAAGTAGTCCAGAGAATTGAGACTCTTTATAATCTTTTAAAAGTGTCCGAGTATTGTATATTAAAGCCCGTTTGACACTTGACATATACAAATGCTTCACACCGAGCTACACTTTAAAAATAAGACATGAATGAATTTTAACATTAATATTACACTTTAAAACCATCCCGGAAGCGACTCAGAAATACTGACTTTGGAGGAGGCATTCCCTTGCTTTTCACAATAAAGCAGGTGACCTAAGGGAACACCCCCCCCCCCCCCCCCCCCCCCTTCCCCTTGCCCTAGGTCAAATATCCCAGAGCGAAGAGGGCAGCCGGACGGAGTCACTGCCAGAACAGAAAGCCTGCATAACTATAGTTGCAACTGTTTAGTGGACGACATTCTGAGCAACAGATAACGGACCTAAACAATGCAGGTCTCCAGAAATGGACTCAATATTTCTGAGATAAAAATTCGTGAATGTGGATGGCTGAGACCAATAAGCAGCCTTCATTAAGTCTGTAATAGCAATACTATTAGCATAAGCCCAAGAAGTAGCAAGAGCTCTTACTTCATGAGCGGAAATCTTAAGCACAGACTGCTGAGAGGAAGATAAACTCTCATAAGCAGTACGGATAGTTAATTGAATCCATCTAGCAATAGAATGGACCGAAATGTCCCTTCTATTAGGCATCAAAGACAGAAAGAAACGTTTCCGTCCCTTTCTGATAAACTGAGATCTCTGTTTATAGATACGTAACGCTCTAACAGGACAGAGTAAAGGCCTACGCCCGTCTGAAGACGGAAGAGCCTTAATAACAATAGGTTCCGGATATTTATTAGGAGCCTGATTCTTAGCTAAAAAACCCACATTAGTAGTGAAGGTGATAGTGTTCCCGACACTACGATAGTGAGAATCATCCACCGACAGTGCATGAAGCTCACTCACTGACTCTTCTAGCAGAAGAGAAAGCTAAGAGAAAAGCTGTCTTATAAGATAAGAATTTGAAATCTACTGTCCCAAGAGGTTCAAATGGCTTTTCCTTCAATTTAAGAAGAACCCAAGCTAAATTCCATTTAGGAATTAATCTAAGAGTTCTGGGTCTATTTATCGAGAAGTTTCTAACCAACTTAGATAAAGAGACATTAGATCCAATTTGTAAACTATCATGATGTGCATAGGTATCAGATAACATAGACCTATAACCCTTAATAGTAAGAGGCTGCAGTTTGATTTCGTCAAACAAGTATACTAGAAAGTTTGCAATGTCTGGTATAGAGGGATCGAAAATATCTACAGAATGATCCCTACACCAACGACGAAAAACCTTCCACTTAGCCGCATAGTTTAGCGAAGAGGAGGTCCTCCTACAGTTAGAAATCGCGTCCACTGCTCGTCCTGTAAAGTGCTTGCCATGCAAGAAGGACCGCACAACGGAAAAACATGAAGGCTGAGACCTTGCGGGTTGTGATGGAGTTGACGCGATTTCCCCTGCGAAAGAAGATCCTCCCGTGGAGGAAGCTTTCGCGGTAGATCCCACAACAGACACCTGAGTAGATTTATCCACGGTCTCTGCGGCGACAGAGATGCTACCAACAGAATCTTGCATTGAGATTGTTTTATCTTTAGCAATACTTGCTGAATTAACGGCGCTGGAGGATACGCATATCCTATCATTCCGTCCCAAGGGATCGACAGAGCGTCTACTGCAAATGCTCTTGGATCCGGACACGGAGACACATACGTCTGCAACTGATTGTTGAGATGTGTCGCAAATAAGTCTATCATTGGCCGTTCCCATTGGTAGCAAATCTGATTGAATACTTGTTTGTTGAGAGTCCACTCCGACGGCAACAAGCGACCCTTTCGTGAAAGGGAGTCTGCTAGCACATTCAGACGACCCGGTATGTGACGGACCGAAAGAAGAACCTGATGTTCTAGCGCAAACAGAAGGATTCTTTCCGTTAGATTGAACAACGGAACTGAATGAGTGCCTCCCTGATTCCGTATATACGCCACTACTGTCGTATTGTCGGATAGGATTTGGACATGAGCATTGTGAATAATGTCCATCCAATGACGTAACGCAAGCCAAATTGACATCATTTCCTTGATGTTTATGTGCTTGCCCAGGAATTGCGGATCCCAAAGACCCTGGCATCTCGAATCCGTTGGGATCAATGATGCACCCCAACCTGTTTGACTGGCATCCGTCATAATGGTAAAACTCGGATCCGGCAACTGCAGCGGAACTCCTTGAGTTAACCACTGAATGTTTGCCCAAGTCTGAATCTCTTGTTTCACTTGATCTGACAAGAGAACGTCTACATCGAGCGAATGAATTTTCACACTCCAATTCTGAGTCAAGAAAATTTGGAGAGGACGCGTGCGTAACCGCCCCATCAGAATGAGATCCGCAGCGGCTCCGCACAGACCTATCAGTCTCATAAATTCTCTCGCTGTGACTTTGTCTGCGTGCAGACAATAGCGAGCGTAACAACTGACTAATTTCGCTCTGGTTAACGGCAGACGAACGAGATTGTTGTGCGTCTCTAAGCTCGTTCCCAGATGTGTGAATGACTTGGACGGCACCAGATCCGACTTCTCCTCGTTTACTATAAAACCGAGACGTCGGAGCAATAGAAGTAGATTCTGAACATCGTTCTGAAGCGTTAACTCGTTGCCGTACCTCTGAAGAATGTCGTCCAGGTAGGCCGACGTTACCGCAGACGAATGAGCTCGGAAATAGATCATTACCGAGTTCATTACCCGAGTGAAAGCCCAGGGTGCTAGATTCAGTCTGAAGCACATCGCCCGGAATTGATACACCACTCCTAGGACTGCGAAGCGTAGATACTTTCTGAATGTCGGATGTACCATGACGTGAAAGTACGCATCTTTGAGATCTATGCTTGTTGCATAATCGTTCACCCGAATACTCGCTCTGACCGGCCGAATCGTCTCCATATAAAACTTCGGAGCGACGATCAGCTTGTTTATCCAGCTCAAATCTATGACTGGACGGAACGAGCCGTCTGGTTTCGGAACCAGAAACAGATGGCTGTAGAATCCCGGAGTGTCCTGGTTTTCTACGACCTCTACCGCGTTTTTCATTAAAAGAGACTGCACCTCTGATAATAGAGCGTCTCTTTTCTGCGGATTTGACGGAAGTTGAGTCCACTTTGAGTTAATGGAGGCTTTCGTTTGAAGGATATCTTTAGACCTTCCAAAGTCACTCCTCTCACCCAAGGGTCGTCCGTAATCGACGCCCATTCTTGTAAAAAGCTCGACAACCTTCCGCCAACCGGTACGCGATAGAGGTTTAAGCCATCACCTCCTGGACCTGCGAGGCCTGCGGTAGGAGAAACCATGTCCTCCACGACCCGCACCTCGTCCCGTCGACCTCGGGGCGTCCGACCGGTTGTCCCGGCCTGAAGGACGTCCCGAACGAGAGTCGCTACCTTGATGGTCTCTCGAATAAGACCAAGAGGACGCACCAGAACCTCTATAGGAACCTCTCTTGGGCGCATTAGACCCAGAAGTGCCTGTCTTATTCTTGTCTGCCGTATCCGACTTCTTAGAAGCAGATTTGAACAACAGAGAATCCGAAGCTTTCTTTGTAATTTTATCATAAATAGCAGAAAGCTTGCCGTCAAAGAGAAGTTCTCCGGAGACCGAAGCGAATCTGAGAGAGTTCTTCACCTTAGTATCCACGAGTGTGGATGTAGCTAGGGCTGCGTCACGTCTAACCAACTCCAGGTTTGCCACTGAAAGGGCGGAGTTACACGTGGAATAAGCTACTGCCCTTGAAAGAAGTCTTAAAGAGGATTGTATATCCTGAAATTCTTTCCCTTGAAGGTGGAATGATAACGCCTTAGTAAGGTGATCTGCGTAAGATAAGGCATCTAAATTGGCTCTGTTAGACGAAATAGCTGTTTCCAACACCGCGGTTGGAATAGAAGCCGACGACGGTAATGATAGCTCTAAGTCTTCCGCCTCGTCGTCCATACGCAGAGGAACTCTCAGAATACCCTGTCCTGCCGTGTCGAATTTATTCCTTGCATTAATGAAAGGCAGGTTGAGAGTATTAGCGGACAAGAAACCTGCTTTCCCCGTTCTGGAAGCAAGTTTAAATATAGCGTTGTTCAATAATTCAAATGTTCTTGCAACATTATTGGACTGCGACGGAAACTCGGGAGCGATGTCCCTGAACCGCTCAAAAAATTCAGAGTCCAATGACGCTATAATCCTCTTGTCCGGGAGCGCAGCAGTCTGGTCCGACGGAACAACTTGAGGGAGAAAGTGCCGGATGAAGTCCACGGCAGCTTTATGTTGTTCCGAAAGGGATAGCTCCAAATCATCCGTATCCCTTTCACCATCCGGTCGGACATCACGATGCTCCCGGTCGTCCGCCCCCGATGCTTCGGCGGAGCGTACCGACCCAGCGCCGTCGGATAATTCCCGATCCGACACCGTTTCTGTCGGCTGCTGGGATGCTGCGATAAGCTGTGCTATCTGCACAAGTATGTCCGGCGTCGAGACCTGCGGAGGCACAGTCTTTCGCTGCTTCGCCGAGGGTAGCTCCGCATCAGATGGCTCCTGCATACTTTTCCTATGCGAACGTCCGGAGTCCATCGGTCTCGTGTCCCTGGCTGCCGGATGGTGTGACCTGGTCGCCGAAGAATCCCTGATCGGCGAAGCTGGTAAGATATCGGCGGTCACGCATCCAAGGTGCGGTCGTGTGCGCTGATGAGAAGAAGAAGCCTGAGCAGTCTCCGCGGACTGCCTATACACTGGAGCGTCCCGAGCGACGGACGTATGCTCCGCTTGCGACACATTTTGTACCACAACATCTGGTCCCAGATGTTGTTGTACGAGAGAGGGGCCTCTCTCGCTCGTGGCCCGGCTGGACCTGGACGAGCTAGGAACCGGACTCAAAGGCTTCCTCCGATCTCGCCTACTATCCGCCGTCACTGGGTGTGCACATTGAATGTTTATAGTGCTCGCATCACCCAACATTTCCTCCTGGACCGCATCGGACGAACCCGGCTGCCGAACCATTCGGTGAATGGACGCTACACCGGGCGAGCTAGCGGACAACATTTCTTTAATCTCCATGAGCACTTTTGCCGCTAGCTCTGTATTCATTTGTGACGATGGAAGCGCACTTGCAGAAGATAACATGGAAACATCACCCTGTTCTTGTTCCTCTGAAATAGAAACTGAGAAAGTAGAGTGACCTTGCGGAGAAAGAGCCGGCATAGCCCTTTCTCCAGTAACAACATACCGTGAGACACGTTTCCAATGTTTGTCATCCCAATATTGACATATAGAACAGGGATTAGTGTGAGAACACTGACTACAATTAATACAATGATCATGAAAGTCAGAGGAAGATTTCTTCCCATTACAATTTGAACAATATCCTTTCATTGTGAAAAGTCAACAACAAGTCCTAGTTACTCGCACAAACCCCTGACACAAAGATACATAATAACATGATCCATAAATAATGAAAAAACAATTGCAAAACAAAATAATTTTGAAAAAATATTTTTTCAGCGAAGCCCAAGTTTCTGAAAAGTAACGTTGAGCCCCGATGGATCCGATGGCTAAGTGTGGTCAAAAATTTTAAATTTATATTAAATAATTAATGAGACACTTACGGATAATAGAAATGTATCTTATAATGAGATAAACTACACCAAAGGCAAACAACCCCCCTCAAAAAAGGCTGTTGCCAATGTAAACAAACAGTGTAAAACACCAGAAAACATGACTCCAGGCACTGAAAAAACTGGCCCGAAATCAGTCATCAAAATTACACTCTATCTGATGCAAGACAGAGACTCCCAGGGGAGAATCTGCAGAACATCAGATGGAAGATGCAGAACACAACGTTTATACACCCATGGGTGAAAACGTAACTATGGGGAAAATAACAGAAAACATTCTGTAACCAAGCAACTCTCCCAAGAGAATTTTAGAAATGAACTTTCTCAAAAATATGCCAAAAGCATGGGAGAATTGCAAGGGGGGACTTAGAAGGCCAGGGGAGAGGAAACACTGAATAAGCAGTGCAACATTTTAGCAAGAATGACAACAAGAGGCCCATGCCTCGAAAATAGGCAACTTAACATAATTTCATAAAAAATTTTAAGTACAGCCCTGATTATTTTTTGTCACTCCTTTTTCCTCTCCTCCTTCTATATCCTCCTTAGAATCACCATTTCTCCAAAAATTACATGTCTGGCATCCTTTAAACTGAGATTTACAAGCACAAAGATCAGTGAGATGTTGACTGATGAAGGGCCAAACAGAGAATGATAATTGGCGCCAATTTCGGGACGTCCTTGACACTGCGCATGCGCAGTAGGGGTGAAGTATGGAGGTCCTATAGGACATGATTTCTTTTGGTTTTGGATGCAAATTTTGGGGATTGGGGGGCAAAATTTGTGTTTGGCCCTGGTTTTGTTAGAGTTAGCACCAGCTAAGTCTGGGTCATTGGTACAGTATAAAAATATAGAAATTTTAGGCGCGGCCAAAATTTTGCCCCTCCCATAACGAAGGCAAATAATGCCCGACAAACTTCTCTTGAACAAACTTTATTCTAAACCTCAAAAGGACTCTGTATACCACATATCAAGTCTCTTCTACTGGTGGTTCATTAGAAGAAGATTTTCTAAAAATTTGGCCATTTTTTCCCCACACCTCTGCTCAATATGAGCCAAAACCTATTTTGGATAAAAATCAAAATGCCCCTATATAACCACTACTTACATGAAATTTAATTAAAATGTGGCCAGTGGTTTAGGAAAAAGAGGCTCAAACACCACCTTCACGCAGGACGACGGACGACGGACGACAGACGACGGACGAAGAGTGATAAGAAAAGCTCACCCTGACTTTCAGTCAGGTGAGCTAAAAACTGCCCGCCCATATGCAATTTTACAAAAATGGCCTTAGAAACAAGATCTACTTTGTGGGACCAAAGAAAATAAAGTGAAATCAGATGAAAAAAACTTAAAAAACACACTCTTCAATTTTATGTAGAAACTCAACATAGAATATGTTTTCGCAGCTTAATATAGGCAACAGGGGGAGGATTCAGGAATTTGGAATGGTGGGGGGGGGGGGGGGGGGTCAACAGACCATATGATGCAAAGAGTTGGGAGCATGTGCAAGAGGGAGTCTCCCCCTCTCGCTGGTTGGGGTCTGGGAAAATTTCACAAAAATTGCAACAGAAACACGCATTTTCCTCAACTCTGAGCTCTCATTCAGATAGCAAATTGCTGTCAGAAAATAGTAATTATATACACAAATATACATACATGTTGAGTTGACTAGCCATATAGTTTGACCAACACCCTTTCTGCCCTCCAGTGGGGTTAATAAATACACCGACTGTGCGAGCAATTCGCCATAACTGCGCAAGCATGCGTGATCATCTAAATTTGCTCAATGCTGTATTATGACATGGCTCTGGCCTGGATCCACCCTTGGGCAATTTGCAAGAGTTTTTTTAAGAACTTCAATTCTAGGGTCCTCAAGAAATGCTTGAACATGTTGGCTCAAACATGACAGGCTTTGATGACTATCATCGATCCTTACTCTTGAAAACAGCCCCTTCAAAATTCACTTTAATTAATCCTGGAGCTTGTTCCAGTGAGTGGTCACAAGCCGTGTTTTGAGGGGAAAAAATGAAAATTTTTAGTTATTGAAGAAATGATTGTTTTAGATAAAGGGTTAAGTCTGACTTTTGATGATAATAATCTGAGGAAGCAAAATGTAACATTATATACCTGTAGACAATGGAGGAGAGGGTGGCATTCCTGGGTAATTCAAAGACAAATCAAGTCTGACCTGCAAAATATATGAATATTTAGTTCAGATATAAGGTTTGTACAGTAATAATAATAACACTTTGGCCGGACGCTGATTTGTGTCGGTTCTCAGGTGAGAAGGCCTTGATTAGCCCTGTTCTCTCAAATGTCTCCTTATCCCATGCCTCTTCTCTCCTCCCAATACTCGGAGATAAACTGCTTGATGACATCCCATGCCTCATTCTTCCCAATCACTCTGATAAGCATACTAAGCCTCTCCTTTGTTTCACCCACTAACCACATGTCCTTCTTTCACCCATCCCACATATTTTCTTAGACTGGTATTCTGGACATTCTAATAGAAAGTGTTCCAGGGTCTCCATCATGCTTAAATTACACATTTGGCACTCCTTTTCATTGTCTCTCCCAATTTTTCCCCTAAGCTCCAGGGACCATGACCTCAGCTTGGACAACAATGACCCCCAAAGGTGCCAACCAGGTACTCTTCAAAACCTGGCTTCTCTTGATCACGCCAGTATTGTGATCACAAAATGGACAGAGAATTTCATCCAGATGGTAACTGGTTCATTATCTGGATGGAATTCTGTATCCACTTTCCTTCGTACATCATCTAAATTCATACATTCAGACTTTGCCCACCTGTTGTCATAATACAGCATTGAGCAAAGTCTGAATGTATGAATTTAGATGATGTACAAAGAGAGGTGGATACAGAATTCCATCCTGTTGAAAAGGAAATGTGAGAATTCTGCTATTTTTGTTTGGTTTTCTTGATTTCATAGTATTTTATTTAAGAAATCTCGACCCACTTGTGTCAGATTGTCACCATCCAATCCTGTCCAATACAAATTGGATTAATGATCATTTCTTCACTATTGATCACCTAAAACCATGTAAGGTAACCAATTTTTCATTCACCTATAAGACAAGCTTTTTTGAACTATTCATATTCATTTGAATTCTTGTTAACTGCAGTAGAATCTTCTTCCATTTTAAACTGATTAAAACACGAAATGTTCTTCGATAGAAAAGACCACTTTTGTGGTCACAGTGCAGTAACTAAATCCCTGTGGTGTCAAACTTATCATTTATCACATAATCACACCATTCTATAGTGTATTAAAGCCATGTAATAAATTTTCATATTACACTAGTGTAATAAAGGTAAAAAGTCTCCAAATGGAATGTCAGCATCTGAGTGAATCACATGCTGACATTTCATTTGGAGACTTTTTACATCAGTGCCTGTATTACTACACTACTAATGTGTTCAAAACAAGCATGGCCGCTGCAGTAAATTTTCCAGAAAACTGTATTGTAAAAATTGATGGAAAGGGCCAGAGAAGACTACTTGTGCAAACAAATCATGGTGCTGATGTTTACATCACAGTGAAAATTGAAGGAGATGACTTTATTGTAGATATTCAACCTGAAAGGTTAACTCTCATTCATAACCCATGTACTGAATCCGAGTCGATACAGCAGACGTCAAGTAACAATGTCAATGTTGAGACCAGTGAAAATAATAGATTTGCTGCTGCTGAAAGTAATATTGATGAATTTATATCAATGCAGAGTAATAGGAACACTGCTTCAAAAACATTTTATGACTTGAAACTGTTCTATGCTTACCTTGAGCATTCAAACAACAATGATAAACGTGTAATCCATGAAATTCCTCCCAGTGAACTTTCTGAATTGTTGTGTAAATTTCTCATCAGTATTCGTAAAGCTGACAGTTCTGAGTATGAGCCCACTACTCTCCGGGGGTTTATCTCCAGTTTTGATCGCCAACTTCGGAGGCAAAGGTATGGGTACAGCATAATTAACAGTGTGGAATTTTGCCAGGTCCGAGATGTCTTAAAATGTAAACAAATGGCCTTGAAGCGCGATGGGAAAGGGAATCTACCAAATAAAGCTCAGCCAATATCAGATGATGAAATAAAAATTCTCTGGGAAACTGGTCAGTTTGGATCGTCACCACCACAAAGCATTATAAATACCCTGTGGTTTTATTTCACAATTCACTTTGGTCTGCGTGGTACATCTGAACATCATGAAATGTGCTGGGGTGATATTAAACTTTGTGAAGAGTTCAACCAAGGTGCATATCTTGAATTCAATGAATGCCAAACAAAAACTAGAACTGGGTCAAATCCAAGAGATGTGCGTCGCGTGAAACCTATGTTGTGGGCAAATACAGCTGAGCCCGAAAAATGTATAGTAGAAATTTATAAAACATTTTCAAGTAAGCGACCAAAAGACTTCTGTGATGTAGATCGTCCCTTTTATATTGCAACACACACTGGAATTCCTAAATCTGGTGAATGTTGGTTCAAGCGGCAACCAATTGGTGTGAACAAACTTGGCTCTTTGATGAGAAGAATGACGACAGCCGCTGGTATCGCAACCACTGACAAAAAATTGTCAAACCATAGTGCCAGAAAGCACATGATACAAAAGTTGAATGATAGAAATATGCCAACAAACCACATTGTTCAAATCAGCGGACATCGCAATATTCAATCAGTGAACAATTATTCCACCCTAAATGAATTTCAACATCAGAAAATATCACATGTTCTCTCCAGTTCAAATGTACCTGAAGTTCCACCAGTTTTGAATTATCCTCCCTCAGAAAGCACATGTTTAAACCAAATTCCAGTATTGTCAGTGAATAATAACAATAGTTCCAATGATAACAAATGCTCAATGTTGCTCCACGGTACAATAAACTCAATCTTTTCAAACAACAACATACACGGTGGTCATTTTGAAGTCCACGTACACCATGCATGTGAGCGAAAATTCCCGACTGAATCAGCTGAATTACCAAATTTCGCAAAGAGTCAACAAGTTGTTATAGAAACAGACAGCGATTGACACAAAGGGATTTTTATGAAATATTGTTGCATTAAAAGGTGTTATTTATTGTTATTAAATCCATATGTGGTGGAATATTGAAATTTTATATTTTCGTGATGAAAGCATGCTGCAAATTTGAAGAATGTAGTGAGTTTATTACGAACTATTTTCTGCAGCGTACACAATATGGGAGCACAGCATCACAGCCAGAATCGCAACAAGAAGGCTGAACAGAGTTATTTGTTCGTTTTTAGTAGTTAACACCGTCAAAAAATGACAATATCGGATTATGTGATAAAAAGAATCTTGAACTCGTTCCCGTTTAATATTGAAATTTAGGAAACTCGTCAAGTAGATTTCATTTGCAACTCGCTAAAGCTTGTTGCAAATGAAATCTACTTGACGAGTTTCCTAAATTTCAATATTAAACGGGAACTCATTTGAGATCCTCTATTTAATATATTTTTACTGTCCACATTTGACCAAATCACATGGTACAACATGAACCAGATGATCACAATGATCACGAGTCTGGTAATGGCTTGATTACTGACTGGTTAATGTGGAATATCAATGGAATATTTATCATTTATTCAACTGTATTTAACCAAAAAAAAACCCCAACAACTGAGTGCAAAGTAATTTATACTTACCAATGGAGTAAATGCATATTTGTACATCTTGAAATGTCTGAAGTATGTGTTTATAACATATTCTGTTATTTTTCTTACTTCATCCCCACTGAAAAGCTCTATACTATGAGGAGGCCTCTGTGAAAATAAATGAATACCAACATAATCATATATTTATTTAGTACATACTAAATTATAACATAGCAGGAAATGTCTAATATGTTTTGATATATACTGTGATGAAAGATAAATAGAGGATATGGAATGAGTGTTTTTCTCATATAATATTTATGAAATGAGTCTAAGAATTTTCCGTTTTGGCGAGCCTCTGGCGAACCCCAAATGGAAAATTTGGACAAGTTTCATAAATATCATATGATAAAAACACTTATTTCATATCCTATTTATCATATGACACACATGCGCACAAATTAACAACTTAGTATGACTTTTAAACCCTTTACCTAACGTGTGTTGCAGACAACACTTGGAAAAAACATCATCATATAACTAAACATTTTCATTTTTTGCTTCCAAAACATAGGTTATGACCCCTCATTGGAATGAGCACGATGCGCGCGTTCCAATGAGGGGTCATAACCTATGTTTTGGAAACAAAAAATGAAAATGTTTCATATATAGCACTGGCCGGTTTTGGTCGTCGTGTTAGGTATAACCCAACCTAAATGTGACAGATAACATAAATTCTCCCTACTCAACTTATGCAAATGGGACCAATTGTATTTTGTTCAGCCAATCAAACTGTCCATATTTGAAATTGATCAATGAAATCTTTCAACCCCAATTATGCAAATTTTGAAAATATGGCCCAGTTATAGTTTGTTCAGCCAACCAAATTTTCTAGTTTTGAAATTGACCAATGAAATTGACGAAAGGCTTTATTTATCACTGATTAATATGAAAACAAAATATCAAATGTTTTAAAGTGAACAAAACGGACGAGTCATAAGATAAAAGAGAATATCTCTTTGAAATAGGGTCCTGTGAAATGGAAATTTGAATTTGAATTGATTCTTGAATCGACTCGTGCAAAGATTTGTAAATCATTTTCGTTTTTGATTCAAATTGACTGAATTGCAGTTTGAGATTTTCACAACAGTGTGCAGAAGGTTAACCCTTTACCTAACATGAAAAGCAGATGACACTTGCAAACAAAAATATTGAATAACTGATTTTTAGCTCAACTTTGACAAAGTCAAATTTGAGCTATTGTCATGGCCCGTCGTCCGTCTGTCTGTCCGTCCATCTGTCTGTCCATCCATCTGTCCGTCCGTCTGTCCGTACGTCAACAATTAGCTATGGCTCGGGCTAGAGGTCGTATTTATGAACCGATCTTTACGAAACTTCTTGTGTACCTTTGTTATGACCCTGGGACGGGAACGAGTGTTTTTAGGTGTGGACCGAAATTCAAGATGGCTGCCAGTGGCCATTTTGTACCGATGATGCAAAAGTTAAAAAATTTATAGTAATTTATATATTTTTTATACTTACCAATGACCCAGACTTAGCTGGTGCTAACTCTAACAAAACCAGGGCCAAACACAAATTTTGCCCCCCAATCCCCAAAATTTGCATCCAAAACAAAAAGAAATCATGTCCTAAAGGACCTCCATACTACGCCTCTACTGCGAATGCGCAGTGACGCAGACGTCCCGAAATTGGCGCCAATTATCATTCTTACTGGCAGTGCCTGGTCAGCGCTATGTACTCAGCGGGGAGGCAAGAGTTCTCAACTCCTGGGAGGGCCATCCCCGTCTGGGTCATTGGTAAGTATAAAAAATATATAAATTACTATAAATTTTTTAACATTTTTATACTGTACCAATGACCCAGACTTAGCTGAATAGTAAACAGGCTGGAGGGCCTAGGACATAGAGGAAAATCCAATAAGCTCAACTATATAGTAAAGAGGTAACCCCTTAAGGAGAAAAGGAGTATTAGGCTTTACATGTATCTTTCTTATTTAATATTAAATTAGAAAGATACACTACCCTTAATAATTGAGCACAATAACATTCATGTTCTCTATTAACATCCAGTATAACCCTTATACTAATTATTTTTAAAGCAAGCCAATAAATAAAGTAGTCCAGAGAATTGAGACTCTTTATAGTCATTTAAAAGTGTCCGAGTATTGTATATTAAAGCCCGTTTGACACTTGACATATACAAATGCTTCACACCGAGCTACACTTTAAAAATAAGACATGAATGAATTTTAACATTAATATTACACTTTAAAACCATCCCGGAAGTGACTCAGAAATACTGACTTGGAGGAGGCATTCCCTTGCTTTTCACTATAAAGCAGGTGACCTAAGGGAACACCCCCCCCCCCTTCCCCTTGCCCTGGGTCAAATAGCCCAGAGCGAAGAGGGCAGCCGGACGGAGTCACTGCCGGAACAGAAAGCCTGCATAACTATAGTTGCAACTGTTTAGTGGACGACATTCTGAGCAACAGATAACGGACCTAAACAATGCAGGTCTCCAGAAATGGACTCAATATTTCTGAGATAAAAATTCGTAAATGTGGATGGCTGAGACCAATAAGCAGCCTTCATCAAATCTGTAATAGCAACACTATTAGCATAAGCCCAGGAAGTAGAAAGAGCTCTTACTTCATGAGCAGAAATCTTAAGCACAGACTGCTGAGAAGAAGATAAATCTTCATAAGCAGTACGGATAGTTAATTGAATCCATCTAGCAATAGAATGGACTGAAATGTCCTTTCTATTAGGCATCAAAGACAGAAAGAAACGTTTCCGTCCCTTTCTGATAAACTGAGATCTCTGTTTATAGATACGTAATGCTCTAACAGGACAGAGTAAAGGCCTACGCCCGTCTGAAGACGGAAGAGCCTTAATAACAATAGGTTCCGGATATTTATTAGGAGCCTGATTCTTAGCTAAAAACCCACATTAGTAGTGAAGGTGATAGTGTTCCCAACACTACGATAATGAGAATCATCCACCGATAGTGCATGAAGCTCACTGACTCTTCTAGCAGAAGAGAAAGCTAAGAGAAAAGCTGTCTTATAAGATAAGAATTTGAAATCTACTGTCCCAAGAGGTTCAAATGGCTTTTCCTTCAATTTAAGAAGAACCCAAGCTAAATTCCACTGAGGAATTAATCTAAGAGTTCTGGGTCTATTTATCGAAAAGTTTCTAACCAACTTAGATAAAGAGACATTAGATCCAATTTGTAAACTATCATGATGTGCATAGGTATCAGATAACATAGATCTATAACCCTTTATAGTAACAGGCTGCAGTTTGATTTCGTCAAACAAGTATACTAGAAAGTTTGCAATGTCTGGTATAGAGGGATCGAATATATCTACAGAATGATCCCTACACCAACGACGAAAAACCTTCCACTTAGCCGCATAGTTTAGTGAAGAGGAGGTCCTCCTACAGTTAGAAATCGCGTCCACTGCTCGTCCTGTAAAGTGCTTGCCATGCAAGAAGGACCGCACAACGGAAAAACGTGAAGGTTGAGACCTTGCGGGTTGCGATGGAGTTGGCGCGATTTCCCCTGCGAAAGAAGATCCTCCCGTGGAGGAAGCTTCCGCGGTAGGTCCCACAACAGACACCTGAGTAGATTTATCCACGGTCTCTGTGGCGACAGAGATGCTACCAACAGAATCTTGCATTGAGATTGTTTTATCTTTAGCAATACTTGTTAAATTAATGGCGCTGGAGGATACGCATATCCTATCATTCCGTCCCAAGGGATCGACAGAGCGTCTACTGCAAATGCTCTTGGATCCGGACACGGAGACACATACGTCTGCAACTGATTGTTGAGATGTGTCGCAAATAAGTCTATCATTGGCCGTTCCCATTGGTAGCAAATCTGATTGAACACTTGTTTGTTGAGAGTCCACTCCGACGGCAACAAGCGACCCTTTCGTGAAAGGGAGTCTGCTAGCACATTCAGACGACCCGGTATGTGACGGACCGAAAGAAGAACGTGATGTTCTAGCGCAAACAGAAGGATTCTTTCCGTTAGATTGAACAACGGAACTGAATGAGTGCCTCCCTGATTCCGTATATACGCCACTACTGTCATATTGTCGGATAGGATTTGGACATGAGCATCGTGAATAATGTCCATCCAGTGACGCAACGCAAGCCAAATTGACATCATTTCCTTGATGTTTATGTGCTTGCACAGGAATTGTGGATCCCAAAGACCCTGGCATCTCGAATCCATTGGGATTAATGATGCACCCCAACCTGTTTGACTGGCATCCGTCATAACGGTAAAACTCGGATCCGGCAACTGCAGCGGAACTCCCTGAGTTAACCACTGAATGTTTGCCCAAGTCTGAATCTCTTGTTTCACTTGATCTGACAAGAGAACGTCTACATCGAGCGAATGAATTTTCACACTCCAATTCTGAGTCAAGAAAATTTGAAGAGGACGTGTGCGTAACCGCCCCAACGGAATGAGATCCGTGGCGGCTCCGCACAGACCTATCAGTCTCATAAATTCTCTCGCCGTGACTTTGTCTGCGTGCAGACAATAGCGAGCGTAACAACTGACTAATTTTGCTCTGGTTAACGGCAGACGAACGAGATTGTTGTGCGTCTCGAAGCTCATTCCCAGATGAGTGAATGACTTGGATGGCCCCAGATCCGACTTCTCCTCATTTACTATAAAACCGAGACGTCGGAGCAATAGAAGAAGATTCTGAACATCGTTCTGAAGCGTTAACTCGTTGCCGTACCTCTGAAGAATGTCGTCCAGGTAGGCCGACGTTACCGCAGATCAATGAGCTCAGAAGTAGATCATTACCGAGTTCATTACCCGAGTGAAAGCCCAGGGTGCTAGATTCAATCCGAAGCACATCGCCCAGAATTGATACACCACTCCTAGGACTGCAAAGCGTAGATACTTTCGGAATGTCGGATGTACCATGACGTGAAAGTACGCATCTTTGAGATCTATGCTCGTTGCATAATCGTTCACCCGAATACTCGCTCTGACCGATCGAATCGTCTCCATATAAAACTTCGGAGCAACGATCAGCTTGTTTATCCAGCTCAAATCTATGACTGGACGGAACGAGCCGTCTGGTTTCGGAACCAGAAACAGATGGCTGTAGAATCCTGGAGATTCCTGGTTTTCTACGACCTCTACCGTGTTCTTCATTAAAAGAGACTGCACCTTTGATAACAGAGCGTCTCTTTTCTGCGGATTTGACGGAAGATGAGTCCACTTTGGACTTCGAGTTAATGGAGGCTTTCATTTGAAGGATATCTTTAGACCTTCCGAAGTCACTCCTCTCACCCAAGGGTCGTCCGTAATCGACGCCCATTCTTGTGAAAAGCTCGACAACCTTCCGCCAACCGGAACACGATAGAGGTTTAAGCCATCACCTCCTGGACCTGCAAGGCCTGCGGTAGGAGAAACCACGTCTTCCACGGCCCACACCTCGCCCCGTCGACCTCGGGGCGTCCGACCGATTGTCCCGGCCTGAAGGACGTCCCGAACGAGAGTCGCTATCCTGACGGTCTCTCGAATAAGACCAAGAGGACGCACTGGAACCTCTATAGGAACCTCTCTTGGGCGCATTAGACCCAGAAGTGCCTGTCTTATTCGTGTCTGCTGTATCCGACTTCTTAGGAGCAGATTTGAACAACAGAGAATCCTTAGCTTTCTTTGTAATTTTATCATAAATAGCGGAAAGCTTGCCGTCAAAGAGAAGTTCTCCTGAGACCGAAGCGACTCTAAGAGAGTTCTTCACCTTAGAATCCACTAGTGTGGATGTAGCTAGGGCTGCGTCACGTCTAACCAACTCCAGATTTGCCACTGAAAGGGCGGAGTTACACGTGGAATAAGCTACTGCCCTTGAAAGAAGTCTTAAAGAGGATTGTATATCCTGAAACTCTTTCCCCTGAAGGCGCAGTGATAACGCCTTAGTAAGGTGATCTGCGTAAGATAAGGCATCTAAATTGGCTCTGTTAGACGCAATAGCTGTTTCCAACACCGCGTTTGGAATAGAAGCTGACGACGGTAATGATAGCTCTAAGTCTTCCGCCTCGTCGTCCATACGCAGAGGAACTCTCGGTATACCCTGTCCTGCCGTATCGAATTTATTCCTTGCATTAATGAAAGGCAGGTTGAGAGTATTAGCGGACAAGAAACCTGCTTTCCCCGTCCTGGAAGCAAGTTTAAATATAGCGTCGTTCAATAATTCAAATGTTCTAGCAACATTATTGGACTGCGACGGAAACTCGGGAGCGATGTCCCTGAACCGCTCAAAAAATTCAGAGTCCAATGACGCTATAATTCTCTTGTCCGGAACCGCAGCAGTCTGGCCCGACGGAACAACTTGAGGGAGAAGTGCCGAATGAAGTCCACGGCAGCTTTATGTTGTTCCGAAAGGGATAGCTCCAAGTCATCCGTATCCCTTTCACCATCCGGTCGGACCTCATGATGTTCCCGGTCGCCCGCCCCCGATGCTTCGGCGGAGCGTACTGACCCAGCGCCGTTGGATAATTCTCGATCCGACACCGTTTCTGTCGGCTGCTGGGATGCTGCGATAAGCTGTGCTATCTGCACAAGAATGTCCGACGTCGAGACCTGCGGAGGCGCAGTCTTTCGCTGCTTCGCCGAGGGCAGCTCCGCATCAGATGGCTCCCGCATACTTTTCCTATGCAAACGTCCGGAGTCCATCGGTCTCGAATCCCTGGCTGCCGGATGGTGTGACCTGGTCGGCGAAGAATCCTTGATCGGCGAAGCTGGTAATATATCGGCGGTCACGCAGCCAAGGTGCGGCCGTGTGCGCTGACGAGAAGAGGAAGCCTTAACAGTCTCTGCGGACTGCTTATACAACGGAGCGTCCCGAGCGACGGACGTATGCTCCGCTAAAGACACATTTTGTACCACAACATCTGGTCCCAGATGTTGTTGTACGAGAGAGGGGCCTCTCTCGCTCGCGGCCCGGCTGGACCTGGACGAGCTAGGAACCGGACTCAAAGGCTTCCTCCGTTCTCGCTTACTATCCGCCGTCACTGGGTGTGCATCTATTATGTTTATAGTGCTCGCATCACCCAAAACTTCCTCTTGGACCGCATCGGACGAACCCGGCTGCCGAACCATTCGGTGAATGGACGCTACACCGGGCGAGCTAGCGGACGACATTTGTCTAATCTCCATGAGCACTTTTGCCGCTAGCTCTGAATTCATTTGTGACGACGGACGCACACTTGTAGAAGATAACATGGAAACATCACCCTGTTCTGGTTCCTCTGAAATAGAAACTGAGATAGTAGAGTGACCTTGCGGAGAAAGAGCCGGCATCGCCCTTTCTCCAGAAACAACATATCGTGACACACGTTTCCAATGTTTCTCATCCCAATATTCACATATAGGACAGGGATTGATGCGAGAACACTGACTACAATTAATACAATGATCATGAAGTCAGAGGAAGATTTCTTCCTATTACAATTTGAACAACGTCCCTTCATTGTGAAAGAACAACAATAAGTCCAAGTTACTCGCAAAAACCCCTGACACAAAGATACATAATAACATGATCCATTAATAAATGAAAAAACAATTGCAAATCAAAATAATTTTGAAAAAATATTTTTTCAGCGAAGCCCAAGTTGCTGAAAAGTAACGTTGAGCCCCGATGGATCCGATGGCAAAGTGTGGTCAAAAATTTTAAATATATATTAAATAATTAATGAGACACTTACGGATAATATAAATGTATCTTATAGTGAGATAAACTACAGCAAAGGCAAACAGCCCCCCTCAAAAAAGGCTGTTGCCAATGTAAACAAACAGTGTAAAAACACCAGAAAACATGACTCCAGGCACTGAAAAAACTGGCCCGGAATCAGTCATCAAATTACACTCTATCTGATGCAAAACAGAGACTCCCAGGGGAGAATCTGCAGAACATCAGATGGAAGATGCAGAACACAAACGTTATACACCCATGGGTGAAAACGTAACTATGGGGAAAATAACAGAAAACATTCTGTAACCAAGCAACTCTCCCAGGAAATTTTAGAAATGAAATTTCTCAAAAATATGCCAAAAGCATGGGAGAATTGCAAGGGGGGACTTTAGAAGGCTAGGGGGAGAGGAAACACTGAATAAGCAGTGCAACATTTAGCAAGAATGACAACAAGAGGCCCATGCCTCGAAAATAGGCAACTTAACATAATTTCATCAAAAAATTTTAAGTACAGCCCTGATTATTTTTTGTCACTTCTTTTTCCTCTCCTCCTTCTATCCTCCTTAGAATCACATTTTCTCCAAAAATTACGTGTCTGGCATCCTTTAAACTGAGATTTACAAGCACAAAGATCAGTGAGATGTTGACTGATGAAGGGCCAAACAGAGAATGATAATTGGCACCAATTTCGGGACGTCTGCGTCACTGCGCATGCGCAGTAGAGGCGTAGTATGGAGGTCCTTTTGGACATGATTTCTTTTTGTTTTGGATGCAAATTTTGGGGATTGGGGGGCAAAATTTGTGTTTGGCCCTGGTTTTGTTAGAGTTAGCACCAGCTAAGTCTGGGTCATTGGTACAGTATAAAAATATCAGTTTTTTGTACAGAACTTCCATATGAAAGCTCTGACTTGAATAATTTTTTGTATGAATGTTTAGTACCATGGGATACATCATATATAATAGGGGTTTTTTTCTCGTGCGTAAATTATGCAAATTAGACTGACTTTGATTTATTTAGTGTTACTTTCAGAGCTGTAAGTGCCAAGCTGCTATGGCTCGGGTTAGAGGCCGTATTTATGAACCAATCTTTACGAAACTTCTTGGGTACCTTTGTTATGACCGTGGGACGAGAACGAATGTTTTTGGGTGCAGTCCCAAATTCCAGATGGCTGCCAGCAGCCATTTTGTACCGACGATGCCAAAATCTGTTTTTTGTACAGAACTTCCATATGAAAGCTCTGACTTGAATAATTTTGTGTATGAATGTTTAGTACCATGGGATACATTACATATATTACAGGTTTTTTTCTTGTGCGTAAATTATGCAAATTAGGCTAACTTTGATTTATTTAGTGTTACTTTCAGCACTGTGAGTGCAAATCCCAATACGGCTCGGGCTAGAGGCCGTATTTATGAACCAATCTTCACGAAACTTCTTGGGTACCTTTGTTATCACTGTGGGACGAGAAGGAGTGTTTTTGGGTCCAGTGTGAAATTCAAGATGGCCGCTAGCAGCCATTTTGTTCAAAATTAAGTGCAATCAGATTTTTGCGCAGAACTTCCAAATGAAAGATCTGATTTGAATAAATTTTTGTATGAATGTTTAGTACCATGGGATACATTACATATAATACAGAGTTTTTCTCGTGAATAAATTATGCAAATTAGGGGTCCGGGTGGGACTTAGAAAATTTTGGACCAAAATCCGGAAATTAGTTTTTTGTGTTTTGATGCATTTTGGTCAATTTTAAGAAGAAGAAGAAAAAATTTTAGTCTGAAAATATTTTGTTTGGGACTGAAAATTTCCACACAAAAGTTAAAAAATTTATAGTAATTTATATATTTTTTATACTTACCAATGACCCAGACATAGCTGGTGCTAACTCTTAAAATATAGGGCCAAACACAAATTTTGCCCCCCAATCCCCAAAATTTGCATCTAAAACTAAAGAAAACATGTCCTGAAAGGCCCTCCACACTTCGCCCCTACTGCGCATGCGCAGTGTCAAGGACGTTCCGAAATTGGCGCCATTTATCATTCTAATAACCAGTGCCTGGTAAGCGCTATGTACTCAGCAGGGAGGCAACAGTTCCCAACTCCTGGGAGGGCCATCCCCGTCTGGGTCATTGGTAAGTATAAAAAATATATAAATTACTATAAATTTTTTAACATTTTTATACTGTACCAATGACCCAGACATAGCTGAATAGTAAAAAGGCTGGAGGGCCAAGGACATAGAGCAAAATGGAATACGCTCAATAAAATAAAATAGAGTCATCCCCTGTAGGGAAAAGAAGTAATAGGCCTTACATGTATCTTTCTTATTTATGATAAATTAGAAAGATACAACACCTTCCAAAAATTGAGCTTCATACATCCATGTACTCTATTAATATCCAATAATCCTTATACTAATAATTTTTAAAGTAAGCCAATAATAAAGTAAGTCTAGAGAATAGAGACTCTTATACTCCTAAAAGTGTGTGAGAATTGCATAATCATGTCCGTTGACATATGCAATATTCAAAAGCTATACTTTAAAAACTAAGACTTGAATGAATTTTATAAACTTAAACTTCTCACTAAACAACCATCGCAATAACAGCTCAGAATTACTAACTCCGGAGGAGGTATCCCCTTGTTTTCATAGTAAAAAACAGGTGACCCAAGGGAACACCCTCCCCCCCCCCCTTTTTCTTGCCCTGGGTCAAATAGCCCAGAGCGAAGAGGGCAGCCGAACGGAGACACTGCCGAAACAGACAGCCTACCTAGCTATAGTAGCAACTGTTAAGTGAATGACATTCTGAGCAGTAGAGAATAGACCTAACAATAGAGGCCTCCAGAAATGGACTCGATATTTCTGAGATAAAATTCATGAATGGATGGCTGAGCGCAATGAGCAGCCTTCAAAAATCTATAATAGCAACACTATTAATGTAAGCCCAAGAAGTAGAAGAACTCTTACTTCATGAGCCGAAATCTTAAGCACAACTGCTAAGCCAATGATATACCATAAGCAGTACGCTAGTTAATAGAATCCATTAACAATAAAATGGAGCGTAACGTCCTTCTACTAGACATCAAAGACAGAAGAAGCTTACGCCCTTGTAATAAACAGATATCTGTTTATAAATATATAAACTGTACCCGGAAAGAGTAAAGGCCTATGCCCATACGAAGACGGAAGGACCTTAAAATAATAGGTTCCGGATAATAGGAGCCTAACTCTTATGCAACAATCCAACCTAAATAGTAACGGAAGTATTGATTCCGAAACTATGAAAGTGAAAATCATCCATCGATAGTGCATGAAACTCACTGACTCTACAGTAAAAGAGAAACCAACAGAATTACTGTCTAAAAGGTCAGAATTTGAAAACTACTGTTTCCAGAGGCTCAAATGATTACTTAGCTAAATAAGAACCGAAGTTAAAATCCGTATAGGAATTTAATCTAAAGATTCTAAGTCTATTTATCAAAAAGTTACTAACTGACTTAGATAAAGAGACAAAAGACTCAAATGTAAACTATCGTAGAGTGCATAGGTATGAGGTAACATAAACCTATAACCTAAATAACAACAGGCTGCAGCAGATCTTGTGAAACAAGTATACTAAAAAATAGCAATGAGTAGTATGGAGGGATCAACCATATGAACATAATGATCCCTACACCACGACGGAAGAGCCTCCACTTTAGTCGCATAGAATAGCGAAGAAGAGGATCTCCTATAGTAAGAAATCGCGTCCAAAGCTCGTCCAGTACAGTGCTTACAATGCAATACGGACCACACAACGGAATACATGAAGGTTGCGACCTTGCTGGTTGTGATAAAAATGACACGATTTACCCAGTGAAAAAAGATCCTCACATAGAGGAAGATTTCACGTTAAGATCCACAGTAGACAAGAGAGTAAATTACTCATGATCTCTGTGAAGATAGAGATGCTATCAACAGAAATGTATTGTGGTTGTTTATCTTAGCAATACCTGCTAAAACAACAGCGCCGGAGGATACGCGTATCCTATCATTCCGTCCTATAGATCAATAGAGCGTTAACAGTATTAGCTCAGAGATCTGGACAAGCCAACACATACGTCTACAATTGATTAGCAAGCTGTGTCATAAATAAAACATCATTGGGCACTCCCATAGATAGCAAATCTGATTAAATACTTGTTTGTTGAGAGTCCATTCTGACAGCAACAAGCGACCCGTAAGAGAACGGGAGTGCGATAAAACAATCAGACGACCCAGAATATGACGGACCAAAACTGAACTTGGTGTAGTATAACCAACAGACGGATTCTTTCCATTAAATTGAATAACGGAAACGAAAGAGTGCCTCCCTGGTTCCGGAGATACGCCACTACTGTCGAATTAAAGGACAGGAATTTGGGCATGCGTTTCTGAATAATGTTCATGCAATGACATAAAGCAAGCCTAAAAAACATTATTCCGCGGAAGTTAAACTGATAGTTAAAAGACTGCGGAACCCAAAGACCCTGGCACTTCGAATCCGTAGGGATCAGTATATATCCCAATCTGTTTGACTGGCAACCGTCATAACAGCCACACTCGGGTCCGGCAACTGCGGCGGCACTCTCTGAGTCAACCACCGAATGTTTGCCCCAGTCTGAATCTCTTGTAACACTAGATAGACAAGAGAATGTATAAATCAAGCAATTCATGGATTGCCGGAAAGTTGCCGTCGAAGAGAAGCTCCTCCGAGAACGAAGCGACTCTGAGAGAGTTCTTAACCTACTATCCATGCGTGGATGTAGCTAGGGCTGCATCACGTCTAACCAACTCCAATCAGCCACTGAAGGGCGGAGTTATACGTGAACAAACTACTGCCCTCAAAAGAAATTACATTGAGGATAATATCCCGTAAATCTTTTCTTGACGACGTAATGATAACGCCTCAGTAAGGCGGATTACGTATAATAAAGCGTCTAAGTTAAGTCTACTATACATAATGTCGTTCCCAACATTGAAATTGGAAAAGACATAAACGGCGAAAAGAATATATGCAGTCTTTAATCACACCGTCTAGACGCATATGAACTCTCGGTATGCCCTGCTCTGCCAAAATAAACTATATGTAAAAAAGATAAAATGGCAGAAATGAGCCACGCGGACAAGAAACTAAACTATCATGCTTAGTAGCAGGCTTGTATATATATATAAATATATAGCGTCGAAAAATAAAACACATGTTGTAATGACAATATTGGACTGCGTCGGTAAGTCAGGGACAAAGTCCCTGTACCGATCGAAAAATCCGAGTCCAATGACGCTATAAGTCTCTTATCCAAGATCGCAGCAATGAAGTCCGAAAAATAATCACTGGAAGAAATGCCAGAAGATATGAAAGGCATCTTCCGATACTACTAAAGGGAAAACTCGAAATCTTTCGAATCCCTTTCGCCATCCTGTCGGACCCTATAAAGCGTTCGGTCGTCCGTAGCTTGATGCAACCGCGGACCGCACCGACCCAGCGCCGTCGGATAATTCCTGATTCGACCGAGAAACCGTCAATTGCTGGGATGCTGCGAAACAACTGTGCTAACTCGGATAGCACGTCCGTCACTGAGGCCTGAGGAGCAGCGGTCTTACGATGCATTGCCGCAGGAAGCTCCGAGATCGTTACCCCGTGCATACTTCCAATATGCGAGCGAACGGAGTGTATAGGCCTCGTGTCCCTTGGCTACCGGATGGCGCGACCTATTCGCTGTGGAATCACTGAATGCCGAAACTGATCGGATACTCGAGGTCACGTAGCCAATGTGCGGTCGTGTGCCCTGATGTGAGGATGAGGAAGCATTAAAGACAGTCTCTCGGACTGTCAATATAACGGAGCGTCCCGAGCAACGGACATATGCTCCGAATGTAAAATATCTGAACCACAACATGCGGTCCCCTATGTTGTTGACTTCCTCCGATCTGTCCTCAATCTGCCGTCACTGGGTGAGTACTAAAGTAATTAAAGTGCTCGCATCACCCAAATCTCCTTCCTAGACCGCAACGGACGAACCCGGCAGCCGAACCATTCGATGAATGTACGCTACACCGGGTGAGCTAGCGAATGTCACTCCGTAAGCGATAGACATATTCCATGAGCACTTATTGCCGCTAACTCTTCATTAACTATGACGACAGAGGCACACTTTTGAAAGACATCTCCATAACTCTTCGAACAAGAAACCAGAAATGCTTGGATAGCAAGCATAAAATAATAATATATATAGCGTCGTTCAATAATTCGAAAGTTTGTGTGACATTATTGGACTATGTCGGAACTGAGAGACGATGTCCCTGAACCGAACCAAAAATTTCTAAGTCCACCGACGCTATCAGTTTCTTATCCGGCATCGCAGCATATGTTGTTCCGAAAGGGAAAGCTTGAAATCCACCGAATCCCTTTCGGTATCCCATCGGACCGGATGAAACTTTCGGACGTCCGTACCCGCTTCCGCGGAGCGTCCCGACCCAGCATCGTCGGATAAAATATATGCGACAGATTCAGTTGATGCTGGGATGCTGCGATAAACTGTGCTATTAAGGAAAGCACGTCCGTTCCCGAGGCCTGTGCAGTAGCGGACTTACGATGCATTGCCGCTGGAAGCTCCGTGTACGTTGACTCCCGCACACTTCCTATGCGAACGTCCGGAGTCTGCAGGCCTCGAGTCCCCGGCTACCGACCCAGCGCTGTCGGATAATTCTTGATCCGACACCGTTTCTGTCGGCTGCTGGGATGCTGCGATAAGCTGTGCTATGTGCACAAGAATGTCCGGCGTCGAGACCTGCGGAGGCGCAGTCTATCGCTGCTTCGCCGAGGGCAGCTCCGCATCAGATGGCTCCCGCATACTTTCCTATGCGAACGTCCGGAGTCCATCGGTCTCGAATCCCTGGCTGCCGGATGGTGTGACCTGGTCGCCGAAGAATCCTTGATCGGCGAAGCTGGTAATATATCGGCGGTCACGCAGCCAAGGTGCGGTCGTGTGCGCTGACGAGAAGAGGAAGCCTTAGCAGTCTCAGCGGACTGCCTATACAACGGAGCGTCCCGAGCGACGGACGTATGCTCCGCTAACTACACATTTGTACCACAACATCTGGGGCCAGATGTTGTTGAACGAGAGAGGGGCCTCTCTCGCTTGCCGTCCGGATGGACCAGAACGAGCTATAAACCGGACTAAAAGGCTTCCTCCGTTCTCCCTCCGATCCGCCGTCACTGGGTGTGCATTAAGTTAATTTTATAGTGCTCGCATCACCCCAAAATTCCTTCTAGACCGCAACGGACGAACCCGGCTGCCGAACCATTCGGTGAATGGACGCTACACCGGGCGAGCTAGCGGACGTCAAAGGCCGTCGAACCTACTAGGGTCCTCTTAGGCAATTGGCGTATTACATGAGCACTTTTCCGCTAGCCCTTCATTAATTGTGACGACGGAGGCACACTGTTGGAAGACATCACAGATACATCACCCTAATCTTGATCGTCTGAAACAGAAATTGATAAAGTAGAGTGACCCTACGGGGAAAGGACCGGAGTGTCCAAATCCCCAACAACATACCGTGACATACGCTTCCCATATTGTCATCGAAATCATACGATACTGAACAGGAGTTAATGCGAGTACACTGACCACATATAGAATGAGGTCAGAGGAAGACTTCCTCTTAAAGCAATTGATCAATATCCTTTCAATGTGAAAAGAAAACAAGTCCTGGTACTCGCACTAACCCCTGGCAATCAAAATACATAATAATAATATGATCCATTAATATAGAAAAAATAATTGAAATCAAAATATTTTGAAAAAATATTTTTTCAGAACAGCCCAAGTTTCTGAAAAGTAACGTTGAGCCCCAATGGATCCCAAGCCTAAGTGTGGACAAAAATTTTAAAAATATTTTAAACAATTTATTCAACACTTACGAACAATAATAATGTATCTAGTTATGATTAAAATAACATAAAGATATTATTATTTAGAAATCCCCCCCCTCACACAGAGGGCTGTTGTAAATGTAAACAATGAGTGTAAAAACACTAAAATAAGACTCCAGGCACCCAGGCCCGAAATCAGTTACCAAAAATACACCATCTGATGCAAAACAGAGACTTCCAGGGAAGAAACTGCAGAACATCAGATGGTAGATGCAGAACACAACGCCTAACCACCCGTAGGTGAAGACGTAAACATGGGGAAAGAACAGAATTCATTCTGTTATACAGCTAAAACTCCCAAGAAATTTTAGTAATAATAATTACAGAAACTATGCCAAAAGCATGGGAGAATAGCAAGGGGGAACTTAAAGGACAGGGAGAGAGGAAAAACACTTGAAAAAACAGTGTAACTAAATAATCAGAATGACAACAAAATGGCTGCTGCCTTGAAAATAGGTAACTTAACATAATTTCATTAAAAAATTTTAAGTTACAGCCCTGATAATATTCTGTCACACATTCTTTTCCTCTCCTCCTTTTCTATCCTCCTTAGAATCACCATTTCACTAATATTTATGTGTCTGGCATCATTTAAACTGAGATTTAAAAGCACAAAGATCAGTCAGATGTTAACTGATGAAGGGCCAAACTTAGAATGATAAATGGCGCCAATTTCGGAACGTCCTTGACACTGCGCATGCGCAGTAGGGGCGAAGTGTGGAGGGCCTTTCAGGACATGTTTTCTTTAGTTTTAGATGCAAATTTTGGGGATTGGGGGGCAAAATTTGTGTTTGGCCCTATATTTTAAGAGTTAGCACCAGCTATGTCTGGGTCATTGGTACAGTATAAAAATATAATAATCTACAATGATTGGTCTTAATCTGTAGTCCATTACAGTCACCTTGTAATTCTTTTATTATTGTTGACTGGGCCAAAACAAATACTAATTCCTGTCATATTCATTATTCAGTTGTCTTGGTCACAGCAAGTACTAATTCCTGTCATATCCAAGTTGAGCTACAGAGTCATTGACTCTTTCATTTCATTTTTTTAGTAAAAAACATAGCTTATGACCCTCATTGGAACAAGCTCAACAAGTTTGTTCCAATGAGGAGTCATCAGCTATGTTTTTGAGGCAAAAAGTGAAAAAATAATGAATAATGAATACTGAATGATGAATTTTGTGAATAGCAATGGTCAGTTTTGACCATTACATTGGGTAGAAGGTTAACCTCACCCTTAACCCAATGCACATGATATCAAAATTTATTTTACTTAATTATTTTTTATTCAAATTTAAAAAAAATTTCGCCAAAACCTTATCATGTAATCCCCTCATTGGAATGATCTCAATGAGCATGTTCCAAAGAGGGGGCACTTTATATAGCTTTGTTGCAGCTGATTCATCAGGTATAGGATTAATTAGGAAAAAAATATTGTGATATGTTAGTTGTTTTGGGTACTGGATTAATAAAAGATACTCAAAGAATTATTTGTGTTATTCTTGTCTAAATAAATTGAAATTTAATTTAAAAAGATGATAACTGAATCAGTATTTCTATACTCAGACTCAGCAAATCATCAGAACAATTGATAAAGCCATTCTACAGTGGCCACTTGCCACTTCCAAGACAAACATGAAAGTATGACAGACTGGGAAGGTAATCATATTGAATAATACATACATTTACTGCATGGCAAAGTACCAACTCTTTGAAGTACTTGAATGTTTCATTCAAATTTCCAAAAGGAGTTTCTGTAAAATAATAACAAAACATTAGTTCTGTCAGTAGCGATTCAGTAACTGTGTACAAGAAAACTGTATGTTGCTAACTCACAAACCAACTGATGGAGTGCTGATATACTTTATCTTTTCAATACAGAATTACAAAAAGATAAATTCCATGTCACTTATACCTGCTTACACCAACAAAGTTCAAATCCATAGAGAAGGATTTATTTTATACAACCACCGGTGACAAGCTTTGCATGCTGTGAAAATTTTGAGACACAAAAAAGACCCGAAATATAGACCATTGTCACAATCCCATATCCCCACCTTCCCAATAAACAGATTTTCACTATACAATTAGTTGAAACGTAACTGAATTCATTTATCCAATACCCTGTATATAGAATATTGCTTATGATATGTCACTGGAATGAGCTCATTGAGCACAATCTAATAAGGTTTATAAAATGAACAAAGTAACATTTTAATGGTTCATTTTTGTAAAGAACTATGGTGACTAAATGAGTTATGAAGCTGCATAAAGATCCAGCAGCTAGTTGGCCTTGAAACTAATGGCTCAAACCAGTCAGCTGACAATCTAGCCAATAACAATCCCAAGCTGGCCAGTCGTGACTTATTTTAGGGGATATCCTATATTAATGGTGGAGATGGGGATGTAAAGTTGAGAAACAAAGATACAACACAGCACATGGGTGTGCCTACATCGCTCACTTCTGTCAAAAGTTTGTGGTTTCTATCCTCCTCCTTCTACCACTGGATAGAGCTATCTACATCACAGCTGATTTTCTAACTCAGGTGAAAACATTAATCCTTTACTCAACAGATAGGAAAAGATCTGCTTGTTTCAATGAGTGGTCACAAGCTGTTTAGAAGCCAAAATTGAAAAAATAATAAACTCTGCATGGCGATTTTTTAATAATAATAATCAAGCCTGGAAATAAGCAGAATGTCATCTGCAGAATGAGGTCCCTGGAGAGTGCATTTGGTGATGCTAGCATCACTAAATTTACTCTCTGTGGACCTCAATCTGAATCAAAGTCTAACGGCTAAACAGAAAGAGGAACCCAGAGGATATATTGGGGGAGTTCTAGCCCACTGTATGGGATAGCAACAACAAATTCACCCTCTGGGGACCTCCATCTGCAAATGGCAGATTGCTTATTTCCAGGCTTGATAATAATAATAATAAAGATCCACTCAGTGTTTTTGTCCAGTGCTGCGAACGTTCATGTTTATGAACAGTGCATGACAAAAACACAAAAAGGAGGAAAAAATAATTAGCATGGTGTGAAATTACCAGTATCCAAAGCTCGCCTGAAAAGACAGGTTTTAAGCGAGGTCTTAAAAGAGTCCAAGCTTTGTCGCGCTTTGAAGTGACCATGGAGTTTGTTCCAAAGAAGTGCTACAGCTATGGAGAATGCTCTGTTGTCTGGTATTACCAGGTGTCCACTGTCCAGGTATGTGAACAGATTGTTTGCAGTGACTGATCTCTATAAAAGAGATGTGTTGTTGAGTGATTTGTATGTTAGGAGGAGAATTTAGAATTCACTTCTCTCCCTTAATTATGGGCAACCAGTTAAGATATTGCAAAACTGGACTGATGTGGCAGAATTTCTTATTGCGAGTACAGTAAAAATTCTTGTAGCACAGTTTTGTATACCGTAGCCTGAAGTTTGTTGGTCAAATTTTGCCTTCAGCCAAAGAGCATCGAATTGCAGTAATCCAAGTGACTTGTCCCAAATGGATGGAAAGACTCGTTTGCTGTTCCCTCTTCAATTGTGCCTCGCACCCTGCCAATATTTCTAAGGTGATGATAGGATGCCTTGCATACTTGACTTACGTGCTTGTCAACAGATTTTCGTCCATGACATATCCCGAGTTGCGAAATGAGGTAGATGGGGGACACTATATTACCTTTAACTGGTAGAGTGCTGAATTATATTGATCACCAAAATTTATTCACATGTCTTTGCCTTGTTACAATTTATGGGAGAGTGCCTGTGGGCACTCTCCCATAAATTATAACAAGGAAATCCATACATATAAAATAATTTCACTTAAAAGATAATATGGAGCACTTCGACTGAATATGTAGCCTTTAAGTTACGGTACCTACACTTCAGAGTAAAACCCAAATATGGGCTTCCAGCACTCTACCAGTTAAGACTTGAAAGTTTTGATAGTTGTTGGGGTAGTACAATGTAAATAATTTCTGTTTTTTTCCAAATTTTGTTTTAGAAAGTTTGCAGTCATCCAGACTTTGATATCAGCTTTACATTTCTGAATTTGATCTATGGATTTATGTTCAAGGTTATACTTGAACAAGGTTATACTGTGTGTCACTGGCATAACAGTGAAAACTAATGCCATGCTTGTGGATGCTATCACCCAGAGGAAGGACTTAAATAACATACAGAAGGAGACCAAAAACAGAGCCCTGGGGTATACTGAACATAAGAAGCAATCTTTTGAAACAGAATCAACGATAGTTACACTTTGAGTGTGACCATAAAGATATGATCAAAACCACTCAAAAGCAATACCAGTAGTGCCTATTCTGTTTTCAAGTTCAATTAACTGATAGAGTGCTAGAAGTCCATAGTTGGGCTTTAATTTGATGCACAGGTGCTGCAATCTTAAGGCATTATTTTTGGTGGATGAGTTTCATATTGCCGGGTATCTTCAAAGTTAACAAATTTTGTCTGTCAGGATTTGCCTTGTACAATTTATGAGAGAGTGCCTATAGGTACTCTGTCATGAAATGTAACAAGGCAAAGACACATGGACAAGTTGTGATTACCGAAACTAATTCAGCACTCTACCAGTTAAGGAGCAAATGCCTCGTCAGTTGTGTCAAAAACTCTACTCAAGTCAAGGACACCAAGCAAGAGACTTGTGTTTGATCCTTGGAGACAAGGATGTCGCATTGAACAAGAAGGAGAGTGGTTTTCATATTGCAATGTGGTGTATATGTGGATGGGAATTCTTCGGCCAAGCCATATTAACAGGTTGAATGTTCAATGGTCACATGTGACATCTACAGAAAGGAACCAGTTCTGTGATCAAAAAGGTTTCATATTCTTAGGATGTGCTTTTATTCTTGAAGAAACAAAATAATTATGTTCATATGAACTGTCTTGTTAAAATTTGTTGGAGAGTCCATGTAGACACTCTCCTAAAAATTTACCAATACAAATTCGTATGAGCAAATTTTGTTAACTAATATTAATTTACCACTCCATCAGCTAACAACTTTGGTCATAAAGAATCATAAGCTATGTTTTAAGAAGGAGAAAAGATTTTGGGAAAAATAGAATCGGATTATGTATGGTACTTCAGTACTTCTAAAATGGTTTAGTACTGCTGGATCCTGATGACCTTTTTTGCACAGTACAAGAATAGTGGAACCCTCTTAACTGAATAGTCACTTTGCAAATGAAAACTATTCAGTTAACAGGAGAATTCAATTCACAAGAATTGGGACAGTTCCTACATTTTGGTGATAAAGTGAGTATTTATTCCATCATATCTTATTTGACAGAGCTTACAGAGCTCTGTCACACACAAGCCTGAATATAAGCAACCTGTCATTTGCAAAATTGGGTCCCCAGAGGGTGAATTTGCTGATGCTATCCCATACAGTGGGCCAATTTATCCTCCAGGTACATCCTTCTGTTTTGGCTTGAGACCTTAATTCAGACTGAGGTTCACAGAGGGTAAATTTTGTGATGCTACCCTGCTGTGCAGGGTAGCATCACCAAATTCACCCACTGGGGACCTCATTTTGCAGATGACAGTCTGCTTATTTTCAGGCTAGGTCACACAAGATATAATAGAGTGAACACCAGTTATATGAGTACAAAGGCCAAAGGATCTGCAAAGCTGGAGAATTTGGAGGATGGATACGGTCCTAGGTTGTCTGTAAAAAAAAATTTGACAGGCCACACAGTTTTTATTCTATTAACCCTCTGCACACTGATGTCAAAATGGCTAAGTTTTTAGCAGCAAATATTTCTCATAATACTGTTTGATATTTAACCAAATATACCTTGTCTGACAGAGCTCAGTGAGCTCTGTCAAACAAGATATAATTGTTAAATTCATAATTAAGTAAGAGAAAACAGAGAGATTGCAGACAATTATGTTGCGTTACCAGTGTGCTAGGGGTAAATAGGCATTTTCTTTATCACCTAAATTTTAGTTCAAATTTGTACAAAAAGTTTGGTAAATGGGTTGGTGTTTGAAAGTTATATGCAGTTAACAGGGTTATTCTATTGGGATCTATCCAATGAACTCAGACTCATATTGCAAATTACTGATAAAGCATGCAATATTTTGAAATTTTCAGAATTGCATCCCGGAGAAAAGCATTTTACTATCTAATATTTATGATTAACGTCCTACTCCCTGATGTCAAAATACTGGAATTTCAAGTGGCAAATATTTCTGAAAATGCAACTAGGAATTTAACTATTTCAATCTCTTTTGACAGAGCTCAATTAGCTCTGTCAAATAGTGTTGACTAGTTAAACTCCAAGTTGCATTATGGGGAAATTTTGCTGACTGAAATTTTCATGTTTTGCTGCCATCAGGGTTTTGCAGATTTATCAGGGACTATGTTCTAATTTTAACTCACCTATACAAACTTCATGTGTTTTTTTGACAACTGAAAAGAATACAGATGTCTTTTCTTTAGAAAAATCATTTTCTTTGGCAAACTGTAAGGTATAGAAGTATAGATCCATTATCACACCTGTCTTCAGATTTTCTTTGAAGTCATCTAGATGGAAGATGTCACTCAGAACTCTGCAAAAGATGTTCTATATCTAAATATGTACTCTTACCTGCCTAAGAATAGTGATGGCTGAATAACAGTGATGATCAGGATATCTGATTGGAAATAATAATAGTGATGACATTTTTCTTCTATTCCTCACTGCCAAATAATAGTGATTGCTGGGATCATCGACACCATTATTAGGCAGGTGAGAGTATTCTATAAGCACACTTTTCAATGGTGTTATTGAAACTGATCCTTTCTCAGTTCTTCATTACTGATGTGTGGTATTGCATTTCATACCCATGATGCGCCTTTTTAATGGAGGTACACCTTTTTGTGCACCTAAAATATCAGCAGAAGGATATGCCCAATAAATTCTAAGCTATGCCCGGACCTACCTGGGCTCTGAGCAAAGGTAGCAATGAGGTGAGGAATAATATTACTGAGGCTGATAACCCTTTGCCTAATAAATCGGCCACATCCTCCCACACAATTTACAAACTGAGCAGTTGAAAAAAAATAGTTTTCAAAAAATTTAAATAAAACCATATCATGTGAGTCTTCATCAAACTTGTTCCAATGAGGGGTCTTGTGATATGGTTTTATTTAAATTTTGGGGAAAATGTGAAAAAAGTTAAAAAATTTATAGTAATTTATATATTTTTTATACTTACCAATGACCCAGACATAGCTGGTGCTAACTCTTAAAATTCTAGGGCCAAACACAAATTTTGCCCCCCCAATCCCCAAAATTTGCATCTAAAACCAAAAGAAATCATGTCCTGAAGGTCCTCCATACTTTGCCCTCACTGCACATGCGCAGTGTCAAGGATGTCCCAAAACTGGCGCCAATTATCATTCTTACAAGCAGTGCCTGGTCAGCACTATGTACTCAGCGGGGAGGTATGAGTTCCCAACTCCTGGGTGGGCCATCCCCATCTGGGTCATTGGTAAGTATAAAAAATATATAAATTACTATAAATTTTTTAACATTTTTATACTGTACCAATGACCCAGACATAGTTGAATAGTAAAAAGGCTGGAGGGCCTAGGACATAGAGGAAAATCCAATAAGCTCAACTATATAAATAGAGTCAACCCCTCGAGGAGAAAAGGAGTATTAGGCTTTACATGTATCTTTCTTATTTTATGATAAATTAGAAAGACACAACACCCTTCATAATTGAGCATAATAACATTCATGTTCTCTATTAACATCCAGTATAACCCCTTATACTAATTATTTTTAAAGTAAGCCAATAAATAAAGATAGTCCAGAGAATTGAGACTCTTTATATTCTCTTAAAAGTGTCCGGGGATTGTATATTAACACCCATTTGACACAAGACATATACAAATGCTTCACACCGAGCTACACTTTAAAAATATGACATGAATGAATTTTTAACATTAATATTACACTTTAAAACCATCCCGGTAACGATTCAGAATTACTGACTCCGGAGGAGGAATCCCCTTGCTTTTCACTATAAAGCAGGTGACCTAAGGGAACACCCTCCCCCCCCCCCCCCCCTTCCCCTTGCCCTGGGTCAAATAGCCCAGAGCGAAGAGGGCAGCAGGACGGAGTCACTGTCGGAACAGAAAGCCTGCATAACTATAGTTGCAACTGTTTAGTGCACGACATTCTGAGCAACAGATAACGGACCTAAACAATGCAGGTCTCCAGAAATGGACTCAATATTTCTGAGATAAAAATTTGTGAATGTGGATGGTTGAGACCAATATGCAGCCTTCATTAAATCTGTAATAGCAACACTATTTGCGTAAGCCCAAGATGTACAAAGAGCTCTTACTTCATGAGCGGAAATCTTAAGCACAGACTGCTGAGATGAAGATAAACTATCATAAGCAGTACGGATAGTTAAATGAATCCATCTAGCAATAGAATGGACCGAAATGTCCATTCTATTAGGCATCAGAGACAGAAAGAAGCGTTTTCGTCCCTTTCTGATAAACTGAGATCTTTGTTTATACATACGTAAGGCTCTAACAGGACAGAGCAAAGGCCTACGCCCGTCTGAAGACGAAAGGGCCTTAATAACAATAGGTTCCGGATATTTATTAGGAGCCTGATTCTTAGCTAAAAATCCAACATTAGTGGTAAAGGTAATAGTGTTCCCGACACTACGATAGTGAGAATCATCCACCGATAGTGCATGAAGCTCACTGACTCTTCTAGCAGAAGAGAAAGCTAAGAGAAATGCTGTCTTATAATACAAGAATTTGAAATCTACTGTCCCAAGAGGTTCAAATGGCTTTTCTTTCAGTTTAAGAAGAACCCAAGCTAAATTCCATTTAGGAATTAATCTAAGAGTTCTGGGTCTATTTATCGAGAAGTTTCTAACTAATTTGGATAAAGAGACATTAGATCCAATTTGTAAACTATCATGGTGTGCATAGGTATCAGATAACATAGACCTATAACCTTTAATAGTAACAGGCTGCAGTTTGATCTCGTCAGACAAGTATACTAGAAAGTTTGCTATGTCTGGTATGGAGGGATAAAAAATATCAACAGAATGATCCCTACACCAACGACGAAAGACCTTCCACTTAGCCACTTAGTTTAGCGAAGAGGAGGTCCTCCTACAGTTAGAAATCGCATCCACTGCTCGTCCTGTAAAATGCTTGCCGTGCAAGAAGGACCGCACAACGGAAATACGTGAAGGTTGAGACCTTGCGGGTTGTGATGAAGTTGACACGATTTCCCCTGCGAAAGAAGATCCTCTCGTGGAGGAAGTTTTCGCGGTAAGTCCCACAGCAGACACCTGAGTAGATTTATCCACGGTCTCTGTGGAGACAGAGATGCTACCAACAGAATTTTGCATTGAGATAGTTTTATCTTTAGCAATATTTGCTGAATTAACGGCGCTGGATGATACGCATATCCTATCATTCCGTCCCACGAGATCGATAGAGCGTCTACTGCATAAGCTCGGGGATCCGGACATGGTGACACATACGTCTGCAACTGATGGTTGAGATGTGTCGCAAATAAGTCTATCATTGGCCGCTCCCATTGGTAGCAAATCTGATTGAATACTTGTTTGTTGAGAGTCCATTCTGATGGCAACAAGCAACCCTTTCGTGAAAGGGAGTCTGCTAAAACATTCAGACGACCCGGAATATGACGGACCGTAAGTAGAACTTGGTGTTCTAGAACAGACAGAAGGATTCTTTCCGTTAAATTGAATAACGGAACGGAATGAGTGCCTCCCTGGTTCCGGAGATACATCACTACAGTCGTATTGTCGGACAGGATTTGGACATGTGCTTTCTGAATAATGTTCATCCAATGACGTAATGCAAGCCAAATTGACATCATTTCCTTGATGTTTATGTGCTTGCTTAGAAATTCCAAATCCCAAAGACCCTGGCACTTCGAATCCGTTGGGGTCAATGTCGCACCCCAACCTGTTTGACTGGCTTCCGTCATAATCGTAAATCCGGATCCGGCAACTGCAGTGGAACTTCCTGAGTCAACCACTGAATGTTTGCCCAAGTCTGAATCTCTTCTTTCACTTGATTTGACAAGAGAATGTGTATATCGAGCGAATGAATCTTCACACTCCAATTCTGAGTCAAGAAAATTTGGAGAGGACAAGTGCGCAACCGCCCCATCAGAATGAGATCCGCAGTGGCTCCGCACAGACCTATCAGTCTCATGAACTCCCTCGCTTTGACTTTGTCCGAGTGAAGACAATAGCGAGCGTAACAACTGATTAACTTCGCTCTGGTTAACGGCAGACGAACGAGATTGCTGTGCGTCTCGAAGCTCATTCCCAGATGAGTGAATGACTTGGACGGCACCAGATCCGACTTCTCCTCATTTATAATAAAACCGAGACATCGGAGTAATAGAAGCAGATTCTGCACATCGTTCTGAAGCGTTAACTTGTTGCCGTACCTCTGAAGAATGTCGTCCAGGTAGGCCGACGTTACCGCAGACGAATGAGCTCGGAAGTGTATCATTACCGAGTTCATTATTCGAGTGAAAGCCCAGGGTGCTAGGTTCAATCCGAAGCACATCGCCCGGAATTGATACACAACTCCTAGGACTGCGAAGCGTAGATACTTTCTGAATGTCGGATGTATCATGACGTGAAAGTACGCATCTTTGAGATCTATGCTTGCAGCATAGTCGTTCACCCGAATACTCGCTCTGACTGATCGAATCGTCTCCATATAGAACTTCGGAGCGACAATCAGCTTGTTTATCCAGCTCAGATCTATGACTGGACGGAACGAGCCGTCTGGTTTGGGAACCAGAAACAGATGGCTGTAGAAACCCGGAGATTCCTGGTCTTCTACGACCTCTACTGCGTTCTTCACCAGAAGAGACTGTACCTCCGATAAAAGAGCATCTCTTTTCTGCGGTTTGACAGAAGCTGAGTCCATCTTGGACTTCGAGTTAATGGAGGCTTTCGTTTGAAGGATATTCTTAGTCCTTCCGAAATTACCCCTTGAACCCAGGGGTCGTCCGTAATCGACGCCAACTCGTCTGTAAAACTTGATAATCTTCCGCCCACCAGAACACGATAGAGGTTCAAACCATCACCTCCTGGACCTGCGAGGCCTGCGGAAAGAGAAACTACGTCCTCCACGACCCGCACCTCGACCCGTCGACCTCGGGATGTCAGACCGGTTGTCTCGGCCCAAATAATGTCCCGTACGTGAGTCGCTGCCTTGACGGTCTCTAGAATAAGACCTAGAGGACGAATAAGAACCTCTATAGGAACTTCTCTTGGGCGTACTTGTCCCAGAAGTGCCTGTCTTACTCTTATCTGCTGTATCCGACTTTTTGGAAGCGGATTTAAAAAGCAGAGAATCCGAAGCTTTCTTAGTTATCTTATCATAGATTGCTGAAAGCTTGCCGTCGAAGAGAAGCTCTCCGGAGACCGAAGCGACTCTGAGAGAGTTCTTCACCTTACTATCCACATGCGTGGATGTAGCTAGGGCTGCGTCACGTCTAACCAACTCCAGGTTTGCCACTGAAAGGGCAGAGTTATACGTGGAATAAGCTACTGCCCTTGAAAGAAGTCTTAATGAAGATTGTATATCCTTGAAGATGCAATGATAGCGCCTTAGTAAGGTGGTCTGCGTATGATAAAGCGTCTAAGCTTGCTCTGTTAGACGTTATTGCCGTTTCCAACGTCGCGGTTGGAATAGACATAGACGACGGTAACGACAATTCCAAGTCTTCCGCCTCGTCGTCTAGACGCAGAGGAACTCTCGGTATGCCCTGTCCTGCCGTTTCGAATTTATTCCTTGAATTGATGAAAGGCAGATTGAGAGCATTAGTGGCCAAGAAATCAGCTTTGCCTGTTTTGGAAGCAAGCTTAAAGATAGCGTCGTTCAATAATTTGAATGTTCTTGTGACATTATTGGACTGTGTCGAAACTCAGGGACGATGTCTCTTAACCGCTCAAAGAATTCAGTGTCCAATGACGCTATCAGTCTCTTATCCGGCATCGCAGCTGTCTGGCCCGACGGAACAACTTGTGGCAGGTAATGCCAGATGAAATCTATGGTAGCTTTATGTTGTTCCGAAAGGGATAGCTCCAAATCCTCGGTATCCCTTTCGCCATCCTGTCGGACCTCATGATGTTCTCGGTCGTCCGTACCCGAAGCTTCGGCGGAGCTTTCCGACCCAGCGTCGTCGGATAATTCTTGATCCGACGTAGGTTCCGTCGTTTGCTGGGATGCTGCGATAATTTGTGTTATCTGGGATAGCACATCCGTCACCGAGGCCTGTGGAGTAGCGGTCTTACGCTGCTTAGCCGCTGGAAGCTCCGTGTAAACTGACTCCTGCATACTTCTCTTATGCGAACGTCCGGAGTCTACAGGCCTCTTATCCCTGGCTACCGGATGGCGTGACCTGGTCGCCGTGGAATCCGTGAATGGTCTCACAGAACTAAATATTTTCCCATAGGCGACCATTATAACGTTAAGGTGGAAAAAAATATGATCGCATCACTTTAATTTTGGCATTCAAATATCTCTGTCAAGTATAGCCCTTCAGACAACTTTTTTTGATCTGAAAACAGGGGGTCATGCAACAAATAAGAGAGAAAAACTGACATAAGGGAAGTACCGGTCACGTGCACATATTTTTCAGGGAATTCCCTACAAAAACACACAAAAAGTAAATTGTATTTTTTAGGTCCAAAAGTCATCAAATCACCCTCTTTTTTATCAGGAATATTCAACAATAATGCAAGATGTCAATAGAATGTTTCAAACTTTTATTGAAACAACGGATTTTCCCAAGGCTGTTTATTTTTAGAGATTGCGTCATTTCCGAGTGCAACATTTTAAGGCGGTTCACTCTAATTTCAATATTTAGTTCCGCGATACCGAATGGCGAAGCTGGCTGGATATCCTCGGTCATGTAGCCAAGGTGCGGTCGTGTGCGCTGCTGAGGGGACGAGGAAGCCTTTTGGACAGTCTCTCCGGACTGTCTATGTAACGGAGCATCCCGATCGGCGGACGTATGCTCCGAATGCGACACATTTTGTACCACAACATCTGGTCCCAGATGTTGTTGTACGAGAGAGGGGCCTCTCTCGCTCGCAGCCCGGATGGACCTGGACGAGCTAGGAACCGGACTACTAGGCTTCCTCCGTTCTCTCCTCTTATCCGCCGTCACTGGGTGTGCACCTTGAATATTTATAGTGCTCGCATCACCCAAATCTCCTTCCTGGACCGCAACGGACGAATCCGGCTGCCGAACCATTCGATGAATGGACGCTACACCGGGCGAGCTAGCGGACGTCAATGCCGTCGATCCTACTAGGGACCTCTTAGGCAATTGGCGTATCTCCATGAGCACTTTTGCCGCTAGCTCTTCATTTAATTGTGACGACGGAGGCACACTATTGGAAGACATCACGGAAACATCACCCTGTTCTTGTTCCTCTGAAATAGAGACTGATAAACTAGAGTGACCCTGCGGAGAAAGGACTGGCATGGCCCTTTCCCCGCTAACAACATACCGTGACACATGTTTCCAATGTTTGTCATCCCAATATTCACATACTGAACAGGACTTAGTGTGAGTACACTGACTACAATTAATACAATGATCATGAAAGTCAGAGGAAGATTTCCTCTTATTACAATTTGAACAATATCCTTTCATAGTGAAAAGAATAGAAAAAGTCCTAGTACTCGCATGAACCCCTGAAAACAAAGATACATAATAACATGATCCATTAACATAGAAAAAATAATTGAAATCAAAAAGAAATTTTGAAAAAATATTTTTTCAGCAAAGCCCAAGTTTCTGAAAAGTAACGTTGAGCCCCAATGGATCCCAAGCCTAAGTGTGGACAAAAATTTCAAACATATTTTAAAAAATTAATGCAACACTTATGAATAATAATAATGTATCTTGTAATGACTTAAACTACTACAAAGACAAAAAATCCCCCTCACACAGAGACTGTTGCCAATGTAAACAAGCAGTGTATAAACACCAGAAACATGACTCCAGGCACTGATAACCCTGGCCCGAAATCAGTTACCAATAATACACTATCTGATGCAAAACAGAGACTTCCAGGGAAGAAACTGCAGAACATCAGATGGTAGATGCAGAACACTACGCCTAAACACCCATGGGTGAGAACGTAAACATCGGGAAAAGAACAGAATTCATTGTTACCCAGCTAAATCTCCCAAGAAATTTTAGTAATAATATTACTCAAAAATATGCCAAAAGCATGGGAGAATAGCAAGGGGGGAATTAAAGGCAAAGGAGAGAGGAAACACTGAACAAACAGTGAAACTTAATAGCAAGAATGACAACAACAGGCCCATGCCTCGAAAGTTAAAAAATTTATAGTAATTTATATATTTTTTATACTTACCAATGACCCAGACATAGCTGGTGCTAACTCTTAAAATATAGGGCCAAACACAAATTTTGCCCCCCAATCCCCAAAATTTGCATCTAAAACTAAAGAAAACATGTCCTGAAAGGCCCTCCACACTTCGCCCCTACTGCGCATGCGCAGTGTCAAGGACGTTCCGAAATTGGCGCCATTTATCATTCTAATAACCAGTGCCTGGTAAGCGCTATGTACTCAGCGGGGAGGCAAGAGTTCCCAACTCCTGGGAGGGCCATCCCCGTCTGGGTCATTGGTAAGTATAAAAAATATATAAATTACTATAAATTTTTTAACATTTTTATACTGTACCAATGACCCAGACATAGCTGAATAGTAAAAAGGCTGGAGGGCCAAGGACATAGAGCAAAATGGAATACGCTCAATAAAATAAAATAGAGTCATCCCCTGTAGGGGAAAGAAGTAATAGGCCTTACATGTATCTTTCTTATTTATGATAAATTAGAAAGATACAACACCTTCCAAAAATTGAGCTTCATACATCCATGTACTCTATTAATATCCAATAATCCTTATACTAATAATTTTTAAAGTAAGCCAATAATAAAGTAAGTCTAGAGAATAGAGACTCTTATACTCCTAAAAGTGTGTGAGAATTGCATAATCATGTCCGTTGACATATGCAATATTCAAAAGCTATACTTTAAAAACTAAGACTTGAATGAATTTTATAAACTTAAACTTCTCACTAAACAAACATCCCAATAACAGCTCAGAATTACTAACTCCGGAGGAGGTATCCCCTTGTTTTCATAGTAAAAAACAGGTGACCCAAGGGAACACCCTCCCCCCCCCCTTTTTCTTGCCCTGGGTCAAATAGCCCAGAGCGAAGAGGGCAGCCGAACGGAGACACTGCCGAAACAGACAGCCTACCTAGCTATAGTAGCAACTGTTAAGTGAATGACATTCTGAGCAGTAGAGAATAGACCTAACAATAGAGGCCTCCAGAAATGGACTCGATATTTCTGAGATAAAATTCATGAATGGATGGCTGAGCGCAATGAGCAGCCTTCAAAAATCTATAATAGCAACACTATTAATGTAAGCCCAAGAAGTAGAAGAACTCTTACTTCATGAGCCGAAATCTTAAGCACAACTGCTAAGCCAATGATATACCATAAGCAGTACGCTAGTTAATAGAATCCATTAACAATAAAATGGAGCGTAACGTCCTTCTACTAGACATCAAAGATAGAAGAAGCTTACGCCCTTGTAATAAACAGATATCTGTTTATAAATACATAAACTGTACCCGGAAAGAGTAAAGGCCTATGCCCATACGAAGACGGAAGGACCTTAAAATAATAGGTTCCGGATAATAGGAGCCTAACTCTTATGCAACAATCCAACCTAAATAGTAACGGAAGTATTGATTCCGAAACTATGAAAGTGAAAATCATCCATCGATAGTGCATGAAACTCACTGACTCTACAGTAAAAGAGAAACCAACAGAATTACTGTCTAAAAGGTCAGAATTTGAAAACTACTGTTTCCAGAGGCTCAAATGATTACTTAGCTAAATAAGAACCGAAGTTAAAATCCGTATAGGAATTTAATCTAAAGATTCTAAGTCTATTTATCAAAAAGTTACTAACTGACTTAGATAAAGAGACAAAAGACTCAAATGTAAACTATCGTAGAGTGCATAAGTATGAGGTAACATAAACCTATAACCTAAATAACAACAGGCTGCAGTAGATCTTGTGAAACAAGTATACTAAAAAATAGCAATGAGTAGTATGGAGGGATCAACCATATGAACATAATGATCCCTACACCACGACGGAAGAGCCTCCACTTTAGTCGCATAGAATAGCGAAGAAGAGGATCTCCTATAGTAAGAAATCGCGTCCAAAGCTCGTCAAGTACAGTGCTTACAATGCAATATGGACCACACAACGGAATACATGAAGGTTGCGACCTTGCTGGTTGTGATAAAGATGACACGATTTACCCAGTGAAAAAAGATCCTCACATAGAGGAAGATTTCACGTTAAGATCCACAGTAGACAAGAGAGTAAATTACTCATGATCTCTGTGAAGATAGAGATGCTATCAACAGAAATGTATTGTGGTTGTTTATCTTAGCAATACCTGCTAAAACAACAGCGCCGGAGGATAGCGTATCCTATCATTCCGTCCTATAGATCAATAGAGCGTTAACAGTATTAGCTCAGAGATCTGGACAAGCCAACACATACGTCTGCAATTGATTAGCAAGCTGTGTCATAAATAAAACATCATTGGGCGCTCCCATAGATAGCAAATCTGATTAAATACTTGTTTGTTGAGAGTCCATTCTGACAGCAACAAGCGACCCGTAAGAGAACGGGAGTGTGATAAAACAATCAGACGACCCAGAATATGACGGACCAAAACTGAACTTGATGTAGTATAACCAACAGACGGATTCTTTCCATTAAATTGAATAACGGAAATGAAAGAGTGCCTCCCTGGTTCCGGAGATACGCCACTACTGTCGAATTAAAGGACAGGAATTTGGGCATGCGTTTCTGAATAATGTTCATGCAATGACATAAAGCAAGCCTAAAAAACATTATTCCGCGGAAGTTAAACTGATAGTTAAAAGACTGCGGAACCCAAAGACACTGGCACTTCGAATCCGTAGGGATCAGTATATATCCCAATCTGTTTGACCGTCATAACAGCCACACTCGGGTCCGGCAACTGCGGCGGCACTCTCTGAGTCAACCACCGAATGTTTGCCCCAGTCTGAATCTCTTGTAACACTAGATAGACAAGAGAATGTATAAATCAAGCAATTCATGGATTGCCGGAAGTTGCCGTCGAAGAGAAGCTCCTCCGAGAACGAAGCGACTCTGAGAGAGTTCTTAACCTACTATCCACGCGTGGATGTAGCTAGGGCTGCATCACGTCTAACCAACTCCAATCAGCCACTGAAGGGCGGAGTTATACGTGAACAAACTACTGCCCTCAAAAGAAATTACATTGAGAATAATATCCCGTAAATCTTTTCTTGAAGACGTAATGATAACGCCTCAGTAAGGCGGATTACGTATAATAAAGCGTCTAAGTTAAGTCTACTATACATAATGTCGTTCCCAACATTGAAATTGGAAAAGAAATAACGGCGAAAAGAATATATGCAGTCTTTAATCACACCGTCTAGACGCATATGAACTCTCGGTATGCCCTGCTCTGCCAAAATAAACTATATGTAAAAAAGATAAAATGGCAGAAATGAGCCACGCGGACAAGAAACTAAACTATCATGCTTAGTAGCAGGCTTGTATATATATATAAATATATAGCGTCGAAAAATAAAACACATGTTGTAATGACAATATTGGACTGCGTCGGTAAGTCGGGGATAAAGTCCCTGTACCGATCGAAAAATCCGAGTCCAATGACGCTATAAGTCTCTTATCCAAGATCGCAGCAATGAAGTCCGAAAAATAATCACTGGAAGAAATGCCAGAAGATATGAAAGGCATCTTCCGATACTACTAAAGGGAAAACTCGAAATCTTTCGAATCCCTTTCGCCATCCTGTCGGACCCTATAAAGCGTTCGGTCGTCCGTAGCTTGATGCAACCGCGGACCGCACTGACCCAGCGCCGTCGGATAATTCCTGATTCGACCGAGAAACCGTCAATTGCTGGGATGCTGCGAAACAACTGTGCTAACTCGGATAGCACGTCCGTCACTGAGGCTTGAGGAGCAGCGGTCTTACGATGCATTGCCGCAGGAAGCTCCGAGATCGTTACCCCGTGCATACTTCCAATATGCGAGCGAACGGAGTGTATAAGCCTCGTGTCCCTTGGCTACCGGATGGCGCGACCTATTCGCTGTGGAATCACTGAATGCCGAAACTGATCGGATACCCGAGGTCACGTAGCCAATGTGCGGTCGTGTGCCCTGCTGTGAGGATGAGGAAGCATTAAAGACAGTCTCTCGGACTGTCAATATAACGGAGCGTCCCGAGCAACGGACATATGCTCCGAATGTAAAATATCTGAACCACAACATGCGGTCCCCTATGTTGTTGGCTTCCTCCGATCTGTCCTCAATCTGCCGTCACTGGGTGAGTACTAAAGTAATTAAAGTGCTCGCATCACCCAAATCTCCTTCCTAGACCGCAACGGACGAACCCGGCAGCCGAACCATTCGATGAATGTACGCTACACCGGGTGAGCTAGCGAATGTCACTCCGTAAGCGATAGACATATTCCATGAGCACTTATTGCCGCTAACTCTTCATTAACTATGACGACAGTGGCACACTTTTGAAAGACATCTCCATAACTCTTCGAACAAGAAACCAGAAATGCTTGGATAGCAAGCATAAAATAATAATATATATAGCGTCGTTCAATAATTCGAAAGTTTGTGTGACATTATTGGACTATGTCGGAACTGAGGGACGATGTCCCTGAACCGAACCAAAAATTTCTAAGTCCACCGACGCTATCAGTTTCTTATCCGGCATCGCAGCATATGTTGTTCCGAAAGGGAAAGCTTGAAATCCACCGAATCCCTTTCGGTATCCCATCGGACCGGATGAAACTTTCGGACGTCCGTACCCGCTTCCGCGGAGCGTCCCGACCCAGCATCGTCGGATAAAATATATGCGACAGATTCAGTTGATGCTGGGATGCTGCGATAAACTGTGCTATTAAGGAAAGCACATCCGTTCCCGAGGCCTGTGCAGTAGCGGACTTACGATGCATTGCCGCTGGAAGCTCCGTGTACGTTGACTCCCGCACACTTCCTATGTGAACGTCCGGAGTCTGCAGGCCTCGAGTCCCCGGCTACCGACCCAGCGCTGTCGGATAAATCTCGATCCGACACCGTTTCTGTCGGCTGCTGGGATGCTGCGATAAGCTGTGCTATGTGCACAAGAATGTCCGGCGTCGAGACCTGCGGAGGCGCAGTCTATCGCTGCTTCGCCGAGGGCAGCTCCGCATCAGATGGCTCCCGCATACTTTTCCTATGCGAACGTCCGGAGTCCATCGGTCTCGAATCCCTGGCTGCCGGATGGTGTGACCTGGTCGCCGAAGAATCCTTGATCGGCGAAGCTGGTAATATATCGGCGGTCACGCAGCCAAGGTGCGGTCGTGTGCGCTGACGAGAAGAGGAAGCCTTAGCAGTCTCAGCGGACTGCCTATACAACGGAGCGTCCCGAGCGACGGACGTATGCTCCGCTAACTACACATTTGTACCACAACATCTGGGGCCAGATGTTGTTGAACGAGAGAGGGGCCTCTCTCGCTTGCCGTCCGGATGGACCGGAACGAGCTATGAACCGGACTAAAAGGCTTCCTCCGTTCTCCCTCCGATCCGCCGTCACTGGGTGTGCATTAAGTTAATTTTATAGTGCTCGCATCACCCCAAAATTCCTTCTAGACCGCAACGGACGAACCCGGCTGCCGAACCATTCGGTGAATGGACGCTACACCGGGCGAGCTAGCGGACGTCAAAGGCCGTCGAACCTACTAGGGTCCTCTTAGGCAATTGGCGTATTACATGAGCACTTTTCCGCTAGCCCTTCATTAATTGTGACGACGGAGGCACACTGTTGGAAGACATCACAGATACATCATCCTAATCTTGATCGTCTGAAATAGAAATTGATAAAGTAGAGTGACCCTGCGGGGAAAGGACCGGAGTGTCCAAATCCCCAACAACATACCGTGACATACGCTTCCCATATTGTCATCGAAATCATACGATACAGAACAGGAGTTAATGCGAGTACACTGACCACATATAGAATGATAATAAGGTCAGAGGAAGACTTCCTCTTAAAGCAATAGATCAATATCCTTTCAATGTGAAAAGAAAACAAGTCCTGGTACTCGCACTAACCCCTGGCAATCAAAATACATAATAATAATATGATCCATTAATATAGAAAAAATAATTGAAATCAAAATATTTTGAAAAAATATTTTTTCAGAACAGCCCAAGTTTCTGAAAAGTAACGTTGAGCCCCAATGGATCCCAAGCCTAAGTGTGGACAAAAATTTTAAAAATATTTTAAACAATTTTTTTCAACACTTACGAACAATAATAATGTATCTAGTTATGATTAAAATAACATAAAGATATTATTATTTAGAAATCCCCCCCTCACACAGAGGGCTGTTGTAAATGTAAACAATGAGTGTAAAAACACTAAAATAAGACTCCAGGCACCCAGGCCCGAAATCAGTTACCAAAAATACACCATCTGATGCAAAACAGAGACTTCCAGGGAAGAAACTGCAGAACATCAGATGGTAGATGCAGAACACAACGCCTAACCACCCGTAGGTGAAGACGTAAACATGGGGAAAGAACAGAATTCATTCTGTTATACAGCTAAAACTCCCAAGAAATTTTAGTAATAATAATTACAGAAACTATGCCAAAAGCATGGGAGAATAGCAAGGGGGAACTTAAAGGACAGGGAGAGAGGAAAAACACTTGAAAAAACAGTGTAACTAAATAATCAGAATGACAACAAAATGGCTGCTGCCTTGAAAATAGGTAACTTAACATAATTTCATTAAAAAATTTTAAGTTACAGCCCTGATAATATTCTGTCACACATTCTTTTCCTCTCCTCCTTTTCTATCCTCCTTAGAATCACCATTTCACTAATATTTATGTGTCTGGCATCATTTAAACTGAGATTTACAAGCACAAAGATCAGTCAGATGTTAACTGATGAAGGGCCAAACTTAGAATGATAAATGGCGCCAATTTCGGAACGTCCTTGACACTGCGCATGCGCAGTAGGGGCGAAGTGTGGAGGGCCTTTCAGGACATGTTTTCTTTAGTTTTAGATGCAAATTTTGGGGATTGGGGGGCAAAATTTGTGTTTGGCCCTATATTTTAAGAGTTAGCACCAGCTATGTCTGGGTCATTGGTACAGTATAAAAATATAGGCAACTTAACATAATTTCAGTAAAAAATTTTAAGTTACAGCCCTGAATATTTTCTGTCACTCATTTTTCCTCTCCTCCTTCTATATCCACTTTATATCCACCATTTCTCCAATATTTATGTGTCTGGCATCATTTAAACTGAGATTTACAAGCACAAATATCAGTCAGATGTGAACTGATGAAGGGCCAAACAAAGAATGATAATTGGCGCCAATTTCGGGACGTCCGTGACACTGCGCATGTGCAGTGAGGGCAAAGTATGGAGGACCTTCAGGACATGATTTCTTTTGGTTTTAGATGCAAATTTTGGGGATTGGGGGGCAAAATTTGTGTTTGGCCCTAGAATTTTAAGAGTTAGCACCAGCTATGTCTGGGTCATTGGTACAGTATAAAAATATATAATTAAAATAAACAAGAGGCCTCTCAGCTTGGACAGCTCCAACCAGGGTAACTGCTTTTAGGGGAAGCTAAATACAAGACAGGAATCCAAGTGTTACCACATGTGACCTTAACCTCCATCATATGACAATATATCAAGGTCATGACACAACGTTAGGTAATGGGTAACAATTTTGTGAGTAAGAACAAGATCTGTCACATAGATTCAATTATACAGACCGGACAAGGGCTGTATAATAATATAAAAGTTTTGTTGTTTGTGACCTTGACCTTGATGATATGACCTTGAATCAAATTCGCGACACACCTTTGAGTCATGAGCAATAATTGTACCATGTATGAATAGATCTGTCAATCATACCAAGTTATATGGACCGGACAAGGGCTGTATAACAATAATGAAGTTTTGCTGATCAAAGTTACAACACACCTCGAGTCATGAGCAATAATTGTACCAACTATGAATAAGATCTGTCAATCATACCAAGATATATGGACTGGACAGGGACGCGAAAAAATTGCAGGTTGAAATTTTCATATTTCAACATCAGTTTGCAGAGCGTTGAAAGTGGATTTGCCCTCACAAAATGTTAATGAATTGCTACAATTGGAATTCAGCACATTATACAAACAGTCCCTGTAAATACCAGTATCCCCCATCCACCCACCCCACAAAAAAACAGTTTTCTCCTCAAATTATGCTAAGAGGTAGTGTTTGAAAACTCAATCATGTGAACTTATTTTGTAACTTATTCCTACCCTTTTCAATTCCGAGAGCTGGAAAAACTTTGAAAAAATTGTAAATTTAAAAATTTGTATATTTTTATACTTACCAATGGCCCAGACTAGCTGGTGCTTAACTCAAAATTATTAATGACCAAGCACAAATTTTGAACCCCCCAATCCCCAAAATTTGCTTGCAAAACTGAAAATTAAAAGTCCTATCTGGCCCTCCATACATTTACTCTCCACACATGTGCAGACATCAGGAAGCGACCGGAATTGATTCCTTCTTTGTAGAAGAGAGTACTACATCAAAATTCAGCGGGGAGGTATGAGTGCCCACTCATGAGAGGGCCATCTCCGTCTGGGCCATTGGTAAGTATAAAAATATACAAATTACTTTAAATTTATAATATTTTTACACTAAACCAATGGCCCAGACTAGCTGAATCGTAAAAAGGTGGAGGGCCTAGGACTTCAGAATTAGTAGATCAACATAGTTCCAATCCTGTAATCCAAGGTGAAAGGAAATTACAATTATCAGGAATTACATGTATGTCTCTGTATACAGTAATAGAGAAGATATATCATACAAAGGAGCCCAGTTCAAGTAATTCCGTATACTTAGCATGAAGACTATGCTAATTGGATGTAACGAGTTCCCAATTCTTAATGTTAGCCCGGACTAAGCCCCAAAAATTAGGATGGCGTATTTGAGAATGTGAGAATATCCCCCACAAACAAACGCCATATACAATAAAACTCCAGCTGTATACAGGATATAATTACGGACAAAACAGCTTCCCTCATAGTTACATACCTATCAAGACAGAGGAGAGGTAAAAAATCCCCCCCCCCCTTTTCTTTTGAAGGAATCTTCAAAAAGAACGAGGGGAGCGCTCTGCAATCAGTAAAAGCGGTACCATAAAACAATATTTAAAACAATATAAATATTCGTCGAACAGGCACTCAGGTATTGATTATTATTAATAAATGGTGCTTAATGCCACTTCAGAAGCTAAGGCTATAGCGATGATCCCGGTAATTAATATCACCCACTATATAATGTACAATGGACTAGGCATATGCAAATAGATCGAAAACCTGAGATATAATATATAACATACACATGTCCAATAGAACCACAATGAACGATCTCTGGAAAGTGACATACTTCCGAGGTAACCCACAGGCGACCCCATTCAGGCATACAATAAATTCCAGTAAGAACACTCCCCGACGTGTACTATCCGATATCTATGACACTAAAACGTGCGAATATACGAGAGTGTAAACAAGATGTATTCGATTGAGTACTGACATTAATAGAAACCTGGATCTAGAAAAGGAAGTAGGCATGATTAACAGGCTCGACACGGACCGCCCCGAAATAATTCATAATTTCTAAGGTCCATAACATACAATAATGCGTCTGCCTAATAAATCATTCTTATGCGTGTGAGCCATGAAAACCCACATGTAATCATCTGAATACCAGTTAACTGGCTATGCAGCCTCCGAGGTACCCAAAGAATAGCAATTTATTTATGATGAATTATGCGCTTGTATGTGATATATAGACGAACAATCACAGGTAACCAACCAACTAAAAAGTGGATGTGCACATGAGGTTGCCATAGAACACAACCCAGCCGCCAATCAAGAAGTCATGAAATGCATGTATGTATTTAAACTCATACGAGGCTTGCAGGAAGAAAATTATGTCTTGCCTGATAATTGCCTCTAAACACATTGGTGGTGGGGGGGGGGGGGGGAGGTTCGAAGTCATGTCAAACCCTCCTCACCCATATTACTTAATCGTTCTTGTATTAGTCATAAAATAATATAGGAACTGCAATGGCTCCCTCATGTCTAACCGACTCCATTATGCCACTATGGGCGGAGAAGGATGTGAAGAACAAAAACTTCCCCTAATAAAGAAGGTCCTCTCGTGGAGGACGCTTCCGGGGAACGTTCCATAACAGACACTTGAGAAGACTCATCCAAGGTTTCTGTGACGACAGAGGTACTACTAGTAGGATTCACAACGAGACTGTTTAATCTTAAACATAATCTACTGAAGCAACTGAATTGGAGGATAATCGTATCCTATCATTCATCCCCATGAGATCAGAAGAGCATCTACCAGCTGCGCTCAATGGTCTGGGCATGGCGATACGAACGACGGTAATTGATTGTTCCGGTGCGTCGCAAACAGATCTATCATGGGGCAATCCCTCTGGTAGCAAATCTGCCCAAATACTCGCTTGTTGAGCATCCACTCCAATTGCAACAGACGACCTTTCCGAGAGAGCGAGTCTGCTAGTATGTTCAGATGACCCGGTATATGAGGGATAGAAAGATGAACATGATGATTCATCACGTATAGGAAAATCTTCTCCGTTAGTTGGCATAACAGAAATGAATTGGTGCCACACTGGTTCCCAATGTATGCTACTACTGTCGAGTTGTCCGACCAAATTTGAACATGGACGTCAGTTATTATGTGAATCCAATGTTGTAGCGCTAGCTATATTGACATCATCTCTTGATGTTTATGTGTTTCTCCTGGAACTGAGGGTTGCAAAGACCCTGACACTTCAAGACTGCAGAACTTAGGGTCGTGCCCCAACCCGTCTGACTCACATCCGTCATAATCGTGAAAGCCGGATCCGGCAGTTGCAGCAGAACTCCCTGAGTTATCCACTGAATATCTGCCCAATTTGAACCCTTGTTTTACTAGGTCCGTTGAAACAATACTGGTTCAAGCGAAAGCGTCTTCTCATTCCAGTTCTGAGTGAAGAATATCTGGAGGGGACGTGCGCGCAGGCGGCCCATCGGAATGAGATTCACAGCCACTCCGCACAGCTTCAACAGTTGCATGAATTCCCTCACTATTAATGCGTCTGAGTGTAGACAAAAGCGGGCATAACAACTGACTAATTTTGCTCTGGGTAACGGCAGATGAACCAGATTGTTGTGTGTCTCAAAGCTCAATCCCAAGTGAATAGACGACTTGTACGGAGCTAGATCCAACTTTTTCTCGTTTACGATGTAATAGAAGTAGACTCTGAACATCGTTCTGAAGAATAATTCTGTTGCCGTATCCCTGTAGAAGGTCTTCCAAGTAAGCTGACGTTACCGAAGACAAATCAGCTTGTAAGTAAGACATTACCGAGTTCATTATTCAAGTGAAATGCCAGGGGGCCAGATTCAGACCAAAACATATTGTTCTGAACTGTTACACCTTCCCTTGTACGGCAGACCACAGGTACTTTTAGAATGCCGGATGTACCAGGACATGAAAGTTTGTATCCTTAGAGCTATGCTTGCCGCATAGTCGACCACTCGAACGCTCACTTTTACCGACTGAATGATTTCTATAAATAAACTTTTGGAGCCATAAGCTTGTTATCCAGCTCAAGTCTATTATCGGTCGGAATGAGCCATTTGGCTTTGGTATGAGGAACAGGCGACTGTAAAAATCTTGAGAATCCTGATTCTCGATGACCTGTATTGCTTCCTTTGATAAGGGAGCTTATACCTCCGGTAGGTGAAACTCTCTTTTGCAAGAATTTGATGGAAGATTTATCCAACACAGACAACTTGTTAGTGGGGTTTACTCGGAATGATAGCCGTAAGCCATCCGAGACTACACTTCTCATCCACTGATCTCTTGTGATTATTAACCAGTTTATTGTAGATCTTGATAACCTTCCACCAACTGGCCAGCAACAGAGGTCTAAACCATCACCTGTATGACCTGCGAGGCTTACGGGAGGAGGAACCACGTCTTCCCCGCGAAAAACCTTGTCTCGTCGGCCTAGGGGCGTCTGACCTATAGTACTGATCAGATCTACGCCCCTTTCCCGGGTCGCTATACTGACAACCTCCAGAGTAATTATAAGAGGGTTTCTAGTACCCTCGTGAGGAGTTTCCTTTTGACAATTTTTGTATGGAATGCCCTCCTTACTCTGGTCTGCTGAAGTGTGTCGTTGATACGCCGACTTCAAAAGCAGAGCACTAGATGCTTTCTTAGTAGCCTGTTCATAGACTAACGAAAGCTAGTCATCGAAAATAAAATGTTTGGAAACCGGAGCGACTCGGAGAGAGCTTTTCACCTTGTCATCTTATCAGTAATGGCGATGCAAGGGCAGCATCACGTCTGATTAACTCCAGATTAGCCACTGTTAGGGCGGAGTTATATGTGGTATACGTACGAACGTCCTCAATTTCCTTTCCCTTGAGACATTGCGCCATAGCTTTTTTAAGGTGATCTGCGTAAGACATAACGTCCAAATTCGCTCTATCTGAAGAAATTGCTGTCTCAATTGTGTCTGAGCTAATAGTGAATGATACAGGTAAGGATACCTCTAGATCCCCAGCCTGCTCATCCAAACGCAGAAGAACTCTCTGGACATCTTCCCCGACCGTTTTTAAATGAACGTGGTCCAAAAAACGGTTTGTATATGGAAGATGAAGATAAGAAACCGCCTTCTTCCTCACACTCAAGGCCTGCAACAATGGCAAAAACTGAACCAGAAAAGAAAGGACTTCCTCCTTTGTCCAGATAAAGTCTGTGCCTAACGGCGCCAGCAGTTTTTCTCTTGTCGTCGCAGCATTCTGATTTGGTGGAACGAAATCAGGGTAATTGATGGATGAAAGCCACCGCAACCATGTACTGTTCCGAAAGGGAAGGGTAATCCTCTTCCTTATCCCTTTCACCATCCGAGAGAATCAGTTGCGAATCTCGGTCCATTGCATCTGCGTGAACAGACGACTGGCCGACCCAGCACAGTCCGACAGCTCAGATTCTGAATCTGAGGGAGGCTGCAACTGCACTTGCTGTGATGCTGTGATCAGCTGCGTAATCTGTGACAGCAAATCTGTCATCGGGGCCTGAGGAGCAGCAGTCTTCTGTTCCTTAGCCACATGCTGCTCCTGGGATGGTGTGTCGGAAACGGATCCTTTCTCCGAATGTCCCGATGATCAAGGCCTCGTCTCCCTAGCTACCGGATGGCCCGACTTTACAGCAAAGAGTGGTTCCTTCTTCGTGCAACAGGCTGGATATCCGAAGTCAGGTAGCTAGGATGTGGTCGTGTGTGCTTAAATAAAGTAGCGAAGGAAGCCGTAACTGAAGCCGACCCCGGCTGCAGACTAGATGGAGCGTCCCGAGCGGCAGGTGGACATATGCTCCGTCTCGTGCAAGTTTCCAACCAGAAAACTACATTTCAGCCTTGTGAAGCATTGCGGAGGAAGCCTTGACTGAAGCCGACCCTGGCTGCAGACTAAACAGAGCATCCCGAGTGGAGGGTGGACATATGCTCCGGCTTGTGCAAGTTTCTCAAAACAACATCTGACCCCAAACGTTGCTAGATTAGAGAGGGGGGCCTCTCCCACTCACGGTCTATCAGACCTCGCGGAGTACAGAACTTGCTGACTTCCTCCCTATTTCCTCCCTATTTCCATCGTTGCTGGGTGAGCTATTTATATTATAGTGCTCACTCTACCCAATCCACTTCTTAGACCACAATGGACTTACCCGGCGTCACGGCACCCACAGACGGAGTACCGCTTCACCGGTCGAGCTAGCTGCTTGCAAGAGATTAAAACCTTTAACAAAAGGCCCTAACTCTTGCAATAATGACCACTGCAGCTAGCTCTATATGCTCCACGGAGCGCGACTACAGTAGCACACTTGGATGGGTGTCAGAATATCATCACCATGTTCATGTTTCTCTGAAATAGAAACTGACAGAATGAATTAAAACACAGTAAGAGGCTCTGATCCTCAGAACCTCACCGCCAACAACGTACCGTGACACACGACACCCGACAACTCCAACATCAGTCATCCCAGTGCAACACAAGAATGACAAGAGTCTGCAGGAGTGTATCAACTAAAGTCGATATCAGTCCTCCAAACTCCACAACAATATATATATATAACTGAGATACATGAATAATAGCAATCATAATTAAATTCAAAATATTTTTTGTAAACAAAAATTTAAAAAAAAAACGCCCAAGTTCCCAAAGGGAGCATTAAGAGCCCAAGGGCATCCCGATAGAGACTAAGTGTGGACAAAATCCAAAATTTTTTGAGCTACACCACCGAAATAACAATCCATGTATCCTACAGTATACTACAGTAATAGAATATAAAGAACTACCTATATATGAGGACGTTGACAATGTAAACAACGTCAATGTAAACAAGACATCAGGCACACAAAAAGGCCCAAAGTCAGAACCAATTGAAATGCTATCAGATGCAAACGAAGAAAAAAACGATACATCGGATAGAAGATACAAGACTAAACGGCCTAACACCCTTAGGGTGAGGACGTAACCCTGGGGAAGAAACAGAATAATATTCTGTAATAAATGTTAAACTCCCAAGAAATTTAATAAAAAATTTCAATAAAAAATAACCAAAAAGCTAAAGAGTTTAACAAAATCAGGTTGCATCAAACTGTCGCCAGGTCATGCAAAATCTTTGCAAAGTTGAATGATCTAGTACAAATGAATGGTGGAATGATGTTGAGCATCAACCAATCATCAGCTGCACAGGTGTTTGCATCTGCCTGAAGTATGGCTGCCCTGTTGGCCAATCATTGGCCATTACAGCAGCTACACTTTAGGCAAATACAAACAACTGTGCTGATGATTAGTTGATACACAACATCATTTTAAAGTGTTGATCACCTTAAGATGTAACATTGGTACAAAATCAGGAAATGGCAATAATTCATGTCTCAGCCACAAATAGTGATTATGGATGCCATAATCTTCTGCAGCATGCTTGCCCATGCCAAGATTAGGCTATAATTGCAACTAATTTGTATCTAAATTGCTGCAACACAGCCTCATTATTGTTCCAAAGGATTCATCTCTATTCATCAGGATATTTCCCATGGGGGAAGAACTTGGCTATGATACAACAGTTCATATATCAGCATAGTTATGATATATATATATTTAGGTTACCTAACAGGTTATCTGAATCAAGTACAGTTGAACGAATGATAGGTTACCAAAGCTCAGACTGGGTGAACACTAAATGGGAAATGCAAAATTTTGAAAACAGCAGGCCTGCAAAAATTTTAAATGGATCATGACTGAGTAGTGGCCTGGACATAATTCCACATCCACATTCCTGATCACAACACTGTAGAATCTCAACTGTCAAAAAGAAACACAAAAACATTTCATCTAGATGCTATTTTTTTTTTTCAATATTTAACTTTAATTTTGATATACTTTCTTTATGAAATCATGACTCACTGTGTAAAATAGTCATGACCAGGGGTGCATGGTGGCTCAGTTGTTATGGAATTGGAATTCAAGCCAAAAGGTCCAAGGTTTGATCCCTGCCAGGGGTAACTGCATTGTGTCCTTGAGCAAGGCACTTCATCCTGATTGCCCACATGGGGACACGGTGGCACTGTGTACTAAGGCATACTGCACGTTGATGGTGCACTTGTCTTCAGCCAATGCTAATCCTGCTTTTGTGGAGTTACTACGTTGGGGAGTCTGGCAGATGCTCGCTGCTGCTCAGTGGTTCTCTCCAGGTAATCCAGCTTCCTCCGCCAAAGCCTCCTGTAAAGCTGTCTGACATGATAAGACCCTGGCTGTCAAGTGTTAAACCCCGATATATGATAAATAAATAGTCATGGCTAGATTCCGATCATGATGTTATTGAGAAAGAGATCACTTCTGTAATCACAGTACTGTATGTGCTGTACAGGTAATGGCATTTTCTCTGATACTACTAGAATATTGTGATTTTCTAATTCATTAACCCTTCATCGAACATATTCACAAAAATGAAAAAATTTATAGTAATTTATATATTTTTTATACTTACCAATGACCCGGACTTAGCTGGTGCTAACTCTTAAAAATTCAGGGCCAAAAACAAATTTTGCCCCCCCCCCCCCCAATCCCCACAATTTGCATCAAAATCCAAAAAATCAATGTCCTATATGGTCCTCCATACTTTTGTCCACTGCGCATGCGCAGTGTCCAGGAAGTACCGAATTTGGCGCCAAATCATCATTCTTACAACTAGTGCCTGGTAAATGTTATATAATCAGCCGGGAGGTATGAGTTCCCAACTCATGGGAGGGCCATCCCCGTCTGTGTCATTGGTAAGTATAAAAAATATATAACTTACTATAAATTTTTTCATATTTGTATACTGTACCAATGACCCAGACTTAGCTGAATAGAAAAAAGGCTGGAGGGCCTAGGACATAAAGGAAAGTTAAAAAATTTATAGTAACTTATATATTTTTTATACTTACCAATGACCCAGACTCAGCTGGTGCTAACTCCAACAAAACCAGGGCCAAACACAAATTTTGCCCCCCAATCCCCAAAATTTGCATCCAAAACAAAAAGAAATCATGTCCTAAAGGACCTCCATAGTACGCCTCTACTGCGCATGCGCAGTGACGCAGTCGTCCCGAAATTGGCGCCAATTATCATTCTTACTGGCAGTGCCTGGTCAGCGCTATGTACTCAGCGGGGAGGCAAGAGTTCCCAACTCCAGGGAGGGCCATCCCCGTCTGGGTCATTGGTAAGTATAAAAAATATATAAATTACTATAAATTTTTTAACATTTTTATACTGTACCAATGACCCAGACTCAGCTGAATAGTAAACAGGCTGGAGGGCCTAGGACATAGAGGAAAATCCAATAAGCTCAACTATATAGTAAAGAGGTAACCCCTTAAGGAGAAAAGGAGTATTAGGCTTTACATGTATCTTTCTTATTTAATATTAAATTAGAAAGATACACTACCCTTAATAATTGAGCACAATAACATTCATGTTCTCTATTAACATCCAGTATAACCCTTATACTAATTATTTTTAAAGCAAGCCAATAAATAAAGTAGTCCAGAGAATTGAGACTCTTTATAATCATTTAAAAGTGTCCAAGTATTGTATATTAAAGCCCGTTTGACACTTGACATATACAAATGCTTCACACCGAGCTACACTTTAAAAATAAGACATGAATGAAATTAAACATTAATATTACACTTTAAAACCATCCCGGAAGCGACTCAGAAATACTGACTTGGAGGAGGCATTCCCTTGCTTTTCACTATAAAGCAGGTGACCTAAGGGAACACCCGCCCCCCCCCCCCCCCCCCCCTTCCCCTTGCCCTGGGTCAAATAGCCCAGAGCGAAGAGGGCAGCCGGACAGAGTCACTGCCGGAACAGAAAGCCTGCATAACTATAGTTGCAACTGTTTAGTGCACGACATTCTGAGCAACAGATAACGGACCTAAACAATGCAGGTCTCCAGAAATGGACTCAATATTTCTGAGATAAAAATTCGTAAATGTGGATGGCTGAGACCAATAAGCAGCCTTCATTAAATCTGTAATAGCAACACTATTAGCATAAGCCCAGGAAGTAGAAAGAGCTCTTACTTCATGAGCAGAAATCTTAAGCACAGACTGCTGAGAAGAAGATAAATCTTCATAAGCAGTACGGATAGTTAACTGAATCCATCTAGCAATAGAATGGACTGAAATGTCCTTTCTATTAGGCATCAAAGACAGAAAGAAACGTTTCCGTCCCTTTCTGATAAACTGAGATCTCTGTTTATAGATACGTAGTGCTCTAACAGGACAGAGTAAAGGCCTACGCCCGTCTGAAGACGGAAGAGCCTTAATAACAATAGGTTCCGGATATTTATTAGGAGCCTGATTCTTAGCTAAAAAACCCACATTAGTAGTGAAGGTGATAGTGTTCCCAACACTACGATAATGAGAATCATCCACCGATAGTGCATGAAGCTCACTGACTCTTCTGGCAGAAGAGAAAGCTAAGAGAAAAGCTGTCTTATAAGATAAGAATTTGAAATCTACTGTCCCAAGAGGTTCAAATGGCTTTTCCTTCAATTTAAGGAGAACCCAAGCTAAATTCCACTTAGGAATTAATCTAAGAGTTCTGGGTCTATTTATCGAAAAGTTTCTAACCAATTTCGATAAAGAGACATTAGATCCAATTTGTAAACTATCATGATGTGCATAGGTATCAGATAACATAGATCTATAACCCTTTATAGTAACAGGCTGCAGTTTGATTTCGTCAAACAAGTATACTAGAAAGTTTGCAATGTCTGGTATAGAGGGATCAAATATATCTACAGAATGATCCCTACACCAACGACGAAAAACCTTCCACTTAGCCGCATAGTTTAGCGAAGAGGAGGTCCTCCTACAGTTAGAAATCGCGTCCACTGCTCGTCCTGTAAAGTGCTTGCCATGCAAGAAGGACCGCACAATGGAAAAACGTGAAGGTTGAGACCTTGCGGGTTGTGATGGAGTTGGCGCGATTTCCCCTGCGAAAGAAGATCCTCTCGTGGAGGAAGCTTCCGCGGTAGGTCCCACAACAGACACCTGAGTAGATTTATCCACGGTCTCTGTGGCGACAGAGATGCTACCAACAGAATCTTGCACTGAGATTGTTTTATCTTTAGCAATACTTGTTGAATTAACGGCGCTGGAGGATACGCATATCCTATCATTCCGTCCCAAGGGATCGACAGAGCGTCTACTGCAAATGCTCTTGGATCCGGACACGGGGACACATACGTCTGCAACTGATTGTTGAGATGTGTCGCAAATAAGTCTATCATTGGCCGTTCCCATTGGTAGCAAATCTGATTGAATACTTGTTTGTTGAGAGTCCACTCCGACGGCAACAAGCGACCCTTTCGTGAAAGGGAGTCTGCTAGCACATTCAGACGACCCGGTATGTGACGGACCGAAAGAAGAACGTGATGTTCTAACGCAAACAGAAGGATTCTTTCCGTTAGATTGAACAACGGAACTGAATGAGTGCCTCCCTGATTCCGTATATACGCCACTACTGTCGTATTGTCGGATAGGATTTGGACATGAGCATCGTGAATAATGTCCATCCAGTGACGTAACGCAAGCCAAATTGACATCATTTCCTTGATGTTTATGTGCTTGCACAGGAATTGCGGATCCCAAAGACCCTGGCATCTCGAATCCGTTGGGATTAATGATGCACCCCAACCTGTTTGACTGGCATCCGTCATAACGGTAAAACTCGGATCCGGCAACTGCAGCGGAACTCCTTGAGTTAACCACTGAATGTTTGCCCAAGTCTGAATCTCTTGTTTCACTTGATCTGACAAGAGAACGTCTACATCGAGCGAATGAATTTTCACACTCCAATTCTGAGTCAGGAAAATTTGAAGAGGACGTGTGCGTAGCCGCCCCATCGGAATGAGATCCGCGGCGGCTCCGCACAGACCTATCAGTCTCATAAATTCTCTCGCCGTGACTTTGTCTGCGTGCAGACAATAGCGAGCGTAACAACTGACTAATTTCGCTCTGGTTAACGGCAGACGAACGAGATTGTTGTGCGTCTCGAAGCTCATTCCCAGATGAGTGAATGACTTGGACGGCACCAGATCCGACTTCTCCTCGTTTACTATGAAACCGAGACGTCGGAGCAATAGAAGAAGATTCTGAACATCATTCTGAAGCGTTAACTCGTTGCCGTACCTCTGAAGAATGTCGTCCAGGTAGGCCGACGTTACCGCAGACGAATGAGCTCGGAAGTAGATCATTACCGAGTTCATTACCCGAGTGAAAGCCCAGGGTGCTAGATTCAATCCGAAGCACATGGCCCAGAACTGATACACCACTCCTAGGACTGCGAAGCGTAGATACTTTCGGAATGTCGGATGTACCAAGACGTGAAAGTACGCATCTTTGAGATCTATGCTCGTTGCATAATCGTTCACCCGAATACTCGCTCTGACCGATCGAATCGTCTCCATATAAAACTTCGGAGCGACGATCAGCTTGTTTATCCAGCTCAAATCTATGACTGGACGGAACGAGCCGTCTGGTTTCAGAACCAGAAACAGATGGCTGTAGAATCCCAGAGATTCCTGGTTTTCTACGACCTCTACCGCGTTCTTCATTAAAAGAGACTGCACCTCTGATAACAGAGCGTCTCTTTTCTGTGGATTTGACGGAAGATGAGTCCACTTTGGACTTCGAGTTAATGGAGGCTTTCGTTTGAAGGATATCTTTAGACCTTCTGAAGTCACTCCTCTCACCCAAGGGTCGTCCGTAATCGACGCCCACTCTTGTGAAAAACTCGACAACCTTCCGCCAACCGGAACGCGATAGAGGTTTAAGCCATCACCTCCTGGACCTGCGAGGCCTGCGGTAGGAGAAACCACGTCTTCCACGACCCGCACCTCGCCTCGTCGACCTCGGGGCGTCCGACCGATTGTCCCGGCCTGAAGGACGTCCCGAACGAGAGTCGCTATCCTGACGGTCTCTCGAATAAGACCAAGAGGACGCACCGGAACCTCTATAGGAACCTCTCTTGGGCGCATTAGACCCAGAAGTGCCTGTCTTATTCGTGTCTGCTGTATCCGACTTTTTAGGAGCCGATCTGAACAACAGAGAATCATTAGCTTTCTTTTTAATTTTATCATAAATAGCGGAAAGCTTGCCGTCAAAGAGAAGTTCTCCTGAGACCGAAGCGACTCTAAGAGAGTTCTTCACCTTAGAATCCACTAGTGTGGATGTAGCTAGGGCTGCGTCACGTCTAACCAACTCCAGATTTGCCACTGAAAGGGCGGAGTTACACGTGGAATAAGCTACTGCCCTTGAAAGAAGTCTTAAAGAGGATTGTATATCCTGAAACTCTTCCCCTTGAAGGCGCAGTGATAACGCCTTAGTAAGGTGATCTGCGTAAGATAAGGCATCTAAATTGGCTCTGTTAGACGCAATAGCTGTTTCCAACACCGCGGTTGGAATAGAAGCTGACGACGGTAATGATAGCTCTAAGTCTTCCGCCTCGTCGTCCATACGCAGAGGAACTCTCGGTATACCCTGTCCTGTCGTATCGAATTTATTCCTTGCATTAATGAAAGGCAGGTTAAGAGTATTAGCGGACAAGAAACCTGCTTTCCTCGTCCTGGAAGCAAGTTTAAATATAGCGTCGTTCAATAATTCAAATGTTCTTGCAACATTATTGGACTGCGACGGAAACTCGGGAGCGATGTCCCTGAACCGCTCAAAAAATTCAGAGTCCAATGACGCTATAATTCTCTTGTCCGGAAGCGCAGCAGTCTGGCCCGACGGAACAACCTGAGGGAGAAAGTGCCGGATGAAGTCCACGGCAGCTTTATGTTGTTCCGAAAGGGATAGCTCCAATTCATCCGTATCCCTTTCACCATCCGGTCGGACCTCCCGATGTTCCCGGTCGTCCGCCCCCGATGCTTCGGCGGAGCGTACCGACCCAGCGCCGTCGGATAATTCTCGATCCGACACCGTTTCTGTCGGCTGCTGGGATGCTGCGATAAGCTGTGCTATCTGCACAAGAATGTCCGACGTCGAGACCTGCGGAGGCGCAGTCTTTCGCTGCTTCGCCGAGGGCAGCTCCGCATCAGATGGCTCCCGCATACTTTTCCTATGCGAACGTCCGGAGTCCATCGGTCTCGAATCCCTGGCTGCCGGATGGTGTGACCTGGTCGCCGAAGAATCCTTCATCGGCGAAGCTGGTAAAATATCGGAGGTCACGCAGCCAAGGTGCGGTCGTGTGCGCTGACGAGAAGATGAAGCCTTAACAGTCTCTGCGGACTGCTTATACAATGGAGCGTCCCGAGCGACGGACGTATGCTCCGCTAAAGACACATTTTGTACCACAACATCTGGTCCCAGATGTTGTTGTACGAGAGAGGGACCTCTCTCGCTCGCGGCCCGGCTGGACCTGGACGAGCTAGAAACCGGACTAAAAGGCTTCCTCCGTTCTCGTTTACTATCCGCCGTCACTGGGTGTGCATCTATTATGTTTATAGTGCTCGCATCACCCAAAATTTCCTCTTGGACCGCATCGGACGAACCCGGCTGCCGAACCATTCGGTGAATGGACGCTACACCGGGCGAGCTAGCGGACGACATTTGTCTAATCTCCATGAGCACTTTTGCCGCTAGCTCTGAATTCATTTGTGACGACGGACGCACACTTGAAGAAGATAACATGGAAACATCACCCTGTTCTGGTTCCTCTGAAATAGAAACTGAGAGAGTAGAGTGACCTTGTGGAGAAAGAGCCGGCATCGCTCTTTCTCCAGAAACAACATATCGTGACACACGTTTCCAATGTTTCTCATCCCAATGTTCACATATAGGACAGGGATTAATGCGAGAACACTGACTACAATTAATACAATGATCATGAAAGTCAGAGGAAGATTTCTTCCTATTACAATTTGAACAATGTCCCTTCATTGTGAAAGAACAACAATAAGTCCTAGTTACTCGCAAAAACCCCTGACACAAAGATACATAATAACATGATCCATTAATAAATGAAAAAACAATTGCAAAACAAAATAATTTTGAAAAAATATTTTTTCAGAGAAGCCCAAGTTGCTGAAAAGTAACGTTGAGCCCCGATGGATCCGATGGCAAAGTGTGGTCAAAAATTTTAAATTTATATAAAATAATTAATGAGACACTTTCGGATAATATAAATGTATCTTATAATGAGATAAACTACCACAAAGGCAAACAGCCCCCCTCAAAAAAGGCTGTTGCCAATGAAAACAAACAGTGTAAACACACTAGAAAACATGACTCCAGGCACTGAAAAAACTGGCCCGGAATCAGTCATCAATTACACTCTATCTGATGCAAAACAGAGACTCCCAGGGGAGAATCTGTAGAACATCAGATGGAAGATGCAGAACACAAACGTTATACACCCATGGGTGAAAATGTAACTATGGGGAAAATAACAGAAAACATTCTGTAACCAAGCAACTCTCCCAGGAAATTTTAGAAATGAAACTTCTCAAAAATATGCCAAAAGCATGGGAGAATTGCCAGGGGGGACTTTAGAAGGCTAGGGGAGAGGAAACACTGAATAAGCAGTGCAACAATTAGCAAGAATGACAACAAGAGGCCCATGCCTCGAAAATAGGCAACTTAACAAAATTTCATCAAAAAATTTTAAGTACAGCCCTGATTATTTTTTGCCACTTCTTTTTCCTCTCCTCCTTCTATCCTCCTTAGAATCACATTTTCTCCAAAAATTACGTGTCTGGCATCCTTTAAACTGAGATTTACAAGCACAAAGATCAGTGAGATGTTGACTGATGAAGGGCCAAACAGAGAATGATAATTGGCGCCAATTTTGGGACGACTGCGTCACTGCGCATGCGCAGTAGAGGCGTACTATGGAGGTCCTTTAGGACATGATTTCTTTTTGTTTTGGATGCAAATTTTGGGGATTGGGGGGCAAAATTTGTGTTTGGCCCTGGTTTTGTTGGAGTTAGCACCAGCTAAGTCTGGGTCATTGGTACAGTATAAAAATATCCAATAGGCTCAATTACATATGAACAGAATTATCCCTTCAAGGAGAAAAGGAGAAACAGGATTTACATATATCTTTCTTGTTTATACAAAAAAGAAAGACATATTACCAATCCATAATTGAGTACAATAACATCAATGATCTCTATTAACATCCAGTATAACCCATTATACTAATTTTTTAAAGGAAAGTCAATAAATAAAGATAGTCCAGAGAATGAGACTCATTATACTCATTTAAAAGTGTCTGAGGATTGTATATTAATGCTCGTATGACACGTGACATATACAAATGCTTCACACCGAGCTACACATTAAAAATATTACATAAATGAGACATTAGCTTTACACTTTAAAACCATCCCAGCACCGACTCGGAATTACTGACTCCAGAGTAAGTATTCCCTTGCTTTTCACTAAAAAGTAGGTGATGTAAGGGAACACCATCCACCCCCTCCTTCCCCTTGCTCTGGGTCAATCACCCCAGAACGAAGAGGGCAGCAGGACAGAGTCACTGCTGGAACAGAAAGCCTGCATAACTATAGTTGCAACTGTTTAGTGGACGACATTCTGAGCAACAGATAACAGACCTAAACAACGAAGGTCGCCAGAAATAGACTCAATATTTCTAAAGTAAAAATTTGTGAATGTAGAAGGCTGAGACCAGTATGCAGCCTTCTTCAAATTGGTAATACCAATACTATTAGCATAAGCCCAAGATGTAGACAGCGCTCTAACTTCATGCACTGAAATCTTAAGCACAGACTGCTGAGCAGAAGATAATCTTTCATAAGCAGTACAAATAGTCAACTGAATCCACCTTGAAATAGAATGGACTGTGATGTCCCTTCTATTAGGCAGCAGAGACAGAAAGAAACGTTTACGTCCCTTTCTGATAAACTCAGATCTACGTTTGTAAATATGCATAGCTCTAACTGGACACAGCAAAGGCCCATGGCCGTCTGAGGATGGAAGAGCCTTAATAACAATAGGTTCAGGGTACTTATTAGGAGCCTGATTCTTAGCCAAATATCCCACATTGGTAGTCAGAGTAATAGTATTACCAACACTACGATAGTGAGAATCAGCAACAGATAGAGCATGAAGCTGCAGTACATCGGATGGTAGATGCATGACCAAAACGCCTAAACACCCCTAGGGTGAGGACGTAACCATGGGGATAACAGAATAAACATTCTGTAACTATGCTAAAACTCCCAAGAAATTTCAATAAAAAAATTTCAAAAATTATACCAAAAGCATGGGAGATTAGCAAGGGGGGTATCAAGGAAAGGGAGAGAGGAAACACTGAACAAACAGTGGAGATTTCATAGCAAGAATGAAAACATCAGGCCCATGCCCCAAAATTAGGGAACATGAAATAATTTTACATAAAAATTATAAGCTACAGCCCTGAACACATCCTTCCACTGTTTCTTCCTCTCATCCTCTTATTTCATCCTTGGATCCACCATTTCCTTCATGATTTTGTGTCTGGCATCATTTTAACTGAGATTATGAGCACAGATATCAGTGAGATGTTACTGATTGAAGGGCCAAACAAAGAAATGAAGATTTGGCGCCAATTTCGGTACTTTCTTGACACTGTGCATACGCAGTGGACAAAAGTATGGAGGACCATATAGGACATTGATTTTTTGGATTTTGATGCAAATTTTGGGGATTGGGGGGGCAAAATTTGTGTTTGGCCCTGAATTTTTAAGAGTTAGCACCAGCTAAGTCTGTGTCAATTTGATTAAATGTGCCCCAATTATACCAATTTCGGTGGTCAGAGAAATCCTGTCCTAAGAAGGAATATTCGCCAGCAGCATGCAAGGAGTTATGGTATAAATACAGAACCCAACTCGACTAGTGTATGGGATACACGAATCAACAACTCTTGGTGGAGTTTTTCCTGTATTTCACACAAACCTTTGGTGTTCGTGAAATTCAGAAAAAGTTAAAAAGTTTATAGTAATTTATATATTTTTTATACTTACCAATGACCCAGACTTAGCTGGTGCTAACTCTAACAAAACCAGGGCCAAACACAAATTTTGCCCCCCAATCCCCAAAATTTGCATCCAAAACCAAAAGAAATCATGTCCTATAGGACCTCCATACTACGCCCCCACTGCGCATGTGCAGTGTCAAAGACGTCCCGAAATTGGCGCCAATTATCATTTTTACTGACAGTGCCTGGTCAGCGCTATGTACTCAGCGGGGAGGCAAGAGTTCCCAACTCCTGGGAGGGCCATCCCCGTCTGGGTCATTGGTAAGTATAAAAAATATATAAATTACTATAAATTTTTTAACATTTTTATACTGTACCAATGACCCAGACTTAGCTGAATAGTAAAAAGGCTGGAGGGCCTAGGACATAGAGGAAAATCCAATAAGCTCAACTATATAAGAAAGAGGTAACCCCTTAAGGAGAAAAGGAGTATTAGGCTTTACATGTATCTTTCTTATTTAATATTAAATTAGAAAGATACAATACCCTTAATAATTGAGCACAATAATATTCATGTTCTCTATTAACATCCAGTATAACCCTTATACTAATTATTTTTAAAGTAAGCCAATAAATAAAGTAGTCCAGAGAATTGAGACTCTTTATAATCTTTTAAAAGTGTCCGAGTATTGTATATTAAAGCCCGTTTGACACTTGACATATACAAATGCTTCACACCGAGCTACACTTTAAATATAAGACATGAATGAATTTTAACATTAATATTACACTTTAAAACCATCCCGGAAGCGACTCAGAAATACTGACTTGGAGGAGGCATTCCCTTGCTTTTCACTATAAAGCAGGTGACCTAAGGGAACACCCCCACCCCCCCCCCCCTTCCCCTTGCCCTGGGTCAAATAGCCCAGAGCGAAGAGGGCAGCCGGACGGAGTCACTGCCGGAACAGAAAGCCTGCATAACTATAGTTGCAACTGTTTAGTGCACGACATTCTGAGCAACAGATAACGGACCTAAACAATGCAGGTCTCCAGAAATGGACTCAATATTTCTGAGATAAAAATTCGTGAATGTGGATGGCTGAGACCAATAAGCAGCCTTCATTAAATCTGTAATAGCAACACTATTAGCATAAGCCCAAGAAGTAGCAAGAGCTCTTACTTCATGAGCGGAAATCTTAAGCACAGACTGCTGAGAAGAAGATAAACTCTCATAAGCAGTACGGATAGTTAATTGAATCCATCTAGCAATAGAATGGACCAAAATGTCCCTTCTATTAGGCATCAAAGACAGAAAGAAACGTTTCCGTCCCTTTCTGATAAACTGAGATCTCTGTTTATAGATACGTAACGCTCTAACAGGACAGAGTAAAGGCCTACGCCCGTCTGAAGACGGAAGAGCCTTAATAACAATAGGTTCCGGATATTTATTAGGAGCCTGATTCTTAGCTAAAAAACCCACATTAGTAGTGAAGGTGATAGTGTTCCCGACACTACGATAGTGAGAATCATCCACCGACAGTGCATGAAGCTCACTGACTCTTCTAGCAGAAGAGAAAGCTAAGAGAAAAGCTGTCTTATAAGATAAGAATTTAAAATCTACTGTCCCAAGAGGTTCAAATGGCTTTTCCTTCAATTTAAGAAGAACCCAAGCTAAATTCCATTTAGGAATTAATCTAAGAGTTCTGGGTCTATTTATCGAGAAGTTTCTAACCAACTTAGATAAAGAGACATTAGATCCAATTTGTAAACTATCATGATGTGCATAGGTATCAGATAACATAGACCTATAACCCTTAATAGTAACAGGCTGCAGTTTGATTTCGTCAAACAAGTATACTAGAAAGTTTGCAATGTCTGGTATAGAGGGATCAAAAATATCTATAGAATGATCCCTACACCAACGACGAAAAACCTTCCACTTAGCCGCATAGTTTAGCGAAGAGGAGGTCCTCCTACAGTTAGAAATCGCGTCCACTGCTCGTCCTGTAAAGTGCTTGCCATGCAAGAAGGACCGCACAACGGAAAAACGTGAAGGTTGAGACCTTGCGGGTTGTGATGGAGTTGACGCGATTTCTCCTGCGAAAGAAGATCCTCCCGTGGAGGAAGCTTTCGCGGTAGGTCCCACAACAGACACCTGAGTAGATTTATCCACGGTCTCTGTGGCGACAGAGATGCTACCAACAGAATCTTGCATTGAGATTGTTTTATCTTTAACAATACTTGTTGAATTAACGGCGCTGGAGGATACGCATATCCTATCATTCCGTCCCAAGGAATCGACAGAGCGTCTACTGCAAATGCTCTTGGATCCGGACACGGAGACACATACGTCTGCAACTGATTGTTGAGATGTGTCGCAAATAAGTCTATCATTGGCCGTTCCCATTGGTAGCAAATCTGATTGAATACTTGTTTGTTGAGAGTCCACTCCGACGGCAACAAGCGACCCTTTCGTGAAAGGGAGTCTGCTAGCACATTCAGACGACCCGGTATATGACAGACCGAAAGAAGAACCTGATGTTCTAGCGCAAACAGAAGGATTCTTTCCGTTAGATTGAACAACGGAACTGAATGAGTGCCTCCCTGATTCCGTATATACGCCACTACTGTCGTATTGTCGGATAGGATTTGGACATGAGCATTGTGAATAATGTCCATCCAATGACGTAACACAAGCCAAATTGACATCATTTCCTTGATGTTTATGTGCTTGCACAGGAATTGCGGATCCCAAAGACCCTGGCATCTTGAATCCGTTGGGATCAATGATGCACCCCAACCTGTTTGACTGGCATCCGTCATAATGGTAAAACTCGGATCCGGCAACTGCAGCGGAACTCCCTGAGTTAACCACTGAATGTTTGCCCAAGTCTGAATCTCTTGTTTCACTTGATCTGACAAGAGAACGTCTACGTCGAGCGAATGAATTTTCACACTCCAATTCTGAGTCAAGAAAATTTGGAGAGGACGCGTGCGTAACCGCCCCATCGGAATGAGATCCGCAGCGGCTCCGCACAGACCTATCAGTCTCATAAATTCTCTCGCTGTGACTTTGTCTGCATGCAGACAATAGCGAGCATAACAACTGACTAATTTCGCTCTGGTTAACGGCAGACGAACGAGATTGTTGTGCGTCTCGAGGCTCATTCCCAGATGAGTGAATGACTTGGACGGCACCAGATCCGACTTCTCCTCGTTTACTATAAAACCGAGACGTCGGAGCAATAGAAGTAGATTCTGAACATCGTTCTGAAGCGTTAACTTGTTGCCGTACCTCTGAAGAATGTCGTCCGGGTAGGCCGACGTTACCGCAGATGAATGAGCTCGGAAATAGATCATTACCGAGTTCATTACCCGAGTGAAAGCCCAGGGTGCTAGATTCAGTCCGAAGCACATCGCCCGGAATTGATACACCACTCCTAGGACTGCGAAGCGTAGATACTTTCTGAATGTCGGATGTACCATGACATGAAAGTACGCATCTTTGAGATCTATGCTTGTTGCATAATCGTTCACCCGAATACTCGCTCTGACTGACCGAATCGTCTCCATATAAAATTTCGGAGCGACGATCAGCTTGTTTATCCAGCTCAAATCTATGACTGGACGGAACGAGCCGTCTGGATTCGGAACCAGAAACAGATGGCTGTAGAATCCCGGAGTCTCCTGGTTTTCTACGACCTCTACCGCGTCCTTCATTAAAAGAGACTGCACCTCTGATAACAGAGCGTCTCTTTTCTGCGGATTTGACGGAAGTTGAGTCCACTTTGGACTTCGAGTTAATGGAGGCTTTCGTTTGAAGGATATCTTTAGGCCTTCCGAAGTCACTCCTCTCACCCAAGGGTCGTCCGTAATCGACGCCCATTCTTGTGAAAAGCTCGACAACCTTCCGCCAACCGGTACGCGATAGAGGTTTAAGCCATCACCTCCTGGACCTGCGAGGCCTGCGGTAGGAGAAACCACGTCCTCCACGACCCGCACCTCGTCCCGTCGACCTCGGGGCGTCCGACCGGTTGTCCCGGCCCGAAGGACGTCCCGAACGAGAGTCGCTACCCTGGCGGTCTCTCGAATAAGACCAAGAGGACGCACCGGAACCTCTATAGGAACCTCTCTTGGGCGCATTAGACCCAGAAGTGCCTGTCTTATTCTTGTCTGCTGTATCTGACTTCTTAGAAGCAGATTTGAACAATAGAGAATCCGAAGCTTTCTTTGTAATTTTATCATAAATAGCAGAAAGCTTGCCATCAAAGAGAAGTTCTCCGGAGACCGAAGCGACTCTAAGAGAGTTCTTCACCTTAGTATCCACGAGTGTGGATGTAGCTAGGGCTGCGTCACGTCTAACCAACTCCAGGTTTGCCACAGAAAGGGCGGAGTTACACGTGGAATAAGCTACTGCCCTTGAAAGAAGTCTTAAAGAGGATTGTATATCCTGAAATTCTTTCCCTTGAAGGCACAGTGATAACGCCTTAGTAAGGTGATCTGCGTAAGATAAGGCATCTAAATTGGCTCTGTTAGACGAAATAGCTGTTTCCAACACCGCGGTTGGAATAGAAGCCGACGACAGTAATGATAGCTCTAAGTCTTCTGCCTCGTCGTCCATACGCAGAGGAACTCTCGGAATACCCTGTCCTGCCGTGTCAAATTTATTCCTTGCATTAATGAAAGGCAGGTTGAGAGTATTGGCGGACAAGAAACCTGCTTTCCCCGTCTTGGAAGCAAGTTTAAATATAGAGTCGTTCAATAATTCAAATGTTCTTGCAACATTATTGGACTGCGACGGAAACTCGGGAGCGATGTCCCTGAACCGCTCAAAAAATTCAGAGTCCAATGACGCTATAATCCTCTTGTCCGGAACCGCAGCAGTCTGGCCCGACAGAACATCTTGAGGGAGAAAGTGCCGGATGAAGTCCACGGCAGCTTTATGTTGTTCCGAAAGGGATAGCTCCAAATCATCCGTATCCCTTTCACCATCCGGTTGGACCTCATGATGCTCCCGGTCGTCCGCCCCCGATGCTTTGGCGGAGCGTACCGACCCAGCGCTGTCGGATAATTCTCGATCCGACACCGTTTCTGTCGGCTGATGGGATGCTGCGATAAGCTGTGCAATCTGCACAAGAATGTCCGGCGTCGAGATCTGCGGAGGCGCAGTCTTTCGCTGCTTCGCCGAGGGCAGCTCCGCATCAGATGGCTCCCGCATACTTTTTCTATGCGAACATCCGGAGTCCATCGGCCTCGTGTCCCTGGCTGCCGGATGGTGTGACCTGGTCGCCGAAGAATCCTTGATCGGCGAAGCTGGTAAGATTTGGTCCCAGATGTTGTTGTACGAGAGAGGGGCCTCTCTCGCTCGCGGCCCGGCTGGACCTGGACAAGCTAGGAACCGGACTCAAAGGCTTCCTCCGATCTCGTTTACTATCCGCCGTCACTGGGTGTGCACATTGAATGTTTATAGTGCTCACATCACCCAACATTTCCTCCTGGACCGCATCGGACGAACCCGGCTGCCGAACCATTCGGTGAATGGACGCTACACCGGGCGAGCTAGCGGACGACATTTGTCTAATCTCCATGAGCACTTTTGCCGCTAGCTCTGAATTCATTTGTGACGACGGAAGCGCACTTGCAGAAGATAACATGGAAACATCACCCTGTTCTTGTTCCTCTGAAATAGAAACTGAGAGAGTAGAGTGACCTTGTGGAGAAAGAGCCGGCATAGCCCTTTCTCCAGTAACAACATACCGTGACACACGTTTCCAATGTTTGTCATCCCAATATTGACATATAGAACAGGGATTAGTGCGAGAACACTGACTACAATTAATACAATGATCATGAAAGTCAGAGGAAGATTTCTTCCCATTACAATTTGAACAATATCCTTTCATTGTGAAAAGTCAACAACAAGTCCTAGTTACTCGCACAAACCCCTGACACAAAGATACATAATAACATGATCCATTAATAAATGAAAAAACAATTGCAAATCAAAATAATTTTGAAAAAAATATTTTTTCAGCGAAGCCCAAGTTTCTGAAAAGTAACGTTGAGCCCCGATGGATCCGATGGCAAAGTGTGGTCAAAAATTTTAAATTTATATTAAATAATTAATGAGACACTTACGGATAATATAAATGTATCTTATAGTGAGATAAACTACACCAAAGGCAAACAGCCCCCCTCAAAAAAGGCTGTTGCCAATGTAAACAAACAGTGTAAAACACCAGAAAACATGACTCCAGGCACTGAAAAAACTGGCCCGAAATCAGTCATCAAAATTACACTCTATCTGATGCAAGAAAGAGACTCCCAGGGGAGAATCTGCAGAACATCAGATGGAAGATGCAGAACACAACGTTTATACACCCATGGGTGAAAACGTAAGTATGGGGAAAATAACAGAAAACATTCTGTATCCAAGCAACTCTCCCAAGAAAATTTTAGAATGAACTTTCACAAAAATATGCCAAAAGCATGGGAGAATTGCAAGGGGGGACTTAGAAGGCTAGGGGAGAGGAAACACTGAATAAGCAGTGCAACATTTTAGCAAGAATGACAACAAGAGGCCCATGCCTCGAAAATAGGCAACTTAACATAATTTCATAAAATTTTTTAAGTACAGCCCTGATTATTTTTTGTCACTTCTTTTTCCTCTCCTCCTTCTATATCCTCCTTAGAATCACCATTTCTCCAAAAATTACGTGTCTGGCATCCTTTAAACTGAGATTTACAAGCACAAAGATCAGTGAGATGTTGACTGATGAAGGGCCAAACAGAGAATGATAATTGGCGCCAATTTCGGGACGTCCTTGACACTGCGCATGCGCAGTGGGGGCGTAGTATGGAGGTCCTATAGGACATGATTTCTTTTCGTTTTGGATGCAAAGTTTTGGGATTGGGGGGTAAAATTTGTGTTTGGCCCTGGTTTTGTTAGAGTTAGCACCAGCTAAGTCTGGGTCATTGGTACAGTATAAAAATAATCCATTTCGGGCCAATGATTCCAGCTCCCCATACTCCTCCCTCATTGTGTTCTGTCTTAGTCATTATAAGGTGGACAGAGAATTTTGCTTTAGTTTTGACTAGGTCACAATTCCATCAATATTGTTTGGCTGCTTTCCTTCCCACAATCCTGTAGAATCTCACCCATACAAAAAGAAATGTGACATTAGGCCACACAAAGTAGATCTTCTGTTTCTCAGGTCATTATTTGTAAAATTGCATGCGGGCGAGCGTTTTTTTATTTTATTTTTTATTTCAGTAATTACTTCTTTGCCATCAAAAGTTCATGTTCTTGGTTCAAGTTTTAGGCCTCATAATCTACAGAATAGCATGTGTGGTGGTGTATTTCATCCCTTGAGTACAAGAAGGCTTTGCAATGCTAAAGCATTGCAAAGCCTTCTTGCACTCAAGGGACAAATTCATCAATTTTATTAACTTGGGTAAAATATCAGACATAAACCATTTAATTTTGATTTTTTTTTAAAGTTTAAATTGGTTATAAAAAGAGAGCATGCGGCAGCCAAAAGGATCATGCAGGAGGGCCTGAGAAACAGATTTTTTTATTTTTTTAGGCCTTATTGGTTGTAAATGCTTTTTCTTTTGTTTTTTCTTGATTTGACAGCATTTTATTTATAATGTCTCCACTCATTGGCATAATTGTTTTGCGACCAAATCACAATCTGATTGAGAAAGAGACTGCTTTTGAGATCACAACACTGTGTGTTTCTGTTCTCGCCTATAGAATGGTGAAAAGAACTCACTGAGTACTTTCCAATGGAGTGTGCCATAATAACATGATTTTTTACCTCAGAAATTGAAAATTTAATAATTTGATTCTATTTGAATTTATTACACCATTTTTTGCTTCCAAAACATACCTTATAAGAGCTTGTAAGATTAAGCTAATTTTGGAAGACAAAAAAACTCATTCCTAATCATTTAGAAAAAATTATTACTTTGGTCACAAACCAGTTGTTTTGGAAACCAGCAAACAAAAACTGCAAGTTTAAAATCTTATTTTATAGCCACAAAATTTACCTATGCCAGAGTTACTCAACTGACGTTAACACTTTACCCAACGAATCGGCCACATCCGCCCGCGTAATATGCAAATTCAGCAGCTAAAAAAATTTATTTTTTAAAACATTTCAACAAAACCATACCATGTGACCTCTCTTTGGAATGAGCTCATCAAGCTCGTTCCAATGAGGGGTCACATGATATGGTTTTGTTGAAATTTTTTGAAAAGTTAAAAAATTTATAGTAATTTATATATTTTTTATACTTACCAATGACCCAGACTTAGCTGGTGCTAACTCTCAAAATATAGGGCCAAACACAAATTTTGCCCCCCAATCCCCAAAATTTGCATCTAAAACCAAAGAAAACATGTCCTGACTGGCCCTCCACACTTCACCTCTACTGCGCATGCACAGTGTCAAGGACGTTCCGAAATTGGCGCCATTAATCATTCTTATAACCAGTGCCTGGTAAGCGCTATGTACTCAGCGGGGAGGTATGAGTTCCCAACTCCTGGGAGGGCCATCCCCGTCTGGGTCATTGGTAAGGATAAAAAATATAGAAATTACTATAAATTTTTTAACATTTTTATACTGTACCAATGACCCAGACATAGCTGAATAGTAAAAAGGCTGGAGGGCCTAGGACATAGAGCAAGTTGGAATACGCTCAATTATATAAAATAGAGTCATCCCCTCTAGGGAAAAAGAAGTATTAGGCCTTACATGTATCTTTCTTATTTATGATAAATTAGAAAGATACAACACCTTCCAAAATTGAGCATCATACATCCATGTACTCTATTAATATCTAGTATAATCCTTATACTAATAATTTTTAAAGTAAGCCAATAAATAAAGTAAGTCTAGAGAATAGAGACTCTTTATACTCCTTAAAAGTGTCCGAGGATTGTATAATAACGTCCGTTTGACACGTGCTATATTCAAAAGCTATACTTTAAAAACTAAGACCTGAATGAATTTTTAAAACATAAACTTCTCACTAAAAAGCCATCCCAGTAACAGCTCAGAATTACTAACTCCGGAGGAGGTATCCCCTTGTTTTCATAGTAAAACAGGTGACCCAAGGGAACACCCTCCCTTTTTCTTGCCCTGGGTCAAATATCCCAGAGCGAAGAGGGCAGCAGAACGGAGTCACTGCCGAAACAGACAGCCTACCTAGCTATAGTAGCAACTGTTAAGTGAATGACATTCTGAGCAGTAGATAATAGACCTAACAATAGAGGCCTCCAGAAATGGACTCGATATTTCTGAGATAAAAATTCATGAATGTGGATGGCTGAGTGCAATGAGCAGCCTTCAAAAATCTATAATAGCGACACTATTAATGTAAGCCCAAGATGTAGAAAGAACTCTTACTTCATGAGCCGAAATCTCAAGCACAACTGCTGAGTCAATGATACACCATAAGCAGTACCGATAGTTAATTGAATCCATTAGCAATAGAATGGAGCGTAACGTCCTTCTATTAGGCATCAAAGACAGAAGAAGCTTACGTCCGTAGTAATAAACAGATATCTGTTTATAAATACGTAAACTCTAACCGGACAGAGTAAAGGCCTATGCCGTACGAAGACAGAAGGACCTTAATAACAATAGGTTCCAGATATTTATTAGGAGCCTGACTCTTAACCAAAAATCCAACCTAAATAGTAAAGGAAGTAGTGATTCCGAAACTACGAAAGCGAGAATCATCCACCGATAGTGCATGAAACTCACTGACTCTTCAGTAAAAGAGAAGCCAACAGAATTACTGTCTAAAAGGTCAGAATTTGAAAACTACTGTTTCCAGAGGCTCAAATGATTAGTAGCTAAATAAGAACCGAAGTTAAATTCCATATAGAAATTTAATCTAATGATTCTAAGTCTATTTATCGAAAAGTTACTAACTGACTTAGATAAAGAGACATAAGACTCAATTGTAAACTATCATAGAGTGCATAGGTATGAGATAACATAGACCTATAATCTTAATAGTAACAGGCTGCAGTAGATCTTGTCAAACAAGTATACTAGAAAGTTGCAATGACTAGTATGGAGGGATCAACAATATCAACATAGTGATCCCTACACCAACGACGGAAGAGCCTCCACTTTAGCCGCATAGTATAGCGAAGAAGAGGTTCTCCTACAGTAAGAAATCGCGTCCAAAGCTCGTCCAATACAATGCTTACAATGCAATAAGGACCACACAACGGAATACGTGAAGGTTGAGACCTTACGGGTTGTGATGAAGATGACACGATTTTCCCCAGCGAAAGAAGATCCTCTCATGGAGGAAGTTTTCGCGTTAAGTCCCACAGAAGACATCTGAGTAAATTTACCCACGGTCTCTGTGAAGACAGAGATGCTATCAACAGAAATGTATTGTGGTTGTTTATCTTAGCAATACTTGCTGAAACAACAGCGCAGCGCATATCCTATCCTTCCGTCCTATTAGATCAATAGAGCGTTAACAACATAAGCTCAGAGATCTGGACATGCAAACACATACGTCTGCAATTGATTAGCAAGTTGTGTCGTAAATAAATTATCATTGGGCGCTCCCATTGATAGCAAATCTGATTGAATACTTGTTTGTTGAGAGTCCATTCTGACGGCAACAAGCGACCCTTACGTGAAAGGGAGTCCGGTAATACAATCAGACGACCCGGAATATGACGGACCAAAGCCGAACTTGGTGTACTATAACAAACAGAAGGATTCTTTCCGTTAAATTGAATAACAGAATCGAATGAGTGCCTCCCTGGTTCCGGAGATACGCAACTACTGTCGTATTATCGGACAGCGGAACCCAAAGACCCTGGCACTACGAATCCGTTGGGATCAATATTGTACCCCAACCTGTTTGACTGGCCACCGTCATAATTATAAAACTCGGATCCGGCAACTGCAGTGGCACTCTCTGAGTCAACCACCGAATATTTGCCCCAGTCTGAATCTCTTGCTACACTAGATAGACAAGAGAACATGTATATCGAGCAATTCATGGATTGCTGAAAAGTTGCCGTCGAAGAGAAGCTTCTCCGAGATCGAAGCGACTCTTAGAGAGTTCTTAACCTTACTATCCACGCGCGTGAATGTAGCTAGGGCTGCGTCAAGTCTAACCAACTCCAGGTTGCCACTGAAGGGCGGAGTTATACGTGGACAAACTACTGCCCTTGAAAGAAATCACATTGAGGATCATATCCCGGAATTCTTTCTCTTGAAGACGTAATGATAACGCCTCAGTAAGGTGGACTACATATGATAAAGCATCTAAGTTAAGTCTATTAGACATCATTGTCGTTTCCAACATTGTGGTTGGAAAAGACATAGACGGCGAAAAAGATAATTTCCAGTCTTTAACCCCGCCGTCTAGACGCATATAAACTCTCTGTATGCCCTGTTCTGCCAAAATAAATTATTCCTAGAAATGATGAAAGGCAGAATTGAGCATTGCGGACAAGAAACTAAACTATCATGCTTGGTAGCAGGCTTATATATATATAGCATCGATAAATAATACAAATGTTCTAATGACATTATTGGACTGCGTCGGTAAGTCAGGGACAATGTCCCTGAACCGATCCAAAAATCCGTGTCCAATGACGCTATAAGTCTCTTATCCAACATCGCAGCAATGTAGTCTGAAGGAACAACCACTGGAAGAAAATGCCGGAAGAAATGTATGGCAGCTTCCGTTGTTCTGAAAGGGAAAACTCGAAATCGTCCGAATCCCTTTCGACATCCTGTCAGACCCTATAAAGCATTCGGTCGTCCGAACCTGATGCAACAGCGGAGCGCACCGACCCAGCGCCGCCGGATAATTCCTGATCCGACCGAGAAACTGACGATTGCTGGGATGCTGCGATAAACTGTGCTAACTTGGATAGCACGTCCGTCACTGAGGCCTGTGGAGAAGCGGTCTTACGATGCATTGCCGCTGGAAGCTCCGTGATCGTTACCCCATGTATACTTCTATTATGCAAGCGAACGGAGTGTATAGGCCTCGTGTCCCTTGGCTACCGGATGGCGTGACCTGTTCGCCGTGGAATCACTGCATGACGAAACTGGTCGGATACTCGAGGTCACGTAGCCAATGTGCGGTCGTGTGCGCTGCTGTGAGGATGAGGAAGCATTATCGACAGTCTCTCGGACTGTCAATATAATGGATCGTCCCGAGCGGCGGACATATGCTCCGAATGCGAAATATCTGAACCACAACAAGCGGTCCCCTATGTTGTTGTACGAGAGAGGGACCTCTCTCGCTCACAGCCCGGACGGGCCTGGACGAGCCAGGAACCGGACTAACAGGCTTCCTCCGATCTGTCCTCAATCCGTCGTCACTGGGTGAGTACTAAAGTTATTATAGTGCTCGCATCACCCAAATCTCCTTCCTAGACCGCAACGGACGAACCCGGCTGCTGAACCATTCGATGAATGAACGCTACACCGGGTGAGCTAGCGAATGTCACTCCGTCGATCCTACAAGGGCCCTCTTAGGCGATAGACATATTCCATGAGCACTTATTGCCGCTAGCTCTTCATTAACTATGACGACAGAGGCACACTTTGAAAGACATCTCCGTAACTTTGCGAACAAGAAACCAGAAATGCTTGGTAATAGCAAGCATATAATAATAATATATAGCGTCGTTCAATAATTTGAAAGTTTGTGTGACATTATTGGACTATGTCGGAACTGAGGGACGATGTCCCTGAACCGAACCCAAAAATTTCTAAGTCCACCGACGCTATCAGTTTCTTATCCGGCATTGCAGCATTCTGGTCCGACGAAAGAACCTGTAGACGATAAAGTCAGATGACATACACAACAGCATATGTTGTTCCGAAAGGGAAAGCTCGAAATCCTCCGAATCCCTTTCGGCATCCCGTCGGACCGGATGAAATTTTCGGACGTCCGTACCTGCTTCCGCGGAGCGTCCCGACCCATCATCGTCGGATAATACATGATGCGACAGATTCAGTTGTTGCTGGGATGCTGCGATAAGCTGTGCTATTTGGGATAGCACGTCCGTCACCGAGGCCTGTGCAGTAGCGGTCTTACGATGCATTGCCGCCGGAAGCTCCGTGTACGTTGAATCCCGCACACTTTCTTATGCGAACATCCGGAGTCTGCAGGCCTCGTGTCCCTGATGATTCTCCGATTGGTGAAGCTGACTGGATATCCGAGGTCACGTAGCCAAGAGCGGTCGTGTGCGCTACCATGAGAATGAGGAAGCCTTATTGACAGTCTCTCCGGACTGACTATATGTCGAAGCGTCCCGAGCGGCGGACGTATGCTCCGAATGCGAAACATTTTGTACCACAACATCTGGGGCCAGACGTTGTTGTACGAGAGAGGGGCCTCTCTCGCTCGCCATCCGGATGGACCTGGACAAGCTAGGAACCGGACTAAAAGGCTTCCTCCGTTCTCCCTCTAATCCGCCGTCACTGGGTGTGCATTTGGTTGATTTATAGTGCTCGCATCACCCCAAAACTCCTTCTAGACCGCAACGGACGAACCCGGCTGCCGAACCATTCGATGAATGGATGCTACACCGGGCGAGCTAGCGGACGTCAAAGGCCGTCGAACCTACTAGGGTCCTCTTAGGCAATTGGCGTATTTACATGAGCACTTTTCCGCTAGCTCTTCATTAATGTGACGACGGAGGCACACTTTTGGAAGACATCATGGATACATCACCCTAATCTTGATCGTCTGAAATAGAAATTGATAAAGTAGAGTGACCCTGCGGGGAAAGGACCGGAATGTCCAATTCCCCACTAACATACCGTGACACACGCTTCCCATGTTGTCATCGAAATTATCACATACAGAACAGGAGCTAGTGCGAGAACACTGACTACATATACAATGATTATAAAAGTCAGAGGAAGATTTCCTCTTATTACAATTGATCAAAATCCTTTCAATGTGAAAAGAAAACAAAGTCCAAGTACTCGCACCAACCCCTGACAATCAAAATACATAATAATATGATCCATTAACATAGAAAAAATAATTGAAATCAAAAAATTTTGAAAAAATATTTTTTCAGAACAGCCCAAGTTTCTGAAAAGTAACGTTGAGCCCCAATGGATCCCAAGCCTAAGTGTGGACAAAAATTTTTTAAATATTTTAAACAATTTATGCAACACTTACGAACAATAATAATGTATCTAGTTATGATTAAATTAACATCAAGATATTATTTTCAAAAAATCCCCCCTCACACAGAGGGCTGTTGTAAATGTAAACAATAAGTGTAAAAACACTAGAATAAAACTCCAGGCACCCAGGCCCGAAATCAGTTACCAAAAATACACTATCTGATGCAAAACAGAGACTTCCAGGAAAGAAACTGCAGAACATCAGATGGTAGATGCAGAACACTACGCCTAACCACCCATAGGTGAAGACGTAAACATGGGGAAAAGAACAGAATTCATTCTGTTATTCAGCTAAAACTCCCAAGAAATTTTAGTAATAAAATTACAGAAAATATGCCAAAAGCATGGGAGAATAGCAAGAGGGGACTTAAAGGAAAGGGAGAGAGGAAAACACTGAACAAGCAGTGTAATTTGATAACAAGAATGACAACAAAATGGCTGCTGCCTCGAAAATAGGTAACTTAACATAATTTCATTAAAAAATTTTAAGTTACAGCCCTGATAATTTTCTGTCACACATTTTTCCTCTCCTCCTTCTATATCCTCCTTAGAATCACCATTTCACTAATATTTATGTGTCTGGCATCATTTAAACTGAGATTTACAAGCACAAAGATCAGTCAGATGTTGACTGATGAAGGGCCAAACTAAGAATGATTAATGGCGCCAATTTCGGAACGTCCTTGACACTGCGCATGCGCAGTAGAGGTGAAGTGTGGAGGGCCATTCAGGACATGTTTTCTTTGGTTTTAGATGCAAATTTTGGGGATTGGGGGGCAAAATTTGTGTTTGGCCCTATATTTTGAGAGTTAGCACCAGCTATGTCTGGGTCATTGGTACAGTATAAAAATATTAAAAAAAATGGTATTTAAAATAATAAATACTGATATCGTCTGCATTTAGTGATGAACCGATAATCGGAATTGGCAATCGAAACCGGCCGGTTATAGGGCATCGGCAGATTATGACAACCGGCAGTTAAAAACCGGTTATTCTATATTTAACACTGACTATTAAAAATCCCTTTGATATCTGGCCATTTCAATAAAGTTTCCCCATCAAAAACATGTGTAGTGCATAGCAGAAAATTTAGGGATTTGCAGAGCAGAGATATTACGGAATTTATCAACTGCAATCGGTACGAGATCGCAACCATTTCCAGAAGATTATAGAGTTCATGTAAACATCAGAGAAACACATCAAGGGAGGTAACAAGTTGAAAAAAGAACACTGAATAATACATTCTGACAAACGTGGAAACCATGCATCATACAACTTCACAACACACATTAACATCAAAATGATTATTCATTTAAGACACAAAGTATGTGGGCTCAGTATATTCCTGGTTAATACAGCCAAGTGTATTGTATCCTTACACAAAACCGTATTAACACTATTTATCGGAATAAAACACAATCTTCACGAGAACAATATCGTGTGATTGTTTCGTTAATAACAATCTTTTCGCCACACCCCAATAAAAATGCAAATATTATTTTGGCTAATATTGCCCAGCACTAAATATGCATACTCTGAGAACTTATGTGGTATTAAGCTTTCGTAATTGATGATTTATCAATGAAATTCTGTAGTATAACAGGCACCAACAGATTTTCTTCAGTGTCCCACTTCAACCATCGGAATTGGCATAATCGGCAGAGAAATAACCGGTAAACGGTTGATAGCATCAGTTCATCACTATCTGCATTGGGTAAAGGGTTAAAAAGAGAGCTTGAGTAATGGTATTAAGCAAATTATTTTAGTAACTTACTGTTTTATGTGATCTGTATTTTCTGACTCTCCAAGTCTGTCCACATCATCAACTGTTAAATCAGACCTGAAGTTATAAGAAAGTCAAATGTCAAAGAATCAAGAGTATACCGGTATTCTAAAATATTTCAGAACCAAAGCTATATTTTTGTACAATGAAACATATTACACGTGTTTAAAACTGCAATAGTATAATGCGTGTTGTAAAATGTGCAGGGTTCTGCCAACAATAGTAGGTTGTGATCGGGTGACACGCACTTTTTAATTTCTATCCACCACTTTGGCAAAAAAGGCTCTTAACCCTTTACCTAACTAATCGGCCACGTTCGCCCGCATAATTTATAAATTAAGCAGATAAAAAAATATATTTTTCAAAAATTTCAACAAACTCATATCATGTGACCCCTCATTGGAACAAGCTTGTCAAGCTCGTTCCAATGAGGGGTCACATGATATGGTTTTGTTAATTTTTTTTGGAAAATTTAAAAAAAAACAATTGAAATAATAAATTTTGATATTGTGTGAGTTAGGTAAAGGGTTAACCACCACCAAGTTTCTCCAATAACACATTTAGCATCATCTAGCCTACTATTAAACGATAAGTTTAGTCTCTTATTGTATGGCACTCAAATATTTCTGGGCAGAACCTTGACTGCTGTGTAAAAACAACTTGCCTGGTTCAATAACCCTCTATCTAATATTGAGGAAAATCTGTTCAGCACTGTTCACAAAAACGACTATTCAAATTTTATATTTTTTTGGTTTTTTACCTCAAAAACATATCTTATCAACCCTTATTACAACAAGCTTATTGAGTACATTCCAAAAAGGGGCCATAAACCAGGCCTGGCATTCTCAAGGAGGACTGGAGGGCTGCCCTCCTAGAGCCCTCGCAATTTTTTTTAGGAGGGCTATTTTTAGCCCTCCTGCATCTAGCCAATTAAACACATCACAAATTGTTTTGCAGTACTACTTCTATTTTATGTGCACAGTTTCTAAGGCTCACTATATCCATATGACAAAAAGGATTATATAATTCGCGCAAAAAAAAAACGCAACTGCATCACTGGGCTTCATGTTCAAACATTCTGTCACATTCATAGTACTGGTGGTATGTGACTCTCTGGGAATGCTGCCAGTTAGATGTAGAATATTTTAACAGTGTTGGAGAAAGTACAATTCTACCTTAAAATGCTGTTCACATCTCCCTGGAAATACTGTTAGGGATAGATGTGGACAATCTTGTTATTCTTACACTTACTGTATGAAGCAAGAAGACAAAAGAACTCAAGTGACGATGTGTATCCTGGCAAGATCATTTGCCCTCCTGGGAGGATTTAGGAGGGCAATTTTTAGTCCTCCTGTATTTTTCATAATGCCAGACCTGATAAGCTATGTTTTTGAGGAACAAATTAAAAGTTATTAAAGAACTTGTTTTGCAAATCAATTTGGACAAAGCTTTGAAAAGAGCCATTGCAGCAATGGAATTATCACATCATTCTACTATAAACAAGCTATTAATTGAAAATAGAATATAGAATATGTTTTCATTTTTGGAATTCACTTTAAAAAAATTTCCACAATCCAGTACAAGTATTTCGATTAGTTCCTTGAATCCTTACCCTATGTAACATGTAATCAACTAACCCTGCCTTAGTCCATGTATATTTTCATGCAGTGTGTGATATGGCAACCTATCAACTAATCGTATTCCATGCCTACAGTTACTCAGTGTTTGTCAGCTTACCAACTAACTCTGTGCAATAGACAGGGTTAGTCACTCTTTTCTTTGTGGTTATAAATAAGATCATCTCTATTATGTGACTAACCCTGTCCATTGCAAAGCCTTAGTGAGTGTACATTTTCAAGTAGTGTGTGATATGACAGTTAAAAATTTTTTAAAACCAAAAAAGTGTAACTAACCCTGTGCACTGCACAGGGTTAGTCACACTTTCTGGTTATTTATCTAACAATCATATAGATTTTGGCCTGAAAACCACGAGAAACGGTATGTATCACATAATGTGTTCCGATTCCGTATCATATAGATGACTCATTCTGATTCTGTATCATATAGATGACTCATTTCCGGTAGTGCTATGGGCTATCATAACAGGCACATGGATACATTCTATGTGCGTTTCAGTGATCGACTGAACATTATGTCCCAAAAATGTTTAAAAGTTAAAAAATTTATAGTAATTTCTATATTTTTTATACTTACCAATGACCCAGACATAGCTGGTGCTAACTCTTAAAATGTAGGTCCAAACACAAATTTTGCCCCCCAATCCCCAAAATTTGCATCTAAAACCAAAGAAAACATGTCCTGAAAGGCCCTCCACACTTCGCCTCTACTGCGCATGCGCAGTGTCAAGGACGTTCCGAAATTGGCGCCATTAATCATTCTAAAAACCAGTGCCTGGTAAGCGCTATGTACTCAGCGGGGAGGCAAGAGTTCCCAACTCCTGGGAGGGCCATCCCCGTCTGGGTCATTGGTAAGTATAAAAAATATAGAAATTACTATAAATTTTTTAACATTTTTATACTGTACCAATGACCCAGACATAGCTGAATAGTAAAAAGGCTGGAGGGCCAAGGACATAGAGCAAAATGGAATACGCTCAATAATATAAAAAGAGTCATCCCCTGTAGGGAAAAAGAAGTAATAGGCCTTACATGTATCTTTCTTATTTATGATAAATTAGAAAGATACAACACCTTCCAAAATTTAGCTTCATACATCCATGTACTCTATTAATATCCAATATAATCCTAATACTAATAATTTTTAAAGTAAGCCAATAAATAAAGTAAGTCTAGAGAATAGAGACTCTTATACTCCTAAAAGTGTCTGAGGATTGCATAATCATGTCCGTTGACATATGCAATAATCAAAAGCTATACTTTAAAAACTAAGACTTGAATGAATTTTAAAAACCTAAACTTCTCACTAAACAACCATCCCAATAACAGCTCAGAATTACTAACTCCGGAGGAGGTATCCCCTTGTTTTCATAGTAAAACAGGTGACCCAAGGGAACACCCTCCCCCCCCCCCCCCCTTTTTCTTGCCCTGGGTCAAATAGCCCAGAGCAAAGAGGGCAGCAGAACGGAGACACTGCCGAAACAGACAGCCTACTTAGCTATAGTAGCAACTGTTAAGTGAATGACATTCTGAGCAGTAGATAATAGACCTAACAATAGAGGCCTCCAGAAATGGACTCGATATTTCTGAGATAAAAATTCATGAATGTGGATGGCTGAGCGCAATGAGCAGCCTTCAAAAATCTATAATAGCGACACTATTAATGTAAGCCCAAGATGTAGAAGAACTCTTACTTCATGAGCCGAAATCTTAAGCACAACTGCTAAGACAATGATATACCATAAGCAGTACCGATAGTTAATAGAATCCATTAACAATAGAATGGAGCGTAACGTCCTTCTACTAGGCATCAAAGACAGAAGAAGCTTACGCCCATAGTAATAAACAGATATCTGTTTATAAAAACATAAACTCTACCCGGAAAGAGTAAAGGCCTATGCCCGTACGAAGACGGAAGGACCTTAATAACAATAGGTTCCGGATATTAGGAGCCTAACTCTTATGCAAAAATCCAACCTAAATAGTAACGGAATAGTGATTCCGAAACTACGAAAGTGAAAATCATCCATCGATAGTGCATGAAACTCACTGACTCTACAGTAAAAGAGAAACCAACAGAATTACTGTCTAAAAGGTCAGAATTTGAAAACTACTGTTTCCAGAGGCTCAAATGATTACTTAGCTAAATAAGAACCGAAGTTAAAATCCATATAGGAATTTAATCTAAAGATTCTAAGTCTATATATCAAAAAGTTACTGACTGACTTAGATAAAGAGACATAAGACTCAATTGTAAACTATCGTAGAGTGCATAGGTATGAGGTAATATAAACCTATAACCTTACTAATAACAGGCTGCAGTAGATCTTGTGAAACAAGTATACTAAAAAATTGCAATGAGTAGTATGGAGGGATCAACAATATGAACATAATGATCCCTACACCAACGACGGAAGAGCCTCCACTTTAGTCGCATAGAATAGCGAAGAAGAGGACCTCCTATAGTAAGAAATCGCGTCCAAAGCTCGTCCAGTACAATGCTTACAATGCAATACGGACCACACAACGGAATACATGAAGGTTGAGACCTTGCGGGTTGTGATAAAGATGACACGATTTACCCAGTGAAAAAAGATCCTCACATTGAGGAAGATTTCACGTTAAGACCCACAGTAGACAAGAGAGTAAATTACCCATGATCTCTGTGAAGATAGAGATGCTATCAACAGAAATGTATTGTGGTTGTTTATCTTAGCAATACCTGCTGAAACAACAGCGCCGGAGGATACGCGTATCCTATCATTCCGTCCTATAGATCAATAGAGCGTAAACAACATTAGCTCAGAGATCTGGACAAGCCAACACATACGTGTGCAATTGATTAGCAAGCTGTGTCGTAAATAAATCATCATTGGGCGCTCCCATAGAGAGCAAATCTGATTGAATACTTGTTTGTTGAGAGTCCATTCTGACAGCAACAAGCGACCCATAAGTGAACAGGAGTCCGGTAAAACAATCAGACGACCCGGAATATGGCGGACCAAAACAGAACTTGGTGTATTATAACCAACAGACGGATTCTTTCCATTAAATTGAATAACGGAAAAGAAAGAGTGCCTCCCTGGTTCCGTAGATACGCCACTACTGTCGAATTAACGGACAGGATTTGGGCATGTGTTTCTGAATAATGTTCATGCAATGACATAAAGCAAGCCTAAAAAACATTATTCTGCAGAAGAAAATTGGTTGCTAAGAGACTGCGGAACCCAAAGACCCTGGCACTTCGAATCCGTTGGGATCAGTATTATATCCCAATCTGTTTGACTGGCAACCGTCATAACAGCCACACTCGGGTCCGGCAACTGCGGTGGCACTCTTTGAGTCAACCACCGAATGTTTGCCCCAGTCTGAATCTCTTGTAACACTAGATAGACAAGAGAATGTGTAAATCGAGCAATTCATGGATTGCCGAAAAGTTGCCGTCGAAGAGAAGCTCCTCCGAGAACGAAGCGACTCTGAGAGAGTTCTTAACCTTACTATCCACGCGTATGGATATAGCTAGGGCTGCGTCACGTCAACCAACTCCAATCAGCCACTGAAGGGCGGAGTTATACGTGAACAAACTACTGCCCTCAAAAGAAATTACATTGAGAATAATAACCCGTAAATCTTTTCTTGAAAAAGTAATGATAACGCCTCAGTAAGGCGGATTACGTATGATAAAGCGTCTAAGTTAAGTCTACTATACATCATGTCGTTTCCAACATTGAAGTTGGAAAAGACATAAACGGCGAAAAAGAATATTTCCAGTCTTTAACCACGCCGTCTAGACGCATATGAACTCTCGGTATGCCCTGCTCTGCCAAATAAACTAATCGTATAAATGATAAAACGGCAGAAATGAGCAACGCGGACAAGAAACTAAACTATCATGCTTGGTAGCAGGCTTGTATGCATATATAGCGTCGAAAAATAAAACCCATGTTGTAATGACATTATTGGACTGCGTCGGTAAGTCAGGGACAATGTCCCTGAACCGATCGAAAAATCCGAGTCCAATGACGCTATAAGTCTCTTATCCAAGATCGCAGCAATGAAGTCCGAAATAACAATCACTGGAAGATAATGCCAGAAGATATGAAAGGCAGCTTCCGATACTACTAAAGGGAAAACTCGAAATCTTTCGAATCCCTTTCGCCATCCTGTCGGACCCTATAAAGCGTTTGGTCGTCCGTACCTGATGCAACTGCGGACCGCACCGACCCAGCGCCGTCGGATAATTCCTGATTCGACCAAGAAACTGTCAATTGCTGGGATGCTGCGAAACAACTGTGCTAACTCGGATAGCACGTCCGTCACTGAGGCCTGAGGAGATGCGGTCCTACAATGCATTGCCGCTGGAAGCTCCGTGATCGTTACCCCGTGCATACTACCAATATGCGAGCGAACGGAGTGTATAGGCCTCGTGTCCCTTGGCTACCGGATGGCGCGACCTATTCGCCGTGGAATCACTGAATGACGAAACTGATCGGATACTCGAGGTCACGTAGCCAATGTGCGGTCGTGTGCCCTGCTGTGAGGATGAGGAAGCATTAAGGACAGTCTCTCGGACTGTCAATGTAACGGAGCGTCCCGACCGACAGACATATGCTCCGAATGTAAAATATCTGAACCACAACATGCGGTCCCCTATGTTGTTGGACGAGAGAGGGACCTCTCTCGCTCACAGCCCAGACGGACCTGGACAAGCCAGGAACCGGACAAACAGGCTTCCTCCGATCTGTCCTCAATCTGCCGTCACTGGGTGAGTACTAAAGTAATTAAAGTGCTAGCATCACCCAAATCTCCTTCCTAGACCGCAACGGACGAACCCGGCAGCCGAACCATTCGATGAATGTATGCTACACCGGGTGAGCTAGCGAATGTCACTCCGTAGGCGATAGACATATTCCATGAGCACTTATTGCCGCTAGCTCTTCATTAACTATGACGACAGAGGCACACTTTTGAAAGACATCTCCGTAACTTTGCGAACAAGAAACCAGAAATGCTTGGTTATAGCAAGCATATAATAATAATATATATAGCGTCATTCAATAATTCGAAAGTTTGCATGACATTATTGGACTATGTCGGAACTGAGGGACGATGTCCCTGAACCGAACAAAAAATTTCTAAGTCCTCCGACGCTATCAGTTTCTTATCCGGCATCGCAGCATTCTGGTCCGACGAAAGAAGCTGTAGAAGACCAAGTCAGATGACATACACAACAGCATATGTTGTTCCGAAAGGGAAAGCTCGAAATCCTCCAAATCCCTTTCGGTATCCCGTCGGACCGGATGAAATTTTCGGACGTCCGTACCCGCTTCCGCGGAGCGTCCCGACCCAGCATCGTCGGATAAAAAATATGCGACAGATTCAGTTGATGCTGGGATGCTGCGATAAATTGTGCTATTTAGGAAAGCACGTCCGTTCCCGAGGCCTGTGCAGTAGCGGTCTTACGATCCATTGCCGCTGGAAGCTCCGTGTACGTTGACTCCCGCACACTTCCTATGCGAATGTCCGGAGTCTGCAGGCCTCGTGTCCCTGGCTACCGGATGGTGTGACCTGGTCACCGATGAATCTCTGACTGGCGAAGCTGACTGGATATCCGTGGTCACGTAGCCAAGAGCGGTCATGTGCGCAACTATGAGAATGAGGAAGCCTTATTGACAGTCTACTCCGGACTGACTATATGTCGGAGCGTCCCGAGCGACGGACGTATGCTCCGAAAGCGAAACATTTTGTACCACAACATCTGGGGCCAGATGTTGTGAACGAGAGAGGGGCCTCTCTCGCTTGCCGTCCGGATGGACCGGAACGAGCTATGAACCGGACTAAAAGGCTTCCTCCGTTCTCCCTCCGATCTGCCGTCACTGGGTGTGCATTAGGTTGATTTATAGTGCTCGCATCACCCCAAAATTCCTTCTTTACCGCAACGGACGAACCCGGCTGCCGAACCATTCGGTGAATGGACGCTACACCGGGCGAGCTAGCGGACGTCAAAGGCCGTCGAACCTACTAGGGTCCTCTTAGGCAATTGGCGTATTTACATGAGCACTTTTCCGCTAGCCCTTCATTAATTGTGACGATGGAGGCACACTGTTGGAAGACATCACAGATACATCACCCTAATCTTGATCGTCTGAAATAGAAATTGATAAAGTAGAGTGACCCTGCGGGGAAAGGACAGGAGTGTCCAATTCCCCAATAACATACCGTGACATACACTTCCCATATTGTCATCAAAATCATACGATACAGAACAGGAGTTAATGCGAGTACACTGACCACATATAGAATGATTATAAAGTCAGAGGAAGACTTCCTCTTATTACAATTGATCAAGTCCTGGTACTCGCACTAACCCCTGGCAATCAAAATACATAATAATAATATGATCCATTAATATTGAAAAAATAACTGAAATCAAAATATTTTGAAAAAATATTTTTTCAGAACAGCCCAAGTTTCTGAAAAGTAACGTTGAGCCCCAATGGATCCCAAGCCTAAGTGTGGACAAAAATTTTAAAAATATTTTAAACAATTTATTCAACACTTACGAACAATAATAATGTATGTAGTTATGATTAAAATAACATCAAGATATTATTTTCCAGAAATCCCCCCCTCACACAGAGGGCTGTTGAAAATGTAAACAATGAGTGTAAAAACACTAAAATAAGACTCCAGGCACCCAGGCCCGAAATCAGTTACCAAAAATACACAATCTGATGCAAAACAGAGACTTCCAGGGAAGAAACTGCAGAACATCAGATGGTAGATGCAGAACACAACGCCTAACCACCCGTAGGTGAAGACGTAAACATGGGGAAAAGAAACAGAATTCATTCTGTTATTCAGCTAAAACTCCCAAGAAAATTTAGTAATAATAATTACAAAAACTATGCCAAAAGCATGGGAGAATAGCAAGGGGGGACTTGAAGGACAGGGAGAGAGGAAAACACTTAAAAAACAGTGTAACTAATTAATCAGAATGACAACAAAATGGCTGCTGCCTCGAAAATAGGTAACTTAACATAATTTCATTAAAAAATTTCAAGTTACAGCCCTGATAATATTCTGTCACACATTTTTTCCTCTCCTCCATTTCTATCCTCCTTAGAATCACCATTTCACTAATATTTATGTGTCTGGCATCATTTAAACTGAGATTTACAAGCACAAAGATCAGTCAGATGTTAACTGATGAAGGGCCAAACTTAGAATGATTAATGGCACCAATTTCGGAACGTCCTTGACACTGCGCATGCGCAGTAGAGGCGAAGTGTGGAGGGCCTTTCAGGACATGTTTTCTTTGGTTTTAGATGCAAATTTTGGGGATTGGGGGGCAAAATTTGTGTTTGGCCCTATATTTTAAGAGTTAGCACCAGCTATGTCTGGGTCATTGGTACAGTATAAAAATATAATTTAACCCTTTACCTAACATGAAAAGCAGACGACACTTGCAAAAAAAAATTCTTGAATAACTAATTTTTTCATTTTTTGTCTCAAAAACATAGGTTATGACCACTCATTGGAACGAGCTCGATGAGCTTGTTCCAACGAGGGGTCATAACCTTTGTTTTTGAGACAAAAAAGGAAAAAATAATGAAAATTAACTGCCGATTTTTTTAGAATAGCATTGGCCGGTTTTGGCCATTACGTTGGGTAAAGGGTTAAGATTTAATCTGTTTATGTGACAGAATTGTTAGATAAATGATTTATCATGATAATGTGCATGTCCTGTGATTTGTATCAGATTCTTGGTGGTGTCCAAAGCTGGCTCGTTGAGATCCCATTCTGGACACCACCTCGAATCTGATACAAATCATAGGACATGCACATTATCATGATAATCTGTAGAGAACATTCATTATTCTCTGAGTAACCAACCCTGTGCACTGTACAGTCTTAGTGTAAATCTCATCCATATCAACTCTTTACCCAATGCAATGACCAAAACCAAGCCAGTACTATTCTCAAAAAACATTCAAACCAAGCTTATGACCCCTCATTGGAATGGATTGTGGAAATTTTTTTTTTTTTTGGTAATAATAATAATAATGATAATAACACTTTGGCTGGCCACTGATTTGTCACAGTTCTCAGGTGAGAAGGCCTTGATTAGCCCTGTGTTCCCAAATGCCTCCTTATCCCCATGCCTCTCCTCTCCTCCCAACACTCTGAGATGAATTGCTTGATTACCCATTCTTCCCAATCGCTCCGATAAGCATACTAACCCTCTCCTTTGTGTCACCTACCAACCACATGTCCTTCATTCTCCCATCCCATTTCCCCATCATACTCCAGGTGATTCTTATTCTGTTAGACTGGCATTTTGGACATTCCAATAGAAAGTGTTCCAGGGTCTCCACTATGCCTAGAATACACATTTGGCATTCCTTTTCATTGTCTTCCCAGAATTCCAAAAATAAAAAACATATTCTGTTTCCAATTAATAGCTTGTTTATATTCATTTCTTAGTGATCAACCTTTTTTTACAATTACTATGAGAGGTACGACTGGTAGATAATGATACAAACATACATGAAATGGTCAGAAAGAATTGCATATATTTGATTTGAGGCAAAGGGGGTGCGGTGGCGTTGCGGTAACCGGTTCTCATCAGATCACTAAAGTTAAGCAATGTCGAGCCCGGTTAGTTCTTGGATGGGTGACCATCTGAAGGATCAATTCGGACTCCCGCATTGTGTCCTTGGGCAAGGCACTTAACCCCAATTGTCCACATGGGGGCACGATGATGCCATGTACTAAGGTGTACTGCACATCGGTGGTGCACAGGTCTTCCACCAATCTAACCCTGTCTGTGCTGCAGTGCGGCATTACGATGTTGGTGAGCTGGCAGCTGCTTGTTGTTCCTCGGGGGTTCTCTCCGGGTACTCCGGCTTCCTCCACCCATAAAAATGTCACCGACGTGATATGACCTTGGCTGTTAATGTGTCATTAAACCTTAATAAATAAAAAATAAATAAATAAATTTGAGGCAAAGAATTATCTGTACACCAAATAAATCATGTGTGATAAATTTCAACTTACTCACATGTTTGTGTCATTCTATTCATTTGTGTTCCATTGCAGATCTGGCTGTGTTGGTTAATACAGTTGGGCCCACTTAATTGAATATCTCATTATTGAATAATCATGTTAACTGAATACAACATCCAAATACCAAACCATTTACTATACTTTCAGTACCGATTTGACCTGTTAATTGTGTATATGCAAAAGAGCAAACTTCTGTTACTTTAACCCTTTACCTCACACAGTATTTTTAAAAAATAAATTAATTTTCATATTTTGTGAAAACAAATTTCCCAATTTTACAATAAAACCATACAAATGTGGATATCATTAGAACCAGCTTGGTTCTAATGATATCCATATTTGTATGGTTTTATTGAGAAACTTCCAAGATATTCTAGGATGTGTTGGGCTTATGCTGGTTAATTTTCTTGTCTGTTTTTGGCCGCTATGTTAGGTAAAGGGTTAATAAAAACATTCCAATATATCAAAGAGTTACACTGACAACTACAGAATTCTCTGTTTTTCAACTCATTTGGCCTCAGTTCATACAATATAGGAATTTATTCTATTATATCTTGTTTGAGAGAGCTCCTTGAGTTCTGTCAAGCAAGACATAACAGAAAATATTCTCAGTTTATGACTAGAATAAAGGAAATTACAAAACTCCTGTTACTTGAACATTTTTCAATGGCACAGTGGCTATTCAATTAACAGGGTTCCACTGTACAGTAGAATCCTCTTAATTGAATATCCATTTTGCCAGTGAAAATTATTCATTTAACAGGAGTATACAATTAACAGGGATTTGGTCAGTTTCCTGTGTTCTGGAGGTAAACTGAGCATTTATTCTATTATATCTTGTTTGACAGAGCTCATAGAGCTCTGTCAAACAAGATATAATAGAATAAAAGCCTGTACTGGATGTAGTGAGGCCAAAACGGTTGATAAACAAGGGGAATTTGGTGCGTGTCACAGTAATTTTTCGACATATTACAAAAATTTATATACAATTAAGAGGAGTTTACGCAATTAACAGATCAAATTTGTACTGAAGGTATGGTAAATGGTTTTGTGTTTGAAAATTATATTCAATTAACAGGGATATACAATTAAGAGATATCCAATTAAGTGGGCTCCACAGTATAAAGAAGGAACCCTTTTAACTGACTTTCTAATTAATATTGCATGTTCGTGTTCCTGTTCCTGTTTAAATTATTAATTTGAACTCAAGTCTTCGCAATGAAACTTAAATGCCAAAACTGCCTGATACTACAGTATAAACAAAAACAACGGGTTTTTTTTTTCAATTTTCGGTTCCAAAAGAGATTTTCAGACTACTTTTACCAATCATAATGTTCATAACCAGCTTGTGCTGTTTACAAAAAAATGCCGTTTAAATTTTATTATTAACTTAATCTCGGCCTCAAAAACACATTTTAAGCTAAAAGCACCTCACCGTCATCAAATTAATGTTTAGTTCTGGACAGGTGATCAGAAGACAACATTCCAAATTCCTCTAGAACATGATTCTGTTCTTCAAAACATACACCTAGGCCCCTGCTAGTCTTTGTCTGAGGCCAACCAAAATACTTTTGTCATATGGTAGTCAAAGTGTACTTCGCATCATCATGTTACCATTTTTTTCATCAGACAATATCCAATTAAGAGGAATTCACTGTATTACAACTTCAGGGAAACGAAGTGGGATCTTAGTTACTGCACACATTATATACAAGAAAAGTACATGTAACATCAAAGAGCAGTCAAAAGTTAAAAAATTTATAGTAATTTCTATATTTTTTATACTTACCAATGACCCAGACATAGCTGGTGCTAACTCTTAAAATATAGGGCCAAACACAAATTTTGCCCCCCAATCCCCAAAATTTGCATCTAAAACCAAAGAAAACATGTCCTGAAAGGCCCTCCACCCTTCACCTCTACTGCGCACGCGCAGTGTCAAGGACGTTCTGAAATTGGCACCATTAATCATTCTAATAACCAGTGCCTGGTAAGCGCTATGTACTCAGCGGGGAGGCAAGAGTTCCCAACTCCTGGGAGAGCCATCCCCGTCTGGGTCATTAGTAAGTATAAATAATATAGAAATTACTATAAATTTTTTAACATTTTTATACTGTACCAATGACCCAGACATAGCTGAATAGTAAAAAGGCTGGAGGGCCAAGGACATAGAGTAAAATGGAATACACTCAATAATATAAAATAGAGTCATCCCCTGTAGGGAAAAAGAAGGAATAGGCCTTACATGTATCTTTCTTATTTATGATAAATTAGAAAGATACAACACCTTCCAAAATTGAGCTTCATACATCCATGAACTCTATTAATATCCAATAATCCTTATACTAATAATTTTTAAAGTAAGCCAATAAATAAAGTAAGTCTAGAGAATAGAGACTCTTATACTCCTAAAAAGTGTCTGAGGATTGCATAATCATGTCTGTTGACATATGCAATATTCAAAAGCTATACTTTAAAAACTAAGACTTGAATGAATTTTTAAAACATAAACTTCTCACTAAACAACCATCCCAATAACAGCTCAGGATTACTAACTCCGGAGGAGGTATTCCCTTGTTTCATAGTAAAACAGGTGACCCAAGGGAACACCCTCCACCCCCCCCCCCCTTTTTCTTGCCCTGGGTCAAATAGCCCAGAGCGAAGAGGGCAGCAGAACGGAGACACTGCCGAAACAGACAGCCTACCTAGCTATAGTAGCAACTGTTAAGTGAATGACATTCTGAGCAGTAGATAATAGACCTAACAATAGAGGCCTCCAGAAATGGACTCGATATTTCTGAGATAAAAATTCATGAATGTGGATGGCTGAGCGCAATGAGCAGCCTTCAAAAATCTATAATAGCGACACTATTAATGTAAGCCCAAGATGTAGAAGAACTCTTACTTCATGAGCCGAAATCTTAAGCACAACTGCTGAGTCAATGATAAACCATAAGCAGTACCGATAGTTAATAGAATCCATTTACAATAGAATGGAGCGTAACGTCCTTCTACTAGGCATCAAAAACAAGAAGCTTACGCCTGTAGTAATAAACAGGTATCTGTTTATAAATACATTAACTCTAACCAGAAAGAGTAAAGGCCTATGCCCGTACGAAGACGGAAGGACCTTAATAACAATAGGTTCCGGATATTAGGAGCCTAACTCTTATGCAAAAATCCAACCTAAATAGTAAAGGAAGTAGTGATTCCGAAACTATGAAAGTGAAAATCATCCATTGATAGTGCATGAAACTCACTGACTCTTCAGTAAAAGAGAAACCAACAGAATTACTGTCTAAAAGGTCAGAATTTGAAAACTACTGTTTCCAGAGGCTCAAATGATTACTTAGCTAAATAAGAACCGAAGTTAAATTCCATATAGGAATTTAATCTAAAGATTCTAAGTCTATTTATCAAAAAGTTACTAACTGACTTAGATAAAGAAACATAAGACTCAATTGTAAACTATCCTAGAGTGCATAGGTATGAGGTAATATAAACCTATAACCTTAATAATAACAGGCTGCAGTAGATCTTGTGAAACAAGTATACTAAAAAATTGCAATGAGTAGTATGGAGGGATCAACAATATGAACATAATGATCCCTACACCAACGACGGAAGAGCCTCCACTTTAGCCGCATAGAATAGCGAAGAAGAGGATCTCCTATAGTAAGAAATCGCGTCCAAAGCTCGTCCAGTACAATGCTTACAATGCAATACGGACCACACAACGGAATACATGAAGGTTGCGACCTTGCGAGTTGTGATAAGGATGACACGATTTACCCAGTGAAAAAAGATCCTCACATTGAGGAAGATTTCACGTTAAGTCCCACAGTAGACAACAGAGTAAATTACGCATGGTCTCTGTGAAGATAGAGATTCTATCAACAGAAATGTATTGTGGTTGTTTATCTTAGCAATACCTGCTGAAACAACAGCGCCGGAGGATACGCGTATCCTAACATTCCGTCCTATAGATCACTAGAGCGTTAACAACATTAGCTCAGAGATCCGGACAAGCCAACACATACGTCTGCAATTGATTAGCAAGCTGTGTCGTAAATAAATCATCATTGGGCGCTCCCATAGATAGCAAATCTGATTGAATACTTGTTTGTTGAGAGTCCATTCTGACAGCAACAAGCGACCCCTAAGTGAACGGGAGTCCGGTAAAACAATCAGACGACCCGGAATATGACGGACCAAAACAGAACTTGGTGTACTATAACCAACAGACGGATTCTTTTCATTAAATTGAATAACGGAAACGAAAGAGTGCCTCCCTGGTTCCGGAGATACGCCACTACTGTCGAATTAACGGACAGGATTTGGGCATGCATTTCTGAATAATGTTCATACAATGACATAAAGCAAGCCTAAAAAACATTATTCCGCGGAAGATAATTGGTTGCTAAGAGACTGCGGAACCCAAAGACCCTGGCACTACGAATCCGTTGGGATCAGTATTATATCCCAATCTGTTTGACTGGCAACCATCATAACAGCAACACTCGGGTCCGGCAACTGCAGTGGCACTCTCTGAGTCAACCACCGAATGTTTGCCCCAGTCTGAATCTCTTGTAACACTAGATAGACAAGAGAACGTGTAAATCGAGCAATTCATGGATTGCTGAAAAGTTGTCGTTGAAGAGAAGCTTCTCCGAGAACGAAGCGACTCTAAGAGAGTTCTTAACCTTACTATCCAAGCGCGTGGATGTAGCTAGGGCTGCGACACATCTTACCAACTCCAATCAGCCACTGAAGGGCGGAGTTATACGTGAACAAACTACTGCCCTCAAAAGAAATTACATTGAGAATAATATCTCGTAAATCTTTTCTTGAAGACGTAATGATAACGCCTCATGTATGATAAAGCGTCTAAATTAAGTCTACTAGACATCATTGTCGTTTCCAACATTGAAGTTGGAAAAGACATAGACGGCGAAAAAGAATATTTCCAGTCTTTAACCACACCGTCTAGATGCATATGAACTCTCGGTATGCCCTGCACTGCCAAAATAAACTATTCGTATAAATGATAAAACGGCAGAAAAGAGCAACGCGGACAAGAAACTAAACTATCATGCTTGGTAGCAGGCTTGTATGCATATATAGCGTCGAAAAATAAAACACCTGTTGTAATGAAATTATTGGACTGCGTCGGTAAGTCAGGGACAATGTCCCCGAACCGATCGAAAATTCCGAGTCCAATGACGCTATAAGTCTCTTATCCAACATCGCAGCAATGTAGTCCGAAATAACAATCACTGGAAGATAATGCCAGAAGATATGAATGGCAGCTTCCGATACTACGAAAGGGAAAACTCGAAATCTTTCGAATCCCTTTCACCATCCTGTCGGACCCTATAAAGCGTTCGGTCGTCCGTACCTGATGCAACCGCGGACCGCACCGACCTAGCGCCGTCGGATAATTCCTGATTCGACCAAGAAACTGTCAATTGCTGGGATGCTGCGAAACAACTGTGCTAACTCGGATAGCACGTCCGTCACTGAGGCCTGAGGAGAAGCGGTCCTACAATGCATTGCCGCTGGAAGCTCCGTGATCGTTACCCCGTGCATACTACCAATATACGAGCGAACGGAGTGTATAGGCCTCGTGTCCCTTGGCTACCGGATGGCGCGACCTATTCGCCGTGGAATCAGTGAATGACGAAACTGATCGGATATTCGAGGTCACGTAGCCAATGTGCGGTCGTGTGCCCTGCTGTGAGGATGAGGAAGCATTATGGACAGTCTCTCGGACTGTCAATATAACGGAGCGTCCCGACCAACAGACATATGCTCCGAATATAAAATATCAGAACCACAACATGCGGTCCCCTATGTTGTTGGACGAGAGAGGGACCTCTCTCGCTCACAGCCCGGACGGACCTGGACAAGCCAGGAACCGGACTAACAGGCTTCCTCCGATCTGTCCTCAATCTGCCGTCACTGGGTGAGTACTAAAGTAATTAAAGTGCTCGCATCACCCAAATCTCCTTCCTAGACCGCAACGGACGAACCCGGCAGCCGAACCATTCGATGAATGCACGCTACACCGGGTGAGCTAGCGAATGTCACTCCGTAGGCGATAGACATATTCCATGAGCACTTATTGCTGCTAGCTCTTCATTAACTATGACGACAGAGGCACACTTTTGAAAGACATCTCCGTAACTTTGCGAACAAGAAGCCAGAAATGCTTGGTTATAGCAAGCATATAATAATAATATATATAGCGTCGTTCAATAATTCGAAAGTTTGTGTGACATTATTGGACTTTGTCGGAACTGAGGGACGATGTCCCTGAACCGAACCAAAAATTTCTAAGTCCACCGACGCTATCAGTTTCTTATCCGGCATCGCAGCAATCTGGTCCGACGAAAGAAGCTGTAGAAGACCAAGTCAGATGACACACAACAGCATATGTTGTTCCGAAAGGGAAAGCTCGAAATCCTCCAAATCCCTTTCGGTATCCCGTCGGACCGGATGAAATTTTCGGACGTCCGTACCCGCTTCCGCGGAGCGTCCCGACCCAGCATCGTCGGATAAAAAATATGCGACAGATTCAGTTGATGCTGGGATGCTGCGATAAACTGAGCTATTTAGGAAAGCATGTCCGTTCCCGAGGCCTGTGCAGTAGCGGTCTTACGATGCATTGCCGCCGGAAGCTCCGTGTACGTTGACTCCCACACACTTCCTATGCGAACGTCCGGAGTCTGCAGGCCTCGAGTCCCTGGCTACCGGATGGTGTGACCTGGTCGCCGATGATTCTCTGAATGGCGAAGCTGACTGGATATCCGTGGTCACGTAGCCAAGAGCGGTCGTGTGTGCTACCATGAGAATGAGGAAGCCTTATTGACAGTCTACTCCGGACTGACTATATGTCGGAGCGTCCCGAGCGACGGACGTATGCTCCGAATGCGAAACATTTTGTACCACAACATCTGGGGCCAGATGTTGTTGTACGAGAGAGGGGCCTCTCTCGTTCGCCGTCCGGATGGACCAGAACGAGCTATGAACCGGACTAAAAGGCTTCCTCCGTTCTCCCTCCGATCCGCCATCACTGGGTGTGCATTTGGCTGATTTATAGTGCTCGCATCACCCCAAAATTCCTTCTAGACCGCAACGGACGAACCCGGCTGCCGAACCATTCGGTGAATGGACGCTACACCGGGCGAGCTAGCAGACGTCAAAGGCCGTCGAACCTACTAGGGTCCTCTTAGGCAATTGGCGTATTTACATGAGCACTTTTCCGCTAGCCCTTCATTAATTGTGACGACGGAGGCACACTGTTGGAAGACATCACAGATAGATCACCCTAATCTTGATCGTCTGAAATAGAAATTGATAAAGTAGAGTGACCCTGCGGGGAAAGGACCGGAGTGTCCAATTCCCCAATAACATACCGTGACATACGCTTCCCATATTGTCATCGAAATCATACGATACTGAACAGGAGTTAATGCGAGTACACTGACAACATATAGAATGAATATAAAAGTCAGAGGAAGACTTCCTCTTATTACAATTGATCAATATCCTTTCAATGTGAAAAGAAAACAAGTCCTGGTACTCGCACTAACCCCTGGTAATCAAAATACATAATAATAATATGATCCATTAATATAGAAAAAATAATTGAAATCAAAATATTTTGAAAAAATATTTTTTCAGAATAGCCCAAGTTTCTGAAAAGTAACTTTGAGCCCCAATGGATCCCAAGCCTAAGTGTGGACAAAAATTTTAAAAATATTTTAAACAATTTATTCAACACTTACGAACAATAATAATGTATCTAGTTATGATTAAAATAACATCAAGATATTATTTTCCAGAAATCCCCCCCCCCCCCCCTCACACAGAGGGCTGTTGTAAATGTAAACAATGAATGTAAAAACACTAAAATAAGACTCCAGGCACCCAGGCCCGGAATCAGTTACCAAAAATACACTATCTGATGCAAAACAGAGACTTCCAGGGAAGAAACTACAGAACATCAGATGGTAGATGCAGAACACAACGCCTAACCACCCGTAGGTGAAGACGTAAACATGGGGAAAGAACAGAATTCATTCTGTTGTTCAGCTAAAACTCCCAAGAAAATTTAGTAATAATAATTACAAAAACTATGCCAAAAGCATGGGAGAATAGCAAGGGGGGACTTAAAGGACAGGGAGAGAGGAAAACACTGAAAAATCAGTGTAACTACATAACCAGAATGACAACAAAATGGCTGCTGCCTCGAAAATAGGTAACTTAACATAATTTCATTAAAAAATTTTAAGTTACAGCCCTGATAATATTCTGTCACACATTTTTCCTCTCCTCCTTCTCTATCCTCCTTAGAATCACCATTTCACTAATATTTATGTGTCTGGCATCATTTAACTGAGATTTACAAACACAAAGATCAGTCAGATGTTAACTGATGAAGGGCCAAACTTAGAATGATTAATGGCGCCAATTTCGGAACGTCCTTGACACTGCGCATGCGCAGTAGAGGTGAAGGGTGGAGGGCCTTTCAGGACATGTTTTCTTTGGTTTTAGATGCAAATTTTGGGGATTGGGGGGCAAAATTTGTGTTTGGCCCTATATTTTAAGAGTTAGCACCAGCTATGTCGGGGTCATTGGTACAGTATAAAAATACATATTTGCAGTTTTGCACATCACTCAGCTCCATAGTCAGGGATTCTTTTAGGTGTACACAGGAGCCAACCTAAAATTTCCCACTCTCATCTACCCAGGGTTTAATCTAGGCCCTTTTTGGGGCCAAAATAAGGCCCTTTTCCCAATGGAATAGATGCTATCAAATTCCCAATTACTGACACAAAACAGTATCCTGAATCTTACTAGGGCTGTCACGATTTTTTAATTTAGGAATCGTCACAAATAATCGATAATAATCGTTTAATTGTACATAGATGACCCCCTCTCCCTCTCTTTGAAGTCGTTATAAAAGGAGTTCATGTCTGTTGACATACCTCAAGTAAACAATGAAGATGATCCTCTTTTAGGTACATTCAAAGCTTTGAAGCTTTGGTGTTCTGAACTTTTGAACAATCAGTGTAATAATCAAGACCAGTCGGCAGTTGCGAACTTCACAAGTTCGCAACTGCCGACTGGTCTTGATTATTACACTGATGGTTCAAAAGTTCAGACCATCAAAGCTTTGAATGTACCTAAAAGATGAATGCTTCTAATGGCTTCTTGGGGTTTGACGTTGACATTCTGGACTTTTTACCTTTAGAAACAATAGTTTTTTCATCAAATTTTTTTTTAAATTATTAAACGTTTAAAACGGGGTAAAATTTACCGATTCTTCGACAACGAAAAATACAAATTGATTTTGGCATGACCGACTGACAATCGATTAATCGTGACAGCCCTAAATCTTACATTGCATAATCAGGTTACATAGCCATTGTGCTCTTCTCATAGTTAATTCTAATAAAGTGATACCCATTTTAACCTGTATTCTCTCAGGAAAAGAGCTTTCAGGTGGATTTATGTTTAGATGAGCAATTGAATAATTTTCTCAAAACCAAGAAAAAAGCCCCTTTCCCAATCTACATGGATCAAACCATGCATCTCCCACTCAAACAGAAGTTTAATCCACAATAGGTGACCTGAACTGGGCATTCAGAAGCCCTCACAACACCAATAACTGCCAACTAGGGCTGCACGGTATATCGATAAACCGATATATACCGATATTCAAACCAATATCGATTGAATACCGGTGTAATTACAAAAATATCGATTTATCGTCATTATTTATTTACCCATAATTTAATTTTCAAGATGTCTTGAGTTTTTTAACTGTAGCCCCGAATGAATAATATTATCCCTTTATCCAAGGAATCGTCTGCTTGTGCCCTCATAATATACAAATTCAGCAGTTGAAAAAATAATTATCAAAAATTTCAACAAAACTATATCATGTGACCCCTCATTGGAACGAGCTCGTTGAGCTCGTTCCAATGAGGGTCACAATAAGACACATGATATAGTTTTGTTGAAATCTTTGGGGAAAATCTGATAAACTAATTTGGAAAATAATAAATTTTGATATCGTCTGAGTTGGGGAAAGGTTTTTAGAACCGCATCATCAAGGCATGCTAATTCGTTCCGACTGTGATGCTTCGAGTCTCGATTGTGGTACTTGTGTTCATATATCTGAACAGTTTTCGATATACCGGTATACCGCAGTATTTTTTTGAATACCGATACCGGTATTCAGTTTTGAATATCGTGCAGCTCTATTGCCAACTTAAATTGATTCATAGAAAGCATCAGAATTCTGAAGATTGCAGGAAGATATAGATCACAGGAAGTAACTGCCATTTTTGTAAAAGGAGGGATAACTCGACCATGACACTGAAATGCAGTATTATGGTTTTGATGAGTGCCATTATAAAACTACTACATGTAGAATATTACTCTTATTCGTTCATTTCTTAGTATGTTTCTTTTCCTCCAAAATCAGATTCCCAATTGGAGCCCTCATGATGCAAATTTACCCAATGGAATGAGCCCTATAACCTTTCCCAAAGATGAGAGAAGAATTTCACAAAGAGCACATTTTCTTTTATTTAGTCCAAGATCTTTATTTTTGAGTGTTACACAATATATATTAGTAACTTTAAACAACTCACCACACACAGACTTTTGCCTTATGTTCTTGTGGCTGCAAGAAAAATCAATAGTATTAAAAAGATAATACATTTTCATAATTTTCAAATGCTAGCCACACACACTGAAGCTATCAAAAATTAAAATTATACTTTATATTCCAGTACAAGTACCAGTAACCACCTTTTTACAGACACTACAAAGTTCCATTCACAATATGGTCCTTTTACTATTGCATTTTCCTTCAAAAGGCAATGCTTGCATTGTACCATAATATCTTTAACTTAGGTTAATACAATAAACAAGGATTATGTATTGCCAAAGTGGGGGGTAAAAGTTTTTTTGCACAAGTAAGGCTTGTTATTATAAGCAAATCAAATCACTGATATTTGTTCAAGTTATTGTGCCATAATAATAATAACACTTTGGCCGGCCACTGATTTGTCGTGGTTCTCGTATGAGAAGGCCTTGGTTACCCCTGTACTCCCAACTGCCTCCCTATTCCCATGCTTCTTCTCTCCTCCCAACACTCGGAGACGAACTGCTTGATGACATCCCTTGCCCCATTCTTCCCAATCTCTCCGATTAGCATATTAACCCTCTCCTTTGAGTCACCCACTAACCACATGTGTTTCATTCTTCATTCTCCCATCCCACTTCCCTATTATACTCCCAGTGAATTTTGTTCTTTTAGACTGGTATTTTGGGCATTCTAGAAGTGTTCCAGGGTCTCCACCTCACCCAAATTACACATCTGGCACTCCTTTTCACTGTTTTTCCCAATTTTTCCCCTCAGCTCCAGGGACCGCGACCTCAGCTTGAACAACAGTGACCTCCCAAAGGTGCCATCAAGGTACTCTTCAAAACCAGGCTTCTCTTTATCATGCAGGCCACCCAAAGAGCTCTTTGATTTGGCCCCCCTCTTGCCAATTACGGCTACAATCTTCCATGACCCTTTCTCTGATGATTTTATTACCCTGGTTTGCCCCAACGTCTAGGTCCGAGATCTCCAATAAGTAGTTCTCTACTAGCTCCCTCACTTGGACCATCCACCCCATCTTGATATTTGAGTTGAAAGTTCTCAGGAACATTACTTTACACCATCCGCTGTCGGGGAGATTTACCAAATAATTAAGATAACCGAGTTTCAATAGGTCTATCCTGTCCTTGATCCTCATCTACCCAAGCTCACCCCTGATTGCTTCTAGCACTGCGGCATTACTCGACCATGTTATCCATTGGCCTGCATCGTTCTGCAGGATTTCCAAGCTCTTAACAGCCGTCTGGTTTAGGGGTACAACTTCCGTACCATATGTTATACTTGACAGACCCACCATTTCCCAAATGGTTTTCCCCACGAAAACCTTATTGAAACTTTTTCTCCCTATAAGTTTCATTTGGTTAAGGATTCGCTTCCCCTTCAGAATCAATTTATTTGTGTGGTTTCGGTAGATGCCTCTTCCTGTGATGTTTATATTTACCCCCAGATACTTGTAGTCACTTGTCTCTCCTACACTAAGAAGCCTGCTGCTACTTTCCAGATTGCAGAACTCCACCTTCGAGTAGGGTCCACTTTGAGGCCCACAGGTATAACTTTGCTCTTGCTTTCATTAAGTTCGAGTCCCCATTTGCTCCCATATTTCCCAACAATTCCCACCAATGAGTTGAAAACAGGCAAAAATTATAAGAAAATCAAATCCATTGGTTTTTATACAGTTCAATTTGTGCTAATGAGCAGAAAACAGGCAAAAATTTACTAATTAAGGGCCATAAATCAGTTTTTTAACTCAGTCATCAAAGACATTGTTAATTAAGAAAGTCTCACATACCAAGTATTGATCAAATCCACAGATATTTGTTCATGTTATTGTGCTAATGAGCTGAAAACAGTAAAAACTTAACTAATTTAGGGTCATATCTTCGCTTAGTTTAGCAGAACCATGCCACTTTTCGAACTAAAACAAGACATTGTTAAGAAATTCTCACATATCAAATATTGACCAAATTCATTAATATTTGTTAAAGTTAACATATGCTAACGAGTAGAAAACAAACAAACATTCACTAATTAATGGCCATAACTCTGCTCAGTATCGCTGAACAGTACCAATTTTCAAACACATTCAAGACATTGTTAAGAAAGTCTCACATACTGAATATTGACCAAATTCATTAATATTTGTTCAAGTTATGCTAACGAGCTGGAAACAGACAAAAATTTACTAATGAAGGGCCATAACTCTGCTCAGTATGGCCAAACTGAACCAGTTTTCAAACTCATTAAAGGCATGGCTAAGAAAGTTTCACATACCAAATATTGCCCAAATCTACTGATATTTGTTCAAGTTATCATGCGAACAAGCTAAAAACAGGCAAAAATTTATTAATTAAGGGTGCTAACACTGCTCAGTGTGGCCAAACTGCAACTCATTCAAGACATTGTTAAGAACTTAAGACAGTCTAACATACCCAATATTGACCAAATCCAATGATATTTGTTCAAGTTATTGTGCTAACGAGATGAAAAAAAAAATTAATTGAGCGCCATAACTCCGCTCAGCATGGACGAACCATATCAGTTTTCAAACTCATTCAAGATATCGTTAAGAAAGTCTCACATACCAAATATTGACCAAATCAATTGATATGTTCAAGTTATTGTGCTAATGAGCTCCATTGATATGTGTTCAAGTTATTGTGATAATGAGCTGAAAACAGGCAAAAATTAACTAATTAAGCATCAGTTTTCAAACTCTTTCAATACATTGTTAAGAGAGTCTCATATACCAAATATTGAACAAATCCATCAATATTTGTTCAAATTATCGTGCCAATGAGCTAAAGACAGGCAAAAATTAACAAATTAAGGACCATAACTCTGCTCAGTATGGCTGAACCATACCAGTTTTCAAGTTTATTCAAGACAATGTTAAGAAAGTCTCACATACTAAATATTAACCAAATCCTTTGTTATTTATCCAAGTTATTGTGCTAATGAGAAAGGTTACGATCGCCTTCCCACCTGTGCACCAACTTCAACAAACTGTAGTTTGACTTCTGAAAAAAACTCGACCAAAAACAGGCCTAATCATATCTCTGCAATTACCCAGCATCTTGAGTTTGCAAACTTTTCATTCAGAATTTATGTGACCAAAAAATGGTCAGTGTTCACTAGTTTGGACTACACAGAAGGATGAAGATAAAGTGCCATGGAACCAGCCAATTCTAATAACTTGATCTGTCTGTTCAAGTTATTAGATTATGCTGCTTCTGGAGTAATTCCAAAAACAAATTATAACAAGCTATTAATTGAAAATAGAATATGTTTTCATTTTTGGAATTACTTTAAAAAATTTCCACAATCCAGTACAAGTATTTCCATTAGTTCCTTGAATCCTGCATCCTATGTAACAACATGTAACCAACTAACTCTGTGTATTTTACAGCTTTTGTCAGCATAAATTTTCATGTAGTGTGTGATATGGCAGTTAGCAGTTTTTTTATAACCAGAAAGTGTGACTAACCCTGTGCATTGCACAGGGTAAGTCACACTTTCTGGTTATAAAAAAATTTCATTATTAACCAAGTAAATAACACTGTGCACTGTACATTCTTTGTGTAAATCTGATCTATATCAACTCTTTACCCACGTAATGACCAAAACCAGCCAGTACTGTTCTCAAACTTAGTTTGTGACCCCTCATTAGAACGAAATGTGGAAAGTTTGATTTTTTTTGTGAACTCCAAAAATGAAAACATATTCAATTTTCGATTAATAGCTTGTTGTATGTAATTCTCATTACATAATTCCAAAACAAGACAAATACAAGAAGCCATTTGGAACCAAATAAAAACAGTCATCTACGCTCAACACACTATTTCCAATGAATAAAACTCTATTCTGACTAAAATATTGTGCACAAATGTAAATAAATAGTTCCATTATTGATGACAGCAGGCCTGGCATTCTTAAAAATGCAAGAGGGCTAAAAATCATTCCCCTCCAATGGCCTTGGAGAGCAATTGGCTCTCCTCAAGCTGACAAAAGCGAAAAGTAGCAAAATGAAGTTTTACTATTCATGAATTCTGCCAAGTGGGCTTTGTACATTTTATTTAGTGCTGCTAACAAGGTAGTCTCTGTGTAAGATGGCTACACTGCCCCTCCCACACCTCTGGGCCTCAGCAAGGCCCAGAGGGGTGGGAGGGACAGTGTGACCATCTTACAGAGATCACTAACTCAGCAGAGATCTGAAAAGGTGTGGATTTTAGGAATAGGAATGACACTTGTTTGAATTACTAGAATTCTGAAGTCATTTTTCAGTCAAATTGTCGATATCACATGAAAAAACATGTTTTACAGATATGGCGTCATTTTTCAAGAAAAACTCTGACAGTGTTCTGGTTTTCCACAAGAAGTCCTGTAGCAGCACCTTGAAGAGTTTTGAATTCCCAGCTTTGTTCTTTTACATCTTAAGCATATTTGGCCACAGGTTGTTCTCAGGAAATAGTATTTTTTTCATCAGGTATGAATGCGGTAACAGCCTGCTATCAACTTTGTGTGTTGAACTCATATATTTTTTTTTGTTCTACAAACCACAATCTTCATTGGTATGTTTACTTTGTGTATGTTTATTTGAAATAAATTTATAAAATTTCAGACTTTGGTATTTCAAAGTAAATTGTTTTTTGAAAGTTAATACATAAATACACCCCATATTCTGTATTCTACATACCTCCTCAGTCAGGAGCAACAATATTCCAGTACTATAAGAATATTGTAAAGTTACTTATTGCAGTGAGCAAAATTTTAAAAATGACACTAACTGACTGATGGTTCACATGGTTTGGAGATGGCTAACCGAGCGCTCGGCTGTGTAAAAATTCTTGGGAAACTGCTTTTTTATCATTAACAAGTATTCATATATCGCATGGAAATGAAATATATATAGACTCTCACGAGAAAAGTCTAAAATCTATCAAGACACAAGAAAGGATGCAGAACTTGTAGAGTGCTAGAAGCCAATATTTGGACTTTATTCTGAATTGCAGGTACCTAAAGTTAAAGGCTTCATATCCTGTTTATGTCCTTCATATTATCTTGTAAGTAAATTACTTCATCTCCATTGATTTGCATTGTTACAATTTATGGGAGATTGCCAATAGGCAGTCTCCCGTGAATTGTAACAAGACAAAAATGTGTGAACAAATCTTAAGGCTCTGAGAAAAAATTTAGCACTCTACCATTTACGTGGCTCAGAATTTACCATTCAAGAAGAAACTTTTGGCAAACCGGTCATCCGTTCGCATAGATCTAAATTTGCATAACCACCACGCGAACGAAGCAAATGTTCTCGTCAAATTTTGCACACTGTTATTGGAATTAATCTTAATGGGTGAGTGGTAACAGATCTCGTCCACCGACAGCAGTCTGATTTAAGTACTTTGTTCCATCTAGGTGCAGTTCATAAATCAAATTTCTTGAAAGATATTCCATGTTGGAAATAATGGTAATATCAAGGTAGAGATAAGTGAGAGTTTCATGGAGAGGATCTGGTAATGCTGGTAAAGTTAGTACAGGAAGTGGAGGTAAAGTACTGGAATCTTCCATGGAAGTAATGCTATTTTTCAGTATTCGCTATTGCAGGAAGGTATTTTGATCTCGTTGCATCCAAGTATTTACATTTCAGTAGAATATGAGCCCAGTCCTCAACATCTACATTGCACAGTTTACAGTTTTTATTGTTGGTTTGAAGTTACGTTGATTAAAGATTATTTTATAGACTTGAAGCTGATAAGATCCAGTTAGTAATTTAGCTTTTATTCTAGCTATCCTTGTTTCATGTTGATTTTTCTTGGCTGATGTCTATAAATAGGCTGCGCTAGTCAAACTGTGCGATGATGATGATATAAATCTCAGTGATGTCAAATTTTCGTTAGTTATTTTTGACAGAAACAGTTGTTCCCAGTTGAATGTGACTTCTGCTTTGATGGTTCTTTTCCAGGTAATTTTGTCTGGAACATTCGGAATAAGTTGGTAATGAAAATAAATTATATTTGCTAAGGACCTCTTGAATCTTTATGCCCAGCTGTTTGATTTTGGAGACTTCATTGAAGCCTGTCTTAATATAATATTGTATTCAACTGACTCAGCATTTGCAAGCATATTCCTTAAGAAGATCAGCATTTTTATATGTATTTGTCATTTGTGCTTCTGTTGGGAGTATATCTTATAAGGCCATAGATGGCAACAGTGGAGCATTTTCTATGAAGATCTTTATGATCCTAAGCTTCTCTTTTTGCCAATGTTCAAAAGTTTTAATAGTGCTACTGTGGAAAACCCATAGTTCTGTACTATATTGCAATCTTGATGTGATGTACGCAAGCAATATCTTCCTGATAATTGCTGGATTTAGTCTGCTTCTGCTATGCAGCCCAGCACCAAGAACAGCATAAACTGTGCGTGACAGATGAAATTCTTTGTTCTACTCTTTGCTCATTCAGCTTCTGCTTTGCAGAGTATAATATGCTCAGATGTGTGCCTTCAATTGATACATTAATTTCTTCTTCATTAAGAATAATTGGTAGGTTTTTGTTTTCTTGATGACCATATGCATTGAAATTGTATTTAAGGATCAAGGATTTTGTGTTGCTGATCAACACTCTATCTTTGTATTAAATATGCTTTCAACTGATGCTATGATTTTAGTTGTTTCTGGAGTTTCTGACTCTGCAATAACAGTCATGTCATCTGCACAGGTAGGTGGGGAGCAGCATGTCGTTCCTATTTTTGTGCCCAGTGGTGTGAGGTAATGCTGTTAATTAAACCTCCATTCATCATTTTAAACATATGGGGTGAAAGAGAGCTGCCTTGTACAGCCCTGGTAATTCACCCACAGCAATCAGCAGTGCCAAGGAAAATGCAGAGAAAAGGAAAAATATCCACAGCAAAAATACTGCCGGGGATAGGCTTCTTCAGAAAGCCTTGTGGTGGCAGAAATTGAACAACTTCCATTTTACACAAGGAATCAAACCATGTGGGTTGCACTGCACTGTATTGCTACTCTTACAATTTACAGTACAAGTTGCAGCAGAACCACTAGAAACAAGAGCAATGTGAAGTGTGGCATATCCCCCCTCCTGCAATACCATGGATAGCATTATGCCATCAAAAGCATGACATGTGCCTGCAGCAATCTGCACTAATATAAACAAGCATGGCAAAAATTATTTCAATCCAACGTATGATGACAGAGCTAGAGCAGCAAATATCTTGGACGGACAATTTTTCAATCATCCCCTAAGTTAAACAAGGGCAAATAACACTGTAAATGCTCATGGAAAGATATTAATTCTACTGTAGGATCCATTCCCCCATACTGAGGAACAAGCATGGTAAAAATTATTTGAATTCAACGTATGATGACAGAGCTAGAGCAGCAAATATGTTGGATGGACACATTTTTCAATAATAATCCCCTAAGTTAATCAAGGGAAAATCACTCTGTAAATGTTTACACGAAGATGTTAATTCTGCTGTAGGATCCGTTTCCCCATGTCGATGGACAAGAATGGCAAAAATTACTTGAATCCGACAAATAATGACCATGCTAGAGCAGCAAATACGTTGGACGGACACATTTGCGTTACGTACGAACGTATGCAGCTCTCCACTAGATACCCCCTCCGACCAAGTCTGGGGCATAACTAGTGTTCTGCTTCTTATATGTTGATAACACCAGAATCTGACATCAGTTTCTGGAAAGCTCTTACAGAGCTTTCCAGAAACTGATGTCAGTTCTGGTGTTATCAACATAGAAGCAGTGAGATACTTAAGTGGTTGTGGTTATGCTGCATCTTATTTTCACTCATACTATACATATTGAGCCAGTCGCCTGCTTACTTCCAAAAGTAATTTTTTTTTCTCAGCATTCATGTGGTTCATGATATTGGCATGATCTAATTGTGTGAAAGATTCTGCACATTGATTGTTATTATATACACATGTATCTCAAACTACTTTCACATGTTAAAGTTACTTAAATGTTTTCACTTCACCGCATACTACATATACATGGCAATTGAGACTATGCCTTGCCCCCTGATGATTTTTACACAACTGAACAGGCTTCACCAGCAATTGCCGTAGAAGCACCAGTTTTCCACAGCAATTTTTTTGCCGAGGAAAGAAGGATAAATTACCAGGACTGCTTGTAGTGCTCCTTGTAGGATGTTGAATGGTGATGATAACTGACCTTCCCATTTCACTACAGAACTCACACCTTTGTACCAATTTCGTAATAACAGCCAGTTTGTGAAAAAGACCATCCTGCCAGACTCTATCAAATGCTTTTTCTGCATCTAACATTATACCTGTTGTGTTTATTCTGTTCTCTTCATTTTCAATTCAGCTTTCCATGAGAATGAATGGTGCAAATAATGGTGAAACTCCTTAAGTAAAGCCTCTTTGTAATGAACCTTGGTTTCTATTGAAAATGGAGGTGATTTTAGAGATGATAGTAAGCTCTAGTAGTTTACCTAAAATGCTTGAAAATGTTATACCTCGGTAGTTTGTTGGGATGTGTTTTGGCTTGCCATTCTTTTTATATAATGGTGTTTAAATGAATTACACCCAAATTGTCCTCGGGTTGAACCATTCTCTGCAATTTGACCCAAACCGGCTGCTACATTTTGACCCAAACCAGCCACTAATGGATCCAAACCGTCCTCTAGAAAAAATTATTTATTCCATTTTTTTTAATATTTTAAAATGAATTTTTATTATTTTGAGAAAATAAAAATTTATTTTCGACAGTTTAGGAGTTTTTCAAAATCATTTTTCATGTACTTCTTGAAACTTCGATAATTACTTATCACAAGTTGTTTGTCTCATTATCTCTGTGTACTTGTTTGTATTGTCCTATTAGTTATTGAGTAAATATTATATGAGTACATTTAATTAATTGTGATTAATCAGGCCTGGCATTCTTTAGGAGTGCAGCACGTCTAGAAAAAATTGAGGAGGGCAATTTTTGTCACCCTTTGATATTCTGGAATCCCAGACCTGTTTGGGACTGCTTTTAAAATCTATTATCATTTCGGCCCCTGAGTTCCAATGTGTTCTCTGTGCCTGCTGCACAGAGAACACATTGGAACTCAGGGGACGATTTGTTAATGTTGCACTGATTCGCAATAATTCATGACCCATTCTGTGTTGCATTTCGATACATTTTGAGTGTAGAAGACAGTCACAAAAGAATTGAATGCAACATTTTGAATAATGAGAAGTGTGTGCCAATTTGTCCACTATGTTGCGGAATGTAGGAAAAATTTTCAGTCACAATATTAATACCTTGAAGCGAATATAACCAAAATAGCATACAAGTTTTTGCATTGAAAATTTCAGGTGCAATTGCACTCCCAAGCGATCTGAGGAGGGCAACTGTTTTGCGCTCCTTGATTTTTAGATTGCCAGGCCTGATTAATTGTGAAATGTTTGGATTTTTTTTAATTACTGAAAGTAAGAGACCAGCCCAGCATATGGTGGAAGAGCCCCTTAAAAGTGACAATGAAACAAGAAATATGGAGAGACTATGAATTCAGGCAAAAACTCCAAGACAAACATTATCAGCTGTGGTTATTTTAATTAGCAAGTCTTAAACTTATGCAGATACATACATAGTTGTTAAATTATTTATATCTAACCTAGCAACAGTTCATAAATATAATTTTGTTACCAAATGTTGAAAAATGCCATGAACATTTTTCAACATCTGGTAGTAAAATAATTTTTATAAATGTCGCTCCAACAAGTATTTTTTTAAAATTAAATGTTGTTAAATTATTCATATCTAACCTAGTGACACTTGATAAATATTATTTTGTTAGCAATGTATTATATGATTGTATATTTTTCAGAACATTTTTGTTGACAATCATATGGTTGTATACTTTTCAAAGGAAGAGCTAAAAATAAAATAAAATATTGTTCCTTTTTTTGTTTCCCGCATAGACCTAATGGTCACCACAATTTCTAGAGGATGGTTTGGGAAAAATTGAATAGAGGACGGTTCAGCCGCTGTAGAGGATAGTTTGGGCTATATTAGCAGGTGGGTTGGGGCAAATTGCTGGAGGCCAGTTCGGCAAGAGCATGGTTTGGCCTTGGGTATTTCACATTAAAATCCCTTCCTTGAAAGCCTGCAGTATGATATGCATTTTCAAGATCATGTTATAAAGGTGAGTCAGAATTGTGCTAAGGCACTTTATTGCCTATATAATGTGCTCGCCAGTGATACCAAAGATGTATTGTTCCTTTCCCATTTTGAGTTTCTTAGCACCTTAAGAAATACAAGTAATATAATAATAACACTTTGACCGGCCACTGATTTGTCGCGGTTCTCAGGTGAGAAGGCCTTGGTAACCCCTCTGCTCCCAATTGCCTTCCTATTCCCACGCTACGTTCTTTCCACCCTACACTCAAAGACGGACTGTTTGATGACATCCCTTGCCCCATTCTTCCCAATCTCTCTGATTAGCATATTAACCCTCTCCTTTGATTCACTCACTAACCACATGTCCTTCATTCTTCTCTCATCCCACTTCTCCATTATACTCCTAGTGAATCTTAATTCTTATTCTTTTTAAGTTTTAGACTGGTATTTTGCAGGCTTGTCATTTTGAGGCAGGCGACTGCCCCGGGCCACAGTCGCACGTCTGAGTTAAAAATTCTGCGGACGGTAAACGTCCACCGAAACCCAATTTCTGCAGCCCATTAATTCAGTCGAAGGCACCTCAAAATCAGCCATCTCAAACGGCAATTTTTGCAGTTTGAAGGAGATAACAAGGCACAACTTTGAAATTTGTAGTTAAGACAGTCACCCAGAGATGATAAGTAACTTTCCAAATACGAGCGAGAGGTCTGCCAATTCCAAAGTTGTAATTAGTTATAACACTGTACATCAGACTGTGACAACTCTCGTGTCACACACGATTACTGGAAGTATCATCCCCAAGGCAGTTCAACTTCTGACGATTCGCCTGGGACGTGTCGTCCCAAAATCAAAGCTGGGACGATTCCCCTACCCCCCCCCCCCCAATCTGATTGATTCGCCCCAACATGGCTGGGTTATTTGGATGCATGTGCACAGATACTGTGCGCATGTGTAGTACAATTTGTTTATCTTTGAAATCTGTATCTGTATCTGTATTCTTACGTAGCAGTAACCCATTGAGGCTTTAATGCTACGGGATGATGTTTTTTAACGTGGTGAAGTCAGATATTTTTCAACTTTTCTTGAATTTGATGCTGTGTTTGCATTAAAACATGATGCAGACATGTAAATAAATTATATTTGGGCTGAGTACGACAAGTAGAATGTTGATTATGTGATTTTTGTCTTCGATATGAAGCGTGAACTGAGTCGACCCAAATGCGGCCAGTTTCTTTCAGTTTTAGTCAGATGAAATTTGAACGGGTTGCTCAAAGACTGTGAGGGCCAGGAGGGCCCTGGGTCACAGTCTTACAAAGACTACCTCCTGGGGTGATTTGAGGCGAACCATAATGGCCTCCTGCAATTTTCAAAATGAGAAGCCTGATTTTGGGCATTCTAGAAGAAAGTGTTCCAGGGCCTCCACCACGCCTAAATTAGACATCTGGCATTCCTTTTCACTGTTTTTACCAATTTTTCCCCTCAGCTCCAGGGACTGCAACCTCAGCTTGAACAACAGTGACACCCCCCTCCCCCCCAAGGTGCCATCAAGGTACTCTTCAAAACCAAGCTTCTTTATTCCGGTAATTAGTATTACTAAACTCATTACTTTTATAAATGAGCAACGAAAGGTTGACACTCTTCTTTTTTTTGTATACCACCTGTATAAGTTTTGGATATTCTCGAATGTCACTTAATGTCTCTGTCCGCATCATTCCTATTTTTGGAAAATATGTTGGAACGAGAAAGTTGCAGGCACAAATTATCTCAGTCAGAAAATAAAAAAAAAATATTGTTGATTATTTTCCCTTGGCAACAGTTCGACCCGATTGGCGTTCAAAAGCGGGATGCTCCGGAACGGTATTTTCTCGGGTAGTACTAAAATGAGACTGCAGATAGGAAATAAGACCGCAAGATATCGCAGGAAAAGTATAGGGGGAACAGCCCCCAAATAAGCGCTACCTGGTCATATACACTGTACAATATATATCCGAAGTTTGGTACCGATATTTTAACGTTAATTCATAAAATTCCACTTTTAATGTATAGCAAGATATTCGCAACTACGGACAAAGAGACCTCAAGTAATCTACTGGTCTTAAAAAAAGGGGCTGGACAAAATGTCCGATTGCCAAAATGTCCTGGACAAAATGTCCGATTTTCTGGACGAAATGTCCGATTTCATTGGACGAAATGTCCGATTTTTTGGGACATAATGTTAATCTTTTTTTACGGTGCATAATGTCTAAAAAAATCGGACATTATGTCCAAAAAATTGATTTATGTAAGAATTTTCGTGCTGCTCTGAGTGTTTTCTCCCAGGGAAAATGGGTTGAGCAATATGAAATAACTACAAAACGTTTACTGACTTGACTTGATTTTATTGACAAAAAAAAACAACTTAAAACAAACCCCCAAAAAATAAACAAAATAGATGAGTAGTATGTAATGTGGTTTTCACCCCAGGTTGCCGGACCCCGGTGCCGGACCCCGGAAGTGACGTCATGTCACGTGACGTAGTGGCGCCATGCTGTGTTGTCATGGTAACCCGCGTGAGCGGCCATGTTGTGACGTCGTCTCCATGGTGATACGTGGTGTGAGTGCGCATGCGCATGTTGTTAGGGTGATACGTGTTTCCGTCATCCATTTTGTATACTGGAGGCCGCCATCTTTGTTTCTATGGTAGCACGTGGTTGCTATGTGAACCATTTTTCTGCAATAGGACGGGGTATGTTTTGAGGGTGTGTTCCTTTGTAGAAGAGTAAATCTAATTACCACAAACAACACGACAATCTCTCCAAATCACCAAAATCCACCCAACTTTTACTATTTCGAATTCTTTCAGAATTCTCTGCTTCTATCTATATATGTAATAGTTTTCCTCTACCTAGGCATGTTCCTTTGTTCTGGAGTATGCTCCAGTAGCGTAGAAGAGCCTATTAGTTGGAACAGTTTATCTTATTATTACTATATGTAACAATTTCTGGTCTATTCTTGTTAGTTCTGACCCTATTCCAAGTACTCTTGTTGTTTCATTTATCTAGATAATAACTAACCAAGCAGATTGCTTGATTTCCCATAACCTCTATGCAGAGTTATCTCCCTTCTGTATAATAAAAGCCTATATCCAATGGCCATATCCAATGGAATCCCATTTTTGGGAAACACCTGTGGCTGTGGAATCCCTTTTCTGTCATATGTGCTTATGTGAAAAAGCACAATGTGACAACAATGTGCCTTAGCACAAAGGCACATGCTTTATGTGCCAATATGCACTTATGTGAAAAGGCACAATGTGACACAATTTGCCCTAGCACATAGGCACATACAGGTATTTGGGGATACCTTTGTCCTGGTATTGTTTTATTCGAGGATACCTACTGGAGAATCCTTTTTTTGTCATATGTGCTTATGTGAAAAGGCACAATGTGACACAATGTGCCCTAGCACAAAGGCACATGCTTTATGTGCTTATATGTGCTTATGTGAAAAGGCACAATGTGACACAATGTGCCCTAGCACATAGGTACATATGGGTATTTTAGGATACCTGGTATTTTATTATTTGAGGATACTAGTTGGACTTCACATCTATAGATAAAAAACAAACAACAATATACATAACATTTCATTTTTATTCAAATATACAATTCAATTTCTCAAGGCATTTCTCTTTGTAGTTCTTCTTGCATGGGCTAACCATTTCATCTTCTTGTGGGTTGGAGCTTCTTACCATTGCATGGCTAGGTTCTTGATAAATCTCTCATTTGATAACTTGGCTTTGTTGGTTGCTTTAATTTCCTGCCTGGCATCTTTGGGTTCCTCTTTCTCTAGCAGTTTCATAGTAGTAACTTCAGTCTTCTTAGTAGTAATTTCATTTGTGGTTTGAGTGGAAACATCCTTCTTAGCTTCAGTAATAACTTCATTCGTAGTGGTAACTTCATTCTTTATGGGAGCTGGCATCTTTTCCTTGTCTTCAGTAGAAACTTCGTTCTTAGTGGAAACTTCTTTCTTTATGGGAGCTGGCATCTTTTTCTTGTCTTCAGTAGTAACTTCGTTCTTAATGGAAATATCTTTCTTTGTTTCTGTAGAAATTTGTTCGTAGTAGTAAGTTCGTTCTTGTTTGTATTGGGAGTCAGTTGTTCTGTCTTTTTTCTCTTGTTTACTGGTCGGCCAGTATCCACACATCTTTGTTTCTTTCTACCAGAATCCATGTTTAGATTTTTTCTCTTGGCTGCATTTACCACACGATTCACTTGAGCCAGGTCTTGGGAAGTCAGCTTTAATCCAGCATCATTTTTTGAAGATCTGTATATGTAAGTCATCTTTGAATCTGAGCACTGTTGTTGACACAGACATCTTCACTCTTCGACGTTCAAAATGGAAATGAATTTATTTTTATACCAACACTCCTTTTATACCTTTTTTTTCTAATCGTCTTCTTCTTCTTCATCATCTTCTACTCGGAATAAGTAGTTGTCATAAGGTTGTCGAACAGAAATCTTCACTTTTCCAAGGCATATTTCTGGGATTCTTCAAAGTCAAAATCCTCTTCTTCACGAAGATGCTTGGCAGTTTCTTGGATTTTCTTGTGAATTGCGTCGTTGCAAAAATTTCGAATGTACTCAAGGGTATGAATGTATTTCTCACTAATGGCTTCTCTAACATTCTTTTGAAGTGATCTATTCGCTGTTTCAACTGCATCTTCACTATCCATTCCATCTTCGATATATTTGTTCATGAGGTTGTCAAAATCGTTTTGGTATTTGTCAAAGGCACTTTGAACGATACCTCCCACCATAGAAACGTCTTCTTCTTCATATTCCATATCTTCTGATAGTTCCGACGATTCATCAGAGTCCGAATCTCTTGACCAATTTTTTGGTGCACAGCTGGATTGCATTGTGTCTGCTCTCTTCAAAGGTCAGATTACAAATAACAAATTTCTTATGAGCACGACCATTTTATAGGACATCGGACAGAGCATTGATGACGGGTTTGATCAACTTTCCTAAAAATCCTCCTTTCTGTATGATGCGTCTTCTTTTCCGATAAGATAGTTCTCTCTTTGGTGAGGCAATTCTCCTTATTTCGTACTTGTGTGGAATCAACTTAGCTCTCTCAGATTTGGTTATAGGTACTGCACTCTGCAAGATGTTTGAGGCACAATCACATATACATTTTATCAAATCATCACTGGCCATCTTCAGCATAGTCTTGGCTTCATATCGATCTGCATCAGATAGGATTCGCAGTGTATCTAAATTTCTTTCTAATCTTGTAGTGTTGCTCGATGTTTCTGATTTCCTCATGGGACAGTAATCATCTTCATGTCTCTTACGTGTGAAGCTCCTGGAGAGTTCTTTATCACAATATCTGCAGCAATGGACTTACATGACTTTACTCTTTGGTGGTCGTAGAACAAATGAGTTTATTTTCACACCAACACTCCTTTTTTACTTTTTTCAGAGCTAGGACTGGGTTGATAAGCGCTGAGAGAAAGCAACTCTTTCGTAGTATACATCTTATTATATCTGGAGAAATTCCATCATCTGTTAGCAGCTTCAATACATGTTCGTATTTTCGCAGGTCATCAAATTCAGCTAAATTCAGTGGTATCTTATCTTCGAGAATGTTGGTAGCACATTTACATAAACAGGTAATCAAATCTTCATCAGCAGCGTGTAGAACGGCATCGATTTCCACCTTGTAGCATCCCGTAAAAATTCTAAAAGTGCTTTATTCTGGTCAGTCAGTCCAGCATCTCTCTCCTCTTCTGTTCTTCTTGGACAGTTATGTTCTTCATGTCTCTTCCTATTGTATGGTTGGGCGAACAACTTAGTACAATATCTGCAGTGGAGCTGATGATGGGTCTTCTCGTGTCTTCGAGAATTATCCGATCTCGAAAATAACTTGGAACAGTATCTGCAACGAATTGGTAACATGTCTTCACTCAACGACGGTCAGGACACAAATGACTTTATTTTCGTCCCAACACCCTTTTTATACCTTTCCCAACAGAAGTACCCGGATGTAGCATGAAGTACCCGGGTGTAAAGTCCAACTAGTATCCGCAAATAATAAAATACCAGGTATCCTAAAATACCCGTATGTGCCTATGTGCTAGGGCACATTGTGTCACATTGTGCCTTTTCACATAAGCACATATAAGCACATAAAGCATGTGCCTTTGTGCTAGGGCACATTGTGTCACATTGTGCCTTTTCACATAAGCACATATGACAAAAAAGGGATTCTCCAGTAGGTATCCTCGAATAAAACAATACCAGAGCATAGGTATCCTTAAATACCCGTATGTGCCTATGTGCTAGGGCACATTGTGCCTTTTCACATAAGCACATATCAGCACATAAAGCATGTGCCTTTGTGCTAGGGTACACTGTGTCACATTGTGCTTTTTCACATAAGAACGTATGACAGAAAAGGCATTCCACAGCCACAGGTGTTTCCCAAAAATGGGATTCCATTGGATATGGCCATTGGATATAGGCTTTTATTATACAGAAGGGAGATAACTCTGCATACAGGTTATGGGAAATCAAGCAATCTGATTGGTTAGTTATTATCTAGATAAATGAAACAACAAGAGTACTTGGAATAGGGTCAGAACTAACAAGAATAGACCAGAAATTGCTAAATATAGTAATAAGATAAATTGTTCCAACTAATAGGCTCTTCTACGCTACTGGAGTATACTCCAGAACAAAGGAACATGCCTAGGTAGAGGAAAACTATTACATATATAGACAGAAGCAGAGAATTCTGAAAGAATTCAAAATAGTAAAAGTTGGGTGGATTTTGGTGATTTGGAGAGATTGTCGGGTTGTTTGTGGTAATTAGTTTTACTCTTCTACAAAGGAACACACCATCAAAACATACCCCGTCCAATTGCAGAAAAATTGGGTCGCATAGAAACCACGTGCTACCATAGAAACCAAGATGGCGGCCTCCAGTATACAAAATGGACGACAGAAACACGTATCACCCTAACAACATGCACTGTGCATGCACACTAACACCACGTATCACTATGGGGATGACGTCACAACATGGCCGCTCACGCGGGTTACCATGCCAACACAACATGACGCCACTTGGTGACGTGACATGACGTCACGTCCGGGGTCCCCCAACCTGGAGGTGAAAAGCCCCTGACATACTACTTAGATGCGATAAGCAAATACACAGAAAATAACAGTAAGGGGTTATTCAGAACACAGAATAAAAAAAAACGATGGACAGACAACAAGTTGTACCTGTATTATATTGATAAACAGTCCCTTAGAATATGTCTACTGACAATACAAATAAGTCCTTAAAGAATGTCTATACCGGCAACTTGTTGAGGTCAGTTTAATGAGTACTCGACCATGTTGTTATAGTCGAGTTTACATTAAATTGACTGCAACAAATTGTACCGGTACCTATAATATTATTTATAAAACACTTCCTCAGAATATGTCTATCGACAATACGAATATAGTCCCAAAAGAATGCGTTTAACAGCAACTTGTTGAGGTCAATGTAATGACCGTTCAACCATGTTGTTATAGTCAAGTTTACATTAAATTGACTGCAACAAGTTGTAACTATAATATTATTTATTATTACCACTTTGCAGGGCGTTTCCTACTGCATTAATGTCGATTTAACGGGCAATCATATCCTCTATTGCTCGGTAGTCACGTGATAGGAGGGCCGCTAATGGAAAACAAAATTCATTATCGGCCCTCTTGTCACGTGACGTCCTTTAGAATTGAAAATTTAGAAATGAGGCGAGAACTCGCAAGGAAAAGTTGATGCTTTCGCCATGTTGCGGTCTTGTTGATCGACAGCAACAGAAACAAATGACACGTGGCCATGTTGCCAGTTGTAGCCATTTTCCATGGCAACTGATTCGTCATCTTTATTGCATTACCTCCCTCGCTGGAAGTGGAAGACGGAATTTTTTTAAACTCTCTCATCGTCTCGATGTAATCAGTTTCTACAATGTAAAAACCCCTCATCATCTTTTGATTGCTGGGATATCATTTTGGAAATGTGTAAAATTACAAATTACGTAGTGGTAATAATAGTAATAACATGATTGTTGTCGGGCATAATGGTTCGTGAGCGGCCCTGCATCGATGTTGAACAACCCTTGGGCTTATTAACGGCCCTCGACTTCGTCTCGGGCCTTTAATAAACCCTCGGGCTGTTCAACATCGATGCAGGGCCGCTCACGAACCATAATGCCCTCCAAAATCATGTTATTGTTTAAATAAAACACTCCCTTAGAATATATATGCTGTATGCCGCCTCTTATATACCATTTCCAAATATTCAGGATATGTTGGAATTTATACAATGAAGGTCAGTAACTGAATCTTGTTTTTGTACATTTTGTCCAATGATCATCGGACATTTTGTCTAAGACTATCGGACATTTTGTCTAAAGAGATCGGACATTCTGTCCAAACATCGGACATTTTGGCAATCGGACATTCTGACGATCGGACATTTTGTCTAGTAATCCTAAAAAACACCAAATAAACGCTATCTTGTGAATTTGGGTCTATTCAATACATATCCGAACTTTGTTATCGATATTTTAATTTTAGCCCCTAAAATTTCATTTTTATTTAAAATTTAAAATTTTGCCCCGATAAGCTGCAAAAAAAAATGGCATACATTGCAACGGTTCTCCTAAATACCAGAACCCACCAGAACCGCACAGAACCCCCCAGAACCGCACAGAACCCCCTCTAAATTACATTTGTGCAGTGTTTACGATGAAATATGTTTATTTTATGTAACAATCGTTACAGGAAAGGGGAATATAAGTAAATTCATTCTTATAGTTGCTTTTGTCTAGGCAGTTCTGGGGGGTTCTGGTATTTAGTATTTTTCTCCTAAATACCAGAACCTCTCAGATTTCCCCTAGAACCTCCTCTAAGTTACATTTACACATTGTTTTTGAAGAAAAGATTCCATTTCCAGACTGTTTTAGAGTTCTGTGGAAAATTAAAACGATTTATTATCAAATTCGCTCTCATTTCAGCTGAACAACAAAATTTAAAATTTCGTCAGGGGAGTTAATTCGGAATTTTAGCCTTTTTCAAAAAGATGCCATAAAATAAAAGCATTGAGGTCCGGAGGATATGGCTTATCTGAATGAATTAAAAGTTCAACACGCCGAGGGCGCACAGGGACAACGTGGGATTAAAATCCTTTGCGACCCCAAAAAAGCTTATCGGTTCAGCATTTACATCGCATTTGAATGAACAATAATTTAAATATTCCAAAAAGGTTGATTTGTTTTACAGACAATTTAAATAGTATATAATAGTATAAATTTCCTAGGGGTTATGAATTGTTTTATATATTTTAAAATTTCACCCTAAGCTTTTCGGACATCGCCAACAGTAGTCCTGATGCTCTACAGTACTAATGGAAATAAGTTGCAGAAAAACTGAAAACTTTCTCTAGTGTTTTCTCTTTATTTGTAGATATTATAAGTTATCTCCGTCAACATGTACGGTATATGGAGATTTATAAAAAAAACCCGAGACATCCAGGTATTAAATCTCCATATACCATACATATTGAAGGACATAACGTTTTTGTCATGTTTGGAACACATTAGAAACAAGGAGGAGAAAATTGGTTCAAATTTGTGATTGAGAAAAAAAATCATTTTAAATGAAAAAGTCACGGTAAAAAAATGGCGAATTTTGTGTTTTGGGGTCATTAGAGAGGTGTCGTAAGTGAATGAGTTCCATTATCCAATTTATCAGGCAGGTTCAAACAACCTCTAAAAATCGCCGACGTGTGACTGGTTTAAACATACATCAGATTATCACCGATTAATAATAACAATAATAACTCTTTGGCCAGCCGCTGATTTGTCGCGGTCCTCATAAGAGAAGGCCATCATTCCCCCTGCACCCCACCCCCTCTTCCCCTCCTCTCCTCCCAGCATTCAGATATAAACTGCTTAATAGTGTCCCTCACTTCCTCTTTTTCAATTTCTTCAATAAGCATTCCTACCCTCTCCCTCGTGTCCCCCTTCAGCCATCTATCCTTTGTTTCTTCACCCCACTTCTGCATTATTCTTCCAGTAAATTTTATTCTATGAGGGATATACTGTGGGCATTCCAAGAGAAAATGTTCCATGGTCTCCACTACTCCAGAGTGGCACATTTGGCATCCCTTTTCCCCATCTCTCCCAATTTTTCCCCGAAGCTCCAGTGATCTTGATCTCAGTTTGAACAGCAGTGACCCTCCAAAGGTGCCATCTAGGTACTTCTCAAAAGCTGGCTTTTCTTTATATTGTAACCCCTGCAGTGATCTTTTCACGCTAACCCCTGCTCGCCAGTTTCGATTGCAATCTTCCATGACTCTCTCTTTGACAAACCTTTTGCCTTCTTTCATTCCTACTTCTATGTTTGTGACCTCTATAGAGTAATTGTCCATTAGTTCCCTCACATATTTTGACCACCCCGTTTCTATATTGGAATTCCAAATGGTATCGAGCATCAGTTTGCACCACCGGTTGTCAGGCAGGTTTCTCAAGTAGTTAAAGTAACACAGTTTTCCCAAATCTACCCTGTCCTTGATTTTCATCCACCCAAGCTCCCCCCTTACTGCTTCCAAAGCTGCAGCATTACTCGACCCTGTTATCCATCTGCCGGCATCATTCTGAGTACTTTCCAACTTCTTAATAACGGTTTGGTTTACTGGAATCACGTCCGTGCCATACGTTATACTTGGTAAACCCACCCTCTCCCACAGTGTTTTCCCCACAAAGACCTTGTTGAAACTATTTTTCCCTAAAAGTTTTAGTTGGTTCAGAATTCTTTTCCCCTTCAGAATCAGTTTGGCTGAGTAATTTCTGTACACCCCTCTTCCCGTTATATTTATGCTTACCCCTAGATACTCATACTCTCCCGTTTCTCCTACAGTGATTTGTTTGCTTTCCCCTTCGGGGATTGAGAACTCCCCCACTCTCCATCTCTTCGTCATATCTACCTTGCGTCCAACGGGTATTACCTTGCTTTTATTTTCATTCAGTTCGAGCCGCCAAGTGTTCCCATATCTACCAACAATTTCTCTAGCCCCTGTTCAGTTCTAGACATTAACACCATGTCGTCCGCAAAGAATAAGCCTGGTATCTTTATGTCTCCAACATTTACCCCCTCCGCACTCTGAATTAGTTCGTCCCCTAAATCTTTAACATACAATGGAAACAAAATCGGTGAAAAGATACACCCCTGCTTGAGGCCTATATCCATAGGGACTCGTTTTGTAGTGATACTCCCTAGACTGAGTTGGCTTTGCACATCTGTATACAGTGCTTTCATGATTCCCACAAAGTCACCCCCCAGTCCGATGCTTTCGCCACATACCTTCCCTCCACACTCGGCCGTACGCTTTTTTCACATCTAGAAATGCCAGAAACATCTTTTTCTTTTCAGCCTTTGTTGATTCTATCAGTTAGGTGAGTGTAAATAGGTGATCAGTGACTCTTCGTCCTTTCCTGAAACCATTTTGAATTTCTCCTAAAAAACCTTTCTCTTCAATAACTTCCTCTAGTCTACCGTATATGACCTTACAGAATACTTTTCCGATGTTACTACTAACTGATATCCCCCTATAGTTATCTAGAACTTCCTTATCCCCCTTTTTGTGTATGAACGACACCTTACTTTCCCTCCACTCTCTGGGGACCTCTTGCTTTCGCAAAGCCAGGTTGAAAAGGTTTGTCAAGACTTCAATAAGTGCCTCCCCTCCATTTTTGAGGAATTCGTTCGGAATTTCATCAGTCCCTCCCGCTTTACCATTTTTTAATTTCGAGACCACGTTCCCCAGTTCTTCTGCCGTTATTTCGCTACATACACGATTGGATAGGTTCTCCTCCACCAGTGTATTTCTTTTTGGTGGGGACCCACTGCCCCATCGCCTATCGTTTATCTTTTCCCAGTGCTTGACTAACTCTGAAGCGATACGGCCTTTATCTTCTGTACTTTCCCCATCCACTTTGATACTCTGCACACTACTTTTCCCCCGTTTATTTACCCAGTTCCAAAATACGTTTGAGCTCGAACCCCCCGTTTTCTTTATTGTTCTGACAAGACTGCAATTGCGCTCCTTCCTATTATTATTCTTTATCTCATTCACCTTTTTCCGTGCCAGTTCATATTCTCCTTTCATTAGTCTCGTGTCATTGTTATCCACCCCTTTAAGCTTCCTACTTCTTCTGTAAGCAGCGCATTTTACCTTCCTTTCTTTTATTGCCTTTTTCAGTCCCTCGTTAACCCTGTATCCAAGCTCTCTCGTTGGGACCCTCACCCTTCCTATACAATCCTTCCCTGCCTCTGTTAGGCTATTTACTATGCCAACTGAAATACTCTGGACATTTGCATCCCTAGGTATACATTCAAGATTTGGTTTTAGTTTTTCCCGAAACTGCTTCCAGTCGGCTCCTTGTTTTAGTCCCCAAACTTCCTTGAAGGTATTTCTGTCTCTATTCGTCTTTTTGCCCATAATCTTAACTGTTATCAGGTTGTGATCACTACCCAAGTCATTTTTTCCCTCGTCATCTATTTCTACATCTATAACCTCCCTCCATACGCTAATGTCAGTGAGTATATAATCAATTATTGTTTTCTTATCGTTCCTCTCCCAGGTCCATTTACCCTTACATTTCGCATCCCTGTTCAGGATCTTTAAACCAAGGTCTTTTGATAGGTCCAACATCTTCCTCCCATTCGTGTTAATTTTCCTATCACCTCCCTGTATGCCCTCCTCCTTATCCCCGATGTGCCCATTAAAGTCCCCCATTAGGACAATACTGAACCCTCTGCTTTCAAGCTCTGTGATATTCGATCTAAGAGTTGTATATATTGAATCATTCCACTCGGGCTTACTTCCCTCCACTGCTAAGTATACAACACCAACGGCAACACTCCTGCTTCCTAACTTGATTTTTGCCCAGACTATTTCGTTGGATACTGGAATCTGAGTCCTTGCTTCTGTGAGATCTGTAATCAATGAGGGCTGTAATTCCTCTTTAGCGTAGATGCCAACACCCCCACCCCGTTTCTGACCCTCAGTTCGCCCAGCTCCTATCCACACGCAACCCTTCATCTGATCAACCCGCTCATCCCGTCGTATCCACGTCTCACTTAGTCTCCTTCGTCTATCATTGTTGATATTTCGCTTACTTTCTTGTGCAAACCCTGGATGTTGCAGTACCCAAACTTAATGAATCTTTGTTTTTCTGTCATCACTGGCACATTATTATAACCCTGGTATGTCCCTGTGTTGTGCATGTTTGTTGTTCTTCCTATGTTCCCAGCATTTGTGCCCCTCTGGGTTATCGGCTGTGTCCCCTACCCCCCTTTTCTCCAAAAAGGCCCAGCCACCTGTAAAAATTTTTGGCCCAACAGGTCTGTACCCATCCTACTTAAATGCAATCCGTCTCGCCCATACAACTCTCCTTGTCCCCAGAATGAATCCCAGTGGTCAATGAAATGTATTCCCAAGTCTTTGCAGTGCTCTTCCAGCTTCTCGTTTAGTGCCATAATCCGCGAGTTCCTCTCATTCCCACCACCCATAACGGGGAGCACCCCTGAAACGATGATCCGAGCATTCCTGCTAAGTAGCTTACTAATTAGGTCATTGTATGTGTCCACCAAACGAACTGATTTCCTCTCCCTTATGTTATTGGACCCCACATGTAATACCACTACCGGGTCAGGCCCCGACCCAGCTACAACACCGTCCACTCTATCCCTCAGGTCCTCCACTTTAGCCCCCGGAAAGCACAGAACTGTTCTATTTTTACTGTCCGGACCACAGACAACCTTGTCGATCCCCCGAACTATGCTACTTCCCGCAACCACCAACTTACTTTTGGCCCTCGCCCTATTTATCTCCTCTAGTCTCCTATTGTTTACAGCGTCCTCTTCCTCTCCAACAGCCCCACTCGGAATCAATATCGGTATCGGTATCTTTGACCTAGGATTACTCCTATCCTTGTCCCTCCGTCTCTTTCCAGGCCCTGAACTACCTGGACTACTCCCCTGGTCTTCTCCCGGATCCCTCCCTCTTTTTCCTGGCCTAGACCCCAAGCTACTATCTGTTGCAACTACCTCCTTCTCCTCCTCTGTCTCTTCCGAATCGAGCACATCAAATCTGTTTCTGGTGCTGCACTCCCCACTGCCTTTGGACTTTACACCCCTATCTACCTGCTTCTCTGGCCCCCCTTTCCTACCACTTTTGATAGTCCACGCCAAACGCTTTACAGCATTGCTCCGGCCTGGGCCCCCCTCATCTGTCCTACGTACTTTTCTAGCAGCCCCCACCTCATCACCTACCCCTACCTCATTCACATCAAAGGTTCTACCCCCATGTTTCCTCTTGGAACCACCGACAACCACCCATCCTTCTCGGAAAGCTACTTTCACAGGCGTAACTCCAGACAGCCCCGCCCTACCAAGTTTTCCCTTCAGCTCAGCAATCTCCCCCTCAAACTTAACAATTGTCTCAAGTAGGCGGAGGATTTCCTGACAGTTTGCACATACCTCTCCATATCCCATCGAACGACAGTCCCCATACATCATAGAACACTGTTTACAAACTTCAAGCCCAATATCGCCATCGGTGGCCTCCACCAACCCGGCTCTGACCGACACCCCCAGTGACCTCTGTCTGCACACCAATACTTACCCCGTTGGCACCGTTGACCTGGACCGCGATATTACACGTATTTACCTCCATACTTACCTCCGTCTGAACAGACTTGCTCGCCATCATCAAGACAAAATTACGCGATCGGACAGGGAAAACTGTAAACACTGTAAACACGCGACAAAAGGCAACACGACGAACCGTTCGACACCTTAGCGCTCACAGTTTTATTTAAGACCTCCTAACTTTGTCCCAGTTACTATACTAAACTAATTCCCCACAAAGTTGAATAAAATAACCTGAAAATGAAAATATATATGATTAGTAAACAATAAAAATACTTAATTTCGATTCGTAACCAAGGAGACTTCTGTATACTTGCGGATCGCACCGATTGGTGTCTGTTCAGCAGCAGGGCTTCATCAAGCACCAAGCAAATGCCGACACAGACCATGTATGAATTCAGATGCTAAAAGAAACTGAAAATGGAATATTTTCCCCGAGAGCGGCGTGCAAATGTCATTTAGAGGGTGGGTTTAGCGAAATCTGTGCGGTTCTGGGGGGTTCTGGTATTTAGGAGAAAAATACTAAATACCAGAACCCCCCAGAACTGCCTAGACAAAGGCAACTATGAGAATGAATTTACTTCTAATCTTCTTTCCTGTAACGATTATTACATAAAATAGACATATTTCATCGTAAAACACTGCGCAAATGTAATTTACAGGGGGGTTCTGGGGGGGGGGGGGGGGGGGGGGGGGGTTCTGTGAGTTTCTGGTGGGTCCTGGTATTTAGGAGGACCCCATTGCAATTGTTAGGTCAGTGATTGAATACGCATCAATTGTATGGGGCCCTTATCTTCAAAAGGTTATTGATAAACTGGCACTGGTGCAAAGAAAAGCTGCCAGGTTCATCACAGGTGACTATCGCTCAAGGGACGAGGGCACCTCCACAAAAATGCTCACCAAACTAGAACTGGATGCCCCCCATGATAGGCGCAGACACAAAAGGCTCACCCAATTTTACAAGATTATTGAAGGGTCTGTGCCAGCCCCCCCCCCCCCCCCCCCCCCCACCCCCCCCCACACACACACCAATAAATTCCTTCAAAAGCATAACAAAAGGCAAATTAAAAGCAAAACACATACTGAATGTGTTACCCAAAACATCATTGACAGACACACATCAAAAAATACAAGAGCACACATAGTCGGAACTGCTAAAACCATAGAATATCAGAACTCATTTTTCATCCGCACCGCTGTTGATTGGCACCACTTCGGCAGACTGTATGACATTTCGGCCTATAACACTTTCGACCCATAACATATTTGGCCCATAATACATTCGGCCCATAGCAGAGTCGGCCATCTGTGGCTTGAACAGATGACACTTTCGGCCCATAGCATATTAATTGATGTGTTTTAGACAGAGTAATTCATGAAATTAAAACAATCCCATACAATCTCGCCCGAATGCAGTGAATCTTTGAAGTTTCAGTCAGCCATATGTTCAGAAATTTAATAAATTTAATAATAAAAGGTATCATTTAATGTTATAAAACTATGCAGTTTGGGAAGCTTGTTGAATATTGTTATAACAACACGTGAACTCACTGATGTTTGCGTGTTGTTTTCTCAGTCTCAATTCGGCGACTCCTTCATCCGAGTTATTTATAATAGGAAAAATCAAAGTGTTCTTAATTCTTTTTCTGGCCAAAATCCAGTCTGCTGTCTTCAATTAGACATTCCGTCACATCAATCTTAACTTGAACACGAAGTCTCTAATATAATGTTTTGGTGTGGTACGTCCCATGGGGCGTACTCAGTGTACCAAAAAATTATATTGCGGATTTCAGGTTTGGACTATCGAATCATTAGACAAGCATATTTTTCAAAAGATTTCCGCCGACCTTTGGGAGGGCAACACACATGCAACAAATGCAAGGAGGGGACTACGCAGAGGTAATTATATTTCGAAATATTCGCGCACATGACATGTAAATTGACGTAACAGTGATGTAGCTGTGGTAAATGCGAAAGCAGTGATGTAGCTGTGGTAAATGTGAATTGGAGACCCTTTTCCGAATTGTCAACTGTCAGCTGACTTCACGTTTGAATTGTCAACTGTCAGCTGACTTCACACTTCGAATTGTCAACTGTCAACTGTCAGCTGACTTCACGGACCCATTTATTCGCTGTAAGTAACTCAATCAACGTATTTGGATGTGAGGTTTTAGACCCAATAATACTAAACCCGATTCGCTACCAGTGTCCATAAAAATGGAATTTTCTAAACCGACACCTCCAGTCTTTAAGAGACGCGTTTGGTTATATTCCGAGGGGAATTATGAACAGCCAAATACAGTCCTACCAAGCTCATTACTTCAAGGACATCAAAACCCAAGTAGATGCAAAACGAAATACTTTTTCTGATCAGACAAAGAAAACGGTTATATCACACAGCCAAACGCAATAGCCTCTCATGTGCATGGGAAAAAATACAACCACAAAAGAAACGAAGTTGTAACAACCATGGGAAAGGCCAAACCTCTTACGTATCCAAAGTCCAGTCCACCTTGAGTAGCTACGAAACACCGCCATCCCAGTGGTGGAGAACTTTGAAATCCTTTATAGGTAACGAAGCAAACGGAATTCCTCCCATAATGATAAACCACCTAAACATTATATACCCTACCAACGCAAAGAAAGCCGAAAGTATTCAACCAATACCACTGTTCCATATCCACAGCCTCCATTCCAGGCTACGTTTCGACCGTTCCACAAACCATTGACACTGTTACCCTCATTATAGTGAAGTCTACAAAACAATAGAATCTATCAAGGCCTCAAAGACATGTTGCCCGAACTTCATTCACATTTTACTGAACAACTCCTACTTTTCGTCCGATTAGAAAAGGCTCATGTTTCCCCTTATACTGAAAAAGAATCTCTCAAACTTGATTACAATTTATCGCCCAGTCCTATCTGATGAGATGCGTTAGAAAGATATTGGAGAAGTGTGTATTTAGACGCTTGTGCAATTTTCTGAAAAACACCAATGTTCTAGGTGAATTCCAGTCAGGCTTCACGCCTGGACGCTCAACTGTTTTACAGCTGACCAATCTCTACGGTGCTTTCTGCCGTGCACCAGATAAACGTAAAGAAGTTTGGATAGTTTTTCGCAACGTGAGTAAAGCATTTGACAAGGTGTGCATTTGGTCTTATTCATAGCTGAAGGGAGGTCAGAGTCTTTGGTGACCTTCTTCTCTTTTTAAGATCTTATCACACGGACTGATATCAACGAGTTGTCAGAGCCTCTGACGCACCCTCCCGGAAACCTAATTCGGGTGTTAACCAAGGTTCTATACTCGTTCCCTTATTGTTTCTCATATATATCAAAGACATAGCCAAAAACTTACTTAGTTCTATTCGTCCTCTTCGCGGAGGATACCTTCTTATTATATCTAATAGTGGAGAATCCTGACCAAGCTTCGGTCCTGATGGACCATGATTCTTGAACAATTGAACATTGGACTCAAACACAAATAGCTAAGTTCAACCCGCACAAAACGGAAAGGGGGTAATACTTTTTGCCGGTAAAAAGGACGGTATCCGGTAAAAAGGACGGTAAGCGTATAAAAACTACGTTTTAAAGTACTAAATGTACCTCTGAATGTGTGAAAAGTGATTATTTAAGGAAGATTACGCAATAATATGTATATAGAAGGAAGATTAAGTATTGTTTGTTTTATTGAATACAAAATAGATCATTTCGCCATCGACACGCCATTTTGTGCAAGGAAAACAACGAATTCGCTGAGGTGCACGACGGGGTGAATATTATCATACTTGCGCGACGGAGGTGTAACTAATTTTAGATGTTTCTATTCACTACGAGGGGATTTAACAGAAAGTGTTTTTTTTGGAGAGAAACCATTTATAATTTGATAATAGTCAACAATAAAACAAACCATACTTAATCTTCGTTTTATATTGCGCACGCTTCATTAAATTGTTACTTCACACTTTCAGAGGTACATGCTTACCGTCCTTTTTACCGGCAAAAAGTTGTGTTCAAGCTTTTTATTTAAACGGGGTTTCATATTTTATTTTGAGTTAGCGTTTCGCCAAACACATGCCGAGGCGATAATAAATATTAAAACCAACCATACATCAGTGGATACTAGTTCTAGATTCCTGTAAGTCCCACCTCAGTGGTACCCACATGATCCTATTAAGACTAGGGCCCCTTGTGCTGACTCCACCAATCCCTATGTGTGAGCTCACAGTGGGCCCGGAGGGTGGGGGGGGGGGGGGTTGAGGAGCCCCAAATGCAAACTGTAACTTAGTGTTTTTAACCCCTACGTTTCCTCAGGGGACACCAGAATCGATCTCAGAGCTTCGGGATTTGAAGAAACAAAATTTCCGGGAAAGGGCCCACAACGTGGGGGGGGGGGGGGATACGCCCAATTCCATAGTTCAAGCCATTGAAATATGCCAGCGTTATGTCGATCTTGTCCCCCTCCCCCCCCCCCCCCCCCCCACCATTTCGAAGATATGGGAAATGGATTATATATCTAGCGGGGCGTAGCCAGGATTCTGTTAGGGGTCATGATATTTAGAAGTCGTTGTGGGGTGCCCCTCCCCCCCCCCCAGGCCTAACTAAAACATAATTTTATACAAAATAATCTTATAAAACGTTGACCGTTGCAAACTAATAACCAACCCAGTTGTAACGGCCAAAACCGGCCAGCGCTATATACGAAAATCGCCATTCAATTATTTATATACTTTAAATTTCTGCTTCCAAAACATAGCTTATGACCCCTCATTGGAACGAGCGCGTTGCGGACTTTAGGTCCAAGTTTGGACTACCGTCTCATCAGATTGATAACGCGTCTTATGGCTATAGACACACAGGCGTAACATAGTTTATTCAAGCTAATTCCAGACAGAAACTGGCCGCCAACCCCAACTGTGGAAGGGAAACACCTCCTCCTACACCTACACCCACCCAAGGGCCACTTGCCTCAATAATGCCTGCAGTATAACTTTTCGAGCAAAATCTTTTAGCCCCCTCCAAAAAATTGGGCCCGTACACCGATGAAAATATTATTTATTTATTGGTGTTTAACATCATTGTCAGCATCTGGGCTATATCATGACACAACATATATATAAGTATAAAGTCAAGCTGTGCCAATCGTTTATGCATATGTTGCCCACTTACTGAGTAATTGCACACCAGCGGCATTGGTTACCAGGTCCTATTTTACCAGTGGGGTGAAACAGATCTACCACAGTAGATATGCAGCCCTTCACGTTTACATAAAGGGCATTCCCATTTATTTTCTTTTATAATAATAATAATATTAATATTAACACTTTGGCCAGCCGCTGATTTGTCGCGGTTCTCGGACGAGAAGACCATGGTTACCCCTGCACTCCCAACTGCCTCCCTATTCCCACGCTTCTCCTCTCCTCCCAACACTCGAAGACGAACTGCTTGATGACATCCCTTGCCCCATTCTTCCCAATCTCTCCGATTAGCATATTAACCCTCTCCTTTGAGTCTCCCCCAACCACATGTCCTTCATTCTCCAATCCCACTTCCCCATTATACTCCCAGTGAATCTCATTCTTTTAGACTGATACTTTGGGCATTCTAGAAGAAAGTGTTCCAGGGTCTCCACCATGCCCAAGTTACACAACTGGCACTCCCTTTCACCGTCTTTCCCAATTTTCCCCCTCAGATCCAGGGATCGCGACCTCGGCTTGAACAACAGTGACCCCCCAAAGGTGCCATCAAGGTACTCTTCAAACCCTGGCCTCTCTTTATCACGCAGGCCACCCAAAGACCTCTTTGATTTGACCCCCTCTCGCCAATTACGGTTACAATCCTCCATGACCCTTTCTCTGACGATTTTTTTACCCTGGTTTGCCTCAACGTCCAGGTCCGAGATCTCCAATGAGTAGTTCTCTACTAGCTCCCTCACTTGGACCATCCACCCCGTTTTGATATTTGAGTTGAAAATTCTCAGGAACATTACTTTACACCATCGGCTGTCGGGGAGATTTACCAAATAATTAAGATAACCGAGTTTCAACAGGTCTATCCTGTCCTTGATCCTCATCCACCCAAGCTCACCCCTGATTGCTTCTAGCGCTGCGGCATTACTCGACCCCGTTATCCATCGGGGGCACTCGCCCTCCACTAGAGCGCTCACAAAACTGCAAAAAAAAAAGCCATGCGAATTATATGCAACAAAAAATTCAATGCGCACACCGACCCACTGTTTAGAAACCAACGTATTTTAAAATTCACAGACCTGTATAAGTTTCACGTTCAGATGTTTATGCATGATTGGCAAAATAAAATGTTGCCTGAAAGTTTTGAGAATACCTTTAAAATATACCAAAATCCCTCCGGTATGGACACCAGACAGTCAGGTAAATTACGCCTAGATAAACCGAGGACTCAGTTTTCTGCTAATCTTCCCATACACACTTTCCCTAGAACGTGGAACAATATTGAACCATTCGTTCAAAATTATTCAAGACTACTATTCAAAAAAACTTTAACTGAATTATTTCTAAGCTCTTACTCACTACATATCAACTGTAACAATCCAGTATGCCCCGACTGTCGACCGTAGCTCTGTCTATCTCATCGCTACCTTTCTATTGAACTCAATCTTCCTGACATCCCAGAAACATAGAATAGATTTTTCACATTATGGAAAGAACCAGCCTAACATATCCTTTATAGTAGGGACATAAACTGACCTCCTACTGGAGAACACGCTGTTGCCAGGATTGCCTCGATTCTCATGTCTGCTTCTCATTCATTTTTTTTCTCATTTTTTCTTTTCTTTTCTTCGTATTTGTTTTTTTTTTTTTTTTTTTTGTTTTGTTTTGTTTTGTTTTTTTCTCACCTTTTCTTGTTCATCTTTTTTTAAACGGGAATGACGGGAAGACAGCCACTATTCTTTGCGGACGACATGGTGTTAATGTCTAGAACTGAACAGGGGCTAGAGAAACTGCTGGAAATTGTTGGTAGATATGGGGACACTTGGCGGCTCGAACTAAATGAAAATAAAAGCAAGGTAATACCCGTTGGACGCAAGGTAGATATGACGAAGAGATGGAGAGTGGGGGAGTTCTCAATCCCCGAAGGGGAAAGCAAACAAATCACTGTAGGAGAAACGGGAGAGTATGAGTATCTAGGGGTAAGCATAAATATAACGGGAAGAGGGGTGTACAGAAATTACTCAGCCAAACTGATTCTGAAGGGGAAAAGAATTCTGAACCAACTAAAACTTTTAGGGAAAAATAGTTTCAATAAGGTCTTTGTGGGGAAAACACTGTGGGAGAGGGTGGGTTTACCAAGTATAACGTATGGCACGGACGTGATTCCATTAAACCAAACCGTTATTAAGAAGTTGGAAAGTACTCAGAATGATGCCGGCAGATGGATAACAGGGTCGAGTAATGCTGCAGCTTTGGAAGCAGTAAGGGGGGAGCTTGGGTGGATGAAAATCAAGGACAGGGTAGATTTGGGAAAACTGTGTTACTTTAACTACTTGAGAAACCTGCCTGACAACCGGTGGTGCAAATTGATGCTCGATACCATTTGGAATTCTAATATAGAAACGGGGTGGTCAAAACATGTGAGGGAACTAATGGACAATTACTCTATAGAGGTCACAAACATAGAAGTAGGAATGAAAGAAGGCAAAAGGTTTGTCAAAGAGAGAGTCATGGAAGACTGCAATCGAAACTGGCGAGCAGGGGTTAGCGTGAAAAGATCACTGCAGAGGTTACAATATAAAGAAAAGCCAGCTTTTGAGAAGTACCTAGATGGCACCTTTGGAGGGTCACTGCTGTTCAAACTGAGATCAAGATCACTGGAGCTTCGGGGAAAAATTGGGAGAGATGGGGAAAAGGGATGCCAAATGTGCCACTCTGGAGTAGTGGAGACCCTGGAACATTTTCTCTTGGAATGCCCACAGTATATACCTCATAGAATAAAATTTACTGGAAGAATAATGCAGAAGTGGGGCGAAGAAACAAAGGATAGATGGCTGAAGGGGGACACGAGGGAGAGGGTAGGAATGCTTATTGAAGAAATTGAAAAAGAGGAAGTGAGGGACACTATTAAGCAGTTTATATCTGAATGCTGGGAGGAGAGGAGGGGAAGAGGGGGTGGGGTGCAGGGGGAATGATGGCCTTCTCTTATGAGGACCGCGACAAATCAGCGGCTGGCCAAAGAGTTATTATATTAGTGGCTACGTCATCTCCCTGTGGTGCAATCATGTAGTTGTGAATAATGTTACCTTTATGTATATTTTTGGATTTGATTGTATACATGTGGCACTACTGAATAAAACCATTCATTCGGCCTACATCGTTCTGCAAGATTTCCAAGCTCTTTACGGCCGTCTGGTTTAGGGGTACCACTTCCGTACCGTATGTTATACTTGGCAGCCCCACCATTTCCCAAATAGTTTTCCCCACGAAAACCTTATTGAAACTGTTTCTCCCTATAAGTTTCATTTGGTTTAGGATTCGCTTCCCCTTCAGAATCAGTTTATTTGTGTGGTTTCGGTAGATGCCTCTTCCTGTAATGCTTATATTTACCCCCAAATACTCGTAATCACCTGTCTCTCCTACACTGAGAAGTTTGCTGTTCCCTTCCGGAATGCAGAACACCCCCACTCTCCACCTTCGAGTAGGGTCCACTTTGCGGCACACAGGTATAACTTTGCTCTTGCTTTCAATAAGTTCGAGTCTCCATTTGCTCCCATATTTCCCAACAATTCCCAGCATTTTCGTTAGCCCCTCTTCGCTTTCTGACACTAGAACCATATCGTCTGCAAAAAATAGCCCTGGGATCTTCAAGTCCCCAACTGCTACCCCCTCGTCGCTACGCAGGAGTTCATCTCCTAAACCTTTGATGTACCATTCAAACAGGATTGGCGATAGGATACACCCCTGTTTTATAATGGTTGAAAAAACACCCCATTTACACGAAGTGTTACCCAAAACTAAAATAACACCAGACAAACTGTCCGATGCAAAATTATCAAGAGGCAACTGAAAGCATTCGTTTTGCAGTTGGTTTTTTTCATTACCTTGAAATAAACCGATTGGAAGATATCCCAAGCTCAAAAAAGATCATACGATATTTTCCAGCAACTCAACCTTCCACATGTTTACTAGGGATAGTGTTGGGGGCGGGAGGATTCATCAAAACCAGCAATTCCAATGCTGATTTACCCTGTTTATTTAACTTTGTATGGGCCCTTTTATGATATGGGCTGTGGGGGCCTCCCCAATCTCCGGTTCAGATTAACACTGAATCACTGACCACTAAACCATGGCATTCTCTAAATACAATACCAACGGTGGCCCTAGTGGCAGAGCGAGGATCCCCAGTCGAAGGCCTGGGTAAGGGTTAAAAACAATAAGTGACAGTTTGCATTTGGGAGCCCCACCCCCACCCCATCACTGGGAAGAAGGTTAAGTTGCAGGACTCTGGGGGTATCCATCCTGGTGCCTCCCGAGGAAAGGTAGGGTTAAAAACAGTATGTTACAGTTTGCATTTTTTATTTGGGGGGGGGGGGGGGCGGTGGCTCAGTTGGTAGAGGTGCAGGCTGCAAGCCGAGAGGTCCTCGGTTCGAATCCCACCTGCGGCAACCGCGTTGTGCCCTTGGGCAAGACACTTCACCCCGATTGCCTACATGGGGGCACGATGACGCTGTGTACTGAGGCGTACTGCACGTCGATGGTGCGCATGTCTTCAACCAATCTAACCCTGCCTGTGCTGCGGTGCAGAGTTCAGAGTTACGATGTTGGAGAGCTGACAGCTGCTCGTCGTTGCTCGGTGGTTCTCTCCGGGTACTCCGGCTTCCTCCACCCGTAAAACTGTCACGGTCACGATTAGCCATTGTGCATAAGTATGTGACCTTAAACACCAATAAATAAATGAATAATTTGGGGGGGGGGCAAACTCCACAACGACTTTCCAAATATCATGATTGCCCCCCCCCCCCCCCCCCCCAACAAAAAATGGCTACCCCCACCCCCTTTATAGCATCCTGGCTACGCCCCAACTAGATAAAAAAATCCATTTCATATTTTCGAAATGAGGGAGGGGGACTAGCTCGAAAGCAGAAACATCTAAATGTTACGCACACGAATCAGTCACACCTCCATCGAGCAAGTATGATAATATTCACCCGTCGTGCACCTCAGCGAATTCGTTGTTTTCCTTGCGAAAAATGGCGTGTCGATCAGTGTCGATGGCGAAATGATCTATTTTGTCTTGAAAATAGTCTACAATAAAACAAACAATACTTAATCTTCCTTCCATATATTTATTATTGCGTACGCTTCATTAAATAATCACTTTTCACACATTCAGAGGTACATTTAGTACTTTTAAACGTAGTTTTTATACACTTACCGTCCTTTTTACCGGATACCGTCCTTTTTACCGGCAAAAAGTATTACCCACGGAAAGTATGCTGTTATCACACATTTGTAATCCCACAGTGCACCCACCATTACGTTTCGACCGTACGCAGATTTCAGAGGTTACTAATCACAAACTTTTAGGAATAATACTAAGCAGTTCCTATACGTAGAATGACCATTTTGATCATATTTTTTCTAAAGCCTGGCCGCGTGTCGATTTGTTAAGGAAACATAAAAATACCTTCGACCATCAAGAATCCCTGGTTTATACCCATTGCCCACTTTAGAGGACTACCACTCCAGACACTGGTTACTGGGTCCTATTTCACTCATAAAACAGAACTTGTTTACCACAGTGGACAAGCATTGCCCCACTTCCCATGGTTCCCTCAGGGAGCATATTTGCAATAGTTATTTATTTATCAGTGTTTTGGGTCACTTTCTGTAACCATGGCTATATCGTGACCACAACAGGTGTCAAGTGAAGATTAACCAAGCCCCAACCCCCTCAAAAAAAAAAAAAAAAAAAAAAAAATAGGTGTAATTCCCATCTCCCTTTCAAAATTGCATTTCCATGACTTTTCCAGGTCCCATTTGAACCCTGAGCCGCACTAGAGGGGCGACATTGGAGTGGACTGGGGGTGTAACGAGGCCACTTGTACCCAGGATCTTCTTCCAGTACTGTACTGCGCTATGTATGCAAGCTTCACTTTCGAAGAGGAGAGGCTCAGGACTGCTGGAGCAGGGGGCATGTGGTGGTACATGTCCTACTACCCCTCTCAGCTCGCGCCGTAGGCACTCGCCACAGATGCCTTCAGCATCTTGCTATTTTGGTCCTGAAGGGCTAGTAGAGTTGAGTCTCCTCTCCCACCACCACCACTACAGAAATGCCACTACCAGATGCAAACCAACGCCCCTGTAACCAGGATCTTCTGCCAGAACTATGAAGCTTCGGTTTGGGGGTACAACCACCCCCCCCCCCCCTCCCGCCGTCTGGCAGATCGTGCCCTCGGCACAGCTGCCTTCAGCATTTTCATGCCGGCGTGTGCATCCACTGCCATTTTGGTCTTCTGTGGCCGTTATGGGCTAGTTGAGTTGTGTCCTCCCTCACTTCACAGAAATGCAACCCAGCCCCCCCACCCCCGTACCCAGGACCTTCTTCCAGTACTATACTGCGCTATGAATGCAAACTTCAGCTTTGCAGAGGAGGGGTTCAGGGCGGCCGTAGTGGGGGGAGGGGAGGGGGGGGGGTATGTGGGTGTACATTTAACGAACGCAAGTTCTCCGCCGCGCACCACATTTTAAATCTTCTTAATCATCAAAATATACTCTCATCAGAAGCGGATAAAACTGAACAACAAGCAACAGAGAAAACGAAGGTTTATTTCCCAGCTACAGTTTTTCCTCGGCTCAGGCTACAATTTTTAGTGTGTCATTTAGGGAAAAGCAAGTATCGGCAACGTCCCTGTTCTCGGTCATTGTTCAGTTCTGGTTCCCCGCACGCGTATCGCGCAGGAAAGGAAATAAAAGAGGATGTCTTTCCTGTCACCAATAAAAGGATTTGCGTTCCAAAACCGGGAAATTCAATCGAGCTGTTCCTGTCAAGTTTTGGGGGAAAAAATCACAAAGGTCTCTCAAAAATCATACAATCGCCCCGAAGGTCTCTCGAAAAAATCGAGAAAAACGCAATTCGTCTATTACAAAAAATGTTACGCCGAGTTATAGACACTGTTTTTTTTCTCTACTTTTTGACACATATTCCACTCGCGATATTGATGGATTCACAAATTGCATTTGGAAAAAAGTTCCACCCGAAATATGTAAGTGACCTATTTCCCGACGTTTTAAATTACGTATCAGAGCAAAAACCGGGAACTGCCAGTGCCACTACCACCACCAGTTGTGTAGACTGTACCATACTCCATAGATATCCGATAGAACTATCCGATATCTATGGACTGTACTAGTAGTTAAGCGATCTGAACGAAGGGGTAGCCACTACGTTCAGATCGCTGAACGGTACTGGGACGTTTCGGCCTCGAGATGTTTCGGCCCGAGACGTTTCGGCCTCCATATATTGAGGTACCGGAGAAAGGAGAAAATTTTTGAAGTGGGTCGAGGACACAAGAACACGTGATCAGGCACTCGCGAAATTCTGAGTGAGGAGAAAATGGAACAACGCAAACAATTCTGAAGATTTTTTTTATTTATCCTTTTCAATGTGTTTGTATTGGAAGTACAATTTTTCATATAAATAAACAGAAATACCAATGTAAAAAATAACAGAGAGAAATAAATACACAAATAAATAGACATTGAGCAGGATACATAATATATCACATGTATGTATTTACAATGTAAAAACCGGGACTAGATGAAGTGCTCTTGTACTATTGTAATAACAATAAAATTTTGTTATATTTTATTTTTGTTGGCAATTCCGACACTTGAAATTATTACTTGGAGAAGAAGACCAAGTAAGAATGCCAAGTGTTGGAATTGTCAGCAAAAATAAAACATAACAAAATTTTATAGTGATTACCCTGCAACTTATTTTGAGTGGTACGGCTGTCCCGGGTCATTTCGCCCCAATACCTGTTCGCCCCTGGTCGTTTCGCCCCTGGTCGTTTGCTCCCCAAGATTAGGGCGAAACGACCAGGGTCAGAGGTGGGTTTTATATTATTATTTGAATAGTTTTTAACTAGGGAGACAAAGAACAAGATACACCACAGTGGAAAAGAAATTAATGACCGCTTAGGAGCCGACACCGGTACGGCAGAAGTAGGTAGGCACACGCAGCGTGCAGGTGTGGTCATATCGTGTTCACCAACAACTTATTTTCGTTGAAACTGTTTATTTAGAGGTAGAGGTCATATCTTGTCAGGCGTACTTGTACAGTACCACTCAAAATAAGCTGCAGGGTAGCCAAGTGTTGGAATTGTCAGCTGATTTTTACAGAAACATCCATTTTAGATTGCTCGTCACACCTTTTCCTGAGTAATTACTCCAAAAACAGTATTAGAATCATGACAGGTTTGTCGCACACATAGCTCATTTGTATGTTATCACAACAATAACACTTCCACTAACCTTGTAAAAAAGTATTTGGGGTCAGAAATGTGTGCAACACGAGGGTCGAAAGGGGCTTGTTCCCCATACCGTCCCTGCGCGCCATCGGCGTGCAAAACCATTCATTTCGTGTGCAACATTGTACTGTGTAGACGTGAAAGCTCTAGGAAGATTTCTGCTTCATTTCAAAATGGGGAAAATTTTAAGTGAATTTGGAGTCTAGTTTCAAAATATTGGATATTTATATGTGTGCCCATATCGGAAAAGTTCTTCATTCTCATAAATTCTTTGATTTCCAAGTGAGTACAACCATAATAAAAACCATAATCAAATTTATTTTATATTTAAAACTATAAATATGAACAAATGATACTCTAGTCTTCATCAAAATATTACCAAAAACCTAGGACATTTCGGCCCGATTCTCGAGACGTTTCGGCCCGATTGGAGGCCGAAACGTCCAGGCCGAAATGTCTCTGGCCGAAACGTCCCAAGGCCGAAAAGTCATAGAACCCGCTGAACTACCAGTTGTGCAAAGTGCAACTACTTTGGCCAAGTTGTGATGGATTAGTGATACGCCCTAGCCCAGTGTATCATAATACAATGGGTCGCCGCAGTTCCCACAGACCCAGTGGTGCAGGTCTCCTGAGACTTGAAAGGGGAGGGGGGGGGGGGGGGTCCTCCTAAACACCGGAATGACGCGGAATGACATTTATTTTACCAATACTCGACCCCAGAATGTATTTTGTTGCTTTACTAACAAAAGATATGCAGTGGAAATCGGAGGAATGTAATGGTTATCACTAAAACATACTGGGTGAAACATCCGGAATGACTGACTCCAACATTGTTATTTTCCGCCTTGTAAGAAAGTAATGTGATACATTACGGTATATAATCAATGCATGATGATGTGATACACTATGGTATTTTATCAATGCACCATGATGTGTCACAATACTTTTTATAAGGGTCCGAAATAACAATGACAGATCAAGAGTGGAAATCGGAGTAATGGAATCGTAATCAGTGAATATGGATTCGTGAATTATAAAAACATTTACTTTCCCTTTTTGGACCATCAATTCATAACTAACTCATTGTGTATCTTTCATAAACAATGGGATTAGCAATTGGCCACCTCAATGCAATTACGACCGATCAAGTTCTGACTGCGTTGGTCAAACACTCTCACTGAGTATCTATACTCGCCCACTTTTCAGTCTGTTTGGAACCCAAAATATAAAAAATGGTTGCTTAGCCTTATGATTAAGATCTGAACCCTGGTATGTAATATAACACATTTTATACAGTAAAATTTTATTTTTTAATGTCATTCCGGTATTTAGGAGAACTGCTGAAAGCGAGTTTGACAACTCGTACCCTGGACGATTTATACCTTGGACAATTCCTACCTTTTGTTGGGCGATTCGTACCCCAATGTCTGGACAATTCGTGCCTATTCCCTGGACAATTCCTACCTTCTGTCTGGATGATTCATATCCCTCCTTTGGACAGTACCCGACAGTTGTACCCCACTCTGGACTATCGATCCCCTCTTCTACAAATTCATTATACCCTGCTTAATTAACACCCTCTGAAAACAACATACAGTACGTGGAGAGTGGATTGTAAGTAAATCACCCGCAGAGTGGAGTTATCACCCATGCTATAACTTTCAAATTTTGTACATATCGACAAAAAACACAAGCAATGTTTCAGCTAATGGACCTCCGGGTTTAACCCAGAGGTCCATTAGCTGAAAATTTGCTTGTGCTGGTTATGCTTTGCAACAAATTTGCAATTATTGCTTGGGTGGATTGTTCACTCTGCAGGTGATTTAGTGATAATACACTCTCCACGTACTGTACATGGAGATCGGGGTTGGGAGGGGAATATATTCTGAGTCAAAAAAGAAAGAAAAATAAACTTTGAGGAGCAATTTTTTTAGTATTATCGACTTTAATCCCAAACAAATTATTGTAAATTCATTTCTTATCAACCTACTTCAATTGTTTGCTACAGACTTGCACTACAGTGGAAGAACGTAACTTGGATAAAATACTCTCTATTTTAATCTTTCCCAAGATTTGGGAAAGAAAAGTGGTGTAAAAACACCACGAAAAAATAAGCCAAAACTGGGTCGAGTGCCATCGGTGCACACCCAGTATGGGATGCTCTTCCATAGTACAAATCCATGACTTGCGTAAAACAGTGCGCATTGCGTCAATTCATCATTCTTTTTTTATCCGAGGCACGTGAAGGATGTGTCTCCGCCATATGCATTTTGAAACAGTGATAATTCAACTTGTAGATAATGGTTTTCCTGTGACTGGAATTATGGATCTGAAGATCGTATAATAACAGGACTGTGTTTTATATATTCTCGTTAATATTTTCAACCACATTCTCATTGTATATTATTTCTATTCGGTTTTTGCGAATGTTTTGTTTTCGACATCACACGATTCGACAATGAATTTTTCGGTTGATAAAAATTTAATTGTTATTGGAGTTAGGTGTCAATCTGGGACTGTCTGGACAGGATTTCTCCACTCTGTTGAGGGCTAAATTTCTGTTTTTTCGGTCCCTGTTGACTCTCTGGGTTCTGTCATGTACCCACCGTTTTTTTTTCTGCCAACTTCTCTCGTAGTTGAGGGCGTTCTTCTACTTTCTGTTTCTGTTGAGTTCACCTTTTTCTTCTACTGCCGTCACCTCTGTTATTCCAGTTTGGTTCCTTTAGGGCAATTCCTTTTGCCCTCACTTGGTGCATTCTCGTGGCCGTTTCTTCCACACCCACGGGTGGTGTGGAACGCTGTCGTTTCGGGAGCCTCCCGACTCGATCACGTCTGGTGTGAATTTACCCCCTCCATGGGGGATGTGCAGCTCCTCCCACGTCCAAGCAGGGAGGGGGGGGCACTGTCGTTTCCCCCCCCCCCCCCCCCCCCCCGACTCGGCCACGTCTGGTGTGTGTTTGACCCCCTCCGTGGGGGATGTGCAGTTCCTCCCGCTCCCGCGGGGGATGGAGAACGCTATTGTTTCGGGGTCGTCTGATTCGACCACGTCTGGTGAGAATTGCTCCCCCTCTGTGGGGGATGTGCAGCTCCTCCCGCACCAGTGGGGGGTGGGGAATGCTGTCGTTTCGGGGCTTCCCGAGTCGACCATGTCTGGTGAGAGTTATTCCCCTTCCGTGGGAAATGTGCAGTTTTTTACCGTGGTGGATACTGCGGGAGCTGTTGGATTTCTGGTGAAGAGATGCCTGGTTCCGGGACTATGCGCCCTCTCCAGTCGACATCTGAGGCTGTCACTAGGGTTGTGACTCCTCCTTTGGAGGCCGAGCTTGGTGGCTCTCTTCGCTTTTCCGCCAGTTCCAACAGCTCCCGTCGTATCTGCTGCTACTGCTGTTCCGTCTACAACGTCATTGGGCACCATTTTTAGGCGGCCTCGGCTTATCCCTGCCAGGGTCTGCAGGGATGTCTGTAGTGTGGTTGTGGTGTATCAGCCTCAGCCTTCCCTGACTTCAACTCGGCGAAGTTGGATGGGGTTGCCGACTGAACCCCCAACTGTGTCCTCTCAGCCATTGAGCACAGTAGTTTTATACCTGCAGTGGTCTGCTGCGGTGTCTGGTTGTGTAGACGTTGGGGTATTGGCCTCAGCCTTCCCTGACTTCAACTCGGCAAAGTTGGAAGTGGCTGCTGGCCGGACCCTCTACTGTGGTCTCTGCGCACAGTTGTCATTGGATTCGGATGTTCTTAGTGGGACACTATGAACTCCGTGGCATTTCCGTCCACTCATTCTGGCCCACGACCAGTTTTGGGTGACCAACATCTTTTGTGCAGCCTGGACCTTCTGCCCTGCAGAGGTCCGCGGTGACTCTCATGAGTTCCCGCTATGTTGATCCTCGGGGGTGTGTCACACCCCTATACACGTCTGCCTTCAGACATTTCGGCTGCCGCCCGTCGTCCCACGTCAGGTGTTTTGGAGGATCGTGACCCTTCGCTGGTTAAGAGGATCAGAGGTGAAGCCACTTTGTCGGTTCGTTCCCCTGTCGAACCGGCCAGTACGGGCAGTGAGCTTAGGGAGGCCCTTTCCTTACTCACTCAGGTTCTGTCAAAGAGCCTTCCCATTGTTTCCAGTGAGGCAGCGAGTGGATTCCAGGCGCCACCTATGGTGCCGCCTCCCGGGATTGGAAACAGGCCACTTTCTGATCCCTGATCTCTGGTGTTCCGACTGGTTTGCCCACGAATGGCTATGTGTCTTCCGACTCAGGGGAAGAGTCAGACATGCTTGATGTCAAGATGCAGCAGTCTTCGGACTTGGGGGCAGCTCTTTATTTCGTGTTTGGGTTCCTTCCGGATCTCAAACCATCTAACCAGTTGACAGTGTCAGCCAGGCCGCGATCATCGGTCGCGTGCCAACAGCCTATGGAGCAACCCGCTTCTGGGCATCTTCGACCATGCCAGTTGGTACAGTTGGTTGAAGCATTTTCAGCCTTGGACTCTAAGCTAAGTTCCAAGGCTATGATGGCTCCGTTCTTCACCAGGGTTGACACCTTTTTGCCTCCGGCGTGTTATCATTCCTTCGATTCCGCCAATCCATCGGTCTACCAGACTTTGACGGTTTTGGATCAGGACTCCAATTCCCTCGGGCTTTCCAAGTCCAAGTCTGCCGTCATTCCGATGACGACTTTGGAGTCCACATTGGGCTTATCGAGAGAGATGCTTAGTATGCTTTCTCTCTCCGATCACGTCGTCTCAGCTTTAGCTGCTTATCTGCCCCCAGATAAGTTTGACGTCACGAGGTACAGGCTCCTTTGCGTGTGCTGTCCAAGGCGCTCATGGATCTTACTCACATGCTTGCCTGTAACACGGCTAATCTGGAATTAGTTCGAAGGGTCTCTGTGCTGGACACAGGCCGATCCCTTCCTGAGGAGCAGTGCTCTACTCTTCGATCTGCTTCTTTGGCAGGTCCGCAACTTTTCCATGGTTCTGTGTTGACGGTCCAGGATGACGTCCTACGTCATTCCAACGATCAGCTGCTGTTTCTTCAGCTTGATCAGCCTTCTAGGGTAGGCACGGGCCGTTCCAAGCCTAACAAGTACTCTCTGCTTCCTCTGCGAAGCAAAGGGGCTGATCCTTCTGCCTCTGCTTCTACTTCTTACTCAAGGGGTAAGGGTAAGCGTCGGTAGTCTTGAGGGAAGTCCCAGGATTCTTCATTCAGTAGAGGAGGTGTTTTCTCCTCTCGCGAGCCTCGTCGGGGTTCGAAATGAAGGTCCTCACCACGACCCGTCCCAGGTTGGAGGAAGGATAGCAGGGTTCGCAGACCGTTGGGCCACCATCACATCCGATCCTTGGGTATTAGATGTTGTTTGGTCCGAGCTGCGAATATCCTTCCGAAGGCACCCCACTCTGTCCAGGGTGCCTCTTCCAACCGCAGTTCCTTCAGACATTTTACGTCGGAAACTTTTGTCCACAGAGATAGACAATCTCCTGACAAAGGGGGCGATTGAGGTCATCAAGAACATTAGGTCAGTGGGTTTCTATTCCCGCCTGTTCTTGGTGCCGAAGAAGGACGGCCGACTCCGACCGGTTATCAATCTGGGTTTCCTGAACCAGTCTATCATTGCTCCCAAGTTCAGCATGGAGACTTTCAGGTCGGTCCTCCCTTCAATTCACCAGGGAGTTTTCGCTTCCAGCTTTGACCTGTGAGATGCTTACTTTCACGTTCCGATTCATTGGGCGTTACGGAAGTATCTCAGGTTCGTTTTTCTGGGGCGAGTTTACCAGTTCAAGGCCATGCCTTTCGGCCTCAACCTGGTTCCTTGGGCCTTCACCAGACTGATGTCACATGTGATAGCTTTCCATCGCACACAGTCCAGGGTGACTTTTTCGGCATATCTGGACGATATCCTCCAGGGGCATTCCAATGCTGCCTTACTGGAGTCGGATGTCGCCACTCTGTTGAGCTTGCTCACGTTGCTAGGTTCCAGAGTCAACGAGGAGAAGTCGGACCTGGTCCCTTCTCAGTCGTTTTATCATCTGGGGATGGCTTTCCGCACACAATTCAATTTGGTCGCGGTTCCCCAGGCCAAGGCTGTGATTCTCTCAGCTTTTGCTGTGACTCTGTCCCAGTCCACTTCCGCGACGGCTCGGTGTATTCTCCGGCTACGCGGTCTCTGCTGTTCGGTGACGGATCTCATTCCTGTAGGTCGGCTGCGTGTCTGACCTCTCCAACACTTCCTGCTCAGTCGTTGGAGGCCGAATGTCGATTTTCTGGATCTGGTGCTTCAGTTTCCAGAATATCTTTATCCTCACCTTCTCTGGGCGGATGTCCAGTGGCTTTCGCAGGGTATTCCGTTGGACTTACCCACATCCGATCACGTTCTGATGGCAGATGCCTGCGATCTCGGATGGGGTTCGACGTTAGATCCTCTAGGTCTTTCCATTCACGGGGTGTGGGACCAGGATCATGCAGCTGACTGATGTCACATGTGATAGCTTTCCATCGCACACAGTCCAGGGTGACTTTTTCGGCATATCTGGATGATATCCTCCAGGGGCATTCCAATGCTGCCTTACTGGAGTCGGATGTCGCCACTCTGTTGAGCTTGCTCACGTTGCTAGGTTCCAGAGTCAACGAGGAGCAGTCGGACCTGGTCCCTTCTCAGTCGTTTTATCATCTGGGGATGGCTTTCCGCACACAATTCAATTTGGTCGCGGTTCCCCAGGCCAAGGCTGTGATTCTCTCAGCTTTTGCTGTGACTCTGTCCCAGTCCACTTCCGCGACGGCTCGGTGTATTCTCCGGCTACGCGGTCTCTGCTGTTCGGTGACGGATCTCATTCCTGTAGGTCGGCTGCGTGTCTGACCTCTCCAACACTTCCTGCTCAGTCGTTGGAGGCCGAATGTCGATTTTCTGGATCTGGTGCTTCAGTTTCCAGAATATCTTTATCCTCACCTTCTCTGGGCGGATGTCCAGTGGCTTTCGCAGGGTATTCCGTTGGACTTACCCACGTCCGATCACGTTCTGATGGCAGATGCCTGCGATCTCGGATGGGGTTCGACGTTAGATCCTCTAGGTCTTTCCATTCACGGGGTGTGGGACCAGGATCATGCAGCTCTACACATCAACCAGAAGGAGCTTCTTGCTCTTCTTCTGAGTTTCAGGCAGTGGATCCCTCACCTGTCGAATCGCCAGGTCCTTCTGTTGTCTGATCATTCGACGGTGGTTGCTTACATTTGGAACCAGGACGGCACACACTCTGTTCCAATGTACGAATTGGCTCGGGACCTTCTACTGCTCACTCAGGTTGTCCATGCCGGAGTGGCTGTTCGTCACATTCCCGGTCGTCTGCACGTCCTAGCCGACTCCCTGTCCCGTCGGGGCAGGGTCATTTCCACCAGGTGGATGCTCCACATGGCGGGTTCCATCGCTCTCTTGCGACTCGTTGGAACCATCCGGTGGACACTTTTGTGTCCCCGTGTCCAGATGCTCTGGCTTTTGCCATGGATGCTCTGGCCCTCCTTTGGAATGGTCTTGCCGCCTTCCTGCCGGTTCCGATTCAGCCTCAGGTTCTCGCCCAGATATGAATCTGCAGTTGTCGAATCCTTACGATCACACCCGTCGCCTCGGTGGGTGTGGATCAATCTGCTCCGCTCTCTGTTGGTGGCGGTTCCGGCATGTCTCCCTCTACCTCGCGACTTTCTTTGCCAAAGTCGCCCAAGGAGGTTTTATGTTTATCCGACTTCATTGTGCCTTCGCACATGTCTCTTATCGGGTCCTGTCTCCTCTGTAGTGGTTTTTCGAGATACGCAGTGGAGTTGCTTTTCTTCTTCAAGGAGGCACTCACTCCACTGGTTTAGCCTCTGTGGCTAAGTGGAAGGTTCTTCTGTTGATGGTGTGCGATCACTCTGTTGCTTCTGTCACTCCTTCAATCACATCGCTTGCGGAGTTTCTGGTATATGTTTGTTTCTGTGGGTCTCCAGCAATGGGTACATGTCCATGCTTCGGAGACATTTTTTCATATGTGATTCCGCATTGTTTCGACACTCATCCTTGCCTCTCCAAGCTTGTTCAGCTCTTTTCCTTGAAAAGGCCTAGGACTTTGCAGTTTCTTCCAAGGTGGTCACTTTCTTGGGCGCTGCTCTGCTTGGGGGTGGGGGGCGTTCACGCCTTTATCCTGGATGAATATGCGTTCTCTCACATGCCAGATCTCTCCTGCATCCATTTCTTGATGGATTTGTCTTGCTATTCGTGCAGCTTCTGCTCGTCTAGCTACTGGTGATTGTTTTACCAATTGTTTTTTCTGCCATGAGGTGCGTGCATTGTCTTCCTCTTTTAATAACTCTGTCATGTTGTCGGATGACGGATGTTATTCTGGCAGCCTTCTGGAGAAATGCTACATTCTCCTTTTATCTGTGACAGTTGCAGGAGCCGACAGAGAACCTTGGGGCCCTCTTTCTTCGACTCAGGCAGTTGTCTATCCCAGCCTTTCAGCTTTTTTCAGGGTCAGTTCCAGCTTTGTGCTGTTACTGCCCTTTCTGTCTGTGCGTCGCACTTCACCATACGCCTCATCTTTCATTGTCTTTTCTAATGTTTGTGATTCTATGGTTTGATAGGCCTAGGGATCTCTTCCTCTGTCCACGGTCCCAGTGCTATTGAGTTATGTGTGGGTTGGTTATGTGATTCCCTCCAGCCTTTTGTCTATTCAGCCTGTAGTAAACAATTGAGGTAGTTTGATAAGAAATATAAATTTTATAGTAAATTTCCTTTCTTATTATACCTACTGAAATTGTTTACATGGAGGCCCTCCCGTCTTCTTATTCGGGTAAGAATCCTTCCTCCCTTCTGATCACATAACTCCTGTGTTGTTCGGAATCAAAAGAATGATGAATTGACGCATTGCACACTGTTTTACGGAAGTCGTGGATTTGTACTATGGAAGAGCGTCCCACACTGGGTGTGCACTGATGGTGCTCGAACCAGTTTTGGCTTATTTTTTCGTGGTGTTTTTACACCACTTTTCTTTCCCAAATCTTGGGAAAGATTAAAATAGAGAGTATTTTATCCAAGTTAGGTTCTTCCACTGTAGTGCAAGCCTGTAGTAAACAATTTCGGTAGGTATAATAAGAAAGGAAATTTACTATAAAATTTATATATTTCGAGTCTGGCTGTATGAATTTGGATAATTTCATTTTCTTAAGTTACTGTTGTCAGTGTCATGCCAGGATGTTGCAAGTCAGACATGGGGTGAAATGAAAAGTTGACACATGCAGTCACTAGCGTGTACATGTATGTCCACCGTTTGCCTCTTGGATGGTAAGACATCGACAGCGCATGGACCTGTTAAGTCTCTGGATGTCACCCTGTGGTATTGCGTTCCACTCATGCTTTAGAACATTATGTAAATCGCCTAACGTCTGAAGATTATGAAGTCGTACCCGACGTTCAATTGATCCCAAAAATGCTCGATTGGCGACAAATCTGACGAAAGTGGGGGCCAGGGAAGAAGTTTAATGCTCTGCTCCTCAAGAAAGTCACGGCAGATATGCGCCATGTGACATCAGTCATTGTCTTGCTGGAATAACTGCAATCTGTCGTTAGCTTTGAACAATGGGGCAACAACAGCGTTAAGAATTTCGTCCCTATATCGCTGTCCATTCAGATTACCATCGATGAAGATCAACTGCGTTTGATGATGCAAGAAAATTCCTGCCCAAACCACTACACTACCCCTGCCGAAACGGTCGCATTCCCACAAGCAAGCATCAGAAAACCATTCTCGTCGGTAATACACTTGCCCTACCATTAGCACGCTGCAGACAAAATCGTGATTAATCAATAAAAAAACATGATGTTGGATAAGGATTGGTGGTGGTATGGATGACAACTGTGGATGCCGTGTTCACCGAGTCTGTTGCAGACAGTTTGTGCACTGATTATGTTGTTAGTTCTACCAGGAGTAATTGCTGCTGTCCTCGTCGCCGGAAGGAAGTGATCCCGCAGGCGAGACGTCCTGATGTGTCGGTCTTGTGCAGGGGTCATAACTCTTGGTCGACCTGAATGCAGTAGATCCAGTGGTTCTATACCTTCCAATGAGACAGTAAATAATGGCCACAGTGATCCAAACTCAGCAATGAGCTCATCTGGAGGTATCCCAAACTCATGTATACCAATGGCACGCAACCTCTGATTTTCTGTTAACCTTGGCATTTTTAGCTCACCGAAGGGAGCTTAACTTATCACTTGGCGTCCGCTGTCGTGAACTTTACATTATCGACTACTCCTCACAAACTACTTGATCAAATTGAACCAAATTTGGTGTGCATGTTCCCTATCATATGTCAATTCAAACTTGTACAAATAAACTTGTGCACCCACAGGGGGCACCACAAGGGGCATAACTCTGATAGCACCCATGAATTTCTTTCCAAAATTAAAAAAAATCTTCTTCTTCAGATGCACCAGGCAGAATTATTTCCTATTTGGTATACATCATCTCTACTGGGGGCAGATTCAATTTTGTTCAAATTGAGTCCCTGGGTTCAAATTTAGGCTCCCTATGGGAGCCCAAATTTTAACTTGGTGCAAAATGAGGATTATTCTTTCAAAATCTTTTTCTTCAGATCCACCAGTCAGAATCATTTCATATTTGGTATACAACATCTCCAGGTAGGTCAGATTCTAATTTGTACAAATCGAGTTCCTGGGTTCACATTTGGGATCCCTATGAGAGCCTGAATTTTAACTTAGGGCAATATGAGGACTTTTCTTTCAAAATCTTCTTCTTCAGATCCACCAGTCAGAATCATTTCATATTTGGTATACAACATCTCCAGGGAGGTCAGATTCAAGTTTGTTCAAACCAAATCCCTGGGTTCATATTTAGGCTGAAAATTTGGGGTCCCGTTCCGGACTTGGAAATTTTGGACCAAAATCCGGAAATTTTTTTTTGTTTTTTTATGTGTTTTGGTCAATTTTAAGACAATAAAATTTTTTTTTTTTTACACTGAAAATTTGGGGACTGGGTGGGACTTAGAAATTTTTGGACCAAAATCCAGAATTTTTTTTTTTTTTTATGCATTTTGGTCAATTTTAAGACAAAAAAAAATTTTAGGCTGAAAATATTTTGTTTGGGACTTCGAAAATTTCCGAACAAAAATAAAAAAAATCTGTTTTTTATGCGTTCATCTCAATTTTGGGACGTAAAAGTGCAGAATCTGAAAATAGAAGGAAAATCCTGTGTATTATGTGGGCACAATCTCTTAATCTAGTTGGTATATGCTTTTCTTAGGAGGGGTGTATGCAGCTTATTCAAGTCAAGTCCCTGGTTTCATATTTAGACTACCATGTCAGGTGAGTGCCCTCGGGCCCCCTGGGGCCTCTTTTTTAAAATGTTGGAAGACAAAAACTAGCGTGTTTTCTCAATAACCCAGACTCTCTAGCACAACATAACACAAAGAAAATCATCGGTCACCCATTCAATTTGACATTCTCGGGTAGCACATGCTATTTTGAAATCCGTAGCAAAATTGTATACGTTTGGGTGGACAACATGTCATTAAACTCTTTTCATGACTTCTTGTCCACAAACATGCAACCTTAGAACTATTATATTTCATCCTTTATGCTATTTTTTCACATTTGTTTCTATTATACTTTCTTTTTTGACTCTGTATAAATTTGTAGAAAGAATAAAAAGATGTCATTTCTAGTATTTTTTAAACACACAGAATATAAGATTTCATGACTAAAAGTAAAAAGTAAGTAGAGACACATGTAAAAGATTCAACTTTAGCACGGCAAAAAGAAAATGCTCTATTGAGGGAGGCTTAAATTAAAATTATTAAGGCAGCTCGCTCTATTACTTATAATTTGGGGTGTCATAAAATTATTTAACAGTAAAGCTACATCCATTACTGTCTACTAATTTTCTTTTACTGTGTTCCGACCCAAAATTGATAATACTATAGGTTGCATTTTCACTTATGCTATTAAGCATTGATTCGTCCATTGAAATTTCATTTTGATAGATAAATCATTTTTGATTGGTTGTTTCCTAGATATTTTTATGTTTGTATTACTATCACTCAGTCGACTTCTTATTTTCATTTCACTCAGTCGACGATTGGTCATTTTTAAGTTTTTTGACAAACAAATTTGAAAATTGTGAGTGTAGTTTCTTATTCACAATTTTGACTTAAGCTTTATCCAAAACATGAGTGAATAACATTTAAATGGTTAATTCATGAGACAGTTAGTACACTCACACGAGACAACTTATACCTATAAAGGAGAAAATCTGTACCTTTTATTGAGACAATTCGTACCTTTTTTTGAGACAATTCATACCTTTTGCCAAGACAATTTGTACCCCCTAATTGTGGTACAAATGTCCAAGGTACGAATCATACAGGGTACAGGTTGTCCAAGAGCCTCCTGTAAAAGTGTGTGCAAACTGATAAATTTTATTAATGTTATAATCATATCATGACTGAGTAACTGGTGTGCCATAAAATAGCTTGAAAAACAAGGCCAACTTGCCAAGGGTGGCTGAAGCTAAAAATTGTACATCTATAGCTTACGTTAGTCTATTTGAAGTAAGTTCCTGAATTGCAGTAAGTAACTTTGCGGAAGTTCCTCGGTGTGTGCTTAAGGTGTTATTAATCCTTTGTCTTGTTGGTAGTTAATCGGATTACAGTGTCGTCACCTACATAACTCTATTGTTAATCATTGTTTTTTTTTAATGATTGCATCCAGTAATTTTTTTTAAAATTTGATAAATATTATGAAAGTGTTTCAAGGAATAATTAAACCATATTCTTAAACAATCTATTGAATGGAAATCTAAACCACTCACTGAATTGATAATGACGATATACAGAGTTATTGAGAGTGAATACGCGGAATTAGAGAGAAGTTTATTTAAATTGGTAACTAGATAATACAACCAAAGCATAGAAAGTTTGAAGTGCGTAACAAAATTTGGAATTCAAAATGTAGTGAAATAAGAGCTAAACTAGGGTTCCCACAGTCCTTGAAAAGTCTTAAAAAGTATGGAATTTGAAAAAAAAAATTCAAGGCCTTGAAAAGTCTTGAATTTGAAGCCTGGGCCTTGAAAAGTCTTGAAAACAGGACATTTCTAAATATGTAACATACTTTGCACTAATAGTGCAAAGTATGTTACATACTTGTAGTGCGAATAGTCTTGAAAAGTCTTGAATTTTGTTTTTTCTATCATTGAAAAGTCTTGGAATTTGCATTGAAAAGGGTATGGAAAAGTCTTGAATTTGGCCCCCTGAAAAGAGCAGGAACCCTGTAAACACTATGAGAAATTTCTCAAATAAGTCCAGCCAGCTAGAGAAAAAATCATACGGACAACCAATGGGACAAGAATAGTAATGGCACCACAACATGCAGGAAAAAACTCGGACGAAATGAAAAGAAAATGTGCTGCCAAAACAACAGTTACTTCCAAAGCTATAAAACTAGGATAGTCAATTAACACATAGGCAATAATATTATGTACCCCTGAGGTCTTGTTCTTCTTAATGATTTCTTTTTTTCAGCATTTGGTTTTATATGTTTATCTACCATGTTTCTTGCCAATTATGTGCTGTTGTTATCATAGTTTTATTCAAAATAAAATATTTAAAATAAGTAATTTTTCTCTGTTGAATCTATCCAGCAGTGCTCATCTTTGTGATCTTTAACCTGGAAACATTAAATGGACTGTATCAAAGCTAAATTGTGCAAACATACAATACAATGTCATTTAATCACATGCCAAACCCATCTCAGTATGTCCCTGATCACTGCAGGGATGAAACCCGAATATCTTAGCCCTTTACCCTGTGGAGTGCGGTGGCTCAGTGGTAGACTGTTGGACTTCTGTGCTAGAGGTCCCGAGTTCGATCCCCGTCCGGGACGACCCGCATTGTGTCCTTGGGCAAGGCACTTTATCCCAATTGCCTACATGGGGTCACAATGACGCCGTGTACTAAGGCGTACTGCACGTCGATGGTGCACATGTCTCCAACCGCTGTAACCCTGCTTGAGCAGAGCCTGAACAGAGTTAGAATGTTGAGGAGCTGACAGTTACTCATCGATGCTCGGTGGTTCTCTACAGGTACTCTGGCTTCCCCCAACCGTAAAACTGTCAAGGTCACGATTAGCCATTGTGCATAAATATATGACCTTAAACACCAATAAATCAGTAATAAATAACCCTTTACCCAACATAACGGCCAAAACCGGCCAGCGCTATTCACAAAAGTCGCCAATTAATTTTCGTTATTTTTTAATTTTTTTCTCAAAAACATAGGTTGTGAACCCTCTTTGGAACAAGCTCGTTGAGCATGTTCCAATGAGGGGTCATAACCTATGTTTTTGAGACAAAAAATGAAAAAATTAGTTATTTAAGAATTTGTTTTTGCAAGTATCGTCTGCTTTTCATGTTAGGAAAAGGGCCGAGGAAAGGGTCCACAAATCAAAGGAGAAGCATCCTAGGTGGCGGAGACCACGCAGTGAGTGCCGGGAGCACACAGCGCCCACGGTGCGCAAGAAGTCGTCGCAATGGACCGGGGGGTCGACGGCACAAGGGCCAAGGGCAGCCGGTGTAGTTCGAACGAAGGTAATCGCCGAGACGAGTGAGCCTGGCTGATATAGCGCCTAGGGAAGCTCTTGGGAATGCGACAATGACAGGGTATGGGGACCCTGGTGGAATACCCGTAGGAATAACAGGGCGAGAAGTAGGGGTGTGTCAAGGGTTACCCAAGGGGATACTGGGAACCGGGCCCCTACCAATGGTCGGTGGTTATAAAGAAGCAATAGTTGGGTGGCTGTGGGCCTGGTGTCTGGGACGGGGGCTCCAGTCGCAAATATTTTGGTGGATGAGGTGATGAGTTTCGTAAACCCGGTGTTGAGGCCCGGAAGAAATTTTTTTTTTTTTATTTTAGTATTATTATTGCTCTGACCGCTGACTAGAGTTGGTTGTGAGTGCGAATGTGAGATACACTGCCCCGTTCGTCGTGTGTGCGTGGACAGGGAGCCTGTGTGTCGAGTTTCGTAAGTGTGGGATGCACAAACCCGGTGTTAAGGCACGGGGAAATTGTGTTTGTTTTTATTGACGAGAGTTTGTTGTGAGTGTGAGGCGCACTAACCCCGTCTGTCGCAAAGGCGCGGTCAGGCACAATTTTAATCCCCTGGTTGAGCTTTGCGAGGGTGAGGCTCAACATAATGCAGGGGTCGTTTGCCCCTTCACAAGATATAGGGGAATGGGAGGTGAAGTTACACTCCATTGGAATTAACCCATCTGACGCAAAGGCGTGGACGGTGTTATTCGTCGGAGTGAGAGCCAAGTGAACTGTTTGCAAAATGGGCAAATGTGTAAAAATATGTATGTTTAGGTGTAAATATATAGTATTAGAGAGAGAGAGAGTGCTGCAAATCTAAGGATAAGGCTACCCTCCATATGTAAACCCGCAAGACGGGAGCATGTGGTGGCGTGTGTGTCGTGGGAATCGACATGGCCGACGCATGAGCCCGGTCATGAGCCCCACGACCACTAGGGTACAGTTTTGTAGTCTTGAACGTGATGGTAGATTGTAAAAAGGTGTGAGAGGCGAGCGTGTGTGGCTTTGCCCCTTGTGTTTTAAGAGATACACAGGGTGTTTCTCTCGGGAAGGGAGTTGTCAGGGCAAAGCCAGCCTAAATATAGGGGCAAGGGGCCTCATATATAAAGATATTGTAAGTTCAAAAGATATTCCACATCAACGCGAAAACCCTACGCAAATTTCACTTCTCTGTGAAGCTGGACATGGAAAAAACACAAGTGGTGTATATCCAGCTTCAGCGCAGGGACCCAGGGGAGAAATGGTATGTTAGATAAGGTCTAATCTCATTTAATTTATACAGTAGTCACGAGTCTTATGAGACGTAATAGGTTGGTGGCAGGATATCGTCAGGGCCAATTGAGAAACGAGATTCTAAAAGATAGAAATGTCTGTCATGACAATGACTGGCAGAAACGAATCGGTTCTCTCGACAAGTGAAATCACTGTTAAGTCACGCGCGAGATGACTTGTATTGATTATGCCTTGATATACGTCATCTCCCACCGTTTTGACAGATGGACAGTTGAGCATCTGTCCACCTGATAGTTTAGGGTAAAAAGTATATATACCTTGAAGAGCAGAGCATTAGACACACACTTGGGGTCACACACACGTTGGTGAAGTCCAGGGCAGGCGGACTCTGTTTCCTGGCATAAGGGTACCTTCGATCACAGGACCCTGAAACGGCTGGAATCGCCAGAGAGGGCATTCCACGATTGATTTAGCTTAAGGTTGATAGGCGGCTACAGTGCCAAATTCATTGAGAAGGAAAACCCAAAGGTGAAACGTTAAAGTTTAGATTGTCGAGTAGCAGGTATCAGCCTGCAATAGTCAGAAGTGTAGGTTAATTGTATTGTGCGTATTAACCCTTTGAAGCGTCAGACTGATTGCATTCTGAGTAGTTTGTTTTGCTGTCGAAGCATCGTAACACCGACTGGAGATCGGTGTGAGTGACAATTTTGCCCTAGCACAAAAAAGGGGCATTTGTGAATCGTGAATTCAACCAGGAACGGTGAATATTTCAATAGGACTTTCACAGAGGACTATCAAAAGGCACATAAGGTATGAGTAGACAATATCTGACCCAAATCAGAAGTACGGTGGCTTTACAGATGACGAACATTGCTGGCCGGAACCCTCCGACAGCCAGAGGTACAGTTACGCGCAGACGTTGACATTTGAGCCTAAGCGGATGAAGCTCTTATGGCGAGCTCACAGTAATAACATTTCAGATTTGTGAAGCTCTTATGGCGAGCTCACGGTAGTAACATTTCCAGTGTGCAGACTATAGTGCCAGTACAGGGCTATAGAATGACTATATGATTGTTGAGAATTATTTAACCCTAGCAACCAAATTTTTGTGAAAAGAATCGAATTGTTGATTGTTGAAATATTGAAACGGCTTTATTTTTATGTGTAAATAAAAGAATCGTTGTTACTTTAAGTCATTCTTTCCATTACACAGCCTGAAGTGATTAGGAATCACACCTAACGGAAATCGAACCTATTTCAGGCCAATTTGGCAGAGAAGGAATCACGGCGTCGGTCTAACTCAGCTCCCTGCGCCGAGTTCGCGACATTTGGATTCCAACCCTCCACGTTGGTCTAATTTTCCCGCAACTTCATCAGTGCGACTAAATAACCCCACGTCAGCCCAGGCCTTACGGGGCCTCAGGTGTCCTGACATAGTGTCAATATATGCATTTGAAGGGGAAGGGAAATCCTGTCCAGCTAAATCGTCTAGGAAGGAATAGCTTAAAGTTTTTGTGGGAACAGTGATTTAGGAGATAGTGGGAACACCAAGTGTCTCATTTGCTATGGATATGATACCTCTAAATCAAACACTTGCAAAGGTTTGGAAATCTCTGCAGAATGATGCAGGCAGATGGATAACAGGGTCGAGCAATGCACAGCACAGGAAGCAATGAAAGGTGATTTTGGGTGGATGAGGACCAAGGACAGGATAGATTTGGGGAAACTGGTCTAAACCAAATGATAAATCTTCTGGACAGTTGGTAGTGTAAACTGAGTTTAATGTTCCAGAATATTTGGTGCTCTAATATTCAAACTGGATGGATAGGGCAAGTGAGGATACTACTGGAGAACTACTCAATAGAGATCACAGTCTGAGAAGGTGGGGGAGGTAGGGAGGATATCTCAAGGAGGGGGCATGGTGGATCAGTTGGTAGAGGTGCAGGCTGCAAGTTCGAATCTTACCTGCGGCAACCGTGTTGTGTCCTTGGGCAAGACACTTCACCCCCATTGCCCATGTGGGGGCACGGTGACGCTCTGTACTAAGGTGTACTGCACGTCGATGGTGCACCTGTCTTCAACCAATGCTAACCCTGCTTGCGTGGAGTAAGTATGTTGGGGAGCTGACAGTTGCTTGCCGTTGCTCTGTGGTTCTCTCTGGGTACTCTGGCTTCCTCCACCCGTAAAACTGTCGTGGTCATGATTAGCCATTGTGCAGAAATATGTGACCTTAAAAACCAGTAAATAAATAAATAAATATCTCAAGGAAAATTTGTCAGAGAGAGAGAGAGAGAGTTATGGAGGACTTTCACAACTAAAATTTCACAAGAATGCATGCTCGTTACATTCTTGTGAAGGTTACATGTACATGAAACCAAATTCACACGAGCATTCGACTGGTGAGAGAGAATCTTCCAGCATACTTGGACACAACATCTGAATGAGATGGACCAAGTACAGGGGAATCCTGAAAATTGAATAGCCACTTTATCAGAGAAAATTTTTCAATTAACAGGAGTAATTACAATTAACAGGAATTGGGTCACTTTACTTTCTTTTAGTTTTAAACTGAGCATTTATTCTTTTGTATTTTGTTTGACAGAGCTATACACATCTTTTAAACCCTTTACCCAACATAATAGCCAAAACAGGCCAGTGCTATTCACAAAAAATGCCATTTTATTTTCATTATTTTTTTCTTTTTTTTGCTTAAAAGCATAGCTTATGACCCGTCATTGGAACGAGCTCACTGAGCTTGTTCCAATGAGGGGCCATAAGCTGTTTTTGAGGCAAAAAATTACTTATTCAATAATTTTGTTTGTAAGTGTCGTCTGCTTTTCATGTTAGGTAAAGGGTTTATTGTGATTTAATGTTCTGAGTTGGTTTTTTTCAGCTTGTAGAGTTAAATGAATGGTATTGTAAAGAATATAAAGATGCATTGGTAGCCAGTCCACCAGCATGGTTTGCTTCATTTGTTTGGTGTGAGATGACAATACAGCTTGTTTATATGTTTGTTGCTTCTTATGCATTTTTCAAAGGTGAATAAATAACTAGAATATTTGCAGAGAGAGATTAGCATATGAATTATTATGCAGTTGACTTGAAAAGTCGAAGGGGTATCTAGTAGAGACCTCCATCCATCTGTCCATCCATTTGTATGTCCATCTGTCCATCCAAGTGTCCATCTGTACCAAACTTTTTCCTTGTATCTCAGCCACTGCTACTCCAATTTGAATGATATTTGGTGTTGTGATAGAGCATCATGGGGGAACGATACCTGTATAACGTGAGTTTCTTCCACACATTTTTTCCAGAGTTATGGTCCTTTTTCAAAATTCCTTTCCCTCCAAAAGTTTTTCTGTGCAGCTCAGCTGCAGCTACTCCATTTAAATTATATTTGTTACAGTGATAGAGTAGAATGGGGGTAACGACACCTGCCCAGTTTGAGTTTCTTTACACATTTTCTCCAGAGTGATGGCCCTTTTTCAACTTGGGAAAATTTTAAATTCCCTGCTGTACAAACATTTTACATTTTACCCTCTTGTTTATTGGTGGTTTAGGATTTGTACAACTTTTATTTCAATTTGTTTAAAAATTTTGGAATATCATTAATAACTAAAAAATAGGTGAAAGGAGGGGGCGCGGTGGCTCAGTTGGTAGAGGTGCAGGCTGCAAGCCGAGAGGTCCTCGGCTCGAATCCCACCTGCGGCAACCGCGTTGTGTCCTTGGGCAAGACACTTCACCCCCATTGCCCACGTGGGGGCACGGTGACGCTGTGTACTAAGGCGTACTGCACGTCGATGGTGCACCTGTCTTCAACCAATGCTAACCCTGCTTGTGTGGAGTTGGTATGTTGGGGAGCTGACAGTTGCTCGCCGTTGCTCGGTGGTTCTCTCCGGGTACTCCGGCTTCCTCCACCCGTAAAACTGCCACGGTCATGATTAGCCATTGTGCAGAAATATGTGACCTTAAACACCAATAAATAAATAAATAAATAGGTGAAAGGATTATTCGCAGGCTGTGGTTTTGAAGGGAACATGTTATGGAGTTAAGTTCTTTGTGTACCTCATTGGTGGTATTTTGTTTTTCTGTGTACAGCTTGAGGAAGCCGGAGCAGCAACAGAATAGTTTTTAGCAGCTTTCAGACTTTTCAATATACTAGTTGGGCTCACAAAGTTCTTGCACAAGATAAGTTTTGGGGTTGAAGGCTCAGTTAAGCACTGCACTCCCATTTGTGAAATCAAGGGATAATTCTTAACCCGCTGAGTATTTTTGAGATCTTTTTAAACAAATCTAGTCATGGCTGCTGTTAAGCAGCCATGACTAGATTTGATGAAAAATTCATTTAAATTTAACTCTAGAAATCATTGGTGAAAAAGGCCATTCAATTTGCTGGGGGAAATTTTGAAATTTGCCCAAATTATCCCAATTTCAGAGGCAAGAGAACTTCTGTCCTGGGCGGGAATATCTGCCAGCAGCATGCCAAAAGTTAATTGTCTTGTTCAAGAATGTCACTGACATGGGATGGGGAGCGCGGTGGCTCAGTGGTAGACTGTTGGACTTCTATGCTAGAGGTCCCGAGTTCGATCCCCGTCCAGGACAACCCGCATTGTGTACTTGGGCAAGGCACTTTATCCTGGTTGCCTACATGGGGGCATGATGACACCATGTATTAAGGAGTACTGCACGTCGATGGTGCACATGTCTTCAACAGCTGTAACCCTGCTTGAGCAGAGCTTGAACAGAGAATGTTGAGGCGCTGACAGTTGCTCGTCGATGCTTGGTGGTTCTCGCCGGGTACTCCAGCTTCCTCACCTGTAAAACTGTCGCGGTTATGATTAGCCATTGTGCATAAGTATGTGACCTTAAACACCAATAAATACTGACATGGGTCAGTTCTTCACTATCAATCGTTCAATCATACGTCTAGTGTTCTAACTAATTGATACCAGCACTGCAAAGTAGCCATGACTTGGTTTGATGAGAAATTCAGAAGGGTCTGATATCAAAAATAAATACCTAGATTATCACCCGAGTTTTTGTTATAATTCGGGCATAGGGAGGGTTTTATTTTTTATTAATTATTTTTATTTATTTTCAGGGAATCAAATTTTCCTTTCTATTTGCATACACTTTTATGACCCACATTATAGTATGGGGTGGAGTAATAGTACACGGAAAATTTGGGGAAGTAAAATACATGTAATAGTATGGGGTGGAATAATAGTAGGAGCTGGAATATTATTGCCTAATACTGAGATTTTAAACTGGCTTTAAACCATTTTAATCATCATGTATAAGTATGATGTGACAGTGTAGCATGGAAGTAGTTGAAGTGACTTCCCTACGGCCGTGTTGATGCACACATGTAATATATGTTCAGAGACCACTGACCAACATAGACCACTGAGGTCAGGAATATCAACAGTAACTAAAGATGGGTGGTATACCATAACTACCATATGATATCGATATTGCGCCTAAACCGATTTACCGTACCGAGGGAATCTTAAATATCGATGTTTTGGTATTGAAAAATATTCCCAACATTAGATAAAAAATAAAGATCAGACAGCAGAACATTTTCCAAAATGGCTGATAGGAGGAATCATTGCTCTATGTCTTTCACAGCAACTCGTCATCGGTCATTTGATGTAACAATAAACCTAAGAGAAAATACCCAAAGGGTATTTTCTCTCAGCTTTATTGTTGTATCAAATGACCAGTGGTGAGAGTGTGTGTTATTTCCACCATTTTGACAAATCAGTTAGTCCTTATTTATTACACCCACCTGTCCTGTCCTCACGAGTCTGTAAGTTAAATATTAGCATTCTGAGTCTGTCTTCTATTGGATAGTGACCTGTAATTGAGCAGAAAACCAACAGAAACAATCAATGGTGTCATTATGTTGTTGATATTGAATACCATACTAATGTAAATCATTGTATACCGACACCGAACTTGAAGTTTCAATACTGCCAATTTTAACAATGGCAAATGAAATTGCTAGTATAATCATGATGGAACCGACATTAACAATGCACAATCTGACATAGGGAATGACTCAAGAAACGAATACAGATATGCCACCAGTGTGCGAGGCACAATCTAAGCAGTGCAGTCTGTTTAACTGGAGAGTGTTTATAGACTCACCCCTCAAGGGCACTGACATGGCAGACAAATACTTACAGATATAAATTTATAAATGACGACATGGAAGTATCTCTATTTTATTAAGAAATGATAACAACACAGCTACTTTCTTTTATTTTTGATAATAAAAAGCTGCCTGTAAATCCCTTTACTGCAGCATAGACAGAATAAGAGAAAATTAAATAACTTTTGGCCATTCCATGCATCATAACATATCACAGATCAACATATGCACAAATCATAAAACAAACGATAAAGATCATCACAAATGAGACATTTTTCTACACATAACAATATTCGACCATCACACAACGGCATGATTAGGCCCCAAAAAAGTTCAAAATCTGTTTCTCAGGCCCATCCCACATGGTCCTTTCGGCTGCTACATGCTCTCTTTTATAACCAATGCAAACTTGAAAAAAAATAAACATTAAATGGTTTGTGTCTGATATTTTACCCATGTTGATAAAATGGATAAATTTGTCCTTTGAGTGCAACAAGGCTTTGCAATGCTTTTGCATTGCAAAGCCTTCTCGCACTGAAGGGATGAAATGCACCACCATCCATGCTATTCTGTAGATTATGAGGCCTAAAGCAAAACAAACCAAAAACATGAACTTTTGATGGTAAAGAAATAATTACAAAAAATAAAATAAAACCGTCCATCCACATGCATTTTTACACAAAATGGCCTGAGAAACAGAAGATCTACTTTGTGGGGCCTTATCCACCTCTGAAATTGCCTGAACGAACAGATTGTCCACCTGTTGGCTAGGATTTGTGATATCCATCAAGGGGACAATATATCCGCCAGCAAACAACTAGCAGTTAACTTATCTGCCATCAAAGGAACAGACACATAATACACCCATGACAGACAATATATCTGTCCTAAAACTCTATAAAAGGAGACTGCTTGCAATACATAGTCATAATAAAAAACACTAATGAGACTAACATAGTTGAAACCCGACTGGTTCTAAACATACTTGCATTGACTGACTTTCGCGGAATTACTTCCACCATTCATTTATGCATTTTTTTACCTAGAGAGTCATGGTTTCTATAATTGATACAAGTCCTTCTGGAAGCAGTATCAGTAAAATGTTCACCAGTACCACGTCTCTTTTACTTGACTCAACCAAATTTGAAGCCATGGTCATCAACCAATCAGTCAGCTGACCCCCAAAGAGGGCAACAGTACTCAAGCTACATCAAAGATACAACTGACTGCATTAAAAAAGTTGAGTGATTTATCAGATGAGTTCCTTAAGTGACCATGGATGTCATTTCCTTTTACACTAACATGCCCAATGATGGAGGCCTTAAAGCAGTGGCGCAATGCCTAAAACGAAAAAATCAAAATGCAGTCTCCAATACAACAGCCTCTTACACTTACCCAAAACTGTACTTCAACAAAACATCTTACAACAAATTTACGGCATCTGCACGAATACAAAAGTAACTCCAACGTATGCCAAGATTTTTATGGGTGAATTAGTGGTGAAAATGCTTCAACAGGCATCAAGCCAACCACACCCATATTATAGATACAAAAATGATATTTTTGTCTGTCCGTCTGTAGACAGAGTTGGTTTCCACTCTTTAACTCTTTACCTAACATGAAAAGCAGACGACACTTGCAAAAAGAATTCTTGAATAACTAAATTTTTTCATTTTTTGTCACAAGAACATAGGTTATGACCCCTCATTGGAACTAGCTTGTTCCACTGAGGGGCCATAACCTGTGTTTTTGAGACAAAAAATGAAAAAATAATGAAAATTAATTGGCAATTTTTTTAGAATAACGCTGGCCTGTTTTGGCCGTTACGTTGGGTAAGGGTTTACTAAAATTCTGCTTGGCCGATTGAAACCAAACTGATCTCTTCTTTTTTCTAATATTTATATTAAGATTTTATATGAATATTTACAGAGAATACATTACATTTTTTTACAGAAATCGCAACGTGTTAAACCATTAATACAGTAGCATAATAGATATTTGGATATTTATATTTTTGTACAATTTATTTCTGCACATTCGAGATATTTTAAACTGCCAGGGTTATCTCAATAGGGTTACCGATCATGTGTACAATCGTAAATTTAAAACCAGTAACACTTGATGTTCAATTGCCGTAGATGCCCAGTCAAAACCCGATTAGTAACAGTAAAAATTTTCGGTTACGTTAGTGATGAACCGATAATTGGAATTGGCAATCGCAACCGGCTGGTTTTGGTTCATCAGCCGATTATGACAACCGGCAGTTAAAATCCAGCAGTTTCCGGTTATTCTATATTTAACACTGACTATTAAAAATTCCTTTGATATCAGGCCATTTCAATAAAGTTTCCCCATTATAAACGTGTGTAGTTCATAGCAGAAAATTTGGGGATTTGTAGAGCAGAGATATTACAGAATTTACCAACTGCAATCGGTACGAGAATGCCACCATTTCTCAGCTGATCGAAGTCACTGGCCTTATCATGGTGCTGTACAAGATTGCATTGGGTACATGTAAATAAAATGTATTCAGCCGGTAATCTGTAGTACTTCACACAATAAGCATCACAATACAATAAGAGATAAAAATTGGAAAAAAAAGTAAAAAACACACTTTTTTTCGGTGATAGATGATTGTTGCGCAACATGTAAGTTGCATGACTGTCACAAACACGTTTTCAGTTTGTCAAGTTCATTTTTTAATTCAGTTACGTCCCTTGATGTTTCTCTCCAGTGTTGATTGCAGAGTGCATGTAAACATTGGAGAAACATCAAGGGAGGTAACAAGTTGAAAAAAGAACAATGAATAATACATTCTGAAATTTTGCCTTTGTGTAGTTTTGAGTTTGTATGCAAGACTCTATGGATGATTTTAAATTGTAAACTTTGTAGGTATGTATCGTCTGTGTATCGTATCGTCAAAATTCTAGTCATCTGGCTGCAAGTTTATATCTTGAATCTCGTTCCACTTTACCTTGGAATTCATGGGAGACTTCATGTATAGTTTTAAGAAATTAGTATAGAATATTCGGCAAACTTTGTGTGTAGATTGTAGCATACTAATGTTTGCATTATATACAGACGATAAATATTTGTTATTTTGTTGCCGCTTTCCAGGATTTCGGTATTGCATCTATAACACCTTGATAGACTGTGAATGGGGTCTTAATGTTGTATTTGTTGGAGAAGTCAGAGAAGGTTAGGAGACTGTTGTTCTCAGTCATTTATGAAATAACCAATAAACCAAACTTGTCATGTGGGTTAGATATGATGAAAACAAGAACTCTATTCATTAGCTTAACTTGACAAAGTCAAGATAAGCTATTGCCAGCAAGTGTGCGGAAGTCTGTCAGTCTGTTCACACTTTCTTCGGCACAGGCTACACCCATAGTTCTTGTCTGATCATCACGAAATTTCATATGCCGGTTCAAGGTCATGTCTAGATGAGAATGTCCCCTTTGGGTCACGATCAGTCAACCCTGATGGCTGCAAGGGCCCAAAAACCTTTAGCACAGTCTACAGGTCATATTTATGAAGGGATTTCCCGGATTTCATTGTAACTAGGTAGGATGACTTCATACAATGTCTATATGAGAACGTCCCCTTTTGGTCATGATCGGTCAACCGTGATGGCTATGAGAGCCCGGAACCCAAAAACCTTTAGGGCAGTCTACAGGTCGTCATATTTATGAAGGGATTTCATTGTAACTTGGTAGGATGACTTCATATAATGTCTAGATTAGAATGTCCCCTTTTGGTCGCAATCGATCAACTGTGACCACTGCGAGAGCCCGAAAACCTTTAGCACAGTCTACAGGTCGTATTTATGAAGGGATTTCATAGTAACTTGTAACTTGGCAGGATGACTCCGTATAATGTCTAGGTGAGAACGTCTCCTTTTGGCTGTGATCGGTCAGCCATGATGGCTGCGAGAGCCAGAAAACCTTTAGTACAGTCTACAGGTCATACTTATGAAGGGATTTCATTGTAACTTGGCAGGAGGACTCCGTATAATGTCTGGGTGAGAACATCTCCTTTTGGCTGCGATTGGTCAGCCATCACGGCTGCGAGTGATCGGTCAACCATGACTGGCACAGGCACATGACCTAGATTTGTTTAGCACAGTCTACAGTTCATATTTATGAAGCAATTCCATTATAACTTGGAAGGATAACTTGCTATGATGTCCAGATGAGGCTCGAATTTTGGTCATGATCGGTCAGCCATTACTGTCACCTGGTTACTTGACCTAGATTCCTTAGCAGTGCGTACAGGTTGTTTTTATGAAAGGATTTCAGTGTAACTTGGTATGATATCTAGATGAGACTCTCCTATTTTGGTCATGATCGGTCAACTGTTACTGCTGAACTGTCATGTGAAGTAGATTCCTTTAGTAAAGTCCACAAGTTATATTTATGAAGGGATTTCATTATAACCTGGAAGGATGACTCGTTTTGGAATGATTTTACTATAACATGGCAACTTTGGTTGACATACGTTAACTGTTAGGGCCACATCAATCCAAGTCTTAATTCTTTAGCACATCTATATTCAAAATAATCTTTTTGAAAACATGGCCTTCAGGGAACACAAATTGACATATTCTCAATTATCACAATTTTTGTCTTATTTCATAATCCTTTCATAAACATTCGAACATATCCTTTTCATCAAACACTACAAACAGTCAAGTTAAGCTACAGTGTCATTGACAATTTAATTTTGGGATCATTGTGCCAAACGTCAAGGTCACAGTGACCTTGAACTTTAATTTTTTATCAGAGTTTGTTTTCGCTCTGTAATTAAAATTCCGCTTGGCTGACTGAAACCCAACTTGACGTGTGGGTTAGGCATGGTGAGAGGAAGAACACTATGTATTTTGATGTCATTGTGCGAAAGGTCAAGGTCACAGAGACCTTGAACTTAAACATTTACCAGAGTTGGCTTCTCTAACTGAAATTTTGCTTGCCCGATCGAAACTAAACTTGGCTTATGAGTTGAACATGATGAAAGGAAGAACCCTATTTATTTTTGGATTATTGTGTCAAAGGTAAAGGTCAAAGTGAACTTGAATTTAAAGTTTTATCGTGACAGTTGCTCGCTGTTGCTCAATGGTTCTCTGGGTACTTCAGCTTCCTCCACTGTCCGACACGAGGTGACCCTGTCGTTAAACCCCAATAAATAAATAAATAATAAAGTTTTATCGGTCAGAGTTGGTTTTCGCTCTCTAATTAAAATGTTGATTACCTGATTGAAACCAAACTTGGCATGTGGATTGGGCATAATGAGAGGAAGAACCCTATCTATTTTGGGGGGTCATTTTGCCAAAGGTCAAGATCACAGTGACCTTGAAATTAAAATTTTATCGGTCGCAGCTGGTTTTGGCTCTCTTAATTATTAAAATTATGCATTCCCGATCAAAACCTAACTTGGCATGTGGGTTGAGCATGATGAGAGGAACAATGCTGTGTTAATTTAATGTAATATATTACCAAGGTTACTGTATCAGAGTGATATTTCAGGGGGGATTGGCCACCCCTGGTGGCTACCTCTAGTTGTTTGGATTGAGTCATCAATAAACTAAAAACATTTATCGATTACTCCAATTGCTGTCACCCTTCCATAAAACCCACTGCTGAATATTCCAAGGAGGTCAGTTTTTTAAATGTTAAGACATAAGGAAACAACTTGACAAGCCAGTGTCAAGCCGTTACAGTTCATCAAATCACGTGATATATGACCTTTCAGCCCGAATTATACAAACACTACAATGCAACATTGAGACAACAAGAATCATACTCATCAGAAAACAAGAATACGAAGCATTGGGTATATACTCGGCACATACTGTAGGGCACACCATTAATTCATCTTTCAGGAATTTAACCAATTCAGTCATGTTTACAGTGCTCTGTCAAACAAGATTGAATTGGCTATATTTCTGCTTGCATTGTGGGAAAAATTAACAGCTTAAAATTTTTGTGTTTTCACATCAGTATGCAGGGGGTTAAATTATTAGAAATAAAACAAAATTACCATTAAAATATTTTGTAATTTACTAGATCTTTGTCTACTCGAACAAGCAGCTTTCTTGAACCACTTCAGTACGAAGAAATGACATTCTTGCAATGTTTTTCAAAAAACGAAAGTGTTACTGTTTTTGGTAAAATATTCCCAGTCAAACTTTTATCAATTTGAGGTACTTGAATAGGTGTGGCAAATAGATTGACATGTTTGGAAAATGTTTGGAAGCTATTTCCTGGCAAGCGCCAGAACCCTGAAACAATTTTCATGTAATAACGTGCAGTATTCTCGGTTGCTCATCTCAGCATTTTCAAAATAACTGGTAAACATAACAGTGCATGTACAATGGATCCCAGTTAAAACTTAAATGAATAGCTACTTTGACGTTGAAAATTATTCGTTTAACAGGAGTTCTCAGTTAAAAGGGTTTAGTCACTTTCCTGTATTCTAGAGCTAAAGAGGGCATTTATTCTTTTCTATCTTGTTGGACAGAGTCCACAGAGCTCTGCCAAACAAGATATATGCATAAGAAATTAAATGTCTATTGGATGTACTCAGGCCAAATCTGTTGAAAATTCCAACTTTGATTATCTCCCTTGATATGCAATGAGTTACTTTTCCATCACGTGGGTGGGGCTTCCCGTCCTGGGAAGGTTGGGCCATCTAGTAGGTCTATAAACAAGGGGAATTTGGTAATTACGAGGGTCATTTTCCGACATATTACAAGATGTTTCATTCAATTAAAATGATGTTGCTCTGCAGTCAATATGTAAGGCCCTACAAAGTAGATCTTCTGTTTCTCATGTGGGCAGCCGTTTTTTATTTTATTTTTTATACCCCTCGCAACGAGTTGAGGGGGTGGGGGGGGGGATACTGGAATCACCTTGTACATCCATCCATCCATTCATCCATCTATTCGGCCATAGACATAATTTTGTTTGGAGATTTTCTCAGACGTTTATAGACCAATCTTCTTGAAACTTGGTATGAATGTTCACCACCATGGGAACCTATGCACCGGCTATTATAGTTTAGGTTGAATTATTTTTGCCAGAATTATGCACCTTTTCGACTTGAAAAAGCAGGCCTAGAATTTTGTCCGGAGATTTTCTCAGATGTTTATGGGTTGATTCCTTTGAAACTTGGTATGGATGTTCACTACCTTTGGATCCTGTGCACCTGCGATTATAGTTTTGATTGGACTTTTTTGTGCCAGAATTAAGCCCCTTTTCATCTCAGAATACCTGAATTGCCTAGAATTTTGTCCGGTGATTTTCTTGGATGTTTATGGGCCAATTCCTTTGAAACCTGGTCAGGATGTTCACTACCATGGGAATCTGTGCACCTGCAATTATAGTTATGATCAGACCTTTTTTTGTCAAGAGTTATGCCCATTTTCATGTTAGAATACCTGAATTTTGTCCGGAGATATTTCTCAGATGTTTATGGGTCAATTCCTTTGAAACTTGGTATGGATGTTCACTACCATGGGAACCTGTGCACCTGCGATTATAGTTTTGATCAGACTTTTTTTTACCAGAGTTTGTCTTAGAATAATCATGGCATGGGGTATGGACAGGCCCATCTGGGGCAAGCACACCTTTAGTTATCCCCCGCCAACAAAGGCAGTCAGTCTATCAGTCCATCCTTCCATCACAAACTTTGTTTGTTTAACTCCTCCTACAGTTTTCAGTGGATTTTTATGAAACTTGGTCTGAAGTATCAGTATCAAGTGTAGATGTGCATGTGGTCAGGAATTTTCAATGCGACAAATTTTGCGTGGTTACGGCTTTTGGAAATAGCAAAATTTCCATCACAAAGGCTTGTCCGCTTAACTTCTCCTTCATTTTTTATTGGATTTTTACGAAACTTTGTCTGAAATATCAGTATCAAGTGTAGATGAGCATATTTTCAGGAATTTTCGATGCGACAAATTTCGTGTGGTTAAGGCCCTTGGAAATCGCAAAATTTCCATCCCAAAGGCTTGTCCGCTTAACTCCTCCTACATTTTTTATTGGATTTTTACAAAGATTGGTCTGAAGTATCAGTATCAAGTGTAGATGTGCATGTGGTCAGGAATTTCTTTTCAACCTACTCACAATTGTTTACAATTGGCTGTAACATAAGTGCAAGCCCTACTTCGGAACTAACTCAAGCTTTTAGAATCTTTTCCAAACGAGTTGGAAAAGTACTAGAGTGCAAAAGCACGAAAAAGATCGAAAAAAGGGTCGAGCGAGACCAGCGCTCGAAATTACAGGTACTCTCTCTGCACACCTCTTGCGTTTACCGAGCGCATGCGCAACAACCGTGACGTCAATTCCTTTATTTTCCGCCATTGTTCATGGTCGGAAATTTTTGTGACTGTGCTGTTTATGATATTAATTCTTCGTGAACAACTTATTAATCGTCTTTAGTGTGCTACTGGATTGTATCCTTTTTCAAGCTACCAAATTATTACTCTCATTTAATGTTAATTTGTATTATTATTGCTGTGCTTTTCACACTTTATCTTGCCTTTCCCCCACGTGTGAACACGACCTTCGTTCTGTTTTCCGTCGGCGGGAAGCTTGATTGTTGTATTTATATCATGCCTAAGACTATTCCTTGTACCTCTTGTTTGCAGGTGAAACATGTGGACGATTCCCATACCACATGTGTCACTTGCAACTATTGCACTCAGGCCCAATCATGTGGTATCTGTGGGGTTTGGTCCTCTAAATTTTGGGCTTCTGTTAACAAGGTGGTTCTTTCCAGAGCTAGAACCCCTCGTTCTCGGGGTAAGGGTAGCCGTGCCGTTGCAGACATTTCTGCTGGTGCACGTGGTGACTCTGTCACACAGGATTCGGATCTGACTTCTGTGGCGAGCTCCTCTGCAACTGTTGACGGTGTTTGTTCTGTGATACCTGATGAGGAGACCGCGGTCTCTTTGTCTTCGGATGTCACTATTGAGGCGTCTGTTTTCGTTGAGAGCTTTTCCGAGGTCAACTCGGTAACCCTCTCCGATCTGCCTCCAACACCGTCGACCGTTGTTGAGGGGGTTGCTACTCCAGATCCTATTCTGTCTGATGGTGGCTCTTCCATCTCTTCTGGGGATGGTCTACAGTCTCGGGGGACCGAGGCTGTATCTGCTGGTGTGTCTGTGTGTTCTCAGCCTCCCCCAGCCTCGCGGCGAGGCTGTGCGGGTTTGCTGTCTGCTCCGTCTCATCTGGCTAGGTTTGCTCCTAGTCGGTTGAGCCGGCCGGTCGCTTCGGCAGCGATTCCTCGTCCCTCGAGTGAATCGTTTATTGTTCCACCTTCGCCTGCTAGTGTGCCGACTAGCGGGATGGTGTTGGGACGTTGGCATCCAGGGCCTGCTGTTCGGCAGCGGTCAGTGACAGCCCCGGTTAGCTGTCACTCTCGGAACCTTCCTCTGGTGATTCCTCACTGTGTTCCGAGTCTGGGTGTCGATCGATGCTTGCCGTCGGTCTCAGAGGATAGGCAGTTGGGGCCGTCTGCTGCGCAGAGGTCAATGACAGGTTCCTGTCATTCTTGGGACAATCCTCTGGTGTCTTCTCACCGTGTCCTAGGTCCAGCTACCGATCGACGTGCGCCGTCGGTCCCTTTCGAGGATTTGCAGGCAGGGCCTTCTGTTTCGCAGAGGCCAGTGATGGCTCCTGGGCGTCACAATCGGGACTATCCTCCGGTGTCTTCTCACCGTGCTCCTATTCTGTCTGCCGATCGACGTTCGCCGTCGGTCTCTTCTGAGGATTTGGGTTCTTCTACCAGAAGGGTCCATTGGGAGGGCACTCCGTCGGGCGATTCTGCTGCGACGGATTCTCAGGGTGACCTGCGCCAGGCCGTTTTGGCGCTCACCCGGTTGCTTTCTGGCAACCCTCAAGTTGGCCTCCCTGTGCCTCCTGAGGCACAACCTCCTTTGGTCGGTCGCCGAGATGTCTCGCCTGGCCCCTTGGATACTGCACAGTATTCACAGGAGGTTTCTGCTGGTCAGCCCGAGTTGGGCTACGTCTCCTCTGCTACGGAGGATGACGAGTATCTTGAAGGTGATGGTCCCCCCTCGTCAGTCTTGGGGCAGGCTTTGGATTTCGTCTTTGGCTTATTGCCGGACGTTCTACCTTCCGACCAGCCTTCTGTGACCGTCCGGCCGCGGTCCACTGTGGAGCGCCGTAACCCTGTTGAGCCTTCTAGCTCCGGGGCTTTGCGTCCTCTGCAATCGGCTCAGGTGGTTGAGTCCTTCCAGGGCTTAGACGCCAAAATGCGTTCTAAGGCCCTCAAGGGTTCCTTCTTTTCTAGAGCTGATGCCTTCCTGCCTCCATCGCGGTTTCGTGTTTACGATTCCGTCTCTCCACCAGTCTTCCAAGGGATGACTACTGTGGATGAGGATTCTTCTTCCCTCGGGTTGACTAAGCCTAAGTCGGCAGTTCTCCCGATGTCGGTAGTTGAGTCTATGGTGGGCCTGTCCCGAGAGATGCTGGGTATGTTATCTCTCGCGGACCATGTCGTCGCTGCTCTGGCTGAATATTTTCCACCAGGGGAGTTTGATGACGCTCAGGCGCCTTTTCGCGTTTTGTCACAGGCTCTTATGAACTTGACTCACGCTCACGCCTGTAACACGGCCAATTTGGAGCTGGCACGCCGGGATGCGGTTTTGGATTCTTTACCATCCCTTCCTTCTGAGCAACGTGCTGTTCTGAGGTCTGCCTCTTTGGTAGGACCTCAGTTGTTCCATGGTTCCGTGGAAGCTGTTCGTGGCGAAGTTCTTCGTCATTCGAAGGACCAGCTTTTGCTGAGACAGCTTGACCCACCTGCTGCTGCGGGTGGGGGTCGTTCCAGGCCCGCCAAGCGTGCTGCTGCGTCTGCCTCGTCGGCGACGTCGGCTACGCCTTCGGCTCCGTCTGCTCCTTCTGCTCATAAGAAGCGCCGACGTGGCCAGGCCCGCTGGCAGCCTCAGGCTGGAAAGTCTCAGGACTCTGTCACTTCCCGAGGTGGTTTCTCCTCTCGGGGGCCTCGTCGAGGCCGCAAGTGAAGGTTCTCACCTCGATTCGCCTCCAGTCGGAGGAAGGCTGTCGCTGTTTTACGACCGTTGGACAGAGATAACGTCGGACTCTTGGGTCCTCGACGTCATTCATTCCGGTCTGCGACTGTCCTTCCATCGGCACCCCAGTTTATCTCGGGTGCCCCTTCCGACTCAGGTCCCTTCAGATTCTCTGCGTCGGGACCTTCTGGTGCAGGAGATCGACAATCTCCTCACCAAAGGGGCGATCGAGTTGGTCAGGAACACCCTTTCACCGGGGTTTTACTCGAGACTTTTCTTGGTGCCGAAGAAAAACGGCCAATTTCGTCCTGTCATCGATCTGAGTACCCTGAACGAGTACATAATTGCTCCTCGTTTCAGTATGGAGACTTTCCGGTCGGTTCGACGTTCAGTTCATCAGGGCGATTTTGCGGCCAGTATCGACCTGAAGGATGCCTACTTCCATGTACCCATTCATCTGGCGTCACGGAAATACCTTCGGTTCTCGTTTCGGGATCGAGTTTTTCAATTCAGAGCTCTCCCGTTCGGTTTGAACCTGGCTCCTTGGGCCTTCACCCGACTGATGTCACATGTGCTTGCTTTCCATCGCACTCAGTCGGCGGTGACTTCGTCCGCCTACCTAGACGACATCCTCCAATGGCACCACGATGCTGCTGTTCTGGAGTTCGATGTCCGGCAGTTTCTTTGCCTGCTAGCGTCGCTGGGTTTCAGAGTCAATCGCGAGAAGTCGGATCTTCTTCCTTCTCAGCGATTCCGTCATTTGGGGATGGATTTCGACACTCTTCACAATGTAGTGTCGGTTCCCCAGGCTCGGGCGACGATTCTTTCCGCCTTGACTCGGGACCTGCTTCAATCTTCCTCGGTCTCGGCCAGGACTTTCCTTCGGATGCTGGGCCTTTGCGGTTCGGTGACCGATCTCATTCCGCTCGGTCGCTTGTTTGTCCGACCTCTCCAACACTTCCTGTTGGATCATTGGCGTCCGAATGTAGATCCGCTGGACCTGGAACTCACTATTCCTCGGTCTCTGCTTTGTCACCTCCGCCCTTGGGCAAATATTCCTTGGCTGACACAGGGTGTTCCGTTGGATCTTCCTTTGGCCGATCGCATCCTTACTGCGGATGCCAGCGATCGGGGCTGGGGTGCGACGTTGGACCCTCTCGGTCTGTCTACTCACGGAGAGTGGGACAGCGAGCAGGTGGGCCTTCATATCAACCAGAAGGAGCTCCTTGCTCTTCTGTTGAGTTTTCGGCTTTGGATCCCTCATCTGTCGGACCATGTTGTCCTACTTCTTTCGGACAATTCGACAGTAGTGGCCTACATACGGAATCAGGGAGGCACTCATTCGATTCCTATGTATCGGCTGTCTCGGGATCTTCTTCTGTTGGCACGGGATGTGAACGCTCGGGTGTCCATTCGACACATTCCCGGGCGTCTCAACCTCTTAGCAGACTCCCTGTCCCGACGCGACAGTGTCCTTCCAACCGAATGGATGCTACATCGGTCGGTGTTTCAGGCGATTTGCGAGCAGTGGGGTCGTCCTCAGGTCGACCTTTTCGCTACTCGCTGGAATCATCAGGTAGAGACTTTTGTCTCCCCTTGTCCAGATCCTCTGGCATTTGCAGTAGACGCTCTGTCTCTGGACTGGACAGGCTGGGTCGGCTATGCCTTTCCTCCTGCACCGATTCTTCCTCAAGTTTTAGCGAAGATTCGTGCTTGCAGTTGCAGGATCATTCTGATCACACCCCTGTCTCCACAGAGGGTGTGGATCAATCTGCTGCGGCCTCTATTGGCCGATCGACCGATTCGTCTACCTCTACGTCGCGATCTTCTTTCACAGGGTCGTCCCAGGAAGTATCACAACAACCTGGCGAGCCTGTCCCTTCACGCCTGTCTTTTATCAGGTCCAGTCTCCGACGTAGAGGTTTTTCGAGACGATCAGTGGAGTGCATTTCTGCATCGCGGCGACCTTCCACTGGAATGACTTATGCTGCCAAGTGGAAGGTTTTCTGCCGCTGGTGTTCAGATCACAATGTGAATTACCGTGATCCGTCTATCGCTCAAATTGCGGATTTTCTGGTTTTTCTTTTTGACTCCAAGGGCCTCCAGCCTATTACGATTAAGGGCTATCGGTCTATGCTGTCTGATACTTTCTCTTATGTGGGAAAGCGGTGTATCGGTCGTAATCTTTTCCTCTCCAAACTTATTCGGCACTTTTCTTTGAAGAGGCCTCGAGTTTTGCGTCTTACACCCAAGTGGAACTTGGCATGGGTGTTGCACTGTTTGGAGGGGGCGCCTTTCGAGCCTTTATCTGAGACCGACATGCATTTTCTCACCTATAAGACGGCTTTTCTTCTAGCGTTTGCTTCTGCTCGTCGAGTCAGTGAGCTTCATGCGCTATCTGTTGATTCTGCCTTCTTCCGAAATGAGGCTAACAGTGTCACATTCACTACTGATTGCTCTTTTCTGGCTAAGAATCACCTCCCCGATTCGGTACCTCCTCCCATCTGCATTCGGGCTCTCCCTGCTGTAGATGGACGGAGGCCTCTTCTTTGTCCTGTTCGTGCGGTCAAGACTTACATTACTCGCACTCAGTTCATTAGGAGGGATCGGAAGAGATTTTTTCTGTCTCTCATTCCTAAGCGGCAGTCTATCTCTTCCCATTCTATTTCCAGGTGGATCTGTCTTGCAATCAAGCTGGCTTATTCTCGCTTGTCTGCATCGGATCTTGTTTCGAACCGGCTTAATGCTCACGAGGTTCGTGCCATTTCTACATCCTGGGCGTTCTCCAATTCTGTTTCGCTCCGTGATGTTATGAATGCGGCTTACTGGAGGAATGCTTCTACCTTCTCCTCCTTTTATCTCCGCCACCTTCAGCAGCAATCTGAGGACCTTTATTCTTTAGGCCCTCTCGTGGCTGCTCAGACTGTGGTGCACCCTCGTTAAATTGTTTTTGTCGAGGTTGCGCTTCTCTCAGCCTTGTTCTTTTCAGGTGCCTTCTCTCTTTCTTCATTACAGGTGTTAGTTTTTGTTCTCTGCCATCCTTGCTTTCGTTCTGCTACTCTTGTTGGTATTGGTTATGTGATTCACCTCCTCCTATTGTTTATTCAGCCAATTGTAAACAATTGTGAGTAGGTTGAAAAGAAATTAAAATTTTTTAGTAAATTTTGTTTCTTAACATACCTACCACAATTGTTTACCGGAGGCCCACCCTCCTTGGGGATATCTTTGATATCGATGCCTCCCCGCTAAATCACAAACTTCTCGTTGGCGGAAATACGGAATTGACGTCACGGTTGTTGCGCATGCGCTCGGTAAACGCAAGAGGTGTGCAGAGAGAGTACCTGTAATTTCGAGCGCTGGTCTCGCTCGACCCTTTTTTCGATCTTTTTCGTGCATTTGCACTCTAGTACTTTTCCAACTCGTTTGGAAAAGATTCTAAAAGCTTGAGTTAGTTCCGAAGTAGGGCTTGCACTTATGTTACAGCCAATTGTAAACAATTGTGGTAGGTATGTTAAGAAACAAAATTTACTAAAAAATTTTAATTTTCTATGCAACGCATTTTGCGTGGTTACAGCCCTTGGTAATAGCAAAATTTCTATCACAAATGCTTGTCTGCATAACTCCTGCATTTTTCATCGGATTTTTTACGAAACTTGGGGTGTGTAGTATGAGTATGATGTGTACATGTGCATATGGAAAGGAAGTTTTGATTCGATTAATTTTTCCAGAGTTATAGCCCTTGTCGACTTTGAATTTACCAAAATTGCAGGTTTTTGGAAGATATCTTCAGTTGTGATTAAAGAAATTAATTGATATTTGGTGAGTTACATTATTGGGTATGAATACATGTCCAGGTCGATAATGAGATTATTTCTATCATAACATAAAAGTTGATGGGGATATGGATGTCATTAAGACTGTCTTGTTATTTTTGTAATTATTTCTTTGCCATCAAAAGTTCATGTTCTTGGTTTGTTTTATGTTTTAGGCCGCATAATCTTCAGAGTAGCATGGGTGGTGGTTTATTTCATCCCTTGAATGCAAGAAGGCTTTGCAATGCTAAAGTTTGCATTGGTTATAAAAAGAGAGCATGTGGCAGCCAAAATAACTGGGTGTGGGGGGGGGGGGGCTGGTAAACAGTTTTTTAACCTTTTTAGGCCTAATTAAGGTCATATTTGTACTCAAGGTACGGTATGATTTTGTGTTTGGAAGTTATATTCAGTTAACAGGGTTATTCAATTAAGAGATCCTCGTGGGAACCCCGGGCAGTGGAATAATGCTTGTTTCTTGTGGTAATCAAGTTCTGCTTTACTGGTAAATAGGACCTGGAAACAACAGCTGGGGTGGAAGTCATCTTAAGCAGGCAGCATAGGTATAAAGGATTGACTATACTTGACTTCATACTGATGTTGTTGTCAAGATATAGCCAGAGATGCTGAAAGTGATCTTAAACACCAAAAAATCATGTAAGAGATATCCAATAAAGTGGGCTCTAAGCCTCTAATGTATTACTGTACTTTGCATTTCTCTTGCTAAAAAAACCTAAAGTGGATTATCCTCCGACCTGAAAAGGATAGGATAACTCTTTCAGGATGCCTTAAATTCTAATTTGTGCAGACCTGTCAAGACGATGTTAAAAAACCCCACTGATATCATGACTTAACATTCATGCGAGAGTCAGAATCGATTCACACAAAATGCTTCTCGCAAGAAAACAATCTGAATCAACATCGATTCTCACAAAATGTTCATTTGATTTTCGTCATAGGTTCTAAAAGTGTCCTTAAAGGCCTGGAGAATTTTATATATTGTTTGTCTTCTCATAATAATGTAGCACTTTGACTTAGAAGTGGTGTCCAGTGTAGTTTTGTCTGCCTATACAGGCAGCCAAGACTTCACTAGACATCACTGCTAAGGTGCTATGTTTCCATCAGCAAGACCACCAAAAGCATGCATGCTGGAATATGCATGTTTATATGTACATTTAAGACCACAAACTCACCAAAATTGGAACTAAGCCCTTAAGGGTTTAACCCTTTACCCAACGCGAGTGATATCAAAATTGGATATTTTGAATATTTTTTTAGTTTTTTTCAAAACATTTTAACAAAACCATATCATGTGACCCCTCATTGAAACGAGCATGATAAGCTCATTCCAATGAATGGTCACATGTTATGGTTTTATGGATTTTTGAAAAAATAATCTTTTTTCAACTGCTCAATTTGTAAATTATGTAGGCTGATTCCTTAGGTAAAGGATTAAACTCTAGTAAGTACATTTATCTGATAACCATAGAGTATAACACCCATCGTATATACTTGAAGTATATACAACGGGTGTTGTTTATAATTTTATAATTTATGCGGACAACCTTTGACTTCATTCAATTCCACTTTCATTCATTCATAAACTTCATAATGCAGGTTTGAATTCTACGTTGAAGGAGCAAGTGAAATTTAATCGAAATAATATGACATATTTTCCATAAGGCCACACAAAGTAGATCTTCTGTTTCTCAGGCCATTATTTGTGAAACTGCATGCGGGCGAGCGGTTTTTTATTTTATTTTTTATTTCAGTAATTACTTTTTTGCCATCAAAAGTTCATGTTCTTGGTTCAAGTTTTAGGCCTCATAATCTACAGAATAGCATGGGTGGTGGTGTATTTCATCCCTTGAGTGCAAGAAGACTTTGCAATGCTAAAGCATTGCAAAGCCTTCTTGCACTCAAGGGACAAATTCATCAATTTTTTTAACTTGGGTAAAATATCAGACATAAACCATTTAATTTTTATTTTTTTTAAGTTTAAATTGGTTATAAAAAGAGAGCATGCGGCAGCCAAAAGGACCATGCGGGAGGGCCAAAGAAACAGATTTTTTATTTTTTTAGGCCTAAGTATAAACATTTAAATTTTCTGTTTATTTTGCTGAAATAAAGAAATAATTACAACCTACTTCGTTCAAAACCTTATGAAGAAATTACTAGAATGTCAGAACAAAAACAAAAGTGGACCATAATTAATGAAAATTGGAAACTTATCGATTGAATACATATTATCATCGTCGCCAGGTGGAGCTGAAAAAATACTTTGAATAATAGATCAGCTGCAAACAGTGTCCATGACTGTACAGCAACAACCAAAAGATCGCATTTACTTTGTCTTACTTTCTACGGAGACTCATGGGAATCAGCATAAAAGTGAATATTAGCCTCAACGAGTGAAACTGCTGTTTGTTATAAGATAAAAACAATATACATATAGTGTTTTTTATATTATCTGGTTTATACAACTCGTTAAAATATAGTTACTATTTTCTCGGCAGTGCCTCGAAAATATTAACTTCATTTCAACTCGTATAAACCAGATATAAAAAAACACTATATGTATATTGTCTATTTATATGAGGTTTGGTTTTTACTATGGATTTTGAACTGGTTCTACTCACAAGCCTGATAAGGATATAATAGTACTCTCACATTCTAAATTAAAAACTGAAAATTGATTCTCAAGGCAGGAGTTCATAAGAATCAAAACTAATTTTTGTGAATCAGGATAAATTTTGAAGCCTGCATATCAAAAAACCAACCAAACTCAGTCCAGACATATAATCAGGCCTGGCATTCTTAAAAATGCAGGAGGGCTAACAATTGCTCCCCTTGCTTGGCCTAGGGGAGTGATTAGCTCTCCTAAAGCTCACAAAAGCTAAAAGTGGCAAAATGAAGTTTTACTATTAATGAATTCTGTCTTGTGGGCTTTGTACATTTTATTTAGTGTTGCTGACAAAGTAGTCTCTGTGAGACAACTACACTGCCCCTCCCATACCTCTGGGCCTTGGCAAGGCCCGGAAGTGTGGGAGGGGCAGTGTGGCCATCTTACAGAGTATTAACATAGCAGAGAACTGAAAAGGTGTGGGTCATTCTTTTCTAAGGCCAGATGGGCTAGTTTTCGCCCTGCTTAATTTTTTTAAGGCGAGCAGTAGGCGAGCGAATAAATCACTCTCTTGAAAATGTCAGGCCTGTATAATAATTGAATGTAATCTTTCATTTCAGGAGTGAGATCAGCAAGATGGATTAGAATTCCAAATATAATTTACTCAACACATGTGGCAACTACACTTATACCAATATTGGCAGACTTTTTATTCGCAGATTACAGTTCATCAAAAGTACCTGGGCCACACACAATTCAGGAGAGAGTTTCGCTCTGTGTGATATACTCTCCTTGGTTAGTCATCCCTTTGATTATGTTACTTGATGCGACATTTAGTAGAGCATATACTGATGGCAGGGTGGCTGTGAGAAGTAAGACCAAGAAGAATTGAGGAGGGCTGTAAAGCCAGATTTAAAAATAAAAAATAACTCAGGTTATTTCACTTGTACGTTTGAACAATGCATATCCAGTCCTTAATCCTTTACCCAAAATAACAACCAAAACTGGCAAGTGCTATTCTAAAAAATCGCCAATTAATTTTCATTATTTTTTTAATATTTTGTCTCAAAAACATAGGTTATGATACCTTCTTGGATTGAGCTCGTTGAGCTTGTTCCATTGAGGCATCATAACCTATGTTTTTGAGACAAAAAATGAAAAAATTTAGTTATTCAAGATCTTTTTTTACAAGTGTTGTCTGCTTTTCGTGTTAGGTAAAGGGTTAAAACCTTTATCCAATACACATGATATCAAAATTTATTGTTTTTTTCAAATTTTTCACAAAATTTCGACAAAACAATATTTTGACCCCTCATTGGAATGAGCTCATTCTAATGAAGGATTACTTGATATTGTTGAAATTTTTTTTAAAATATAGTTTTTTCAACTACTCAATTTGTATATTTTGTGGCGGATGTGGCCCGTTTGTTAGGTAAAGGTTTAACCGGTAGAGTGCTGAATTATTTTTCAAAGGTTATGTGTAACATGAGCATTTTTTACAAAGATACCAGCAAGAAGAGTGAGCAAGATTTTGTTCGTAAATGTTTTATTACAATTTCAGCACTTTTCAGTAGAGCCAGAATCAGGCCTGAAAATAAGGCATCTGACATTTGCAGAATGAGGTCCCCAGAGGGTGAATTTGATCATGCTATCCCAGACAGTGGGCAAATTTATCCTCTGCATACCTCGTTCTGTTTAGTTTTGAGACCCTGATTCAGATTGAGGTTCACAGAGGGTAAATTTAGTGATGCTACCCTGCTATGCAGGGTAGCATCACTAAATTCACCCTCTGGGGACCTCATTTTGCAGATGTCAGTCTGCTTATTTTCTGGCTTGGCCAGAATGGTGGCTTCCAGTGCACCATCAGTTAAATTACCCAAATTACCAATGGTAAACTCAATACGCATATTATGTGTGTCCAAATTATGTGGTGTTTAAATTAATTTTTGTCAGTTTGCAATGTTATTAATTTGGTAGTATTTTCTGGAATATGCTATAATAGATACAAGTCAATCTCCCCCCTCCCCCCCCCAAAAAAAAATTCATGGCAGTTTAGTACCTGCATGTGTGCATGTAATACATCTTTGCTCAGGATGCAGACTGAAAGACTTTCTTCATCAGTTTACTGCTAGATGATAGGTCAGGGAAAACATGATAAATTTAGTTGGAAATTTCCCTGCCTTTTTCACATTGGGAATGGGCAAAAATTTGCCCCCAGATAGGCCTTAAATTAAAACCTGGTTTTGCTATGTACAAATAGCTGTTTTTAAAAAGATTTCACAAGAATTAGAACTATTATTCAAATTTCACTTCGTTGTTAATATTTCATCTGATATTTTTTTAGTTGAAGCTCAAAATGTCTATTGAAAGCAGAGAGTTCATAAGCTATAAGAAAAATCCTAATGAAAACAACACAAAAATACAAGATTTTTATTGACTAAAGCATTTCAATGCAGTATTTCTTAAGACACCAACCTTTGTTTTAACATGAGATGAAATTTTGTTGAGGCATTTTAAGTATTACTATTCCACATTAGTCCGATTGTCCGGACAAACGTCTTGCATTGTAATTTCAAAGCCATTACTCGGATTTGGATCTCCTTTGGTATGCTGATAGACCTGCATAGGGGAACGGATATGCACAAGGAACGGGTTCCGTCCAATAATCTTTCCCAGCGTTATGGTTCTTTTTTGACTTAAGATTTTTTTCTGTTTTCACTCGTTCCACTTTGAAAATTTTTCTGTCCCACAATACTTTCAAGGCAACTCCGAACTTGCATACGGGTCAGGGGCATTGGCCCATGCTTTGCGTTGTCCCTGTTTGATGTTTTTGACCCAAGATTTCCATATTTGGGGAGGAGGGATGTGTGATTGTTCTGTGACTTTCCTGTTTAAACAGAATATTGAGATTTTAAAGTTAAATTTTGAAAGATATTGGCTTTTTTTAACCATTCACTGAATGGATCAATGAAATCTGAAAGGCCATCAAAAAAAATTTGTATCGCTCTGGCCTCCCTCATCATTAAAAATCTACCTCCCAATTTTTTTTACCTGCAAATCTCTTCAACAATATTAACACTTGTATGGCTTAAAATTTAACCACTTGCAGTACAGTCACCATGGATTGGTCGTAATCTATGCATGGGCAGTGATGTCCATGCATGCGTTTACTAGGTAATAAAAATCATCATAAGCAAAATTTTAATTAATAAAGCACCGGGTTGTACTTGATGATTATTCCAGTAATCAGTGTTTGGAATCTGATATTATTGCGTCCGTGGAAATATTGAATACTTGAATTTAGCCAACCTGGACATCTAGCCTGATGGGCAGATTCCTGAATAAATAGATCAGAACAAGCATAACCAGGGGCATTGCGAAGATGACCGATTGTTGGTTGTAAACCTGATTCAGTGAAGGGGCTTTATTTGGCCTGAAACTCAAGGACAAAAGTCAAATAAAATACTTATACCAATAATTGCTGTTAGTAAGTCTCATTCAGTATTATAATGTTGTATTGTCTTCAAACATGCAACCATCTGTGTGGCCAAGGGAGATAAATCTCGATTGGAAATGGAACAAAGAAGACCATAACGTCCAAAAATAAAGTTGGTGTGCTTTGAAATATAAAGAAATAAGTAAACATAAATGATATGTAAACTATATAGACCAAAAATAGTGCCACCCAAAACCAAGAAAAATGATAACTTGGTAGTCAAATATTTCCGGAATAAGCCAAAACCAAGAAAAATGATAACCTGGTAGTTAAATATTTCCTGAATAAGCCAAAACCAAGAAAAATGATAACTTGGTAGTCAAATATTTCCGGAATAAGCCAAAACCAAGAAAATTGATAATTTGGTAGTCAAATATATCCGGAATAAGCCAAAACCAAAAAAAATGATAACTTGGTAGTCAAATATTTCCAAAATAAGCCAAAATCAAGAAAAATGATAACTTGGTAGTCAAATATTTTCAGAATAAGCCAAAACCAAGAAAATTGATAACTTGGTAGTCAAATATTTCCAGAATAAGCCAAAACCAAGAAAATTGATAACTTGGTAGTCAAATATTTCCGGAATAAGCCAAAACCAAAAAAAATGATAACTTGGTAGTCAAATATTTCCGGAATAAGCCAAAACCCCAAAAATGATAACTTGGTAGTCAAATATTTCCGGAATAAGCCAAAACCAAGAAAATTGATAACTTGGTAGTCAAATATTTCCGGAATAAGCCAAAACCAAGAAAATTGATAACTTGGTAGTCAAATATTTCCGGAATAAGCCAAAACAAAAAAAAATGATAACTTGGTAGTCAAATATTTCCGAAATAAGCCAAAATCAAGAAAAATGATAACTTGGTAGTTAAATATTTCCGGAATAAGACAAAACCAAGAAAAATGACAAAAATGTCAGACACCATCTTCGAAAGTTATCAAAAGAGGTACTTACCCTGACAAAGACCTGTATAACTATTAAATTGGAACCCTGTTAATTGAATTGTCACTTTGCCAATGAAAATTATTCAGTTAACAGGAGTATTCAATTAACAGGGATTGTGTGTCTTTCCTGTATTCTAGAAATAAACTTAGCATTTATTCTATTATATCTTGTTTGACAGAGCTCCATGAGCTCTGTCAAACAAGATATAATAGATTGAATGCCTGTAATGGCTGTACTGAGGCCAAATAGGTCTGTAAACAAAGGAAAACTGGGGAGAGTCAGTGATTACTCGATGGGTTACAAGATTTTTTATTCAATTAACAGGAGTTTACTCTATAACCTATATTCAATTATCAGGTCAATTTGTACTGGAAGTATGGTAAATGGTTTTGTGTTGGGAAATTATATTCAATTAACAGGGATATACAATTAAAAGATATCCAATTAGGTGGGCTCCACTGTATTGTAAATCCTACTACTATGCCAGTTTCTCTGCAGGCTTTACTCACTTGGAAAATGTGCTCAAAAGGATTGAGGCCAGTAACAGTAAAGAATAAAAAACACAAATACCTCGTTTTGTAGTATGAATAGGTTTGTGGGAGTATGTGTGTGTGTGTGGTACGTATATATATATTTCGTATCAGCATCGATTGAACTTCCAGGCTTCTAAAGATTATTGAAGGTTTATGCTCCAGTTGTGGTTTCATAAGTGGACTTGATAAATGTTCTAATCAATTCATCATCTGTCTTGATTTTTAGATTTTAACCCTCTGTACATCAGAATCAAATTTTCAGTCAGTAACTTTTTTCTGTAATGCAACCTGGAATTTAACAATTCAATCTTATGTGATGGAGCTCACTGAGCTCTATCAAACAAGATTTAATTGGTTAACCATTTACCCAACATAATGGCAAGAAACCGGCCAGCGCTATTCACAAAAATCACCATTCAATTTTCATTATATTCTTTTCATCACAAAAACAGCTTATGACTCCCCCCCCCCCCCCCCATTGGCACAAGTTCATTGAGATTGTTCCAATGAAGGGTCATAAGCTATGTTTTGGATGCCAAAAATTAAAAAAGTTATTCAAGAATTTTGTTTGCAAGTGTCATCTTTTCATGTTAGGTAAAGGGTTAAATTTCCAGTTGCATTGTGGGACTAATGTGCAGCTTGAATTTTTGATATTTTTGGACCTAATTTTATTGTACTTTCTAATTATTTTGTGATTTGCATGATATTGTACTTTTTAGTTTTGTATGTGCATGTGATAGCATATAGTTGATATATATTTTTAATGATTTATTGTTAAATATAGGAAGAATATACAATTTAATAAACAGGTTTTTGTTGTTACTATATCGATTTTGGAAACCTGGAAATACAGAAATGCTGCTCTGTAAGAACATGGAGTGTGTGGGGATCTTGTGAACCATTGACGGGGTGATCAGGTCTTCCTTTTTATATAAAGTGTAGTGTACCACACTAAATTGGGTAACCCCCCAACTTTGGAGGGGGTGTACTGGATTCAGCTTGTCTGCCCATTTGTCTCTCTCTGACACAATTTTTGTCCAGAACGTTTCTGTCATTTATCAGTCAGTTTTTAGCTTAACTTGACAAAGCCAAGATAAGCTATTGCCATCACGCATGCAGAAGTCTGAATCTGTAAGTCTGTTCACTTTTTCTTTAGCATAGGCTACACCCCATAGTTCTTGTCCGATCATCACTAAATTTCATGTGCAGGTTCAAGGTCATGTCTAGATGAGAAGATCCCATTTTGGTCGCGATCAGTTAACCTTGACATCTACATGGGTTCGAAACCTGAAAACCTTTAACACAGTCTACAGGCCTTATTATGAAGGGATTTCATTGTAACTTGGTAGGATGACTCTGTATAATGTCTAGATGAGAACATCTTATTTTGGTCGGATTTGGTCAACCTTGATGGCTGCAGGGGCACGTTACCTAGATTCCTTTAGCACAGTCTGCAGGTTGCATTAATGAAGGGATTTCATTGTAAATTGGTAGGATGACTCGGTATAATGCCCAGATGAGAACGTCCTGTTTTGGTCATGATCAGTCAACTGTGACAGGTGCACGGGCCAGTGACCTAGATTTGTTTAGCACAGTCTGCAGTTCATATTTATGAAGTGATTTCATTGTAACTTGTAAGATGACCCTATATGATGTCTAGATGAGACTGTCCTATTTTGGTCATGATTGGTCAGCCGTTACTGCCGCTTGGGTGTGTGACCTAGATTCCTTTAGCACCATCTACAGGTTGTATTTATGAAGGGATTTCATTGTAACTTGGTAGGATGACTTAGTGTGATATCTAGATGAGACTGTCCTATTTTGGTTATGATCGTGATTGTCTGATGGGCATGTGACCTAGACACCTTTAGCAAAGTCTACAAGTCATTTATGAAGCGATTTCATTGTAACTTGGTTAAGATGACTCTGTATAATGTCTAGATGATAAGGTTTGAAATAAGTGGTCGGACAAGGACAATGACGACACCAAACTTACTTTGACTGACACACTTTGACATTTTGACCGATGCCAAATTCTGCTCATTTTTTTAGAATCCGAGGTTAAAAAACACCGTTAATCCAGTATAAACTTAAATTCCATTACAAATTAACAACAAAATGACCACACATCCCATCGCAAAGAAAAAAAATGAAAAATAATTATGATAAGCTCAAAAACAGCAAAAAAAGTAGACATGACTTATCATTGGTTTTCCCCTGACAGAAACACGGTACCAAAAATATAACAGTTGATTAAAAAATGTAACTGGTAATTTTTCAATACACTCTCATAATGGTGAGTATTTGCTTCACAGTCCCTCTCGTATTTACTATTTGTTTTTTTAATCCTGTCCTCCACACATATGATGCAGATATCTGGGGAAAATAATAAAACAAGATGTTGAATACTGATATGCTTTGGTATTGTACAGGTCCTGTCGTAATTTTTGTGACACCTCTCAACAGCAACAGTGCGTGGTGACCTTGTTGTCGTTTGAGCTGTTTTAAATGGGAATGCTGCTGTTCAGTGCAATCCAGTGCACTGTGAATGTGTTTATTCAAAGCAATAATTACCCGATTCTGTTTCCCCGTGGGAACCCCGGGAAGTAAGCAGCACTTCTTTACTGTGGTAAAATAGGACCCAGTCACCAATGCTTGGGGTGAAAGTCCTCTAAAATGGGCAACATGTCGATCAACGATTGACTAAACTTGACTTCATCTCCATGTTGTGTCACGATTAGCCATGGTGCATAAATATGTGACGTTAACCACCAACAAACAAACAAACAAACAAACCCGATTCTGTTGATGGTGCTTGGTCTACATGTATACTGCAGTATATGGATTTATTTATGGGACTAGCTGTGGGGCCCTTCAATTATTTAAGCTCAGTTCAACATAATGTCCCGCCAATAAATAAAGTACAAGTTTGCAAATAATGTTGTTTTATTAGCTCACCGAAGGGAGCTTAACTTATCACTTGCAGTCCGTCGTCGTCGTCCGTCGTGAACTTTACATTATCGTCTACTCCTCCCAAACTACTTGATCAAATTGAACCAAATTTGGTGTGCATGTTCCCCATCATATGTCAATTCAAACTTGTACAAATAAACTTGCCGCACCCACAGGGGGCACCACAAGGGGCATAACTCTGATAGCACCCATGAATTTCTTTCCAAAATTCAAAAAAAATCTTCTTCTTCAGCTCCACCAGGCAGAATTCTTTCCTATTTGGTATACATCATCTCTAGGGGGTGGGGGTGGGGGGGGGGGGGGAGATTCAAGTTTGTTCAAATCGGCTCCCTGGATTCATATTTGGGCTCACTATAGAAGCCTGAATTTGAACTTAGTGCATTTCAGGCAAATTTCTTAAAAAATCTTCTCCAGATCCAGCAGGGAGAATCTTTTGATATTCGGTATGCAACATTGTGGGGTGGATCTGATTCAAGTTTGCACAAATCGGCCCCCTGGGTTCATATTTGGGCTCAGTATAGGAGGCCGAATTCAAACTTAGTGCATTTCAGGAAAATTTCTTTAAAAATCTTCTCCAGATCCAGCAGGCAGAATCTTTTGATATTTGGTATGCAACATTGTGGGGGGGGATCTGATTCAAGTTTGTTCAAATCGGCCCCCTTGATTCACATTTGGGCTCACTATAGAAGCCCGAATTCGAACTTAGTGCATTTCAGGCAAATTTCTTAAAAAATCTTCTCCAGATCCAGCAGGCAGAATCTTTTGATATTTGGTATGCAACATTGTGGGGGTGGATCTGATTGAAGTTTGTTCAAATCGGCCCCCTGGGTTCATATTTGGGCTCAGTATAGGAGCCCAAATTTGAACTTAGTGCATTTCAGGCAAATTTCTTTGAAAATCTTCGTCCCAAGATCCAGCAGACAGAATCTTTTGATATTGGGTATGCACCATGCTTAGGGAGGTGAGATTCAAGTTTGTTCAAGCCAAGTCCCTGGGTTCATATTTGGGCTCACTGTGGTAGCCCGAATTATAACTTAGTTCAAAATGAGGAATTTTCTTTAAAAATCTTCAGATTCAGCAGTTGGAATGTTTTGATATTTGATATACAGCATCCTTAGGGGGGTGAGATTCAAGTTTGTTCAAGCCATGTCCCTAGGTCCATATTTGGACTCACTGTGGGAGCTTTAATTATAACTTAGTTCAAAATGAGGAATTTTCTTTAAAAATCTTCTTCTTCAGATCCAGCTGTCGGAATGTTTTGATATTTGGTGTGCAGCATCCTTAGGGGGGTGAGATTCAAGTTTGTTAAAGCCAAGTCCCTGAGTTCATATATGGGCTCCCTGAGGGAGCCTGAATTATAACTTAGTTCAATATGAGAAATATTCTTTAACTAGATGGTGTCACTTGTGTGCAAAGCACACTATAGTGTATCCCCGCATTTGCTTTCTTGACTTTGTATGAATGCTTGATACAAAGATGAAATGTATTAAATGACACACTAAAATCATATTGAGTGGCACAGGTGACACAGCTTCGTGCGCACATACAGACTCCACTGCAACATTTGGGCATGGTTTTAGCGCTTCGAATTACATACATGTACCCTGGGAGCCTTTCGCCGAAACGTTCTAAGAAAACATGAAAGTGGCAATGGTGGCACCCCAAAAATCCGAAACCTTCGTGCACATCTACAGACCCTACTGCAACTTTTGAGCATAGTTTTAGCATTTCAAATTACATACTCTGGGAGCTTTTTGCCGGAAATGATCTAAGAAAACACGAAAGAAAAACAGCGGCACCGCCACGTGGCATCTGAAAAATCTGAAACCTTTGTACACATCTACAGACCTTACTGCAACATTTGAGCTTGCGTTTAGCATTTCGAATTACATACCCTAGGAGCCTTTCGCCGGAAACGGTCTAAGAAAACACAAAAGTGGCAACGGTGACACAGCCACTTAGCACCCAAAAAATCCAAAACCTTCCTACGCATTTACAGACTCTACTGCAACATCTCAGCATGGTTTTAGCGTTTCGAATTACATACTCTAGGAGCATTTCGCCAGAAACGGTCTAAGAAAACACGAAAGTGGCAATGGTGGCACAGCCACGTGGCACCTGAAAAATCCGAAATCTTTGTGCACATCTACAGACCCTACTGCAACATTTGAGCATGGTTTTACCATTTCGAAATACATACTGTAGGAGCCTTTCGCCGGAAATGGTCTAAGAGAACATGAAAGAGGCAACGGTAGCACAGCCACGTGGCACCCCAAAAATCCCAAACCTTCGTGCGCATCTACAGACTCTACTGCAACATTTGAGCATGGTTTTAGGATTTCGAATTACATACCCTAGGAACCTTTCGCCGGAAACGGTCTAAGAAAACGTGAAAGTGGCAACAGCACAGCCACTAGGCAGCTGAAAAATCTGAAAACTTCGTGCACATCTACAGACCCCACTGAAACATTTGAGCATGGTTTTAGCATTTCGAATTACATACCCTAGGAGCCTTTCGCCGGAAATGGTCTAAGAAAACACAAAAGTGGCAACGGTGGCACAGCCACGTGGCACCTGAAAAATCGGAAACCTTCGTGCACATCTACAGACCCTACTGCAACATTTGAGCATGGTTTTAGCATTTTGAATTACATACCCTTGCAGCCTTTCGCCGGAAACGGTCTAAGAAAACACGAAAGTGGCAATGGTGTCGCAGCCACGTGGCAGCTGAAAAATCCGAAACCTCCGTGCGCATCTACAGATCCCACTGCAACATTTGAGCATGGTTTTATCATTTCAAATTACATACCCTAGGAGCCTTTCGCCGGGAACGGTCTAAGAAAACACAAAAGTGGCAACGGTGGCACAGCCACGTGGCACCTGAAATTCGGAAACCTTCGTGCACATCTACAGACCCCACTGCAACATTTGAGCATGGTTTTAGCGTTTCGAATTACATACCCTAGGAGCCTTTCGCCGGAAACGGTCTAAGAAAACACAAAAGTGGCAACGGTGTCACAGCCACGTGGCACCTGAAAAATCCGAAACCTTCGTGCGCATCTACACACCCTACTGCAACATCTGAGCATGCTTTTAGCATTTCGAATTACATACCCTAGGAGCCTTTCGCCGGAAACGGTCTAAGAAAAAACGAAAGTGGCAATGGTGGCGCAGCCACATGGCAGCTGAAAAATCTGAAACCTTTGTGCGCATCTACAGACCCCACTGCAACATTTGAGCATGGTTTTAGCGTTTCGAATTACATACCCTAGGAGCCTTTCACCGGAAACGGTCTAAGAAAACACAAAAGTGGCAACGGTGGCACAGCCACGTGGAACCTGAAAAATCCGAAACCTTCGTGCGCATCTACAGACCCCACTGCAACATTTGAGCATGGTTTTAGTGTTTCAAATTACATACCCTAGGAGCCTTTCGCCGGAAACGGTCTAAGAAAACACAAAAGTGGCAACGGTGGCACAGCCACGTGGCACCTGAAAAATCCGAAACCTTCGTGCACATCTACAGACCCTACTGCAACATTTGAGCATGGTTTTAGCGTTTCGAATTACATACCCTAGGAGCCTTTTGCCGGAAACGGTCTAAGAAAACAAAAAAGTGGCAACGGTGGCACAGCCACGTGACACCTAAAAAATCTGAAACCTTCGTGCACATCTAGAGACCCTACTGCAACATTTGAGCATGGTTTTAGCATTTCGAATTACATACCCTAGGAGCCTTTCACCGGAAACGGTCTAAGAAAACACAAAAGTGGTTACGATGGCACAGCCACGTGGCACCCGAAAAATCCGAAACCTTTGTGCGCATCTATCGTCCCTACTGCAAGATATGAGCATGGTTTTAGCATTTCGAATTACATTCCCTACGAGCCTTTCGCCTGAAACGATCTAAGAAAACACGAAAGTGGCTACGGTGGCACAGCCACGTGGCACCCGAAAAATCTGAAACCTTCGTATGCATCTATAGACCCTACTGCAACATATGAGCATGGTTTTAGCATTTCGAATTACATACCCTACGAGCCTTTCGCCGGAAACGGTTCAAGAAAACACAAAAGTGGCTACGGTGGCACAGCCACGAGGCACCCGAAAAATCCGAAACCTTCCTGCGCATCTATAGCCCCTACTGCAACTTCTGAGCATGGATTTAGCGTTTCGAATTACATATCCTACAAGCCTTTTGCCGGAAACGGTCTAAGAAAACACAAAAGTGGCTACGGTGGCACAGCCACGTGGCACCCGAAAAACCCGAAACCTTCGTGCGCATCTATAGACCCTACTGCAACATCTGAGCATGGATTTAGCATTTCGAATTACATATCCTACGAGCCTTTTGCCGGAAACGGTCTAAGAAAACGCAAAAGTGGCTACGGTGGCACAGCCACGTGGCACCCGAAAAATCCGAAACCTTCCTACATATCTACAGATCATTTAGCAACACCCTAGTGTAATTTTAGAACTCCGAATTACATAGGTTGGGACTATTCAGCAAAAAAGTGAAAAAATGGCGCATTTTTTAAGTGGCTCCACAGAAGCCACCTGCTGGCACAAAAATTTAAAAGTTGTATTTTTGGGTTGCACAGACCCTATCGAACAACTGTAGAAAATTACAGCGTTTCGAATTACAAAACCGGACGTACGGACGTAGGGACGTACGGATGTACGGCCGTACGGACGTACGGACGGAGATCATGACAATATCCCCGCATTTTTTAAAATGCGGGGATAAAAATCCTTTTTTTAGATCCACTGGTCAGAATCTTTGGATAATTGGTATAAGCTTTTCTTAGGAGGAGCAGATGTAACTTGTTGAAATCAATTCTCTGGATTGATATTTAGTCTACCATGTCAGGTGAGCGCCTCAGGCTCCTTGGGGCCTCTTGTTACAATTCATGTCTTATTTCATAATCCTTTCATAAACATTCAACATTATCCTTTTTATCAAACATTGACACTTTCATTAAAACCTGGTACATAAGTTACCCACCATAGGAACTTGTGCAACTGCTGTTATGAGATTGATCGGACGTGGCATTGTGGAGTTATTGCCCTTTTTGACTTAGAATTTGACGTCTGTGGTCATAGCTTTGTGGCACAGTGATTGAACAACAAACCTGTGTACCTGAGATTTGGAGATCAGTTAAGACTCATTTTGACAGTGTTATTCCCCATTTTAGACCCTTTTGCTACCTTCATTTCTTTTGTTTATGTTTGTTTAGTAATGATTTTAAAAAAACTTGACACTGAGATTAACCTGAATGGGAACTTGAGCATCAGCTTTTGAAACAAGATTTAAAGAACTGAATTATCAGTTTATGATTGGAAGGGAGGCCATGTGTGGAAAAGATTCATGGAATGGTTTTCTACTCCAGCATGGTTCCGAATTCTATGAATAAACTATAAAAAGCACAATCAAAGTTTCAGCCAATGAACCTCTTAGTTAACTTTCAACCTGCTCATTATTTTCTTGAATTTATCATAAAATAAAGTCCTGACTGCTTCTAAGACCCCATGGCTTGATTTAATATAAAAAAAATTCAGTTGAGGCTCTCAACTAAAAGTAACAGAGTATTCTTCATTTTTTTCGATTCGGGAGGGGGGAATATACCTGCAACTAGCAGAGTTACACCCAGAGGTCCCATATTCAAACTTTGCTTTTGATTATTGTGGGTTTTCACAGAATTTGAATTATTGCCTGGGTTGAAATGGTGGTCCAAGCGGGCATGTTGTTTTGAGGTGAGTGATGACACTTGCCCTCTATGGCCAACCTTATTTGAAGATAAGGAGAGTGGCAAATGCTCATCCAGAAAAGTTTTGACATACTAAGGGATTCTGACAGATGTGTTCACACCATAAGTCAAATAGAAACATTCCGAGTCTCTTTTAACCTTTAAGGGTCTGGAAAATTTTCCATAATTTTTTATTACACATCGCACCACGTGAGTCTAGAGGCTTAGCAGTGATGTCCAGCCATGTCTTGGCTACTGTCTACAGGACCTCCTCTTCATTGTATGTTAACTCCTAGCACTCTGGTGGTATTTCAAAATTTTTGACATTGACCCCATATTGCCGTGGCACCATAAAAAGTTTAACAAATTATATCTCGTTTGACAGAGCTCTGTCAAACAAGATATACTCTCCCAAAAAAGAAAGTGTGCATGCTAAAAAATAACTCTAAAAAAAGACATATATCATTTTCATTCAGGGAAATTTTATTCAATCACAGATGAATCAATTTGTGATCAACACGAGAAATTTCATTACGCTACGACGAATACTCTTGGTGCCATGGAGAGTCAAAGACACGTAAGGGTCAAACACAAAAGTCACACACTCAATATCTGGTATGACCTCCGTCTGCATCCACTACTGCTGTGCATCTACGCCTCATGGAAGCGAACAAGTTAGCATGGAAGTGTTGTGGGATGTTGTTCCATATTCTGATAAGCTGTCTTTGGAGTTCCACAAGCGTTGACGGTGCATGGGGAAGCCGGCGTAGCTGACGTTTCATTTCGTCCCGTACGTTCTCAATGGGTGAGATATCGGGCGAATTTGCGGGCCAGGGAAGAACATCCACTTGTTGTTGCTGCAGATACTGTTGAACAACACGAGCTGCGTGGGGTCGGGCGTTGTCCTGCTGTAGAATGACACCGGGGCCGTGACGTTACAGAAATGGGACAACAACAGGTGTAAGCACTTCTCACGATATCTGGCTGCATTGAGATTGCCATCAATAATGACCAGATCAGTTCTGTTACGGGCAGTGATGCCACCCCACACCATGACAGACTCTCCCCCATAACGGTTTCGCTCCACGACACATGGATCTGCGTAGTGTTCGTTTCGACGTCTGTACACTCTCTGGCGGCCATCTGACGATGAAAGATGTAAACTACATTCATCTGTGAATAAAACACGTCGCCACCAGTGTAAGGGATGCCTGAGATGTTGTCTACACCACTGCAGTCGAGCACGACGATGACGTAACGTCAAAATCGGGCGAATTGCAGGTCTTCGAGGACGTAAGCCGTATTCTCTCAGTCGGTTGATTACTGTTTGAGGATGTATCCGTCTCAGGTTAGGGATGTTCCTGGCTGTTGTCGTTGTCGTTTGTTGCCGGTTCCGGAGATGGACGACACGGATATACCGATCTTGTGTAGGGGTGGTAACTCGGGGTCTCCCGGAGCGGGGTCGGTCTCGAACGTCATCATGTTGTGCATGTCGATGGACTAGCCTGTCTACAGTGTTACGGTGGCAGTTCAAATGCTGGGCAACCTCTCTGTGTGTTCTGCCAGCTAATCATACCCAGGGCAAGGAGACGTTGATTCATTGTCAATCTTGGCATGCTAATGTGGAGTCGTTTTAACAGCAGCGCAAGTTTGAATGTGAAAGATAGGAAGGCCTTACTTTAGTGTTTAAATACCCAAGGATTCACACTGCTGCATGAATTTTCAGACTATCCACATGCAAAACATGCCTTTTCACAAACGTGCAGCACTTCTTTTTAACGTCAATGCAATTTTAACGGGGAAAGCTGTTTTTGTGTTCAATATAACTTATTCATGAACAGGTTAACACTCTTTACACCTACGAAATTATTTTTTTGGAGTTTGATCAATTTCTTCAATGCACACTTTCTTTTTTGGGCGAGTATATAATTTATTAAATTTTCAGTTGCACTGTGGGTAAAAGTTGCTGCTGAAAACTTTGGTATTTTGACAACAGTGTGCAGAGAGTTAAATTACCTGTGCTGAGACCATAGAGATAGCTGAAGTCGGATAACGTTCTTTGACCGTTAACAGCTCCCAATGGATGGTGTTAAGAAAAGTCTATGGTTCAGGGTTTCTCATCATGGTGCAATGACTGTTATACTATTGGGGTGATCAACATCCTGAACAGTTTCCTAAGGGGGTGGGGGTTTGGAGCTGTTAGTGGCTCTCCTGTAATTTTCAAATGACAAGCCTGCTCTGTGTATGATTTTGTGGTAATTCACATCCCACTTACTCTAATACTAGAATAATTAGTATTATACCGAATGGAGATTCCGTCTTGATACAATTATTTATGGATTATCGTCTCAGAAGAGAAGAGGAACCCAAGTTCCTAACTCTTAACAGGGAAAGAAGTGAATGTCAAAGCACTTTTTTTTTATTTTTCAAAACAGTAAATAGGCTTTTCAATTGAATGTCCTTATAGCAAATCATTATGGGTTGAATTCAAGTATAATCACAACTTTTTACAGTCTCACAGAATATTATTGTTCTGGCATCCTCACTGTCCTACCATAAATGTTCATAGTGACCATACAGTTCATAAGCTGAGGCCGAAAATTCATCGTTGTGCTGTCTAATGTACTTGAAGGCATTATAGAATTTACTTTTGGCTGCACATGTTCACGTTGCTTTGCAGGCATCGACAATTTTTCTACCTCACTGTCGGTCAAAGATAATATATCATCAAAGGGTGACAGTGAGGTCGAAAACTGATCTGTTACAACCCATTTTGTAATAAAAGTTGCAAAATGTAATAATTATTACAAAGTGCAACCACTTGGACGGGAAAAGCGTTGCAATATGTAATAATTATTACAAAATGCAACTACATCGACGGGAAAAACGTTGCAAAACTAATTCATGTTATTATACAACTATTAAAATAAATTTGTGTCTCTATGATTCTACGACTGTCTTCGGGAATGTTATTCGCATTTCTACGTGTATTTGAGCGAGTTTCGTATATGTCCGAAGTTTTATTACAAAATGCAACAACTTCGACTGGAAAAACGTCGCAAAATGTAATAATTAATACAAAATGCAACTACATGGACTGGAAAAAACGTTGTAAAATGTAATAAATGTTACAAACTGCAACTAGATCGACTCGAAAAACGTTGCAAAATGTAATAAAATATTTTCAAGCAGAGCAATCAAACTAATTCATTGTATTATACAATTATTGATAGCAAATTGTATCTGAATGTCTTAACCAAATGCTGTCAATGTGTGTTGTGTGCAGAGATGACCACTGTTGATCAGTATAGTGGCGATGACAAGAAATGGCTAGTTATCATCTATGGCGATATCTAGTGATCGTTGGGAGCCAGATAAGGATTAGAGGGCTATGAGTAATAACCGCACTGAGGCCTCTCCTCACCTCCCTTACAACCTCATACGAGGAGATGATCATTGGTGTTCGCCATTGACGATCACCAGGGATGCCTAGTGATCGCTCATGACGATCTCTAGTGATCGTTACTAGCGATCATCAGTGATCATCTCCCTGTATGAGGTTGAGAGGGCTGTGAGGAGAGGCCTCATTGAGTCCACACCTCATAGCCCTCACATCCATATCTCTCACCCAACGATTACTAAAGATCAAAGACATCCATACTGATTGGCAATAATAGCGATATCAAGTGATTGTTAGGGCGAGATGGGATGTGAGGGGTATGAGGTGAGGCCTCATTGGGGCATCTCCTCACAGCCCTCTGATTCTCATAGGGAAGATGATCTTTGGTGATCGCCAGTGGCGTTCACTATGGATGCCTAGTGATTGCCGATGGTGCTCTCTAGTGATTGTTGGAGGGGGGGGGGGGGGAGATGAGGATGTGAGAGCTGAGAAGAGACCTCACTGAGGCACCACCTCATAGACCTCATTGGTCTCCGAGTAGTCCGACGGAGAGCGCCACGGTCGCTGCCCCGTCCAGAAGCCCTGGCCTACTTTACTTGATCTAGTGACCCAGAGACCTCCAACCAGTGGCCCGACCGACAGCGACAAACTCCCCTCTCTCTCTACTCTAAACGGTGAACCTATCTCAGAAGCCTTCCAACCAGTGGCCCGGCCTAGCGACACAGTGGCCTCACCCCTGCTCCCAACGTTGGCACTATCCCAGAAGCCCTCCAACCGACCGAGAGTGACACTTCCCTCTGCTCCAAACAGTGACTCTGTATCAGTAGCCCTCCAACAAGTGACCCGGCCGAAAGCGACACAATCACTCGGCGATCCTACCATGGTGTGGGACAGCGACAGTCAAATTTTACTGGGGGAAATGGCACTACTGACACAAGTTTTGTGTGAAATGGCAAAGGGTACGGCAGACTTGGTCTAAAGCGACTGTGATGAAAGGCTATCACTGTGCGGACAGTGTTACGAGGGTATTGACATAGGCCAGGGGCTGCTCAGCAGCAAAGGGCAGAGTTGCTGAGCTCAAGCAACGTCCAGTCACTCACCTCTGTGGACATCGACAGCGGTCAACGTCGTCATGACCTCGCGAGTTCTCCATGACGTCACCGACGTCATAGCTACTCGAACCATTTTCCTCTCTCGATTCCCGACTTTCCTGCATCTTCACAAACTTTGCAGTGGGCATCCACACCTAGCCTGCGATGCGAACCGTACAGAGAGAGTCGACTAGAGTTGGCAAATGAGCCTATAGAGGTTGTGTCAGCGATAGGAATTTGAAGGGGTGGGGGGGGACTGGTGTGCGGGTGGGGGTCAGGTGGAAGGCGACATAAAGGTCCCTTTCGGGAACATAACATACTACTCGTGCAGAATGATATGGAAACGAGAATACTTCACTTTGCTTTCCTTGAGTTGTATGGATTTCATTATATTACCTTAGCCATGCTTCCACAAGAAATCTTTCTAGGCAAGCGTTTTCATGCTGAAAATGTTGTTCAGCTTTAGTGGTTTTAGGGTAGGCGCAGGGTTAGGATAATGGGAGGCATTGGCACTCCTTTTCATAGGAACTATTCGGCTGCTTATTCGAAAGAATTACAAAGGATAACATAGAATAAAAATACAACACTTATTATTTATTGGTAATTAGAAAAACGGAATATAATAGTTTCACAAATACTGTTGTCTTTCTATCCATCCAAAAATTGCTGACGCAACTACACTTTACTGAAATAACATAATTCAGAATTGTCTGGAACAGTTTAACATTTTTAACATTTTTGCCTCCTCATCAGACACTTCACTCTGAATAAACGATGACAACCTTGTCGACTCAACATGAAACGAACAGTTTTAAAAATCAGAACCTTTTAAATCCATTCAATGAAACTGTTCTTGTTTCATTGAATTTGGTATACTTGGGACCTCGTGATAACGGAAGCGCACATGGCTATGTACAGTGCACACCGCTTGCATCGCTGGCTGGTATGGATGCTTAATACATGGTGTATGTGAATGAAAAAAACAGGCATCAAGAGTGCGAAACTGTAAGAGGAGCTATGACGTCGGCTACGTCATGGTGGGCGCACTGTCGTTGTCCGCGGAGCTGAGTTTCAGGACCTTGTTCGGGTCCAGCGAGAGGGCTGTGCCGCTGAGTAGCCCCGGTCCTAGATTAGTACGACTGTCCTTGGGATGGGATAGCTGCGTTTGCTGGCTCGATCGACCAGGCTAAGTGATTCAAGACTCTCAATATCAAGGGAATTAATGGACAAAAGTCAAGTGAGCGACTTTCCTGATGACAATGTCAATTCCCTTCAGCACTTGGCGTGATGTCGCTTGAGCAGCCGAGTCGCGAGTAGAGGGCGCCTGTGGTTCTCCTCGGTGACTCCAAATGGTGGATGGGTATTGTGGTCTCCTCCCCCTTTCTTCTCCGTCTCATAGGCGGGTGGCTCCGGCCACGTGCGCCTTCATTGCGCGTAGCCACCCCCCCCCCCCCACACACACAAACAAACAAAAATTAATAACACGTTGTTCACCCAAACAGTTCAGCTGCTTCACTCAAAATTATTTCTTTATTCATTTCAACAATTAAAGCGGAGCGCGGTGGCACATTGACTACATTGTCGAACTTCAGACCGAATGGTCAAAAGTTCGAGCCTGGTCCGTGTCACTCACCCTCTGTCCTCGAGCAAGACACTTAATCCGGATTGCTTATGTGGGAACACGGTGGCAAAGTGTGCTAAGACGTATGACACGCCGATGGTGCACACGCCTTCAACCAATGCTAACTCAGGTTAGTACGTTGGAGAGTCTGACAGTTACTCGCCGCTGTTCGGCGGTTCTGCCCCAGTACTCCGGCTTCCCCCAGCGACACGATATGATCCTGGCTGTTGAAAGTGTTGTAAAACCCAATAAATAACAGTGCGTCAAAGCCTAGTAAAATCAATATACCTTTCGCAAACCACTACGTCCACCAGACGTTTACATGTTGGTCCCCGATTTATACACCCAAAATCTTAAAGAGAGACATTTCTATAAATCAAAGCCCCGCGAAGTATGGTGGTGATTTGCTGTTGCGGTTTATCTGGTTCTGATCCGGTCAACTCTGGGATATCTGTGATCTTTAGTGATCGTTGGGAACGAGATATGGATGTGAGGGCTATGGGGCGAGGACTCAATGGGGCCTCTCCTCACAGCCCTCTCATCCTTCTTCCTGGAGATGATCGCTAGTAACGATCACTAGAGATCGACATAAGCGATCACTGGGCATCCCTGGTGATCGTCAATGGCGATGACCAATGACCATCTCGTATGAGGATGTGAGAGGAGAGGCCTCAGTGCGGCTAGTACTCATAGCCCTCTTATCCTCAGCTCGCTCCCAACGATCACTAGAGATCGCCATAGACGATCACTAGCCATTTCTTGTCATCGCCACTGTACTGATCAACAGTGCGTCGCCCGAGTGCTAGAATGTTCTATGTCCCATAGGGGACATAGAACATTCTAGCACTCAGGCGACGAGTGGTCATCTCTACAAACAATACACGTTGACAGCATTTGGTAAAGACATTCAGATACAATTTGCTATTAATAATTGTATAATACAATGAATTAGTTTGATTGCTCTGCCTGAAAATATTTTATTACATTTTGCAACGTTTTTCGAGTCGATGTAGTTGCAGTTTGTAACATTTATTACATTTTGCAACGTTTTTCCAATCCATGTAGTTACATTTTGTAATAATTATTACATTTTGCAACGTTTTTCCAGTCCAAGTTGTTGCATTTTGTAATAAAACTTCGGACATATACGAAACTCGCCCAAATACACGTAGAAATGAGTTTAACATACCTGAAGACAGTCGTAGAATCATAGAGATACAAATTTATTTTAATAGTTGTATAATAACATGAATTAGTTTCGGATTTCCCCTTTGAAAAAAATGTTTATTACATTTTGCAACGTTTTCCCCGTCGATGTAGTTGCATTTTGTAATAATTATTACATATTGCAACGTTTTTCCCGTCCAAGTGGTTGACTTTGTAATAATTATTACATTTTGCAACTTTTATTACAAAGTGGGTTGTAACAAATACTAACAATGATCTGAGTTCCAGACACCTTAGATTTCTTTGGTTTCACAGACACGTTAACAATGTCAGTAAGCTGCAGTGTTTCAACATTCTGATTGGATGAATTAGAACATCTAGCAGCGGACAAAGTATCAGCAGTTGGGCGGATAGTGTGATTTGTATACATCCTAGATAGTGCAGCCATTTTAGATATGTTGCTCATAATTTTTCCAAGAGTACTTTTACCCAGAGGCGCACGTGTGTACCATGTGTGTTCTTTTTCCGTGAAAGAATCTACTAGTCATTGCCAAAAGAGCTGGATTTTGGGGGTTCAGTTTAGAAACATACAGTTCATACGATTTAACACTTTACCCACCGCAGACGATATCAAAATTTGTTATTTTAAATATCATTTTTTAAAATTTTTCAAAAAATTTCAACAAAACCATATCAAGTGACCCCTCGTTGAAACGAGCTCGTTCCAACGAGGGGTCGCATGATAAGCTTTTGTTGAAATTTTTTGAAAAATAATATTTTTTCAACTGCTGAATTTGCATATTACGTGGGCGGATGCGGGCGATTCGTTGTGTAAAAGGTTAACAGGACATAAGTCATCACCAGTCTTGTACATTCTGCCCTCACCTGGAATGTCTGACCATTTGCCACTTTCATAGTGATATTCGTTTAATTCACCTTTCTTCTGATACACGTATTGTCTGCCTGTTGCATCAGTGTCGACTCAGAATGTTCCCGAGTCATTTCACGAAGGTTTTCTCTTCCTCTTCTAGTCCAGGCACATTAGACATAAAAATGAGAAAGTAAGGAAAAAAATCGGAGAAAGCTGATTTTTTTATATGTTTCCGGGACACACATTGCGGATAAAGTGTGAAAAGTCCCCGCGAATCCGAGTTGAGCTTTTTCAGTTATAGCGTTTTTTTGATGAAAAAAAAAAATTAAAAAAAAATTCGACCCAGCTCCATATTTCTCATTCTGATTCGCCTTAGTAGGGTGAGAATCATAAATATCGTGCTGAATTATATTGAGAATACATATCCCCAACAGAAAATGCCAACTTTGTACCAATCCTCACACTCAATGGTGAAATATTCACGAAAATGTACAAAATTACGAAAAAAAAGTTATTGTTTTCATACACACAACGGTACACAACGTCCATTAAATCAAATCTACGACTACTTTGGGAGTTAAATTATATATCAAAAATTGCAGAAAAGCAGTGGCTTTATAATGGTATATAACAATAGTCATTTATTCCATAATGAACTGGTGAAACGTGTGAAATATTAACCATACCCCCTAAACTCAAATTCAAACGGCATCGACTTTTCTCATTCAAATACCGTATTATAGCATCATTGTTTCAATTTCCATGTTCGATTAAATCACATAATGTGGTGTTCGCCTACACTCAGAGGTGACTGTACAACAGTTGACGCTGTCAATCAAGAAAGTGTCAACCATCTACTGTCAAAATTACACGAACTGCTCCAGAATGCGTCCGTAGGACGCACAGGAAAGCTTTGGGTACAATACTACGAGCAAATAGGTCTTCTCCAGTTGTTCTTGAGAGCAGAGCGCACAGGCGACTGGGAACTCCACACATATTGTGTTCGCAATATGATTCCAGTATTTCACGCAGGTGGTCATTTTGTATACGCAAAAAGTTTTCATCTCTATTTGCAGCAGATGAATGAGCTAACAGAAATAATGCAACAGGATGATTTGAAGTTGTTCACTGGTTACTTTACCATAAGGCGCTCAGATAAATTCTGGGACGGGATATATTCTGATCAGACCACAGAGCAGTGTTTAATGAGAATGTTCAAGCTCCCTGGTGGTCTCACACATGGCAGGGGAATAACCGATAGCACTGTTGCGAAATGGGTACATGGACTACCTCTTTGCCTTCCGATATGTAATGCTCTCGAAAATTTTGTTCATGTTCACACTGGTCATGGCGAACAACATCGGGATCTCCGTCAAAGTTCACAATTGACTGATGCCAATGATATCACCAAATTATTGAACTGGCTCAGAGTGCATTCCCCCTTTCAGAATAGAGATCCACTACAATTAGTCTCTATAGCGACCGGGCTTGTGGCCGACGAAAATGTGAACTGTGACCAAGTTCGCAAAATTGGTGAATGTTGCGTATCGAATGTTGTAAGCAAAACGTTCAACAGCATCAAACTACGACGTGTTGACACTGTGAAGTCTTTCGCATCGATGGCAAATAGCATCAAAGTCCGTGGAAGTAAGGTAGTGATTGACCCCACAATTCTGTTCAACCGCATCACATGTGTTATTCAGTCACAAGCAGAGATGGAAGAGTATCTCAAATATGAACTCGCCCCGAAACCACCAGCATTGTTTGCTTCTGCTGGAATGAGGAAGACACAGAAAAGCACGCTCGGTAAGATCCTCAAAACATACGGTTCCGAGCAAACTAAAATCCCAGAACATTCTCTGTTTGTTGTAGATGGTGGATTTTTATTGAGGGCAGTTGTATGGCCTAAACAGTCGTCATATAAGGACATATGTACATCATATTCCAATTATCTAGTGAGACATTTTGGGGCGAACGGCGTGGTTGTTTTTGATGGTTATGCTTGTACAATGTCGACAAAGGGCATGGAACAAGCCCGTAGATCTAAAGACAGGTATTCCATTGATATCAATATCTCACCCGAGTTACCAGCCACCACACCCCAATCCGATTTCCTTGCAAATGCCAAGAACAAAACCCAACTGATCGATCTTCTAATGCAGGAGCTATCTGCTATCAATATTCAGTCCAAGCAGGCCGAGGCTGATGCTGATGTACTGATAGCCGAAACTGCACTTGACATCGCTCAAGATGACAACAATGTTGTCGTTGTGGGAACAGACACAGACTTGTTAGTCATTCTTACCTCTCGAGTTCAACCGGGATGTAATATTCACATGATGTATTCCATTACCCCAAACTTACTAGTTTCAGTTAGTGAAATAGCAACCAAAATGGGTGACCGTAGAAGCAACCTCCTTGTAACACATTCTATAAGTGGTTGTGACACTACTTCTGCACTCTTTCGAGTTGGTAAGAAGAAAGTATTCAGTACAATTGTCTCCGATGTTACTAGCGACTCACAACAGTATGTCAACACAATTTTGGCGGATGACAGTACACCAAGTGCAGTAGCCGCTGCCGGGGAACAACTTCTCCTGATCTTATACGGGAGTAAAACTGTTTTCTCTCTCGACCAATATAGATATGTCACTTACAAGCGTTATGTAGCAAAATCTAAACTGAATAAACCCATCGACCTAGCCTCACTCCCACCAAGCAGCGATGCTGCACAACAACATGTCTACATATGTTATCTCCAGGTCCAACAATGGCTGGGCACTTCGCTTCCTCCGACGGATTGGCGGTGGTCGCTAGACAATGGACTTCTTGTACCGACTGCAGCCACAAAGCCATGTGCCCCCGATAACCTACTGAATCTGATCAGTTGTGGTTGCAAGGGTGCTTGTACAAAAAGGTGTGGGTGTAAGAAGGCAGGACTCTCTTGCTCAGGTTTGTGTAATTGCAGTTCGGATTCTTGTAACAACCACAGAAACACTGTCCTGTCGGAAATTTCTGAGTTCGATGAATAATATGTATATGGGTCATGTCATTTCTGTATATAGCGTTGATAATAGTCAATGTAACTTAATCCATGTTGATTGATTTGTACATTCTGTAAATATTATTTATTGATTTTTGTACATTCTGTAAATATTATTTATTGATCTAATGCTGCCAGACACAGACGTGTCTGTTCGGTCCCAAGCCCGAAAATAGTTGAGTTCTCATGCTGACGAATTTTATGCCAAAAGGGGAACTCGGTTAGAAGCAGAGGGGGTCTTCCATAATGTCTATTTTGTAAGCAATGATAAAAGTCTTCAAATGGTGGTGGATTTTTTATCGTCTGTCCAACTAACATCCCGTTCTGTACTACGACCCTTTGGGCAAATCCGTTAGGAAAATCGTCATTTTTTGCGTAAATCCGATACTTTTTTGTGAATTTTCAATAATTTTTCGCAGAAATTGTCACAGAATGCACATTTTCCTCTAGGTAAATGTATATTAGACATTATGTAGCTCAAAATACGCGTAAACAAAAAATACAGTTGGATCAATTCGAGGTTACAAAGTTCGTGCGATTTTTTTAAATTTTTTTCAAACGCGTTTTCGAAAAAAGGCTGTAGAAAAAAAAGCTCAACTGGGATTTTAGGGGATTTTTGTCTAATCGTTCAGTGACATGTACTCGACATTCCCTGAAAAAATCAGCTTTCTCCGATTTTTTTCCCTAGTGAAACCTAATGTTCTTGGGCTATTCTACACAGAAAAAACATTATTTCAAACCACACTTTCTGTTAATCCTACTAGTGTCAATGTGGAAAACCATAAGTTTTCTTTCCCATACAACTTTTTCCTATCCTCTATTGAAATACATGGAATGTGATCTGTTTCACCAAACCCTTTCTTCTTCAAGTCTATCTGTTTGGCTCGATACATGTCACGAGAATTCATGAAAGCGTCACTTTCGGCAGCATTTATCCCTGTCACAAAGAATGTGCCTATTCACACCATAACTTAACAGCTGAAACAAGTTTTTTTCTTAAAAATAGCCTTTCTTTGTACGAAAGGAAGGGTAGAATATTTGCAAAACATTGTCCAGTTGTTTCGGTTCATAGGTTGTTAAATTACAGTTCATGTTCTTCTCTCTAAAAAATTCCTCGAAAATCTGTTTGATTACTTCAGACATTTTTAGTGGTTTTACTGTCCTTATTTTCGAGTAGTTCCTCTATTTCAGACTGACAAATATCGGCAAATCTTCTGGTTGACATGTTGCATGTTTATATTATTTCGAAACGCAGAAGTCGTTTGGTAACGTAATATGTCATCACGTGTGCATGCAACCATTTTCGGGTGTCTCCTGCTGGCATTGTCGGGAGTCTTCGCCTGAAGCGGGTAATAATGCAAAAATTATTGACCAGCATTATTCACCACGGGTGGAACATTATGAAATGTTTAATGGGATTTATGGGGGATTAGCATAACATTTGTAGAGGAGGCATAATAATAAAAAATAATAATGACTGACCTTGAGGGTAACAATATGGCTTGTCTCCCCTTGGAGCATTATCTCTCTCGGCTAACACCCCGGGAGATAATTGTCCCTCGGGGAAACAATCCACATTGTTACCCTCAAGCCCAGTCATTATCAAGTTAGCTCAACTTTGGCGAAGCCAAATTTGAGCTTATGCCATGGCCAGTTGTCCGTCTGTCCGTCAACAATTCAATACGGCTCGGGCTAGAGGCCGTATTTATGAACCGATCTTTACGAAACTTCTTGGGTATCTTTGTTATGACTGTGGGACGAGAACGAGTGTTTTGGGGTCCGATCCGAAATTCAAGTTGGCCGCCAGCCGCCATTTTGTACCGACGATGCAGAAATCTGTTTTTGTACAGAACTTCCATATGAAAGCGCTGATTTGAATAATTTTTTGTATGAATGTTTAGTACCATGGGATACATCACATATAATACGGGTTTTTTTTCTCGTACGTAAATTATGCAAATTAGACTAGCTTTGATGTATTTAGTGTTACTTTCAGCACTGTAAGTGCAAATGCCATTACGGCTCGGGCTAGAGGACGTATTTATAAACCGATCTTTACGAAACTTCTTGGGTACCTTTGGTATCACCGTGGGACGAGAACGAGTGTTTTGGGGTGCGGTCCAAAATTCAAGATGGCCGATGGCAGCCATTTTGTACAAAATTAGGAGCAATCAGATTTTTGCACAGAACTTCCATATGAAAGTGCTGACTTGAATAATTTTTTGTATGAATGTTTAGTACCATGGGATACATCACATATAATACGGGTTTTTTTCTCGCGCAGAAATTATGCAAATTAGATGAACTTTGATTTTTTCAGTGCTACTTACACACAGTAAGTGCACATGTCAATACGGCTCGGGCTAGAGGCTGTATTTATCAACCGATCTTCACGAAACTTCTTGGGTACCTCTGTTATCACCTTGGAATGAGAACGAGTGTTTCTGAGTGCGGTCCAAAATTCAAGATGGCTGCCAGTGGCCATTTCGTACCGAAATTAGGTCTAATCAGTTTTTTGTACACAACTTCTATACGGCTCAGGCTGGAGGCCGTATTTATGAACCGATCTTTACGAAACTTCTTTTGGATCTTTGTTATCACCGTAGGATGAGAACGAGTGTTTTGGGTGTGGTCCGAAATTCAAGATGGCCACCAGCAGCCATTTTGTACAAAATTAGTGCAATCAGTCTTTTGTACAGAACTTCTGTATGAAAGTTCTGAATTGAATAAATTTTTGTAGGAATGTTTAGTAAAATGGTATACATCACATACAGTACGGGTTTTTTTCTCGTGCAGAAATTATGCAAATTAGATGACTTTTGATTTATGTAGTTCTACTTATACACTGTAAGTGCACATGTCAATACGGCTCGGGCTAGAGGCTGTATTTATCAACCGATCTTCACGAAACTTCTTGGGTACCTTTGTTATCACCTTGGGACGAGAACGAGTGTTTCTGAGTGCGGTCCAAAATTCAAGATGGCTGCCAGTGGCCATTTTGTACCGAAATTAGGTCCAATCAGTTTTTTGTCACAACTTCTATACAGCTCGTATTTATGAACTGATCTTCACGAAACTTCTTGGGTGCCTTTGTTTTCACCTTGGGACAGGAATGAGTGTGTTTTGGGGTGCCTTTGTTATCACTGTGCTATGAGAACGAATATTTTGGGGTTCAGTCAGACTCACTCTGGGACTCAAAGATTTCTTTTCTATTTAGCATCTGGCTGTCACCCACCTTTACAATACTTTACCTATACATTTGTTACAGGCTACGGCCAGTATTTATGTACAGACCGTTACAATACTTTATATGTACATTTGTTATCAGGTCATTGCCTACATGTTTGTCATTGCTGTGCCACATACTATACATGTACGTGTCTTGACAAGTTGAGCTACAGTATCATTGACACTTTCATTTTTATATTACATTTCCCTCACGAGGACCATGAAGAACCAAGGAGTGGAGCAGTGCTTGTTTACTGTTTTCCTGGTACTAGGATGCGGTCCTCAAAACTAGACATCATAAGTATAAACGATTGGCTTTGCATTATACTTGTGTTGCAGTCATGATGTAGCCACAGACGCTGAGAATGACATTAAACATCGATAAAGAAATAGATTTTTATTCCCCGGCCATGTTTGCAACCCGATCAACATAACAGGAGGGTCATTGGTATAGGGTACCCCAGTCATCAATCATGTGAAGTTTCAAAACATTTGGCCTTGTAGTTTCAGAGATTTTTGAAAATCCATCAATCAGAATCAAAGAATGCCTCTGGTGGCCATGTTTTTCAACCGACGTGAATAAAATGAGGATCGTTTGTAGAGGACCTCTTACAGACCTCTTATAGACCTTTCCTGCCAAGTTTGGTTCACATCGGCTGAGCAGTTCCAGAGAAGAAGATAAAATGTGAAAAGTTTAGCCACCGCGCTCCCATTTGGGTCCATGAAAGTACTTAATAGTGCTTGGGTTTTAAAACTAGTGTATCAGTAACTTAAAAATATTTCAATGTTGTAATTAGTTGGAAAAAAATCATGGAAAATCCTTAGAAAAATATTCTTTAGATTATTTTTGGGCTCCTTTTGGTCAAAATGTGTACATTTTAGCTCTGGTGTTTGTTGTGCAAATTGCACTTTTTCCCCCTTCACCAGGTGTGGGGGAGAGGGACTGTTAAGAGGACCCAAGGGGCCTTAATTGCTCACCTGATAAAGGTCCCATTCAGTCTCTACATGTAAATATAGTTAATCTAATTTAGCTAGGGGAGAAAGGTCTGTTGAGTGAATTTCTTTTGCATGAAACCACTCAAATCCCTTCAAAACTCATTTTGAAGCAAAGAGAAAAAATACCCCATTCCGTGTCCTCCAACAGGGTGATAGTTTTTGCATAAAATCACACAAAATCTTGCTAATTTTGTTCTCAAGCCAAAAAAAAAAATATTGCTCAGTGGTCCCCCTCCCCCTCCATGGTCCTCAAGTGGACCCCCATTTAAACAAACGTTAATCTTATGCTCTCACATTTACATTTAGCTAATGTTTACAAGCTCTTGTTATTTGTTGGCACAGTTCATTTAAATAAAGAGTAAATTCTCCATTGGGTTCTGCATCAGACCCCTCTGGTGCCCACCAAAGCCAGTCTTGCTTAACACGGGGGGGGGGGGGGGGGGGGGGGGGTGGCTCAGCGGTAGACTGTTGGACTTCTATGCTAGCGGTCCCGAGTTCGATCCCCGTCCGGGACGACCCGCATTGTGTCCTTGGGCAAGGCACTTTATCCCGGTTGCCTAAATGGGGGCACGATGACACCGTGCACTAATGCGTACTGCACGTCGATGGTGCACATGTCTTCAACCGCTGTAACCCTGCTTGGGCGCAGCTTGAACAGAGTTAGAATGTTGAGGAGCTGACAGTTGCTCGTCGATGCTCGGTGGTTCTCTCCGGGTACTCCGGCTTCTTCCATCCGTAAAACTGTCACGATTAGCTATTGTGCATAAGTATGTGACATTAAACACCAATAAATAAATAAATAGCTTAACACTGTGCAACTTTAATCATCTAGGAGTCATAGTAATGCTACATACGAAATATCCAAAGATTCTGCCTGGTGGAATAGAAGATGATCTTTGAAGAATATCCCATAAGGAGCCCAAATATGAGCCCAGGGATTTGATTAGAACAAACTTGAATCTCACCACACTAATGATGTGAATACTCTGTAACAAAAGAATCAGACTCATCAGTGTGAAGAAGAGGATTTTCAAAAGTCAACATATTCCTTATATTGCACTTAGTTGAAAGTGGTATCCCACAGGAAGCCCAAATATGACAAAAGTGACTTGATTTGACCAAACTGAACTCTGAACCTCCTACAGTTGCTGCATATCAAATGTCGAAAGATTCTGACTGGTGGATCTGAAGAAGGAGATTTTTAAAGGAATTTCCCCATACTGCACTAAGTTAAAATTTAGGTTGCCATAGGAACCCCAAAAATTATAACAAGGTAAATGATTACAGACTAAATTATATCACTTTCAAGGGCAGATCCAGGAATTCGGAATGGGGGGGGGGGGGGGGGCACCAATTGACCATATGATCACAAAAATTGCACCAGAAACATGCGTTTTCCTCAACTCTGAACTCTCATTTTGGATAGTAAATACTGTATTATGACATGGCTCTGGCCAAAATAGGGGGGGGGGGGGGGATGCGTGCCAGGTGCACCCCTCACTGGATCCGCCATTGACTTTGAAGATAATATATAGCACATTCACTGAACATGAAGCCTTTATGTTGCAGTATCTTCACTTCAGAGTAAAGCTCAAATATGGGCTTCCAGCACTCTGCTAGTTAATTGGATACCTGTTAATGGTACAACCCTGTTGATACATACAATTCCCAAACAGCAAATCATTTACCATACCTTCAGTACAAACTTTACCTGTTATTTGCATATAGGTTAAAGAGTAAACTGCTACTTGGCCACCCAATGGGCTAGTCCAGTCGGGACTAGTCCACTCATTGGGTGGACTTAACATTCAGATTTGCAGTTTATGAGCCACTGAGTAGTCTACCAGGAAATTCTAGCTGTAAATATGATTCAGCACTTAGAAATGTAACAGCGTTCCCATGCCCCATGAAAGTCCTGTAAAATCCTTGAATTTGGGAACATATATTCAAGGGCTCTTGAAACTCATTGAATGTTGTGGTTGTGTCTAAAGCTCCTTGAAATCTTCAATTTTATCAATCGTTAGTTGGAGGTGACACTGTGTGGGAATTAGAAACTTTTTGTTATGGAGACCACCACAGGGGCCCCGCAAATGGTACCTACCCAATATTCTGAAGGCCCAGTAAACCAAAGGGCGGATTCTCTTAAGGCTCAGTAAAGTTAGCATAGTCTAAATCTAAACGTTTGGATCACCAGACCTTCAGAATAATGGGCACACCACTTGCAAATATGATTATAAAATGAGACAGTAATTACATTAACTCATTTCAAATTAATAGGGTTAAGTTTCATGATTCATGGCCAAAGTGTTGTTGAGTTAACCCTTTACCTAACGCAGACGATATCAAAATTTATTATTTTAAAAATCATTTTTTCAAATTTTTCAAAGAATTTCAACAAAACCATATCATGTGACACCTCGTTGGAACGACCTCGACGAGCTCGTTCCAACCAGGGGTCACATGATATGGTTTTGATAAAAAAAATTTGAAAAATAATATTTTTTCAACTGCTGAATTTGCATATTACGCGGGCGGATGCGGCCGATTCGTTGGGTAAAGGGTTAAAGTGCATAAACAATAGTTAGGTTAGATCCCAGTAACATTGACCTTTTGACCACCAAATCAATAAGGTTCATCCATTTCCTCTGGGCAGTATACCTGTGTTTCATGATCCCAAGACAAAGAATCCAGTTAGAGTCAGGAAACCAAATCGTATTGATGGATCACCTTGACCTAGTCCTTTCATCTTTTGCCCCTTAACCCTTTGAGACTTCAAGTATCCTAACGTTCAAACGTCATTGGGAATTCAGTTTCTTCAACGTTTTTCAAAATGCGACGTCAAACGTCGAAAAGTACAAATAACAAGATCTTTTTCACATTAGTGATTATTTGGTTGAGGGCTAGATTATTTTTGGTGGTCTGAATTTGCAATTCAAAACTTGTTTTATTACAAATTAATAAATTAATTTGTTTTAAAACAAATTTATATAAACAAAATATTATTTGTGTTTGACTGAATATGAAATATAAGCAAGGAGAGTGTTGACTTTTGCTCTGGTATCCTCATTTTTTGAAAGCCCTGATAGTGGCTTCTAGCACTCCACCAATTAAGAAGTCTTGACAGCAGGATTATATTAGTATTTTAAGCTGCGACAGCATTTGGCTCAATGGTTGTCACTGAGCACTATTCAGGAGAAAATAGGAATCTGAGGTTAAAACTTTAAAAAATCGAAAAATAATAACAAAACAAATTACCACAAAGTATCAACGTGTTGTTTGATTTCGTACGTAATAAGACGTACAAAAGCATCAAAGGGTTAAATCATTAGGGTTCCTCCCTTTCCTCTGGGCACTGTAGTGTGAAGTTTCAGGAACTTAGGCAAAAGTGTTGTCAAGTTAAGAGTCCAGAAACTAAATTGGAAACATCATTTGACCTTGAGCTTTTAACCCCCAAATCAAAAGGTTTCATCCCTTTACCCTAGGTCGTGTACCTGGGAACTCTTATGATCTTAGGCCAAAGTGCTGCCAAGATAGAGTTTGGAAACCAAATTGGATGGACAGATGGTCAGAGCAATCACTATGGAGCTACCCCTATTACCGGGGTCCTAATGTAGTCGTGTTGCAAGTAATGAAATATCACCTTCATTGACTTCGATGAAATTTTCATTGATTTGCTCTTAACTAGGAGAATGACTCAAATGGTATTCCATTTTGCAGTGTTCGTGATTTGAAATATCAAAAGCAATGTTCCAAGTCTTGTAGTTATCGCTTGCAACTTACTTCAATGTGTACCAAAGAGGTCTTTAGTGAAGTACAGTTGAATCATAAATCCTTCCAAATAAACACAGCAACCCCCCCCCCCCCCCCCCCCCCAAAAAAAAAAAAAAACGTTCAAAGATCGTTGCATAACTTTGGGGGGTGGGGTGGTGAAGATTCTTGAATTTTCCATAAAATCAAGTCATGGCAGCTTTAAAGCAGCCACGACTTAGTTGAATGAAAAGTTCAATAAAGTATGGCATCATGAAATCATTTTTAAGTGAATTACTCCTATTTAGGTCATACAAAGTAGATCTTCTGTTTCTGAGGCAATTATTTGTAAAAGTGCATGCGGCCGAGCGGTTTTTTATTTTTTATTTCTTTGCCATAAAAAGTTCATGTTCTTGGTTTATATTTTAGGCCTCATAATCTACGGAATAGCATTGGTGGTGGTGTATTTTGTCCCTTGCACCCAAAGGACAAATTTATCAATATATTTTAACTTGGGTAAACTATCAGACATAAACCATTTAATAATAGTAGTTTGTCATGTTCCCCTACAGGGGCAGGTTGCAGGACCCCGGTGCAGGACCCCGGAAGTGACGTCATTTCACGTGACCTAGTGGCGCCATGTTGTGTTGTCATGGTAACCCGCGTGAGCGGCCATGTTGTGACGTCATCTCCATAGTGATACGTGTTGTTAGTGCGCATGCGCAGCGCGTGTTGTTAGGGTGATACGTGTTTCCGTCGTCCATTTTGTATACTGGAGGCCGCCATCTTGGTTTCTATGGTAGCACGTGGTTGCTATGTTACCCAATGGCTTCTAACAAGGCAGGGGTATGTTCGGGTGTGTGTTCCTTTGTAGAAGAGTATTTTCCCGATTCGTAGAAAATCTAATTACCACAAACAACCCGACAATCTCTCCAAATCACTAAAATCCACCCGAAATCACCGAAATTGACTTTATTTCCCCAATTATCGGCTTAGCACGTAGTGCTATAGTACTAAGGGGTACAAAGGGGTGCGTGCGATTGAACAGGAGTAATGTTCTGGCTTAGAATTCTCCCAGAATCCCTTTTTGGATCCCTATCCCATGACGTTTTTCCCATTAAAAGACACGTTCCTTTGGTCATTACCCAGAATTCTCTGCTTCTATCTATATATGCAATAGTTTACGTCTCTCTGGCCATGTTCCTTTGTTCTAGAGTATACTCCAGTAACGCAGAAGAGCCTATTAGGTGGAACAGCTTTGCTTATTATTACTATATTTAGCAATTTCTGGTCTATTCTTGTTAGTTCTGACCCTATTCCAAGTACTCTTGTTGTTTCATTTATCTAGGTCATTTATATAAAGAACCATTCAGATTGCTTGATTTCCCATAACCTGTACTTAATCGTATAGAGTTATCTCCCCTGTGTATAATAAAAGCCTATATCCAATGGCCATATCCCCAGGCACCCTAATTTCGGCACCCCTTTTTTGAAAAACATATGACCTTCGGCACCCCTTTTTTGTCATATGTGCTAATGTGAAAAAGCACAATGTGACACAATGTGCCCTAGCACTAGGCACATGATTTATGTGCCGATATGTGCTTATGTGAAAAGGCACAATGTGACACAATGTGCCCTAGCACATAGGCACATACGGGTATTTGAGGATACCTATAGCTTAGTATTGTATTATTCGTGGATACCTACTAGAGAATCCCTTTTTTGTCATATGTGCTTATGTGAAAAAGCACAATGTGACACAATGTGTCCTAGCACAAAGGCACATGCTTTATGTGCTTATATGTGCTTATGTGAAAAGGCACAATGTGACACAATGTGCCCTATCACATAGTCACATACGGGTATTTGAGGATACCTATAGCTTAGTATTGTATTATTTGAGGATACCTATCTAGGATACCTTCTGGGGAATCCCCTTTTGTCATATGTGCTTACGTGAAAAAGCACAATGTGACACAGTGTGCCCTAGCACATAAGCACATGTTTTATGTGCCGATATGTGCTTATGTGAAAAGGCACAATGTGCTCTAATACATAGACTCATTTCACAAAAAAGGGATTCCATAGCCACAGGTGTTTTGCAAAAGGGATTCTTTAAAAGGGATTCCATAAAATGGAATTCCTATCCGACTCCGTAAAATGAGATTCCGTGTTTTAACATCGACACTCGGGGGTATTCCCCTTCCCTATTGGAAGAATTCATTTCAATGGGTTGTAGTTCATTCAGTTGAAATTTATTAAGTTTAAAATTCATTCAGTTCAAAGGAAGTTAATACCTTCATTTAGGTTATGGTTAAAAAATATAGTTTACTCAGTTCAAAGGGGTTTACACTGGGTTATAGAGGTTATAGTTAAAAATTGTATTGGCTTCATTCAATTTTGTTCAGTTCAAGAGGGTTAACATTGGATTATATATGGGTTCACTTGAAAACTTTGTTATGTTGACTTTGGTCTTGGTTGTGTTCAATCAGATCAGTTCGATCTTCGTTCACTTTGTTATGTTATGTTCACTTCGATCTTGGCTGTGTTGGATCTTTGTTCATTTTTAGCTTAACTTGACATAGTCAAGATAAGCTATTGCCATCACGCGTGCGGAAGTCTGTTAGTCTGTGAGTCTGTGAGTCTGTGACGTCTGTTCACATTTTCCTTTAGCACGGGCTACACCCCGCAGTTCTTGTCTGATCGTCACGAAATTTCATATGCAGGTTTGGGATCATGTCTAGATGAGAACGTCCCCTTTTCGTCGCGATCGGGCAACCGGTATGGCTGCCCGAGCCCAAAACCCGAAAACCATTAGCACAGTCTACAGGTCATGTTTACTGTGGAGGGATTTCATTGTAACTTGGTAGGATGACTCCTTATGATGTCTAGATGAGAATTTCCCCATTTTGATCGCGATCATGCAGCCTTGATGGGTGCCCGAGCCCAAAAACCTTTAGCATAGGCAAAAGGTCATATTTATGGAAGAATTTCATTGTAACCTGTTAGGTTGACTCCATGTAATGCCTAGATGATGACAATCCCTTTTGGTCGTGATTGGTCAGTTGTGATGGCTACTAGTGCCCGATGCCCGAAAACCTTGAGCACAGTCTACAGGTCATATTTATGAAGGGATTTCTATGTAACTTCTTAGGATCACTCCAGATGATGCCCAGATGAGATTGTCCCCTATGGTTGCAATCATTCAGCCATGATGGCTGCCCGAGCCCGAAGCCCGAAAACCTTTAGCACAGTCTACAGGTCATATTTTTGAAGGGATTTCATTGTAACTTGGTAGGTTAACTTCATATAATGTCTAGATGAGAACGTCCCCTTTTGGACATGATTGGGCTACTGTGACGGCTAAAGGTGCCCGAAGCCCGAAAACCTTTAGCACAGTCAACAGGTCATATTTATGAGGGGATTTCATTGTAACTTGGTAGGATGACTCCAAATAATGTCTAGATGAGAACGTCCCATTTTGGCCATGATCATTCAGCCTTGATGGGTGCCCGAGCCCAAAAACCTTTAGCATAGGCAAAAGGTTATATTTATAGAAGGATTTCATTGTAACCTGTAAGGCTGACTCCATATATTGCCTAGATGATGACATGCCCTTTTGGTCATGATTGGTCAACTGTGATGGTTACAAATGCCTGAAGCCCGAAAACCTTGAACACAGTCTACAGGTCATATTTATGAAGGGATTTCATTGTAACTTCGCAGGATCACTCCAGATCATGCCCAGATGAGATTGTCCCCTTTGGTTGTGATCATTCAACCATGATGGCTGCCCGAGCCCGAAGCCCGAAAACCTTTAGCACAGTCTACAGGTCATATTTATGAAGGGATTTCATTGTAACTTGGTAGGTTGACTTCATATAATGTCTAGATGAGAACGTCCCCTTTTGGACACAATTGGGCAACTGTGACGGCTTCAGGGGCCCAAAGCCCAAAAACCTTTAGAACAGTCTACAGGTCATAATTATGAAGGGATTTCATTGTAGCTTGATAGGATGACTCCAAATAGTGTCCAGATGAGAATGTCTCCTTTTGGTTGCGATCATTCAACCATGATGGCTGCCAGAGCCCAAAGCCCGAAAACCTTTAGCACAGTCTACAGGTCATATTTATTAAGGGATTTCATTGTAACTTGGAAGATTGACTTCATATAATGTCTAGATGAGAACGTCCCCTTTGGACGCAATTGGGAAACTGACGGCTACATGGGCCCGAAGCTCGAAAACCTTTAGCACAGTCTACAGGCCATATTTATGAGGGGATTTTAATGTAACTTGATAGGATGACTCGTTTTGGAATAATTTCACTGTAACTTGGTAACTTTTGTTGATATACGTTAACTGTGAGGGCCACATACATTAACTGTGAGGTCATATTAACCCACCCCTCAGCTCTTTAGTACAGTGTACACCTCATATTATTTTTATCAAAAACATAGCACACTGGGAACAGAAATGAACGTATTCCCAATTATCACAGTTCTTGTCTTATTTCATAATCCTTTCATAAACATTGAACATTATCCTTTTCATCAAACACAACACACAAGTTAAGCTACAGTGTCATTGACACTTTCATTTTATGGTCAATTCACTTCGAGTTTGCTTATATTCGATCAGATCAGTTCGATTTTCTTCAATTTGTTCTGTTCACTTCGATCTTGGTTGTGTTGGATCTTCGTTCACTGCGACTTCAACAGTTCAACTGTAGTTGAGTTGGTTCTGTTCAGTTGTTTCCAACTAGTTCTATCTTCGTTCATGTTTCGTCTGTTTAGTTAGGTTGTTGCATGTAGTATTTAGGGGTTACAGTCCATTCAGGTTAAAAAATTTATTGTATATATTGGGCGTTACGATTAAGTCAAAGTTTATGTTGTGTTCCCTTCGATCTTGGTTGTCAGTTGTATCTGTTCGGGTTCTTATTGTAGTTGATGAATTAGACTTTATTAGTCCTTTTCCATACCCTCGAGTGTCGATGTTAAAACACGGAATCCCATTTTACGGAGTCGGATAGGAATTCCATTTTATGGAATCCCTTTTAAAGAATCCCTTTTGCAAAACACCTGTGGCTATGAAATCCCATTTTGGTCGTATGTGTCTATGTATTAGAGCACATTGTGCCTTTTCACATAAGCACATATCGGCACATAAAACATGTGCTTATGTGCTAGGGCACATTGTGCCACATTGTGCTTTTTCACATAAGCACATATGACAAAAGGGGATTCCCCAGAAGGTATCCTAGATAGGTATCCTCAAATAATACAATACTAAGCTATAGGTATCCTCAAATACCCGTATGTGACTATGTGATAGGGCACATTGTGTCACATTGTGCCTTTTCACATAAGCACATAAAGCATGTGCCTTTGTGCTAGGACACATTGTGTCACATTGTGCTTTTTCACATAAGCACATGACAAAAAAGGGATTCTCTAGTAGGTATCCACGAATAATACAATACTAGGCTATAGGTATCCTCAAATACCCGTATGTGCCTATGTGCTAGGGCACATTGTGTCACATTGTGCCTTTTCACATAAGCACATATCGGCACATAAATCATGTGCCTATGTGCTAGGGCACATGGTGCTTTTTCACATTAGCACATATGACAAAAAGGGGTGCCGAAGGTCATATGTTTTTCAAAAAAAGGGGTGCCGAAATTTTTGGGTTTCGGCAGCCATCACGGTTGATAGATCATGCCCAAAAGGGGACGTTCTCATCTAGGATTTATACAGAGGCATCCTACCAAGTTACAATGAAATCCCTTCATAAATACGACCTGTAGACTGTGCTAATGGTTTTCGGGTTTTGGGCTCGGGCAGCCATACCGGTTGCCCGATCGCGACGAAAAGGGGACGTTCTCATCTAGACATGATCCCAAACCTGCATATGAAATTTCGTGACGATCAGACAAGAACTGCGGGGTGTAGCCCGTGCTAAAGGAAAATGTGAACAGACGTCACAGACTCACAGACTCACAGACTAACAGACTCACAGACTCACAGACTTCCGCACGCGTGATGGCAATAGTTTATCTTGACTATGTCAAGTTAAGCTAAAAATGAACAAAGATCCAACACAGCCAAGATCGAAGTGAACATAACATAACAAAGTGAACGAAGATCGAACTGATCTGATTGAACACAACCAAGACCAAAGTCAACATAACAAAGTTTTCAAGTGAACCCATATATAATCCAATGTTCACCCTCTTGAACTGAACAAAATTGAATGAAGCCAATACAATTTTTAACTATAACCTCTATAACCCAGTGTAAACCCCTTTGAACTGAGTAAACTATATTTTTTAACCATAACCTAAATGAAGGTATTAACTTCCTTTGAACTGAATGAATTTTAAACTTAATAAATTTCAACTCAATGAACAACAACCCATTGAAATGAATTCTTCCAATAGGGAAGGGGAATACCCCCGAGTGTCGATGTTAAAACACGGAATCCCATTTTACGGAGTCGGATAGGAATTCCATTTTATGGAATCCCTTTTAAAGAATCCCTTTTGAAAAACACCTGTGGCTATGGAATCCCTTTTTGTGAAATGAGTCTATGTATTAGAGCACATTGTGCCTTTTCACATAAGCACATATCGGCACATAAAACATGTGCTTATGTGCTAGGGCACATTGTGTCACATTGTGCTTTTTCACGTAAGCACATATGACAAAAGGGGATTCCCCAGAAAGTATCCTAGATAGGTATCCTCAAATAATACAATACTAAGCTATAGGTATCCTCAAATACCCGTATGTGACTATGTGATAGGGCACATTGTGTCACATTGTGCCTTTTCACATAAGCACATATAAGCACATAAAGCATGTGCCTTTGTGCTAGGACACATTGTGCTTTTTCACATAAGCACATATGACAAAAAAGGGATTCTCTAGTAGGTATCCACGAATAATACAATACTAGGCTATAGGTATCCTCAAATACCCGTATGTGCCTATGTGCTAGGGCACATTGTGTCACATTGTGCCTTTTCACATAAGCACATATCGGCACATAAATCATGTGCCTATGTGCTAGGGCACATGGTGCTTTTTCACATTAGCACATATGACAAAAAGGGGTGCCGAAGGTCATATGTTTTTCAAAAAAAGGGGTGCCGAAATTTTTGGGTTTCGGCAGCCATCACGGTTGATAGATCATGCCCAAAAGGGGACGTTCTCATCTAGGATTTATACAGAGGCATCCTACCAAGTTACAATGAAATCCCTTCATAAATACGACCTGTAGACTGTGCTAATGGTTTTCGGGTTTTGGGCTCGGGCAGCCATACCGGTTGCCCGATCGCGACGAAAAGGGGACGTTCTCATCTAGACATGATCCCAAACCTGCATATGAAATTTCGTGACGATCAGACAAGAACTGCGGGGTGTAGCCCGTGCTAAAGGAAAATGTGAACAGACGTCACAGACTCACAGACTCACAGACTAACAGACTCACAGACTCACAGACTTCCGCACGCGTGATGGCAATAGTTTATCTTGACTATGTCAAGTTAAGCTAAAAATGAACAAAGATCCAACACAGCCAAGATCGAAGTGAACATAACATAACAAAGTGAACGAAGATCGAACTGATCTGATTGAACACAACCAAGACCAAAGTCAACATAACAAAGTTTTCAAGTGAACCCATATATAATCCAATGTTCACCCTCTTGAACTGAACAAAATTGAATGAAGCCAATACAATTTTTAACTATAACCTCTATAACCCAGTGTAAACCCCTTTGAACTGAGTAAACTATATTTTTTAACCATAACCTAAATGAAGGTATTAACTTCCTTTGAACTGAATGAATTTTAAACTTAATAAATTTCAACTGAATGAACAACAACCCATTGAAATGAATTCTTCCAATAGGGAAGGGGAATACCCCCGAGTGTCGATGTTAAAACACGGAATCCCATTTTACGGAGTCGGATAGGAATTCCATTTTATGGAATCCCTTTTAAAGAATCCCTTTTGAAAAACACCTGTGGCTATGGAATCCCTTTTTGTGAAATGAGTCTATGTATTAGAGCACATTGTGCCTTTTCACATAAGCACATATCGGCACATAAAACATGTGCTTATGTGCTAGGGCACATTGTGTCACATTGTGCTTTTTCACGTAAGCACATATGACAAAAGGGGATTCCCCAGAAAGTATCCTAGATAGGTATCCTCAAATAATACAATACTAAGCTATAGGTATCCTCAAATACCCGTATGTGACTATGTGATAGGGCACATTGTGTCACATTGTGCCTTTTCACATAAGCACATATAAGCACATAAAGCATGTGCCTTTGTGCTAGGACACATTGTGCTTTTTCACATAAGCACATATGACAAAAAAGGGATTCTCTAGTAGGTATCCACGAATAATACAATACTAAGCTATAGGTATCCTCAAATACCCGTATGTGCCTATGTGCTAGGGCACATTGTGTCACATTGTGCCTTTTCACATAAGCACATATCGGCACATAAATCATGTTCCTATGTGCTAGGGCACATTGTGTCACATTGTGCTTTTTCACATTAGCACATATGACAAAAAAGGGGTGCCGAAGGTCATATGTTTTTCAAAAAAAGGGGTGCCGAAATTAGGGTGCCTGGGGATATGGCCATTGGATATAGGCTTTTATTATACACAGGGGAGATAACTCTATACGATTAAGTACAGGTTATGGGAAATCAAGCAATCTGATTGGTTCTTTATATAAATGACCTAGATAAATGAAACAACAAGAGTACTTGGAATAGGGTCAGAACTAACAAGAATAGACCAGAAATTGCTAAATATAATAATAATAAGCAAAGCTGTTCCACCTAATAGGCTCTTCTACGTTACTGGAGTATACTCTAGAACAAAGGAACATGGCCAGAGAGACGTAAACTATTGCATATATAGATAGAAGCAGAGAATTCTGGGTAATGACCAAAGGAACGTGTCTTTTAATGGGAAAAACGTCATGGGATAGGGATCCAAAAAGGGATTCTGGGAGAATTCTAAGCCAGAACATTACTCCTGTTCAATCGCACGCACCCCTTTGTACCCCTTAGTACTATAGCACTACGTGCTAAGCCGATAAATTGGGGAAATAAAGTCAATTTCGGTGATTTCGGGTGGATTTTGGTGATTTGGAGAGATTGTCGGGTTGTTTGTGGTAATTAGATTTTCTACGAATCGGGAAAATACTCTTCTACAAAGGAACACACCCCCGAACATACCCCTGCATTGTTAGACGCCATTGGGTAACATAGCAACCACGTGCTACCATAGAAACCAAGATGGCGGCCTCCAGTATACAAAATGGACGACGGAAACACGTATCACCCTAACACGCGCTGCGCATGCGCACTAACAACACGTATCACTATGGAGATGACGTCACAACATGGCCGCTCACGCGGGTTACCATGACAACACAACATGGCGCCACTAGGTCACGTGAAATGACGTCACTTCCGGGGTCCTGCAACCTGCCCCTGTAGGGGAACATGACATACTACTAATAATTATTTTTTTAAGTTTAAATTGGTTATAAAAAGAGAGCATGCGGCAGCCAAAATGACCATGCGGGAGAGCCTGAGAAACAGATTTTTAACTTTGTTAGGTCTAAACCATTTAATTTTTATTTTTCAGGCCCTACTGTATAGGAGTAAAATCAGTTACCAATAGAATATCCTGGTACAGACCTCTACCAGATAGTACAGTATTGTTGTAGTGGGCAAGAAATCATCCTGCGGCAGACAAAAGGTTAAAAGATATTTAGCTGCAATCTATTAAAACCAGGTGAATGACATACAGTGCTCTTGAACACACCATGTGTGATGTTTCAACACAAATACCACATCATGTTTGCAGCTACATCACAGTTATTCAGTCCCGGCAAACTCAGGGTTTTACCTCTTAGTTCAAAGTTAGGTATCACTTCGTCCCCAACTTTCTGAGTCGTGGAGTCATATTTCAGTTTTATAGGACACTTGTTAGATGTTTAATTCAGCCTGTTTGGTGTATAATATGATTTTATGCAAGACACACAAACGACCATGACAGATTTTACACATTGGCACAAACGAGTAATCTGGGCTCAATTTCCATGGTCATAGTTCATTGTCTAAGAAAGCCATTTTCCATCGGTTTTTGCGAAATCTCCCCAAATTCACCAATTAGCCTATTTCAAAACACGAATGAACATCATGTTATTAGAATAACTACTAGTAACCTCCATGTCAATTAACCCTTTACCTAACATAGTGGCCAAGAACGGCCAGAAAATTAACCAGAATAATCCTACCACAACCTAAAATATCTCAATAAAATCATACAAATATGGATATCATTTGTACCAGCTCGACGAGCTGGTTCTAAGGAAATCCATAATTGTATGGTTTTATGAAAAATTGCGAAATTTGTTTTCGAAAAATGTGAAAGTTAATTTATTTTTAAAAAATATTGATAGGTAAAAGGTTAAGTTGTGATAGGAATTGGGGAGAAAATGGGCTCCGCTTACTTAATGGCGAAAGTGTTTATGAGTGATAGTGATAGGTGGAGTCCTTTTTGATACTTTTCAACCCTGACCCCCTGAATGGAATCATCTTAAATTCTACCGTAAACAGGAAATGGGCCTTTTTATACCCCACCGATTGAAGTATGCAGGGGATATAGTGAAGGGCACCCTCCTTCCTTCTGTCTGTTCATCCATCTGGGCCCATATCTTTGCACCCAATTGCCAGATTTCCATGAAGCTCCACATCCAAACACCCTATGATAGTCATCCGATTCCCAGCGAAAATTACCTTTTCTGCACATTATTCCGAGAGTTATGCCCCTTTGACTTAGAATTTTTCCTTCAAGTGAGTCTTAACCAAAAGTAGTCCTATGGTTATTTTCAGCAATTACCAAGGGATTTCAAATAGTTTCAGTATGTGGGCTCACAAGATATTTAAATGAAATGAGTTCGCAAATCAGCTTTGCCTACCCAGTTTTCCAGGAGTTGTGTCCCTTCGACAGGGAATTTTTCATGGAAGTCGGCAAATGACAAAAAGTTGTCCGGGGTTATTTTTAACAATTACCAACAGATTTCAAATAGTTTTGGTATCTGGGTTCACAAGATGTTTAATTGGACCAAGTCAGCTTCGCCCACCTAGTTTTTCTGGAGTTATGCCACTTCGACTCACAATTTTTCAAGTATGTCAGCATATGACAAAAGATGTTTCAGGGTTAATTTCAACAATTGCCAATGAATTTCAAATATTTCTTGTATGTGAGCTCAAAAGATGTTTAAGTGGAACGAGTTCACATATCAGCTTTGCTCACCCAGTTCTGTAGGAGTTATGCCCCTTAGGCTTTGATTTTTTCAAGTAAGTCAGCATATGATCAAAAGTTGTCTGGGGGTTAATTTCAATAATTACCAACAGATTTCAAATATATTCGGTATGTGGGCTCAGGAGATGTTCAAGCGAAAAAAGTTCGCATATCAGCTTCATTTACCCAGTTTTGCAGGAGTTCTGCCCCTTCAACTTATTTGTCTTCAAATTGGCATATTTTGAAAGGTTGTCCTTTTTTACCCAAGGATTACCAACCGATTCAAGTTATTTTTGGTGTGTGACCTCACATGATAATAAAATGGAATGAGTTTGCATACCAGCCTCGCTCATTTTATTTTGGCGAATTTAGCCCCAATTTACTTCAATTTTTTTTTAGTAAACTGACTCTCAACCAAAAGTTGTCCAAGGTTTTTTTTCTGAACATTTTCTAACTGATTACCAACCCCTTCCAATTATTTTTGGTTTCTGACCTCATGGGAAAATGAAAGTGAAAAGAGTTTGCTTTCCAGCCGAGCCTGACTATTTTTCTGAAGTTACCTCAAGCTGTTTATCAGTGATCCCTACTGATAAAAATGTAAAACTCTTGCTTTAATGGCACCCTTCTTAGAAAGCTATTTTTGCAGGGGATACAGGTACAGTGTACTTGTTGTATTTGAAGGGGGGTTCATGAATAATTTAATCCTACAGCCCTATAGGGCTGTAGTACTAATGTATAACTTGTCCTTCTCTCCAATTTGGTGTTTATTTTTGTGTGCTCATGTATGGTCAACTTATTTGCTGATATTAAAAATCTGTTCACTTGCCTGTAAGATCTTTGACCTTGGGTCATTTTGTTCGAGATGAGTGGAATTGGAATTTTGAGTTCGGTATCAGTGTTGGTATTTTTATGGGGGTATACCACGGTTTGGTTCGGTATTTGGTATCTTACTTGACTAAGATTTGCTGAGAGAACCAAAGGAGAATTCACTCCAGGAAAATGCAGAATATGATTACGTTGTTCTTATTTCATTCTACCCGAGTGCCACAAATGCCAATGTCAATGAGCTCAACATTAGCATTCTTTTGTTAACATAAATCATATCTACAGTAATTTTGACTTATTCCAAACACACCTCAATCTTTAAAGGCCTATTCAGGCTGTTCCATCTCAGAGCATGTGCCCTTAGCATACCATCATTTGGAGGCCATGCTGATAATAGACAAATCCCCTGGGCAGTGATTTCTAGTCAAGACTTGACAAGAAATCACTGTACAGGTTGTAGTCTAGTCAGATTGCATGCCAATTGCCCAGACCCTTAAGGATTATTAACAGAATTGCAGCGAAAATCAGTCACATCTTTCATGAAAATGAACCATTTCACTGCTGTCAAGTCTCAACAAAGTCTTATAAGAGTGAAAGTAGGATAATTTGAAAATATTGATGGTTTCAGTATTCACAGATTGGTTCGGTTTGGTTTTTTGATATCCCAATGATATCAGTATTGGTCTGGTTTTTTCGTATGTTGTCCATCTCTGCATTTTGCTGAAAATTGTGCTAAAAATTCATCAAGTCAAACACGGCAAAAACTGTAGGTACTTCTGGAATGATAGTTCTGTCATTTTATATGTATATGTTGGCCATTATTGATATCAAACAGACATTTCCAAGAATTTTCCCTGACCAGTTATCTGAATTTCTATGACAATCAACTGATACACTGGATTGGTACTCATATTTGCCAAGAACCAAATTCAAAGAGCCATTGGTTGGGAGATGGGAATGTTGGATGGATAGAAGTTCAGGGAGTTACTTTACTCACCAAGGTAAAGGCAGCTGCATGACAATTTATAACGAAAGAGTCTATTTTCTTTGGCCACAGTATCAACCCTATTTCCAATGCGACTAGAAAGGGATATTTGAGTAAAATTTTCTTGAATGACTAAAAATGCTCATTTTCTGCCTCCAAAGCATAGCTTATTACCTGTTCATTGGAATGAGCTCATCAGAAAAAAACATATTTGAATGACAATTGTTATGATCAGATATGGTTGTAAAATGTTAGGTAAATATTTATTTACTGGTGTTTAAGTTTACTTTTTATATCTATGGCTATATCATGAGTGCAACACATACACAGAATGACACACATGTGTGAATGGGTTAATCGATATGGCACGAGTACCAGTGCAAAAGTATAAAACGAGAGGCTGCAGGCCTAGAGTTTTATCCTTCCGCGATGGCACAAGTGCCATATCGATTAACCCATTCACACTCGTGTGTCATTCTGTGTTTATTACATGACTTCACATCTATAAAAAACAATTATTAGAAGGACACTCAGCAATTCATTTGACAACTATTAACAAAAAGAACACATTTTATCGCCAACTAAATCTGCGATGGGAACCCATGTTACTGTTTCGTCCCCTGAGTTCCAATGTGTTCTTTGTGCCAGTAGGCACACAGAACACATTGGAACTCAGGGGGATGAATTTCAGAAATTGCTAGCCATTCAAATTGTAATTGACTTGCACGATTTGTAGAAAATTCGAGTGAAATTTCGTCGCTTCTATTTAAAACTAGTCCGTCATCGATTTCGGATTTTTTTCATTTTCCGCACAGTTTAGTGTAGCTGTAGATGGGGATTACATAGAACAGGCATGTAATAAAAGTGTGAAGTCCCGTTTAGCCAATCATTTATACTTATGCTGCTTACTTTAGATGGCTTCCATCCATTGACTGGGTCCTAGATTGCCAGGTCCTATTTTGTCAGTAAAACAGACCCAGTTTACCTTAGTTCTCAAGCTTTGCTCCACTTCACAGGGCTCCACACGGATGCTAGAGAAAGGGTTAACAAGATTTTCATTTGAAATAACATGTATGGTAAATTAAGAGAATTTATTTCATATTCTTCTTGATACTGATTCTTTGAAAGCTGTCTAGGAGAGCTTTCCAAGAATCAATGTCAGATACTGATATGTTAGGTTTCCTAACATTAACTAAAGTTTTCCATGCTTTTCCATAACTATTGGAATTTCCCAGTTTTCAAGAATCTGAATTTCTTTGATTTTCAGTTTCTAATGAGATGTAAGAATCCATATAGTGAAAGAGAATTTAACCAACTATATCTGTATAACATAACAAGCAAATTTGTAAATAAGTTTTAATAATTAACAGTAACAATAAGAATACACCAAACAGAATTATCTATAAATAATGCTAAAAAGTATCTAATAAAATAAAATACTGTAAAATTGACAGAAGCATTTAAAAGCAAGATCAATTACCATGCACACCTGACAGAGCCCTTTGCTCATTCTCTTATCAACAAAATCAAATCTGAACAAGGTCAAAGACCAATCACTGGGTGGACAGAGAGAGATAGTGCTCTTCAGCTGCCCAAATCCTGTATATCATTATACAGCTTGGAACTGGGATCAAGTTGTCAGCAATCAGGTCTACAGTTTTAAAGTGAGTGATTATCCTCACCCCCAAAAGCCCATCCAATTTGAAATAAGCAGCACTGCAAATGCCAACCTAAAACAAGAAGCCCCAAGGGGCCTGAGGCTGCTCACCTGACATGGTAGCCTAAATATCAACCCAGAGAATCGATTTCAACAAGTTGCATCTGCTCCTCCTAAGAAAAGCTTATACCAAATATCCAAAGATTCTGACCAGTGGATCTAAAAAAAAAGAGAAGATTTTTAACGAATATTCCTCATATTGAACTAAGTTATAATTCGGGCTCCCACAGGGAGCCCATATATGAACCCAGGGACTTGGCTTTAACAAACTTGAATCTCACCCCCCTAAGGATGCTGCACACCAAATATCAAAACATTCCGACTGCTGAATCTGAAGAAGAAGATTTTTAAAGAAAATTCCTCATTTTGAACTAAGTTACAATTCAAGCTCCCACAGTGAGTCCAAATATGGACCTAGGGACATGGCTTGAACAAACTTGAATCTCCCCCCCTAAGGATGCTGTATATCAAATATCAAAACATTTCAACTGCTGAATCTGAAGAAGATTTTTAAAGAAAATTCCTCATTTTGAACTAAGTTATAATTCGGGCTACCACAGTGAGCCCAAATATGAACCCAGGGCTTGAACAAACTTGAATCTCACCCCCCTAAGCATGGTGCATACCCAATATCAAAAGATTTTGTCTGCTGGATCTTGAGAAGAAGATTTTCAAAGAAATTTGCCTGAAATGCACTAAGTTCGAATTCGAGCTTCTATAGTGAGCCCAAATATGAATCTAGGGAGCAGATTTGAACCAACTTGAATCAGATCCACCCCACAATGTTGCAAACCAAATATCAAAAGAATCTGCCTGCTGAATCTGGAGAAGAAGATTTTTTAAGAAATTTGCCTGAAATGCATAAGTTCGAATTCAGGCTTCTATAGTGAGCCCAAATATGAATCCAGGAGGCCGATTTGAACAAACTTGAATCAGATCCAGCCCACAATGTTGCATACCAAATATCAAAAGATTCTGCCCGCTGGATCTGGAGAAGAAGATTTTTAAAGAAATTTGCCTGAAATGCACTAAGTTCGAATTCGAGCTTCTATACTGAGCCCAAATATAAACCCAGGGGGCCGATTTGAACAAACATGAATCAGATCCACCCCACAATGTTGCATGTCAAATATCAAAAGATTCTGCCTGCTCAATATGGAGAAGAAGATTTTTTAAGAAATTTGCCTGAAATACACTAAGTTCGAATTCGGGCTTCTATACTGAGCCCAAATATGAATCCAGGGGGCCGATTTGAACAAACTTGAATCAGATCCACCCCACAATGTTGCATACCAAATATCAAAAGATTCTGCCTGCTGGATCTGGAGAAGAAGATTATTTAAGAAATTTGCCTGAAATGCACTAAGTTCGAATTCGAGCTTCTATACTGAGCCCAAATATAAACCCAGGGGGTCGATTTGAACAAACTTGAATCAGATCCACCCCACAATGTTGCATGTCAAATATCAAAAGATTCTGCCTGCTCAATATGGAGAAGAAGATTTTTTAAGAAATTTGCTTGAAATGCACTAAGTTCGAACTCGGGCTTCAATAGTGAGTCCAAATATGAATCCAGGGAGCCGATTTGACCAAATTTGAATCAGATCCACCCCATAATGTCGCATACCAAATATCAAAAGATTCTGCCAGCTGGATCCGGAGAAGAAGATTTTTGAAGAAATTTGCCTAAAATGAACTAAGTTCGAAATCGGGCTCCTATACTGAGCCCAAATATCAACCCAGGGGGCCGATTTGAATCAGATCCACGCTACAATGTTGCATACCAAATATCAAAAGATTCTGCCTGCTGGATCTGGAGAAGAAGATTTTTTAATCTTTTTCCCATTGCCTACAGTGTTAAAAAGTTCTGACTCAGCACTTTTTAAAAGTCCTGAAAAAAAATACCTTGTGATCAAACTGATAGGGATTTTTTTTAACCATTCTATTCTACTGGATAAAAGTAAGCTTTATACAAAATAAGAATTCTCTGTGCCATGTAGTTTTGGAGATATGGCAGTTTTAAGGTTTTTCCTATTTTTAGCTCCCGAGATTCCCACGGGGCAATGAGAAAATTTTTTTTGCATCAATCAACTACTTATGACCCATTATCATCTCATATCAAATTTGGTTCAAATCAACCTGACGTTTCTGAAAATAGAAATGTTAGGCGTGGCCAAAAGTTTTGCCCCTCCCATAACGAAGGCAAATAATGCCCGACAAACTTCTCTTGAACAAACTTGATTCTAAACCTCAAAAGGACTCTGTATACCACATATCAATTCTCTGCTTCTGGTGGTTCATTAGAAGAAGATTTTAAAAAAATTTGGCCATTTTTTCCCCACACCTCTGCTCAATACGAGCCAAAACCTATTCTGGATAAAAATAGGCCGATGAAATCGTCAGATGTGTACCCATACGTGCAATTAGTAGAAAGCTGTATGATGGAGGGCCACCACGGATGCTGACATAATGTACACCATACAAGGTATGGGTACATATAGAAATGGATTGGAGGAGTGTCTAATTTGATGGATAAAGGGTTAATATCTCCAGATCAAATTATCAGATTTACATAAAAAACTATACAGCACAGCACATCAGTAACCTGAATAAATATAAAAAGTAACATGACAATTGGATTGATATTTTTTGAGTTATCTCATGCCAAAGGGATTGGAGGAATTTTCAATTTGAAGGATAAAGGGGGTTAATATCTCCGGATCAAATTATCAGATTTACACCAAAAACTATACAGCTCAGCACATCAGTAACCTGAACACAATTATAAAGTAACTTGACAATCCAAGCAATATTTTTCAAGTTATCGAACGCGAAAGGGATTGGAGGAATTTTCAATTTGAAGGATAAAGGGTTAATATCTCAGGATTAAATTATCAAATTTATACCAAAAACTATACAGCTCGGCACATCAGTAACCTGAACACAAATGTAAAGTAACTTGACAATCCAAGCAATATTTTTCAAGTTATCGAATGCCAAAGGGATTGGAGGAATTTTCAATTTGAAGGATAAAAGGTTAATATCTCAGGACCAAAATAACAGATTTACACCAAAAACTATACAGCTCGGCACATCAGTAACCTGAACACAAATGTAAAGTAACTTGACAATCCAAGTAATATTTTTCAAGTTATCGAATGCCAAAGGGATTGGAGGAATTTTCAATTTGAAGGATAAAGGGTTAATATCTCAGGATCAAAATAACAGATTTACACCAAAAACTATACAGCTCGGCATATCAGTAACCTGAACACAAATATAAAGTAACTAGACAATCCAAGTAGTATTTTTCAAGTTATCGAATGCCAAAGGGATTGGAGGAATTTTCAATTGGAAGGATAAAGGGTTAATATCTCAGGATCAAATCATCAGATTTACACCAAAAACTATACAGCTCGGCACATCAGTAACCTGAACACAAATATAAAGTAACTAGACAATCCAAGCAATATTTTTCAAGTTATCGAATGCCAAAGGGATTGGAGAAATTTTCAATTTGAAGGATAAAGGGTTAATATCTCAGGATTAAATTATCCGATTTACACCAAAAACTATACAGCTCGGCATATCAGTAACCTGAACACAAATATAAAGTAACTTGACAATCCAAGTAGTATTTTTCAAGTTATCGAATGCCAAAGGGATTGGAGGAATTTTCAATTTGAAGGATAAAGGGTTAATATCTCGGGATCAAATCATCCGATTTACACCAAAAACTATACAGCTCGGCACATCAGTAACCTGAACACAAATATAAAGTAACTTGACAATCCAAGTAGTATTTTTCAAGTTATCGAATGCCAAAGGGATTGGAGGAATTTTCAATTTGAAGGATAAAGGGTTAATATCTCGGGATCAAATCATCAGATTTACACCAAAAACTATACAGCTCGGCACATCAGTAACCTGAACACAAATATAAAGTAACTAGACAATCCAAGCAATATTTTTCAAGTTATCGAATGCCAAAGGGATTGGAGGAATTTTCAATTTGAAGGATAAAGGGTTAATACCTCAGGATTAAATTATCAGATTTACACCAAAAACTATACAGCTCGGCACATCAGTAACCTGAACACAAATATAAAGTAACTTGACAATCCAAGCAATATTTTTCAAGTTATCGAATGCCAAAGAGATTGGAGGAATTTTCAATTTGAAGGATAAAGGGTTAATATCTCGGGATCAAATCATCATATTTACACCAAAATCTATACAGCTCTGCACATCAGTAACCTGAACACAAATATAAATTAACTAGACAATCCAAGCAATAGTTTTCAAGTTTTCGAATGCCAAAGGGATTGGAGGAATTTTCAATTTGAAGGATAAAGGGTTAATATCTCAGGATCAAATGATCCGATTTACAACAAAAACTATACAGCTCGGCACATTAGTAACCTGAACACAAATATAAAGTAACTTGACAATCCAAGCAATATTTTTCAAGTTATCGAATGACAAAGAAATGGATACGGACGCCGGACGGACAGACGGATGGACAAAGGATGGACGAAGGACGGATGGTCACCCCGGATGCCGGCATTATGTGTACCATACATAGTATGGGTACACATAAAAATCAAAATGCCCCATATAACCACTACTTACATGAAATTTAATTAAAATGTGGCCAGTGGTTTAGGAGAAAGAGGCTCAAACACCACCTTCACACAGGACGACGGACGAAGAGTGAAAAGAAAAGCTCACCCTGACTTTCAGTCAGGTGACCTAAAAATACTGATAAAAGTATAGGATTCTAAAATTTCTGTTCGCACAATAATCTCCTGGAAATGTGCCCTTTCTTTTAACCTTACGATCTGGGTAATTTTCCAGACTTTCTGCTATAAAACACCTCATGACTCCATCAGCACAGCATTGATACCCAGCGATGTGTTGGCTGCCTCTACACTTGACTACAAACCACTGCCAAGATAATTTGACAAGTGTTCACAGAACCACTTCTTGATTACGTTAAAGTCAGGTGCGTAGCCAGGATATCAAAGTCAGGGGGCAAGAGTAATATCTAGGGGGGGGGCTAGTTCAGCGATCTGGTAGGGGGGTTTACCCACTATGTTCAGATCGCTGAACTACTAGAGGGGAGGGGGGGGGGGGGCATAGAGAGTAGGATGCGCAGCATCATCCAAGCCACCTAGCGGTGAGATGAGGTGAGGCACAAGAGGAGACAATCCATCTCGCTGGAGGGGGGGGGGTGGCCTCCCCTGGGAAAAATTTTGAAATTTGAGACTAAGAGACACAATTTCCTTGACCCTGTCCATTTGTGTGCAACATTTATAAGTTGTGAAAGGCATCAAAAATTAGGCCACATCACCTGGGGGGGGGGGGGGGGGGGGTACTAAAATTGGGGGGGCGGGTGTTCCCCCTCCCCCTCCCATGGCTACACCACTGGTCAAAGTACCTGTTCTGAGTCCACAAAGTTTGATAAAGATCTTTAATGGCTCCCTATGGATGGTATTAACCCTTCACCCAACATAATGGCCAAAACCGGCCAGCGGTATTCACAAAAATTACAATTGAATTTTCATTATTTTTTTCATTTTTTGTCTCACAAACACTGGAAAAAATAGGATTTTCAAATATGAACCAGGGCAGGGGAGCATAGAGCTGAAATGGTGAAAGGGTTTTCTTGATTGATTAATCACATGGATTAGCCTTGGTTAGCCGATTAATCACTTGCCCTAATAGGTAGCTGAATAACTGCCATACCGTTTACAGCATTCTCACTTCACCTAACACAATGGACAAAACAGGCCAGTGCTATATACAAAAATCTCCAAATTTTATGTTTTCAATTTTTGTCTCAAAAACATAGCTTATGACCCCTCATTTGAACAAGCTTGTTGAGCTCATTTCTTTAAGGGGTCATAAGCTATGTTTTTTACACAATAACTGAAAAAATGTAGTTATTCAAGAACTGGGTTTCCAAGTGCCCACTGCTTTTCGCATTAGGTATAGGGTAAACCCTTTACCCAACGTAACCACCAAAACTGGTCAATGCTATTCACAGAAGTCGCCAATTAATTTTTATTATTTTTTTCATTTTTTGTCTCAAAAACATAGGTTATGACCCCTTTTTGGAACGAGCTCGTTCCAATGAGGGGTCATAACCTATGTTTTTGAGACAAAAATGAAAAAATAATGAAATTGGCGATTTTTTAGAATAGCGCTGGCCAGTTATTCAAGGATTTTGTTTGCAAGTGTCATCTGCTTTTCATGTTAGGTAAAGGGTTAAATAAAAACCTGTGGTACAGTTTCCTGTCACATTGAAATGACGTTAAACTATTGAAGCATTCACCTGCTATAAACGTCTTCAGGAGGGCATTAATCACACTCATGTGATTCAATGTGATTGTCCTGCAAAAATGTCTGAAGAAAAACTTAATCGACATGATACAAACTTGAAGATAAATACAACATTTTTAAGTCCCTGATGAACTGTCATAATTTTTCCATCAATAAAAAATAAAGTACTTTAAGTTCAGAAGGAGGAAAAAGCACAAAAACTCAATGAAATATTACAACAATCAGCTGATTCTGATTTTTAAACCCATATGTTGAAAGACAGCAAAAAAAATTGTTGGAAACAATTCATCCTTGTTTATATAAACTCGTAAACAAATTCTGATGAGGGAGATGAACAAAGGGACTTAACTCACTGTCAGGTTTACTTTCAAACTTCTTCAAGGCAAAGTGAATACAAAAATAGACATCAGATTTATTTATTCAAAAACAAATGTTATAGTTATAGCTCAAGTATAAAATAAATAAGTAAATAAATATATTCCTTGAAACCTTAAAAAGCTGGAAGGCTACAATATTGGGCTTTTTCCAATTGGTGGGCCTACTCTGTGGAACTGACTACCACAAGAAACAAAAGAGTCTTCTATTACTGTTTTTAGCCCTTTACCTAACACGAAAGGCAGACAACGCTTCCAAATAAAATTCATGAATACCTAATTTATTTCATTTTTTGTGTCAAAAGTATAGCTTATGACCCCTCTTTGGAATGAGCTCATTCCAATGAGGGGTCATAAGCTATGTTTCCGAGACAAAAAATGAAACTAGAAAAACTGTGAGCACTGCTCACTAAATGATACCACCCACTCCCACCAAGAAACAACGGTAAAAGTGTGTTTAATGTAGAGAGCACGAACACTGACCCCCCCACACCTCCACCCCAAAGCTTGAACTGACAAAGACCATTTTTGATTATGGGGAACTGTAAATATGAAAATATCTGAAGAGAAAATAGGAGGTGCACATCTGCAATGTATATAAAAGAATGTCTGAGAGTTTCAATGAAATTCGCCCACTGGTATAAGAGGAGTAGCGGATAGCAGGAGTGTACCCCCCTAAAGCATCACAACAATTTGGCTAAGTTCATTTCGCCCTTTGGGAAAGAGTAAAAAATAACTAGAAAAACTGTGAGCACTGCTCACTAAATGATACCACCCACTCCCACCAAGAAACAACGGTAAAAGTGTGTTTAATGTAGAGAGCACGAACACTGACCCCCCCCCCCCCCCCCCCCCCCAACCCCCACCCCAAAGCTTGAACTGACAAAGACCATTTTTGATTATGGGGAACTGTAAATTTGAAAATATCTGAAGAGAAAATAGGAGGTGCACATCTGCAATGTATATAAAAGAATGTCTGAGAGTTTCAATGAAATTCGCCCACTGGTATAAGAGGAGTAGCGGATAGCAGGAGTGTACCCCCCTAAAGCATCACAACAATTTGGCTAAGTTCATTTCGCCCTTTGGGAAAGAGTTAAAAATAAAAATACCTGAAAGCAAAATAGGAGGTGCACATCTATAATGTATAGAAAAGAATGCCTGTAAGTTTCAATGAAATCCACCCACTGGTTTAAGAGGAGTAGCGGATAGCAGATGTGTACCCCCAAAGCATCACGGACGTACGGACGTACGGAAGTACGGACACCATGAATGCTATATACCGCCCACTTTTCAAGTGGGTGGTATAAAAATACCTGAAAGCAAAATAGGAGGTGCACATCTATAATGTATAGAAAAGAATGCCTGTAAGTTTCAATGAAATCCACCCACTGGTTTAAGAGGAGTAGCGGATAGCAGATGTGTACCCCCAAAGCGTCACGGACGTACGGATGTACGGAAGTACGGACACCATGAATGCTATATACCGCCCACTTTTCAAGTGGGTGGTATAAAAATACCTGAAAGTAAAATAGGAGGTGCACATCTAGAATGTATACAAAAGAATGCCTGAAAGTTTCAATGAAATCTGCCCACTGGTTTAAGAGGAGTAGCGGATAGCAGATGTGTACCCCTCAAAGCATAATGGATGTATGGACGTACGGACGTACTAAGTTCATTTTGCCACATGGGATAGAAAAAATAAAAATACCTGAAAGCAGAATAGAAGGTGCACATCTATAATGTATATAAAAGAATGTCTGAGAGTTTCAATGAAATTTGCCCACTGGTATAAGAGGAGTAGCGGATAGCAGGAGTGTACCCCCCTAAAGCATCACAACAATTTGGCTAAGTTCATTTCGCCCTTTGGGAAAGAGTAAAAAATAAAAATACCTGAAAGCAAAATAGGAGGTGCACATCTATAATGTATAGAAAAGAATGCCTGTAAGTTTCAATGAAATCCACCCACTGGTTTAAGAGGAGTAGCGGATAGCAGATGTGTACCCCCAAAGCGTCACGGACGTACGGACGTACGGAAGTACGTAAGTACGGACACCATGAATGCTATATACCGCCCACTTTTCAAGTGGGTGGTATAAAAAATAATGAAAATTTAATAGTGATTTTTGTAAACAGCGCTGACCGGTTTTGGCTGTTACATTGGGTAAAAGGTTAAATCAAGGGTCAAAATTTTTATCCTGTCTGGCTTTTATTATCATATTTAGATGTTTTCTTCTCTCTTTTTATCATATTGTTGTGCTTTCTTCATGTATTTATCATATGTTAGGGAGTCTCTGCATTATGAACAGCCAAAAAGCATTTTTAATGAAATTTTTAAGCTAAATAAATTATTATTAAAATAGACAAAACTATTTTTCAACTAGTCAAAGACATCGTTCGAATAAAACTCTTAAAAATTACTCCAAACAATTGTTTATTGTTATTTATTTATTTATTGGTGTTTAAGGTCCACCCAATCATTTATATCTACGTTGCCCATTTTAGAGGACTTCCTACGGTCACGATTAGCCATTGTGCATAAGTATGTGACCTTAAACACCAATAAATAAATAAATATTAGAGGACTTCCACCCCAAGCACTGGTGACTGGGTCCTATTTTCCCAGTAAAACAGAGCTTGTTTACCACAAGTAAATAAGCACTGCTTTACTTCCCGGGGTTCCCACAGGATCTGTTTCTTGTTAATGCGGTTTTATAATTCAATAGATTTTGACGTAAATAATCTAATCAAAAAGCTATAACTTAACCAGATATCAACACACTACACAGTACAGTCGTCGTGGACTGGTCGTAATCCAAGTGTGGACTATTATTTTCCTCAATGGGTATCTGGGTGGGATGGGGTAATCTCACCTAAGGGACAAGATATTTGACCCAGACACGAGGCTTGCCAAGTGTCTGGCTCAAATATCTTACCCCAAGGGTGAGATTTACCCGTCCCACCCAGATACCCACCGGGGATGATTTTTCTCCCACCATTTTAGGCGTGGGATGCCATTAATAAGAAAATACCATATTTTCCAGGAAAGTTAAAAAATTTATAGTAATTTATATATTTTTTATACTTACCAATGACCCAGACATAGCTGGTGCTAACTCTTAAAATATAGGGCCAAACACAAATTTTGCCCCCCAATCCCCAAAATTTGCATCTAAAACTAAAGAAAACATGTCCTGAAAGGCCCTCCACACTTCGCCCCTACTGCACATGCGCAGTGTCAAGGACGTTCCGAAATTGGCGCCATTTATCATTCTAATAACCAGTGCCTGGTAAGCGCTATGTACTCAGCGGGGAGGCAAGAGTTCCCAACTCCTGGGAGGGCCATCCCCGTCTGGGTCATTGGTAAGTATAAAAAATATATAAATTACTATAAATTTTTTAACATTTTTATACTGTACCAATGACCCAGACATAGCTGAATAGTAAAAAGGCTGGAGGGCCAAGGACATAGAGCAAAATGGAATACGCTCAATAAAATAAAATAGAGTCATCCCCTGTAGGGAAAAGAAGTAATAGGCCTTACATGTATCTTTCTTATTTATGATAAATTAGAAAGATACAACACCTTCCAAAAATTGAGCTTCATACATCCATGTACTCTATTAATATCCAATAATCCTTATACTAATAATTTTTAAAGTAAGCCAATAATAAAGTAAGTCAAGAGAATAGAGACTCTTATACTCCTAAAAATGTGTGAGAATTGCATAATCATGTCCGTTGACATATGCAATATTCAAAAGCTATACTTTAAAAACTAAGACTTGAATGAATTTTATAAACTTAAACTTCTCACTAAACAACCATCCCAATAACAGCTCAGAATTACTAACTCCGGAGGAGGTATCCCCTTGTTTTCATAGTAAAAACAGGTGACCCAAGGGAACACCCTCCCCCCCCCCCCCTTTTTCTTGCCCTGGGTCAAATAGCCCAGAGCGAAGAGGGCAGCCGAACGGAGACACTGCCGAAACAGACAGCCTACCTAGCTATAGTAGCAACTGTTAAGTGAATGACATTCTGAGCAGTAGATAAAAGACCTAACAATAGAGGCCTCCAGAAATGGACTCGATATTTCTGAGATAAAATTCATGAATGTGGATGGCTGAGCGCAATGAGCAGCCTTCAAAAATCTATAATAGCAACACTATTAATGTAAGCCCAAGAAGTAGAAGAACTCTTACTTCATGAGCCGAAATCTAAGCACAACTGCTAAGCCAATGATATACCATAAGCAGTACGCTAGTTAATAGAATCCATTAACAATAAAATGGAGCGTAACGTCCTTCTACTAGACATCAAAGACAGAAGAAGCTTACGCCCTTGTAATAAACAGATATCTGTTTATAAATACATAAACTGTACCCGGAAAGAGTAAAGGCCTATGCCCATACGAAGACGGAAGGACCTTAAAATAATAGGTTCCGGATAATAGGACCCTAACTCTTATGCAACAATCCAACCTAAATAGTAACGGAAGAATTGATTCCGAAACTATGAAAGTGAAAATCATCCATCGATAGTGCATGAAACTCACTGACTCTACAGTAAAAGAGAAACCAACAGAATTACTGTCTAAAAGGTCAGAATTTGAAAACTACTGTTTCCAGAGGCTCAAATGATAACTTAGCTAAATAAGAACCGAAGTTAAAATCCGTATAGGAATTTAATCTAAAGATTCTAAGTCTATTTATCAAAAAGTTACTAACTGACTTAGATAAAGAGACAAAAGACTCAATTGTAAACTATCGTAGAGTGCATAGGTATGAGGTAACATAAACCTATAACCTAAATAACAACAGGCTGCAGTAGATCTTGTGAAACAAGTATACTAAAAAATAGCAATGAGTAGTATGGAGGGATCAACAATATGAACATAATGATCCCTATACCACGACGGAAGAGCCTCCACTTTAGTCGCATAGAATAGCGAAGAAGAGGATCTCCTATAGTAAGAAATCGCGTCCAAAGCTCGTCCAGTACAGTGCTTACAATGCAATACGGACCACGCAACGGAATACATGAAGGTTGCGACCTTGCTGGTTGTGATAAAGATGACACGATTTACCCAGTGAAAAAAGATCCTCACATAGAGGAAGATTTCACGTTAAGATCCACAGTAGACAAGAGGGTAAATTACTCATGATCTCCGTGAAGATAGAGATGCTATCAACAGAAATGTATTGTGGTTGTTTATCTTAGCAATACCTGCTAAAACAACAGCGCCGGAGGATACGCGTATCCTATCATTCCGTCCTATAGATCAATAGAGCGTTAACAGTATTAGCTCAGAGATCTGGACAAGCCAACACATACGTCTGCAATTGATTAGCAAGCTGTGTCATAAATAAAACATCATTGGGCGCTCCCATAGATAGCAAATCTGATTGAATACTTGTTTGTTGAGAGTCCATTCTGACAGCAACAAGCGACCCGTAAGAGAACGGGAGTGTGATAAAACAATCAGACGACCCAGAATATGACGGACCAAAACTGAACTTGGTGTACTATAACCAACAGACGGATTCTTTCCATTAAATTGAAGAACGGAAACGAAAGAGTGCCTCCCTGGTTCCGGAGATACGCCACTACTGTCGAATTAAAGGACAGGAATTTGGGCATGCGTTTCTGAATAATGTTCATGCAATGACATAAAGCAAGCCTAAAAAACATTATTCCGCGGAAGTTAAACTGATAGCTAAAAGACTGCGGAACCCAAAGACCCTGGCACTTCGAATCCATAGGGATCAGTATATATCCCAATCTGTTTGACTGGCAACTGTCATAACAGCCACACTCGGGTCCGGCAACTGCGGCGGCACTCTCTGAGTCAACCACCGAATGTTTGCCCCAGTCTGAATCTCTTGTAACACTAGATAGACAAGAGAATGTATAAATCGAGCAATTCATGGATTGCCGGAAAGTTGCCGTCGAAGAGAAGCTCCTCCGAGAACGAAGCGACTCTGAGAGAGTTCTTAACCTACTATCCACGCGTGGATGTAGCTAGGGCTGCGTCACGTCTAACCAACTCCAATCAGCCACTGAAGGGCGGAGTTATACGTGAACAAACTACTGCCCTCAAAAGAAATTACATTGAGAATAATATCCCGTAAATCTTTTCTTGAAGACGTAATGATAACGCCTCAGTAAGGCGGATTACGTATAATAAAGCGTCTAAGTTAAATCTACTATACATAATGTCGTTCCCAACATTGAAATTGGAAAAGACATAAACGGCGAAAAAGAATATATGCAGTCTTAATCACACCGTCTAGACGCATATGAACTCTCGGTATGCCCTGCTCTGCCAAAATAAACTATTTGTAAAAAAGATAAAATGGCAGAAATGAGCCACGCGGACAAGAAACTAAACTATCATGCTTAGTAGCAGGCTTGTATATATATATAAATATATAGCGTCGAAAAAAAAAAACACATGTTGTAATGACAATATTGGACTGCGTCGGTAAGTCAGGGACAAAGTCCCTGTACCGATCGAAAAATCCGAGTCCAATGACGCTATAAGTCTCTTATCCAAGATTGCAGCAATGAAGTCCGAAAAATAATCACTGGAAGAAATGCCAGAAGATATGAAAGGCATCTTCCGATACTACTAAAGGGAAAACTCGAAATCTTTCGAATCCCTTTCGCCATCCTGTCGGACCCTATAAAGCGTTCGGTCGTCCGTAGCTTGATGCAACCGCGGACCGCACCGACCCAGCGCCGTCGGATAATTCCTGATTCGACCGAGAAACTGTCAATTGCTGGGAAGCTGCGAAACAACTGTGCAAACTCGGATAGCACGTCCGTCACTGAGGCCTGAGGAGAAGCGGTCTTACGATGCATTGCCGCAGGAAGCTCCGAGATCGTTACCCCGTGCATACTTCCAATATGCGAGCGAACGGAGTGTATAGGCCTCGTGTCCCTTGGCTACCGGATGGCGCGACCTATTCGCTGTGGAATCACTGATCGGATACTCGAGGTCACGTAGCCAATGTGCGGTCGTGTGCCCTGCTGTGAGGATGAGGAAGCATTAAAGACAGTCTCTCGGACTGTCAATATAACGGAGCGTCCCGAGCAACGGACATATGCTCCGAATGTAAAATATCTGAACCACAACATGCGGTCCCCTATGTTGTTGGCTTCCTCCGATCTGTCCTCAATCTGCCGTCACTGGGTGAGTACTAAAGTAATTAAAGTGCTCGCATCACCCAAATCTCCTTCCTAGACCGCAACGGACGAACCCGGCAGCCGAACCATTCGATGAATGTACGCTACACCGGGTGAGCTAGCGAATGTCACTCCGTAAGCGATAGACATATTCCATGAGCACTTATTGCCGCTAACTCTTCATTAACTATGACGACAGAGGCACACTTTTGAAAGACATCTCCATAACTCTTCGAACAAGAAACCAGAGATGCTTGGATAGCAAGCATAAAATAATAATATATATAGCGTCGTTCAATAATTCGAAAGTTTGTGTGACATTATTGGACTATGTCGGAACTGAGGGACGATGTCCCTGAACCGAACCAAAAATTTCTAAGTCCACCGACGCTATCAGTTTCTTATCCGGCATCGCAGCATATGTTGTTCCGAAAGGGAAAGCTTGAAATCCTCCGAATCCCTTTCGGTATCCCGTCGGACCGGATGAAACTTTTGGACGTCCGTACCCGCTTCCGCGGAGCGTCCCGACCCAGCATCGTCGGATAAAATATATGCGACAGATTCAGTTGATGCTGGGATGCTGCGATAAACTGTGCTATTAAGGAAGGCATGTCCGTTCCCGAGGCCTGTGCAGTAGCGGACTTACGATGCATTGCCGCTGGAAGCTCCGTGTACGTTGACTCCCGCACACTTCCTATGCGAACGTCCGGAGTCTGCAGGCCTCGAGTCCCCGGCTACCGACCCAGCGCTGTCGGATAATTCTCGATCCGACACCGTTTCTGTCGGCTGCTGGGATGCTGCAATAAGCTGTGCTATGTGCACAAGAATGTCCGGCGTCGAGACCTGCGGAGGCGCAGTCTATCGCTGCTTCGCCGAGGGCAGCTCCGCATCAGATGGCTCCCGCATACTTTTCCTATGCGAACGTCCGGAGTCCATCAGTCTCGAATCCCTGGCTGCCGGATGGTGTGACCTGGTCGCCGAAGAATCCTTGATCGGCGAAGCTGGTAATATATCGGCGGTCACGCAGCCAAGGTGCGGTCGTGTGCGCTGACGAGAAGAGGAAGCCTTAGCAGTCTCAGCGGACTGCCTATACAACGGAGCGTCCCGAGCGACGGACGTATGCTCCGCTAGCGACACATTTGTACCACAACATCTGGGGCCAGATGTTGTTGAACGAGAGAGGGGCCTCTCTCGCTTGCCGTCCGGATGGACCGGAACGAGCTATGAACCGGACTAAAAGGCTTCCTCCGTTCTCCCTCCGATCCGCCGTCACTGGGTGTGCATTAAGTTAATTTTATAGTGCTCGCATCACCCCAAAATTCCTTCTAGACCGCAACGGACGAACCCGGCTGCCGAACCATTCGGTGAATGGACGCTACACCGGGCGAGCTAGCGGACGTCAAAGGCCGTCGAACCTACTAGGGTCCTCTTAGGCAATTGGCGTATTACATGAGCACTTTTCCGCTAGCCCTTCATTAATTGTGACGACAGAGGCACACTGTTGGAAGACATCACAGATACATCACCCTAATCTTGATCGTCTGAAATAGAAATTGATAAAGTAGAGTGACCCTGCGGGGAAAGGACCGGAGTGTCCAAATCCCCAACAACATACCGTGACATACGCTTCCCATATTGTCATCGAAATCATACGATACAGAACAGGAGTTAATGCGAGTACACTGACCACATATAGAATGATAATAAGGTCAGAGGAAGACTTCCTCTTAAAACAATTGATCAATATCCTTTCAATGTGAAAAGAAAACAAGTCCTGGTACTCGCACTAACCCCTGGCAATCAAAATACATAATAATAATATGATCCATTAATATAGAAAAAATAATTGAAATCAAAATATTTTGAAAAAATATTTTTTCAGAACAGCCCAAGTTTCTGAAAAGTAACGTTGAGCCCCAATGGATCCCAAGCCTAAGTGTGGACAAAAATTTTAAAAATATTTTAAACAATTTATTCAACACTTACGAACAATAATAATGTATCTAGTTATGATTAAAATAACATAAAGATATTATTATTTAGAAATCCCCCCCTCACACAGAGGGCTGTTGTAAATGTAAACAATGAGTGTAAAAACACTAAAATAAGACTCCAGGCACCCAGGCCCGAAATCAGTTACCAAAAATACACCATCTGATGCAAAACAGAGACTTCCAGGGAAGAAACTGCAGAACATCAGATGGTAGATGCAGAACACAACGCCTAACCACCCGTAGGTGAAGACGTAAACATGGGGAAAGAACAGAATTCATTCTGTTATTCAGCTAAAACTCCCAAGAAATTTTAGTAATAATAATTACAGAAACTATGCCAAAAGCATGGGAGAATAGCAAGGGGGAACTTAAAGGACAGGGAGAGAGGAAAACACTTGAAAAAACAGTGTAACTAAATAATCAGAATGACAACAAAATGGCTGCTGCCTTGAAAATAGGTAACTTAACATAATTTCATTAAAAAATTTTAAGTTACAGCCCTGATAATATTCTGTCACACATTCTTTTCCTCTCCTCCTTTTCTATCCTCCTTAGAATCACCATTTCACTAATATTTATGTGTCTGGCATCATTTAAACTGAGATTTAAAAGCACAAAGATCAGTCAGATGTTAACTGATGAAGGGCCAAACTTAGAATGATAAATGGCGCCAATTTCGGAACGTCCTTGACACTGCGCATGCGCAGTAGGGGCGAAGTGTGGAGGGCCTTTCAGGACATGTTTTCTTTAGTTTTAGATGCAAATTTTGGGGATTGGGGGGCAAAATTTGTGTTTGGCCCTATATTTTAAGAGTTAGCACCAGCTATGTCTGGGTCATTGGTACAGTATAAAAATAAATATTTCTTAGTGCGTTCAATCTAGGAGAAAACCAATAAGATATTCGGAAAGCATGTCGAGAAGTGTGGTACGTATATACCAAAGATACATGTATATACTTCAAAACACGCAAACTAGCAACGTATGTTGAGCATTAAAGCATTGAAGTGACCTCAAATGAAATCGACATTCCTGCACATGTCATTTCCAGACTTGAACTTCAGGGCGCAATGATATCACATGTATACATCTTTCCAATAAACTGTTAGAGCAATTTGAGGTGTGCTGAAGTTTTTCTTTGAGTCTTCTGGTTTCGATTTTTTTCATCTCTAAAGTCAATCATATTTACAGAAGCAAAACAGACTTCCATTTTGTTTGTTTATTCATGTGCAGATGTGATTTGTGATGATTAAATAATTCCAGTATCAATTAAATATGCAAATAGGTTGGTCACGTGGGTGGGGGGAGATAGCTGTCCCGTGGGTGGGGTGAGACAGGCATATCTCTCCCAGCTGTCCCACACGACTATATATATATCTCAGTACCTTGGTGGTGGGAGAAAGTGATGTCCACAAATGTGTTTACCAGGTAATAAAAATCATTAGCAGCAAAATTTTAATTAATGAAGCACCGGGTTGTACCCAGGGCTTCATAAATTAAATTTTTGATGATTATTCCTGTAATTAATTAGTGTTTGGAATCTAATATTATTGCGTACACCCATCGAAAATGACCAGTCCACAGCGCCGTACAGTAGGCCTCAAAATGTGTATAAAAAGAAAGCTCACATAAGTGACAGGTAAAAATACTGGCCACCTACTACCCCAAAATTCTACTTGAACACTATTAACTTTGATTTGATAATTAGAAATCCATCGTCCTGTAACATCATATAGTGTGCATATACATTATTCTGTCATTTTTAGAATTCATCCTTAAAAAGCATAAATAAAATATGCACCTGCCACTTACAATAGATATTTTTCTCTGCCTGTGGCTGACAAAAATTACAGGTCTGCGACAGGTAAACAGGCAAACATTTTGAGGCTTTGACTAGTCCTGTGTCAGACCTCGTTCAAGATATATTTATAAAAATCTGTACATCAATATTCATTGAAACTCTTTGCAACAATAAAGTTTTGCAGTAAGCCAACCTTCTTAAAGGGTAAATTCAGAGGTGGACTGGCCTTATGGTCCACTGGGAAAATTCTCAGTGGGCCCCCAAAATTGATGCAGCCCAACACCTGTTAGTGTGTGAAATTTTGTGAAAATGACCAGAAGGCGAAATGGATCTGATTGCATAGACTGCCGGTATATTGAAATGTTCTCTCTGTGGACTGCCATTGGCAGTCCACATAGAGGACATTTCGGTACACCAGCAGTCTAATCTGCTATTGATCACTCACATGAAAGGAAACAACGTTCCTTCAATTTAAAAAATCAAAAGTTTTTCCAATTAGGCTGAACTATGGTCTTCCTGATGGGTTCTCCCCCATCCCCGGCAGAATCATTTTTTGTTGAATGATCGATGAAGATGACACAAAATGCTGTCAAAGTGTGCTCTATGTGGACTACCATAGATCGCTCAGATGCAAGGAAGCCGCATTCATTCAGTTCGCCAAAATGAATTTCTCTCCAGGTCGGCGCACCCTTGGTGGTTTCCTCGGTAACTTTTCTTGGTCCAGTCCACCCCTGGGTAAAGTGTCTCACTACAAGTTTATTGCTTCTCTTCAGGAGAATAATAACATAATTCACGAAATATCTATTAAATTTGTTTTTAACAATAATACATGTATTCTACAACAATTATCACATTGAGCCTTTTTGAGGAGAGAGTTATGAGGAACTAAATACAGCATGCACATGGGGATTTTGTACTCAACCACCTGCAGAGTCCACATCAGCAAGTACAATTCTCAGAAAAAATATATAAACACAGGAGATCTACCTGTTGGTATATGACAAACCTGGGTGGTTATCGATTTTGTAAGTGAGTATCTGTTTTTTTTCTTTTAATTTTTAAAAAACTGAAACAAAATCATTGGTATCATAAAAATGCAAAATACATTTTAAACAAGAGGCCCCACGGGGCCTGAAGCGCTCATCTTGTACAGAACACAATTTAAACAGAGTCCAAGAATGAGTCTACATTAAGCAAGCCATCTCCATAGGCTACACTGTCAATCCTTGAGTCCCTCAGGAGTGACAAAAATAATCTGGGCATCATGCCTTTTCTTCAGTTGATCATAAGTAAAATGTAGAGCTCCCCTATGAAGCCCCTTGATACAACCTATGTGGATTAATCTTAGTACCTCTAGAGGGTACTGAATACAAAATTTTTAATTCTTCAGCAAAATGACCAATTCCGGCTCCCATAGAGAGACCAAATATTAACCCAGGCTCTTGATTTGAACACAGTTAAATCTGACTTCCCTAGAGATGTTGTGTACCGAATATGAAAGCATTCTGACTGTTGGATCTGAAGAAGAGAAATTGTAAAGAAATTTCTTCGAATTGCATTAAGTTCAAATTTGGGCTACCATAGTGAGCCCAAATATTATCCTATGGATCCGATTTGAACAAACTTGAATCTGACCCCCCTAGAGATGTTGTATACCAAATGTGAAAGCATTCTGACAAAAGAATCTAAAGAAGATTTTTGAAGAAATTCCCTCATATTGTACTAAGTTAAATTTCATGTTCCCATATGGAGCCCAAATATTAACCTAGGCACACGAATTGAACAACCTGGAATCTGACCCCCCTAGAGATGTTGTATACCAAATATAAAAGCCTTCCGACTGGTGGATCTGAAGAAGAAGATTTTTAAAGAAATTTTCTCATATTGCACTAAGTAAAAATTTGGGCTACCATAGTGAGCCTAAATATATACCTAGGGATTTGATTTGAACAAACTTGAATCTGACCCCCATAGAGATGTTGCATACCAAATATCAAAGCAGTCTGACTGATGGATCTAAAGAAGAAGATTTTTTTAAATTACCCTCCATATTGAACAAAGATAAAATTTGGGCTTCCATAGGAAGCCCAAATATTAACCTAGGGACTTGGTTTGAACAATCTAGAATCTGACCCTCATAACAATGATGTATACCAAATATTAAAAGATTCTAACTGGTGGTTCTGAAGAAGAAGATTTTTAAAGAATATTCCCCATATTACCCTATGTTAAAACTTCGGGCTCCTGTAGAGAGCCCAAATATGAACTAATGAGCTTTATTTGAACAAACTTTTATCTGACCCCCCTATGAATGCTGTATACCAAATATCAAAAGATTCTGATGATTGGTTCTGGAGAAAAGATTTTTTTTAATTTTTGCAAATATGCTGACTCAGCATTTTTTCGATGCCCATTACAGAACACCCTAACATAACCGATGGCAATTTTTTTTTACCATTCAATTCTACTGGTCATAAGGATACTTCATACCAAATAAAAGCTCTCTGCTCCGTGGGGTTTGGGAAATATGGGCGTTTGAAAATATTTCTATTTTTAGCTCCCAGGGTTCCCATGGGGATGCGGGAATTTTTTTTTTTGCATGGGTCAAGTACTTATGACCCAATACTACCACAAACCAAATTTGGTTCATACCGGACCATCGGTTCAGAAAATAGAAATTTTGGGCGGGGCCAAAAATCTTACCCCTCCTATTACAAAGCCAAATATTACTTTACGAACTTCGTTTGAACAAACTTGATTCTACACCTCATATGGAAGCTCCATAGCAAATATCAAGTCATTGCACACACTGGTTCTTGAGAAGAAGATTTTTAAAATATTTTGGAGCATTTTCCCCCACTCCCTCCCTATGGGGCCGGGCATACTGAGTTGAACAAAAATGAAATGCCCCTTTGGGACCATCACTCACACAAACTTTCACTTGAATTGGCCCAGTGGCTTTATAGGAGAAGACCAAAACATGGTGTTGACGGACGACGGACGACAGACGACGGACGACGGATGAGAAGCGATTAGATTAGCTCAGCTTGACTTTGTCAAGATAAGCTAAAAACAATACAATATCATAATTGTTTATCAAAAATTGATCACAGTTGCATTTAACAAATTCAGGGATGGGTCATTTGAAACATTCATGAATTGCTCTTATTTATATATGCAGACTATTATTTTGAAAAAATCTGTTGCGGCTTTAGTTACAGATTGGTATCTGTTATAGGTATTGGTTGATAAGTCTGATGTCAGCATAATATTGGTATTGGCAAAATTATGAGTGAAACTTGATTTCTGGTTCAAGGATAAGGCATAGTCAATGATGAGGTTGATTTCACAAATTAACATTAAATCGTTCCTTGAAAATATAAAGGGTGTCAAGTGCAATGCTACAGTATTGTAGGTGACACCATTATGCTTTCAAAGGCCGATATCATGTCATTCACAAAAGATTCTAGAAAGTCAAATGCCTGGATGAGTTAGGGCAGTTGAGTATTTGAATACTGGTGACAGTATTGAAACCAATATCAAGTTATAAAGATGAAACAAACAGTTCAATTTGAAAGTGAGATATCACAAAAAAAATAACCTTAACTTCCCCACATGACATTTGCAGTTTGCACAGCTCCCTTATATTTTGGGGTATTCATGTTGGGTCGATATTGCAATGGGAAGTATCAGTTCTGATAATATTGATAACATTATTGGACCATCACCAACTTCAGTAGAATGTACACACATATTAAGCCTTGGAGAATCAAAAAATGAAAAATCAACTAAGGTGAGTGAACATGAAAGTTTTTAGATACATTTGTGAAATGAAAGTGTCAATGACACTGTAGCTCAACATGTGTAAGACATGTACATGTATAGTATGGGACACAGTACTGACAGACATCTAGGTAATGACCTGATAACAAAGGTACATGTCAAGTGTTGTAAAGGTCTGTACATAAATACTGACCGTAGCCTGTAACAAATGTACAGGTAAAGTATTGTAAAGGTGGGTGACAGTTAGATGCCTCTAGCCAGAGCTGTATTGAAATGTGCAGTTACTGTGTATAAGTAGCACTGAATAAATAAAAGCTTGTCTAATTGGCAGCAGGTGGCCATCTTGAAATTTCGGCCCATGGTGATAACAAAGGTACTCAAGAAGTTTCTTGAAGATTGGTTCATAAATACAGCCTCTAGCCCGAGTCATACTGACATGTGTACTTACTGTGAAAAAGTAGCACTGAATAAATCAAAGTTAGTCTAATTTGCATAATTTAGGCACGAGAAAAAAAAACATATTATATGTGATGTATTCTATGTTACTAAACATTCATACAAAAATTTATTGAAATCAGAACCTTCATATAGAAGTTCTGTACAAAAAACTGATTGCACCTAATTTTGGTATAAAATAGCTGCTGGTAGTCATCTTGAATTTCAAACCGCACCCAAAAACACTGGTTCTCGTCCCAAGGTGGTAACAAAGGTACCCAAAAAGTTTCATGAAGATGGGTTCATAAATACAGCCTCTAGCCCAAGCCGTATTGACATGTGCACTTACTGTGTATAAGTGGCACTGAATAAATCAAAGTTCATTTAATTTGCATAATTTCTGCATGAAAAAAAAACCTGTATTATATGTGATGTATTCCATGTTACTAAACATTCATACAAAAATTTATTCAAATCAGAACCTTCATATAGAAGTTTTGTACAAAAAACTGATTGTACCTAATTTTTGTACAAAATGGCCGCTGGCAGCTATCTTGAATTTTGGACCTCAAAACACTTGTTCTCGTCCCAAGGTGATAACAAAGGTACCCCAAGAAGTTTTGTAAAGATCGGTTCATAAATACGGCCTCTAGCCAAGCCATATTGAATTATTGACAGAAGGAAAGACGGATGATGGGCCATGACAATACCTTTGACTACATCAAAGTTGAGCTAAAAATGACTTGAGCTATTGCTGAGTGCAATTCATATCCCCAATACAGTTCTGGACCCAAGACCGAGTTCTGGACCTTTCAATAGGCAAAAACTGCACAGTAATACTGATTTGAACAAACTTGAATTGTCATGTGGTGGTGGTGGGGGGGGGGGGGGGGGGGGGGGGGTTACAGTCATCAGTCAAACTAAGTTTTCAAACCATTTGGCCTTGTAGTTTCAAAGAAGATTTTCTTGAAAATGCACACATTTATGAATTCTGTTTCAACAAAAAAATCAGTAAAAGAAGGTTAAATATTCTGAAAATTACAATTCTTTCAGACAGTATTCTCTTTCAAAATAGCTTTGGATAGGTAAAGGGTTACAGGAAACACATTTTACTCCAACTTTGTCAAATCTTAAAAGATATACAATAATTACTGTCATCTAAACTGACATGATGGGAAGAGCATATAAACAAAACTTCCATGGTTTTCAAAACACCTGTCATCAATCAGTATTTTCTGGCAAGAAACTTGAGAGTCGTAATACATCAACATACAGCTGCACTTGTTTATAGTACAAGTCAAAATAAGTTGTTGGATAATCCTATAAACTGTGTATCTGTCTCTTCCTACACTGATAAGACCAGAAGCTGACATCATATTCTGGAAAGCTCTCACTGATAGCTTTCCAGAAACTGTCAGATTCTGATCTTGTCAGTGCAGGAGCAGCAATAATTTTGTTTTTTTTCCCCAGTTCTCAGTGGAGAAAACTGGAACCAACCCTCACCAGATTTTCAAAAAACAAGTATTTTGCTGACAGTACCGATCTTCCTGCAGACAGGAGAGGCATTGGGTAGAGCATTAGAATATAGCCTCTGGCGGCCACATTCTTCCATCCTCTCATAGACCAGGTTCCCATTGGCTCAGTAGTTCCAGACCCACAGGGTTTCTATAGTAACTATAAGCTGCAATTACGGCCATGTTTACAACCTGATCAACATTAAATGAGGATCGTTGGTAGAGGGGGGTCCCAGAATAGCTTTCCAGAAACTGTCAGATTCTGATCTTGTCAGTGCAGGAGCAGCAATAATTTTGTTTTTTTCCCCAGTTCTCAGTGGAGAAAACTGGAACCAACCCTCACCAGATTTTCAAAAAACAAGTATTTTGCTGACAGTACTGATCTTCCTGCAGACAGGAGAGGCATTGGGTAGATCATTAGAATATAGCCTCTGGCGGCCACATTCCCATCCTCTCATAGACCAGGTTCCCATTGGCTCAGTAGTTCCAGACCCACAGGGTTTCTATAGTAACTATAAGCCACAATTACGGCCATGTTTACAACCTGATCAACATTAAATGAGGATCGTTGGTAGAGGGGGTCCCAGGCAGTTATGTGAAGTATCAAAAAATGTGGCCTGACAGTTTCAGAGGAGAAGATTTTTGAAAATCCACCAACCAGAATCAAAGAATGCCTCTGGCGGGCCATGTTTTCAAACCCATTGGATCAAGGATCATTTGTAGTGGACCTCCCATAGACTATCCCTGCCAGGTTTGGTTCATGTCAGCTCAGTAGTTCCAGAGAAGATGATGAAAATGTGATTTCTCATAGGCTTTCTACAGTAACTATAAGCTGCAATTGCGGCCATGTTTGTGACCCGATCAACATTAAATGAGGATCATTGGTAGAGGGGGTCCCAGTCATCAAAATGAGCCCAAATATTGTCACATACACTTGGCTAGAACAAACTTGAAAGTATATGACTTGGCTGGTACAAACTTGAAAGTATATTAGTGGAAGATGCTGCTTGCAAAGCATCAACACTTTCTGTATAGAGGTTGTGAAAAAGAAAAAAAAAATTTACAACTTTTGCATTTTGTGGCACAAAGCCAACTTATGGGCTCTGCAGATCAATTTGACTAAAATTCAATTGCCAGGCTATAAGGAACATATGTCCCAACCTTGGTTGAATTTGGCCCAGTAATAAAGTATTTATTTAGCCTGTGATGCGATGCGACACACACATTAGGGATGATTGCTGTACACTCCCCTATGTGGGTATAATGCATACTGATACATTGTCCACTGTGATGCACTGAAACAAAATTCTTTTTAACAAAACTGCAAATTTGCTTGTTGGGTCCTCATGTGTCTACTGTTCAAGCAAGTAAGCGTAATAAAAGTAGATGTCGACCTTTGAGATGGCTAGGTACAAAATCACCAAAATGTATACTATAATAGCCTCTTCAACATCTAAGTATATTTTACACTCTTGTCAGATACATGGGAATCCCTTAACCCTTTCAACCCTGTATGCATATTTTGTTGCACAAAGCAAAACTTGTGATTAGACAACACAATAAACACCTAACTGGACAGAAGAATCAGTGATATACACAGAACAACCTGCATGTGTGAATCACTATGGCATGAGTGCCAGCGCAGAAGGATAAAATGAGAGGCCAAAGGCCTTGAGTTTTATTCTTCCGCAATGGCACAAGTACCATATTGATTAACCCATTCACATGCTCGTGTCGTTCTGTGCTTATCACATGCCTTCATGTCTATAAAAAACTATTAGAAGGTCACTCAGCAATTCATTTGTCACCTATCAACAAAAAGAACACATTTATTGGCAACCAAATTAGCGTACTCATACTCTCTTCTTCTGGATATTCATTATCCCCTTTATATATCAACTCTATTTCCTTTTCGCTATTTTTGTACACATTAAACTTGCCATTTCCTTCAATTTTAGACATTTTATTTAGTTATTTCACAATCAGTTCAGTTTTAGGTGATCGATCATCTGCTCAACAATTTCCATTCGGCACATGTGCGTGGAACGGATTTTCATTTTCCGGATGGTTTAGTGTTGCTTTAATAAAATTTAATCCTAGACTCCCACAGGCATTAAATTATTACTGAACCCCCCCACAAATGCAACAAAGATTTCTCCATTTCACTGTATACATACTATAGAAGACGATCCCATACAGGGTTGAAAGTGTGGAAATGACTAGCTGTATATATATATATTGTGAGAAAATATTCAAAATCACCATGATATTGCCTTATCCAGAACACTGGGTGCAACACCTAAATTGACAATAAATAAAGAATTTCAAATAATTACATCTCATATCAAAATATAATGAATTCAATAATTCTTTGAGCAAACTGGTATATTGAAACATGAATAAATAGGTTATTCTTCCAAAAATATCAGGGAAGAAAGGTATTTTCAACTGAATTAACAGGGATTGCTTCATTTAAAATATGTACTTAACAGTTTAACTTAGTTTATTGCATATATGGTATGAGATCTGATACTGAAACAATATTTGCAATTATTTGTAGTAGAGATATTCTGTTGATTGTTGTTTATAATTGCTAAATGGTGTTTAACTCATCAACTCCTTGCATGCTGCTAGTGGATATTCCTGCCCTGAACAGAATTTCTCTTGTCAATGAAATAAGGATAATTTGGGTGCATTATTCAAATTTTCCTCCAGTAAACTGAATGGATTTGTTCATCGGTGATTTCTCAAGATAGCTTTAGATGACTTTTCATCAAATCTAGTCATGGCTGCTTTAAAGCAGCCATGACTAGATCTGATGAAAAATATCTTGAAAATACTCAGCGGGTTAAGAGTTAAGAGATGCTGGCAGACATTCTTGCTCAGGGCAGCAAATCTCTTGTCACTAGAATAAGTTTAATTTGACTTTCACAGCAGCCATGACTAGATGCGATAAAAAATATTTTAAAAAAATACTCAGTAGGTTAAGAAATAAGGACACTTTTGGCAGTCTAACTATATCATGGATGCAACAGAAGTATGAAATCAAACTTAGTCAATAGTTTATAGATCTGCTGCCCACTTTAGACCTTCGAACTCTAGTGGTATCTTCCATGTCAATTCAATGCCAGAAATTGGAAGAGTCCATATTCATTATTTGGGGTAAACCAACCAATATTTTCAATGTGCAGCCTCAAATATTGATTGGTCAACCCCACACATTTACTGAACAGCCATTCTATTTAATGATTATCATGTTCCAGGCCGGAAAAGCAGCCACTCAGGATCAAAGGTTTAACTAACAAATAGGCTGCATTTGCCTGCATAATTTTCAAATTAAGCAGTTGAGAAAAAAAAAATATATCAATGAAGCCATATCATGTGACCCCTCCCCCCCCACCCTCCAACTGTTTGTTTGTTTGTTTGTTGGTGGTTAACGTCACATATTTATGCACCATGGCTAATTGTGACACAACATGGAGATGAAGTCAAGTTTAGTCAATCGTTGATCTACATGTTGCCCATTTTAGAGGACTTTCACCCCAAGCATTGGTGACTGGGTCCTATTTTACTAGTAAAGCGGAACTGGTTTACCACAGTAAACAAGTGCTGCTTACTTCCCGGGGTTCCCACGGGGAACCCTCCAACTGGAATGATCAATGAGTGGCCTGTATGCTGATATAATGTCAGTGCATCTTAAAATAGCTTTTTTGAGAAACTATTCATGCCTGTAGGTTTCCATCCCCCTCCCATCATCAATATTTTGAAGTAATACATTTTTCCCCATAAAATACAATTGCAGTCCATAAATGCTATGTATTACAGCTTTTCAATAGAAAAAGGATCCCTAGTCACAGTTTAATATGAAATCATTGAACCGAGTTCATTAAAATCATCTGAACCCTAGTTGCCAAGGCTCAGATTGATTTTAGTGAATGAGGCTAAGAAATACTAAGGGTCAGATCAATTATTGGTGAACAAGGCTAAGAAATCGAGTTGGATTAACATGAGATTCTGTTTATTACATAATGATTTTAAAAACCAAGAAGATTTAGCCCCACGAAGTAGATCTATTTTTCAGGTCAATTTTTTGTACATTTGCATGTGGATGTGCATTTTTTTTGTAATTATTTTTTTATTTTTGTAATTATTTTGTTTTATGTTTTAGGCCTCATAATCTACAGAATAGCATTGTTGGTGGTGTATTTCATTGTTTGAGTGCAATCAAGAGACAAACTTATCAATTTTATTAACGTGGGTAAAATATCAGACATGAGGCCCCACATAGTAGATCTCCTGTTTCTCAGGCCATTTTTTGTAAAATTGCATATGTGCGGGTGTTTTTTTATTTTATTTTTGTAATTATTTCTTTGCCATCAAAAGTACATGTTCTTGGTTTGCTTTTTAGGCCTCATAATCTACAGAATAGCAAGGGTGGTGGTGTATTTCGTCTCTCGAGTGCAAGAAGGCTTTGCAATGCTAAAGCATTGCAAAGCCTTGTTGCACTCAAGGGACAAACTTATCAATTTTATTGCCTTGGATAAAATATCAGACATAAGGCCCCACGTAGTAGATCTCCTATTTCTCAGGCCATTTTTGTAAAATTGCATATGTGCGGGTGGTTTTTTATTTTATTTTTGTAATTATTTCTTTGCCATCAAAAGTTCATGTTCTTGGTTTGTTTTAGGCCTCATGATCTATAGAACAGCATGAGTGGTGGTGTATTTTGTCTCTTGATTGCAAAGCCTTGTTGCACTCAAGGGATAAACTTATCAATTTTATTAACTTGGATAAAATATTAGACATAAGGCCCCACAAAGTAGATCTCCTGTTTCTCCGGCCATTTTTTGTAAAATTGCATGTGGGCGGGCAGTTTTTTATTTTATTTTTTATTTTGTAATTATTTCTTTGCCATCAAAAGTTCATGTTCTTGGTTTGTTTTATAGTTTGGGCCTCATAATGTACAAAACAGCATGGGTTGTGGTGTATTTCGTCCCTTGAGTGCAAGAAGGCTTTGCAATGCTAATGCATTGCAAAGCCTTGTTGCACTGAAGGGACAAAATCATCAATATTATTAACTTGGGTAAAATATCAGACATAAACAATTTAATTTTTATTTTGTTAAGTTTGCATTAGTTATAAAAAGTGAGCATGTGGGAGCCAAGAGGACCATGCAGGAGTGTCTGAGAAACAGATTTTAAACTTTTTTAGGACTTAATTCAGTTCTATATTCGAAACCAACTCATTGTTAAAACGTCATATTGACTTTTGATGTCATGTGTTTTTTTAGATGAGTTGCAGACATTATTTCAGTAATGGGCTATTTGATACTGATTATGTGAAAAAAATGTTTCAATGTAACAAATTAATTTTGATTAGTGAATGTCACAAAGCTTGTTACCGTTTTTCAGCTAGGGCTGATTTTTAAATATGCACATACAGTGCAATACACAACACTGGAAACAGTGTTTCAAGATTTGCTGCCCATACAAATCTGACACTGCTGCAAATTTTGCATCACATTGTCTGAAATTTCAGTTCTGTATCCAGCTGATGATATTTTTGTAAATTATATTGACAGAAAAATTGAATGGTACAACAGAGGCTATATGTGTGCCATGCAATTTATGAAATGTAGGAATGGAAAGTATTTTGTACCATAAGTCTTCCAACCAGTTGACAATGCTTCTGAGTGACATCTCAAACCACAATGAGATTTTCTGAAACCAAACAAAACAATTGTTAAAGATTTTCATAAATGATTGGTGCTTTTCTTATCTAACGTATGCTGGATAATATTCAAAGTTTTTTATTTCTACAAACCTGAGTCAATGATGTTGGTTTTATGGCTTATCAAATAGTGCTGCAATGGTTTACCCTTTCTTGCAACAGATCGGGTGTCTTCAAATTTCGTTTCAAAAAGACTGATGGGTTTTATTCCAATTCAATTGACAACTTTGGGTGCTAATCCTGAACCATGCCCAGCTCCCCCACCTCCTCCAAATTCCAGGAGTCACTACCATTGCTACCCTAGAGCTGAAATGGTTAATCGATTAATCCATTAACCAATCATCCATGTCTCGATTGTTCAAAAAAGTAACTGATCAATTAGCCATTACTTTTGAACTACAATATTATATGGGTTAACAAAGGAACAAACTTGCTCCAAAACAGGCAAATACTGTCACACTGACTCACATCAATAATATGAGACAGAGTAAAGCATGCAAGTTACATGCTGACATACTTGTTCACTTGCTTGATCATTCAACTGTATCAGTAGCTGGAAATGGTCAATCTTAACCCTTTCTCCAATGCAAGTATCAGACAACACTTGCAGAATAAATTCTTTAATTATTAAACATTTTCAATTTTTGTCTCAAAAACATAGTTTATGACCCGCTTTGGAATGAGCTCAACTTTTTGGAGACAAAATTGAAAACATAATGAAATTTAAATGGAGATTTTTGTATACAGCACTAGCCGGTTTTGTCTGTTATGTTGGGTAATGGGTTAATGCTGTAAATCATCAATGGTACGGCAATTATTTAGCTACCTATTAGGGCAAGTGATTAATTGGTTACCCATGGTTAATCCCTGTGATTAATCAATCAAGAAAACTCTTTATTGGTTTCAGCTCTATGCTCCCCTGACCTGGGTTATATTTGAAACTCCTATTACCAATTTAATTTAATTTAATCAGTATTTTATTTCAGAAAAGCACACACACTAATTTACATAAAGTTCAAGACAACATGATGAATTACAAATGTACCAAAAGGGATTCAGCGGCAAGCCAAAGCTTATATAAGCTGTCTCCTACAGTCCACATTTACATTAAACTTTCATGGTATTTAATAAAGAATGTTTTATGAGAGAAAAATGCTGATAGGATCACCGATCCAAGGTCGAGTTGTGGCAGCACAAAAGTGGGTTTAATCATTATCAACTTATCGTCCGGAAACCAATTGTTTACAATTTACTATTTGAAGGGTCACTGTGACCTTGACCTTTGACCTAGTGATTCCAAAATAAATAGGGCTCTTTCTTGCACCAATGCCAACCTACCTATGAACTTTCATGAACGTGGATGGAACCACTGTCAAATTATCATCTGGAAACCAATTGTTTAAGATTCATGTTCAAGGTCACTGTGACCTTGACCATTGACCTAGCGAGTCCAAAATAAATAGGGGTCTTCCACTCACCAAGGCTAACCTACCTATGAAGTTTCATGAATGTGGGTCAAACCATTATCAAGTTATCATCTGGAAACCAATTGTTTATGATTTACTATGTTGAAAGTCACTGTGACCTTGACCTTTAACCTAGCGAGTCCAAAATAATTATGGGTCTTTCTCTCACGAAGGCCAACCTGCATATGAAGTTTTATGAATGTGGGTTGAACCATAAAGTTATCATCCGGAAACCAATTGTTTACAATTTACTATGTTCACGGTCACTGTGACCTTGACCTTTGACCAAGCAAATCCAAAATAAACAAGTTTCTTCCTCTCATGGATGCCAACCTACCTATGAAGTTTCATGAACGTGGGTCGAACCATTATCAAGTTATCATCCGGAAACCAATTGTTTACGCCCACCCGCCCGTCTGCCATTCACCAAACTATGTCGAGTTTGACTTCGTCACAACTCGACTAAAAATAAGTAACAAGGTGTGAAGATGGAAGGAAGAGAGAAAGGGGACGAAAGATTTAGGACTTAGGCAGCTGTTTCCTAGGATAACATGACACAAGGATGGCAAACACTGCAGAAAGAACAACATATACATATACACATCCTTTTACATGGTAGTATTAAGAGGCAACACCGTCTGGTTAGGGAGATTTCCTTTGTGCTTTAGGCATGGTTCAGTAGAATCTTTTTGTCAGATATATAATCGTGTAATGTCTCCAATATTTGCCTGTTCGTATCCACATTGTACGTAACATTTCCATTTAGAAGTTTGTCCATGATAATTGTAAAGGGTAAAGTGGCTACCATGTTCTGTCTAAGACCTAGATAATTTGGACAATGTAACAAGTAATGATCGCTTTTTTCGCGGGCACAAATTTCCAATTTGGTAGAAAGAGAAAAGTATTCTACATCAGGAAATGTTAGCTCGGTCCCATCATTCTACACAGAGCATGAACTCCTCCATGAAACATGGAGACTGTTTTCATTTCCCTGATTCTTACCAGCTTGTCAGTTCAAATTTTCTCTCTTTTTTTGTTGTCTAAATGAGTTGGTATTCATTTTTCTCTTTTTATAATGTTCAATCTATTGTTTGTAAGACATGCATGGCTCTATGTTATTTATGAATAAATCCTCCCTTTATACTGCACAACGACTCTTGTCCCATCAAAAAACTCTTTCTGTGGGGCAAAATTTTAAAAACTAGTATGGCATCTGAATTAGCAAGTTCTCTTTTATAAAAAAAGTTAAAAAATTTATAGTAATTTATATATTTTTTATACTTACCAATGACCCAGACATAGCTGGTGCTAACTCTTAAAATATAGGGCCAAACACAAATTTTGCCCCCCAATCCCCAAAATTTGCATCTAAAACTAAAGAAAACATGTCCTGAAAGGCCCTCCACACTTCGCCCCTACTGCGCATGCGCAGTGTCAAGGACGTTCCAAAATTGGCGCCATTAATCATTCTAATAACCATTGCCTGGTAAGTGCTATGTACTCAGCGGGGAGGCAAGAGTTCCCAACTCCTGGGAGGGCCATCCCCGTCTGGGTCATTGGTAAGTATAAAAAATATATAAATTACTATAAATTTTTTAACATTTTTATACTGTACCAATGACCCAGACATAGCTGAATAGTAAAAAGGCTGGAGGGCCAAGGACATAGAGCAAAATGGAATACGCTCAATAAAATAAAATAGAGTCATCCCCTGTAGGGAAAAAGAAGTAATAGGCCTTACATGTATCTTTCTTATTTATGATAAATTAGAAAGATACAACACCTTCCAAAATTGAGCTTCATACATCCATGTACTCTATTAATATCCAATATAATCCTTATACTAATAATTTTTAAAGTAAGCCAATAAATAAAGTAAGTCTAGAGAATAGAGACTCTTATACTCCTAAAAGTGTCTGAGGATTGCATAATCATGTCCGTTGACATATGCAATATTCAAAAGCTATACTTTAAAAACTAAGACTTAAATGAATTTTAAAAACCTAAACTTCTCACTAAACAACCATCCCAATAACAGCTCAGAATTACTAACTCCGGAGGAGGTATCCCCCTGTTTTCATAGTAAAACAGGTGACCCAAGGGAACACCCTCCCCCCCCCCCCTTTTCTTGCCCTGGGTCAAATAGCCCAGAGCGAAGAGGGCAGTCGAACGGAGACACTGCCGAAACAGACAGCCTACCTAGCTATAGTAGCAACTGTTAAGTGAATGACATTCTGAGCAGTAGATAATAGACCTAACAATAGAGGCCTCCAGAAATGGACTCGATATTTCTGAGATAAAATTCATGAATGTGGATGGCTGAGCGCAATGAACGGCCTTCAAAAATCTATAATAGCGACAATATTAATGTAAGCCCAAGAAGTAGAAGAACTCTTACTTCATGAGCCGAAATCTTAAGCACAACTGCTAAGTCAATGATATACCATAAGCAGTACCGATAGTTAATAGAATCCATTAACAATAAAATGGAGCGTAACGTCCTTCTACTAGACATCAAAGACAGAAGAAGCTTACGCCCATAGTAATAAACAGATATCTGTTTATAAATACATAAACTGTACCCGGAAAGAGTAAAGGCCTATGCCCATACGAAGACGGAAGGACCTTAAAATAATAGGTTCCGGATAATAGGAGCCTAACTCTTATGCAACAATCCAACCTAAATAGTAACGGAAGTATTGATTCCGAAACTATGAAAGTGAAAATCATCCATCGATAGTGCATGAAACTCACTGACTCTACAGTAAAAGAGAAACCAACAGAATTACTGTCTAAAAGGTCAGAATTTGAAAACTACTGTTTCCAGAGGCTCAAATGATTACTTAGCTAAATAAGAACCGAAGTTAAAATCCGTATAGGAATTTAATCTAAAGATTCTAAGTCTATTTATCAAAAAGTTACTAACTGACTTAGATAAAGAGACAAAAGACTCAATTGTAAACTATCGTAGAGTGCATAGGTATGAGGTAACATAAACCTATAACCTAAATAATAACAGGCTGCAGTAGATCTTGTGAAACAAGTATACTAAAAAATAGCAATGAGTAGTATGGAGGGATCAACAATATGAACATAAAGATCCCTACACCACGACGGAAGAGCCTCCACTTTAGCCGCATAGAATAGCGAAGAAGAGGATCTCCTATAGTAAGAAATCGCGTCCAAAGCTCGTCCAGTACAGTGCTTACAATGCAATACGGACCACACAACGGAATACATGAAGGTTGTGACCTTGCTGGTTGTGATAAAGATGACACGATTTACCCAGTGAAAAAGATCCTCACATAGAGGAAGATTTCACGTTAAGACCCACAGTAGACAAGAGAGTAAATTACTCATGATCTCTGTGAAGATAGAGATGCTATCAACAGAAATGTATTGTGGTTGTTTATCTTAGCAATACCTGCTAAAACAACAGCGCCGGAGGATACGCGTATCCTAACATTCCGTCCTATAGATCAATAGAGCGTTAACAATATTAGCTCAGAGATCTGGACAAGCCAACACATACGTCTGCAATTGATTAGCAAGCTGTGTCATAAATAAATCATCATTGGGCGCTCCCATAGATAGCAAATCTGATTGAATACTTGTTTGTTGAGAGTCCATTCTGACAGCAACAAGCGACCCGTAAGAGAACGGGAGTCCGATAAAACCATCAGACGACCCGGAATATGACGGACCAAAACTGAACTTGGTGTACTATAACCAACAGACGGATTCTTTCCATTAAATTGAATAACGGAAACGAAAGAGTGCCTCCCTGGTTCCGGAGATACGCCACTACTGTCGAATTAAAGGACAGGAATTTGGGCATGCGTTTCTGAATAATGTTCATGCAATGACATAAAGCAAGCCTAAAAAACATTATTCCGCGGAAGAAAACTGATTGCTAAAAGACTGCGGAACCCAAAGACCCTGGCACTTCGAATACGTAGGGATCAGTATTATATCCCAATCTGTTTGACTGGCAACCGTCATAACAGCCACACTCGGGTCCGGCAACTGCGGCGGCACTCTCTGAGTCAACCACCGAATGTTTGCCCCAGTCTGAATCTCTTGTAACACTAGATAGACAAGAGAATGTGTAATTCGAGCAATTCATGGATTGCCGAAAAGTTGCCGTCGAAGAGAAGCTCCTCCGAGAACGAAGCGACTCTGAGAGAGTTCTTAACCTTACTATCCATGCGTGTGGATGTAGCTAGGGCTGCGTCACGTCTAACTAACTCCAATCAGCCACTGAAGGGCGGAGTTATACGTGAACAAACTACTGCCCTCAAAAGAAATTACATTGAGAATAATATCCCGTAAATCTTTTCTTGAAGACGTAATGATAACGCCTCAGTAAGGCGGATTACGTATAATAAAGCGTCTAAGTTAAGTCTACTATACATAATGTCGTTCCCAACATTGAAATTGGAAAAGACATAAACGGCGAAAAAGAATATATGCAGTCTTTAATCACACCGTCTAGACGCATATGAACTCTCGGTATGCCCTGCTCTGCCAAAATAAACTATCAGTATAAATGATAAAATGGCAGAAATGAGCAACGCGGACAAGAAACTAAACTATCATGCTTAGTAGCAGGCTTGTATATATATATATATATATATAGCGTCGAAAAATAAAACACATGTTGTAATGACAATATTGGACTGCGCCGGTAAGTCAGGGACAATGTCCCTGAACCGATCGAAAAAATCCGAGTCCAATGACGCTATAAGTCTCTTATCCAAGATCGCAGCAATGAAGTCCGAAATAATAATCACTGGACGATAATGCCAGAAGATATGAAAGGCATCTTCTGATACTACTAAAGGGAAAACTCGAAATCTTTCGAATCCCTTTCGCCATCCTGTCGGCCCCTATAAAGCGTTCGGTCGTCCGTACCTGATGCAACCGCGGACCGCACCGACCCAGCGCCGTCGGATAATTCCTGATTCGACCGAGAAACTGTCAATTGCTGGGATGCTGCGAAACAACTGTGCTAACTCGGATAGCACGTCCGTCACTGAGGCCTGAGGAGAAGCGGTCTTACGATGCATTGCCGCTGGAAGCTCCGTGATCGTTACCCCGTGCATACTACCAATATGCGAGCGAACGGAGTGTATAGGCCTCGTGTCCCTTGGCTACCGGATGGCGCGACCTATTCGCCGTGGAATTACTGAATGCCGAAACTGATCGGATACTCGAGGTCACGTAGACAATGTGCGGTCGTGTGCCCTGCTGTGAGGATGAGGAAACATTAAAGACAGTCTCTCGGACTGTCAATATAACAGAGCGTCCCGACCAACGGACATATGGTCCGAATGTAAAATATCTGAACCACAACATGCGGTCCCCTATGTTGTTGGGCGAGAGAGGGACCTCTCTCGCTCACAGCCCGGACGGACCTGGACAAGCCAGGAACCGGACTAACAGGCTTCCTCCGATCTGTCCTCAATCTGCCGTCACTGGGTGAGTACTAAAGTAATTAAAGTGCTCGCATCACCCAAATCTCCTTCCTAGACCGCAACGGACGAACCCGGCAGCCGAACCATTCGATGAATGTACGCTACACCGGGTGAGCTAGCGAATGTCACTCCGTAGGCGATAGACATATTCCATGAGCACTTATTGCCGCTAACTCTTCATTAACTATGACGACAGAGGCACACTTTTGAAAGACATCTCCATAACTCTTCGAACAAGAAACCAGAAATGCTTGGTTAGCAAGCATAAAATAATAATATATATAGCGCCGTTCAATAATTCGAAAGTTTGTGTGACATTATTGGACTATGTCGGAACTGAGGGACGATGTCCCTGAACCGAACCAAAAATTTCTAAGTCCACCGGCGCTATCAGTTTCTTATCCGGCATCGCAGCATTCTGGTCCGACGAAAGAAGCTGTAGAAGACCAAGTCAGATGACATACACAACAGCATATGTTGTTCCGAAAGGGAAAGCTCGAAATCCTCCGAATCCCTTTCGGTATCCCGTCGGACCGGATGAAACTTTCGGACGTCCGTACCCGCTTCCGCGGAGCGTCCCGACCCAGCATCGTCGGATAAAATATATGCGACAGATTCAGTTGATGCTGCGATAAACTGTGCTATTAAGGAAAGCACGTCCGTTCCCGAGGCCTGTGCAGTAGCGGTCTTACGATGCATTGCCGCCGGAAGCTCCGTGTACGTTGACTCCCGCACACTTCCTATGCGAACGTCCGGAGTCTGCAGGCCTCGTGTCCCTGGCTACCGGATGGTGTGACCTGGTCGCCGAAGAATCCTTGATCGGCGAAGCTGGTAATATATCGGCGGTCACGCAGCCAAGGTGCGGTCGTGTGCGCTGACGAGAAGAGGAAGCCTTAGCAGTCTCAGCGGACTGCCTATACAACGGAGCGTCCCGAACGATGGACGTATGCTCCGCTTACGACACATTTTGTACCACAACATCTGGGGCCAGATGTTGTTGAACGAGAGAGGGGCCTCTCTCGCTTGCCGTCCGGATGGACCGGAACGAGCTATGAACCGGACTAAAAGGCTTCCTGCGTTCTCCCTCCGATCCGACGTCACTGGGTGTGCATTAGGTTAATTTATAGTGCTCGCATCACCCCAAAATTCCTTCTAGACCGCAACGGACGAACCCGGCTGCCGAACCATTCGGTGAATGGACGCTACACCGGGCGAGCTAGCGGACGTCAAAGGCCGTCGAACAGACTAGGGTCCTCTTAGGCAATTGGCATATTTACATGAGCACTTTTCCGCTAGCCCTTCATTAATTGTGACGACGGAGGCACACTGTTGGAAGACATCACAGATACATCACCCTAATCTTGATCGTCTGAAATAGAAATTGATAAAGTAGAGTGACCCTGCGGGGAAAGGACCGGAGTGTCCAAATCCCCAACAACATACCGTGACATACGGTTCCCATATTGTCATCGAAATCATACGATACAGAACAGGAGTTAATGCGAGTGCACTGACCACATATAGAATGATAATAAAGTCAGAGGAAGACTTCCTCTTAAAACAATTGATCAATATCCTTTCAATGTGAAAAGAAAACAAGTCCTGGTACTCGCACTAACCCCTGGCAATCAAAATACATAATAATAATATGATCCATTAATATAGAAAAAATAATTGAAATCAAAATATTTTGAAAAAATATTTTTTCAGAACAGCCCAAGTGTTTCTGAAAAGTAACGTTGAGCCCCAATGGATCCCAAGCCTAAGTGTGGACAAAAATTTTAAAAATATTTTAAACAATTTATTCAACACTTACGAACAATAATAATGTATCTAGTTATGATTAAAATAACATCAAGATATTATTTTTTAGAAATCCCCCCCTCACACAGAGGGCTGTTGTAAATGTAAACAATGAGTGTAAAAACACTAAAATAAGACTCCAGGCACCCAGGCCCGAAATCAGTTACCAAAAATACACTATCTGATGCAAAACAGAGACATCCAGGGAAGAAACTGCAGAACATCAGATGGTAGATGCAGAACACAATGCCTAACCACCCGTAGGTGAAGACGTAAACATGGGGAAAGAACAGAATTCATTCTGTTATTCAGCTAAAACTCCCAAGAAAATTTAGTAATAATAATTACAAAAACTATGCCAAAAGCATGGGAGAATAGCAAGGGGGAACTTAAAGGACAGGGAGAGAGGAAAACACTTAAAAACACAGTGTAACTAAATAATCAGAATGACAACAAAATGGCTGCTGCCTTGAAAATAGGTAACTTAACCTAATTTCATTAAAAAATTTTAAGTTACAGCCCTGATAATATTCTGTCACACATTCTTTTCCTCTCCTCCTTCTCTATCCTCCTTAGAATCACCATTTCACTAATATTTATGTGTCTGGCATCATTTAAACTGAGATTTATAAGCACAAAGATCAGTCAGATGTTAACTGATGAAGGGCCAAACTTAGAATGATTAATGGCGCCAATTTCGGAATGTCCTTGACACTGCACATGTGCAGTAGGGGCGAAGTGTGGAGGGCCTTTCAGGACATGTTTTCTTTAGTTTTAGATGCAAATTTTGGGGATTGGGGGCAAAATTTGTGTTTGGCCCTATATTTTAAGAGTTAGCACCAGCTATGTCTGGGTCATTGGTACAGTATAAAAATATGATTTTTGTGTCTTTTGACACACAGAAGAGCTTATATATTAATAAATAACTTTTGATTCATGGGATCTGCAGCAATATCAAACATTTTATTTCTGAATCATTTATCATTGACCTATCAGCCATTTTGAACAGAACTATTACAATATTCAAGGGTTTTTGATTTATTCAAAACGTTTTGCATGTGGTGTTGACTTGATTTTAAAGATGTTACTTGAATTCTTATATTCTGATACGGGAAATGTCACTTTGCTAATGTTTTTATCAATGTCTATGTTGTCCAAAAAACGCAATAAATTTGTTGAAGACATGTTGTTACTTTATCAAATGATATTATCAAAAGTAATAACTTGTCAGTTCAAACAGTGTTTTTGATGGGATCTTCAAATGAAAGAAAAATTCTAAGACTGGTGCTGCCAAGTCTTTAGTTTGGCCTAAGCTGGACATGATGGTGAATGCTGATACATATGAGAAAGAAAACTGCTGTCCTCTCATCTTCATGGCATCAGCTTCCAATACTTTACATTTTGTTTTGCTTAACCCATTATCTAACATAGCGGCCAAAAGCAGCCAGGAAATTGATCAAAATAAGCCTTTTACAGCCTAAAATATCTTATGTCTCAATAAAACCACACAAATATGGATATCATTAGAACCGGCTCGTCAAGGCGGTTCTAATGGTATCCATGTTTGTATGGTTTTATTGAAAAATTGTTTTTGAAAAATGTCAAATTTAATTTATTTTTTAAAAAAGCTGTGTTAGGTAAAGGCTTAAAAACTTAGAATACACCATCTTTGTTATAGTCCTAATCTGTGTTGTTCTTGGCTTTGGAAATGAAACAGGTACAAGAGGCCACTCAGCCTATATGGCTCTGCTTAGGGCCACTACTTTCAGGGCTGATATATAAAGGATAAATATAAGACAGAGAGAATATAAGAGAACATTGAAATCTCATTAATTGTGGACAGGCTCTGATGGGATGATATTAAAATTGCTAGTGACCACCCATAGGCAGAAGAAATTAAAACCAAACACAAAGTCTAAGGTGATAATCTACCGCAACATACTAACAAAGGGTCGGTGTGTTTTTTTATCACACTCACTGACCATTAAAAGTAAAAGATTCATATGCAAGTTATAAATTCAGACAAAATTAGGTTATGGTAACAACTGTGTGAAGGATGAACAAGATCTTTCACAATGATTCAATTATACAGACAAGACAAGGCCTGTATAAACAGTGCTGTCGATTTGAGGAGCGTTTTCGCACCTTCATGCTTCTAAATTGGAAACACGAAGCTCTCTTTTTCATGCTTCTCGAATTTTCAAGAAAATAGATTATTAAATTTCCAGACAAAGATTCAAGATATCGTTACACTGATTAAAACACACAAATGAGGTGTGACTAGGATACCTGCAAATTGTTGTGTCATTTTCATTAATGCTGAAGTCCATCTACAGAAGTTCATGCTTTTTCGACATGTTCTTGATTGGGCTAAATGTTGCAGTAATAAGATTGGTTAGAAAATAAAAGGTCACATAATGATATTTAGTACTGAATGAAGTTTTACAACTCTCATTAGGTAGTGCACATAATGACTAAACAAATTGCACTGTTTGGTCAAGCGATGCATTTAATAGTCAATGAGGCTATTGTTTATAGTTTGTCTAGCTTTTCATTGGGGGTTGATCAAGTTATACAGGCAGTTCTTCAATCACCTGTTTTCTGCTTTGAAAGTTTGTTTTTTTAGCAAAATAACAAAGGGCAAATATTTCTTATTAGACCACAATATACAGGTTACGGTCATGAGAATGTTTTGGGTATTTCGATATAATAAATACTTTTCCTTAATGATAATTCACATCTTTGAACGACGCTACCATATGCAATTCCATCAAGTAAAGTTATGAAGTCTTTTATTAGAATGCTCAACAGATCGAACCCAGACACCTTTGCACTGAAACCTTTCTTATTGTGAGGACAAGTTGGTTAGCTTTCTATTTATTTATTTACTTATTGGTGTTTAAGGCCACATACTTATGCACAATGGTTAATCATGACAATTTTACAGGTGGAGGAAGCCAGACTATCCAGCATGAATCACCGAGCATTGACGAGCAGCTGTCAACTCCTCAACATTCTCTGTTCAAGCTCCGCTCAAGCAGGGTTACAGCGGTTGAAGATGTGCACCATTGACATGCAGTACGCCTTAGTACACAGCTAATCGTGTCCCCATGTTGGCAACCGGGATAGACTGCCTTGCCCAAGGACACAATGCAGGTCATCCTGGATGGGGATCGAACTAGGGACCTCTAGCATAAAGTCCAACAGTCTGCCACTGCGCTCGTGGTGAGCTTTCTAAAGGGAAAGAATGCATGCTCTAGGGCTGGTCTGGTGTTCCAGTGATTTAAATGTCCCCTGGAAAGCTTAACTCTTTACCCAACAAATTGGCCACATCTGCCTGCGTAACATGCAAATTCAGCAGCTGAAAAAAAATTATTTTTCAAAACATTTCAACAAAACCATATCATGTGACACCTCTTTGGAATGAGCTTGTTGAGCTCATTCCAATGAGGGGGTCACATGATATGCTTTTGTAGAAATGTTTTGAAAAATTTTTTAAAAATATTTACAATAATACATTTTGATATCGTCTGCATTGGGTAAAGGGTTAAAGAGACAAATCTCAAAAATCCTGAATTTCTTCTTTCGTTAAATCTGATTAAAGGCTATCATAATTAAACATCTCCAATGCTGCTATTCCAATTGCCAAGGGAGACACGATTTTTTGCTCTGGCTTAGTATAAAGTCATGAATCAGAATGTTAATGGATTTCTTCTGGTCACTACAGTAAGGTAAATTCTACTCAAAAAGATTATGAAAAATACTTTCAATCTTCTTAATAAATTAAGAAGAGTGAGTGCAGTCACTCTTCTTGTGATTTTTAGAAGTGTTGTTTTCAGCTCTCCTCGTATTTTCAAATCACCAGCACTGGTATAACAATATCAAAGTTTTGCTATCTGTGACGTTGTCCTTGATATGACCTTGGGTCAAAGTCACGGCACACCTTTGAGTCATGAGCAATAATTGTGCAAAGTATGAATAAGATCTGCCAATCATACGAAGTTATATGGATTTGCGACACACTGTCTTTTCATAATACATAGTGTTATAAAGGTTTGTCAAAAAATATTCAGTGGTTTAGAAGTTATGACCGGACAAACAAAATATTGATGACAGATGAATGATGGACAAATCATTACCAGAAAAGCTCTGCTGACACTCGTCAGGTGGAGATAATAAATAGATTAGATGCCAAGCCTCGGCAACAACAGTGGAAAGCAATCTGTGTCTACAGTGTAGTATATGGTACTGCTGATGCAAATTGATTTCTACTGGCACACTCGGTGATTTATTAAGATGCAGTTGCTTCCTATCATTTTGATGGGGAGGCCCAAACCATATTGTGTGCTTTGTAAAACATTATCAAACCTTGGAATAACACTGCAAAACTTGGCGAAATGTTTTTGAACACATTGCAGAATTTGGCCACAATTAGCACTATCTGAGCACAATGTTAACATCACTAATTTGGGGGAATTTAAAGATATGGGTGCTGCAAGTCCCATGAAACATTTACCATGTTTTCCATGTCAAAACAACACCAAAGAATTGTGCTGCACAAATCTGGTTATCCAAATAGATTCTAATGGGAACTGTGGCAACAGCAGGATACTTAGTAGTAACTACAGGTCTTGTGAAATCTTACTTTCTGGGACATAAGCCAGAAAATAAGCAAGACTGTCCTCTGCAAAAGGAGGTCCCCAGAAGGTGAATTTAGTGATGGTACCCTGCTCAGCAGGATAGCATCACAAAATTTACCCTCTGTGAACCTCAATGTGAATCAGGGTCTTAAAACTAAACAGAAAGATGTACCCAGGGGATAAATTGGCCCACTGTTTGGGATAGCATCATCAAATTCACCCTCTGGGGACCTCATTCTGCAAATGTCAGACTGTTTATTTTCAGGCCTGCTGGGACCTCGAGCAGTAGAGAGGTTTTTGAAATTCTCCACAAGCTTGCTAAACTATCATTTACCATCCATTTCAATCAAGGCACCACCTGTTTGAAAAGTAACTGAAAACATGCAGTAAGACATTTTGTGACTATATAAAAGTTAATAGCATGTTGCTTGAGATAGTGTACTTTCTGGAATCCTAAGAGCAGTGTTTCAATGTTATTTATTCAATAGGGCTGAATGACACTTTCAACAACAAGGGTTATATTGTGTTAGACAGTTTTAAAGGTGGATGATTCCAAATGGGCAATCAAAATTTACTGGTACAGTGCTAAACTGGAGATGGTCTGTCACCCGGTATCCCCCCACTGTGGCATACTGCCTAGTGTGGGTGACTGAAAAGGGGCATTCAATTTTTCTAAGTAAAAAAAAATCCAATATGGCTGCCAGTTGGCCATCTTGAAACAAAGTGGGAAAAAAATTATGTCACACACTTCCCCTCATCATTTTTGTGAAGTTTCATGAAAATGCGGCTAAAACTGTGGAAGTAGTATGCTCCACAAGTTTACATAAAAACAAAATCCAATATGGCCACCAGTTGGCCATCTTGAAACCGAGCAGGAAAAAAATTATGTCATGCTCTTCCCCTCATCATGTTGATCATTTTTGTAAAGTTTCATGAAAATGCGACTAAAACTGTGGAAGTAGTTCGCTCCACAAGTTTACATAAAAATATCCAATATGGCCACCAGTTGGCCATCTTGAAACCAAGCGGGAAAAAAAATATTAACTGGTACAGTGCTAAACTGGAGATGGTCTGTCACCCGGTATCCCCCCACTGTGGCATACTGCCTAGTGTGGGTGACTGAAAAGGGGCATTCAATTTTTCTAAGTAAAAAAAAATCCAATATGGCCACCAGTTGGCCATCTTGAAACAAAGCAGGAAAAAAATTATGTCACATACTTCCCCTCATCATGTTGATCATTTTTGTGAAGTTTCATGAAAATGCGGCTAAAACTGTGGAAGTAGTATGCTCCACAAGTTTACATAAAAACAAAATCCAATATGGCCGCCAGTTGGCCATCTTGAAACCGAGCAGGAAAAAAATTATGTCATGCACTTCCCCTCATCATGTTGATCATTTTTGTGAAGTTTCATGAAAGTTAAAAAATTTATAGTAATTTATATATTTTTTATACTTACCAATGACCCAGACATAGCTGGTGCTAACTCTTAAAATATAGGGCCAAACACAAATTTTGCCCCCCAATCCCCAAAATTTGCATCTAAAACTAAAGAAAACATGTCCAGAGAGGCCCTCCACACCTCGCCCCCACTGCGCATGCGCAGTGTCAAGGACGTTCCGAAATTGGCGCCATTTATCATTCTAATAACCAGTGCCTGGTAAGCGCTATGTACTCAGCGGGGAGGCAAGAGTTCCCAACTCCTGGGAGGGCCATCCCCGTCTGGGTCATTGGTAAGTATAAAAAATATATAAATTACTATAAATTTTTTAACATTTTTATACTGTACCAATGACCCAGACATAGCTGAATAGTAAAAAGGCTGGAGGGACAAGGACATAGAGCAAAATGGAATACGCTCAATAAAATAAAATAGAGTCATCCCCTGTAGGGAAAAGAAGTAATAGGCCTTACATGTATCTTTCTTATTTATGATAAATTAGAAAGATACAACACCTTCCAAAAATTGAGCTTCATACATCCATGTACTCTATTAATATCCAATAATCCTTATACTAATAATTTTTAAAGTAAGCCAATAATAAAGTAAGTCTAGAGAATAGAGACTCTTATACTCCTAAAAGTGTGTGAGAATTGCATAATCATGTCCGTTGACATATGCAATATTCAAAAGCTATACTTTAAAAACTAAGACTTGAATGAATTTTATAAACTTAAACTTCTCACTAAACAACCATCCTAAAAACAGCTCAGAATTACTAACTCCGGAGGAGGTATCCCCTTGTTTTCATAGTAAAAACAGGTGACCCAAGGGAACACCCTCCCCCCCCCCTTTTTCTTGCCCTGGGTCAAATAGCCCAGAGCGAAGAGGGCAGCCGAACGGAGACACTGCCGAAACAGACAGCCTACCTAGCTATAGTAGCAACTGTTAAGTGAATGACATTCTGAGCAGTAGATAATAGACCTAACAATAGAGGCCTCCAGAAATGGACTCGATATTTCTGAGATAAAATTCATGAATGGATGGCTGAGCGCAATGAGCAGCCTTCAAAAATCTATAATAGAACACTATTAATGTAAGCCCAAGAAGTAGAAGAACTCTTACTTCATGAGCCGAAATCTTAAGCACAACTGCTAAGCCAATGATATACCATAAGCAGTACGCTAGTTAATAGAATCCATTAACAATAAAATGGAGCGTAACGTCCTTCTACTAGACATCAAAGACAGAAGAAGCTTACGCCCTTGTAATAAACAGATATCTGTTTATAAATACATAAACTGTACCCGGAAAGAGTAAAGGCCTATGCCCATACGAAGACGGAAGGACCTTAAAATAATAGGTTCCGGATAATAGGAGCCTAACTCTTATGCAACAATCCAACCTAAATAGTAACGGAAGTATTGATTCCGAAACTATGAAAGTGAAAATCATCCATCGATAGTGCATGAAACTCACTGACTCTACAGTAAAAGAGAAACCAACAGAATTACTGTCTAAAAGGTCAGAATTTGAAAACTACTGTTTCCAGAGGCTCAAATGATTACTTAGCTAAATAAGAACCTGAAGTTAAAATCCGTATAGGAATTTAATCTAAAGATTCTAAGTCTATTTATCAAAAAGTTACTAACTGACTTAGATAAAGAGACAAAAGACTCAATTGTAAACTATCGTAGAGTGCATAGGTATGAGGTAACATAAACCTATAACCTAAATAACAACAGGCTGCAGTAGATCTTGTGAAACAAGTATACTAAAAAATAGCAATGAGTAGTATGGAGGGATCAACCATATGAACATAATGATCCCTACACCACGACGGAAGAGCCTCCACTTTAGTCGCATAGAATAGCGAAGAAGAGGATCTCCTATAGTAAGAAATCGCGTCCAAAGCTCGTCCAGTACAGTGCTTACAATGCAATATGGACCACACAACGGAAAACATGAAGGTTGCGACCTTGCTGGTTGTGATAAAAATGACACGATTTACCCAGTGAAAAAAGATCCTCACATAGAGGAAGATTTCACGTTAAGATCCACAGTAGACAAGAGAGTAAATTACTCATGATCTCTGTGAAGATAGAGATGCTATCAACAGAAATATATTGTGGTTGTTTATCTTAGCAATACCTGCTAAAAACAACAGCGCCGGAGGATACGCGTATCCTATCATTCTGTCCTATAGATCAATAGAGCGTTAACAGTATTAGCTCAGAGATCTGGACAAGCCAACACATACGTCTGCAATTGATTAGCCAACTGTGTCATAAATAAAACATCATTGGGCGCTCCCATAGATAGCAAATCTGATTGAATACTTGTTTGTTGAGAGTCCATTCTGACAGCAACAAGCGACCCGTAAGAGAACGGGAGTGCGATAAAACAATCAGACGACCCAGAATATGACGGACCAAAACTGAACTTGGTGTACTATAACCAACAGACGGATTCTTTCCATTAAATTGAATAACGGAAACGAAAGAGTGCCTCCCTGGTTCCGGAGATACGCCACTACTGTCGAATTAAAGGACAGGAATTTGGGCATGCGTTTCTGAATAATGTTCATGCAATGACATAAAGCAAGCCTAAAAAACATTATTCCGCGGAAGTTAACTGATAGCTAAAAGACTGCGGAACCCAAAGACCCTGGCACTTCGAATCCGTAGGGATCAGTATATATCCCAATCTGTTTGACTGGCAACCGTCATAACAGCCACACTCGGGTCCGGCAACTGCGGCGGCACTCTCTGAGTCAACCACCGAATGTTTGCCCCAGTCTGAATCTCTTGTAACACTAGATAGACAAGAGAATGTATAAATCAAGCAATTCATGGATTGCCGGAAAGTTGCCGTCGAAGAGAAGCTCCTCCGAGAACGAAGCGACTCTGAGAGAGTTCTTAACCTACTATCCACGCGTGGATGTAGCTAGGGCTGCCTCACGTCTAACCAACTCCAATCAGCCACTGAAGGGCGGAGTTATACGTGAACAAACTACTGCCCTCAAAAGAAATTACATTGAGAATAATATCCCGTAAATCTTTTCTTGAAGACGTAATGATAACGCCTCAGTAAGGCGGATTACGTATAATAAAGCGTCTAAGTTAAGTCTAATATACATAATGTCGTTCCCAACATTGAAATTGGAAAAGACATAAACGGTGAAAAAGAATATATGCAGTCTTTAATCACACCGTCTAGACGCATATGAACTCTCGGTATGCCCTGCTCTGCCAAAATAAACTATATGTAAAAAAGATAAAATGGCAGAAATGAGCCACGCGGACAAGAAACTAAACTATCATGCTTAGTAGCCGTCTTGTATATATATAAATATATAGCGTCGAAAAATAAAACACATGTTGTAATGACAATATTGGACTGCGTCGGTAAGTCAGGGACAAAGTCCCTGTACCGATCGAAAAATCCGAGTCCAATGACGCTATAAGTCTCTTATCCAAGATCGCAGCAATGAAGTCCGAAAAATAATCACTGGAAGAAATGCCAGAAGATATGAAAGGCATCTTCCGATACTACTAAAGGGAAAAACTCGAAATCTTTCGAATCCCTTTCGCCATCCTGTCGGACCCTATAAAGCGTTCGGTCGTCCGTAGCTTGATGCAACCGCGGACCGCACCGACCCAGCGCCGTCGGATAATTCCTGATTCGACCGAGAAACCGTCAATTGCTGGGATGCTGCGAAACAACTGTGCTAACTCGGATAGCACGTCCGTCACTGAGGCCTGAGGAGCAGCGGTCTTACGATGCATTGCCGCAGGAAGCTCCGAGATCGTTACCCCGTGCATACTTCCAATATGCGAGCGAACTGAGTGTATAGGCCTCGTGTCCCTTGGCTACCGGATGGCGCGACCTATTCGCTGTGGAATCACTGAATGCCGAAACTGATCGGATACTCGAGGTCACGTAGCCAATGTGCGGTCGTGTGCCCTGCTGTGAGGATGAGGAAGCATTAAAGACAGTCTCTCGGACTGTCAATATAACGGAGCGTCCCGAGCAACGGACATATGCTCCGAATGTAAAATATCTGAACCACAACATGCGGTCCCCTATGTTGTTGGCTTCCTCCGATCTGTCCTCAATCTGCCGTCACTGGGTGAGTACTAAAGTAATTAAAGTGCTCGCATCACCCAAATCTCCTTCCTAGACCGCAACGGACGAACCCGGCAGCCGAACCATTCGATGAATGTACGCTACACCGGGTGAGCTAGCGAATGTCACTCCGTAAGCGATAGACATATTCCATGAGCACTTATTGCCGCTAACTCTTCATTAACTATGACGACAGAGGCACACTTTTGAAAGACATCTCCATAACTCTTCGAACAAGAAACCAGAAATGCTTGGATAGCAAGCATAAAATAATAATATATATAGCGTCGTTCAATAATTCGAAAGTTTGTGTGACATTATTGGACTATGTCGGAACTGAGGGACGATGTCCCTGAACCGAACCAAAAATTTCTAAGTCCACCGACGCTATCAGTTTCTTATCCGGCATCGCAGCATATGTTGTTCCGAAAGGGAAAGCTTGAAATCCACCGAATCCCTTTCGGTATCCCGTCGGACCGGATGAAACTTTCGGACGTCCGTACCCGCTTCCGCGGAGCGTCCCGACCCAGCATCGTCGGATAAAATATATGCGACAGATTCAGTTGATGCTGGGATGCTGCGATAAACTGTGCTATTAAGGAAAGCACGTTCGTTCCCGAGGCCTGTGCAGTAGCGGACTTACGATGCATTGCCGCTGGAAGCTCCGTGTACGTTGACTCCCGCATACTTCCTATGCGAACGTCCGGAGTCTGCAGACCTCGAGTCCCCGGCTACCGACCCAGCGCTGTCGGATAATTCTCGATCCGACACCGTTTCTGTCGGCTGCTGGGATGCTGCGATAAGCTGTGCTATGTGCACAAGAATGTCCGGCGTCGAGACCTGCGGAGGCGCAGTCTATCGCTGCTTCGCCGAGGGCAGCTCCGCATCAGATGGCTCCCGCATACTTTTCCTATGCGAACGTCCGGAGTCCATCGGTCTCGAATCCCTGGCTGCCGGATGGTGTGACCTGGTCGCCGAAGAATCCTTGATCGGCGAAGCTGGTAATATATCGGCGGTCACGCAGCCAAGGTGCGGTCGTGTGCGCTGACGAGAAGAGGAAGCCTTAGCAGTCTCAGCGGACTGCCTATACAACGGAGCGTCCCGAGCGACGGACGTATGCTCCGCTAACGACACATTTGTACCACAACATCTGGGGCCAGATGTTGTTGAACGAGAGAGGGGCCTCTCTCGCTTGCCGTCCGGATGGACCGGAACGAGCTATGAACCGGACTAAAAGGCTTCCTCCGTTCTCCCTCCGATCCGCCGTCACTGGGTGTGCATTAAGTTAATTTTATAGTGCTCGCATCACCCCAAAATTCCTTCTAGACCGCAACGGACGAACCCGGCTGCCGAACCATTCGGTGAATGGACGCTACACCGGGCGAGCTAGCGGACGTCAAAGGCCGTCGAACCTACTAGGGTCCTCTTAGGCAATTGGCGTATTACATGAGCACTTTTCCGCTAGCCCTTCATTAATTGTGACGACGGAGGCACACTGTTGGAAGACATCACAGATACATCACCCTAATCTTGATCGTCTGAAATAGAAATTGATAAAGTAGAGTGACCCTGCGGGGAAAGGACCGGAGTGTCCAAATCCCCAACAACATACCGTGACATACGCTTCCCATATTGTCATCGAAATCATACGATACAGAACCGGAGTTAATGCGAGTACACTGACCACATATAGAATGATAATAAGGTCAGAGGAAGACTTCCTCTTAAAACAATAGATCAATATCCTTTCAATGTGAAAAGAAAACAAGTCCTGGTACTCGCACTAACCCCTGGCAATCAAAATACATAATAATAATATGATCCATTAATATAGAAAAAATAATTGAAATCAAAATATTTTGAAAAAATATTTTTTCAGAACAGCCCAAGTTTCTGAAAAGTAACGTTGAGCCCCAATGGATCCCAAGCCTAAGTGTGGACAAAAATTTTAAAAATATTTTAAACAATTTATTCAACACTTACGAACAATAATAATGTATCTAGTTATGATTGAAATAACATAAAGATATTATTATTTAGAAATCCCCCCCTCACACAGAGGGCTGTTGTAAATGTAAACAATGAGTGTAAAAACACTAAAATAAGACTCCAGGCACCCAGGCCCGAAATCAGTTACCAAAAATACACCATCTGATGCAAAACAGAGACTTCCAGGGAAGAAACTGCAGAACATCAGATGGTAGATGCAGAACACAACGCCTAACCACCCGTAGGTGAAGACGTAAACATGGGGAAAGAACAGAATTCATTCTGTTATTCAGCTAAACTCCCAAGAAATTTTAGTAATAATAATTACAGAAATTATGCCAAAAGCATGGGAGAATAGCAAGGGGGAACTTAAAGGACAGGGAGAGAGGAAAAACACTTGTAAAAACAGTGTAACTAAATAATCAGAATGACAACAAAATGGCTGCTGCCTTGAAAATAGGTAACTTAACATAATTTCATTAAAAAATTTTAAGTTACAGCCCTGATAATATTCTGTCACACATTCTTTTCCTCTCCTCCTTTTCTATCCTCCTTAGAATCACCATTTCACTAATATTTATTTGTCTGGCATCATTTAAACTGAGATTTAAAAGCACAAAGATCAGTCAGATGTTAACTGATGAAGGGCCAAACTTAGAATGATAAATGGCGCCAATTTCGGAACGTCCTTGACACTGCGCATGCGCAGTGGGGGCGAGGTGTGGAGGGCCTCTCTGGACATGTTTTCTTTAGTTTTAGATGCAAATTTTGGGGATTGGGGGGCAAAATTTGTGTTTGGCCCTATATTTTAAGAGTTAGCACCAGCTATGTCTGGGTCATTGGTACAGTATAAAAATATGCAGCTACAACTGTGGAAGTAGTTCGCTCCACAAGTTTACATGTGCAACAGACCGATGACGACAGACCCACCGACGGACAAGTTGACTCCTATATACCCCCCCTAAACTCCGTTTTGTGGGGTATAATTACTTTTCAAAGCTGAATTGAAACATGAGTATTTTATTTCAAAGATTCAATATTGTCAGCCAGAGGAGCATTAGTTTTGCAAGATTTTGTTCATCAATAATTGTTTTGTTTCTATTTATTGGAGAGTGCCTGTTGGCAATAAATTGTAACAATACAATTTTAAATAAACATTTCTTTATCTGCTGCTGCACAAACGACAAGCTAATACACACAGCGTAATGCCACTAAAGTGGCTTTCAGCACTTTTTGATAGAGTCCTGATAGTGGCTTACAGCAATCTACCAGTTAAGTGTCTTTCTCAACGACACAATGCCAGTGATGAGGATCAAGCCTGAACCACTGACCTTTTGTTCTGAAGGCCAATGTGCTAACCAATAAGACTTCATGCTCCCATTCCAAAAATAATGATGCAGGTTCATTGATATGGCAGTTGTTAAATGTTCAGCATACTTCCCAATGTCAACACAGTGACAAAGATTTGTTCAAGAAGGAATTTGATAATCTAATTTCGTCTGTTCACATATATTAACAACTTCTGACACTGGAAAGTTGTATTACATGGGACCTGCAGATAGTTCCAACCTGGGAATAAAAAACATCTGCTTGTTCAGTATAAATACAAGGTTTGATAATTTTTTTGTGCTGAAAAAGTGATTTTTGAGAGGACTTCCCGAATAACGGCACATCCATCCATCCTATGAAGTATGAACTGACAAAAGATAAAGTTAATCAATATGTCGTTCATAAACACATGCGCCTTGCTCATCAATAAATTACTGAGATTCAACCTTTTTTCAGCAGATTTTACAAAATATTTGCAGTCTTTACACATTACCAATCATTTATAATATAGACAGAACTGCATTTGCGTTCGAACTGTCATTTTTTATCGCATGAGATCGATTATTCCTCAAAATAACCCAATGATTACCAACCATTCAAGTTATTTTTGGTGTGTGGCCTCACAGAACAATAACATGAAATGGACCGAACGGCATTCACATTCGAACTGAAATGTTTTTACTGCACAAGATCGATGTGCATGGAGGGATAATATTGAACGAGAAGTTGAGTGAGGTAAAAAATAACAGTTCGAACACGTATGTTGTTCTGTATTTATTACATGCCTACGGTTTACTAAAAAGTTAAAAAATTTATAGTAATTTATATATTTTTTATACTTACCAATGACCCAGACTTAGCTTAGCTGGTGCTAACTCTAACAAAACCAGGGCCAAACACAAATTTTGCCCCCCAATCCCCAAAATTTGCATCCAAAACAAAAAGAAATCATGTCCTAAAGGACCTCCATACTACGCCTCTACTGCGCATACGCAGTGACGCAGACGTCCCAAAATTGGCGCCAATTATCATTCTTACTGGCAGTGCCTGGTCAGCGCTATGTACTCAGCGGGGAGGCAAGAGTTCCCAACTCCAGGGAGGGCCATCCCCGTCTGGGTCATTGGTAAGTATAAAAAAAGTGTCCGAGTATTGTATATTAAAGCCCGTTTGACACCTGACATATACAAATGCTTCACACCGAGCTACACTTTAAAAATAAGACATGAATGAATTTAAACATTAATATTACACTTTAAAACCATCCCGGAAGCTACTCAGAAATACTGACTTGGAGGAGGCATTCCCTTGCTTTTCACTATAAAGCAGGTGACCTAAGGGAACACCCCCCCCCCCCCCCCTTCCCCTCCCCCTTGCCCTGGGTCAAATAGCCCAGAGCGAAGAGGGCAGCCGGACGGAGTCACTGCCGGAACAGAAAGCCTGCATAACTATAGTTGCAACTGTTTAGTGGACGACATTCTGAGCAACAGATAACGGACCTAAACAATGCAGATCTCCAGAAATGGACTCAATATTTCTGAGATAAAAATTCGTAAATGTGGATGGCTGAGACCAATAAGCAGCCTTCATTAAATCTGTAATAGCAACACTATTAGCATAAGCCCAGGAAGTAGAAAGAGCTCTTACTTCATGAGCAGAAATCTTAAGCACAGACTGCTGAGAAGATAAATCTTCATAAGCAGTACGGATAGTTAACTGAATCCATCTAGCAATAGAATGGACTGAAATGTCCTTTCTATTAGGCATCAAAGACAGAAACGTTTCCGTCCCTTTCTGATAAACTGAGATCTCTGTTTATAGATACGTAGTGCTCTAACAGGACAGAGTAAAGGCCTACGCCCGTCTGAAGACGGAAGAGCCTTAATAACAATAGGTTCCGGATATTTATTAGGAGCCTGATTCTTAGCTAAAAAACCCACATTAGTAGTGAAGGTGATAGTGTTCCCAACACTACGATAATGAGAATCATCCACCGATAGTGCATGAAGCTCACTGACTTTTCTGGCAGAAGAGAAAGCTAAGAGAAAAGCTGTCTTATAAGATAAGAATTTGAAATCTACTGTCCCAAGAGGTTCAAATGGCTTTTCCTTCAATTTAAGGAGAACCCAAGCTAAATTCCACTTAGGAATTAATCTAAGAGTTCTGGGTCTATTTATCGAAAAGTTTCTAACCAACTTCGATAAAGAGACATTAGATCCAATTTGTAAACTATCATGATGTGCATAGGTATCAGATAACATAGATCTATAACCCTTTATAGTAACAGGCTGCAGTTTGATTTCGTCAAACAAGTATACTAGAAAGTTTGCAATGTCTGGTATAGAGGGATCAAATATATCTACAGAATGATCCCTACACCAACGACGAAAAACCTTCCACTTAGCCGCATAGTTTAGCGAAGAGGAGGTCCTCCTACAGTTAGAAATCGCGTCCACTGCTCGTCCTGTAAAGTGCTTGCCATGCAAGAAGGACCGCACAACGGAAAAACGTGAAGGTTGAGACCTTGCGGGTTGTGATGGAGTTGACGCGATTTCCCCTGCGAAAGAAGATCCTCCCGTGGAGGAAGCTTCCGCGGTAGGTCCCACAACAGACACCTGAGTAGATTTATCCATGGTCTCTGTGGCGACAGAGATGCTACCAACAGAATCTTGCATTGAGATTGTTTTATCTTTAGCAATACTTGTTGAATTAACGGCGCTGGAGGATACGCATATCCTATCATTCCGTCCCAAGGGATCGACAGAGCGTCTACTGCAAATGCTCTTGGATCCGGACACGGAGACACATACGTCTGCAACTGATTGTTGAGATGTGTCGCAAATAAGTCTATCATTGGCCGTTCCCATTGGTAGCAAATCTGATTGAATACTTGTTTGTTGAGAGTCCACTCCGACGGCAACAAACGACCCTTTCGTGAAAGGGAGTCTGCTAGCACATTCAGACGACCCGGTATGTGACGGACCGAAAGAAGAACATGATGTTCTAACGCAAACAGAAGGATTCTTTCCGTTAGATTGAACAACGGAACTGAATGAGTGCCTCCCTGATTCCGTATATACGCCACTACTGTCGTATTGTCGGATAGGATTTGGACATGAGCATCGTGAATAATGTCCATCCAGTGACGTAACGCAAGCCAAATTGACATCATTTCCTTGATGTTTATGTGCTTGCACAGGAATTGCGGATCCCAAAGACCCTGGCATCTCGAATCCGTTGGGATTAATGATGCACCCCAACCTGTTTGACTGTCATCCGTCATAACGGTAAAACTCGGATCCGGCAACTGCAGCGGAACTCCTTGAGTTAACCACTGAATGTTTGCCCAAGTCTGAATCTCTTGTTTCACTTGATCTGACAAGAGAACGTCTACATTGAGCGAATGAATTTTCACACTCCAATTCTGAGTCAGGAAAATTTGAAGAGGACGTGTGCGTAACCGCCCCATCGGAATGAGATCCGCGGCGGCTCCGCACAGACCTATCAGTCTCATAAATTCTCTCGCCATGACTTTGTCTGCGTGCAGACAATAGCGAGTGTAACAACTGACTAATTTCGCTCTGGTTAACGGCAGACGAACGAGATTGTTGTGCGTCTCGAAGCTCATTCCCAGATGAGTGAATGACTTGGACGGCACCAGATCCGACTTCTCCTCGTTTACTATAAAACCGAGACGTCGGAGCAATAGAAGAAGATTCTGAACATCGTTCTGAAGCGTTAACTCGTTGCCGTACCTCTGAAGAATGTCGTCCAGGTAGGCCGACGTTACCGCAGACGAATGAGCTTGGAAGTAGATCATTACCGAGTTCATTACCCGAGTGAAAGCCCAGGGTGCTAGATTCAATCCGAAGCACATCGCCCGGAATTGATACACCACTCCTAGGACTGCGAAGCGTAGATACTTTCGGAATGTCGGATGTACCATGACGTGAAAGTACGCATCTTTGAGATCTATGCTCGTTGCATAATCGTTCACCCGAATACTCGCTCTGACCGATCGAATCGTCTCCATATAAAACTTCGGAGCGACGATCAGCTTGTTTATCCAGCTCAAATCTATGACTGGACGGAACGAGCCGTCTGGTTTCGGAACCAGAAACAGATGGCTGTAGAATCCCGGAGATTCCTGGTTTTCTACGACCTCTACCGCGTTCTTCATTAAAAGAGACTGCACCTCTGATAACAGAGCGTCTCTTTTCTGTGGATTTGACGGAAGATGAGTCCACTTTGGACTTCGAGTTAATGGAGGCTTTCGTTTGAAGGATATCTTTAGACCTTCCGAAGTCACTCCTCTCACCCAAGGGTCGTCCGTAATCGACGCCCACTCTTGTGAAAAGCTCGACAACCTTCCGCCAACCGGAACACGATAGAGGTTTAAGCCATCACCTCCTGGACCTGCGAGGCCTGCGGTAGGAGAAACCACGTCTTCCACGACCCGCACCTCGCCTCGTCGACCTCGGGGCGTCCGACCGATTGTCCCGGCCTGAAGGACGTCCCGAATGAGAGTCGCTATCCTGACGGTCTCTCGAATAAGACCAAGAGGACGCACCGGAACCTCTATAGGAACCTCTCTTGGGCGCATTAGACCCAGAAGTGCCCGCCTTATTCGTGTCTGCTGTATCCGACTTCTTAGGAGCAGATCTGAACAACAGAGAATCATTAGCTTTCTTTTTAATTTTATCATAGCGGAAAGCTTGCCGTCAAAGAGAAGTTCTCCTGAGACCGAAGCGACTCTAAGAGAGTTCTTCACCTTAGAATCCACTAGTGTGGATGTAGCTAGGGCTGCGTCACGTCTAACCAACTCCAGATTTGCCACTGAAAGGGCGGAGTTACACGTGGAATAAGCTACTGCCATTGAAAGAAGTCTTAAAGAGGATTGTATATCCTGAAACTCTTTCCCCTGAAGGCGCAGTGATAACGCCTTAGTAAGGTGATCTGCGTAAGATAAGGCATCTAAATTGGCTCTGTTAGACGCAATAGCTGTTTCCAACACCACGGTTGGAATAGAAGCTGACGACGGTAATGATAGCTCTAAGTCTTCCGCCTCGTCGTCCATACGCAGAGGAACTCTCGGTATACCCTGTCCTGCCGTATCGAATTTATTCCTTGCATTAATGAAAGGCAGGTTGAGAGTATTAGCGGACAAGAAACCTGCTTTCCCCGTCCTGGAAGCAAGTTTAAATATAGCGTCGTTCAATAATTCAAATGTTCTAGCAACATTATTGGACTGCGACGGAAACTCGGGAGCGATGTCCCTGAACCGCTCAAAAAATTCAGAGTCCAATGACGCTATAATTCTCTTGTCCGGAAGCGCAGCAGTCTGGCCCGACGGAACAACTTGAGGGAGAAAGTGCCGGATGAAGTCCACGGCAGCTTTATGTTGTTCCGTATCCCTCTCACCATCCGGTCGGACCTCATAATGTTCCCGGTCGTCCGCCCCCGATGCTTCGGCGGAGCGTACCGACCCAGCGCCGTCGGATAATTCTCGATCCGACACCGTTTCTGTCGGCTGCTGGGATGCTGCGATAAGCTGTGCTATCTGCACAAGAATGTCCGGCGTCGAGACCTGCGGAGGCGCAGTCTTTCGCTGCTTCGCCGAGGGCAGCTCCGCATCAGATGGCTCCCGCATACTTTTCCTATGCGAACGTCCAGAGTCCATCGGTCTCGAATCCCTGGCTGCCGGATGGTGTGACCTGGTCGCCGAAGAATCCTTCATCGGCGAAGCTGGTAATATATCGGCGGTCACGCAGCCAAGGTGCGGTCGTGTGCGCTGACGAGAAGAGGAAGCCTTAACAGTCTCTGCAGACTGCTTATACAACGGAGCGTCCCGAGCGACGGACGTATGCTCCGCTAAAGACACATTTTGTACCACAACATCTGGTCCCAGATGTTGTTGTACGAGAGAGGGGCCTCTCTCGCTCGCGGCCCGGCTGGACCTGGACGAGCTAGGAACCGGACTAAAAGGCTTCCTCCGTTCTCGCTTACTATCCGCCGTCACTTGGTGTGCATCTATTATGTTTATAGTGCTCGCATCACCCAAAATTTCCTCTTGGACCGCATCGGACGAACCCGGCTGCCGAACCATTCGGTGAATGGACGCTACACCGGGCGAGCTAGCGGACGACATTTGTCTAATCTCCATGAGCACTTTTGCCGCTAGCTCTGAATTCATTTGTGACGACGGACGCACACTTGAAGAAGATAACATGGAAACATCACCCTGTTCTGGTTCCTCTGAAATAGAAACTGAGAGAGTAGAGTGACCTTGTGGAGAAAGAGCCGGCATCGCTCTTTCTCCAGAAACAACATATCGTGACACACGTTTCCAATGTTTCTCATCCCAATGTTCACATATAGGACAGGGATTAATGCGAGAACACTGACTACAATTAATACAATGATCATGAAAGTCAGAGGAAGATTTCTTCCTATTACAATTTGAACAACGTCCCTTCATTGTGAAAGAACAACAATAAGTCCTAGTTACTCGCAAAAACCCCTGACACAAAGATACATAATAACATGATCCATTAATAAATGAAAAAACAATTGCAAAACAAAATAATTTTGAAAAAATATTTTTTCAGCGAAGCCCAAGTTGCTGAAAAGTAACATTGAGCCCCGATGGATCCGATAGCAAAGTGTGGTCAAAAATTTTAAATTTATATTAAATAATTAATGAGACACTTTCGGATAATATAAATGTATCTTATAGTGAGATAAACTACAGCAAAGGCAAACAGCCCCCCTCAAAAAAGGCTGTTGCCAATGAAAACAAACAGTGTAAAAACACCAGAAAACATGACTCCAGGCACTGAAAAAACTGGCCCGGAATCAGTCATCAATTACACTCTATCTGATGCAAAACAGAGACTCCCAGGGGAGAATCTGTAGAACATCAGATGGAAGATGCAGAACACAAACGTTATACACCCATGGGTGAAAACGTAACTATGGGGAAAATAACAGAAAACATTCTGTAACCAAGCAACTCTCCCAGGAAATTTTAGAAATGAAATTTCTCAAAAATATGCCAAAAGCATGGGAGAATTGCAAGGGGGGACTTTAGAAGGCTAGGGGAGAGGAAACACTGAATAAGCAGTGCAACAATTAGCAAGAATGACAACAAGAGGCCGATGCCTCGAAAATAGGCAACTTAACATAATTTCATCAAAAAATTTTAAGTACAGCCCTGATTATTTTTTGTCACTTCTTTTTCCTCTCCTCCTTCTATCCTCCTTAGAATCACATTTTCTCCAAAAATTACGTGTCTGGCATCCTTTAAACTGAGATTTACAAGCACAAAGATCAGTGAGATGTTGACTGATGAAGGGCCAAACAGAGAATGATAATTGGCGCCAATTTCGGGACGTCTGCGTCACTGCGCATGCACAGTAGAGGCGTAGTATGGAGGTCCTTTAGGACATGATTTCTTTTTGTTTTGGATGCAAATTTTGGGGATTGGGGGGCAAAATTTGTGTTTGGCCCTGGTTTTGTTAGAGTTAGCACCAGCTAAGCTAAGTCTGGGTCATTGGTACAGTATAAAAATATTATTAATCCATTTTGGAAGAGGGATAATATTGAACTGGGCCTGTGTAGCCATCACGGTTGACCGATCGCAACCAAAAGGGGAGTCCTCATCTAGACACTATACTGAGTCATCCTACCAAGTTACAAAACAATCCCTTCATAAATATGACCTGTAGTCTTAGTCTGTGCTAAAGCTTTTCAGGTTTTGAGCTCGGGCTGCTGTTATGATTGAATGATCGTGACGAAAAGGGGACGTTCTCATCTAGGCATTATCTGGAGTCATCCTACCAAGTTCCAATGAAATCCCTTCATAAATATGACCTGTGTAGACTGTGCTTAAGGTTTTTGGGCTTCGGGCCCCTGTAGCCATCACAGTTGACCAATCGCGACTAAATGGGGATGTTATCGTCTAGACACTATATGGAATCAACCTACAAAGTTACATTGAAATCCCTCCATAAATACGACCTGTAGACTGTGCTAAAGGTTTTTGGGCTTGGGCAGCCATCATGGCTGAATGATCGCGACCATAAGGGGATGTTCTCATCTAGACATTATCTCGAGTCATCCTACAAAGTTACAATGAAATCCCTTCATAAGTATGACCTACAGACTGCGCTAAAGGTTTTCGGGCTTCGGGCCCCTGTAGCTGTCACAGTTGACCAATCGCGACCAAAAGGGGAAGGTCTCATCTCGACATTATATGGAGTCAACCTACCAAGTTACAATGAAATCCCTCTATAAATATGACCTGCAGCCTGTGCTAAAGGTTTTTGGGTTTTGGGCTCAGGCAGTCATCACGGTTGACAGATCATGACCAAATGGGGAAGTTCTCATCCAGACATCATACAGAGTCATCCTACCAAGTTACAATGAAATCCCTCCATATTAAATATGACCTGCAGACTGTGCTAAAAGTTTTTTGGGGGGTTTTGGGCTTGAACAGCCATCACGGTTGACAGATCATGACCAAAAGGGTACGTTCTCATCTAGATATTATACAGAGGCATCCTACCAAGTTACAATGAAATCCCTTAATAAATACGACCTGTAGACTGTGCTACAGGTTTTTGGGTTTTGGGCTCGGGCAACCATCACTGTTGACTGATCGCGACCAAAAGGGGACATTCTCATCTAGACATGATCCCAAACCTGCATATGAAATTTCATGACGATCGGATAAGAACTACAGGGTGTAGCCTGTGCTAAAGGAAAATGTGAACTGACTCACAGACATCTGCAAGCGTGATGGCAATAGCTTATCTTGACTTTGTCAAGCTAAAAATGAGTTCGAATTCGTATGCTGTTGTTTTTATTGCACGCCTACAGTTTACTAAAAAAAAATATTAAAAACACATATTATTGCCAAAAATAACCCAAACTGTAACATAAAAAAAGAAATAGTTAAATAGTCAGCGCATGTGATCCGTATTGTTCAAGGACAATACAAAAATATTTATATTATTGTTCACTTCGTTTTTTGCAGAAAAAGCGTGTATTTTAAGAAAATAAAAGCAAAGGCGTGCAATAAATTTCTATAACTCACTATAAGAGCTCTACAGTAAATACCTTGAGTTTTTTACCTATTTTATTCTTCTTATTCTGGTAATTGGCACAGAGGCTTACCATATGACTCTGTATGACATAACAATGCAACAACCTTTTCATGTCCTTGTTGTAAAGAAACAGCCTCTGGCGTAAAACCATCCTATGTCAAAGGGTAAAAATACTTGAGAATAAACATGTTTATTTTTGCGATTTATCAAATAGGAAAAAACAAATGTAACTACAGAAACAAATAACTGAAAAAGTAAATTTTTAATTTTCTGAAATTTTAGATAAGAAGCATTTAAGATAAGAATAAAGGAAGCCTCTGTAATTTGTCAATACAGTTTCTTCCACACAAACTCTCATCTAACATGTCTAGATGACACTTTTTCCTAAATTAGTGAAAATTTTCATTTTTTACTTCCCATCATTGCATAGATTGTGCCCCATCATTAGCAACTGAATGGCGATTTTATTGCAAATAATACTCAGGAACATTCCTAAGGGGTCTCAGATGGGGGTGGGGGCCTCTGTGTGTGTGGGAGGAAGTTTGGGTCCCACCTCAATTGCATCCCCTCCCTTGATTGGCAAAGCTCTGACTACATAATTTCCAACAAGTGTAAAATTCCATTAGCACCCCCTTACCTCCCTTTTGAGTCAAAATTTTCATACGACAGGTTTTAACCATGTAGCCAAACACACAAGATCAAACTTATTATTTTAACCTTTTTTTTCTTTGATTTTTCATAAAATTTCCTGAGAACCATATCATGTAATCCCTCATTCGAATGAGCTCATTCCAATGAGGGGTCACATAATATAGTTTTGTTGAAATTTTTAAAAATGGTTATTTTTTCAACTGCTGAATTTGTAAATTCTTTGGACTGGCGTTCAATTGATTATCACAAATGGCTGCTGACAGATTACTGGTTATTTGAGCTCACAATCGGCTGATTCCGATGCCGATTGTTATTCCGTGCACTACTGGACAAGTTGAGACTTGAAAGAACTACACTGAAGTGAACATATTTGACAGTGTTTACATACTAATGATTACAATTGAGTGTACTTGCAGCAACTGCATACCAATCACGATTGCCAGTCGTGTAGACTTGGGGCGGTCATGTTGCTGTCACTCAGAGCCACGTGTACTGCCCAAGTGTGCGTGACTGGTAATTTACTGTGACTTGAGTTAATGGAGTGCAACCTTCACATTTCCGGTATGAACTGGTGATTGCCACAAGCGGGCTAATTGGTATTTATTTGTTTATTTTTTGGGGTTTAAGGTGTCACATACTTATGCAAAATGGCTAATCGTGACCGTGACAGTTTTATGGGTGGAGGAAGCCAAAGTACCCGGAGAGAACCGAGCATTGGCGAGCAACTGTCAGCTCCTCAACATTCTAACTCTGTTCAAGCTCCGCACAAGCAGGGTTACAGCAGTTGAAGACATGTGCACTATCGACGTGCAGTATGCCTTAGTACACGGTATCCTCGTGCCCCCATGTGGGCAACCAGGATAAAGTGCCTTGCCCAAGGACACAATGCGGGTCATCCCGGACGGGGATCGAACTCGGGACCTCTAGTGAGTGTTACATGTCATTTAACTTGTATATCACATAAAGGGGCATCTAGAGAGATTAAGAATACACATTGTGGTTGTTGCACAACTTTATTGAATGGTATCACTGACATCATTTTACATTAACAACTGAATAATTAAAGAAGATAATAAAATGCGGTTTATGAATCATCACAAAATACTTGGCAACAATCGAACCAATGTCCCAGGAATCGTTGCCATTGTCATCCAATTGCCCACAATCGGCTGATTGTGGTGGCCAGTTCCAATCATCAGTTGAACACAGTACAGTGGAACTCTGTTAATTGAATAGCCACTTTGCCAATGAAAATTATTCAATTAACTGGAGTATTCAATTAACAGGGATTGTCACTTTCCTGTATTCTAGAGATAAACTTAGCATTTATTCTATTATAGCTTGTTTGATAGAGCTCCATGAGCTCTGTCAAACAAGATATAATAGATTAAATGCCTGTATTGGATGTACGGATGCCAAATAGGTCTATAAACAAAGGAAAACTGGGGAGAGTCAGGATAACTTCTCGACAGGTTACAAGATATTTTATTCAATTAACAGGAGTTTACTCTATAACCTATATTCAATTTACAGGCGAAATTTGTACTGGAGGTATGGTAAATGGTTTTGTGTTGGGAAATTATATTCAATTAACAGGGATATACAATTAAGAGATATCCAATTAAGTGGGCTCCACTGTACTTTGGACGGATGTAGTTGATTCATTAAGTAAAGGGTTAAGATGTAGAGTTTCATTTATATATCCCCTTTTGACTGTAAATTATCCAACTGAGGCTCTTAGTAATCACAAATTCCAACTACAAATCAATATTTGGTAGAGATGGGCAGTGTCAGAATTTTGAGTTTGGTATCGGTTTAGGTATTTGTAAGGTGGTATACCTCGATATCAATTCGGTATTTGGTATCTGACTTTACTGAGATTTGCTGATAGTATCAAAGGCGATTTAACACCAGAAAAATATAGAATAAGTTGCTGTTGTATCATTCTACTACAGCGCTTCAAATTCCACTGCCAATGAACTCAACAGTGGCTTTCTTTTTCAAAAATCATATCTACAGTAATTTTGTGACGTGTTCTATACACACCTTAACCACTAAAGGCCTATTTCAGGTGCTTGCAATCTCAGAGCATGTACCCCGACTATGCCATCTTCAGGAGGTCCAGCTGACAATATACAAAACACCTGGGCAGTGATTTCTAGTCAGGTCTCGGATGCTTAACAGGCAGCCAAGACTTACCTAGAATACTTATTTGCTAAGCAATTGGATATGTAGAGGTTATAGTCTAGAGGATATTCAGGACAGCTGCCCAGTCCATTTGAGTATTAACCCTTTACCTAACATGAAAAGCACACGACACTTGTAAAAAAAATGTTTGAATAACTAATTTTTTTCATTTTTTGTCTCAAAAATATAGCTTATGACCCCTCATTGGAATGAGCTCATCGAGCTCATTCCAATGAGGGGTCACAAGCTATATTTTTGAGACAAAAAAATGAAAAAATAATGAAAATCAATTGCCGATTTTTGACAATAGCGCTGGCCGGTTTTGGCAGATACATTGGATAAAGGGTTAACAAAACTGAAACGAAAATCAATCACTTCTTTCATGAAAATGAACCTTTCAGCTCTTATCAAGCCTCAACAGAGACTTATAAATAACAAATGTAGGTAAATTTGAAAATTCAGAAGGTTTCGGTATTCAGCGATCGGTTCAGTTCGGTTTTTCGGTATCCCCATGAATTCGGTATCAGTTTAGTTTCTCAGTATATTGAAAACACTCAACATTTTAGCCAAATTCTAAACCTGTTTGGAAAAATTACACATGTACCCTGTTTAAAATTTCCAACTCTTTCCAATTTAGGGCTTTGAAGTTCCAACTATTGTAAAGTATAGTGTTAGTTATGCTATCCATTCACAGACTGTAGTGCTGAGAGCAGGAGACGCAGGTGACGGTGGGGCTGGTGGGGTGAGGTAAGGTTTTAATACTCAAAATAATAAGAAACAAGAAATGTTATCGGAGTACCACATGCATCCTACTAAAAAAAACAACAAATACAGCTGCCTTTAATGACAGCGTCAAGTTTCATGATTTTTTGAGTTATGGTCGAAACATGAATTGTGACCTTCAACATATGGCGCTCAGTATGACCTTGATCTTCCAGATGCACAAGCACCTATTATACCTAACACACCTAACAACTGTCCTTTACATTGGAAGAAGTTTGACAGGTGTAGTTTGATTCATTTCTGAGTTATAATGGGGATACAAATGTCAAATACTTCAATCACTAAATGCCATCTGACCTAAGATGGAATAAAAACCATTGCATTGCAAAGCAAATCTCCCACACCTTTGAGGAGCCATGGCAAAAGCAGAACTGTAATAATACTGATTGTTGAACTTATCCAAGACACTTTTTAGTATCAAGTTGCACACCAAAATTAAGGCCTAAAACAAGAGGCCCCAAGGGGCCTGAGGGTGCTCACCTGACATGGTAGCCTAAATATCAACCCAGAGAATTGATTTCAACAAGTTGCATCTGCTCCTCCTAAGAAAAGCTTATACCAAATATCCAAAGATTCTGACCAGTGGATCTAAAAAAAAAAGATTTTGAAAGAATATTCCTCATATTGAACTAAGTTATAATTCAGGCTCCCACAGGGAGCCCATATATGAACTCAGGGACTTGGCTTTAACAAACTTGAATCTCATCCCCCTAAGGATGCTGCACACCAAATATCAAAACATTCCGACTGCTGGATCTGAAGAAGATTTTTAAAGAAAATTCCTCATTTTGAACTAAGTTACAATTCGAGCTCCCACAGTGAGTCCAAAAATGGACCTAGGGACATGGCTTGAACAAACTTGAATCTCACCCCCCTAAGGATGCTGCATACCAAATATCAAAACATTCCGACTGCTGGATCTGAAGAAGATTTTTAAAGAAAGGTCCTCATTTTGAATTAAGTTATAATTTGGGCTACCACAGTGAGCCCAAATATGAACCCAGGGACTTGGCTTGAACAAACTTGATTCTCACCCTGCTAAACATGGTGCATACCCAATATCAAAAGATTCTGCCTGCTGGATCTGGAGAAGAAGATTTTTGAAGAAATTTGCCTGAAATGCACTAAGTTCAAATTTGGGCTCCTATACTGAGCCCAAATATAAACCCAGGGGGGCCGATTTGAACAAACTTGAATCAGATCCACCCCACAATGTTGCATACCAAATATCAAAAGATTCTGACTGCTGGATCTGGAGAAGAAGATTTTTGAAGAAATTTGCCTGAAATGCGCTAAGTTCGAAAAATCGAGCTTCTATAGTGAGCCCAAATATGAATCTAGGGAGCCGATTTGAACAAATTTGAATCAGATCCACCCCATAATGTCGCATACCAAGTATCAAAAGATTCTGCCTGCTGGATCTGGAGAAGAAGATTTTTTAAGAAATTTGCCTAAAATGCACTAAGTTCGAATTCGAGCTTCTATAGGGAGCCCAAATATGAATCTAGGGAGTTGATTTGAACAAATTGAATCAGATACACCCTACAATGTTGCATACCAAATATCAAAAGATTCTGCCTGCTGGATCTGGAGAAGAAGATTTTTTAATACCTTGTGATCAAACCGATAGGGATTTTTTTTAACCATTCTATTCTACTGGATAAAAGTAAGTGTTATACAAAATAAGAATTCTCTGTGCCGTGTAGTTTTGGAGATATGGCAGTTTTAAGGTTTTTCCTATTTTTAGCTCCCGAGGTTCCCACGCGGCAATGAGAAAATTTTTTTTTGCATCAATCAACTACATTATCATCTCATATCAAATTTGCTTCAAATCAAATTCATGGTTCAGAAAATAGAAATTTTAGGCGTGGCCAAAATTTTTGCCCCTCCCATAACGAAGGCAAATATTGCCCGACAAACTTCTCTTGAACAAACTTGATTCTAAACCTCAAAAGGACTCTGCATACCAAATATCAAGTCTCTGCTACTGGTGGTTCATTAGAAGAAGATTTTCAAAGATTTTGGTGCCCCTTGGGGGCGTGGCCCCACCCAGGAGGAGGGGCACCTTCATTTGAACAAATCTGAATTGACATTAGGTAATAAACATTTACCCAACATTTGAAAAATATTGGGCCAGTGGTTTCTTCGGAGAAGTTGGTTTTGTAAAGTTTACGCCGGACGGACGACGGACGGAAAGCGATTAGTAAAGCTCCCCTTGAGCTTCGCTCAGGTGAGCTAAAAATTAAAAATCTGTTTTTCAGGCCCTCCCACATGGTCCTTTTGGCTGCCACCTGCTCTCTTTTATAAACATGCAAACTTTAAATGAAAGTGTCAATGACACTGTAGCTCAACTTGACAAACTGGAACTTGGTAAGTTATAAATGAAATGGCAAAATTGAAGATCATTGGGACCAATGTCAGTTTTTTTGCCAGCGGCAACATTTTTTGACACAAACCGAAGAAAATCGATAGCTCCCATCTAGAGGCCTCCCCAAACAAGCATGCCAGGTTTCAAAGCAATCCGATCATAAATGTGCCCTGTAGGGTGTACAAAAGGGAAATATTGTGGTCTGACTAGACTAAATTCTAAGAACGCTGGCCGTGGCAACATTTTTTGACGGAAATGGAAGAAAATCGATAGCTCCCATCTAGAGGTCACCGTAAATATGCATACCAGGTTTCAAAGCAATCTAATCATAAATGAGCCCTGTAGGGTGGGCCAAAGGGAAATATTGTGGTCTGACTAAACTAAGTTCTAAGAATGGTGGCTGCGGCAACATTTTTTGATGGAAATTGAAGAAAATCGATAGCGTCCATCCAGAGGTCACCCCAAACAAGCATGAAAGGTTTCAAAGCAATCCGATCATAAATGTGCCCTGTAGGGTGTGCCAAAGGGAAATATCGAGTCTTCTGACTAAACCAAGTTCTAAGAACATTGGCCGCGGCAACATTTTTTGATGGAAATTGAAGAACATCGATAGCTCCCATCTAGAGGTCTCCCCAAACAAGCATACCAGGTTTCAAAGCAATCAAATCATAAATGTGCCCTGTAGGATGTGCCAAAGGGAAATATTGTGGTCTGACTAAACTGAGTTCTAAAAACGTTGGCCGCAGCAACATTTTTTGATGGAAATTGAAGAAAATCGATAGCTCCCATCTAGATGTCACCCCAAACAAGCATGCCAGGTTTCAAAGCAACCCGATCATAAATGTACCCTGTAGGGTGTGCCAAAGGGAAATATTGAGTCTTCTGACTAAACTAAGTTCTAAGAACGTTGACCGCGGCAACATTTTTTGACAGAAATTGAAGAAAATCGATAGCTCCCATCTAGAGGTCTCCCCAAACAAGCATACCAGGTTTCAAAGCAACTTGATCATAAATGGGCCCTGTAGGGTGTGCCAAAGGGAAATATTGAGGTCTGACTGAACTAAGTTCTACGAACGTTGGCCGTGGCAACATTTTTTGCCGGAAATTGAAGAAAGTTAAAAGATTTATAGTAATTTATATATTTTTTATACTTACCAATGACCCAGACTTAGCTGGTGCTAACTCCACAAAAACCAGGGCCAAACACAAATTTTGCCCCCCAATCCCCAAAATTTGCATCCAAAACAAAAAGAAATCATGTCCTAAAGGACCTCCATAGTACGACTCTACTGCGCATGCGCAGTGACGCAGTCGTCCCGAAATTGGCGCCAAATATCATTCTTACTGGCAGTGCCTGGTCAGCGCTATGTACTCAGCGGGGAGGCAAGAGTTCCCAACTCCAGGGAGGGCCATCCCCGTCTGGGTCATTGGTAAGTATAAAAAATATATAAATTACTATAAATTTTTTAACATTTTTATACTGTACCAATGACCCAGACTTAGCTGAATAGTAAACAGGCTGGAGGGCCTAGGACATAGAGGAAAATCCAATAAGCTCAATTATAAAATAAAGAGGTAACCCCTTAAGGAGAAAAGGAGTATTAGGCTTTACATGTATCTTTCTTATTTAATATTTAAATTAGAAAGATACACTACCCTTAATAATTGAGCACAATAACATTCATGTTCTCTATTAACATCCAGTATAACCCTTATACTAATTATTTTTAAAGCAAGCCAATAAATAAAGTAGTCCAGAGAATTGAGACTCTTTATAGTCATTTAAAAGTGTCCGAGTATTGTATATTAAAGCCCGTTTGACACTTGACATATACAAATGCTTCACACCGAGCTACACTTTAAAAATAAGACATGAATGAAATTAAACATTAATATTACACTTTAAAACCATCCCGGAAGCGACTCAGAAATACTGACTTGGAGGAGGCATTCCCTTGCTTTTCACTATAAAGCAGGTGACCTAAGGGAACACCCCCCCCCCCTTCCCCTTGCCCTGGGTCAAATAGCCCAGAGCGAAGAGGGCAGCCAGATGGAGTCACTGCCGAAACAGAAAGCCTGCATAACTATAGTTGCAACTGTTTAGTGGACGACATTCTGAGCAACAGATAACGGACCTAAACAATGCAGGTCTCCAGAAATGGACTCAATATTTCTGAGATAAAAATTAGTAAATGTGGATGGCTGAGACCAATAAGCAGCCTTCATTAAATCTGTAATAGCAACACTATTAGCATAAGCCCAGGAAGTAGAAAGAGCTCTTACTTCATGAGCAGAAATCTTAAGCACAGACTGCTGAGAAGAAGATAAATCTTCATACGCAGTACGGATAGTTAACTGAATCCATCTAGCAATAGAATGGACTGAAATGTCCTTTCTATTAGGCATCAAAGACAGAAAGAAACGTTTCCGTCCCTTTCTGATGAACTGAGATCTCTGTTTATAGATACGTAGTGCTCTAACAGGACAGAGTAAAGGCCTACGCCCGTCTGAAGACGGAAGAGCCTTAATAACAATAGGTTCCGGATATTTATTAGGAGCCTGATTCTTAGCTAAAAAACCGACATTAGTAGTGAAGGTGATAGTGTTCCCAACACTACGATAATGAGAATCATCCACCGATAGTGCATGAAGCTCACTGACTCTTCTGGCAGAAGAGAAAGCTAAGAGAAAAGCTGTCTTATAAGATAAGAATTTGAAATCTACTGTCCCAAGAGGTTCAAATGGCTTTTCCTTCAATTTAAGGAGAACCCAAGCTAAATTCCACTTAGGAATTAATCTAAGAGTTCTGGGTCTATTTATCGAAAAGTTTCTAACCAATTTCGATAAAGAGACATTAGATCCAATTTGTAAACTATCATGATGTGCATAGGTATCAGATAACATAGATCTATAACCCTTTATAGTAACAGGTTGCAGTTTGATTTCGTCAAACAAGTATACTAGAAAGTTAGCAATGTCTGGTATAGAGGGATCAAATATATCTACAGAATGATCCCTACACCAACGACGGAAAACCTTCCACTTAGCCGCATAGTTTAGCGAAGAGGAGGTCCTCCTACAGTTAGAAATCGCGTCCACTGCTCGTCCTGTAAAGTGCTTGCCATGCAAGAAGGACCGCACAACGGAAAAACGTGAAGGTTGAGACCTTGCGGGTTGTGATGTAGTTGGCGCGATTTCCCCTGCCAAAGAAGATCCTCTCGTGGAGGGAGCTTCCGCGGTAGGTCCCACAACAGACACCTGAGTAGATTTATCCACGGTCTCTGTGGCGACAGAGATGCTACCAACAGAATCTTGCATTGAGATTGTTTTATCTTTAGCAATACTTGTTGAATTAACGGCGCTGGAGGATACGCATATCCTATCATTCCGTCCCAAGGGATCGACAGAGCGTCTACTGCAAATGCTCTTGGATCCGGACACGGGGACACATACGTTTGCAACTGATTGTTGAGATGTGTCGCAAATAAGTCTATCATTGGCCGTTCCCATTGGTAGCAAATCTGATTGAATACTTGTTTGTTGAGAGTCCACTCCGACGGCAACAAGCGACCCTTTCGTGAAAGGGAGTCTGCTAGCACATTCAGACGACCCGGTATGTGACGGACCGAAAGAAGAACGTGATGTTCCAACGCAAACAGAAGGATTCTTTCCGTTAGATTGAACAACGGAACTGAATGAGTGCCTCCCTGATTCCGTATATACGCCACTACTGTCGTATTGTCGGATAGGATTTGGACATGAGCATCGTGAATAATGTCCATCCAGTGACGTAACGCAAGCCAAATTGACATCATTTCCTTGATGTTTATGTGCTTGCACAGGAATTGCGGATCCCAAAGACCCTGGCATCTCGAATCCGTTGGGATTAATGATGCACCCCAACCTGTTTGACTGGCATCCGTCATAATGGTAAAACTCGGATCCGGCAACTGCAGCGGAACTCCTTGAGTTAACCACTGAATGTTTGCCCAAGTCTGAATCTCTTGTTTCACTTGATCTGACAAGAGAACGTCTACATCGAGCGAATGAATTTTCACACTCCAATTCTGAGTCAGGAAAATTTGAAGAGGCCGTGTGCGTAGCCGTCCCATCGGAATGAGATCCGCGGCGGCTCCGCACAGACCTATCAGTCTCATAAATTCTCTCGCCGTGACTTTGTCTGTATTCAGACAATAGCGAGCGTAACAACTGACTAATTTCGCTCTGGTTAACGGCAGACGAACGAGATTGTTGTGCGTCTCGAAGCTCATTCCCAGATGAGTGAATGACTTGGACGGCACCAGATCCGACTTCTCCTCGTTTACTATGAAACCGAGACGTCGGAGCAATAGAAGAAGATTCTGAACATCGTTCTGAAGCGTTAACTCGTTGCCGTACCTCTGAAGAATGTCGTCCAGGTAGGCCGACGTTACCGCAGACGAATGAGCTCGGAAGTAGATCATTACCGAGTTCATTACCCGAGTGAAAGCCCAGGGTGCTAGATTCAATCCGAAGCACATGGCCCGGAACTGATACACCACTCCTAGGACTGTGAAGCGTAGATACTTTCGGAATGTCGGATGTACCATGACGTGAAAGTACGCATCTTTGAGATCTATGCTCGTTGCATAATCGTTCACCCGAATACTCGCTCTGACCGATCGAATCGTCTCCATATAAAACTTCGGAGCGACGATCAGCTTGTTTATCCAGCTCAAATCTATGACTGGACGGAACGAGCCGTCTGGTTTCGGAACCAGAAACAGATGGCTGTAGAATCCCAGCGATTCCTGGTTTTCTACGACCTCTACCGCATTCTTCATTAAAAGAGACTGCACCTCTGATAGCAGAGCGTCTCTTTTCTGAGGGTTTGACGGAAGATGAGTCCACTTTGGACTTCGAGTTAATGGAGGCTTTCGTTTGAAGGATATCTTTAGACCTTCCGAAGTCACTCCTCTCACCCACGGGTCGTCCGTAATCGACGCCCACTCTTGAGAAAAACTCGACAACCTTCCGCCAACCGGAACGCGATAGAGGTTTAAGCCATCACCTCCTGGATCTGCGAGGCCTGCGGTAGGAGAAACCACGTCTTCCACGACCCGCACCTCGCCTCGTCGACCTCGGGGCGTCCGACCGATTGTCCCGGCCTGAAGGACGTCCCGAACGAGAGTCACTATCCTGACGGTCTCTCGAATAAGAGCTAGAGGACGCACCGGAACCTCTATAGGAACCTCTCTTGGGCGGATAAGACCCAGAAGTGCCCGCCTTATTCGTGTCTGCTGTATCCGACCTTTTAGGAGTGGATCTAAACAACAGAGAATCACTAGCTTTCTTTTTAATATTATCATAAATAGCGGAAAGCTTGCCGTCAAAGAGAAGATCTCCTGAGACCGAAGCGACTCTAAGAGAGTTCTTCACCTTAGAATCCACTAGTGTGGATGTAGACAGGGCTGCGTCACGTCTAACCAACTCCAGATTTGCCACTGAAAGGGCGGAGTTACACGTGGAATAAGCTACTGCCCTTGAAAGAAGTCTTAAGGAGGATTGTATATCCTGAAACTCTTCCCCTTGAAGACGCAGTGATAACGCCTTAGTAAGGTGATCTGCGTAAGATAAGGCATCTAAATTGGCTCTGTTAGACGCAATAGCTGTTTCCAACACTGCGGTTGGAATAGAAGCTGACGACGGTAATGATAGCTCTAAATCTTCCGACTCGTCGTCCATACGCAGAGGAACTCTCGGTATACCCTGACCTGCCGTGTCGAATTTATTCCTTGCATTAATGAAAGGCAGGTTGAGAGTATTTGCGGACAAGAAACCTGCTTTCCCCGTCCTGGAAGCAAGTTTAAAAATAGCGTCGTTCAATAATTCAAATGTTCTTGCAACATTATTGGACTGCGACGGAAACTCGGGAGCGATGTCCCTGAACCGCTCGAAAAAATCAGAGTCCAATGACGCTATAATTCTCCTGTCCGGAAGCGCAGCAGTCTGGCCCGACGGAACAACTTGAGGAAGAAAGTGCCGGATGAAGTCCACGGCAGCTTTGTGTTGTTCCGAAAGGGATAGCTCCAATTCATCCGTATCCCTTTCACCATCCGGTCGGACCTCCCGATGTTCCCGGTCGTCCGCCCCCGATGCTTCGGCGGAGCGTACCGACCCAGCGCCGTCGGATAATTCTCGATCCGACACCGTTTCTGTCGGCTGCTGGGATGCTGCGATAAGCTGTGCTATCTGCACTAGAATGTCCGACGTCGAGACCTGCGGAGGAGCGGTCTTTCGCTGCTTCGCCGAGGGCAGCTCCGCATCAGATGGCTCCCGCATACTTTTCCTATGCGAACGTCCGGAGTCCATCGGTCTCGAATCCCTGGCTGCCGGATGGTGTGACCTGGTCGCCGAAGAATCCTTCATCGGCGAAGCTGGCAAAATATCGGAGGTCACGCAGCCAAGGTGCGGTCGTGTGCGCCGACGAGAAGAGGAAGCCTTAACAGTCTCTGCGGACTGCTTATACAACGGAGCGTCCCGAGCGACGGACGTATGCTCCGCTAAAGACACATTTTGTACCACAACATCTGGTCCCAGATGTTGTTGTACGAGAGAGGGGCCTCTCTCGCTCGCGGCCCGGCTGGACCTGGACTAAAAGGCTTCCTCCGTTCTCGTTCACTATCCGCCGTCACTGGGTGTGCATCTATTATTTTTATAGTGCTCGCATCACCCAAAATTTCCTCTTGGACCGCATCGGACGAACCTGGCTGCCGAACCATTCGGTGAATGGACGCTACACCGGGCGAGCTAGCGGACGACATTTGTCTAATCTCCATGAGCACTTTTGCCGCTAGCTCTGTATTTATTTGTGACGACGGACGCACACTTGAAGAAGATAACATGGAAACATCACCCTGTTCTGGTTCCTCTGAAATAGAAACTGAGAGAGTAGAGTGACCTTGTGGAGAAAGAGCCGGCATAGCTCTTTCTCCAGAAACAACATATCGTGACACACGTTTCCAATGTTTCTCATCCCAATGTTCACATACAGGACAGGGATTAATGCGAGAACACTGACTACAATTAATGCAATAATCATGAAAGTCAGAGGAAGATTTCTTCCTATTACAATTTGAACAAAGTCCCTTCATTGTGAAAGAACAACAATAAGTCCTAGTTACTCGCAAAAACCCCTGACACAAAGATACATAATAACATGATCCATTAATAAATGAAAAAACAATTGCAAAACAAAATAATTTTGAAAAAATATTTTTTCAGAGAAGCCCAAGTTGCTGAAAAGTAACGTTGAGCCCCGATGGATCCGATGGCAAAGTGTGGTCAAAAATTTTAAAATTATATAAAATAATTAATGAGACACTTTCGGATAATATAAATGTATCTTATAATGAGATAAACTACCACAAAGGCAAACAGCCCCCTCAAAAAAGGCTGTTGCCAATGAAAACAAACAGTGTAAACACAGTAGAAAACATGACTCCAGGCACTGAAAAAACTGGCCCGGAATCAGTCATCAATTACACTCTATCTGATGCAAAACAGAGACTCCCAGGGGAGAATCTGCAGAACATCAGATGGAAGATGCAGAACACAAACGTTATACACCCATGGGTGAAAACGTAACTATGGGGAAAATAGCAGAAAACATTCTGTAACCAAGCAACTCTCCCAGGGAATTTTAGAAATGAAACTTCTCAAAAATATGCCAAAAGCATGGGAGAATTGCAAGGGGGGACTTTAGAAGGTTAGGGGAGAGGAAACACTGAATAAGCAGTGCAACAAATAGCAAGAATGACAACAAGAGGCGCTTGCCTCGAAAATAGGCAACTTAACATAATTTCAACAAAAAATTTTAAGTACAGCCCTGATTATTTTTTGTCACTTCTTTTTTCCTCTCCTCCTTCTATCCTCCTTAGAATCACATTTTCTCCAAGAATTACGTGTCTGGCATCCTTTAAACTGAGATTTACAAGCACAAAGATCAGTGAGATGTTGACTGATGAAGGGCCAAACAGAGAATGATATTTGGCGCCAATTTCGGGACGACTGCGTCACTGCGCATGCGCAGTAGAGTCGTACTATGGAGGTCCTTTAGGACATGATTTCTTTTTGTTTTGGATGCAAATTTTGGGGATTGGGGGGCAAAATTTGTGTTTGGCCCTGGTTTTTGTGGAGTTAGCACCAGCTAAGTCTGGGTCATTGGTACAGTATAAAAATATCGACAGCTCCCATCTAGAGGTCACCCTAAATAAGCATACCAGGTTTCAAAGCAATCAAATCATAAATGTGCCCTGTAGGGTGTGCCAAAGGGAAATATTGTGGTTTGACTAAACTAAGTTCTAAGAACGTTGGCCGCGGCAACATTTTTTGACAGAAATTGAAGAAAATCGATAGCTCCCATCTAGAGGTCACCCCAAATAAGCATGCCAGGTTTCAAAGCAATCCGATCATAAATGTACCCTGTAGGGTGTGCCAAAGGGAAATATTGAGTCTTCTGACTAAACTATGTTCTAAGAATGTTGGCCGCGGCAACATTTTTTGACGGAAATTGAAGAAAATCGATAGCTCCCATCTAGAGGTCACCCCAAACAAGCATAAGAAGTTTCAAAGTAATCTGATCATAAATGCGACCTGTGAGGTGTGCCAAAGGAAACTGTGGATGTACGTACTAACGTACTAACATACTACGTACGCCGACGGACGAGAAGTGATGGCAATAGCTCAGCTTGACTTTGTCAAGTTGAGCTAAAAATAACTATACTTTATGATTCTGGAGAATCATGGCTTTTCCAGATGAGATTCCATGATTTTTCATGACCCCCCCAAAGTGTCTGATGAAATGGTTTTAACTGTCTCACTGAAGTTCCCTTTTTGATGTTACGAGAAAGATGGGTATAGTAGTCTCAAATGACTCAGTTTGATAAAAAATGTTTAGCTAAAAAGCCTCATTAATGGTGGAGAGGGTTAATATCAATATCATCATCCGACAGGTTAATGACCGACAAAAAGAGATACGTTTGTTTGACACATACCCACTGAGGGTTGTGGCTATTTAAAAATGGTCCATTTTATCTCAAATATATCCAAAATATTGATGTCTGGCAGCTTGTAGAGGGTTAACAAGTGCTAACAGGAATATTTTTCCATGCAACTTGTAATGTCACACCAAGAACTGCGAATGGCCATTTTTTCCTAAAAATCTACAAGATGTTTTCAGAGAAATCCAGAGAGAATATGAATTTTAAGCTTTTGATGGGTATCATTGTTTGTCCAGCCAAAAATGGGTTAAGGGTTGTTTTTTAAATACCTTATTACTTACAAAAATAATTCTCAGTGAATCTCTCCTCTTAACTTTGGGTACTGTGGTACGAAAACACAGCCCATTTTATCAAAATTTTGATGTTTGAGAACCTGCATAGGGTTAATAAATACTTACTGGAATATTTTGTGCATGCAACTTGTAATGTCACACTAAGATCTGAGAAAGGCCAATTTTTCTTGAAAATCTACGATATGTTTTTAGAGAAATCCTCGGATAACATGAATTTTAACCTTTTGAGGGGTATCGCTCTGTAACCAGCCCTAAACAGATTAATGCTTGGTTTTGTGAACACCTTCATTACTTACAATGACACAGCAATGACAAACATCTAGGTAATGACCTGATAACAAAGAATCATATAAAGTATTGTAATGGTCTGTACATAAATACTGACCGTAGCCTGTAACAAATGTATAGGTGAAGTATTGTAAAGGTGGGTGACAGTCAGATGCTAAACTAGAAAAGAAATCTTTGAGTCCCAGAGTGGGTCTGACTGAACCCCAAAATATTTGTTCTCATAGCAAAGTGATAACAAAGGCACCCCAAAACACACTCATTCCTGTCCCAAGGTGAAAACAAAGGTACCCAAGAAGTTTCGTGAAGATCAGTTCATAAATACGAGGTGTATGGAAGTTGTGACAAAAACTGATTGGACCTAATTTCGGTACAAAATGGGCACTGGCAGCCATCTTGAATTTTGGACCGCACTCAGAAACACTTGTTCTCATCCCAAGGTGATAACAAAGGTACCCAAGAAGTTTCATGAAGATCGGTTGATAAATACAGCCTCTAGCCTGAGCCGTATTGACATGTGCACTTACAGTGTATAAGTAGCACTAAATAAATCAAAATTCATCTAATTTGCATAATTTCTGCACGAGAAAAAAACCCGTACTGTATGTGATGTATTCCATTTTACTAAACATTCATACAAAAATTTATTCAAATCAGAACTTTCATACAGAAGTTCTATACAAAAGACTGATTGCACTAATTTTGGTACAAAATGGCTGCTGGTGGCCATCTTGAATTTCGGACCACACCCAAAAACACCCGTTCTCATCCCATGGTGATAACAAAGGTACCCAAGAAGTTTCGTAAAGATCGGTTCATAAATACAGCCTCTAGCCTGAGCCGTATAGAAGTTGTGTACAAAAAACTGATTAGACTAAATTTTGGTACAAAATGGCCACTGGCAGCCATCTTGAATTTTGGACCGCACTCAGAAACACTCATTCTCGTCCCAACGTGATAACAGAGGTACCCAAGAAGTTTCGTGAAGATCGGTTGGTAAATACAGCCTCTAGCCCGAGCCGTATTGACATGTGTACTTACTGTGTGTAAGTAGCACTGAAAAAATCGAAGTTCATCTAATTTGCAGAATTTCTGCTCGAGAAAAAAACCCGTATTATACGTGATGTATCCCATGGTACTAAACATTCATACAAAAAAAAATTATTCAAATCAGAGCTTTCATGTGGAAGTTCTGCGCAAAAATCTGATTGCCCCTAATTTTGAACAAAATGGCTGCCAGCGGCCATCTTGAATTTCAGACAGGACCACAAAACACTCGTTCTCATCCCACGGTGATAACAAAGGTACCAAAGAAGTTTCGTAAAGATCGGTTCATAAATGCGGCCTCTAGCCCGAGCCGTATTGGCATTTGCACTGACAGTGCTGAAAGTAACACTAAATAAATCAAAGTTAGTCTGATTTGCATAATTTAAGCACAAGAAAAAAACCCTGTATGATATGTAATGTATCTCATGGTACTAAACATTCATACAAAAAATTATTCAAATCAGAGCTTTCATATGGAAGTTCTGTACAAAAAACAGATTTCTGCATCGTCGGTACAAAATGATGGCTGGCAGCCAGCTTGAATTTTGAACCGCACCCAAAAACACTCGTTCTCGTCCCCCAGTCATAACCAAGGTACCCAAGAAGTTTCGTAAAGATCGGTTCATAAATACATCCTCTAGCCCGAGCCGTATCCAATTGTTGACGTACAGACAGACGGATGACGGCAATGGCATAAGCTCAAATTTGCCTTTGCCAAAGTTGAGCTAAAAATGATCCTTGGTGAATTCCACTTCCAATAAAGGAAGTTATGTTTATCTCTCGTGTTAAAAAAAAATCTACAAGACGCATTTCGAGAAAGTGCCTATAAACCCCAATTTTGACAGTTTTTTGCCAATTCTGACGAAATAAGGGTTAAATCAAAAATTCCGCTTCGGTACATTTTTAGATTTTGTGACCGTCTATGAGTGTGCAAAATTTCGTGAAAATCGAATCGAAAATGGCTTCTGAATTGTACGTACAAAATGTGTGGAAAAAAAAACAAATAAAAAAATAATAATAATCCATAGAATAACAAGAGTCTTTTCCAGAGGGAAAAGCCTAATGATCCGTAGAAAAAGAATAGTCTTTTCCAGAGGGAAAAGCCTAAAAATTAAATGGTTTATGTCTGATATTTTATCGAGGTGCTCCTGTTCACCCAGCCGCTATTGTTCTAGTAAAAGTGTGAAACTTTTCTCAATCAAAGAAGTGCCGATGATAGTTTTCTTCAAATTTGTTGTTTGTTTAGTTGGGAATTTAACTGCAAATTGAGAGGGCTGGGTGAGTTGGAAAATTACAAAAATGAACAAAAACTAGATGAAGTGATTGTGCCCGCACAATACACAGGATTTTCCTTTTATTTTCAGTTCCTGGGCTTTTTTGTCTCAAAATTGAGAATGCAAAAAACAGATTTTTGATGAGCCTATTAACACATTGACGGTAGACGATATAATGACAAGGGTTTTTTTTTTACAGAAACCCTGTTTGATGTAAATCGCTGGGGTCTTCTCGCTTGTCCAGCAGCCATTGTTCAGGAGAGCAGTGTGATAACTATCATGATATTCGGAAGGTTGTTGTCAGGATTCGGGGTTAGGATAGAGAAATTTGTGGAGGAGGTAATGGCCAGAGGGCCCTAGACTCCTAGTAAGGACAAATCCTCCCCGAGAATATTTTGCAAAATTCAGTACTCTTTAAGCTTCAATCTGAGCAGTTGTAGCATGTGCTGCCCAACATTGGAGAGCATTTGTGAGGGCTCTAAGTTGTGTGAAATTGCATTGGGTCAATTCTCTTTTCTTTTTTTTTTTTTGGTGTGGGGGGGGGGGGGGGGGGGGAGGGGAGGGGGCGGGTAAACAGGACCTCGATGCAGTACCTAAAGAAATTCTGTACTGACCGCCAAGGCTCCATACATTGGAACAAGCATAGCCATTCCAAACTGCAGATTATTACTGTGTTGACCTCATTAAATGTCGAGTGGACGACATTACCAGTAAATCCATGTCAGCTGTAATTCCCATTCAGAAGTCCAAAACAACTGCTACCATAAGTGTTATTTATTTATTTATTGGGGTTTTAAGGTCACATATTTCTGCACAATGGCTAATCATGACCATGATAGTTTTACAGGTGGAGGAAGCCGGAGTACCCAGAGGGAACCACTGAGCAACGGCGAGCAACTGTCAGCTCCCCAACATACTAACTCCACACAAGCAGGGTTAGCAATGGTTGAAGACAAGTGCACCATCAAAGTACAGTACATCTTATGTGTTAGTTTAATTTTTCACTCAAAACGTAAAATGACATTGAACGCCTACCCTATATAATCTAAAAAGCATATTTTTCTAATTTTTTTGTAATACACTCTGCTCTGGGATTACTTATAAATAATTGAAATAATTGGTACCTGGTTTTGATGGTTTGGCAGGAGCTTCGATTCAGTAAGGTGTGGTGAACTTACCCAACGATAAATTACGCTGATTGCATTAGTTGAAATTATGTAGCTATATTTCAGTGATAGCCAAATTTCAGGCACACCGTCTTTGCATTGCCAGTGACAGTGTTTTAACAACAAAATTCAGGAAACATTGCTCAACTTGCAAATATATTACGACAAAATCAGTCAGTCTTTCGTAACATATTGGGGCTGTAAATTATTATCCATTTCTATATAATTTGGGATTGCAGTTCCCAGACATATTCGATATTTAGTATGTATTATTTTAGGGCGAATAAGTTGGGAAACGTGTCGATCGCCTTCATAAATTACACGAGGAATCAGACCCAATTTTCAGCACATTTTCCTTCCAGTAAAAAAATCTATTGAATGTCATGTACTCAGCTTTTCTGTAGTCAAAGATTATATATCGATGCAAATAGTACATCGCTGGCAACGTATGGGAACTGTTCCTTATAAAGTATGGTCGATTGTTTCACATTGTGTTCGTTGATTTTCGCAGATAACACAGCCATTTGTTATTGTACTTCTAACTTACGAGACGCTGGTGGCGTGACGTGGTCTTATTACCAAATATGGGATGTGCACAGATCGATCCATTAGAATAGTTTAAGGGGTGGATCGTACATTCATGTAAATTGCTTATTGTTAACTCTGCTCATCCGTCTCCTAATATTGTTAAAGCTATTTTATGGCTACTTTAGATGTTGAGCCTAATCATGTAATTCAGACAGGATTCATTCTGGTGTTGACTTAACACTGTGCAGCCGATTACTATGCAAAATACCATCTGATTTGCTATCCCCAGTTCGACTTTTATAATTAATCGTTTTTTACCCTTTCTCATTATTCTTATTACTGTTTCGTAATTCAGTGAAACATGTGTAGTTTTTCATACTCGTTCATAAAATGGTTAAATTTCTACTACCTTGGCAGTATTTATTGGGTTATTGTTGTTCAAAGCAATGTTTGGTCAGGATACTGACAGAAATAGTTCTTTCTGTCAGCATTACTAAACATAATTCAGGAATCCCGAACGCCTGAATGCAGCATCTTTTGTCAACTAACGTCACGTGTTACGTTACGGAAAGGTATAAAAGGTTGTGTCGCTTCTGTTCTCGCTCTCAGTGGTCTTTCATCAACAAACGCTCTTGAAAGCTAACAAATAAAAATTACCAATACCAAAAGCAAATAAAGCAGTGAATCAGATGAGACCCAAATGGCCACTATAGTGTGTTAGAATGACCAAATTTCCATTCCCTAGCCCCAGTAGACTCTGAATTGGAATGGGACCGCCTGTAGGCCTCTTGTATTGTAATTAGCAAACATAACCTGGGAAAGGTAAATGGGAAGCAGGATATAATTATAGACTGGATAGTACAGGCCTATGCAGTATGTTCAATGGGTCAAGTCCATTGGAAGAGTCACCTAGTGGAGTTTTCTAGGACATGAAATAGAAGTTAACCCTTTGTATATACTGTAAATAAGTTATTAGAAACGTGTTTTGTCAAATTTATCTTGTGTGGTTCATAATTTGGTACTACTTCTAGCCCTGCACTGTAGCCTACAGGTATAAAACAGTAACCCTACCAACCCGACCTTTACCCACTGAAGTGACCCCTCTTGCCAGGAGATTCCAGTGAGGGAATTATAGCCACCCCGACAGTAGAGGAACGAGATATAGCTGAAGTGAGGTACCATCAGTGAATAACTGGTCAGTGGACCCAGCATTTATGGGAGAACCAATGGATTAAAACCTAGAATTATATTTTTCCCTTTCCGCTCGGACAGAGCGGTGGTGTCAGAAACCTGAAGTTGAAGTCCCTGATGTATAATACCCACCACTTTTAGGCCGACCTGTTACAATATTACAAATTACAACAAATTATTTGATTTGGTATTCTATCCGCAAGGACTCATTAAGTAATATTAAATATTTAAAAGAAACACGAATTCCGATGTCTTCGGGTTTTACTGAAAATTTTGATTTCAAATAATCACAAACCTGTGAGTTATTATCGTATGCTACTGCTAGTTTTATACCAGGTAAAGGTCAGTCTTCGATATACAATCGGTTTCAACAACTGTTCTCTGTCATAAATGCATGCATTTAGATCCGAGTGTCAGCATGTCGCAATGTGACAGACACAAATTCTGTCATTACGCTGTGTTGAGCAGCGCGTAGGCTTCTAACCCCATGAAGTGATTGACAATGCGTTTTTGAAACAGATGGCTTTGGCAAGAGAATTGTGATGAGTACTCTCCCTTGATGTGCAGAGCTTTGTTTTCAGCATCAGATTCCAAGTTTCCTTTCTTGCTTTCACAATTCTGTTTTTTTAAATGTTTTGTTTTCGAAATAACAGCATATCAAAATATTTCTTTATAGAGTAAAAATTCTTCCAATATATTTTCCACTATGTATTATTCTCTGGGGTTTTTTTTCACCAAATTTCTTGCCGGTACCCAAGGTAAACTATTTGACATTTGTGGGAAATCACTATTCATCACTATTCACTGGATTGGCAAAGCTCAACTAACTTCGTGTCAACTCAAAGTCGCCCGCATTTGATGAATTAAGGTGGACCAAAAATGGCTCACCTGGAACCATTTTAGGCGGAACATTATGGCCCTCCTGCCATTATAACAATGACAAGCATGGATTTGTACGACCGCAACATGTGTAGGCCTAAAATCAAGATTAACCAATCATGTATTCTGTTGTCACTTTAGAGGAATTCCACCAGACATTGGTCAGATTTCCCCACCCTTCCTGTTGCTTCTTATCTACATGTACGTCACAGGGTAGATGAATAATTCTCAGTTATTTATCTATGCCGGAAGCTCTTATGGTGAAAGCCAGAAATTGAAACGCGGTTCCAGACTTTCCAGGCCCAAAGTCAGAAGTATTCAAAAATTTGACATGGGTGTGGGGAGGGAACAATTGTGTACCTAAGGCTAATTCAAACTTGGCCCCAAAGTCTGTAATATATTAGGCATACCCAAAATGCACAGACCCGCCAAGGTGAGGGAGGGTATTGGAGGGAATCCCCTTTCCCGATTTTTTTTAATAAGAGGCTCTGATAGCTATTCTAGAGCCTCATAATGGCTCATTTGAGGCTTGTCATAGCTCTGTGTTTAGTCAATGGTTAACACAATAGGCCTGTTTTTAAGCAAACAATCGTTTGGTTCGCCTGGAGGTTGCCTCAATTGAAAAATACACGAACGAAAAATGGGTTGCTTCGAAATCCCCGACGGTTCGCACAAAGTTTTTGAGGATTCGCATAAATATTGTTTGTAATGATGACCCATATACGTTCCAAATTACTTCGTGGATTGCCGCAAAAATATGATACAGTCGATTCGGTAATGGCAGCCAGGACAATTAGGGATGTGTTGCTATGTAATGTCTACACAGTTAGTAACAATCTGGCAATACTGTCGGAATTGCCACCATCATCAAATTCAATGAGGGTGGGGGAGGGGATGAGTATTCTATGCCAAAAAGAGGGTGTACGGACTATTGAGAGGCCGAGAGTGTACTTTTGGCGAACGCCCGAAGACAAACGCAACAAAATGGTGCTTCCAAACTATGGGGAACCCTTTTACCTCTGTACGGGCTACACATTCTCAATCACCGCCGCGTTTAACCCATTCTGGTAGTACAGTATAATTAGGTCAAAGTACCAGTCTGAAGACCGATTTTCGTTTTTCAAAACACATAAAAAACAAAAACAAAAATTTCCGAATTTTGGTCGAAATTTTCGAAGTCCGAACCAGACCCAAAATTTTCAGTGTAAAAAAAAAAATTTTTTCGTCTCAAAATCGAACAAAACGCATAAAAAACGAAAAAAATTTTTTTTGATTTTTTGGGCGCCATGTTGGATTAACAAAAAACCAAAACGAAATTCTTTCGATTTTTTTTATAAAGCGGTATCACTGCCTTCAATTTGGATCCCTTTTAGAGGGCTCATTATATTTAAATCTCAATATTTCAATCCAAAATGGCCGATTTTCGAGATAACTTTTAGTTTTGTGAAAAATTTTGGCAGAAAACATAAAAAGTTAAAAAATTTATAGTAATTTATATATTTTTTATACTTACCAATGACCCAGACTTAGCTGGTGCTAACTCCAAAAAAACCAGGGCCAAACACAAATTTTGCCCCCCAATCCCCAAAATTTGCATCCAAAACAAAAAGAAATCATGTCCTAAAGGACCTCCATACTACGCCTCTACTGCGCATGCGCAGTGACGCAGTCGTCCCGAAATTGGCGCCAATTATCATTCTTACTGGCAGTGCCTGGTCAGCGCTATGTACTCAGCGGGGAGGCAAGAGTTCCCAACTCCAGGGAGGGCCATCCCCGTCTGGGTCATTGGTAAGTATAAAAAATATATAAATTACTATAAATTTTTTAACATTTTTATACTGTACCAATGACCCAGACTTAGCTGAATAGTAAACAGGCTGGAGGGCCTAGGGCATAGAGAAAAATCCAATAAGCTCAACTATATAGTAAAGAGGTAACCCCTTAAGGAGAAAAGGAGTATTAGGCTTTACATGTATCTTTCTTATTTAATATTAAATTAGAAAGATACACTACCCTTAATAATTGAGCACAATAACATTCATGTTCTCTATTAACATCCAGTATAACCCTTATACTAATTATTTTTAAAGCAAGCCAATAAATAAAGTAGTCCAGAGAATTGAGACTCTTTATAATCATTTAAAAGTGTCCGAGTATTGTATATTAAAGCCCGTTTGACACTTGACATATACAAATGCTTCACACCGAGCTACACTTTAAAAATAAGACATGAATGAATTTAAACATTAATATTACACTTTAAAACCATCCCAGAAGCGACTCAGAAATACTGACTTGGAGGAGGCATTCCCTTGCTTTTCACTATAAAGCAGGTGACCTAAGGGAACACCCCCCCCCCCCCCCCCCCCCCTTCCCCTTGCCCTGGGTCAAATAGCCCAGAGCGAAGAGGGCAGCCGGACGGAGTCACTGCCGGAACAGAAAGCCTGCATAACTATAGTTGCAACTGTTTAGTGGACGACATTCTGAGCAACAGATAATGGACCTAAACAATGCAGGTCTCCAGAAATGGACTCAATATTTCTGAGATAAAAATTCATAAATGTGGATGGCTGAGACCAATAAGCAGCCTTCATTAAATCTGTAATAGCAACACTATTAGCATAAGCCCAGGAAGTAGAAAGAGCTCTTACTTCATGAGCAGAAATCTTAAGCACAGACTGCTGAGAAGAAGATAAATCTTCATAAGCAGTACGGATAGTTAACTGAATCCATCTAGCAATAGAATGGACTGAAATGTCCTTTCTATTAGGCATCAAAGACAGAAAGAAACGTTTCCGTCCCTTTCTGATAAACTGAGATCTCTGTTTATAGATACGTAGTGCTCTAACAGGACAGAGTAAAGGCCTACGCCCGTCTGAAGACGGAAGAGCCTTAATAACAATAGGTTCCGGATATTTATTAGGAGCCTGATTCTTAGCTAAAAAACCCACATTAGTAGTGAAGGTGATAGTGTTCCCAACACTACGATAATGAGAATCATCCACCGATAGTGCATGAAGCTCACTGACTCTTCTGGCAGAAGAGAAAGCTAAGAGAAAAGCTGTCTTATAAGATAAGAATTTGAAATCTACTGTCCCAAGAGGTTCAAATGGCTTTTCCTTCAATTTAAGGAGAACCCAAGCTAAATTCCACTTAGGAATTAATCTAAGAGTTCCGGGTCTATTTATCGAAAAGTTTCTAACCAACTTCGATAAAGAGACATTAGATCCAATTTGTAAACTATCATGATGTGCATAGGTATCAGATAACATAGATCTATAACCCTTTATAGTAACAGGCTGCAGTTTGATTTCGTCAAACAAGTATACTAGAAAGTTTGCAATGTCTGGTATAGAGGGATCAAATATATCTACAGAATGATCCCTACACCAACGACGAAAAACCTTCCACTTAGCCGCATAGTTTAGCGAAGAGGAGGTCCTCCTACAGTTAGAAATCGCGTCCACTGCTCGTCCTGTAAAGTGCTTGCCATGCAAGAAGGACCGCACAACGGAAAAACGTGAAGGTTGAGACCTTGCGGGTTGTGATGGAGTTGGCGCGATTTCCCCTGCGAAAGAAGATCCTCTCGTGGAGGAAGCTTCCGCGGTAGGTCCCACAACAGACACCTGAGTAGATTTATCCACGGTCTCTGTGGCGACAGAGATGCTACCAACAGAATCTTGCATTGAGATTGTTTTATCTTTAGCAATACTTGTTGAATTAACGGCGCTGGAGGATACGCATATCCTATGATTCCGTCCCAAGGGATCGACAGAGCGTCTACTGCAAATGCTCTTGGATCCGGACACGGAGACACATACGTCTGCAACTGATTGTTGAGATGTGTCGCAAATAAGTCTATCATTGGCCGTTCCCATTGGTAGCAAATCTGATTGAATACTTGTTTGTTGAGAGTCCACTCCGACGGCAACAAGCGACCCTTTCGTGAAAGGGAGTCTGCTAGCACATTCAGACGACCCGGTATGTGACGGACCGAAAGAAGAACGTGATGTTCTAACGCAAACAGAAGGATTCTTTCCGTTAGATTGAACAACGGAACTGAATGAGTGCCTCCCTGATTCCGTATATACGCCACTACTGTCGTATTGTCGGATAGGATTTGGACATGAGCATCGTGAATAATGTCCATCCAGTGACGTAACGCAAGCCAAATTGACATCATTTCCTTGATGTTTATGTGCTTGCACAGGAATTGCGGATCCCAAAGACCCTGGCATCTCGAATCTGTTGGGATTAATGATGCACCCCAACCTGTTTGACTGGCATCCGTCATAACGGTAAAACTCGGATCCGGCAACTGCAGCGGAACTCCTTGAGTTAACCACTGAATGTTTGCCCAAGTCTGAATCTCTTGTTTCACTTGATCTGACAAGAGAACGTCTACATCGAGCGAATGAATTTTCACACTCCAATTCTGAGTCAGGAAAATTTGAAGAGGACGTGTGCGTAGCCGCCCCATCGGAATGAGATCCGCGGCGGCTCCGCACAGACCTATCAGTCTCATAAATTCTCTCGCCGTGACTTTGTCTGCGTGCAGACAATAGCGAGCGTAACAACTGACTAATTTCGCTCTGGTTAACGGCAGACGAACGAGATTGTTGTGCGTCTCGAAGCTCATTCCCAGATGAGTGAATGACTTGGACGGCACCAGATCCGACTTCTCCTCGTTTACTATAAAACCGAGACGTCGGAGCAATAGAAGAAGATTCTGAACATCGTTCTGAAGCGTTAACTCGTTGCCGTACCTCTGAAGAATGTCGTCCAGGTAGGCCGACGTTACCGCAGACGAATGAGCTCGGAAGTAGATCATTACCAAGTTCATTACCCGAGTGAAAGCCCAGGGTGCTAGATTCAATCCGAAGCACATCGCCCGGAATTGATACACCACTCCTAGGACTGCGAAGCGTAGATACTTTCGGAATGTCGGATGTACCATGACGTGAAAGTACGCATCTTTGAGATCTATGCTCGTTGCATAATCGTTCACCCGAATACTCGCTCTGACCGATCGAATCGTCTCCATATAAAACTTCGGAGCGACGATCAGCTTGTTTATCCAGCTCAAATCTATGACTGGACGGAACGAGCCGTCTGGTTTCGGAACCAGAAACAGATGGCTGTAGAATCCCAGAGATTCCTGGTTTTCTACGACCTCTACCACGTTCTTCATTAAAAGAGACTGCACCTCTGATAACAGAGCGTCTCTTTTCTGTGGATTTGACGGAAGATGAGTCCACTTTGGACTTCGAGTTAATGGAGGCTTTCGTTTGAAGGATATCTTTAGACCTTCCGAAGTCACTCCTCTCACCCAAGGGTCGTCCGTAATCGACGCCCACTCTTGTGAAAAACTCGACAACCTTCCGCCAACCGGAACGCGATAGAGGTTTAAGCCATCACCTCCTGGACCTGCGAGGCCTGCGGTAGGAGAAACCACGTCTTCCACGACCCGCACCTCGCCTCGTCGACCTCGGGGCGTCCGACCGATTGTCCCGGCCTGAAGGACATCCCGAACGAGAGTCGCTATCCTGACTGTCTCTCGAATAAGACCAAGAGGACGCACCGGAACCTCTATAGGAACCTCTCTTGGGCGCATTAGACCCAGAAGTGCCTGTCTTATTCGTGTCTGCTGTATCCGACTTTTTAGGAGCCGATCTGAACAACAGAGAATCATTAGCTTTCTTTGTAATTTTATCATAAATAGCGGAAAGCTTGCCGTCAAAGAGAAGTTCTCCTGAGACCGAAGCGACTCTAAGAGAGTTCTTCACCTTAGAATCCACTAGTGTGGATGTAGCTAGGGCTGCGTCACGTCTAACCAACTCCAGATTTGCCACTGAAAGGGCGGAGTTACACGTGGAATAAGCTACTGCCCTTGAAAGAAGTCTTAAAGAGGATTGTATATCCTGAAACTCTTCCCCTTGAAGGCGCAGTGATAACGCCTTAGTAAGGTGATCTGCGTAAGATAAGGCATCTAAATTGGCTCTGTTAGACGCAATAGCTGTTTCCAACACCGCGGTTGGAATAGAAGCTGACGACGGTAATGATCGCTCTAAGTCTTCCGCCTCGTCGTCCATACGCAGAGGAACTCTCGGTATACCCTGTCCTGCCGTATCGAATTTATTCCTTGCATTAATGAAAGGCAGGTTGAGAGTATTAGCGGACAAGAAACCTGCTTTCCCCGTCCTGGAAGCAAGTTTAAATATAGCGTCGTTCAATAATTCAAATGTTCTTGCAACATTATTGGACTGCGACGGAAACTCGGGAGCGATGTCCCTGAACCGCTCAAAAAATTCAGAGTCCAATGACGCTATAATTCTCTTGTCCGGAAGTGCAGCAGTCTGGACCGACGGAACAACTTGAGGGAGAAAGTGCCGGATGAAGTCCACGGCAGCTTTATGTTGTTCCGAAAGGGATAGCTCCAAGTCATCCGTATCCCTTTCACCATCCGGTCGGACCTCCCGATGTTCCCGGTCGTCCGCCCCCGATGCTTCGGCAGAGCGTACCGACCCAGCGCCGTCGGATAATTCTCGATCCGACACCGTTTCTGTCGGCTGCTGGGATGCTGCGATAAGCTGTGCTATCTGCACAAGAATGTCCGACGTCGAGACCTGCGGAGGCGCAGTCTTTCGCTGCTTCGCCGAGGGCAGCTCCGCATCAGATGGCTCCCGCATACTTTTCCTATGCGAACGTCCGGAGTCCATCGGTCTCGAATCCCTGGCTGCCGGATGGTGTGACCTGGTCGCCGAAGAATCCTTCATCGGCGAAGCTGGTAAAATATCGGCGGTCACGCAGCCAAGGTGCGGTCGTGTGCGCTGACGAGAAGAGGAAGCCTTAACAGTCTCTGCGGACTGCTTATACAACGGAGCGTCCCGAGCGACGGACGTATGCTCCGCTAAAGACACATTTTGTACCACAACATCTGGTCCCAGATGTTGTTGTACGAGAGAGGGACCTCTCTTGCTCGCGGCCCGGCTGGACCTGGACGAGCTAGGAACCGGACTAAAAGGCTTCCTCCGTTCTCGCTTACTATCCGCCGTCACTGGGTGTGCATCTATTATGTTTATAGTGCTCGCATCACCCAAAATTTCCTCTTGGACCGCATCGGACGAACCCGGCTGCCGAACCATTCGGTGAATGGACGCTACACCGGGCGAGCTAGCGGACGACATTTGTCTAATCTCCATGAGCACTTTTGCCTCTAGCTCTGAATTCATTTGTGACGACGGACGCACACTTGAAGAAGATAACATGGAAACATCACCCTGTTCTGGTTCCTCTGAAATAGAAACTGAGAGAGTAGAGTGACCTTGTGGAGAAAGAGCCGGCATCGCTCTTTCTCCAGAAACAACATATCGTGACACACGTTTCCAATGTTTCTCATCCCAATGTTCACATATAGGACAGGGATTAATGCGAGAACACTGACTACAATTAATACAATGATCATGAAAGTCAGAGGAAGATTTCTTCCTATTACAATTTGAACAATGTCCCTTCATTGTGAAAGAACAACAATAAGTCCTAGTTACTCGCAAAAACCCCTGACACAAAGATACATAATAACATGATCCATTAATAAATGAAAAAACAATTGCAAAACAAAATAATTTTGAAAAAATATTTTTTTCAGAGAAGCCCAAGTTGCTGAAAAGTAACGTTGAGCCCCGATGGATCCGATGGCAAAGTGTGGTCAAAAATTTTAAATTTATATAAAATAATTAATGAGACACTTTCGGATAATATAAATGTATCTTATAATGAGATAAACTACCACAAAGGCAAACAGCCCCCCTCAAAAAAGGCTGTTGCCAATGAAAACAAACAGTGTAAACACACTAGAAAACATGACTCCAGGCACTGAAAAAACTGGCCCGGAATCAGTCATCAATTACACTCTATCTGATGCAAAACAGAGACTCCCAGGGGAGAATCTGTAGAACATCAGATGGAAGATGCAGAACACAAACGTTATACACCCATGGGTGAAAACGTAACTATGGGGAAAATAACAGAAAACATTCTGTAACCAAGCAACTCTCCCAGGAAATTTTAGAAATGAAATTTCTCAAAAATATGCCAAAAGCATGGGAGAATTGCCAGGGGGGACTTTAGAAGGCTAAGGGAGAGGAAACACTGAATAAGCAGTGCAACAATTAGCAAGAATGACAACAAGAGGCCCATGCCTCGAAAATAGGCAACTTAACATAATTTCATCAAAAAATTTTAAGTACAGCCCTGATAATTTTTTGCCACTTCTTTTTCCTCTCCTCCTTCTATCCTCCTTAGAATCACATTTTCTCCAAAAATTACGTGTCTGGCATCCTTTAAACTGAGATTTACAAGCACAAAGATCAGTGAGATGTTGACTGATGAAGGGCCAAACAGAGAAAAATGATAATTGGCGCCAATTTCGGGACGACTGCGTCACTGCGCATGCGCAGTAGAGGCGTAGTATGGAGGTCCTTTAGGACATGATTTCTTTTTGTTTTGGATGCAAATTTTGGGGATTGGGGGGCAAAATTTGTGTTTGGCCCTGGTTTTGTTGGAGTTAGCACCAGCTAAGTCTGGGTCACTGGTACAGTATAAAAATATGGAAAAAAAATACCAATTATATTTGTTTTAGTTAAGAGTAATTCTGACAAGTCTGTCAAAAAATTAAGTCGATAGCTTTTTTCCATCATGAGATATTGGCCTATGAAGCTTTGGGCATTTTGGGGCATTTTTGCCCACCAAGAAACATTTTCCCCCAAATACTGATGGTCTGATTTATTAGAACTCGTGGCCGTCATTGATCGTGCAAAGTTTGAAAAAAATCTTAAAGACCATTTTCGAGAAAACTCTTTCCCCGATGTGTTGGGAAAAAAAAAAAGAGAATAATAATCTTGGCAATAACAAATAGATTTTCCTTTCAGGATAATCCAAATTATCCACTTTTCTGTACTTTTCCTGGGCCTCAATTTTCCACCAGCATTCAGTTGAAATATGGTTGCTTCCTGGTAAGCCTGTTCCTTTTTGAAAAAAAATCTAACATTCTGTACATGTACAAGCCACACCACATACTAGAATTGTATATTATAAGGTCCTGCAAATCTCAAATTTTGGGTCAAAACAAATATCGAATCGAATCAGGTAGAAGATTTTGAATCAATTAGAATCGCATGATCTTCAAGTTGTAAATATTGGTAATTCTTACAACAGTATGTATTCTCAGCCTCCACTCAGTTGTTCTAAGCGATCATGTCTCATCTGCTTGGGCAAATCATTCCAAAATGCTGGACATTCAAAAACAAGGAGTGCAGTGGCTCAGTGGTTTATGGCATTGAACCTCAAACCTAGAGGTCCATAGCTGCCAGGGGTAACTGCATTGTGTCATTGGGCAAGGCACTTAATCCCAAATGCCCAAGGGGGGGCACAATGGCGCTGTGTCCTAAGGCATACGGCATGTCGATGTTGCACCTGTCTTCAACCATTGCTGACCCTGCTTGTGTGGAGTTAGTACATTGGTGAGTCTGACAGTTGCTTGCCATTGATCAGTGGTTCTCTCTAGATACTCTGGCTTCCTCCACCTGTAAAACTGTTTGACCTGAGGTGACCCTGGCTGTAGAAAATGTCACTAATCTCTGACAAATAAATAAATAAATAAATTAATAAATAAATAAATAAATAAATAAATAAGAGCAAAGCTAACGCGAGTGCTGATGCCCCCGAAGGTAGCAAAGTCGGACTTGCATGTAAATAAATAACTTCTGAATGTCTGAAGAGAATTGGTTCATCCAAACAACTTTGAATGAACGGAATTAAAAAACACTATGATTCTTGTGTCATCCATATTTATATGAATATACATGTATCGATATGTAGTAGGTTAAAATGACATGCAAACCTGCCCTGCAAACAATTGACAGTACAGAAATAGTGGACTAGAAAAAATTGGGATAGTGGACTAAAAGAAAAAAAATTGGGCAGCAATTCCCCTATAAGACACTGGCCAGTAAGAATAAAGCTGAAATTGGCATCCATATTTATATGGTTATATCGATATGTAGTAGGTTAAAATGACATGCAACCTCCCCACCAAGCACTGGGCAGCACAGAAATAGTGGACTAAAGAAAATTGGGCAGCACTTCCCCCATAGGCACTGGCCAGTAAGAATAAAGCTGAAATTGGCATCCATATTTGTATGGTTATATTGATATGTAGTTTAAAACGACATGCAACCTCCCCTGCAAGCACTGGGCAGTACAGAAATAGTGGACTAGAAAAAAACGGGCAGAACTTCCCCTATAGGCACTGGACAGTAAGAATAAAGCTGAAATTGGGAAATTTGTGATGTTTTAATTCAAAAAGAGGCATAACTCTTGCAAGAATGGTCGGAGTGAACCTCCAAATCAAACTTGACCTGTATTTTGACCTTAGTAATAAGCAAATAAAATTTGAAATCGATTGGTGCGGTGATACAATTTTAAATGGTCTGGAACCAAAATAACTATAATTCTTGTGTCATCCATATTTATATGGATATATTGATATGTAGAGGTTAAAATGTCATGCAACCTCCCCTGCAAGCACTGGGCCACAGAAAAATAATGAACTTAAAAAAAAATTGGGCAGCACTTTGCCCTATAGGCTATGGTAAAATTTACCTTAGTCAGAAGCAGAGGCCAAAAACAAACAGGGGCCATAACTCTACCAAACATGAATGGACGAAATGCTAGGTATAAGTGCATCCGTTCCCCCAAGCTGCCCTATCACCATACCAAAGAACATTAAAATCCAACAACTGATGCTCGAGTTATAATACAAAATGTTCGTACAGACGGATGGATGAATGGATGGATGGACGGACGTACGGACATACAGACAGAGACCTCGACTATATACTCCCTCGAAAATTTTGAGGAGGGCATAATAAGGTAAGTGATGAACACTGAGCAGACAGATGGAAACGAAAGGGTGTATATCGTGTGGGTGACCAAATCTGATATTGACTTATATGGTGTTCCATACTGAATTCAAACTGTTGTTATTTCTGGCTCAATTTTGCAGGGTTTGGGGGTAAAATTAATCAATAATCACCTGACTTAATGATGTAGAGTAGCTGACATGTTTGGGTAATTGGTATTATTATTGGTGAATAAATAAATTTTGGTGACATTTTAACCCCTTACATAGCCCTACTTTTATCCTCATCCAGTGATAGAAAAACTGCCGCTTGATTCAGCAGAAACCCTCTGGACTAGCAATTCTTTCACATTAAACTGATAATTACTCCTAGGTAGCAGCACTGCTTTTATTACCATCTAGTGACAGAAACACAAGCTCGTTACCTCCAAAGCCTCCGCACTATAAATTATTTTTCATCAAACCAGCTGTTAGTACCTCATTGTTAAAAAATATCCTCCAGAATTACGAGTCAAAGTACCATCTACATTAACTCATGAGAAGTATTGAAAACTTGGGCCACAGAAAAATAATGAACTAAAAAAAAAATTGGGCAGCACTTTGCACTATAGGCTATGGTACAATTTACCTTAGTCAGAAACCGAGGTCAAAAACAAACAGGGACCATAACTCTACCAAACATGAATGGAGGAAACGCTAGGTATGAGGGCATCCGTTCCCCCAAGCTGCCCTATCACATTACCAAAGAACATTAGAATCCGACAACTGATGCTCGAGTTATAATACAAAATGTTTGTATGATGGATGGACAGACAGAAGGACATATGGATGTACGGAAGTACGGACGGACGGAGACCTCGACTATATACCCCCTCAAAAAAAAATTTCGGGGGCATAATAAATAAATAAAGTCTGAAATCACACATGACTGTCTCTTTCAATTCTGTAACGAACACATACGCTGAAATTTTCCCAATGTCGGATGCATGGTTGTGGCTGCCATTATATGTGGTTATCGTGTCCTTTACTGTATTTACAGTAGCTTGGCAGTTCTTTTGGCAACAACGCCAGTGAATACTTTGCGGTTTTCTATTTACTGGTTTTTTAAGGTCACATATTTCTGCACAATGGCTAATCATGACCATGACAGTTTTATGGGTGGAGGAAGCCGGAGTACCCAGAGAACCACCAAGTAATGGTGAGCAACTGTCAGCTCCCCAACATACTAACTCAAGCAGGGTTAGCAATGGTTGAAGACAAGTACACCATCGACATGCAGTATGCCTTTGTACAAAACGTTACCATGCCCCCACGTGGGCAATGGGAGTGAAGTGTCTTGCCAAAGGACACAACGTGGCTTCTGCAGGTGGAATTTGGACCTCTTGGCTTGCAGCCTGCACCTCTACCTGTTTAGCCACTGCGACCCCTTGAGGTTTTCTAGTCTTGATGCTGAAATTATGATTGTCGAGAATAAGATATTTCACTCCTCTGCCATTTGGAATAAAATATACATTTACTTGAGCATTTGTCATTGTAAAATATCAAATGCTCACACGTGCAGCCATATATATGCTAAATTTACTGAATATTATGATTATCAGTTAAAAAAGTTCAACTGTTTGGTGTGATAAAAAATTTAACATCAACTCAGCCGGTGATAAACTATCAACTCTCTGTTTTGATACATCAACTCATTAACTCAGTCTGGTGATGAAACATCAGCTCTCAATTTTGATATGGATTATAACCTTCACTTAGGTGTCAATTAAAACTAGTGGGCTGGGTGAACAGGAATAACCCATTTTACCCTAGTTAATAAAATTGAAGCATTTGTCTCTTGAGTGCAACAAGGCCTTGCAATTCTTTCTTGTACTCAAGGGGTGTAATACGCCATCATGCATGCTATTCTGCAGATTATGAGGTCTAAAACATGCAACAAACCAAGAACATGAACTTTTGATAGCAAAGAAATAATTACAAAAAAAAAAAATAAAATAAACAAGAGGCCCCATGAATAATAATACAAAATAAATAAAATAAACATGGGGCCCGAGGAGCTCATCTGACAGTAGTTGTTTAATGAAGTATTTAATTAGCATCTAAAGCTAGTTAATACTTCAGAGGAAAGAAGTTATTTAAGTATTTATAACTCTGTTCTCCATGCCAGATGATTTTTTTCTAGTACTGGGATGCTACCACAGAAATAATTCCCAGCTTTCCAGTAATGCAAACCTAGGGAGTCCAAATATTAACCTAGGAACTTTACTTGAACAAAAATGAGTCCGAAATCTTCCCATCCACAACCAGGATGCTGTATACCAAATGTGAAAGCATTCTGACTGGGGGATCTGAAGAAGATTTTTAAAGAATTTCCTCATACTGCACCATGTTGAAATTTGGGCTACCATAGGGGACCCAAATATTAATCCAGGGGCCCAATTTGAAGAAACTTGAATCCCCCAACCCCCTAGAAATGTTGTATACCAAATACAAAAGCATTCTGACTGGTGGATCTGGAGACGATTATTTTTAAAGAATTTCCCTCATATTGCACTAAGTTAAAATTCAGGCTCCCATAAAAAGCCCAAACAATAACTCAGGGACTTGATTTGAGCAAACTTCAATGTGACCCCCCTAGAGAAGTTGTAGACCAAAACTGAAAGAATTCTGACTGGTGAATCTGAAAAAAGAATATTTTTAAAGAAATTCCCTCATATTGCAACAAGTTAAAATTTGGGCTCACATAGAATTTTCACAAATTGGAATGTGACAGAAAACAAGAGGCCCCAAGGGGCCTGAGGGCGCTCACATGACATGGTAGCCTAAATATCAACCCAAAGAATTGATTTCAACAAGTTGCATCTGCTCCTCCTAAGAAAAGCTTATACCAAATATCCAAAGATTCTGACCAGTGGATCTAAAAAAAAGAAGATTTTTAAAGAATATTCCTCATATTGAACTAAGTTATAATTTGGGCTCCCACAGGGAGCCCATATATGAACCCAGGGACTTGGCTTTAACAAACTTGAATCTCACTCCCCTAAGGATGCTGCACACCAAATATCAAAACATTCCGACTGCTGGATCTGAAGAAGAAGATTTTTAAGGAAAATTCCTCATTTTGAACTAAGTTACAATGCAAGCTCCCACAGTGAGTCCAAATATGGACCTAGGGACATGGCTTGAACAAACTTGAATCTCACCCCCCCTAAGGATGCTGCATATCAAATATCAAAACATTCCAACTGCTGAATCTGAAGAAGATTTTTAAAGAAAATTCCTCATTTTGAACTAAAAATTCGGGCTACCACAGTGAGCCCAAATATGAACCCAGGGACTTGGCTTGAACAAACTTGAATCTCACCCCCCTAAGCATGGTGCATACCCAATATCAAAAGATTCTGCCTGCTGGATCTTGAGAAGAAGATTTTCAAAGAAATTTGCCTGAAATGCATCCTTTACTGAGCCCAAATATAAACCCTGAGGGCCAATTTGAACAAACTTGAATCAGATCCACCCCCACAATGTTGCATACCAAATATCGAAAGATTCTGCCAGCTGGATCTGGAGAAGCAGATTTTTGAAAAAATTTGCCTGAAATGCACTAAGTTCGAATTCGAGCTTCTATAGTGAGCCCAAATATGAATCTAGGGAGCCGATTTGAACAAACTTGAATCAGATCCACCCCACAATGTTGCATACCAAATATCAAAAGATTCTGCCTGCTGGATCTTGAGAAGAAGATTTTCAAAGAAATTTGCCTGAAATGCACTAAGTTCGAATTCGAGCTTCTATAGTGAGCCCAAATATGAATCCAGGGGGCCGATTTGAACAAACTTGAATCAGATCCACCCCTCAATGTTGCATACCAAATATCAAAAGATTCTGTCTGCTGGATCTGGAGAAGAAGATTTTTTAAGAAATTTGCCTGAAATGCACTAAGTTCGAATTCGAGCTTCTATACTGAGCCCAAACATAAACCCAGGGAGCCGATTTGAACAAACTTGAATCAGATCCACCCCACAATGTTGCATACCAAATATGAAAAGATTCTGCCTGCTGGATCTGGAGAAGAAGATTTTTGAAGAAATTTGCCTGAAATGCACTAAGTTCGAATTCAGACTTCTATACTGAGCCCAAATATAAACACAGGGGGGCCGATTTGAACAAACTTGAATCAGATCCACCCCACAATGTTGCATACCAAATATCAAAAGATTCTGTCTGCTGGATCTGGAGAAGAAGATTTTTTAAGAAATTTGCCTGAAATGCACTAAGTTTGAATTCAGGCTTCTATAGTGAGCCCAAATATGAATCCAGGGGGCCGATTTGAACAAACTTGAATCAGATCCACCCCACAATGTTGCATACCAAATATGAAAAGATTTTGCCTGCTGGATCTGGAGAAAAAGATCTTTTAAGAAATTTGCCTGAAATGCACTAAGTTCGAATTCGAGCTTCTATACTGAACCCAAATAAAAACCCAGGGGGCCAATTTGAACAAAGTTGAATCAGACCCACTCCACAATGTTGCATACCAAATATCAAAAGATTCTGCCTGCTGGATCTGGAGAAGAAGATTTTTGAAGAAATTTGCCTGAAATGCACTAAGTTTGAATTCAGGCTTCTTTCGTGAGCCCAAATATGAATCCAGGGGGCCGATTTGAACAAACTTGAATCAGATCCACCCCACAATGTTGCATACCAAATATCAAAAGATTCTGCCTACTGAATCTGGAGAAGAAGATTTTTTAAGAAATTTGCCTGAAATGCACTAAGTTTGAATTCGAGCTTCTATACTAAGCCCAAATATAAACCCAGGGGGCCGATTTGAACAAACTTGAATCAGATCCACCCCACAATGTTGCATACCAAATATCAATAGATTCTGCCTGCTGGATCTGGAGAAGAAGATTTTTTAAGAAATTTGCCTGAAATGCACTAAGTTCGAATTTGAGCTTCTATACTGAGCCCAAATATAAACCCAGGGGGCCGATTTGAACAAACTTGAATCAGATCCACCCCACAATGTTGCATACCAAATATCAAAAGATTCTGCCTGCTGGATCTGGAGAAGAAGATTTTTTAATCTTTTTCCCATTGCCTACAGTGTTAAAAAGTGCTGACTCAGCACTTTTTCAAATTCCTGAAAAAAGTACCTTGTGATCAAACCGATAGGGATTTTTTTTAACCATTCTATTCTACTGGATAAAAGTAAGCTTTATACAAAATAAGAATTCTCTGTGCCATGTAGTTTTAGAGATATGGCAATTTTACGGTTTTACCTATTTTTAGCTCCCGAGGTTCCCACGGGGCAATGAGAAAATTTTTTTTTGCATTAATCAACCACTTATGACCCATTATCATCTCATATCAAACTTGGTTCAAATCGACCTGACGGTTCTGAAAATAGAAATTTTATGCATGGCCAAACTTTTTGCCCCTCCCATAACGAAGGCAAATAATGCCCGACAAACTTCTCTTGAACAAACTTGATTCTAAACCTCAAAAGGACTCTGTATACCACATATCAAGTCTCTGCTACTGGTGGTTCATTAGAAGAAGATTTTCAAAAATTTGGCCATTTTTTCTCCACACCTCTGCTAAATATGAGCCGAAACCTATTTTGGATAAAAATCAAAATGCCCCTATATAACCACTACTTACATGAAATTTAATTAAAATGTGGCCACTGGTTTAGGAGAAAGAGGCTCAAACACCACCTTCACGACGGACGACAGACAACGGACGATGGATGACAGACGACGGACAACGGACGAAGAGTGATAAGAAAAGCTCACCCTGACTTTCAGTCAGGTGAGCTAAAAATCTCAGGTGACATTATCATGATTTGAAGTATTCAGGACTTTTTTGGGTGAAAACTGGGGTGGAACATGTCCATTAATAGTTGCACTGTGCTTGCAAAATTTAATACTTTAGACTCAACTGGCCATATTAATTTAACATTTCATTTAGTTTGGAATTAATAACTTAAATATTACAGTGGTGATTAAATTGGTTATCGCTTAATTGAATGACCCTGTTAACTCCCAGCATGTTGCTGGCAGATATTCCAGCCCAGCACACGTTTTCTCCTGTTACTGAAATGAGTACAATTTGGTCATATTTATTGAAAGTTTCCCCCTGTAAATTGATTGGATTTTTTTCCAATGCTTCCTAGCGTTACATTTAGATTAAATTTTTCATTAAATATAGCCATGGCTGTTATCCAGACTTGATAAAAAAATATTTTGAAAATACTCAGCAGATTAAGAGTTAATTGCATATAACTTTCAAACAAAAAAAACATTTAGCATACCTTAATCAGAAATTTGTCCTGGTTATTGCATAAACTTATGTTTGGATTAAAAATCTAATGACACAGTGGAGCCCACTTAATTGGATATCTCTTAACTCAATAACATTATTGTTAACTGAAAATAATTTCCTAACATAAAACCATTTACCATACCTCCAGTACAAATTTGACCTGTTAAGTGAATATAGTTTATAGAGTGAACTTCTGTTAATTGAATAAAAAATCTTGTAACCTGTTGAGAAATTACCCTGACTCTCCACAGTTTTTCTTTGTTTATAGACCCATTTGGCCTCATTACATCCAATATAGGCATTTAATCCATTATATCTTGTTTGACAGAGCTCAGAGCTCTGTCAAACAAGATATAATAGAATAAATGCTAAGGTTATCCCCAGAATTCCAGAAAGTAAGACAATCCCTGTTAATTGAATACTCCCATTAATTGAATAATTTTCATTGGAAAGTGGCTATTCAATTAACAGGGTTGTACTGTATAATGAAGAATTACTCCTGCAGCCCTGCATTCCCCATGTTTATAGGCCTATTTGGCAATAGTATATCCAATCAAGTCACTTAATCTATTATATCTTGTTTGATAGCACCCTCTGAGCTCTATCAAACAAAATTTAACAGAATAATTGCCCAGTTTATCACGAGAATACACAAAAATTACCAAATTCATGTAAAATGAAAACTGCTATTAAACCCTTTAGACAACACACACAACATTAATGCTTTACCCAATGCAGACAATATCAAAATTTATTATTTTAAATATAATTTTTTCAAATTTTTCAAAAAATTTCAACAAAACCATATCATGTGACTCCTCGTTGGAACAAGCTCGTTCCAAAGACGAGTCACATGGTATGGTTTTGTTGAAATTTTTTGAAAAGTTAAAAAATTTATAGTAATTTATATATTTTTTATACTTACCAATGACCCAGACTTAGCTGGTGCTAACTCTAACAAAACCAGGGCCAAACACAAATTTTGCCCCCCAATCCCCAAAATTTGCATCCAAAACAAAAAGAAATCATGTCCTAAAGGACCTCCATACTACGCCTCTACTGCGCATGCGCAGTGACGCAGACGTCCCGAAATTGGCGCCAATTATCATTCTTACTGGCAGTGCCTGGTCAGCGCTATGTACTCAGCGGGGAGGCAAGAGTTCTCAACTCCAGGGAGGGCCATCCCCGTCTGGGTCATTGGTAAGTATAAAAAATATATAAATTACTATAAATTTTTTAACATTTTTATACTGTACCAATGACCCAGACTTAGCTGAATAGTAAACAGGCTGGAGGGCCTAGGACATAGAGGAAAATCCAATAAGCTCAACTATATAGTAAAGAGGTAACCCCTTAAGGAGAAAAGGAGTATTAGGCTTTACATGTATCTTTCTTATTTAATATTAAATTAGAAAGATACACTACCCTTAATAATTGAGCACAATAACATTCATGTTCTCTATTAACATCCAGTATAACCCTTATACTAATTATTTTTAAAGCAAGCCAATAAATAAAGTAGTCCAGAGAATTGAGACTCTTTATAGTCATTTAAAAGTGTCTGAGTATTGTATATTAAAGCCCGTTTGACACTTGACATATACAAATGCTTCACACCGAGCTACACTTTAAAAATAAGACATGAATGAATTTTAACATTAATATTACACTTTAAAACCATCCTGGAAGCGACTCAGAAATACTGACTTGGAGGAGGCATTCCCTTGCTTTTCACTATAAAGCAGGTGACCTAAGGGAACACCCCCCCCCCCCCCCCCCCCCCTTCCCCTTGCCCTGGGTCAAATAGCCCAGAGCGAAGAGGGCAGCCAGATGGAGTCACTGCCGAAACAGAAAGCCTGCATAACTATAGTTGCAACTGTTTAGTGGACGACATTCTGAGCAACAGATAACGGACCTAAACAATGCAGGTCTCCAGAAATGGACTCAATATTTCTGAGATAAAAATTCGTAAAAGTGGATGGCTGAGACCAATAAGCAGCCTTCATTAAATCTGTAATAGCAACACTATTAGCATAAGCCCAGGAAGTAGAAAGAGCTCTTACTTCATGAGCAGAAATCTTAAGCACAGACTGCTGAGAAGAAGATAAATCTTCATAAGCAGTACGGATAGTTAATTGAATCCATCTAGCAATAGAATGGACCGAAATGTCCTTTCTATTAGGCATCAAAGACAGAAAGAAACATTTCCGTCCCTTTCTGATAAACTGAGATCTCTGTTTATAGATACGTAATGCTCTAACAGGACAGAGTAAAGGCCTACGCCCGTCTGAAGACGGAAGAGCCTTAATAACAATAGGTTCCGGATATTTATTAGGAGCCTGATTCTTAGCTAAAAAACCCACATTAGTAGTGAAGGTGATAGTGTTCCCAACACTACGATAATGAGAATCATCCACCGATAGTGCATGAAGCTCACTGACTCTTCTAGCAGAAGAGAAAGCTAAGAGAAAAGCTGTCTTATAAGATAAGAATTTGAAATCTACTGTCCCAAGAGGTTCAAATGGCTTTTCCTTCAATTTAAGAAGAACCCAAGCTAAATTCCACTTAGGAATTAATCTAAGAGTTCTGGGTCTATTTATCGAAAAGTTTCTAACCAACTTAGATAAAGAGACATTAGATCCAATTTGTAAACTATCATGATGTGCATAGGTATCAGATAACATAGATCTATAACCCTTTATAGTAACAGGCTGCAGTTTGATTTCGTCAAACAAGTATACTAGAAAGTTTGCAATGTCTGGTATAGAGGGATCGAATATATCTACAGAATGATCCCTACACCAACGACGAAAAACCTTCCACTTAGCCGCATAGTTTAGCGTAGAGGAGGTCCTCCTACAGTTAGAAATCGCGTCCACTGCTCGTCCTGTAAAGTGCTTGCCATGCAAGAAGGACCGCACAACGGAAAAACGTGAAGGTTGAGACCTTGCGGGTTGTGATGGAGTTGGCGCGATTTCCCCTGCGAAAGAAGATCCTCCCGTGGAGGAAGCTTTCGCGGTAGGTCCCACAACAGACACCTGAGTAGATTTATCCACGGTCTCTGTGGCGACAGAGATGCTACCAACAGAATCTTGCATTGAGATTGTTTTATCTTTAGCAATACTTGTTGAATTAACGGCGCTGGAGGATACGCATATCCTATCATTCCGTCCCAAGGGATCGACAGAGCGTCTACTGCAAATGCTCTTGGATCCGGACACGGAGACACATACGTCTGCAACTGATTGTTGAGATGTGTCGCAAATAAGTCTATCATTGGCCGTTCCCATTGGTAGCAAATCTGATTGAATACTTGTTTGTTGAGAGTCCACTCCGACGGCAACAAGCGACCCTTTCGTGAAAGGGAGTCTGCTAGCACATTCAGACGACCCGGTATGTGACGGACCGAAAGAAGAACGTGATGTTCTAGCGCAAACAGAAGGATTCTTTCCGTTAGATTGAACAACGGAACTGAATGAGTGCCTCCCTGATTCTGTATATACGCCACTACTGTCGTATTGTCGGATAGGATTTGGACATGAGCATCGTGAATAATGTCCATCCAGTGACGTAACGCAAGCCAAATTGACATCATTTCCTTGATGTTTATGTGCTTGCACAGGAATTGCGGATCCCAAAGACCCTGGCATCTCGAATCCGTTAGGATTAATGATGCACCCCAACCTGTTTGACTGGCATCCGTCATAACGGTAAAACTCGGATCCGGCAAATGAAGCGGAACTCCCTGAGTTTACCACTGAATGTTTGCCCAAGTCTGAATCTCTTGTTTCACTTGATCTGACAAGAGAACGTCTACATCGAGCGAATGAATTTTCACACTCCAATTCTGAGTCAAGAAAATTTGAAGAGGACGTGTGCGTAACCGCCCCATCGGAATGAGATCCGCGGCGGCTCCGCACAGACCTATCAGTCTCATAAATTCTCTCGCCGTGACTTTGTCTGCGTGCAGACAATAGCGAGCGTAACAACTGACTAATTTCGCTCTGGTTAACGGCAGACGAACGAGATTGTTGTGCGTCTCGAAGCTCATTCCCAGATGAGTGAATGACTTGGACGGCACCAGATCCGACTTCTCCTCGTTTACTATAAAACCGAGACGTCGGAGCAATAGAAGAAGATTCTGAACATCGTTCTGAAGCGTTAACTCGTTGCCGTACCTCTGAAGAATGTCGTCCAGGTAGGCCGACGTTACCGCAGACGAATGAGCTCGGAAGTAGATCATTACCAAGTTCATTACCCGAGTGAAAGCCCAGGGTGCTAGATTCAATCCGAAGCACATCGCCCGGAATTGATACACCACTCCTAGGACTGCGAAGCGTAGATACTTTCGGAATGTCGGATGTACCATGACGTGAAAGTACGCATCTTTGAGATCTATGCTCGTTGCATAATCGTTCACCCGAATACTCGCTCTGACCGATCGAATCGTCTCCATATAAAACTTTGGAGCGACGATCAGCTTGTTTATCCAGCTCAAATCTATGACTGGACGGAACGAGCCATCTGGTTTCGGAACCAGAAACAGATGGCTGTAGAATCCCGGAGATTCCTGGTTTTCTACGCCCTCTACCGCGTTCTTCATTAAAAGAGACTGCACCTCTGATAACAGAGCGTCTCTTTTCTGCGGATTTGACGGAAGATGAGTCCACTTTGGACTTCGAGTTAATGGAGGCTTTCGTTTGAAGGATATCTTTAGACCTTCCGAAGTCACTCCTCTCACCCAAGGGTCGTCCGTAATCGACGCCCATTCTTGTGAAAAGCTCGACAACCTTCCGCCAACTGGAACGCGATAGAGGTTTAAGCCATCACCTCCTGGACCTGCGAGGCCTGCGGTAGGAGAAACGTCTTCCACGGCCCGCACCTCGCCCCGTCGACCTCGGGGCGTCCGACCGATTGTCCCGGCCTGAAGGACGTCCCGAACGAAAGTCGCTATCCTGACGGTCTCTCGAATAAGACCAAGAGGACGCACCGGAACCTCTATAGGAACCTCTCTTGGGCGCATTAGACCCAGAAGTGCCTGTCTTATTCGTGTCTGCTGTATCCGATTTCTTAGGAGCAGATTTGAACAACAGAGAATCCTTAGCTTTCTTTGTAATTTTATCATAAATAGCGGAAAGCTTGCCGTCAAAGAGAAGTTCTCCTGAGACCGAAGCGACTCTAAGAGAGTTCTTCACCTTAGAATCCACTAGTGTGGATGTAGCTAGGGCTGCGTCACGTCTAACCAACTCCAGATTTGCCACTGAAAGGGCGGAGTTACACGTGAAATAAGCTACTGCCCTTGAAAGAAGTCTTAAAGAGGATTGTATATCCTGAAACTCTTTCCCCTGAAGGCGCAGTGATAACGCCTTAGTATGGTGATCTGCGTAAGATAAGGCATCTAAATTGGCTCTGTTAGACGCAATAGCTGTTTCCAACACCGCGGTTGGAATAGAAGCTGACGACGGTAATGATAGCTCTAAGTCTTCCGCCTCGTCGTCCATACGCAGAGGAACTCTCGGTATACCCTGTCCTGCCGTATCGAATTTATTCCTTGCATTAATGAAAGGCAGGTTGAGAGTATTAGCGGACAAGAAACCTGCTTTCCCCGTCCTGGAAGCAAGTTTAAATATAGCGTCGTTCAATAATTCAAATGTTCTTGCAACATTATTGGACTGCGACGGAAACTCGGGAGCGATGTCCCTGAACCGCTCAAAAAATTCAGAGTCCAATGACGCTATAATTCTCTTGTCCGGAAGCGCAGCAGTCTGGCCCGACGGAACAACTTGAGGGAGAAAGTGCCGGATGAAGTCCACGGCAGCTTTATGTTGTTCCGAAAGGGATAGCTCCAAGTCATCCGTATCCCTTTCACCATCCGGTCGGACCTCATGATGTTCCCGGTCGTCCGCCCCCGATGCTTCGGCGGAGCGTACCGACCCAGCGCCGTCGGATAATTCTCGATCCGACACCGTTTCTGTCGGCTGCTGGGATGCTGCGATAAGCTGTGCTATCTGCACAAGAATGTCCGGCGTCGAGACCTGTGGAGGCGCAGTCTTTCGCTGCTTCGCCGAGGGCAGCTCTGCATCAGATGGCTCCCGCATACTTTTCCTATGCGAACGTCCGGAGTCCATCGGTCTCGAATCCCTGGCTGCCGGATGGTGTGACCTGGTCGCCGAAGAATCCTTGATCGGCGAAGCTGGTAATATATCGGCGGTCACGCAGCCAAGGTGCGGTCGTGTGCGCTGACGAGAAGAGGAAGCCTTAACAGTCTCTGCGGACTGCTTATACAACGGAGCGTCCCGAGCGACGGACGTATGCTCCGCTAAAGACACATTTTGTACCACAACATCTGGTCCCAGATGTTGTTGTACGAGAGAGGGGCCTCTCTCGCTCACGGCCCGGCTGGACCTGGACGAGCTAGGAACCGGACTCAAAGGCTTCCTCCGTTCTCGCTTACTATCCGCCATCACTGGGTGTGCATCTATTATGTTTATAGTGCTCGCATCACCCAAAACTTCCTCTTGGACCGCATCGGACAAACCCGGCTGCCGAACCATTCGGTGAATGGACGCTACACCGGGCGAGCTAGCAGACGACATTTGTCTAATCTCCATGAGCACTTTTGCCGCTAGCTCTGAATTCATTTGTGACGACGGACGCACACTTGTAGAAGATAACATGGAAACATCACCCTGTTCTGGTTCCTCTGAAATAGAAACTGAGAGAGTAGAGTGACCTTGCGGAGAAAGAGCCGGCATCGCCCTTTCTCCAGAAACAACATATCGTGACACACAATTCCAATGTTTCTCATCCCAATATTCACATATAGGACAGGGATTAATGCGAGAACACTGACTATAATTAATACAATGATCATGAAAGTCAGAGGAAGATTTCTTCCTATTACAATTTGAACAATGTCCCTTCATTGTGAAAGAACAACAATAAGTCCTAGTTACTCGCAAAAACCCCTGACACAAAGATATATAATAACATGATCCATTAATAAATGAAAAAACAACTGCAAATCAAAATAATTTTGAAAAAATATTTTTTCAGCGAAGCCCAAGTTGCTGAAAAGTAACGTTGAGCCCCGATGGATCCGATGGCAAAGTGTGGTCAAAAATTTTAAATTTATATTAAATAATTAATGAGACACTTACGGATAATATAAATGTATCTTATAGTGAGATAAACTACAGCAAAGGCAAACAGCCCCCCTCAAAAAAGGCTGTTGCCAATGTAAACAAACAGTGTAAAAACACCAGAAAACATGACTCCAGGCACTGAAAAAACTGGCCCGGAATCAGTCATCAAATTACACTCTATCTGATGCAAAACAGAGACTCCCAGGGGAGAATCTGCAGAACATCAGATGGAAGATGCAGAACACAAACGTTATACACCCATGGGTGAAAACGTAACTATGGGGAAAATAACAGAAAACATTCTGTAACCAAGCAACTCTCCCAGGAAATTTTAGAAATGAAATTTCTCAAAAATATCCCAAAAGCATGGGAAAATTGCAAGGGGGGACTTTAGAAGGCTAGAGGAGAGGAAACACTGAATAAGCAGTGCAACAATTAGCAAGAATGACAACAAGAGGCCGATGCCTCGAAAATAGGCAACTTAACATAATTTCATCAAAAATTTTTAAGTACAGCCCTGATTATTTTTTGTCACTTCTTTTTCCTCTCCTCCTTCTATCCTCCTTAGAATCACATTTTCTCCAAAAATTACGTGTCTGGCATCCTTTAAACTGAGATTTACAAGCACAAAGATCAGTGAGATGTTGACTGATGAAGGGCCAAACAGAGAATGATAATTGGCGCCAATTTCGGGACGTCTGCGTCACTGCGCATGCGCAGTAGAGGCGTAGTATGGAGTTCCTTTAGGACATGATTTCTTTTTGTTTTGGATGCAAATTTTGGGGATTGGGGGGCAAAATTTGTGTTTGGCCCTGGTTTTGTTAGAGTTAGCACCAGCTAAGTCTGGGTCATTGGTACAGTATAAAAATATAATATTTTTTCAACTGCTGAATTTTCATATTACGTGGGCGGATGCGGGCGATTCGTTGGGTAAAGGGTTAAAGTTTATTTTAAAAATTATTTTTCAAAAACTTTTAACAACACGCTCGTTCCAATGAGGGACCACATGATGTGGTTTTGTTGAAATTTTTTGAATAATATTTTTTCAGCTGCTCAATTTGGAAATTACGCTGATTCTGCCCTGCCCTGCCCTGACCTGACCTATCTAGGCATACAGGAGGACTGGAAGGAATAAAGTTTAACACACACTATGTTATTATCTTATTTCAACTCTTCACCTAGTGTGATGGCCCTAATCTGGACAGCGCTGTTTACAAAACTTGCTTTTCAAAATTTATGTCGTTTTCAATTTTTGCCTCCAAAATAGAGCTTATTATTCCTCACTGAAAATGAGCTCAGTGTGCTCCTTATGATGAGTGGCCCTAAGCTATATTTTTAAGACAAAAAAGAATATTTTTAGTCATTCAAATATTTTTGTACCCTATTTTAGTCATGTATGGCAAAGGATTATTTATTTATTGGGGTTTAATGACACTTTCAACAGCCAGGGTCACCAATGGCGAGCAACTGTCAGACTCCCAAATGTACTGACTCCACACAGGCAGGTTAGCATTGGTTGAAGACAAGTGCACCATCGATGTGTAGTATGTTTTAGTACACAATACCACCGTGCCCCCACGTGGGCAATTGGGATTAAGTATCTTGCTCAAGGACGCAATGCGATTGTCACAGGTGGGATTCAAATGGAGGACCTCTCGGCTTGTAGCCTGCATCTCTACCTACTGAGCCACCACACTCCTAGGCAAATGATTAAACCTCTAATATCATTTAACAATGATGTACCAATTTTAAATAATTTAACAATATCACTAATTGTATTGACCTTGCTACCGGCTATAGCCAGTGTATCTTAATAGCACCAACGACTGTTCCTTTTTACTGCACCTTCATGTATATTTCCATCAATAAAATATTCATCATATGCTCAAAATCTGTTTATTTATTTATTAGCTTTTAATGAAACTTTCAACAGGCAGAGTCATATCATGTAGAACAATTTTACAGGTAAAGGAAACCAAAGTACCTGGAGAGAACCACTGCAGCAGCGAGTAAGTGTTGGAGTTACCAACTTACTAACCCTGCACAAACAGCATTTGCATCAGCTGATCAGTGAACGCATGTGTACCATCAACGTTAAGTATGCCTTAGCATTCTGTGCCATCATGCTCTAACTTGAGAAACTGTGATTAACTGTCTTACCCAAGGACACAATACAGATGATGTGGCTCCCACATTTAACCCTTGACCCAATGTAACGGCCAAAACCGACCAGTGCTATTCTAAAAAATCCGCAGTTAATTTTCATTATTTTTTCTTTTTTTGTCTCAAAAACATAGGTTATGACCCCTCATTGGAACAAGCTCATTGAGCTCGTTCCAATGAGGGGTCATAACCTATGTTTTTGAGACAAAAGATGAAAAGAATTAGTTGTTCAAGAATTCTTTGTGCAAGTGTCATCTGCGTTTCATGTTAGGTAAAGGGTTAACACATTCAGAGGGGTGAAAGACAATTTTTTTACAAAATAACTACTAAATCATATCTTCTGAACTCTACCTGGAATGAGATCAAGGAGATCATCTCAATGATGGGTCATAAGCTTTGGTGTCATAAAACATAAATTATAAAAATAAATTATTTCAAAGTTTACCTCAGTAGCTATACTTTGATCAGCACCAGAAACTAATAGGAATTCAACCACCTTTAAGTGATTTTCTTGAGCTGCCATATAAAGAGGGGTAAATCCATGCTACAATAAAAACAATGAAAGTGTCAACGACACTGTAGCTTAACTTGTCTGTGTGTTATGTTTGATGAAAAGGATAATGTTCAATGTTTATGAAAGGATTATGAAATAAGACAAGAATTGTGATAAGTGGGAATATGTTAATTTCTGTTCCCTGTATGCTATGTTTTCAATAACAAGAGGCACCACAGGGCCTGAAGCGCTCATCTTGAACAGAACACAATATAAACAAAGTCCAAGAATGAATCTACATTTAGCTATCCATCTCTATAGGCTACACTGTCAATCCTGGAGTCCCTCAGGAGTGACAAAAATAATCCGGGCATCATGCCTTTTCTTCTGTTGATCATAATATAAAATGTAAAGCTCCCCTATGAAGCCACTTGTATACAACCTATGTGGATTAATCTTAGTTAAACACCTCTAGAGGGTACTGAATACAAAATCTTTGGAACCCACACTGCAGCCTTGAGATGGTTAAATCTTCAGCAAAATGGCCAATTCCGACAACCCATATGGAGCCCTAATATTAACCCAGACTCTCGATTTGAACACAGTTGAATCTGACCTCCCTAGAGATGTTGTGTACCAAATATGACAGCATTCTGACTGTTGGATCTGAAGAAGAGAAATTTTGAAGAAATTTCTTCATATTGCACTAAGTTAAAATTTGGGCTACCATAGTGAACCCAAATATTACCCTATGGATCCCCCCCCCAATGTTGTATACCAAATATGAGAGCATTCTGACTAGTGGATCTGAAGAAGAGGATTTTTGAAGAAATTCCCTCATATTGTACTAAGTTAAATTTCAGGTTCCCATATGGAGCCCAAATATTAACCCAGGCTCTTGAATTGAACAATCTGGAATCTGACCCCCCCCCCCCCCCCCCCCCCCACACACACACACCCAGAGATGTTGTATACCAAATATGAAAGCATTCAGACTGGTGGATCTGAAGAAGAAGATTTTTAAAGACATTTCCTCATATCGTACTAAGTAAACATTTGTCTACCATAGCAAGCCCAAATATATACCTAGGGATCTGATTTGAACAAACTGGAATGTGACCCCCCTAGAGATGTTGCATACCAAATATGAAAGCATTCTGCCTGGTTGATCTGAAGAACAAGATTTTTAAAAATTATCCCCCATATTGAACAAAGTTAAAATTTGGGACTTGGTTTGAACAATCTTGAATCTGACTCTCAGACCAATGATGTATATCAAACATTAAAAGAGTCTGACTGGTGGTTCTGAAGAAGAAGATTTTTAAAGGATATTCTCCATATTACCCTATGTAAAAAATTTGGGCTCCTATATTGGGCCCAAATATGAACCAATGGGCTTTATTTTAACAAACTTGTATCTGACACCCCTATGAATGCTGTATACCAAATATCAAAAGATTCTGATGATTGGTTCTGAAGAAAAGATTTTCTAAAATTTTTGCAAATATGCTAAGCATTTTTTTCGATGCCCATTACAGAACACCTTAACATAACCGCTGGCAATTTTTTTTTACCATTCAGTTCTACTGGTCCTAAGGATACTGCATACCAAATAACAGCTCTCTGTTCCGTGTGGTTTTGGAAATATGGGCGTTTGAAAATATTTCTATTTTTAGCTCCCAGGGTTCCCATGGGGATGTGGGAATTTTTTTTTTGCATGTGTCAAGTACTTATGACCCAATAACACCACATACCAAATTTGGTTCAAACCAGACCATCGGTTCAGAAAATAGAAACTTTGGGCGGGGCCAAAAATCTTACCCCTCCCATTACAAAGCCAAATATTACTTCACAAACTTCGTTTGAACAAACTTGATTCTACACCTCAAAAGGAAGCTCCATAGCAAATATCAAGTCATTGTACACACTGGCTCATGAGAAGAAGATTTTTAAAAATATTTTTGGAGCATTTTTCCCCAACTCCGTCCCTATGGTGCTGATCATGTCGAGTTGAACAAAAATGCAATGCCCCTTCGGGACCATCACTCACACAAACTTTCAATTAAATTGGCCCAGTGGCTTTGGAAGAGAAGACCAAAACATGGTGTTGATGGATGACGGATGGAGAGCGATGAGATTAGCTCAGCCTGTCTTTGTCAAGATGAGCTAAATATCTGTGGAACTCCCTGCTACAGACCTGCAGTCTTGAGAGGGTTAAATTAAAGACATGCACACAGGAATCAGATAAATGTTTTCCGGCATAGAAAGGGTTCATTCAACATGAAATCAGTAGATAAAGAGTCCATCATGAGAGAAAAAAAATCTTTGGAAAAAAACACACTTAAGTCATGAGAGGGTTAAATTAAAGATATTCAGACAGGAATCAGATCAATTTTTTTCCAAGGAACGAGAAAAAACAGTACTGAAATGTTTTTTTGTTGTTCATGTCATCAATAAAAATCTTTGGAACCCACACTGCAGCCTTGAGATGGTTAAATTAAAGACATGCATACAGGTATCAGGTTTTTCCAGCATTGAAATGGTTCATTAAACATAAATAAAAATCTTTCTAAAACAAACAAAAGTTCCCCCCCACAGAACTGACAGATTGTAATAACAAGATTAAATGTTCATAGCAGAATTTTTGTTTATTTAAGAACACAATATGTCAATCAAACACTTCTGTGAATGAAATGCTCCAGGGATAGAACTACTGACTCAACATTTTTTTAATACCCTCTACCAGGCACCCTGATTGAACTGGTGGCAAATTTTTTTTTTAACAAATCCCTCCTTCTGGTCCTAAGGATGTTTCATACCAAATACCAGTTCTCTGTTCCTTCTGGTTTGGGATATATGGGCTTTTGAATTTTTTTTCTGTTTTTAGCCCCTGGGGTTGTCACAGGGCTGTGAAAAAATTTTTTTAGGCATCAATCAATTACTTAGGACCCACTTAAACTACATGCCAAATTTGGTTGAAGTTGGCCTACTGGTTCTTGAAATAGAAATTTTGGCTGGGGCCAAAAATCTTACCCCTCCCATTACAAAGCCAAATATTCCTTCACGAACTTTGTTTGAACAAACTTGATTCTACACCTCAAAAAGGAGCTCCATAGCAAATATCAAGTCACTGTACACACTGGTTCATGAGAAGAAGATTTTAAAAATATTTTGGAGCATTTTCCCCCACTCCCTCCCTATGGGGCTGAGCATGCCGAGCTGAACAAAAATGCAATGCCCCTCCAGGGACATCACTCACACAAACTTTCACTTTAATTGACCCAGTGGCTTTGGAGGAGAAAATCAAAACATGGTGTTGACGGATGATGGACGGACAGAGAGCGATGAGATTAGCTCAGCTTGACTTTGTCAAGATGAGCTAAAAATAATATGTGTAGACTGTACTAAAGAATTGAGGGGTGTGTTAATGTGGCCCTCACAGTTAATGTATGTGGCCCTCACAGTTAATGTATATCAACGAAAGTTACGAATTTACAGTGAAATTATTCCAAAACGAGTCATCCTATCAAGTTACAATGAAATCCCTTCATAAATACGGCTTGTAAACTGTGCTAAAGGTTTTTGGGCTTCGTGCCTGAGTAGCCATCATGACTGACCGATCGCAACCAAAAGGGGATGTCCTCATCTAGACATTATACTGAGTCATCCTACCAAGTTACAATGAAATCCCTTCATAAATATGACCTGTAGTAAATGCTAAAGTTTTTCGGGTTTTGGGCCCGGGCAGCCGAAATGGTTGAATGATCGTGAACAAAAGGGGACGTTCTCATCTAGGCATTATCTGGAGTCATCCTACCAAATTACAATGAAATCCCTTCATAAATATGACCTGTAGACTGTGCCAAAGGTTTTTCCTGTAGCCATCACAGTTGACCAATCGCAACCAAAAGGAGACGTCCTCATCTAGACATTATATGGAACCAACCTACCAAGTTACAATGAAATCCCTCCATAAATATGACCTGAAGACTGTGCTAAAGGTTTTTGGGCAGCTGTCACGGCTGAATGATCGTGACCATAAGGGGACGTTCTCATCTAGACATTATCTGGAGTCATCCTACCAAGTTACAATGAAATCCCTTCATAAATTTGACCCATAGACTGTGCTAAAGGTTTTGGGGTTTTGGGCCCCTGGAGCTGACACAGTTGACCAATTGGGACCAAAAGGGATGTTCTCATGTAAACATTATATGGAGTCAACCTACCAAGTTAAATGAAATCCCTCTATAAATATGACCTGTAGACTGTGCTAAAGGTTTTTGGGTTTGGGGCTCAGGCAGTCATCACGGTTGACCGAACGTGACCAAATAGGGAAGTTCTCATCTACATATCATACGGAGTCATCCTACCAGGTTACAATGAAATCCCTTCATATTAAATATGACCTGCAGACTGTGCTAAAAGTTTTTGGGTTTCAGGCTTGGGCAGCCGTCACGTTTGACAGATTATGACCAAAAGGGGACGTTCTCATCTAGTTATTATACAGAGGCATCCTGCAAAGTTACAATGAAATCTCTTCATAAATACAACCAGTTGTTTGTGCTAAAGATTTTTGGGTTTTGGGCTCATGCAGCCATCATGGTTGACCGAACGCGACAAAAAGGGGATGTGTTCTCATCTAGACGTGACCACAAACCTGCATATAAAATTTTGTAACAATCGGATAAGAACTACGGGGTTCAGACTAACAGACTTCCGCACACGTGATGGCAATATCTTATCTTGACTTTGTCAAGTTAAGCTAAAAACCAAAATCTACTGGTTTTTCGGTAATTTTACAAATTAGGTTGATCACTTTGTGAAAAATAATATATCCTCATAATGGTAGCACTCGATTGGGTGTGCCACCAGTCACGTTAATGGCACATGCTGGTTGTTGGTCCCAATCATGTGCATTCAGCTGAATAAATCATGGTCATCAAATTGAGTGAAATTGCTTATCACTCATTATAAAGGGAACTTTTAGAATGCGATGATGAAATGAAAGTATCAATGACACTGTAGCTCAACTTGTCAAGACATGTACATGTACAGTATGTGACACAGCAATGACAAACATCTAGGTAATGGCCTGATAACAAAGGTACATATAAAGTATTGTAACGGCCTGTACATAAATACTGACCGTAGCCTGTAACAAATGTATAGGTAAAGTAGTGTAAAGGTGGGTGACAGTCAGATGCTAAATTAGAAAAGAAATCTTTGAGTCCCAGAGTGGGTCTGACTGAACCCCAAAATATTTGTTCTCATAGCACAGTGATAACAAAGGCACCCCAAAACACACTCAGTCCTGTCCCAAGGTGAAAACAAAGGTACCCAAGAAGTTTTGTGAAGATCAGTTCATAAATACGAGCTGTATAGAAGTTGGGACAAAAAATTGATTGGACCTAATTTCAGTACAAAATGGCCACTGGCAGCCATCTTGAATTTTGGACAGAACTCAGAAACACTCGTTCTCGTCCCAAGGTGAAAACAAAGGTACCCAAGAAGTTTCGTGAAGATCGGTTGATAAATTACAGCCTCTAACCCGAGCCGTATTGACATGTGCACTTACAGTGTATAAGTAGCACTAAATAAATCAAAATTCATCTAATCTGCATAATTTCTGCACGAGAAAAAAACCCGTACTGTATGTGATGTATTCCATTTTACTAAACATTCATACAAAAAATTATTCAAATCAGAACTTTCATACAGAAGTTCTGTACAAAAGACTGATTGCACTTATTTTGGTACAAAATGGCTGCTGGTGGCCATCTTGAATTTTGGACCACACCCCAAAACACCCGTTCTCATCCCACGGTGATAACAAAGGTATCCAAGACGTTTCGTAAAGATCGGTTCATAAATACGGCCTCTAGCCTGAGCCATATAGAAGTTGTGTACAAAAAACTGATTAGACCTAATTTCAGTACAAAATGGCCACTGGCAGCCATCTTGTATTTCGGACCGCACTCAGAAAGACTCGTTCTCATCCCAAGGTGATAGCAGAGGTACCCAAGACGTTTCGTGAAGATCGGTTGATAAATACAGCCTCTAACCCGAGCCGTATTGACATGTGTACTTACTGTGTGTAAGGAGCACTGAAAAAATTAAAGTTCATCTAATTTGCATAATTTCTGCACGAGAAAAAAACCCGTATTATATGTGATGTATCCCATGGTACTAAACATTCACACAAACAATTATTCAAATCAGAGCTTTCATGTGGAAGTTCTGCGCAAAAATCTGATTGCCTCGAATTTTGAACAAAATGGCTGCCAGTGGCCATCTTGAATTTCGGACCGCACCCAAAAACACTCGTTCTCGTCCCACGGTGATACCACAGGTACCCAAGAAGTTTCGTAAAGATCGGTTCATAAATGCGGCCTCAAGCTCGAGCCGTATTCGCATTTGCACTGACAGTGCTGAAAGTAACACTAAGTATATCAAAGTCAGTCTAATTTGCATAATTTACATACAAGAAAAAAACCTGTATTATATGTGATGTATCCCATGGTACTAAACATTCATACAAAAAATTATTCAAATCAGCGCTTTCATATGGAAGTTCTGTGCAAAAAAACAGATTTCTGCATCGTCGGCACAAAATGGTGGCTGGCTGCCATCTTGAATTTCGGACCGAACCCCAAAACACTCGTTCTCGTCCCACGGTCATAACAAAGGTACCAAAGAAGTTTCGTAAAGATCGGTTCATAAACACGGCCTCTAGCCCGAGCCGTATTGAATTGTTGACAGACAGATGGACAGATGGACGACTGGCCATGGCATAAGATCAAATTTGGCTTCGCCAAAGTTGAGCTAAAAAGGTTGCCCATTTTTTCAGACGCGTTAAAATGAACATTCTACACAAACAGATTATGAACTTTGTCTGTTAGAACTTCTTTATTCTTTATTTCATTGCTTATGTAACCATTAAGAGTGCTTGGAAGGGTTCTGACTATAATGTACAATAACCACAAACTGAAAACCTTATCGATACCCTAACTAACTGAAAAATCTTGATCAAAACATAGGTGTACCCAGATTAAAATGAAAGATAATGTTATTTATTACACATCCATTAAACATTAAACCCTTGTCTTCAACGGAATTGCTGCTATGATATAAATGATTCTGTATTCAACAGGTGATATACAAGCCGGAACTTTTTTACTGCACCATTTAGTTACGCTTTGAAAAGTTTCCAAATTTTGTTATACAATCATCGACCGTCTGTCGCATAGTGTGAAAATGAAAACGTCCAAAGCAAAATAAAATCGGTTCACAAAAAATTAGTTAGCCAAAAATGAGATAATATTTTCAAAAACCCAATCATTTCTAACCAGAACATTAACCCAGTCCCGTGGCCGTCTCGTTTTGTGGATCCCATTATATCTAAATTCGTCAACTTTATTTCGGTAAATCTTCGTACATCTTGAAAGGCTTCGAACTTCTTTTAAAAATGTTTCCTCCCAGCTGTTTTGCAAATCTGCACAAATTTGTGTACTTATATTTTTACTAACAGTAATAGCCACCAAATGGTTAGGCGTGAATGGGCACCAGCCAAAGAGAAACAGCGATACAAATTTCAACAAACACTGGTTCCGAAAAGGTTGTTTTCATTTTTTATCGATCCATTTGATAAGTACAGCTTCAGTCAAAACAAACTCTTCACCTTTGGGTTTAAACATCGGAATTAAAATTTGTTTATTTAAATGAATTTTAATGTATGGGTTGTGTAATAAACACAGAATGCAATGTGTGTTTGAATCGGTGGGTGTTTTACATAACTCGTTGGAATGGCATAATCGTATTTCGCTCAAGACTACAGCTCTCGCAAAATATGACTACGCCATTCAAACTCGTTATGTAAAACACCCACCGATTCAAACACACATCGCATTCTGTCTGTATATCCTATGTCTATCAATTTTTTTATCCTGTTTTGTATCCACCCAAACTTTAACAGGAATTATTGTTTAAGGTCACATTCAGCATATATTGGGTGCATCAGAAGCATGCATGAATGGTTGAAAAGGCAGATCAATAGAGGCAGAAGGTAGGATGCAACCGCCCCATTCCTGGGTTCCATAAAAAACACAACAGTGTCTATTTTTAAGTAATTGTTTTCTGTGGAGGCACTAGATTTTTGTTGGGGTGGGGGTAAGGGCTGGACAGGTTCTCCATTGGCACCAGGTTTACTAATAGAATTTATTTTAACACATCACCTTAGATTTTCTCTAAACAAATAAGAAATTCTCATTTATCACTCACTGGAAGACACTCGACAGGTATGTTCCAATAGTGGATCATAAGCTATGTTCTGAAGTCCAAAATTTAACCCTTTGAACCCTGGTGGTATTTTTCATGTCAGTTCCAAGGTAGCAATAGGAAGAGTCCATATTTATTATTTGGGCCTAGACCAATTAATATTTTCAATGTGTAGCATTAGGACTGCACGCTGAAAATATTGATTGGTCTACACCACACATTTACCTTGCAGTCATCCCCCTTAATGACATTGTGACCCATCCAGAAAACTGGCCTCTGGAGTTCAAAGGGTTAAATTTAATTATTTATTTATTTACTGATGTTTAAGGTCACATATTTCTGATTTAAAATCAGCAATTTGGCAAAAAGTCGGAAAATTTGAAAGAAAGTTTCAGTTTTATGGAAATGGAATAAAATATTAATTTTATTGAATTAAAAATACATGAAATTTGATTAAAATCAGCCTCTTGTTACCAAACATAAGGAGTTTTCTAATTTTGTGAAAAAAAAAGTCAAAGAACAAAAACATCCCCAATGGATTTTTGCATTTTTCTCATTGCTTTTGTGTCAGGATAACTGTCAAAATTTGAATCTTGTTTCAAGTGAAAGTAACCAAAAAAGTCAGCCCCAACCTCCACCAAGGGGGTGGCAGCAGATGATATAGGGGCTACAGCCTCCTGAACGAGAGGTCTTTCCTCTCAGGAAAAACTGTCTCCTTTATTGTGTGCTTGTCAGAGGGAGTACCCTAGCCCCTCCCCCTCCAATGGGGGCAGGAGTAGACGAGTGGTATATAGGACATTGGTTACCTATGCTATATGTGCTCAATGAATATGGGCAAACAGAGCAAAGTTTATTCTTTATGGTTTGACAGATGGTCCAAAGTTTCTGATGCAAAATCAGCAATTTGGCAACAAAAGTTAGAAAATTTGAAGGAAAATTTCAATTTTATGGAAATAGAATAAAAATTAATTTTACTCAATTAAAAAAAACAATAAATTTGATTAAAAACAGCCTCTTATTACCAAACACAGGGAATTTTCTAATTTTGTGAAAAAAAGTCAAACAACAAAAATATCTCCATTAGATTTTTGAATTTTTTGGATTTTCCTAAAGAGAAAATCTATTTTGGATTTTCCTAAAGGGATAATCTATTTGTTATTGCATTGATTATTTTTTTTTTTTTTTTTTTTTTATTATTCTTCCACACTTATTTTCACTATTTCTCAAAAACGCTCTGAACGATGTTTTTTCAAGTTTCTGTACTCATAAAGGGTCATAAGTTCTAACTAAATGTCATATTCCCATTTTTCTGAAAATGTTTTAGTTAACCCTTTATACCAAAAAACACAAAAATATTCGGCAGCTCATATCTTTGGACTGGAAAGGGCGATTGAATTTTCGCAGACATGTCAGCAATACACCCCTCTATCACCATATGGTACAAAAATGTATGTAGTTAACACCTTTCTGCCAAAACGTTTTTCGAAACGAAAAAAAAATTCAAAATTTGACCATTTTTGAACTCAATCTCGGGACAGGGATATGCTGAACCATCTAAAATGGCTTATAAATGAAGAAAGTATCACCGAATTGTAAAAACCATCAAAAAAATTTCGATTCAAATTTCCGACAATCGAAACTGGCGGCCGAAAAATTCGAATTTATATTTTTGGTTATTTATGCGCTTCAGGCCATTTGGAGACGAAAAAAAAATTTTTTTTGCACCAGAAAGATTTTTGGTTTGGATTTTTTGTTACAACCGGGCTACTTTGCCGTCACAGTACTCAACAACGGGGATGATTTGAAAGCTTCTAAGGTTAGAAATGTTGAATTCATAGTGTACATGAACAGTTATCGTCTTTTGGAATTGGAGTTGTTCTTCGTTTGGCTTCTGCTAGCAGTCAAACATGGCTTCAGGACACTGTGACCAAAAATTGAAAAAAATTTTCTTGTGTTTTTTTTTTACTTTATTATGTCTAGATTCATTAGTTCTCATAAATAAAACTATCTGCATATTGCGGAAAATGTTTTTCCAGCCGAAACCACCCAAAAATGCCCAAATATGCAGGAGCCGATATCTTTGGACTGGAAGGGGCGACTGACTTGAATTTTCACAGAAATGACTGTAATACACTTCTCTCTTTTTTTTTAAACTTTGCACGATCAATGACGGCCATGAGTTCTAATAAATAAAACCATCAGAATTTGAGGGAAAATGCTTCTTGTTGGGCAAAAACGCCCAAAGCTTCGTAGGCCAATATCTCATGAAGGAAAAAATCTATCGACTTAATTTTTCAACAGACTTGTCAGAATTACTCTTGTCTAAAACAAATATAATCGGTATTTTTTTCCATTTTTTATGTTTTCTTTCAAAATTTTTCACAAAATGGAAAGTTATCTCGAAAATCGGCCAATTGGGATTGAAATATCGAGATTTAAATATAATGAGCCCTCTAAAAGGGAACCAAATTGAAGGCAGTAAAACCGCTTTATAAGAAAAATTTAAAGAATTACGTTTTGATTTTTCGTTAATCCAAAATGGCGGCCCAAAAATCGAAAAAAAAATTAGCGTTTTTTATGCGTTTCGTTTAATTTTGAGACGAAAATTTTTTTTTTTTTACACTGAAAATTTTCGGTCTCGTTCGGATTGAAATTTTTGACCCCAATTCGGAAATTTTTGTGTTTTTGTTTTTTATGTGTTTTGTTCAATTTTGAGACGAAAAAATACACCCAAAACTGAAAAATCGATCTTTCAGACTGGTAATTTGACCTAATTATGCTGTACTACTGGAGTGGGTTAAAAGCGGCAGTGATTGAGAATGTGTAGCCTGCATGGGCATAGATCTCTTCCAAAAAATGGGGGGGGGGGGGGACGGGCAGATGCCGAGGGCATCTGCAGCGAGTACTGCAGGCACGAGCTGGCAGAGGGGGGTTTGGGGGGGGGTTTCTCCCCCCAAGAAAATTTTTAAATTGCGCTTTCAAATGGTGCATTCTGGTGGCCGCTGGGGTATAATTTCTCTTAATTATTTAGTAGAAAAAAATATGTTTTTCAACAGCCTGTTGTAATTTTGTCAAAATGCTTAACCATAATTGTTCCCACTTTACCGAGTGTTCTCTATTAGATTAACACAATTCAACTGTGCGGTGGATTAGCATAAGGGCCCAACAGATGGAGCGCCGCGTATGTGTCGGGCCCGTTAATGGATTAACAGATCCAATAACAGCCCGACACATACGTCATCAACAAGTTGCGTGAATTGAATGAATTCGATCGATCAATTTCGTTTTCAAAATGTAAACAAAGCAGACGATACTGTCTTGCACATTTTCACGAGCTCAGTACCGGCCTATTACTCTCTCTGCATAAGAATTCTGTCTGCAACATTGATTTTCCGATATCAAATAGTTATGCTGCTTATGCATTCGTGCAACCCACAGCTGTGTCTGGCTGAGTAACAACTTATTTGAAGGCGCAGTGTTGAACAACTGTTCGTTGAACGTTACGTCAGTCCAAACATGGACCCACAGACAAAGTCTGTAATATAATTTTTGTGGTTGATACGGCTACAGTACAGGCCATACCAACCCCAAAATTATATTACGAACTGTGGGTCCAAGTTTGGACTAGTTGAACGTGTATCAGAAGTGAATCTCGCATTAAAATTGATGAGAGGGCGCAGCAGTGGGGGAGCATAGTGGGGGACATGTCATACCCCCCCCCCTTGATGAGATCTGGGGGAGACACGTCCCCCCCGTCCCCCCCATGATCTGCACCCATGGTAGCCTGTATATAGGTAAAAAGTTTCCTCGTAGCTTGGAAGCACAAATTTGTTGCGTTTGGCTTCGGATGGTCGCCAAAAGTACACTCTCGGCCTCTCAAAGGTCCGTACACCCTCTTTTTGGCATGAGAATACTCGGCAGTGTTCTTGACTCGTATAAGGCTTCCATGATTGAAATGGCAACATTCAGGGTCTCTTTAAATCTTTCCCCACCCCATGGGAATAGGGTTTTATTTCACTTGGCTTCTGATGGCTGGAGAACTACCACTCCGGTTCGGACTTAGAAATTTTCGACCAAAATCCGGAAATTTTTGTTTTTGTTTTTTATGTTCAATTTTGAGACGAAAACAATTTTTTTTTTACCTGGAAATTTTTTGGTAGGGTTTGGACTTTTCAAAAACCAAACCTTTTTCTTTCAATCGCCACTTTGACCTCATAAAACTGTACTACGAGATGGGTTAAAGTGGGCGTTATTCAGAATTTGGATGTTGAGGCTCTTCCTCCACCCGTAAAACTATCCGACCCGACTGCCCAACCCCCACCCAACACAAAACACCCATTATAGACTCTACAGACTCTGGCGTCCAAGCCAGGAAACACGTCTGAAAAACATTGATCATTTTGCACCCGGCGACCTGAAATTCACTGAACGCTGTACATAACATAACATGGTATTTCATATCCTAAACTGAAATCGAAAGTAGAACACTGAGAGTCTGTTATTTTTTATGGGCATATGACACCAGCTACTCATCCCCTCCCCCGCCCTCATTGAATTTGATGACGGTGGCAATTCCAACGGTATTGCCAGATGTCACAGCCAAATTAGATTTCTGCTGAATATTGTCACTTTCTTTGTTATTCAAATTTATTTCGAATAACAAATGTGATGGTGTCGTACTGGCTGTCGATTACCTCTTACTGACTTGAATACACTCCACAGGGGGCACAGGTTTCTGCCGCGAGCTGCCAACATTAATGCTTGTGGGCTTCCTCCCCTAGAGAAGTTTCGAAAAAGCAGAGAAAGGCATTTCTAGCATTCGGGCACACCAAGACCGCTTCCTTTGTGAAAGTAGTGAGTCAGAACCTGTTGTTAGCAAATATTTGGTGTTGATTTTTGCAGAAGCGATGTATAAAGTTGTTAGGAATATCATTAGGAATATCATGAGCTTCGATAGGGGCCTAGTTTGCTTTTAGTATTGGTAATTTTTTTTTGTTAGCTTTCAAGGGTGTTTGTTGATCAAAGACCAGCAAGAGCGAGAACAGCCGCGATATACCTTTCCATAACGTAACACATGACATTGGTTGACCAAAGATGCTGCGTTCAGGATTCCTGATTTTGTTCAGTAATGCTGACAGAAAGAACTATTTCTGTCAGTATCCTGACCAAACATTGTTTTGAACAACAATAATCCAATAAATACTGCTATGGTAGTGGAAATTTAACCATTTTATGAAATAGTATGAAAAAGACACATCAGCAGATGGGTGAGCAGAGAAAATTGACCCAATGCAACTTCATACAACTTAGAGCCCCCACAAATGCTCTCCAATATAGGACAGCACATGCTACAACTGCTCAGATTGAATCTTAAGAGTACTGAACTTTGCAAAATATTCTCAGGAAGGCTTTGTCCTCTGGACATTACCCCTCCACAAATTTCTCTGTCCTAACCCAAAACCCGACAACAACCTTCCAAATATCATGGTAGTTATCACACTTCTCTCCTGAACAATAGCTGCCGGTCAAATGAGAAGACCCCAGTCACCCCAGTGATTTACATCAAACAGCAGGGTTTCTGTAAAAAAAAATCTTGACATTATATCGTCTACCATCAATGTGTTAATGGGCTCATCAAAATCCGTTTTTCTGCATTCTTCTCAATTTTGAGACGAAAAATAGGAGGAAAATTCTGTGTATTGTGCGGGCACAATCACTTCATCTAGTTCTCATTGCTTTTTTTGTTAGGGATAATTGTGAAAATTGGAATCTTGTTTGAAGTGAAAGTAACCAAAAAAGTCAGCCCTTACCTCTACCAAGGGGGTGGCAGCAGATGATAAGGGGCCTAGAGCCCTCTGATGGGGAGACCTCTCCTCTGATGGATAACTGTCTCCTTTATTGTGGGCTTGTCAGAGGGAGTACCCTAGACCCCCCCTCCCCACCCTCCATTGGAGAGCACAGGATACCCTGTTGTAGAAATTCTGCTGCCACACCTGCCTGCACAACCACCACCCCCAGCATCTCTATCAATTTCAAATGCCATGACTTGGTAATTTTGATATAATAATGATAATTCATGTAACATTTGAAAATAATTTTTCAATCATGCCATCATCGCTTGCTTTGATAATTGAAACTGCGGAATAACTTGCGTTCAATTAGCTAACATTTCAGGCATTGATATTTGGCGACCTGTATGGGGTAATGACCTGGATGTATATCTAACAATAACTTAGTAACTAAAAAGGTAAAATTAAAGTTGAAATTTATTTTTCACTCATGAGATTTAACTATAATGACATAAACACATCTTTACATTTTAACACTTTACCCAATTTAATGGCCAAAACCTGCCAGAGCTATTCACAAAAATTGCCAATTATTAAATTTTCATTATTTTTTTCATTTTGTGTCTCAAAAACATAGGTTATGACCCCTCTTTGGAATGAGCTCATCGAGCTTGTTCCAAAGAGGGGTTATAACCTATGTTTTTGAGACAAACTAGAGATGGTCTGTCACCTGGTATACCCCCACCGTGGCATACTGCCTAGTGTGGGTGACTGAAAAGGGGCATTCAATTTTTCTAAAAAAAAATCCAATATGGCCACCAGTCGGCCATCTTGAAACCAAGGGGGAAAAAAATTATGTCACACACTTCCCCTCATCATGTTGATCATTTTTGTGAAGTTTCATGAATATGCGACTAAAACTGTGGAAGTAGTTCGCTCCACAAGTTTACATTAAAAAAAAATGCCAATAGGATCACCGATCCAATGTCGAGTTGTGTCAGCACAAAAGTGGGTTTAATCATTATCATCTTATCATCTGGAAACCAGTTGTTCACAATTTACTATGTGAAGGGTCACTGTGACCTTGACCTTTGACCCAGTGATTCCAAAATAAATAGGGTTCTTTCTTGCACCAATGCCAACATATCTATGAAGTTTCATGCACGTGGGTGGAACCGCTGTCAAATTATCATCTGAAGACCAATTGGTTATGATTTATTATGTTCAAGGTCACTGTGACCTTGACCTTTGACCTAGCGAGTCCAAAATAAATAGTGGTCTTCCACTCAGTCCAACCTACATATGAAGTTTCGTGAATGTGGGTCAAACCATTTTCAAGTTATCATCTGGAAACCAACTATTTACGATTTACTATGTTGAAGGTCAATGTGACCTTGACCTTTCACCTAGCGAGTACAAAATAAATACGGTTCTTCCTCTCACTGATGCCAACCTACCTTTGAAGTTTCATGAAAGTGGGTCGAACCATTATCAAGTTATCGTACGGACACCAATTTTTACGGATTTACTATGTTGAAGGCTGTGACCTTGACCTTTCACGTAGCGAGTTCAAAATAAATAGGGTTCTTCCTCTCACTGATGCGAACCTATATATGAAATTTCATGAACGTGGGTCAAACCATTATCAAGTTATCATCCAGAAACCAATTGTTTTGATTTACTATGTTCAGGGTCACTGTGTCCTTGACCTTTGACCTAGCGAGTCCAAAATATATAGGGTTCTTCCTCTCATGAAGGCCAACCTACATATGAAGTTTCATGAATGTGGGTTCAACCATAGTGAAGTTATCATCCGGAAACCAATTATTTGATTTAGTATGTTCAAGGTCACTGTGACCTTGACCTTTGACCTAGTGAGTCAAAAATAAATAAGAGTTGAGTTCTTCCTCTCACCAAGGCCAACCTACCTATGAAGTTTCATGAATGTGGGTCGAACCATTATCAAGTTTTCATCTGGAAACCAATTGTTTATGCCCGCCCAACCGCCATTCAACAAACTATAAGTCGAGTTTGACTTCGTCACAAATCGACTGAAAAACCAATATGCCCGCCAGTCAGCCACCTTGAAACGGAGTGGAAAAAAAATTATGTCCACACTTCCCTCATCATGTAGATCATTTTTGTGAAGTTTCATGAAAATGCGGATAAAACTGTGGAAGTAGTTCGCTCTACAATTTTACATAAAAAAAATCCAATATGCCCACCAGTCGGCCATCTTGAAACCGAGTGTGAAAAAAACATGTCACACACTTCCCCTCATCATGTTGATCATTTTTGTGAAGGTTCATGAAAATGTGGCTAAAACTGTGGAAGTAGTTTGCTTGACAAGTTTACATGTGAAATGGACCGACAATGATGGCAGGCAGGCAGGCATTATACCCCCCCCCCCCCCCCCCCCCCCCCCCCCAAAATAACTTCATTTAGTGACGGTATAAAAATGAAAAAAATTAGTTATTCAAGAATTTAGTGTGCACGATCATGGTTCACTCCGGTCGAAGAGAAAATTTTAGAACACTGCAGGAAGGCCATTTCCTTGTATCTGATATGGCGATTCATATTTTAGTGTGAACGATTTTGTGGGAATAATTACGTCAAATCTTCAGGAAAACACCCAAAGCTATCGCCGTTTCTTTGCTACAATCAGCATGTGACATCTTACCTATAATCAGCAAATGGCAGAAAATAGCAATAGTTTCCGAATGACACTCAACAATCTTGAGTTGCAGAATGCCAATTCCGGAAACGGTGCTCCTAAAATGTGTCAACTTCGTTGGAAGAATGACCACGTCTTGACTAGAATTTATGGAGTCATGTTATTTGTTTTTTCAACTGGATTTTATACATTATCAGAAAATGATCAGTTGGGGAATGGGTTCGGTTTAAGGACCCTCAGCCGTTGTTGCAGAAACCCTGGTTAAGGTCATGGCAGTTTTTTTTAAAATAGGTTAACCCTCGAAGGTCTTCAGATTTTCAGACATTTTTCTACACATTGGCAGTCAACATTTTGTTGCTTTGTAGTTGTTTCTGGGCAAGTCTTGACTGCCTATACACCACCACCATCATACTTGGAATGAAACATTCAAGTTTACCCAAAGACCGAGGCACCTGTTATGTTGGAGTAAAAACGATCAAAGTCAGAAATATGTCTATAAGGATTAACCTAAAAAGTTACTAAATATGCAACAATAGTTTGTCTTTATTTTTAATTTGTTATAGACACCACAAGCTATTCAACTAACCACAGTTTGAGCATTCAGGTCAGCTCCACTTGATGCAAGAAGTTTGATGACTTCTAAATGGCCAGATAAGGCAGCAAAATGGAGTGCAGTGCACCCCTTCTGAAAATAAAACAAAAAGTCAAGATGTTTTATCATGATTCAGGCTGTACAAAATATAATTTAGGATCACCCTGAAAAAGGGAACCCTTGACTTAACACTCCCTCCCCGGCCCTGCCTCCAACTGGCATGCAGTCTGAGCTTAGATAATCAGTCAAAGTTGAAATCAATGATCACTGAATAGGAACAAAACACTGCACCTGGTATTGAGGCACCAACATCGCATATTTTACTAGTAGCCTCTTAACCCTTTACCGAACACAGTATTTAAAAAAAGTTAAAAAATTTATAGTAATTTATATATTTTTTATACTTACCAATGACCCAGACTTAGCTGGTGCAAACTCATTAAATTCAGGGCCAAACCAAATTTCCTCCTCCCCCCCAATCCCCCAAATTTGCATCAAAAACCAAAAATAAGATGTCCTGGTAAGTCCTCCATACTTTTACTGTACTGCGCATGCGCAGTGTCAAGGAGGTATCAAAATTCCTGCCAAAATGTCATTCTTACAACCAGTGCCTGGTATGTACGCAGCGGGGAGGCAAGAGTTCCCAACTCCTGGGAGGGCCATCCCCGTCTGGGTCACTGGTAAGTATAAAAAATATATAAATTACTATAAATTTTTTAACATTTTTATACTGTACCAATGACCCAGACTTTGCTGAATAGTAAACAGGCTGGAGGGACCAGGACATAAAGGGAAAATCCAATAGGCTCAATTACATATAACAGAATTATCCCCTCAAGGAGAAAACGAGAGATAGGATTTATATGTATCTTTCTTATTTTATCAAAAAAGAAAGACACAAAACCATTCCGTAACTGAGCACAAATACATCAATGATCTCTATTAATATCCAGTATAACCCTTTATGCTAATTATTTTTAAAGGTAAGCCAATAAATAAAGACAGTCCAGAGAAATGAGACTCTTTATACTCATTAAAAGTGTCCGAGGATTTATATTAACGCCTGTTTGACACGCGACATATACAAATGCTTCACACCGAGCTACACTTTAAAAATATTACATGACATGAGTAAACATTAGCTTTACACTTTAAAACCATCCCGGTACCGACTCGGAATTACTGACTCTGGGGGAGGTATTAAAAATATTACATGACATGAGTAAACATTAGCTTTACACTTTAAAACCATCCCGGTACCGACTCGGAATTACTGACTCTGGGGGAGGTATAGACCAAAGGGAACACCTCCCCCCCCACTTCCCCTTGCCCTGGGTCAAATACCCCAGAGCGAAGAGGGCAGCAGGACAGAGTCACTGCCGGAACAGAAAGCCTACATAACTACAGTTGCAACTGTTTAGTGGACGATATTCTGAGCAACAGATAACGGACCTAAACTATGTAGATCTCCAGAAATGGACTCAATGTTTCTAAGATAAAAATTAGTGAAAGTGGAAGGCTGAGACCAATATGCAGCCTTCATTAAATCTGTAATAGCAATACTATTAGCATAAGCCCAAGATGTTGATAGAGCTCTTACTTCATGAGCCGAAATCTTGAGAGCAGACTGCTGAGAAGAAGATAACTTTTCATAAGCAGTACGTACAGTAAATTGAATCCATCTAGCAATAGAATGAACCATAATGTCCTTTCTATTAGGCATCAAAGACAGAAAGAAATGCTTACGTCCCTTTCTAATAAACTCAGACCTACGTTTATAAATATGTATAGCTCTAACAGGACAGAGTAAAGGCCTACGCCCGTCTGAAGATGAAAGGGCCCTAACAACAACAGGTTCAGGATACTTATCAGGAGCCTGATTCTTAGCCAAAAATTCAACATTGGTAGTAAAAGTAATAGTATTACCAACACTACGATAGTGAGAATCATCTACCGATAAAGCATGAAGCTCACTAACTCTTCTAGCAGAAGAGAAGGCTAATAGAAAAGCTGTCTTATATGCTAAGAATTTGAAATCTACTGTATCAAGAGGCTCAAAAGGTGCTTCTTTTAGCTTAAGAAAAACCCATGCTAAATTCCATTTCGGAATTAATCTAAGAGTTCTAGGTCGATTTATAACACTTACTGTGCAAGAAGGACTGCACAACGGAAAAACGAGAAGGTTGAGACCTTGCGGATTGTGGTGAAGCGTGTGCAAATTCCCTTGCGACAGAAGATCCTCCAGTGGAGGAAGCTTCCGCGGCATGTCCCACAACAGACACCTGAGTAGATTTATCCATGGTCTCTGTGGTGACAAAGATGCTACCAACAGAATCTTGCAGTGGGATTGCTTTATCTTGAGCAATATCTGCTGAATCAGCGGCGCTGGAGGATACGCATATCCATCCCACGGGATCGATAGAGCGTCTACTGCAAACGCTCGAGGATCCGGACATGGGGACACGTAAGTCTGCAACCGATTGTTGAGGTACGTCGCAAACAAATCTATCATTGGTCGCTCCCTTTGGTAGCAAATCTGATTGAAAACCTGTTTGTTGAGAGTCCATTCCGACGGCAACAGGCGACCCTTCCGTGAAAGGGAGTCTGCTAACACATTCAGACGACCCGGAATATGACGGACCGACAGTAGAACCTTTTGTTCCAGTACAAACATAAGGATTCTTTCCATTAGGTTGAACAACGGAATGGAATGAGTGCCTCCCTGATTCCGAATATACGCTACTACGGTCGTATTGTCAGACAAAATTTGAACGTGTGTGTTCTGAATAACGTCCATCCAATGACGCAACGCAAGCCAAATTGACATCATTTCCTTGATATTTATGTGCTTGCCTAAGAATTGAGGATCCCAAAGACCCTGGCACCTCGAATCTGACAGGCATAGTGTCGCGCCCCAACCTGTTTGACTGGCATCCGTCATGATAGTAAAACCCGGATCCGGCAATTGCAGTGGAACTCCCTGAGTTAACCACTGAATGTCTGCCCAAGTCTGAATCTCTTATTTCACTTGGTCTGACAAGAGGATGTCCGCATCGAGTGAATGAGTCTTCACTTTCCAATTCTGAGTCAGAAAGATTTGGAGAGGACAAGTGTGTAGCCGCCCCATTGGAATGAGATCCGCGGCAGCTCCGCACAGACCTATCAGTCTCATGACTTCTCTCGCTTTAACCTTCTCTGAGTTTAGACAATAGCGAGCATAACAACTGACTAATTTCGCTCTGGTTAACGGCAGGCGAACAAGATTGTTGTGCGTCTCGAAGCTCATCCCCAGGTGGGTGAATGACTTGGGACGGCACCAGATCTGACTTCTGTTCGTTTACTATAAAACCGAGACGTCGGAGCAATAGTAGAAGATTCTGCACATCGTTCTGAAGTGTTAACTCGTTGCCGTACCTCTGAAGAAGATCGTCCAGGTAGGCCGACGTTACCGCAGACGAATGAGCTCGGAAGTAAGTCATGACCGAGTTCATTATCCGAGTGAAAGCCCAGGGCACTAGATTCAGACCGAAGCACATCGCATGGAACTGATATACAACCCCTAGGACAGCGAACCGAGGATACTTTCTGAACGCCGGATGTACCATGACGTGAAAGTATGCATCCTTGAGATCTATGCTCGCAGCATAGTCGTTCACTCGAATGCTCGTTCTGACCAATCGAATGGTCTCCATATAAAATTTTGGAGCCACAATCAGCTTGTTTATCCAGCTTAAATCTATTACTGGACGGAACGAGCCGTCTGGTTTGGGAACCAGAAACAGATGGCTGTAGAAACCTGGAGATTCCTGGTTTTCTACGACCTCTATCGCGTTCTTCAGTAAAAGAGACTGAACTTCTGAAAGAAGAGCATCTCTTTTTAGAATATTCGACGGAAGTTGAGTCCATCTTGGACTTTGAGTTAACGGACGCTTTACTTTGAAGGACAGTTTCAGTCCTTCCGCAATTACCCTTAGAACCCAAGGGTCCTCCGTAATCAAGTCCCAATTTTGTAAATAACTCGACAACCTTCCGCCCACAGGAACGCGACAGAGGTCTACACCATCACTTCCTGGACCTGCGAGGCTTGCAGAAGGAGAAACCACGTCCTCCCCAACCCGCACCTCGCGCCGTCGACCTAGGGGCATCTGACCTATTATTACGGCCAGCGTTATGGCCCCTGCTAGAGTCGCTGCCTTGACAGTCTCGTGAATAAGGCCTAGGGGGCGCGTACACACCTCTAAAGGAACTTCCCCTGGATGTGCTCATCCCAGAAGATCCAGGCCTACTTTTATCTGCTGGTTCCGACTTATTAGAAGTGGACTTAAAAAGCAGAGAGTCTGAAGCTTTCTTCGTTAACTTATCGTAAATAGCAGAAAGCTTGCCGTCAAAGAGAAGCTCTCCGGAGACCGGAGCGACTCTAAGAGAGTTTTTCACCTTACTATCCACTCTCGTGAATGTAGCTAGGGTTCCGTTATGTCTAACCAACTCCAGATTAGCCACTGAAAGGGCGGAGTAGTATGTAGAATAGGCAATAGCCCTTGACAGAACTCTCAGAGACGTTTGAACGTCCTGAAATTTTTGCCCTTCAAGGCATAACGACAATGCTCTGGTAAGGTGATCTGCGTACGAGAGTGTGTCTAAATTTGCTCTATTCGAAGATATTGTAGTTTCCAAGGTAGAGCTATGAATAGACATAGACGACGGCATGGATAATTCTAGGTATTCAGCCTGGTTGTCTAGACGCAGAGGAACTCTCTGAACGCCCTGTCCTGCCGTTTCAAATCTATTCCTAGCATTAATGAAAGACAGATTAAGAGCATTAGCCGATAGGAAGGCTGACTTGCCGGATTTACCAGCAAGTTTATTGATAGCGTCATTCAAAAGTTCAAATGTCCGTGAAACATTCCTGGACTGAGACGGAAACTCTGGGACAGTGTCCCTAAACCGATTAAAAAATTCGGTGTCCAGTGGCGCTATAAGCCTCCTATCAGGCTGAGCAGCATCCTGGTCCGCTGGAACAACATCAGGAAGAAAATGCCGGATTAACTCAACGGCGATTTTGTGTTGTTCCGAAAGGGAGAACTCCAATTCATCCATATCTCTTTCGCCATCCTGGCGGACCTCCTGGATATCTCGGTCGTCCTCTCCCGATCCAGCTGCGGAACGTACCGACCCAGCATCATCAGATTCTTCCTGCTCTGATAGGGCTTCTGCCGATGCTGGGATGCTGTTATGATTTGTGCTATCTGCGATACACGTCCATTAACGAGGCCTGCAGAGCTGTGGTCTTGCGTGATTTAGCCGCAGAAAGCTGCGTGGACTTTGTCTCTTGCATACTTCTCTTATGCAAATGTCCAGATGAATGTGGCCTCGAATCCTTGGCTATCGGAGGGCGTGACCTGGCTGTCGATGAATCTCTGGAAGGCGATGCCGGCTGGATATCGGCGGTCACGTAGCCAAGGTGCGGTCGAGTGCACTGACGTGAGGAGGAAGAAGCCCTTGATACAGCCTCTTCGGACTGTTTATACACCAGAGCGTCCGAGGGGTGGACGTAAGCTCCGACTGAGGAACATTTTGTACAACAACATCCGGACCGCGATGTTGTTGTACGAGAGAGAGACCTCTCTTGCTCGCAGCCCGTGCGAAGCTGGACGAGCTGGGGACCGAAGCAAAATGCTTCTTCCTTCCTAAACCAAGATCCGTCGTCACTGGGTGTGCCTGAGGAATGTTTATAGTGCTCGCAACACCCTTAATTCTTTCCTGGACCGCAACGGATGAACCCGGGTGCTGTACCATTCGGTAAATGGACGCAACACCGGGCGAGCTAGCGGAAGTAGACGCCAATGCCGTCGACCCTACTAGGGGCCTCTTAGGCAATTGCCTTATATCCATGAGCACTTTTGCTGCTAGCTCTTCTCTGGATTGTGACGACGGACACGCACTGGAAGACGACATCACGGAAACATCACACAATTCTTGTTACTCTGAAAAAGAGAGTGAAAAACTTGAGTGACCTTGCGGAGAGAGGACTGGCATGTCCTGCTCCCCGCTAACAATATACCGTGACACACGTGTCCAACGTTTGTCATCCCAATTGCTACATATAGCACAAGGCTTAGAGTGGGTACACTGACTACAATTAATACAGCAATCATGAGAATCAGAGGAAGATTTCCTTCCATTAGAATTTGAACAATAATCTTTCATTGTAAAAAAATAATCAATCATAGTACCCGCAATAAACCTTGCCAACAAAGATACATAGTATAAAAATCCATTATAATAATATGAAAAAACAATTCAAAAAGAAAAAAAATTTTTGAAAAAATTTTTTTCAGAAAAGCCCAAGTTCCCAAAGGGAACCCAGAGCCCAAATGGATCCCAAAAAAGCCTAAGTGTGGACAAAAATTTTAAATCATTCTGAAAAAATTAATGCAACACTTACGGACAATATTAATGTATCTTATTATGAATAATCAAGGCAGAAGACAAGGAATCACTTATCAGAAGTAACCGTTGTCAACATAAACAAACAGTGTAAACAAACCAGAAAACTGACACCAGGCACTGGAAAACATGGCCCAGTAATTAGTGTCCAATTTAACTCTTAACCCGCTATGTATTTTTCAGTACCTCATATGCCCTGTCACTGAGTAAATTTTCGAAAATTACAGGTTGTAATATCAATGTACTGTATGTCATTATTTTTCAGGTATTTGATAAAAATGCATTGTTTGTTTTCACCACAGCTATTGTAAAATATATTTGCTTTGAAAATATGGGATATTTATTAAAAATATTTTGAATATTTATGAAAAATCAATCAATATATTTATTTCATTGAAAAACGTTAAAATCGAAATTTCATCAAACAATAAAATCATAATTTTCTGTATTTTTTTGTCTTTGTTTCTTTCTTATTATTCCCCACCCTATCATTTATTTGTGAATGTCTTTTGAGCACTTAACTTTAAAGTCAACCAGAGTGTGATATCTCTTGAAACATGGGTGTGGACACATTGGCAGGTCACAGTCTTGACACATAAACTGAGTTTGATGACGTTGACAATTTCTGTCTGAGCAAACAATGCAGTCAGGAACAGATTTTCTCCCACCTGGTGTCATTTTGTTATTGGATGATATAAAATGTCTTTCCTGAAGTCTATAGGGAGGATCCAATGCAGGTTTTTTGAAAAGTTTTTTTGTGTTTTGTCGTTCGAAGCCAGCTAGGAGACCATGGATAATTTCCAATCGAAACTTTTCTGGTTTTATTCCTCGACCTGGGTTGAATTTCTTGTAAATAATTTTTGCATTATTGTAACAAATCTCAAGAAGATTACAAATCACAAGTTTCTTCCACCATTTCAAACATTTGTGAACGTTACGAGATTGGGAAATCTGCTGATCGGAGAGATCAACGCCAGCCATATGCCTAGTGTAAAGTTCAATTGCGCGTGGCTTGTCAACATCTCTTCTGAAATTTTCTTGAAATTTTGACCTAACAGCTTTAGTAAAAGTAGATGAATTGTGCACAGTTGTTAGCAAGTTTACTTGTCTTTTGTCAGTCCAACAGATGTACAACAATTTGTCTTCTCTTTCCACAAAAGGGGGGTCATCTATTTTGCCTTTGTATTGTTTGACGGCCTTTGGAACTTGCTTGCGATTCAGCTGAAGTGTCCCACAAGCCCCAGTCTGGTTTCTGGCAAGGTCATCAAACAAAGCTGGACTCGTAAAATAATTGTCACAATAAATGTGATGGCCAACTCCAAGTACTGGAGAACACATATCCATCACAACTTGATGAGCAACACCTCTATCTCGGTTTTTATTTTTTTGTCCCGTATAAAGTTCCCAGTTGTAAACATAACCAGTTTTAGCATCAGCCATGGTCCAGGTTTTCAACCCCCACTTGTGGGGTTTCTTGGGAATATACTGTAGAAATTTGGTTCTCCCTTTGTAAGGAACAAGAGTCTCATCCACACTCACCTCTCTCCCAGGATAATAAAAGTATTGCCATTTCTTTATGAGATATGCAGATAATTTTGAAACCTTGTAGGCCGGGTCATATGAGGGCGAGTCCCGCGGGGGTTCCCTTTCATTGTCCGAGACATGGAAAAACGTAAGTAAATTTAGAAATCTGTCTCTTGGCATTAGACTTGTAAAACCAGGAATATTTATCAATGTGTCTCTGGTCCAATATAAATCATAATTGGGAAGTCTAACAATGCCCATGAAAAGAATAATAGCAAGGAAGCACATCATTTCGCCATCAGTCGTATCGTGCCATGCCCTTGCCCTCGAGTGTGGACCTAAATTTTCAATTCCCTTTTTCGTGATCACTTGTTTGTAGTATCGGTTTGTTTCAGTAACCAGATTCCCAATAACATCAGAATCGAAAAAGTTTATGAATAGTTCATGAGGGGACTGAGTTTCATCAACATTTCGAACACCACAGGCCTTTTCGAACTTGCAAAGCCATTGACAGTCATACGCATCAACATTGGGGTCACGGAATTTCCGGTCAACTTCGCCCTCGATTGCCCTAATTTCGTCTTCAGTCAATTCAATATCATTACTATTACTGGACTCGCTCACCTCGCTCGATTCAGACTCATTATTTTTGCGTAAATAGCCCTCAAATTCATCATCGTCTGAATCGGAGGCACCAACAATGTCATAAAATTCAGTGTTCATTTTGGCCGAAAAAAAATTGGACTTAAATCACTTAAAAACTTGTCAATTTAACAACAAAAATTTAATTAAATCTTTTATTTTGAAGGGTACAAATGCTACTTCCGGCGCCGGTATACGTCACGGGGGAAGCCCTATTAATATTCATAAGCTATTGATAGAAACAAGGAAGTCCCTTCTCTGTCGGGAAAACCTGCCTTCAGTGAGCTGGACGTTTTGTACTGGGGCGGGAATGCCCGCCAGCCGCAGGTTAAGAGTTAAACACTACCTGATGCTAAACAGAGCCTTCCCCAGAAGGGACTACAGAGCATCAGATGGTAGATGCAGACCTAAACGCCTAAACACCCCTAGGGTGAGGACGTAAACATGGGGACAGAACAGAAAAATTCTGTTTCCAAGCCAAAACTCCCAAGAAATTTTTAGTAATAAAAATTACAAAAATAAGCCAAAAGCATGGGAGAATGGCAAGGGGGCTATGAAGGAAAGGGAGAGAGGAAACACTGAACAAACAATGGAACATTCATGGCAAGAATGACAACACCAGGGCTATGCCTCGAAAGTAGGCAACATGAATAAAATTTTATAAAAAAATTTTAAGTAACAGCCCTGAACATTGGAAACCACTGTTTTTCTCCTCTCCTCATCCTAAATGCACTTCCTATCCACCATTTCTCTCATAATTATGTGTCTGGCATCATTAAAACTGAGATTTACAGCACAAATATCAGTGATGTGACACTGTTTACAGGGCCAAACAAAGAAAATGACATTTTGGCGGGAATTTCGAGACCTCCTTGACACTGCGCATGCACAGTACAGTAAAAGTATGGAGGACTTACCACGACATCTTATTTTTGGTTTTTGATGCAAATTTGGGGGATGGGGGGGGGGGGGGGGCATAATTTGATTTGGCCATGAATTTAATGAGTTTGCACCAGCTAAGTCTGGGTCATTGGTACAGTATAAAAATATAAATTAAATTTCACATTTTTTTTTAATAAAACCACACAAATGTTAAAAAATTTATAGTAATTTATATATTTTTTATACTTACCAATGACCCAGACTTAGCTGGTGCTAACTCCAACAAAACCAGGGCCAAACACAAATTTTGCCCCCCAATCCCCAAAATTTGCATCCAAAACAAAAAGAAATCATGTCCTAAAGGACCTCCATAGTACGCCTCTACTGCGCATGCGCAGTGATGCAGTCGTCCCGAAATTGGCGCCAATTATCATTCTTACTGGCAGTGCCTGGTCAGCGCTATGTACTCAGCAGGGAGGCAAGAGTTCCCAACTCCAGAGAGGGCCATCCCCGTCTGGGTCATTGGTAAGTATAAAAAATATATAAATTACTATAAATTTTTTAACATTTTTATACTGTACCAATGACCCAGACTTAGCTGAATAGTAAACAGGCTGGAGGGCCTAGGACATAGAGGAAAATCCAATAAGCTCAACTATATAGTAAAGAGGTAACCCCTTAAGGAGAAAAGGAGTATGAGGCTTTACATGTATCTTTCTTATTTAATATTAAATTAGAAAGATACACTACCCTTAATAATTGAGCACAATAACATTCATGTTCTCTATTAACATCCAGTATAACCCTTATACTAATTATTTTTAAAGAAAGCCAATAAATAAAGTAGTCCAGAGAATTGAGACTCTTTATAATCATTAAAAGTGTCCGAGTATTGTATATTAAAGCCCGTTTGACACTTGACATATACAAATGCTTCACACCGAGCTACACTTTAAAAATAAGACATGAATGAAATTAAACATTAATATTACACTTTAAAACCATCCCGGAAGCGACTCAGAAATACTGACTTGGAGGAGGCATTCCCTTGCTTTTCACTATAAAGCAGGTGACCTAAGGGAACACCCGCCCCCCCCCCCCCCCCTTCCCCTTGCCCTGGGTCAAATAGCCCAGAGCGAAGAGGGCAGCCGGACGGAGTCACTGCCGGAACAGAAAGCCTGCATAACTATAGTTGCAACTGTTTAGTGGACGACATTCTGAGCAACAGATAACGGACCTAAACAATGCAGGTCTCCAGAAATGGACTCAATATTTCTGAGATAAAAATTCGTAAATGTGGATGGCTGAGACCAATAAGCAGCCTTCATTAAATCTGTAATAGCAACACTATTAGCATAAGCCCAGGAAGTAGAAAGAGCTCTTACTTCATGAGCAGAAATCTTAAGCACAGACTGCTGAGAAGAAGATAAATCTTCATAAGCAGTACGGATAGTTAACTGAATCCATCTAGCAATAGAATGGACTGAAATGTCCTTTCTATTAGGCATCAAAGACAGAAAGAAACGTTTCCGTCCCTTTCTGATAAACTGAGATCTCTGTTTATAGATACGTAGTGCTCTAACAGGACAGAGTAAAGGCCTACGCCCGTCTGAAGACGGAAGAGCCTTAATAACAATAGGTTCCGGATATTTATTAGGAGCCTGATTCTTAGCTAAAAAACCCACATTAGTAGTGAAGGTGATAGTGTTCCCAACACTACGATAATGAGAATCATCCACCGATAGTGCATGAAGCTCACTGACTCTTCTGGCAGAAGAGAAAGCTAAGAGAAAAGCTGTCTTATAAGATAAGAATTTGAAATCTACTGTCCCAAGAGGTTCAAATGGCTTTTCCTTCAATTTAAGGAGAACCCAAGCTAAATTCCACTTAGGAATTAATCTAAGAGTTCTGGGTCTATTTATCGAAAAGTTTCTAACCAATTTCGATAAAGAGACATTAGATCCAATTTGTAAACTATCATGATGTGCATAGGTATCAGATAACATAGATCTATAACCCTTTATAGTAACAGGCTGCAGTTTGATTTCGTCAAACAAGTATACTAGAAAGTTTGCAATGTCTGGTATAGAGGGATCAAATATATCTACAGAATGATCCCTACACCAACGACGAAAAACCTTCCACTTAGCCGCATAGTTTAGCGAAGGGGAGGTCCTCCTACAGTTAGAAATCGCGTCCACTGCTCGTCCTGTAAAGTGCTTGCCATGCAAGAAGGACCGCACAACGGAAAAACGTGAAGGTTGAGACCTTGCGGGTTGTGATGGAGTTGGCACGATTTCCCCTGCGAAAGAAGATCCTCTCGTGGAGGAAGCTTCCGCGGTAGGTCCCACAACAGACACCTGAGTAGATTTATCCACGGTCTCTGTGGCGACAGAGATGCTACCAACAGAATCTTGCATTGAGATTGTTTTATCTTTAGCAATACTTGTTGAATTAACGGCGCTGGAGGATACGCATATCCTATCATTCCGTCCCAAGGGATCGACAGAGCGTCTACTGCAAATGCTCTTGGATCCGGACACGGGGACACATACGTCTGCAACTGATTGTTGAGATGTGTCGCAAATAAGTCTATCATTGGCCGTTCCCATTGGTACCAAATCTGATTGAATACTTGTTTGTTGAGAGTCCACTCCGACGGCAACAAGCGACCCTTTCGTGAAAGGGAGTCTGCTAGCACATTCAGACGACCCGGTATGTGACGGACCGAAAGAAGAACGTGATGTTCTAACGCAAACAGAAGGATTCTTTCCGTTAGATTGAACAACGGAACTGAATGAGTGCCTCCCTGATTCCGTATATACGCCACTACTGTCGTATTGTCGGATAGGATTTGGACATGAGCATCGTGAATAATGTCCATCCAGTGACGTAACGCAATCCAAATTGACATCATTTCCTTGATGTTTATGTGCTTGCCCAGGAATTGCGGATCCCAAAGACCCTGGCATCTCGAATCCGTTGGGATTAATGATGCACCCCAACCTGTTTGACTGGCATCTGTCATAACGGTAAAACTCGGATCCGGCAACTGCAGCGGAACTCCCTGAGTTAACCACTGAATGTTTGCCCAAGTCTGAATCTCTTGTTTCACTTGATCTGACAAGAGAACGTCTACATCGAGCGAATGAATTTTCACACTCCAATTCTGAGTCAGGAAAATTTGAAGAGGACGTGTGCGTAGCCGCCCCAGCGGAATGAGATCCGCGGCGGCTCTGCACAGACCTATCAGTCTCATAAATTCTCTCGCCGTGACTTTGTCTGCGTGCAGACAATAGCGAGCGTAACAACTGACTAATTTCGCTCTGGTTAACGGCAGACGAACGAGATTGTTGTGCGTCTCGAAGCTCATTCCCAGATGAGTGAATGACTTGGACGGCACCAGATCCGACTTCTCCTCGTTTACTATGAAACCGAGACGTCGGAGCAATAGAAGAAGATTCTGAACATCGTTCTGAAGCGTTAACTCGTTGCCGTACCTCTGAAGAATGTCGTCCAGGTAGGCCGACGTTACCGCAGACGAATGAGCTCGGAAGTAGATCATTACCGAGTTCATTACCCGAGTGAAAGCCCAGGGTGCTAGATTCAATCCGAAGCACATGGCCCGGAACTGATACACCACTCCTAGGACTGCGAAGCGTAGATACTTTCGGAATGTCGGATGTACCATGACGTGAAAGTACGCATCTTTGAGATCTATGCTCGTTGCATAATCGTTCACCCGAATACTCGCTCTGACCGATCGAATCGTCTCCATATAAAACTTCGGAGCGACGATCAGCCTGTTTATCCAGCTCAAATCTATGACTGGACGGAACGAGCCGTCTGGTTTCGGAACCAGAAACAGATGGCTGTAGAATCCCAGAGATTCCTGGTTTTCTACGACCTCTACCGCGTTCTTCATTAAAAGAGACTGCACCTCTGATAACAGAGCGTCTCTTTTCTGTGGATTTGACGGAAGATGAGTCCACTTTGGACTTCGAGTTAATGGAGGCTTTCGTTTGAAGGATATCTTTAGACCTTCCGAAGTCACTCCTCTCACCCAAGGGTCGTCCGTAATCGATGCCCACTCTTGTGAAAAACTCGACAACCTTCCGCCAACCGGAACGCGATAGAGGTTTAAGCCATCACCTCCTGGACCTGCGAGGCCTGCGGTAGGAGAAACCACGTCTTCCACGACCCGCACCTCGCCTCGTCGACCTCGGGGCGTCCGACCGATTGTCCCGGCCTGAAGGACGTCCCAAACGAGAGTCGCTATCCTGACGGTCTCTCGAATAAGACCAAGAGGACGCACCGGAACCTCTATAGGAACCTCTCTTGGGCGCATTAAACCCAGAAGTGCCTGTCTTATTCGTGTCTGCTGTATCCGACTTTTTAGGAGCCGATCTGAACAACAGAGAATCATTAGCTTTCTTTTTAATTTTATCATAAATAGCGGAAAGCTTGCCGTCAAAGAGAAGTTCTCCTGAGACCGAAGCGACTCTAAGAGAGTTCTTCACCTTAGAATCCACTAGTGTGGATGTAGCTAGGGCTGCGTCACGTCTAACCAACTCCAGATTTGCCACTGAAAGGGCGGAGTTACACGTGGAATAAGCTACTGCCCTTGAAATAAGTCTTAAAGAGGATTGTATATCCTGAAACTCTTCCCCTTGAAGGCGCAGTGATAACGCCTTAGTAAGGTGATCTGCGTAAGATAAGGCATCTAAATTGGCTCTGTTAGACGCAATAGCTGTTTCCAACACCGCGGTTGGAATAGAAGCTGACGACGGTAATGATAGCTCTAAGTCTTCCGCCTCGTCGTCCATACGCAGAGGAACTCTCGGTATACCCTGTCCTGCCGTATCGAATTTATTCCTTGCATTAATGAAAGGCAGGTTAAGAGTATTAGCGGACAAGAAACCTGCTTTCCCCGTCCTGGAAGCAAGTTTAAATATAGCGTCGTTCAATAATTCAAATGTTCTTGCAACATTATTGGACTGCGACGGAAACTCGGGAGCGATGTCCCTGAACCGCTCAAAAAATTCAGAGTCCAATGACGCTATAATTCTCTTGTCCGGAAGCGCAGCAGTCTGGCCCGACGGAACAACTTGAGGGAGAAAGTGCCGGATGAAGTCCACGGCAGCTTTATGTTGTTCCGAAAGGGATAGCTCCAATTCATCCGTATCCCTTTCACCATCCGGTCGGACCTCCCGATGTTCCCGGTCGTCCGCCCCCGATGCTTCGGCGGAGCATACCGACCCAGCGCCGTCGGATAATTCTCGATCCGACACCGTTTCTGTCGGCTGCTGGGATGCTGCGATAAGCTGTGCTATCTGCACAAGAATGTCCGACGTCGAGACCTGCGGAGGCGCAGTCTTTCGCTGCTTCGCCGAGGGCAGCTCCGCATCAGATGGCTCCCGCATACTTTTCCTATGCGAACATCCGGAGTCCATCGGTCTCGAATCCCTGGCTGCCGGATGGTGTGACCTGGTCGCCGAAGAATCCTTCATCGGCGAAGCTGGTAAAATATCGGAGGTCACGCAGACAAGGTGCGGTCGTGTGCGCTGACGAGAAGAGGAAGCCTTAACAGTCTCTGCGGACTGCTTATACAACGGAGCGTCCCGAGCGACGGACGTATGCTCCGCTAAAGACACATTTTGTACCACAACATCTGGTCCCAGATGTTGTTGTACGAGAGAGGGACCTCTCTCGCTCGCGGCCCGGCTGGACCTGGACGAGCTAGGAACCGGACTAAAAGGCTTCCTCTGTTCTCGCTTACTATCCGCCGTCACTGGGTGTGCATCTATTATGTTTATAGTGCTCGCATCACCCAAAATTTCCTCTTGGACCGCATCGGACGAACCCGGCTGCCGAACCATTCGGTGAATGGACGCTACACCGGGCGAGCTAGCGGACGACATTTGTCTAATCTCCATGAGCACTTCTGCCGCTAGCTCTGAATTCATTTGTGACGACGGACGCACACTTGAAGAAGATAACATGGAAACATCACCCTGTTCTGGTTCCTCTGAAATAGAAACTGAGAGAGTAGAGTGACCTTGTGGAGAAAGAGCCGGCATCGCTCTTTCTCCAGAAACAACATATCGTGACACACGTTTCCAATGTTTCTCATCCCAATGTTCACATATAGGACAGGGATTAATGCGAGAACACTGACTACAATTAATACAATGATCATGAAAGTCAGAGGAAGATTTCTTCCTATTACAATTTGAACAATGTCCCTTCATTGTGAAAGAACAACAATAAGTCCTAGTTACTCGCAAAAACCCCTGACACAAAGATACATAATAACATGATCCATTAATAAATGAAAAAACAATTGCAAAACAAAATAATTTTGAAAAAATATTTTTTCAGAGAAGCCCAAGTTGCTGAAAAGTAACGTTGAGCCCCGATGGATCCGATGGCAAAGTGTGGTCAAAAATTTTAAATTTATATAAAATAATTAATGAGACACTTTCGGATAATATAAATGTATCTTATAATGAGATAAACTACCACAAAGGCAAACAGCCCCCCTCAAAAAAGGCTGTTGCCAATGAAAACAAACAGTGTAAACACACTAGAAAACATGACTCCAGGCACTGAAAAAACTGGCCCGGAATCAGTCATCAATTACACTCTATCTGATGCAAAACAGAGACTCCCAGGGGAGAATCTGTAGAACATCAGATGGAAGATGCAGAACACAAACGTTATACACCCATGGGTGAAAACGTAACTATGGGGAAAATAACAGAAAACATTCTGTAACCAAGCAACTCTCCCAGGAAATTTTAGAAATGAAACTTCTCAAAAATATGCCAAAAGCATGGGAGAATTGCCAGAGGGGACTTTAGAAGGCTAGGGGAGAGGAAACACTGAATAAGCAGTGCAACAATTAGCAAGAATGACAACAAGAGGCCCATGCCTCGAAAATAGGCAACTTAACATAATTTCATCAAAAAATTTTAAGTACAGCCCTGATTATTTTTTGCCACTTCTTTTTCCTCTCCTCCTTCTATCCTCCTTAGAATCACATTTTCTCCAAAAATTACGTGTCTGGCATCTTTTAAACTGAGATTTACAAGCACAAAGATCAGTGAGATGTTGACTGATGAAGGGCCAAACAGAGAATGATAATTGGCGCCAATTTCGGGACGACTGCGTCACTGCGCATGCGCAGTAGAGGCGTACTATGGAGGTCCTTTAGGACATGATTTCTTTTTGTTTTGGATGCAAATTTTGGGGATTGGGGGGCAAAATTTGTGTTTGGCCCTGGTTTTGTTGGAGTTAGCACCAGCTAAGTCTGGGTCATTGGTACAGTATAAAAATATGGATATCATTTGAATAAGATCCATATTTGTGTGGTGTTATTGAGATAATTTAGGCTGTAGTAGGCTTATTCTGGCCAATTTTCTGGCCGTTTTTTGCTGCTATGTTAGGTAAAGGGTTAACACTTTGCCTAACCTCAGACCTACCTGTTCTCATGCTCCAAAGTTATCATCAGGAAGATATATATAATAATTCTATGTCACATTTCAAGTCTACCTGGTCTCTAAGCTCATGTTAGCCATGTGGTGTGGGTTGGAGGTAATTGAATTCATACTACTGTACATTCCAGCTGAGCCAGTAATCCTAGGCCTACCTGGTCTCTAAGCCCATGAAGCCATGGGATGAAATGTAGAAATTATACATCCTACTGCAAATTACAGACCAGTCAGGCTTCAGTAGTGACACTGAAATCATTATTATTGTTCTCCTGATAATTTAAGACTGTGAGAAAAAGTGTACCTCAGTTGCAAATGAGGTGCATCATAGGCATGCAAGTGTCATGGCACACCTCAGAAATGAAGTACTGGCCTGATTTAGGTGATGCCTTTCCTCTGAAATGTCATAGGCTTTATGTTTCAAATGCAGAAATTTAAAACTTTTATAAACTAAGAAAAGTAATTTTCATGTTAATCACTGGGCAAATTTGATTGTTCATTAAATGGTTAAAGAGAAGTTGCTTTACCTTAGATGCCATATCTACTTTTGCTCCAAGTTGGAGTAATTCAGTGATTATGTCGACATGACCGTACTTTGATGAAACGTGAAGTGCACCCAATCCATGCTGTAAAAATAAACAAATAGCCTTTTAGATTGTTCTACTTTGGCCCACAATGGTAAAATCAAACCCAAAATTATGCAGCTCCGGCAGAGGCAAAAATGTTATTATTTTTACATTTTTTGGCAATGTTTTCCAATGCTTTCTTCTTTTTTCAATCCAAAAATAGTTTATGATTATTTAAACTATCTATCAGATGCATTCTGTTTTCTTATGGGTAGGTTCTGAACCACGGCCAAATAACAGGTGCATTGATTACAATACAATTAGATGTTGGCTGTTAACTGGTTGAGTACTAAAGCCACTATCATGGCTCTACTGAGAAGTGCTGTAAGCCACTTTAGTGTCTTTACACTGAAAGCAGTTGAAAAGATATTTTTTACATAAAACTGTTTTATTACCATTTATTTATTAAGGTTTAATGACACTTTACAGCCAAGGACATACCATGTTGGTGACAGTTTTACAGATGGAGGAAGCCAGAGAACCTGGAGAGAACCACCACGCAATGATAAGCAGCTGCCAGCTCCCCAACATCGTAACTCAACACTGCAGCACAGGCAGGGTTAGATTGGTTGAAGACATGTGAACCATCGACGTGCAGCATGCCTTAGTACACGGCATCATCGTGCCCCCATGAGGACAATGGGGGTTAAGTGCTTTGCCCTAGGACACAATGCGGGAGTCTGAATCATCACCCAGATGGTCCGAATCATCACCCATCCAAGGATTAACTGGGCTCAATGTTGCTTAACTTCGGTGATCTGACAAAGAACTGGTTACCGCCACACCACTGCGCCCCAGTTTTATTACTATTTAAATGAGAGTGCCAACAGGCACTCTCCAATAAATGGTAATAAAACAATTATTTATGAACAATATTTTGCTAAACTAAGGCTCCCCTTGCTGGTAGCATAGTATTTTTGAATAAAATAATGTTACAAATCACTTTTGAAAAATAATACAGCACTCTACCAGCTAAATACTGCACAATTTAACCCTTTACCAAACCTGAAAAGCAGACGACATAAGGAAATAAAATTCTTGAATGACTAATTTTTTTCATTTTTTGTCTCAAAAACAGGTTATGACCCCTCGTTGGAATGAGCTCACTGAGCGCATTCCAAAGAGGAGTCATAACCTAAGTTTTTTTAGACAGAAAATGAAAAAATAATGACAATTAATTGGCGATTATTGTGAATAGCGTTGGCCGGCTTCAGCATTACAAAGCCTTCTTGTACTCAAGGGCAAAGCCTTGTTACACTCAAGGCGCGAAATACACCACCACCATGCTATTCTGTAGATTATGAGGCTTAAAACACAAAACAAACCAAGAACATAAACGTTTGATGGCAAAGAAATAACGACAAAAATAAAATGAACATGTCAATGACACTGTAGCTCAACTTGTGTAAGACATGAACATGTACAGTATGTGACACAGCAATGACACACATTCATGTAATGAACTGATAACAAAGGTACATATAAAATATTGTAATGGTCTGTACATAAATGCTCACCGTAGCCTGTAACAAATGTATAGGTAAAGTATTGTAAAGGTGGGCGACAGTTAGATGCTAAACTAGAAAAGAAATCTTTTGACTCCCAGAGTGGGTCTGACTGAACCCCAAAATATTTGTTCTCATAGCACAGTGATAACAAAGGCACACCAAAACACTCGTTCCTGTCCTAAGGTCATAACAAAGGTACCCAAGAAGTTTCATGAAGATCGGTTCATAAATGCAGCCTCTAGCCCGAGCCGTATTGACATGTGCACTTACTGTGTATAAGTAGCACTGAATAAATCAAAGTTCATCTAATTTTTGCAGAATTTCTGCACGAGAAAAAACCCTGTATTATATGTGATGTATTCCATGTTACTAAACATTCATTCAAAAATTTATTCAAATCAGAACCTTGATTTAGAAGTTCTGTACAAAAAACTGATTGTACCTAATTTTGGTACAAAATGGCCACCAGCAGCCATCTTGAATTTTGGAACGCACTCAAAAACACCCGTTCTCGTCCCAAGGTAGTAACAAAGGTACCCAAGAAGGTTCATAAAGATCGGTTCATAAATACGGCCTCTAGCCTGAGCCGTATAGAAGTTGTGTACAAAAAACTGATTGGACCTAATTTTGGTACAAAATGGCCGCTGGCAGCCATCTTGAATTTTGGACTGCACCCAGAAACACTCGTTCTCATCCCAAGGTGATAACAAAGGAACCCAAGAAGTTTCGTGAAGACTGGTTCATAAATACAACCCCCAGCCCGAGCCGTATTGACATGTGTACTTACTGTGTATAAGTAGCACTGAATAAATCAAAGTCCATCTAATTTGCATAATGTCTGCACGAGAAAAAAAACCTGTATTATATGTGATGTATTCCATGTTACTAAACATTCACACAAAAATTCATTCAAATCAGAACTTTCATACAGAAGTTCTGTACAAAAAACTGATTGCACTAATTTTGGTACAAAATGGCTGCCGGTGGCCATCTTGAATTTCGGACCGCACCCAAAAACACTCGTTCTCGTCCCACAGTGATAACAAAGATAATCAAGAAGTTTCGTAAAGATCGGTTCATAAATACAACCTCTAGCCTGAGCCGTATTGAATTGTTAATGAACAGATGGTACGACGGACAGATGGTACGATAGACAGACATACGATGGGCCATGGCATAACCTCAAATTTGACTTATGTCAAAGTTGAGCTAATAAAAAACCACCTGCCCCCATACAATTTTACCAAAAATGGCCTGAGAAACACAAGATCTATTTTGTAGGGCCTTATTAGAAAATCCTTCAAACAATGGTCAAATTACTCCCATGACTGAGCTTACTAGAAAGCTTGATTGCTTCCACATGCAGCAAGGCTGCTAATTGATATCCGAACATTGAAGTGGCTGGCCTCTAATTTAGCCAGATGTCCCAGCACAAATGTATGGATTGCTGATATTTTGACCAGTCTGGGCATGTCAACTGTAACTGTACATTGTTTGTTTTAATGATATACGAGGAATATGAAACTGCCTCTATACTGAACTGATGGTATTCCATACAAATTGGGTAAACAATTGTTTTGTTTGCCCTAAAAAGAAATACATGTTGAGCAACTGATTTTGATTTGACCCTTTACACAATGCACAAGATATCAAACTTTATTATATTAATTATTGTTTTCTTTTTTAAAACTTTTCAAAATATTTCATCAAAACCACATCAGGTTTTGTTGAAATTTTCCGAAAAATATTTTTTCAATTGCTCAATTTGCAAAATACGTGGGCGGAGCCGGTCATTTGTTTTAGGTAAGGGATTAACTTTGTTATTTATTTCTTAACTCTTCTTGAAACACAATCGTATTGTTAGGGCTGAAAAAACTTAGTTTTTTTTGCTTTGACAATGAAAGGAGTTTACATGAAAGGGGATAACTGAATTTATCCCCTTTCATGGCTTCATTTTCAAAATGTTTCTCGGTAGTGAATTTCCAACTAGGGGCAGGGACCAGGAGGGGAAAACCCCCCTAATGGTCCCTCCCCCAGATGGAAATTCACAACCTTACCCCCCCCCCCCCCCTCCCCCACCGCCCCCCAATCGGAAACCTCTAGCCATGTCCCAGTCAATGTACAGTGTGACTTAGCTCACTGTGCCACAGTGTTCCTACTTGGAAAGATTCTACTTACATGTAGGACTAATGATTGAGTATTGACAGTAAGTATTAACAATTGAAAACATTGTTGCTTTTTTGTTTTGTGAATATCTTTTCAACACATCCTTTAACTGGTAGAGTGCTGAATTATTTTTGGTGGTCAAAATTTATTCACATGTCTATGGGCACACTCTCCCATAAATTGTAACAAGTCAAATCCATGCAGATTAAATAATTTGTCGTCAAAGGTAAAATACAAAGCACATCCACAGAATACAAAGCCTTTAAATTTAGGCACCCACACTTCAGAATAAAGCCCAAATATGGACTTCCGGCACTCTACCGGTTAAGTCATAAAGTTTAACTCTCCCCCTCTCCCGCCCCCTCCTAAGTCAATGCATTTTGGGTCTGAAAATATTAGGTGCCTGTACATGTGAAATTTAAAGCAAATAGTGGGCATCTTCGCTACAAAACAGATTTCATTCCAACATCTGTCCTAGAAAGCTTCTTTTCATTACAAAATTGTCACCTGTGACACCTGTCGTAGACCATTTCTTTTAATAGCAAAATTATCACCTGTGACATCAGTTGTGTTAGGAAAAGTGTATGGCGAGTGGAGTGCCAACTCATGTCTGCGGGGCACGGTGTCGTTGCGGTAACTGGTTTTCGTCAGTTCACCGAAGTTAAGCAATGTCGAGCCCGGTTAGTCCTTGGATGGGTGACCGTCTGAGCGATCGATTCAAACTCCCATGTTGTGTCCTTGGGCAATGCACTTCACCCCGATTGTCTATAAAGGAGGCACGATGACGCTGTGTACTAAGGCGCACTGCACAATGATGGTACGCATGTCTTCAACCGATCTAACCCTGCCTGTGCTGCAGTGCGGAGTAACGATGATGGGGAGCTGGCAGCTGCTCGTCGATGCTCGGTGGTTCTCTCTGGGTACTCCAGCTTCCTCCACCCGTAAAACTGTCACAGTCATGATTAGCCATTGTGCATAAGTACATGACCTTAAACACCAATAAATAAATAAATAACTCATGTCTGAGCTTATAATTCATGTGAAAATCAAAATTGATTCTTACAAATGATTCTCACTAAGAAAGCAATAAGAATCAATTTTGATTCTCAGAAAATGTTCATTTAGTTCTTGTTATAGATTCTGAAACTGTCATTAAAAGCCTGGAGAAGTCCACTTATTTTTTGCTTCCTCATAATAAGATAATCTGGCAGTGGTGACTAGTGAAGTGTTTGCTGCCAAAACAATACAGACAACCAAAACTGGCTTCATTTTCAAAATGTATCTAGGTAGAGAATTTCCAACTAAGTAAACGTACTATAGAAATTTCGTAGTGATTGACATCATGCACACTTATGAAGCTCGATATTGCATACACTGCAGTTGTTGTAAGTAGTAACAGTTGGAATATTTGCTGATTTGAAACCGAGTTGGAATTTTGGGAAGTAAAGGAGACATTAGCATTACCAAAAAAGCTCTAAAATCCAGAGAGATGGAATTTCCAACTATACAAAATTTTGGCCAGAATTGGGGGTGGGGGGGGGGGGACCCCCTCCGCCCCTGTTGCCATGTCCCTGCACATTGATGGTACACATATCACTCTCATATAACCCTGGCTGCTGAAAGCGTCCTTAAACACAAATAGATATATAAACAGAATCTTTCAGGCAGCTTTACCCCCACCCTCATTGCTCTTTCAACTAATGTAATGATCATATGAAGCCAGTTTGATTAAAAAATATCATATTTTTCCAACAAAAAGTAGCTTATTACCCTCTCATTATATCAAGCTTGCTGAGCTTATTCCAATGAGGGGGTCACAACAGAGGTTTAACTGAGAATGGAACATAACCTGTCCAAAATTATCCATTAGAATGGTGTACTTGTCTGAATTTTGGTTTTTAAAAGTGCCATCTTCACTTTTGCAGCCAACCCTAAACACTTCTCCATTGTATTAGTTCTTAAAATATAAAAATGTGATTTACCATAGGCTTTCCATGGTAACTATGAGCGGCAATTGTGGTCATGTTTGCAACATTACATCAACATTACATGAGGATCATTGGTAGAAAGTGTCCCAGTCTTCAATAAAGTGAAGTTTCAAAACATTTGAATCCATCAAACAGAATCATAGAATGTCTCTGGTGGCCATATTTTCCAACCAACAGGAACAAAAAAGAGGATCGTTTGTAGAGGGCCACATATAGACCATTCTTGCCAAGTTTTTGGTTCACGTCAGCTCAGTAGTTCCAGAGAGAAGATGAAAATGTGATTTCCCATAGGGGTTTTCTATAGTAACTATAAACTGCAATTGTGGCCATGTTTGCAAAAACGATCAACATTAAATGAGGATTGTTGGTAAAGGGTGTCCCAGCCATCAACCATGCAAACTTTCAACATTTGGCCCTGTGGTTTCAGAGAAGAGTTTTCAAAATTGACCAATCAGAATCAAAAGAATGCTTCTGGCGGGCACGTTTTTTATCCAACAGGAATAAAATGAGTACAGTTGTAGAGAACCTCTCATAGACCATACCTGCCAAGTCTGGTTCACATTGGCTCAGTGCTTTCAGTGAAGATGATGAAAATATGATTTTCCTATAGGGTTTCTATAGTAACTGTAAGCCATAAATGCAGCCATAATTGCAACCTTATGAAGATTAAATGAGGATCATTGGTAGAAGGTGTTAAAGTCATCAGTCACATGAAGTTTTTTCAAACCATTTGGCCTTGTAGTTTCAAAGAGGATTTTCTTGAAAATGCACACATTGATATGAATTCTGTTTCAACAAAAAAAAATCAGTAAAAAGGGTTAAAATATTTTGAAAATTAAATTATTTCAGACAGTATTCTCTTTCAAAATAGCTTTTCGATAGGTAAAGGGTTACAGGAAACACATTTTACTCCAACTTTTGTCAGTTATTTATTTAGTTATTTATTGTTGTTTAAGGTCACATACTTCTGCACAATGGCTAATCATGACCACAACATGGAGATAAAGTCAAGGTCAGTCAATCGTTTATACCCCATGTTGCCTATTTTAGAGGACTTACACCCCAAGCATTTTACCAGTGAAACAGAGCTTGTTTACCACAGTAAATAAGCACTGCTTCACTTCCCGGGGTTCCCACAGGGAAATTTTTGTCAGATCTCAAAAGATAAATATAATTACTGTCATCTAAGCTGACATGATGTGAACAGAATGTAAACAAAACTTCCATTCTTTTCACAAACATATGTCATAAGTCACTGTGTTTCTGATAAGTAAGAGAGAATAGATAATTACTTTACAGTTGAAGTTGTTTTAGGCATATCATCAAGGATTTAATGTATAAATGATGTAATTTTACAGACTGATTTTGTCACAATGTAATACAGACATTTAGTTCACACCGACACCTCTCACTTTTATATATGTCTACATCAGGGCTTAAAATTCATGTGAGAATCAGAATCAGAATCGACTCGCATTTGATAATTTGTTTAAAGGAAACAATGAGAATCAACTTTGATTCTTGCAAAATGTTCATTTGATTCTCGTTATGAATTATGAAAGTGTCCTTAAAAAGCACAGAGAATTCTTATTTTGTAAAGGAGACATCAGCATAAGCATAAGGTAAGAAAACCTGGCTTAGTAGTGATGTCTTGTCTGCCTATATAGGCAAATTCCATAAGAAAGACCACCAAGGCCAGTATGCTGGAACATGTGTTCTATATGTAGATTTAAGACATACACAGAACAAGACATGCATGTGGATGGGTTAATTGATATGGCACTTGTGCCATTACGGAAGCATAAACCGAGAGGCTGTGTTAATCGATATGGCACGAGTGCCAGCACTTAAGGTTAAAACAAGAAGCCATGGGCCTCGAGTTTTATCCTTCTGTGATGGCACAAGTGCCATATTATTAACCCATTCACACGTGTTTGTCGGCCTGCGTTTATTAAATGCCTTTACGTCTATAAAAACAATTATTAGAAGGACACTCAGCAATTCGTTTGACAACTACCAACAAGTTATTTTGCAATCGGTTCAGTTTTGGGTGATCAATCATCTGCTAATGTTTACAAACACATGTGCGATTTGGGGGGAATTCCTGTGGGCAGATTTATAAATAGGCCAAACATGTGGTGTACATATGTTTCTACTATCATAGTACAAGCATATTTGAGTTAGTTTTATTCAATTTGTTATCATTATACAGCTAATAATGATTGGTTGGACTTTCTAAACTTTAGAAGCAATTCTATACACAAAGATGTTTTTATTTAGTTTATTGTCTTTGTGATAGCTTATTAGAATGCAATCACTTTGTTTAAACAGCCGTGATTGCAGGTCAAACGGAAATTCCAGGTAGGCAGGGTTACTTTAAGTTTTGACAGATGACGTAATCATCCAAAAATAGTCAGTCAACGATTTCTGTTTGGCACATGTGTGTGGAACGGATTTTCATTTTCTGCATGGTTTAGAGTTGCTGTAGATGTGATTTCATAGATCATGCGTGTAATAAATGAAACTCCTCCAAAATTGGAATTAGGCCCTTAAGAGTTAAGATCTAGTAAATATATAACTACAATGTTTATTTTTTACTATAGAATAGGTACTTATTGCACTCAGTAGTGTATATTTATTGGAGTTTAATGACACTTTCAACAGCCAGGGTCACTTTGTGTCAGAGTTTTACAGGTGGAAGAAGCAGGAGTGCCTGGAGAGAACCACCAAGCAATGATGAGCAACTGTCAGATTCATAATCCAACTAACTCCATACAAGCAGGAGTAGCGGTAGCATTGGTTGAAGACAGGTGCATCACTGACATAGAGTATGCCTTAGTATACAGCCCCACTATGCCCCTATGTGGGCAAAAAGGATTAAGTGCCTTGCCCAAGGACACAAAACAGTTAACCCCTGGCCAGGATCGAAATGTGGACCTCTCGGTTTGAAGTCAAATGCCATGACCACTGAGCCATCACCCCCCTGCAGTAGTATATAACAGTACAGTAAAACCCTGTTAACTGAACAGCCACTTTGCCAATGAGAATTGTTCAGTTAACAGGAGTATTCAATCAACAGGGATTGTGTTACTTTCCTGTATTCTACAGATACACTTAGCATTCATTCTATTACATCTTGTTTGACAGAGCTCTATGAGCTCGTCAAACAAGATATAATAGATTAAATAACTGTATTGGACATACAGAAGCCAAATAGGTCTATAAATAAAGAAAACCTGTAGAGAGTCAGTGCAATTTCTCGACAGGTTACAAGATTTTTTATTCAATTAACAAGAGTTTACTCTATAACCTATATTCAATCAACAGGTCAAATTTGTACTGGTGGTATGGTAAATGGTTTTGTGTTGGAAAATTATATTCAATTAACAGGGTTATTCAGTTAAGAGTAGACTCCACTGCACTCTCAAATTATAAATTATTTAACAACTGATAACTGATTCTTGCAACAGGAGTTCACAGGAATCAAACCTGATTCTCATATCAAGACAGATTTTAAGGCCTGCTACATGTGGTCCAAACATAGACTGTAAAGCTGGAATTTATTCATTTTAGTTTGATACGTACCTCAGGGTGTATCAAACTAAAAAAAAGAAAATCTTAAACTGAACAGTCCATGTTTGGACCAACTCCTGTCCATTCAGGGGAAAAGAGGAAATTTGCCCACCCAAAAGAGAGATAGATGGGTTTGCTGGATAAACGACTCAGTTATAAGCGGTTTTCGAGGCCAAAAATGAAAATGTTTAGTTGTTTAACCCTTTACCTAACGAATTATTTGCATCTGCCCATGTAATTTTGAAAACTGAGCCGTTGAAAAAATATTATTTTTCAAACAATTAGAACAAGGTGCAATGCCATGGGTATCCCCTGCCAAGAAGTGATTTACTCACCAGAAACCATAAAAATTAAAATTTTCTAAGTTGCAAAAAGTGGAAAAAGGCCATAAACTCTAGAAAAAAAATGGACAAAACCTGTTACTTGTGAATATCCTTTCCCTGCATGGTGGTCTATCAGCATACCAAAGTGCATTTAAATCCAACATAAACTGACTGAGATATGAAGGTCCAAAGTTGTTACAGATGGACAAATGGACAGATTGGAACCCATTTCTATGTCCCCCACAAATTTCATTTTGGCAGGGGATAACAAAACCATATCATGTGACCACTCATTGGAACGAGCTCAATGAGCTTGTTCCAATGAGTGATCACATGATACGGTTTTGTGGACATTTTTTTTTTAAATTGGAAAAATGATATTTAAAATGTTAAAAAATTTATAGTAATTTATATATTTTTTATACTTACCAATGACCCAGACTTAGCTGGTGCTAACTCCAACAAAAACCAGGGCCAAACACAAATTTTGCCCCCCAATCCCCAAAATTTGCATCCAAAACAAAAAGAAATCATGTCCTAAAGGACCTCCATAGTACGCCTCTACTGCGCATGCGCAGTGACGCAGTCGTCCCGAAATTGGCGCCAATTATCATTCTTACTGGCAGTGCCTGGTCAGCGCTATGTACTCAGCGGGGAGGCAAGAGTTCCCAACTCAGGGAGGGCCATCCCCGTCTGGGTCATTGGTAAGTATAAAAAATATATAAATTACTATAAATTTTTTAACATTTTTATACTGTACCAATGACCCAGACTTAGCTGAATAGTAAACAGGCTGGAGGGCCTAGGACATAGAGGAAAATCCAATAAGCTCAATTATATAGTAAAGAGGTAACCCCTTAAGGAGAAAAGGAGTATTAGGCTTTACATGTATCTTTCTTATTTAATATTAAATTAGAAAGATACACTACCCTTAATAATTGAGCACAATAACATTCATGTTCTCTATTAACATCCAGTATAACCCTTATACTAATTATTTTTAAAGCAAGCCAATAAATAAAGTAGTCCAGAGAATTGAGACTCTTTATAATCATTTAAAAGTGTCCGAGTATTGTATATTAAAGCCCGTTTGACACTTGACATATACAAATGCTTCACACCGAGCTACACTTTAAAAATAAGACATGAATGAAATTAAACATTAATATTACACTTTAAAACCATCCCGGAAGCGACTCAGAAATACTGTCTTGGAGGAGGCATTCCCTTGCTTTTCACTATAAAGCAGGTGACCTAAGGGAACACCCGCCCCCCCCCCCCCCCCCCTTCCCCTTGCCCTGGGTCAAATAGCCCAGAGCGAAGAGGGCAGCCGGACGGAGTCACTGCCGGAACAGAAAGCCTGCATAACTATAGTTGCAACTGTTTAGTGGACGACATTCTGAGCAACAGATAACGGACCTAAACAATGCAGGTCTCCAGAAATGGACTCAATATTTCTGAGATAAAAATTAGTAAATGTGGATGGCTGAGACCAATAAGCAGCCTTCATTAAATCTGTAATAGCAACACTATTAGCATAAGCCCAGGAAGTAGAAAGAGCTCTTACTTCATGAGCAGAAATCTTAAGCACAGACTGCTGAGAAGAAGATAAATCTTCATAAGCAGTACGGATAGTTAACTGAATCCATCTAGCAATAAGACAGAAAGAAACGTTTCCGTCCCTTTCTGATGAACTGAGATCTCTGTTTATAGATACGTAGTGCTCTAACAGGACAGAGTAAAGGCCTACGCCCGTCTGAAGACGGAAGAGCCTTAATAACAATAGGTTCCGGATATTTATTAGGAGCCTGATTCTTAGCTAAAAAACCCACATTAGTAGTGAAGGTGATAGTGTTCCCAACACTACGATAATGAGAATCATCCACCGATAGTGCATGAAGCTCACTGACTCTTCTGGCAGAAGAGAAAGCTAAGAGAAAAGCTGTCTTATAAGATAAGAATTTGAAATCTACTGTCCCAAGAGGTTCAAATGGCTTTTCCTTCAATTTAAGGAGAACCCAAGCTAAATTCCACTTAGGAATTAATCTAAGAGTTCTGGGTCTATTTATCGAAAAGTTTCTAACCAATTTCGATAAAGAGACATTAGATCCAATTTGTAAACTATCATGATGTGCATAGGTATCAGATAACATAGATCTATAACCCTTTATAGTAACAGGCTGCAGTTTGATTTCGTCAAACAAGTATACTAGAAAGTTTGCAATGTCTGGTATAGAGGGATCAAATATATCTACAGAATGATCCCTACACCAACGACGAAAAACCTTCCACTTAGCCGCATAGTTTAGCGAAGAGGAGGTCCTCCTACAGTTAGAAATCGCGTCCACTGCTCGTCCTGTAAAGTGCTTGCCATGCAAGAAGGACCGCACAACGGAAAAACGTGAAGGTTGAGACCATGCGGGTTGTGATGGAGTTGGCGCGATTTCCCCTGCGAAAGAAGATCCTCTCGTGGAGGAAGCTTCCGCGGTAGGTCCCACAACAGACACCTGAGTAGATTTATCCACGGTCTCTGTGGCGACAGAGATGCTACCAACAGAATCTTGCATTGAGATTGTTTTATCTTTAGCAATACTTGTTGAATTAACGGCGCTGGAGGATACGCATATCCTATCATTCCGTCCCAAGGGATCGACAGAGCGTCTACTGCAAATGCTCTTGAATCCGGACACGGGGACACATACGTCTGCAACTGATTGTTGAGATGTGTCGCAAATAAGTCTATCATTGGCCGTTCCCATTGGTAGCAAATCTGATTGAATACTTGTTTGTTGAGAGTCCACTCCGACGGCAACAAGCGACCCTTTCGTGAAAGGGAGTCTGCTAGCACATTCAGACGACCCGGTATGTGACGGACCGAAAGAAGAACGTGATGTTCCAACGCAAACAGAAGGATTCTTTCCGTTAGATTGAACAACGGAACTGAATGAGTGCCTCCCTGATTCCGTATATACGCCACTACTGTCGTATTGTCGGATAGGATTTGGACATGAGCATCGTGAATAATGTCCATCCAGTGACGTAACGCAAGCCAAATTGACATCATTTCCTTGATGTTTATGTGCTTGCACAGGAATTGCGGATCCCAAAGACCCTGGCATCTCGAATCCGTTGGGATTAATGATGCACCCCAACCTGTTTGACTGGCATCCGTCATAATGGTAAAACTCGGATCCGGCAACTGCAGCGGAACTCCTTGAGTTAACCACTGAGTGTTTGCCCAAGTCTGAATCTCTTGTTTCACTTGATCTGACAAGAGAACGTCTACATCGAGCGAATGAATTTTCACACTCCAATTCTGAGTCAGGAAAATTTGAAGAGGACGTGTGCGTAGCCGCCCCATCGGAATGAGATCCGCGGCGGCTCCGCACAGACCTATCAGTCTCATAAATTCTCTCGCCGTGACTTTGTCTGCATGCAGACAATAGCGAGCGTAACAACTGACTAATTTCGCTCTGGTTAACGGCAGACGAACGAGATTGTTGTGCGTCTCGAAGCTCATTCCCAGATGAGTGAATGACTTGGACGGCACCAGATCCGACTTCTCCTCGTTTACTATGAAACCGAGACGTCGGAGCAATAGAAGAAGATTCTGAACATCGTTCTGAAGCGTTAACTCGTTGCCGTACCTCTGAAGAATGTCGTCCAGGTAGGCCGACGTTACCGCAGACGAATGAGCTCGGAAGTAGATCATTACCGAGTTCATTACCCGAGTGAAAGCCCAGGGTGCTAGATTCAATCCGAAGCACATGGCCCGGAACTGATACACCACTCCTAGGACTGCAAAGCGTAGATACTTTCGGAATGTCGGATGTACCATGACGTGAAAGTACGCATCTTTGAGATCTATGCTCGTTGCATAATCGTTCACCCGAATACTCGCTCTGACCGATCGAATCGTCTCCATATAAAACTTCGGAGCGACGATCAGCTTGTTTATCCAGCTCAAATCTATGACTGGACGGAACGAGCCGTCTGGTTTCGGAACCAGAAACAGATGGCTGTAGAATCCCAGAGATTCCTGGTTTTCTACGACCTCTACCGCGTTCTTCATTAAAAGAGACTGCACCTCTGATAACAGAGCGTCTCTTTTCTGTGGATTTGACGGAAGATGAGTCCACTTTGGACTTCGAGTTAATGGAGGCTTTCGTTTGAAGGATATCTTTAGACCTTCCGAAGTCACTCCTCTCACCCACGGGTCGTCCGTAATCGACGCCCACTCTTGTGAAAAACTCGACAACCTTCCGCCAACCGGAACGCGATAGAGGTTTAAGCCATCACCTCCTGGACCTGCGAGGCCTGCGGTAGGAGAAACCACGTCTTCCACGACCCGCACCTCGCCTCGTCGACCTCGGGGCGTCCGACCGATTGTCCCGGCCTGAAGGACGTCCCGAACGAGAGTCGCTATCCTGACGGTCTCTCGAATAAGGCCAAGAGGACGCACCGAACCTCTATAGGAACCTCTCTTGGGCGCATTAGACCCAGAAGTGCCTGTCTTATTCGTGTCTGCTGTATCCGACCTTTTAGGAGCGGATCTGAACAACAGAGAATCATTAGCTTTCTTTTTAATTTTATCATAAATAGCGGAAAGCTTGCCGTCAAAGAGAAGTTCTCCTGAGACCGAAGCGACTCTAAGAGAGTTCTTCACCTTAGAATCCACTAGTGTGGATGTAGCTAGGGCTGCGTCACGTCTAACCAACTCCAGATTTGCCACTGAAAGGGCGGAGTTACACGTGGAATAAGCTACTGCCCTTGAAAGAAGTCTTAAAGAGGATTGTATATCCTGAAACTCTTCCCCTTGAAGGCGCAGTGATAACGCCTTAGTAAGGTGATCTGCGTAAGATAAGGCATCTAAATTGGCTCTGTTAGACGCAATAGCTGTTTCCAACACCGCGGTTGGAATAGAAGCTGACGACGGTAATGATAGCTCTAAGTCTTCCGCCTCGTCGTCCATACGCAGAGGAACTCTCGGTATACCCTGTCCTGCCGTGTCGAATTTATTCCTTGCATTAATGAAAGGCAGGTTAAGAGTATTAGCGGACAAGAAACCTGCTTTCCCCGTCCTGGAAGCAAGTTTAAATATAGCGTCGTTCAATAATTCAAATGTTCTTGCAACATTATTGGACTGCGACGGAAACTCGGGAGCGATGTCCCTGAACCGCTCAAAAAATTCGGAGTCCAATGACGCTATAATTCTCTTGTCCGGAAGCGCAGCAGTCTGGCCCGACGGAACAACTTGAGGGAGAAAGTGCCGGATGAAGTCCACGGCAGCTTTATGTTGTTCCGAAAGGGATAGCTCCAATTCATCCGTATCCCTTTCACCATCCGGTCGGACCTCCCGATGTTCCCGGTCGTCCGCCCCCGATGCTTCGGCGGAGCGTACCGACCCAGCGCCGTCGGATAATTCTCGATCCGACACCGTTTCTGTTGGCTGCTGGGATGCTGCGATAAGCTGTGCTATCTGCACTAGAATGTCCGACGTCGAGACCTGCGGAGGCGCGGTCTTTCGCTGCTTCGCCGAGGGCAGCTCCGCATCAGATGGCTCCCGCATACTTTTCCAATGCGAACGTCCGGAGTCCATCGGTCTCGAATCCCTGGCTGCCGGATGGTGTGACCTGGTCGCCGAAGAATCCTTCATCGGCGAAGCTGGCAAAATATCGGAGGTCACGCAGCCAAGGTGCGGTCGTGTGCGCCGACGAGAAGAGGAAGCCTTAACAGTCTCTGCGGACTGCTTATACAACGGAGCGTCCCGAGCGACGGACGTATGCTCCGCTAAAGACACATTTTGTACCACAACATCTGGTCCCAGATGTTGTTGTACGAGAGAGGGGCCTCTCTCGCTCGCGGCCCGGCTGGACCTGGACGAGCTAGGAACCGGACTAAAAGGCTTCCTCCGTTCTCGTTTACTATCCGCCGTCACTGGGTGTGCATCTATTATTTTTATAGTGCTCGCATCACCCAAAATTTCCTCTTGGACCGCATCGGACGAACCCGGCTGCCGAACCATTCGGTGAATGGACGCTACACCGGGCGAGCTAGCGGACGACATTTGTCTAATCTCCATGAGCACTTTTGCCGCTAGCTCTGAATTCATTTGTGACGACGGACGCACACTTGAAGAAGATAACATGGAAACATCACCCTGTTCTGGTTCCTCTGAAATAGAAACTGAGAGAGTAGAGTGACCTTGTGGAGAAAGAGCCGGCATCGCTCTTTCTCCAGAAACAACATATCGTGACACACGTTTCCAATGTTTCTCATCCCAATGTTCACATATAGGACAGGGATTAATGCGAGAACACTGACTACAATTAATACAATGATCATGAAAGTCAGAGGAAGATTTCTTCCTATTACAATTTGAACAATGTCCCTTCATTGTGAAAGAACAACAATAAGTCCTAGTTACTCGCAAAAACCCCTGACACAAAGATACATAATAACATGATCCATTAATAAATGAAAAAACAATTGCAAAACAAAATAATTTTGAAAAAATATTTTTTCAGAGAAGCCCAAGTTGCTGAAAAGTAACGTTGAGCCCCGATGGATCCGATGGCAAAGTGTGGTCAAAAATTTTTAATTTATATAAAATAATTAATGAGACACTTTCGGATAATATAAATGTATCTTATAATGAGATAAACTACCACAAAGGCAAACAGCCCCCCTCAAAAAAGGCTGTTGCCAATGAAAACAAACAGTGTAAACACACTAGAAAACATGACTCCAGGCACTGAAAAAACTGGCCCGGAATCAGTCATCAATTACACTCTATCTGATGCAAAACAGAGACTCCCAGGGGAGAATCTGTAGAACATCAGATGGAAGATGCAGAACACAAACGTTATACACCCATGGGTGAAAACGTAACTATGGGGAAAATAACAGAAAACATTCTGTAACCAAGCAACTCTCCCAGGAAATTTTAGAAATGAAACTTCTCAAAAATATGCCAAAAGCATGGGAGAATTGCAAGGGGGGACTTTAGAAGGCTAGGGGAGAGGAAACACTGAATAAGCAGTGCAACAATTAGCAAGAATGACAACAAGAGGCCCATGCCTCGAAAATAGGCAACTTAACATAATTTCAACAAAAAATTTTAAGTACAGCCCTGATTATTTTTTGCCACTTCTTTTTCCTCTCCTCCTTCTATCCTCCTTAGAATCACATTTTCTCCAAAAATTACGTGTCTGGCATCTTTTAAACTGAGATTTACAAGCACAAAGATCAGTGAGATGTTGACTGATGAAGGGCCAAACAGAGAATGATAATTGGCGCCAATTTCGGGACGACTGCGTCACTGCGCATGCGCAGTAGAGGCGTACTATGGAGGTCCTTTAGGACATGATTTCTTTTTGTTTTGGATGCAAATTTTGGGGATTGGGGGGCAAAATTTGTGTTTGGCCCTGGTTTTTGTTGGAGTTAGCACCAGCTAAGTCTGGGTCATTGGTACAGTATAAAAATATTAAATTTAGATATCCTGTGCGGTGGGTAAAGGGGTAATAATTTTTTCTGCAAGTGTCATTTCTAGTTGTGTTAGGTCTCATTTCCTATTAAAAGATCATTTCCGAGGTTATTAGATATCCTCAGCCAAATGGCTATTTTGAGCTATTATATGTTTTAGTTTGTGGTGGTGTGGATTTAGTAAATAATTCTCATGGATGGTGATATGGCCAAAATAATCTGTTGATGGTCTGGATTCAAACTGCGTACTGTCAAGTGCATTTCAATTGGGGATTAAGATCACACGGGAGTGTTAAATGACCAACCCAGACCTGTTTGGGACCTGACAATTCCCATATGTTTTTTATTTGTCAGAATGATCATCTTATACTGTAAAATCCCCCCGTGGAGGAATGAGGAATTCCTATAACACAGTTTTATCACTATCGATGCATGAAAATTGGAAATTTATTCCCAAAATGAGAAAATTTTGAGCCACTTTTTTAGCCATCAACTGTGTCATTCAGCTGCATGTATTTGAGTGACATTGTAAGATTTTTGTTGTGTTCAGCTGACTCCAGAAAAGGCCATATTCAGAGCTTCCAGAAACTGTATACATTGTGAGTATTGTGAATAGGGGAGGTAATTTAAATGTGAAACATCCTTGGCCGTGTTAATGAGAAGCCGCGCATTTCTTGAAAAGCAAACCTAAATACTGTAACAAGACCTCAGGTAAAGGTTTAAAAAGAACTTTTGTTTGTTTTAAATCACTTTTTTTAATTGGTCAGTTATTGGTGGGTTACATTTTCCCAACTATCTGTAACTAACCGAATGCATTTTTCTCAGCCATTTTGATATTTATATTCCATAGAATAAAAAATATAAACTTACAACATTTTGTGTGTTTACATCTACACCCTTTCTAAGGCACTGCAAGACCTCTCCAATTTCACCATTCCGTGCTGCATGCAAAAAGCGATCATTCAAATCACTCTTCTGGAATGAGAAAATAAATGAATCACAGTTTTATTCCTTTGATCAGTACAGACAACCATTATATCAAGAATTCTTGAACTACAGTGTAGTATTCTGGTTGGGCCCTTTTATGCTGCCAAACTTTTCATTTAATTATGCAGGCCTAAACTGATCAAATCTAGAATCACCGCATACTAACCAAGTCAATTATGGTTCAACCAAGTTGAAGAAAACTTTTATGATACTGTTATAAATGCCATTATTGGCTTTTCATGGCTGGACGGGTGCGTCAGAATATTCCATTAAATCACCTCTTGGTGAAACCGGATAAAAATGCATAAAAACAAACAAAATAATATATTATGCCCTCTAATTTGGGAGGATTCCTGTAATTTTGGAACACTGATTACTGCTGTGAATTTGGGGTAACTAAAAAGGCCTACATTATGTCACAATACACCCGCATAAATGTAACAGACTGAGAGAGAAGTGCAGGAGCAAGGCAAGAACCATTGACATCTAGCATACTAAGTGAACAAATTTACCATGAGATTGAGAGGTCCGGAGCAAACAGGGTGGTTGGTAATTGGCCTTTACACCTTTACACCTAATTGACTGCTATACTACTCTCACATTATTTGAGATTCACCACAGAGCAGTCAAGGGGTCAAAACACCTATGCTTCACCACAGCATCCACAATGCCACTAAGTGCTGAATTTGAACCATCGACCTCTAGCACACAAAGTGGCCAATTTGCCACGAGGTGAAGAGATCCAGACTGACCAGGCTGGTTGGTAGATGACCCTCATACTTCGAATGCTACACTATTTTTACTTTCCTTTAGATTCAGAGACCATGAATGTTCCCCAGATTCCACTTCGGAGAGGTCGAAACAGATGCAGAGCTTCACCACAGCACACACAATATCAAAGTGAATGAGATACATACATCTTTAAATAATCTACAAACTTTTCAGTTCCCATTATTGAATCAATTACCGATGAATGCAATGTTGACAGTTCATCAGTGACAATGCATATACATGGCATTTCTCAGCATCAGCGAAGATAAAAAATCTCAAGTTTCGTTTCAGACATCCATCAGGATCGGAACATTCCATATTTTAAATGGCACATTAAAATGTTAAAACCATGCTCCTGTGATCAGTTTTTGAGATGGCGTCATGCAATTAGCCTCACCTTTCAACACCGGGTACTAGTAATGAAATAAGCATTGAAAAAGCATCTTTTCTCGTGAACTACCAATAAGTGTCCTGGTAAATTATATGTATAACATCTTTGTGATGTTAAATTGAATATTTGCTCATATCAGTTTCCCATATATTTGCTCTCATAATGCAAAGCATTGCTGCCTGGTTCCTGACTCCCAAAATTTTTGCAGTTTAGTTAATAGGGTAAATCATGAAATTATCTTCTTGTGAACAATGATTGACTCAAATGCACTAATATTTCAGAAACACATTATAACATCTACTTTCACAAGATTGTTCATTTCATACCCAAACTTTGGACCCACATTTTGCTGGACAGATTGTTCATATGATCAAGCCCAAGTGTTTTGTTTTAGACATACACAGAGTCACCCTAACAGCACATTCTATGGGGTTCACTGTTGCAGATTAAAATGACATAGTCGCAAAGCACAAAACAAGAGTTTGGTAGAATGGACATTTTATCCCTGTGACAATTTTTTTTTTATCATATCAGGGGTTGAATGAGGACATCTATCAATCCTTTTTTGGGAAAGGATCAAAGTACCTTTCTATTGGAAAAACTTTAATTGTAAAGGGCTGGATTGGAAGTTTCTGTAACACCAAGAAGCATGACACTGAGTCCATTCGCCTCTGATATTGTATGGGCAAGTTCTCTGCTACTGATGTTTTGAATAATAGTGAACAGGAAAATCATATAAACTGAGCAGTTATTTGTAGCCAAGTGTCATTTGCCTGAAAAGGCAGACAACACTAGATTAGAAATGACTTCTTCATCAGGAGTCTATAGAATTTAGATGTTTGTTTGGTTTGTAAAAATTAAGTAGTTTACAAAATGGAGTTTGTGCATTATTCCCTAATGAAGAGTTTTGCAATTTCCTAATACGCACAGTACATTATTTGAGTGTGTCTCTCAGAGTAAATTTTCTGGTGGGCCCCCTATTATGTATCCCCCAGGACCTCAAAAATTGATACAGCCCAACACCAATTTTTGTGAAGTGTGGTCAGCCCGATGAGTCCGAGCCCCCTTTGGTGCAACAATTTTTGTTAAATGAGCGATAAAGATAATACAGAAATGCCATCGAAATGCTCTGTATGTGGACTGCCTCTGATCGCTCAGATGCAAGGAAGCAGCGTTCCTTCAGGTCGAAATATCAAACTTTTGTCTGGGTCTGGACCTCCATTTCCTGGCAACTTTTCGAGGCCCAGTCTGCCCCTGGTGTCTCTATTATATATACCAATCAGATGGAGGAATATGGATTTTTCCAGGTCGGAATTGGAAAATGAAAGTGTCAATGACACTGTAGCTCAACTTTCAAAACATGTACATGTATAGTATGTGACACAGCAATGACAAACATCTAGGCAATGACCTGATAACAAAGGTACATATAAAGTATTGTAACGGTCTGTACATAAATACTGACCATAGCCTGTAACAAATGTATAGGTAAAAAGTATTGTAAAGGTGGGTGACAGTCAGATGCTAAACTAGAAAAGAAATCTTTGAGTCCCAAAGTGGGTCTGACTGAACCCCAAAATATTTGTATAGAAGTAAAAAAACTGATTGGACCTAATCTTGAATTTTGGACCCCACTCAGAAACACTCGTTCTCATCCCAAGGTGATAACAAAGGTACCAAGAAGTTTCGTGAAGATCGGTTGATAAATACAGCCTCTTGCCCGAGCCGTATTGACATGTGCACTTACAGTGTACAAGTAGCACAAAATAAATCAAAATTCATCTAATTTGCATAATTTCAGCACGAGAAAAAAACCTGTACTGTATGTGATGTATTCCATTTTACTGAACATTCATACAAAAATTTATTCAAATCAGAACTTTCAAACAGAAGTTCTGTACAAAAGACTGATTGCACTAATTTGGGTACAAAATGGCTGCTGGTGGCCATCTTGAATTTCGGACCAAACCCCAAAACACCCGTTTTCATCCCATGGTGATAACAAAGGTACCCAAGAAGTTTCGTAAAGATCGGTTCATAAATACGGCCTCTAGCCTGAGCTGTATAGAAGTTGTGTACAAAAAACTGATTAGACCTAATTTCGGTACAAAACGGCCACTGGCAGACATCTTGAATTTTGGACCGCACTCGGAAACACTCGTTCTCATCCCAAGGTGATAACAGAGGTACCCAAGAAGTTTCGTGAAGATCGGTTGATAAATACAGCCTCTAGCCCGAGCCGTATTGACATGTGCACTTACTGTGTGTAAGTAGCACTGAAAAAATCAAAGTTCATCTAATTTGCATAATTTCTGCACGAGAAAAAACCCCGTATTATATGTGATGTATCCCATGGTACTAAACATTCACACACAAAAATTTTCAAATCAGCACTTTCATATGGAAGTTCTGTGCAAAAATCTGATTGCACCTCCTTTTGTACAAAATGGCTGCCATCGGCCATCTTGAATTTTGGACTGCACCCAAACAAAACACTCGTTCTTGTCCCACGGTGATACCAAAGGTACCCAAGAAGTTTCGGTTTATAAATACAGCCTCTAGCTTGAGCCGTATTGGCATTTGCACTTACAGTGCTGAAAGTAACACTAAATACATCAAAGTTAGTCTAATTTGCATAATTTACGTACGAAAAAAAACCCCATATTATATGTGATGTATCCCATGGTACTAAACATTCATACAAAAAATTATTCAAATCAACACTTTCATATGGAAGTTCTGCGAAAAAATCTGATTTCACCTAAGTCTGTACAAAATGGCCACCAGCGGCCAACTTGAATTTGGATCGGACCCCAAAACACTCGTTCTCGTCCCACAGTCATAACAAAGGTACCCAAGAAGTTTCGTAAAGATCGGTTCATAAATACCGCCTCTAGCCCGAGCCGTATTGAATTGTTGACGGACAGATGGACAGACGGATGACGGGCGACTGGCCATGGCATAAGCTCAAATTTGGCTTCGCCAAAGTTGAGCTAAAAATCTTGCTTTCAAGACTGCATTAAAATGCCGATTACAATGATAACAGAATGACTTGATTGTTTCGTCCTTCATAGAGTGAAGGAATATGCCATGTCAAAATTTATTCTGCTTCAATAAACACTCAATGAAAATGTCAATGACACTGTAGCTTAACTGTGTTGTGTTTGATGAAAAGGATAATGTTCAATGTTTATGAAAGGATTATGAAATAAGACAAGAATTGTGATAACTGGGAACATGTTAATTTCTGTTCCCTGTATGCTATGTTTTCAATAAAAATAATTTGAAGTGTACACTGTACTAAAGGACTGAGGGGTGGGTTAATGTGGCCCTCACAGTTAATGTACGTGGCCCTCAACAAAATAATTTGAAGTGTACACTGTACTAAAGGACTGAGGGGTGGGTTAATGTGGCCCTCACAGTTAATGTACGTATTTCAACAAAAGTTACAGTAAAATTATTCAAAAACGAGTGATCCTATCAAGTTACAATGAAATCCCTTCATAAATACTGCCTGTAGATTGTGCTCAAGGTTTTCGGACTTTGGGTCTCTGTAGCCATCATGGTTGACTGTTTGCAACCAAAAGGGAACGTTCTCATTCAGACATTATACTGAGCCATCCTACCAAGTTACAATGAAATCCCTTCACAAATACGGTCTGTAAACTGTACTAAATGTTTTCAGGTTTTGGGCTTGGGCACCCATAATGGCGGAATGATCACGACCAAAGGGGGACATTCTCATCTAGACATTATCAGGAATCATCCTACCAAGTTACAATGAAATCCCTTCATAAATATGACCTGTAGACTGGGCTAAAGGTTGTCGGCCCCTGTAGCTGTCACAGTTGACCAATCGCAACCAAAAGGGGACATTCTCATCTAGACATTACAGGTAGTCATCCTACCAAGTTACAACGAAATCTGTGCAGAAGGTTTTCAGGTTTTGGGCGTGGGCAGTCATCATGGTTGACAGATCGCGACCAAATGGGGAAGTTCTCATCTAGATATCATACAGAGTCATCCTATCAAGATACAATGGAATCCCTCTCAATTAAATATAACCTGTAGACTCTGCTAAAAGTTCTTGGTTTTCGGGCTTGGGCAGCCATCACAGTTGACAGATGACCAAAAGGGTACGTTCTCATCTAGACATGACCTCAAGCCTGCATATGAAATTTCATGATGACTGGACAAGAACTACTGGGCGTAACCTGTGCTAAAGGAAAATGTGAACAGACTCACAGACTTTTGCAGACATGATGGCAATAACTTATCTTGACTTTGTCAAGTTAAGCTACAAACAAAACAAAAAAATTACAGAAACGAGGCTTCATTCTCCAATTCTCTTTTTAAATTTTGTTAAACAATATTGAAAAATACCTACACCTTGCAATCCCAAATGTTTGGAACATGCGAAGACAAAAAAACATGCTTTTTGTACAGGTTGTTTTTCCCTATGGACAATTCCATGTTAACTCCAAACAATATATTTTTGAGACTTTTTAACAGAGTTGGTAAATGGTGAACATGCAAACAAAAAAAATCTTTAAAAATTAACACTGAAAATCTCCAAACAACATGGCTCAAAATCCAAATTAAAATCAACATCGAATTGTCCATAGGGAATTACAAACTTTTAAGGAAGATTGCCATTTTTTGGAACACTATCCACTTTTGTTGCGTTAGAAATAACAATTTTTAAGTATGCATTTTTAATTTAACTTTAAAAGTCCATGTAGACATTTTCTAATTCAAAGACAAAATCTCAATTTCTCGATAAGAGAACAGCCTTAGCTGAGCCAGAACTTGCAGAATACAACTCCTGGGACATTATTATTATCCCTGATGGGTGAGGGTGTGAGGTGGGTAAATCTCACCCTCGGGACATGATATTTGGTCCAGACACTTGGCTTGCCAAGTGTCTGAACCAAATGTCTTTTCCCGAGGGTTATATTCCCCCATCTCACACCCAACCCCCATCAGGGATAATTTTGCTATCCCCACCAAAACACTCTGACATCATGAAAAGTAATCCAGGGGCTTGTGCCACTATCGAACAATTTTGTTGTCCATTTCTGCAAAAAACTGATTTGCTTATTGGAAAGAGTGCACAAAAGTTTTATATATACCAGCTAGCCAATTCAATATGGCTGCCATTAATACCACAGGTATATACCATGAAAGTAAATCCCAATGCCGGCAAGACAGGGGTTGAAGATTTGTAGCGAAATGAACATAGACACATTTCGATGATGTCAGTCGGGCAAGTGCATCAATCGATTGAAGGAAATTCTGCACAGTCATTTGACATGATTTGCTTTCCATATTTATGTTCCTTGAAATGTCTATCATGTGATGATTAAATAGTCTGTGCACTTATTAAATATGCTAACATGCCGGTCATGTGGGTCATGTGAGATAGATATCTATCTCACATGGTCTTCTCACATAAGACACGCATATCTTGCATATGAAGTGGAGGGAGAAAACCTAGTAGGAAACTGTCACAGATCAAATAGTTTTGAATATGCACATATCCACTTGTTAGTCATCATGTTTAAGAAGTTTCATCAAAGTTGGTTGATAAATGTACAAGTTTCACAGAAAAGAATCTCATTTAGAAATCAAAATCTAAATTTTCAGGATAAGGAAGGAGACAAACTTAAGTTAACAAGAGAAATGCGCTCCTGACGGCGTCATAAAACAGTAGGTGTGTCTTTCAGGGGCATAACCAAATCAAGAGGAAGCTTCCTCTAGATACCAGTAAGGCATCCAAAAATAAAATTTATTTGAGTTATTGGATGGAAACCAAATTCAATATGGCCACCATTTTCCTATATCTGCTATTTATAAGTCCCTGTTAAGGCTTGATAACAGTTGAAAGATTCATTTTCATGAAAGAAGTGAGATTTTCTTTTCAGTTTTGTTAACCCTCAATGGACTGAGCACCTCTCCCCAATTCCCATTGGACAACAACTTGTTCATGTCCAATCACTGCCAATATAAGTTATCTCGGGCAACATCGGATACATGGAGATTTAATACCTGGATGTCGGTTTTCAACCATGAGGCTCAAGCCGAATGGTTGAAAAGGAGACATCCAGGTATTAAATCTCCAAGTACCCTGGATGTTGCCCAAGATATCAATTTTGTCCCGTCTCCTAATACAGAAATAATGACGAGATGTAAAATATGATCCCACATTAAGACTCAGGTGACGAAGTTTAAACCCCACACTGAGCTTCAGGTTTGGACCAAACAATGAAACAAACGTCACAGCAAAATTATAAATAGACCGAGTCTATTTCCAAATCATTGTTTATAAACCAGGTCACACAAGGAGAAGTTTTTCACTTTTGTGAATTTGAATTCGTTGAAAAAGTTTTAAAACCATGTAAATTCAGCCTTCCAGAGTGTATTGTATTTCCATGGAACAAGCTTCAGCATGTTAGATGTGTTGTATTGTGTGTTTTATTCATGTTTTGGGGAAAATAGCTTAAATATTCACTTAAGACGATTCTGGATATGGAACATGGAAGGTGACATTTTGAATTTCGGGAACGATGTCCCACAGTTTCAGACTCATTGAATTTTGTAAGAGGTAGGTGGAATTAATAATAGGTGTTTCTGCAATCGATGTGACCCAGTCAGGGTCAAAGGTTATTTTTATCACCTGGATGTTTCTCGAGTAATAAACGGGGAACAACGGCACACGCTCTTATCACCCGCATGTTTGAAGATAGCCGATACCATGGCTATTTGTTTCGGTCATGCTGATCAATCAGAAGACGCGATGCATACGGACACAAGGACAAGGTGATTTGTCTATTTTCAGCAGGGCCTCCTGAAGATGGCATGGTCAGGGCACATGTTCTGAGATCGCAAAGGCCTGAAATAGTCTTTAAGGTGCATTTAAAACAAGTCACAAAATTACTGTAGATATGATATGAGGTAGTAAAAGAATGAAGTTGTTGAGCTAATTGGCAATGGCATTTATAGCATTGTGGTAGAATGATAGTACAACAACTTATTCTGTTTTCGTTTTTGTACTATCAGCAAATCTCAGACAAGTCAAATATCGAACCGATACAAAGGTATACCCCTTCCCCCCACCCCCTCCAAAAAAAATAAACAAGAGGCCCCAAGGGGCCTGAGGGCGCTCACCTGACATGGTAGCCTAAATTTATATCAACCCAGAGAATTGATTTCAACAAGTTGCATCTGCTCCTCCTAAGAAAAGCTTATACCAAATCTCCAAAGATTCTGACCAGTGGATCTAAAAAAAAAAAGATTTTTAAAGAATATTCCTCATATTGAACTAAGTTATAATTCAGGCTCCCACAGGGAGCCCATATATGAACCCAGGGACTTGGCTTTAACAAACTTGAATCTCACCCCCCTAAGGATGCTGCACACCAAATATCAAAACATTCCGACTGCTGGATCTGAAGAAGAAGATTTTTAAAGAAAATTCCTCATTTTGAACTAAGTTACAATTCGAGCTCCCACAGTGAGTCCAAATATGGACCTAGGGACATGGCTTGAACAAACTTGAATCTCACCCCCTAAGGATGCTGCATACCAAATATCAAAACATTCCGACTGCTGGATCTGAAGAAGATTTTTAAAGAAAATTCCTCATTTTGAACTAAGTTATAATTCGGGCTACCACAGTGAGCCCAAATATGAACCCAGGGACTTGGCTTGAACAAACTTGAATCTCACCCCCCTAAGCATGGTGCATACCCAATATCAGAAGATTCTGCCTGCTGGATCTTGAGAAGAAGATTTTCAAAGAAATTTGCCTGAAATGCACTAAGTTCAAATTTGGGCTCCTATACTGAGCCCAAATATAAACCCAGGGGGCTGATTTGAACAAACTTGAATCAGATTCAACCCACAATGTTGCATACCAAATATGAAAAGATTCTGCCTGCTGGATCTGGAGAAGAAGATTTTTTAAGAAATATGCCTGAAATGCACTAAGTTCAAATTTGGGCTCCTATACTGAGCCCAAATATAAACCCAGGGGGCCGATTTGAACAAACTTGAATCAGATCCACCCCACAATGTTGCTTACCAAATATGAAAAGATTCTGAAGCTGGATCTGGAGAAGAAGATTTTTTAAGAAATTTGCCTGAAATGCACTCAGTTTGAATTCAAGCTTCTATAGTGAGCCAGAATATGAATCTAGGAAGCCGATTTGAACAAACTTGAATCAGATCCACCCCACAATGTTGCTTACCAAATATGAAAAGATTCTGAAGCTGGATCTGGAGAAGAAGATTTTTTAAGAAATTTGCCTGAAATGCACTAAGTTCGAATTCGAGCTTCTATAGTGAGCCCAAATATGAATCTAGGAAGCCAATTTGAACAAACTTGAATCAGATCCACCCCACAATGTTGCATACCAAATATGAAAAGATTCTGCCTGCTGGATCTGGAGAAGAAGATTTTTTAATAAATTTGCCCGAAATGCACTAAGGCCGAATTCGGGCTTCTATATTAAGCCCAAATATGAATCCAGGGGGCCGATTTCAACAAACTTGAATTAGATCCACCCCGCAATGTTGCATACCAAATATGAAAAGATTCTGCCTGCTGGATCTGGAGAAGAAGATTTTTGAAGAAATTTGCCCGAAATGCACTAAGTTTGAATTCGAGCTTCTATAGTGAGCCCAAATATGAATCCAGGGGGCCAATTTGAACAAACTTGAATCAGATCCACCCCGCAATGTTGCATACAAAATATGAAAAGATTCTGCCTGCTGGATCTGGAGAAGAAGATTTTTTAAGAAATTTGCCTGAAATGCACTAAGTTCGAATTCAAGCTTCTATAGTGAGCACAAATATGAATCTAGGAAGCCGATTTAAACAAACTTGAATCAGATCCACCCCACAATGTTGCATACCACATATCAAAAGATTCTGCCTGCTGGATCTTGAGAAGAAGATTTTTAAAGAAATTTGCCTGAAATGCACTAAGTTTGAATTCAGGCTCCTATACTGAGCCCAAATATGAATCTAGGGAGCCGATTTGAACAAATTTGCATCAGATCCATACCACAATGTTGCATACCAAATATCAAAAGATTCTGCCTGCTGGATCTTGAGAAGAAGATTTTCAAAGAAATTTGCCTGAAATGCACTAAGTTCGAATTCGAGCTTCTATAGTGAGCCCAAATATGAATCCAGGGGGCCGATTTGAACAAACTTGAATCAGATCCACCCCTCAATGTTGCATACCAAATATCAAAAGATTCTGCCTGCTGGATCTGGAGAAGAAAATTTTTTAAGAAATTTGCCTGAAATGCACTAAGTTCAAATTTGGGCTCCTATACTGAGCCCAAATATAAACCCAGGGAGCCGATTTGAACAAACTTGAATCAGATCAATCCCACAATGTTGCTTACCAAATATGAAAAGATTCTGCCTGCTGGATCTGGAGAAGAAGATTTTTTAAGAAATTTGCCTGAAATGCACTAAGTTCAAATTCGAGCTTCTATAGTGGGCCCAAATATGAATCTAGAAAGCCGATTTGAACAAATTTGAATCAGATCCACCCCACAATGTTGCATACCAAATATGAAAAGATTCTGCCTGCTGGATCTGGAGAAGAAGATTTTTTAATAAATTTGCCCGAAATGCACTAAGTTCGAAATCGGGCTCCTATACTGAGCCCAAATATTAACCCAGGGGGCCGATTTGAACAAACTTGAATCAGATCCACCCCACAATGTTGCTTACCAAATATGAAAAGATTCTGCCTGCTGGATCTGGAGAAGAAGATTTTTTAAGAAATTTGCCTGAAATGCACTAAGTTCGAATTCGAGCTTCTATAGTGAGCCCAAATATGAATCTAGGAAGCCAATTTGAACAAACTTGAATCAGATCCACCCCGCAATGTTGCTTACCAAATATGAAAAGATTCTGCCTGCTGGATCTCGAGAAGAAGATTTTTTAAGAAATTTGCCTGAAATGCACTAAGTTCGAATTCGAGCTTCTATAGTGAGCCCAAATATGAATCTAGGAAGCCGATTTGAACAAACTTGAATCAGATCCACCCCACAATGTAGCATACCAAATATGAAAAGATTCTGTCTGCTGGATCTGGAGAAGAAGATTTTTTAAGAAATTTGCCTGAAATGCACTAAGTTCGAAATCGGGCTCCTATACTGAGCCCAATTATGAACCCAGGGGGCCGATTTGAACAAACTTGAATCAGATCCACCCTACAATGTTGCATACCAAATATCAAAAGATTCTGCTAGCTGGATCTGGAGAAGAAGATTTTTTAAGAAATTTGCCTGAAATGCACTAAGTTCGAAATCAGGCTCCTATACTGAGCCCAATTATGAACCCAGGAGGCCGATTTGAACAAACTTGAATCAGATCCACCCCACAATGTTGCATACCAAATATGAAAAGATTCTGCCTGCTGGATCTGGAGAAGAAGATTTTTTAATAAATTTGCCCGAAATGCACTAAGTTCGAAATCGGGCTCCTATACTGAGCCCAAATATGAACCCAGGGGGCCGATTTGAACAAACTTGAATCAGATCCACCCTACAATGTTGCATACCAAATATCAAAAGATTCTGCCTACTGGATCTGGAGAAGAAGATTTTTTAAGAAATTTGCCTGAAATGCACTAAGTTCGAAATCAGGCTCCTATACTGAGCCCAAATATGAACCCAGGGGGCCGATGTTGAACAAACTTGAATCAGATCCACCCTACAATGTTGCATACCAAATATCAAAAGATTCTGCCTGCTGGATCTGGAGAAGAAGATTTTTTAAGAAATTTGCCTGAAATGCACTAAGTTCGAAATCAGGCTCCTATACTGAGCCCAAATATGAACCCAGGGGGCCGATTTGAACAAACTTGAATCAGATCAACCCTACAATGTTGCATACCAAATATCAAAAGATTCTGCCTGCTGGATCTGGAGAAGAAGATTTTTTAATGTTTTTCCCATTGCCTACAGTGTTAAAAAGTGCTGCACTTTTTCAAAGTCCTGAAAAAAGTACCTTGTGATCAAACTGATAGGGATTTTTTTTAACCATTCTATTCTACTGGATAAAAGTAAGCTTTATACAAAATAAGAATTCTCTGTGTCGTGTAGTTTTGGAGATATGGCAGTTTTAAGGTTTTTCCTATTTTTAGCTCCCGAGGTTCCCACGGGGCAATGAGAAAAAATTTTTTTTGCATCAATCAACTACTTATGACCCATTATCATCTCATATCAAATTTGGTTCAAATTGACCTCACGGTTCAGAAAATAGAAATTTTAGGCGTGGCCAAAATTTTTGCCCCTCCCATAACAAAGGCGGATAATGCCTGACAAACTTCTCTTGAACAAACTTGATTCTAAACCTCAAAAGGACTCTGTATACCACATATCAAGTCTCTGCTACTGGTGGTTCATTAGAAGAAGATTTTCAAAAAATGCCGCTCAGGATCACAGATCCAATGTCGAGTTGTGACCTTGACCTTTGACCTGGCGAGTCCAAGGTCAATAGGGTTCTTCCTCGCACCAAGGCCAACACACCTATGAAGTTTCATGACTCTAGGTTGAACCACTATCAAGTTCTCATCCGGAAACCAATTGTTGCGATATACTATGTTCAAGGTCACTGTGACCTTGACCTTTGACCTGGTGAGTCCAACATCAATAGGGTTCTTCCTCGCACCAAGGCCAACACGCCTGTAAAGTTTCATGGCTCTAGGTTGAACCACTATCAAGTTATCATCCGGAAACCAATTGTTGCGATATACTATGTTCAAGGTCACTGTGACCTTGACCTTTGACCTGGTGAGTCCAAGATCAATAGGGTTCTTCCTCGCACCAAGGCCAACATACCTATGAAGTTTCATGACTCTAGGTTGAACCACTATCAAGTTATCATCCGGAAACCAATTGTTGCGATATACTATGTTCAAGGTCACTGTGACCTTGACCTTTGACCTGGTGAGTCCAAGATCAATAAGGTTCTTCCTCGCACCAAGGCCAACACACCTATAAAGTTTCATGACTCTAGGTTGAACCACTATCAATTATCATCCGGAAACCAATTGTTGCGATATACTATGTTCAAGGTCACTGTGACCTTGACCTTTGACCTGGTGAGTCCAAGATCAATAGGGTTCTTCCTCGCACCAAGGCCAACACACCTATGAAGTTTCATGACTCTAGGTTGAACCACTATCAAGTTATCATCCGGAAACCAATTGTTGCGATATACTATGTTAAAGGTCACTGTGACCTTGACCTTTGACGTAGCGAGTCCAAAATCAATAGGGTTCTTCCCCTCACCAAGGCCAATCTACCTATGAAGTTTCATGAATGTGAGTTGAACCATTATCAAGTTATCATCCGGAAACCAATTGTTTAAGATTTACTATGTTCAAGATCACTGTGACCTTGACCTTCGACGTAGCATGTCCAAAATCAATAGGGTTCTTCCTCCCACCAAGACCAACCTACGTATGAAGTTTAATGAATGTGAGTTGAACCACTATCAAGTTATCATCCGGAAACCAATTGTTTACGCCCGGCCGCCCGCCCGCCCGCCCGCCCACCCGCCCGCCCGCCCACCCACCCACCCGCCCGCCCGCCCGCCTGCCCGCCATTCACCAAACTATAAGTCGAGTTTGACTTCGTCACAACTCGACTAAAAATTTGGCCATTTTTTCCCCACACCTCTGCTCAATATGAGCGGAAACCTAATTTGGATAAAAATCAAAATGCCCCTATATAACCACCACTTACATGAAATTTAATTAAAATGTGGCCACTGGTTTAGGAGAAAGAGACTCAAACACCACCTTCATGCAGGACGACGGACGACAGACAACGGACGACGGACGAAGAGTAATAAGAAAAGCTCACCCTGACTTTCAGTCAGGTGAGCTAAAAACTACCAAAACTGATACCAAACTAAAAATATGAATACCACCCATCTCTAATGTAGGAGAAGTCACAAGCACAACACCCTCACTTGAATGAATGGATGTATGAAAGTGGGGTGTGATGACTTCTTCAAAGTTGGAATGTCGGAAATATTCAATTCATCTTCAGAATGAAGTAAAATTACAAATGCTACAAAATTGAATATTCCTATTAACTGAATATTTTCAACTAGCACATTTATCATTCAAATTAAGAAGGTTTTACTGTACTCACAGATAACAGATCAGGTGAAAGCTTCTTCTCATCTCCATCTTCCACAACACTGATCATTGCTTTACCACCTCTGTCATCACGATACTCTCTAGCAAGAGACGATGCCTGAAAATCATAAAAAATAATTCTCATATTTTCTGACAAATTTAATTATATTATGGCTTTATGCAATTAACACTATCATATTCTTGACAAAAGTTCTTGAGTTCTGAATTTTAACAAATCTTTGAGTAATACACGCACATTATCCATCAAAATGAAGATCCTATCGCATGGAACCTGGCTGAATGCATGTCTACTACTGAAATGGGAGAAGTGTGTTTTAGTGATTCCTGAAAATCTGCTACCACATTTTAGCAAGAAATGTACACAAAGGCAAATTACATCAAGACATTCCATGCTTGAAGATACAGTGGAGCCTACTTAATTGGATATCTCTTAACTGAATAACCCTGTTAATTGAATATAATTTAAAAACACAAAACCATTCACCACACCTCGAGTACAAATTTGACCTGTTAATTGATATAGGTTATAGAGTGAACTCCTGTTAATTGAATAAAAAATCTTGTAACCTGTCGAGAAATTACCCTGGCTTTCTCCACTTTTCCTTTGTTTGTAGACCTTTTCAGCCTCAGTATATCCAATACAGGCATTTAAACTATTATATCTTGTTTGACAGAGCTCATGGAGCTCTGTCACACAAGATATAATAGAATAAATGCTAAGTTTATCTTTAGAATACAGGAAAGTGACACAATTTCTATTAATTGAATATGCCTCTTAACTGAATAATTTTCATTGGCAAAGCAGATATTCAATTAACAGGGTTCCACTGTACTTTCAAATATCCAAGAACAAAGCTAGGGCAAGAGATCGTTCGAGTTGGCAACAGCAGGCATGCAAAACGGCAAGTTTCCAAACCTACAATTTGTTTTCTGTAGAAATGCCATTTTGATGTTGTTACATGCTCATATTTACATCTTAATGGAGGAACCTGAAAAGTCTGAAAGTCACAGGAATTTCAAGACATAGCCACCTGATCTATATGCAATGAATGCACACATAAATATACTGATTACAGCAATTATTGAGCTAATAATTGTTTTCTAATCTAGGAATTGCGCCGTTTATTCTGTGGTATCAGTGCCATGATTGTAACGATCAGATGATTTAATTTTTGTAAGTGTTTTATATCATCAAACTTGCCTCTCTTAACCCTTTACCTAACAGGAAAAGCAGACGACACTTGCAAATAAAATTCTTGAAGCACTAATTTTTTTGATGTTTTGCATCAAAAACATAGCTTACGACCCCTTACTGGAATGAGCTTGCTGTGCTTGTTCCAATATGAGGAATCATTAGCTATGTTTTTGTGACAAAAAATGAAAAAGTAATAATAATTGAATGGTGAATGTTGGATAAAAGGTTAATAAAATGAAAGTGTCAATGACACTGTAGCTCAACTTGTCAAGATAAAGACATGTACATGTATAGTATGTGACAGAGCAATGACAAACATCTAGGTAATGACCTGATAACAAAGGTACATATAAAGTATTGTAACGGTCTGTACATAAATGCTGACCGTAGCCTGTAACAAATGTATAGGTAAAGTATTGTAAAGGTGGGTGACAGTCAGATGCTAAACTAGAAAAAAAATCTTTGAGTCCCAGAGTGGGTCTGACTGAACCCCAAAATATTTGTTCTCATAGCACAGTGATAACAAAGGCACCCCAAAACACACTCATTCCTGTCCCAAGGTGAAAACAAAGGTACCCAAGAAGTTGCGTGAAGATCAGTTCACAAATATGAGCTGTGTAGAAGTTGTGACAAAAAACTGATTGGACCTAATTTCGGTACAAAATGGCCACTGGCAGCCATCTTGAATTTTGGACCACACCCAGAAACACTCGTTCTCGTCCCAAGATGATAACAAAGGTACCCAAGAAGTTTTGTGAAGATCGGTTCATAAATACAGCCTCTAGCCCGAGCCATATTGACATGTGCACTTACAGTGTATAAGTAGCACTGAATAAATCAAAGTTCATCTAATTTGCAAAATTTCTGCACGAGAAAAAAACCCGTACTATATGTGATGTATTCCATGTTACTAAACATTCATACAAAAATTTATTCAAATCAGAACTTTCATACAGAAGTTCTGTACAAAAGACTGATTGCACTAATTTTGGTACAAAATGGCTGCTGGTGGCCATCTTGAATTTCGGGCCACACCCAAAAACACTTGTTCTCATCCCACGGTGATAACAAAGGTACCCAAGAAGTTTCGTAAAGATCGGTTCATAAATACGGCCTCTAGCCTGAGCCGTATAGAAGTTGGGTACAAAAAACTGATTAGACCTAATTTCGGTACAAAATGGACACTGGCAGCCATCTTGAATTTTGGACCGCACCCAGAAACACTCGTTCTCGTCCCAAGGTGATAACAAAGGCACCCAAGACGTTTCGTGAAGATCGGTTGATAAATACAGACTCTAGCCCGAGCCGTATTGACATGTGTACTTACTGTGTGTAAGTAGCACTGAAAAAATCAAAGTTCATCTAATTTGCATAATTTCTGCACGAGAAAAAAACCTGTATTATATGTGATGTATCCCATGGTACTAAACATTCACACACAAAATTATTCAAATCAGCGCCTTCATGAGGAAGTTCTGTGCAAAAATCTGATTGCACCAAATTTTGTACAAAATGGCTGCCAACGGCCATCTTGAATTTCGGACCGGACCTCAAAACACTTGTTCTCGTCCCACGGTGATAACAAAGGTACCCAAGGAGTTTCGTAAAGATCGGTTCATAAATACGGCCTCTAGCCCGAGCCATAGCAGCTTGGCACTTACAGCCCGAGCCGTATTGGCATTTGCACTTACAGTGCTGAAAGTAACGCCAAAAAGCATCAAAGTTAGTCTAATTTGCATAATTTACGCACAAGAAAAAAAAAACGTACTATATGTGATGTATCCCAAGGTACTAAACATTCATACAAAAAATTATTCAAATCACAGCTTTCATATGGAAGTTCTGTACAAAAAACAGATTTCTGCATCGTCGGTACAAAATGGCGGCTGGCAGCCATCTTGAATTTTGGACCACACCCAAAAACATTCGTTCTCGTCCCACGGTCATAACAAAGGTACCCAAGAAGTTTCGTAAAGATCAGTTCATAAATACGGCCTCTAGCTATCCAATTGTTGACGGACAGACAGACAGACCATGGCATAAGCTCAAATTTGGCTTCGCCAAAGTTGAGCTAAAAATGGTCTATTTCATATTGGGATTGAAGCCAATATTCGGCTCCTGCTGCCCCCCGAATTGATCTCAACGTATATCATGACCCATAGAAAACTTCCTGAACATACATGCAGTTAAAATTTTTCAAAACTAAATTTACCCTTTGAGCTGTGGCAACATGATTTCAGAGCAACTGCTTTCATGACAAGTGCTTGCAAAAACTGATAAGTTTAAAAAAATGACACTGAATTGGTGCCATAACGGTTAGGAAGCTCTGTAACTGATTAATCTGTTACTGATTAATCTCGCACAATAATGACAATATGGGAACAGAGAATATGTCAAGATGGGAAATTGGGAAAATTTAGCCTGTGGTGGTCTTGCTCGTCATTGCTTGGTGGTTCTCTCCGGGTACTCCAGCTTCCTCCACCCGTAAAACTGTTCGACACGAGGTGACCCTGGCTGTCAAAAGTGTCGCTAAAGCCCAATAAATAAATAAACAAACAAGAGGCCACCAAGGGGCCTTAATCGCTCACCGGGCAAAGTGGCTCAAAGAAGTATGTGGGGTCACATTCAGTTAGCCATGATTCATCAACACAACAAAGGAATGAAGTCATGAGAGGCAAATTTTATGGAAAAACACTAAGGAATGGATTTGAACAAACCTGAATGTAACATGCCCCCCCCCCCCCCACCCCACCCTTGCCCATAGAGTCCAAATATTAATCCAAGGACTCAAATTGAACAAACTTGAATCTGATCCCCCTTGAGATGTCATATACTAAATAGGAAAGAATTCTGACTGATGGATATGAAGAAGGTTTTCAAAGAAATCACCTTACATTGCACCAAGTTAAACTTTGGGCTCAAATAGGGAGCCAAAATATTAACCAAGGGTCCCGAATTGAACAAACTTGAATCTGACCCACCTAGAGATGTTGTATACCAAATATGAAAGGATTCTGATTGGTGGATCTGAAGAAGATTTTTAAAGAAATTTCCTCAAATTGCACCAAGTTAAACTTTGGGCCCCAATAGAAAACCCAAATACTAACTCAGGGACCCGATTTGAACAAATTTGAATCTGACCCCCCTAGAGATGTTGTATACCAAATATGAATGCATTCTGACTGGTGGATCTGAAGAAGAAGATTTTTAATGAAATTTTCTCATATTGCACTAAGTTAAAATCAGGCTCCCATAGGGAACCCAAATATTAACCGAGAAACTCGATTTGAACAAACTTGAATCTGCCCCCCTAGAGATGATGTATGCCAAATATGAGAGGATTCTGACTGGTGAATCTGATGAAGAAGATTTTTAAAGAATATTCCACGCATTGCACAAAGTTAAACTTTGGGATCCCATAGGGAGCCCAAATACTGACCCAGCAACTCAATTTGAACAAACTTGAATCTGAACCCCTATAGATGTTGAATACCAAACATGAAAAGATTCTGAGTGGCCGATCTGAAGAAGATTTTGAAAGAAATTTCCTCAAATTGCACCAAGTTAAACTTTGGGCTCCAATAGAGATCCCAAATACTAACTCAGGGACCCGATTTGAACAAACTTGAATCTGACCCCACTAGAGATGTTGTATACCAAATATGAAAGCATTCTGACTGGTGCATCTGAAGAAGAAGATTTTTAAAGAAATTTCCTCATAATTCAGCAAGTTAAAATTTGGGCTCCTACAGGGAGCCCAAATCTTAACCCAGTGACTCAATTTGAACAAACTTGAATCTGACCCCCCTTCCCTAGAGATGTTGTATAACAAATATGAAAAGATACTGACTGGTGGATCTGAAGAAGAAGATTTTATTGAATTTTTGAAAAAAATTATGGGTGCTATCAGAGTTATGCCCCTTCTGGTGCCCCCTGTGGGCATAGCAAGTTTATTTGTAAAAACTTAAATTGGCATTTGATGAGGAACACGCACACAAAATTTGATTCAATTTGGTCAAGTAGTTTGTGAGGAGAAGTCAATAATGTAAAGTTCACGACGGACGATGAACGGCGATGGACGGCAAGTGATAAGTTAAGCTCCCTTCGGTGAGCTGATAAATAGATGCATTTAAGAGCTACACTGCCATGCAGATTTTACTTCATGATTTCAAGAAAAATATAATAGAATAGCTGATATAACTAGATGAGGCCTGCCCCAACTTGGGACCAAGAATACCCTCCCCCAACGACACTCTCTCTAATAGTGGGCAACTATCATACCAAGTATCATTAACATCCTTCAAGGTTACCAAAAGTTCTGAGCTAGATATGACTTGTTCTAGTTGGATTTGGATGTGGGGGTATGTAAACTTGACCTCAAGACTGTGACCTTGACCTTGTAGACAGGCATTCCAACCAACCTTATTCGCGACAAACCCTCTGGTGGCAGGCAACATACCAAGTATCATTAATATCCTTCAAGGCCATCAAAAGTTCTGAGCCGGACACGACTGGTGTATATTTGGATATGGGTATGTGAACTTGAACTAAGTCTGTGGCCATGACCTTATAGACAGGCGTTCCAACTCTATTCACGACATTCCCTCTGGGGGTGGGCAATATTAATACCAAATATCACTAATATCCTTCAGGGCTATCAAAAGTTCTAAGCCAGACACGATTTGTGTATATTTGGATATGGGTATGTGAACTTGAACTAGATCTGTGACCTTGACCTTGTAGACAGGCATTTCAACCTTATTTGTGACACACATTGTGGTGGTGGGCAACATTAATACCAAGTATCATTAATATTCTTCAAGGCCATCAAAAGTTTTGAGCCGGACATGATTTGCAGACAGATGGATGGATGGCAAGATGGACAGATGGATGGATGGCAGACGAATGGACAGATGGACGGATGAATAGACAGATGGACAGACAGACATACAGACAAAGTGATTCCTATATTACCCCCCCCCCCCTCTCGAACTTTGTTCGCGGGGATATAATAACGTGCATGTATAATATACTGTATATATACATCACATGGTTCCTTTGTGTAGCGATTGGGGGCGCAGTGGCTCAGCAGGTAGAGGTGCAGGCTGCAAGCCAGGAGGTCCTCGGTTTGAATCCCACCTGAGGCAAAAATGTTGTGTCCTTGGGCAAGACACTTTACCCCCATTGTTCACAGGCACGGTGGCATTGTGTACTAAGGCATACTGCACGTCGATGATGCACTTGTGTTCAACCAATGCTAACCCTGCTTGTGTGGAGTTAGTTTGTTGGGGAAGATGACAGTTGCTCGCCACTGCTCAGTGGTTCTCTCCAGGTACTCCGGCTTCCTCCATACGTAGAACTGTCTGACACAAGGTGACTCTGACTGTCAAAAGTGTCATTAAACCCCAATAAATAAATAAATAACAATTATGTAGCAGTTGAGGTGTACAGGCCATGTAACAATTAAATGTAGCATGGTTGGTCTGGATCTCTCAGTCTTGAGGTAAATCGGCCCCTTTTGTACTGGAGGTTTACGGTTGAGTCTCAGCTCCTGCATTTCTCATTTTGTTACATTGGTGCCATTTACTAGCCCCCAGCGCTTGATTACAGGAAGCTTTCCAATCAAAGATAAGAAGCAAAATATTTGGTGTTGGTAAAGCCTACAAAAATTGAACTTGTTTTTAAATTACACTCATCGAATTCCAAGAAACTGTACTACCTGTAACTTCCTATGCATCAAAATATCCTGGCCACAAAGTATTTGTATGATATGTTTTTCAGGGTCTTAACTTCTTATAATTCTCAGAAAAAAGGTTCAACACTTTTTCTCCTCTTTTTCAAGACACATCAACCTATTTTATACCCTTTTGAGGACAGTGGAGCCAACTAATTTAAGCAGGCTATTAATTAAAAATAGAAAGTGTTTTCATTTTGGGAATTCATTAAAAAAAAACAATGAGAGTTTTAAGCCGAGTTTGCTTGTTGAGAATAGTACTGGATGGGTTTGGCCATTACATTGGGTAAAGAGGTCATATAGATGAGAGTTACACTAAAGCTGTACAGTACACAGGGTTAGTTATTCAGTAAATAAAGGAAATTTTTTATAACCATAAAGTGTGACTAACCCTGTGCAATGCACTGGGTTAATCACACTTTCTGGTTATAAGAAATTGGTAACTACCATATCACACACTACATGAAAATATGCACTCACTGAAGCAGTAAAATTCATAGGGTTAGTTGGTTACATGTTACATAGGATGCAGGATTCAAGGAACTAATGGAAATACTTATACTGGATTGTGGAAATTTTTGTTTGAATTCCAAAAACGAAAACATATTCTATTTTCAATTAATAGCTTGTTTAAAGTGAATTACAACACTGTCGACAGCCAGGGTCACCAACTGTCGGCCAGTTTTGAAGGTTGAGGAAGCCGGTGTACCTGGAGAAAACACTGAGCAGCAGTGAGGGACTGTCAGATTCCCCAACATACTGGTTAAAGACAAGTGCACCATTGATGTGTGGTACACTTTAGTATACAGGGCAACCATGCCTCATTTGGGCATTTGGGATTAAGAGCCTTGCCCAAGCACACAACACAGTTACACCTGGTGGGGATCAAACTGTAATCCTTTCAGTTTGAAGTCCAATGCCGTAACCAACGATCCACCATGCACCCCTATTCAAGTTGATAACTCTTAATTAAATAATCTTGTTAATTGAATATAACTTCCAAACTTAAACCCATTTACTAGTCAGTAAAACCTGTCTTGAGCGATCATTGTCTTGAAAGACCACTGTGGCCATGCACCGATTCGTTTCACTCTATAATGGACCTGTCATGAGAGATCACCTGTCATGAGAGACCACCTGTCTCGAGAGATACAAAATTGTGGCAAAACTCAGTTTTTCACCTGTTTTTGCTGTATACCAAATGTGAAAGCACTATGACCGTTGGATCTGGAAGAGAAAATTTTTAAAGAAATTTCCTCATATTGCACTGAGTTGAAATTCGGGCTACCATAGAGAGCCAAAATATTAACCCAGGGACTCGATTTGAACAAACTTGAATCTCACCTCCCAAGAGATGCTGTATACCAAAACGAAAGCATTCAGACTGGTGGATCTGGAGAAGATGATTTTCAAAGAAATTCCCTCATATTGCACTAGGTTAATATTCAGGTTCCCATAGGCAGCCCAAATAACTCAGGGATTCAATTTGAACAAACTTGAATCTGACTCCCCTATATATACCAAATATTTATTTATTAATTTATTTATTTATTGGTGTTTAAGGTCACATACTTATGCACAATGGCTAATCGTGACCGTGACAGTTTTACGGGTGGAGGAAACCGGAGTACCTGGAGAGAACCACCGAGCATCGATGAGCAACTGTCAGCTCAACATTCTAACTCTGTTCAAGCTCTTATCAAGCAGGGTTACAGTGGTTAAAGACATCTGCACCATCGATGTGCAGTATGCCTTAGTACACAGCGTCATCGTGCCCCCATGTATGCAATCGGAATAAAGTGCCTTGTTTAGTGATGGAAAGCTCATTGGTGTGTCATTTTTTAATAAGCCCCACCCCGTATACTCATCTCTTGCACATAATATATAGATTCTACACATGCATTCCTCCCAGTACAAAATGACCTGAAATACTGTATTTTAATTTTTTACTTTCACTGTCCTTTCAAAGGACATACCAGACCAAAAAATAAAAAATATGGGCTTGCAGGACGTTTGCTCTAGGCCCCCCCCCCCCCCCTCCCTCCATCGGTATCGTGAATGGACCTCTGCACTTGACCAACGGCTGCAATTTTGGACTGCAAGTGATAGCTTTCCTAAATCAACTTGGTGTAAAAGCCGCAAGAAGTAACTGATTTCAGAGGGGGGGGGGGGGGGGGGGGCATGGCTTATGGCAGATTCCTTTGTATCCGCACACTTTTGAAAAGAGGCCCATAATAGAATTAACCCTGGGTCTGAATTACCCTTTTCCAGGCTCTGGTATTGATAAGTGTTTTCTATTCATAAGGCACTCGCGAAGTTAGGGGAGGGAAGCTTAATCAGCGGTCTGACACTGACAGAAGTCAGGTTATTTATAATTAATGTTTTGTAACACAATAAATTTGTTTTAAAATAACCTCACAAATTATTTCAATGGCCCCGGTCAAGAAACAACAAAGGGGACGTTTGACCAACTCTTGAGGACATTTTGACCAAATGTTGGGGATGTTTTGACTAATTTTTGGGGACATTTTGACTAACTTTTTGGCAACGTTTTGGTTTGGGGATGTTTTGACGGGATCGTTTAATTCTAATAACATTAGATTACTTTATTTCACAACTTAATACAAAAACTACAATTTTACATATTATATACATATATACAAAATGTCACACAAAACACTGGTTGTGGTACAAGTATAATCTTTTAAAGATATATAGATGTAATTACAAAAGTATTTTTTTTAGTTTTTCCAAGTCTGTAAATTTTATTTGTAACAGTGGAGGCCTTCAGTCGTTCTAACATCTACATCTCTATAGTTGGTCCATAGTGAATCTATTTCCTTGTCAAATGCAGTATATTTCCTTTAATATCTGGCGAACAATGTTTCATGTTCAGGATGAATGATGAATGAAAAGTTTCAGTGCGCCAAAGGCGCACAGGGACGATGTAAGATTTGAAATCCGATGAATGAAAAGTTTCATCGCACCAAAGGCGCCCAGGGACGATGTAGGATTTTAAATCCCATGCAACCCAAATACCTTTATCTGCTTATTAATTCATCTTCGGGTTATGTGACGTCCGGTATATCATAGGGGGGTCATACAATGTAGAGTGAGAGGGGGCAATAATAGTTGATGTAGTAAACAAACAAACAAGTTTGGTAGTAACTTCCAAGAGTCAATCAAAAACAATAAACATATCTCTACAGAATATCATAATAAAAACAAACGCACATTGACAATGAGAGAAACAACTTGCGAAGGACCGCCAGAACTAAACAAACTCGGTGTTAACTTCCAAGTGACAACAACATTTCTCATTTAGTTTAGTCAATGTCAAAGTTAAAAAAAAATAATAATTCTCGCAGACAGTGAACAATATGTTTCAAGTCAACTGATGGAATAGTTCTAGTAGAGACTGGACATGTTTCGGCTTCTAATATTTTGGATTCAAATGTTGGACTTTTAATTAATAGATTACATAAAAGTCATTCAAGCAAAGAGGCAAGAAATTTTATTCCACAAAATATATAAAATTTGGATAAAAAATCCTTAAAATATATTCAAATAATAACTTCTTTAAATAACTGAATGAAATATAAATTTCAAAAAATTAACTCAAAGTGAGAGGATTCGGTCGACCACCAGGGCCGAATGTTCCCAGGGCCGAATCTTCCCCAACGTGAATTAACTAGGATTTGTGACTTCTCTCCCTTGAATATCAATCGAAATAAGCCCATTGCCGATTAGCCATCTTTGACATTAATAATATGGAAGGTCAGAGGTAGCTTCGGGTAAACACTTCGATCAGACTAGTGTCAAGACTGTCATATATGCGATAGAAACAAACAAAATGTTTCGCTTGAAACGAGAAAATGTGCATTTTCGATTTAATACTAATAAAGATAGAAGAAATAACACACTTTCAACTCTTCATTTAATGGACAGGGCAAAATAAGATTGATTTTTTAATGAAATGAATACCGCAATGAACCCCTTCCCACAAGCGAAGGTAGACTCGGCATCATGGTTTTGTTTTGTTGAAGAGTGACAAAACTGCATATACATCACTGAAATGACACAAACATGTCTGCGTGAGTGAAAATGCAAACCCTGGGTATCCAAACAACCAGCCCATACAAATATTTTCAAGCATAACACAGAGATGTTCCAGCTGGAAGAGGTTGGGGTGGAGGGGCGTGGTCCCTAAAAAGTGAATGAAAATCGTCTGCCAGCGGCACGTCTTTTTACCCAAATGTACCCAAAAGATACCCAAATGTAACCAAATTATAGATTCTAATGCAGCCTACTCTTACGTTTTAGTAAAAAAAAGCATATTATTCAATTTTAAGACAAAAATAAAACAACTCACTGCAGCTGCCATTCAATCTGCTGCTCCACAAAAATGATACTATAACAATGAACAGCTAGAAGATATTTCCGAGTTTGTTTTGACTACACTTAACTATTGATTTGGTCATTTTCTAAAGATGATGATGGCTCAAAAACGTTTTCAATATTACTATAACTAATAATTTACATTTTTTGCTTCTAAAATATGTCTTATGACCCCTCATCGGAACGAACGCAACGAGCCCGTTTCAATGAGTACTTTTTAGTCATAACCTATATTTTGGAAGCAAAAAGAAAAAAATATTGAAAAAAAAAGATTTATACATCTCCCTTTCTAGGGTGACATCCTGATTGTCCCACTTATAGAATTAAAGAAGGTGAAGAGTGGGACAATCGGGACTTTGCTAATTAGTTACTTAGCGGGAACATCAAACAGTTTGACTTATAGTTCATTTCATCTACAAATAATTTATATTATGGTTTTAAACGAGACCATTCTATATCTGCTTCTTATCGCAGGAAAATGAAAAGATATTCACAACATGTTAGGTAAATAATTTTAAAATAATTCATTTTAACTCTCTGCACGCTGATGTCGAAATAACAAAATTTAGAGACTCAAATTTCTCCTCCCATAATGCAACTTGGAATTTAACCAATTCAATCTTCTTTGACAGAACTCACAGAGCTCTGTCAAACAAGATGTATTGGTTAAATTCCCTATTGCATTATGGAAAACATCTTCTCTTGAAACCGTTTTTTTTTTTACCTTTTACATAAGAGTGCAGGGAGTTCACCCTAAATTTACATGGCTTCAGGTCCTAATACGTGTTCACTTAATTCTGTAACACGGTATTGATATTTATTCGACTTCTTCATTGATTATTTCATTTTTGCACACGTTTGCTAAACTTTTTTGTATTCTTTTACGTAAAATCCTAATAAAGTTATAGTTATATAATATTTGTTATTTATTGGCGTTGAACGCTTCATGTTCCTGGGAAATAGACAGGATTCTACAAGGGAGGGGGGGGGGGGGGGGGTCTGTGATATTTGAAGCTACTTGTAGTAGGGGTTTGGGAGAACTATAGTTCTGACCAGGATCCTCCCCTTATTAGCCCATTCTCCCGATCCTGCCGGAGAGGGGGTGGGGGCTAATAATGGGACAGTTCTAGTTAGGAAAGGGTAATGAGAGGAGATGGTATAGTACACATGGAAGGTTCCAAGTCACAAGGGCTACTGTGAAAACATTGCAAAATTTAGCACGCCAAGAGCAAATCGGAGGCGAAGGAAGCATGTGAAGCTCTATATCGACGAGAAGGCAGCCCCCCCCACCCCCCACACACACACACGCACACGAAATTCATCACTGACATTTCCATGTTTTGTTGAAAATGATAGGCCTTGCTGTGAACTCTTCTATATGTCTCGATTTTGCAAGTAACACACAACACCGAATCAACAGATTCGGTGCTGTGTGTTAGCTGCACAATCACATAATAAAATAAATTATTCAACTTTTACTGGTCTATTCGTAGGACAAAGTCCAATTCATTTTACCAGTTGTGGTTTCCGTAAAATATTCAAGAACTAAACATGATCAGGAATCTGTTCGTGTGAATCGAACATTTCCTTAGGGCGAATTTAGCAAATACCGGCTATATCACTAGAATGCTACATTCACATAATGCACGCCACAGGGATGTAAGTAATGGTAACCACCTTTAAAGGCAAGTATCCAACATAAAGTTATTGTTTAGTTACATTTGGGTATCATTTGGGTACATTTGGGGGGAATGGGTCAACTCGCCCTCAGGTCATGTCGCCCTGGGTCAAGTCGACCCAGGTCAACTCGCCACGGGTCAAGTGCCCCCAGTTAAAAAAACGTAACTCTAGTTATATCAGAATTTTTTTTATTTTAATACTATAATCCATTATTTACAACAATATTATGAAGTCCAGCCAGACCAGCATTTTTTATTTCAATAATATATATTTTATTATTTTACAATATAAATTACGATATAAAGTTGGTTACAGCACTCGTACAAAACACGTAAAGACACATTTATACAAATTAAAATTGAAAATGTATTGAAATCGCCGAGAAATATATGACGAACAATGGGGAAGTAAAACCTATTTCCTTTTCGCAGAGGAATGGGGAAACGTTTGTTTTTTCCAAAGTTCGAGAAAATGTATTGAAATCACAACTGATTTTCGCCGAGGAATATCATGTGGAATGGGAAAATGTAGGTTCCGATTTTAATACATTTTTTGGAACTCACGAAAAGACAAATGAAAGGCAAGATGCATTTCGTTTGTTTTTTCCGAAGTTCAAGAAAATGTATTGTAATCGCAAATGTTTTCGCCGAGGGATATTTGATGAGGAATGGGGAAACGTAGGTTCAGATTTTAATACATTTTATGTTGATCAAGTTCTGAATAATGAAAATACACATGAGTTCAGGAAAATGCATCACAATTAATAACATATCTACATACTTATTTATGCTTGTGAATAAAAAAGGCTATCAGCCACACAATCAATCTCAAATAAACACCATCTGGTATGTGATTTCTGTAAAAACAAACATCTTGACTGTTAACAAAAAAATGAAAGTGTCAATGACACTGTAGCTCAACTTGTCAAGACAAAGACATGTACATGTATAGTATGTGACACAGCAATGACAAACATCTAGGTAATGACCTGATAACAAAGGTACATATAAAGTATTGTAATGGTCTAAATACTGACCGTTGCCTGTAACAAATGTATAGGTAAAGTATTGTAAAGGTGGGTGACAGTCAGATGCTAAACTAGAAAAAAATCTTTGAGTCCCAGAGTGGGTCTGACTGAACCCCAAAATATTTGTTCTCATTGCACAGTGATAACAAAGGCACCCCCAAAACACACTCGTTCCTGTCCCAAGGTGAAGACAAAAGTGCCCAAGAAGTTTTGTGAAGATCAGTTCATAAATACGAGCTGTATAGAACTTGTGACAAAAAACTGATTGGACCTAATTTCGGTACAAAATGGCCATTGGCAGCCATCTTGAATTTTGGACCGTACCCAGAAACCCTCATTCTCATCCCAAGGTGATAACAAAGGTACCCAAGAAGTTTTGTGAAGATCGGTTCATAAATACAGCCTCTACCCTGAGCCGTATTGACATGTGTGCTTACACTGTATAAGTAGCACTGAATAAATCAAAGTTCATCTAATTTGCATAATTTCTGCACGAAAAAAAACCCTTAGAATATGTGATGTATTCCATGTTACTAAACATTCATACAAAAATTTATTCAAATCAGAACTTTCATACAGAAGTTCTGTACAAAAGACTGATTGCACTAATTTTGGTACAAAATGGCTGCTGGTGGCCATCTTGAATTTCGGACTACACCCAAAAACACTCACTCTCATCCCACGGTGATAACAAAGGTACCCAAAAAGTTTCGTAAAGATTGGTTCATAAATATGGTCTCTAGTCTGAACTGTATAGAAGTTGTGTACAAAAAACTGATTAGACCTAATTTCGGTACAAAATGGCCACTGGCAGCCATCTTGAATTTTAGACCGCACCCAGAAACACTCGTTCTCCACCCAAGGTGATAACAAAGTTACCCAAGACATTTCGTGAAGATCAGTTCATAAATACAGACTCTAGTCTGAGCCGTATTGACATGTGTACTTACTGTGTGTAAGTCGCACTGAAAAAATCTAAGTTCATCTAATTTGCATAATTTCTGCACGAGAAAAAAACCTGTATTATATGTGATGTATCCCTTGGTACTAAACATTCACACAAAAAATTATTCAAATCAGCGCTTTCATATGGAAGTTCTGTGCAAAAATCTGATTGCACCTAATTTTGTACAAAATGGCTGCCATCGGCCATCTTGAATTTCGGACCGGACCCCAAAACACTCGTTCTTGTCCCACGGTGATACCAAAGGTACCCAAGAAGTTTCGTAAAGATCGGTTCATAAATACGGCCTCTAGCCCGAGCCGTATTGGCATTTGCACTTACAGTGCTGAAAGTAACCCCAAAAAACATCAAAATTAGTCTAATTTGCACAATTTACGCACGAGAAAAAAACCTGTATTATATGTGATGTATCCCATGGTACTAAACATTCATACAAAAAATTATTCAAATCAGAGCTTTCATACAGAAGTTCTGTAGAAAAAACAGATTTCTGGATCGTCGGTACAAAATGGCGGCTGGCAGCCATCTTGAATTTCGGACCGCACCCAAAAACACTCGTTCTCGTCCCACGGTCATAACAAAGGTACCCAAGAAGTTTCGTAAAGATCGGTTCATAAATACGGCCTCTAGCCCGAGCCATAGCAGCTTGGCACTTACAGCTCTGAAAGTAACACTAAATAAATCAAAGTCAGTCTAATTTGCATAATTTACACACGAGAAAAAAACCTGTATTATATGTGATGTATCCCATGGTACTAAACATTTATACAAAACTTTATTCAAATCAGAACTTTCATACAGAACTTCTGTACAAAAAACTGATTTTTGCATCATCGGTACAAAATGGCCACTGGCAGCCATCTTGAATTTCGGACCACACCTAAAAACACTCGTTCCCGTCCCAGGGTCATAACAAAGGTACACAAGAAGTTTCGTAAAGATCGGTTCATAAATACGACCTCTAGCCCGAGCCATAGCCAATTGTTGACGTACGGACAGACGGACGACGGGCCATGACAATAGCTCAAATTTGACTTCGTCAAAGTTGAGCTAATAATTCACCAAAGATGTTTTTGAAGAACCGCTATTCAGTTTGAATAATTCGTATCAACTCGGTCCCTGTAGATTTGTTTTTTATTCAATCATTGTATCGTCTGCCTTCAAGATGTTAGCATGTTGTGTTTAAGTGCTCCCTGTTATTCCATGGGTTTTCTATGAAAGGCTTTACGTTTTTGATTCTTGGATTTTCTAAAAGGATGATTAAAAATTTTGAAGGTAAGTACTTCAGTTATTATTTTTCAGTTTTCAGTTTTTCTCGGCAATTTAACCCCAAAAAATTACTCTCCTCCAATTTTGTAAAAAAAATTACCCACCTCCCAAAAATATTTTCCCTGGTCAACTCGCCCCTCAAATGCGGGTCAACTCGCCCCCCAATCGGGAGCGAGTTGACCCGGGAAAACTGGTGGGGGCGAGTTGACCCGAGGGCGAGTTGACTTGGAACCCATTTGGGTATCATTTGGGTAAAAAGACGTGCCCGTCTGCCAGTAGTAGTGTCGCGTGTCTGCTAATAATATTTTGTCCATATACATTACGAGTCAAAATGTGTTTAAGAATAACCATTACCAGTATAAACGTTTGATGTAATGTTTTCTATATGATATATCTGCAGTTTTGTCACTCGTCAACTAAACAAAAACATGATGTCGAGTTCACCTTCGCTTGTGGGAAGGGGTTCATTGCGGTATTCATTTCACTAAAAAATCAATATTATTTTGCCCTGTCCATTAAATGAAGTGTTGAAAGTGTGTTATTTTTCTATCTTTATTAGTATTAAATCGAAAATGCACATTTTCTGGTTTCAAGCGAAACATTCTGGTTGTTTCTATCGCGTGTATGACAGTCTTGACAGACAGTCTGATCGAAGTGTTTACCAGAAGCTACCTCTGACCTTGCATATCATTAACGTCAAAGATGGCTAATCGGCAATGGGCTTCACAACAGAGTAAAGATGCCGAATTGCTGGTTGCCTAACTCGCAACAATACGAACGCACACACCACTTCGTATTTGTCTTCTTTCGAGGTGGAACTATCTTTAGAGGTGGAACTACAGCATAGCATAGCTGATTACAATACGTTTCGATTTATTTATTCAAGCATTCAGATTACGCTCCGACACAAGCTTCACAAGTCTTCTGACAACATACGGGTATTTATGGTCGTTTCACGTGACCTTTATTTACCAACAAAAACATGTGCGAAAAATCCTTTACAATAGCGGATTGGGGGTTTTTTTTGCGAAATTAGGCAATTTTTTCTCACTTCTTTTTGTTTTTTCCGTTTTAAACACTTAAGTAAAATCACTTTGAGCGATCCATTAAATTTTGTTTGTTTGTTACGAACACCGAAGAATCCTGGACTTTTCACCTAACGTTCATTTCGTCGGAAAAGACAGTTCGTCGCAATGTTCTCACTTTTTAAGCTTTTACCGAGTCATTTCGGCCCCAATAAATAAATATTTGCGTATGAGTCAATAAATATTTTTAATATAATTCAACATTTACACCTCTAGAGGGTTTTTTTCAGTACATAATTGAACACAGTGACAAGCTGTCACCCATATAGATGATTCTTGAGTTGGTTTCTAGACAACTCGTACCCACGGCAACTCGTACCAGTCAAGTCGTACCCAAAATTGGACGACACGTACCCATTTTCGGCTGGACAACTCGTACCCACAATTGGACAACTCGTACCTAAGGTTGGACAACTCGTACCCATGGCTGGTCAACTTGTACTTGCCCAGCAAACATGGCAATATCGTCCCGATATCGGCATATCGATATCGTTTTCCGTAATCAGATTGCTATCGGCCCGATATTGTATCGGCTGGCTGGGATATCGGCAACCAATATTGGGCCGATATAGCATCCACTTTGCAAAATTTTGTCCGGGCCGATATCGGCATCCAATATCTGGCCGATATGGGCACAGATATTGGGTCGATATTGGTCCGATCAGAAATGTTTGCTGGGTGGTGTTTAATTGTATGGGCGAACTATAGAAACGGGGTTTTTGATTTTGTTTGATCCGTTTAAGGTGCAATAATAGTAATGGAAATCAGTTTACTTTGAAATTCCTTCGTCAGATATTCCATGAATATGAATGAAATATACACAAATTTTACGTCTAAATGACGGCTGTGATACACAGAACAGGAAACATATATTCATTGACCGTACTTTGTTGATAGCAGGCACCAGTGGTTCCTGAAAGTCTGCAATCGTATTCGTACGAGAACTGGGGTAAATGACACCCCCCCCCCAACCCCGACACCCGGTTTCTGTGCTTCAATATTGGGAAATAGAGTACTGGAAAAAACTAAAAGGCCTCGCATCTAGGCCTAGGCTCTGCAAATTATCAGGGTGAAAACCATAGCCTTCGTCGCATTAACTCTTGCCTTTCCTAATTAATAATGCCACCCTCCACCTTTAGATTATTTTTCGTGTGGCAAAGTTACATCACTGGTGAGGCGCCACTCCGGTCAGGCGAGAAAGCATTTCATTGTAAATTGAGAGTCCAGCCGGATTTTGTACTTGAAGCGTAGCACATTTACTCGCTCGGAAGAAAAACGGCAAACAATGACCAGTGAAAGACTGAATCAAGAAGATCACAAATGATGTTCATTTAAAAAAATCCAATTAAAAGGCTCTAATACATCTCTCTCTATGAGTCCAGCAGCTCGCATCAACTGATTTCTGTCGGAAATTTTATGGTCAACACCGACACACCTGAAAACTCGACAGTCATTTAATTTAGACTTACCCGGCAGTGACAGGTGTGCCGAATGGAATGGTTTAACGCGCCGAAGGCGCGCATGGACGATATGGGGAACAAGCCCCCTTCGACCCTCGTTGACTGTAAGTGACTACTCGTGTCTACTCGTGTTGAAGGAGGAACAGGTTCAGGTACTCGGTAGGTGTCACCGGTTGCGGCGTCGTGATGGTCTCTTTGACTGATGTCGGTTGAACCATCGGATGAGGACCAGTGTGAGGGGTTGGGTCCTCTCACAAAGGTACCTCTCCCCGAGGGTGCAGTCGGTCTGGATTTTCAGGCAAGTATAGTCTGCCACTTCGGAGATGATATTGAGTGATGGCCATCACTGGCAAGTATAATCTGCCTCAGGCTGTCTCTGTTAGATAGGATGTCTTTTGAAGGAAACAACAACGACCCCTTTCGGGGACCACCAAGAAGAAGACCCGAACTTCCCTGGTTCGGGGGCAGGCCTGCACTGTAATCCTATTGGGTTGGGACAAAAAGATGCGCAATGCGCTTACAAAAAGGGGCAGAGGCGGGACGCAGGACCAGCGCTCGCCTCCCTTAAAGTGGTTGACCACTTTTAGGGATGGAGCGGAGGATGTTCAGGAACCGTGGGGGTGACTGTTTCCATAACGGTTAGACTGTCTGTAGCGGTTATTGGGGTTCTGGTCAAAAAAACATCTTCTGTGTACCTGCTTAAAAGAAGAGGGTAGAATTAGTCTTCATTAGAATATGTAAACTGTAAAGATAAAAGTAGCACCTCTTTAGTTGCGTGTCCTTGTGGTATCTGCTGTGTATGTGGGGGAGAGTATGAAATGCACGAATCTTTACATTCGTAAGAGCAGTAACATACTCTTGTGTGGTATTGTGCTGTGTGTGTGCTTGTCGCTATGGTGGAGAGTATGAAATGCACGAATCTTTACATTCGTAAGAGCAGTAACATACTCTCGTGCTTGGGACCCCAATCCCTATTTATTATTTAGTTTTAAGGTGCAGGGGATCTCGAGCGTTTTAAGTTGGCTGAACTTCCTAGTTTGCAGCGGGACGGTAACAGGTCTAGCACAATAGACCACACCCGAGGGTGTTTCTTTCCTGTTGTGTCCTTCGCTGGAAGTGGCCTTATTTAGGTTAGTTTAAGTTTATTTGAAGTTGAGGGTGCCGGGGGTCGCGATCGTTTAATGCGGGTTGAGCTTCCGAGGCTGTCAGCGGGAAGGCAACAGGTCTAGCACACTAGACCACACCCGAGGGTGTTTCTTTCCTGTTGTACCCTTCGCTGGTTGCGGGCTTATTTTTTAATTTAGTTTAGGGGTATTCGGGGGGCGTCGGGGATCGCAGTTCACCTTGGCATTCCCTAGATTTTATTCGAGCGGTCTTAGTTTTGATTGCAGTTTTTGGGCTTTTGTCGGCTTTCGCAAATTACTCCAAGTTCGGAGATTAGTTCGCTGTCGGCTAACCGGTCATGATTTTTCGCGGCCAGGGTGGCTAGGCGGTCTTTAATGGTGGGGATATCGGCCCTGTCGTGGAGTGTTTTTATGGGTGTGTCCCATGGGGCGCGGAGGGCGCGTGATTTTGGACCCTCTGGAGTTTTCCCATATTAGTTTGGTTGAGGTCAGTTAGTATTGTTGCACCGTATTCGAGTACTGGGCGCACAAAGGATTTGTATAGTTTGAGTAGGGTGGACTGGTTGGCCCCCCATGACAGGTGTGAGATCATGAAGAATTATTTTCTATCGTCTATTACCTTATAGTCGATTGGTGTTTAATTTTCTTCCAATTATCTGTGCATATTATTATCGCCAATTAAGTTAATCTTCCAGTTGGGAGGTGTGTTTTTCTAACAATTATCATCCATGACAATCATGAAAATTAAATGATAATTAGCATTTTTGTATGCTTTGCAATTAGACTATAAATGTGAATAAAAGTGAATCTCTCTCTCTCTCTCTCTCTCTCTCTCTCTCTCTCTCTCTAGGCACCTGACTCTCGTGCATCGACCGATCGAAACAAAAATTAGCACAGGTCTATATAGATGTAATTTGACCAGGAAAGGACTTCTGATGGGCCACGATCGCGTCCGACATCGCGTTAATCCTTCAACCAATGAAGGGGTGGGGTGGGGTGGGGGAATGAGCCCCGATCGCATCTGATTTTGCGTTAACACTGCAACACGTGAACTGCTGGGTGTGACTACCAGTACAACAAAATATTACGTAGAAAAGCCCTCAGAAGTTTAACGAAGAGCCAAAGATTACCCGATTTGGGGGTGGGGGTGGGGAGGTCGTCTCCCGTAACTACACCACTGTACTAATATATAATTTAAATATTTCCTGTTTCCTTCGAATTGCTCTATTGATGAAATGTTCATACCGGCGAAATTGACTTTCGGCGAAGTCTGTTCAGACTGTTCTGCTGAGATAAATGCTAAAAATGGAACGTTTTTGCCTCTATGCACACCCATTGAAAGCAGACACTCATCTTCTCAAGTCCTTCAGCCAATATTCGCCTTCGCCCATACAATTAAAGACCAGGAACATGTTGACCAACTGTGGGTACGAGTTGTCCAACCTTGGGTACGAGTTGTCCAACTGTGGGTACTTGTTTTCTAGCCAAAAATGGGTGCGAGTCGTCCAATTTTGGGTACGACTTGACTGGTACGAGTTGCCGTGGGTACGATTGTCCTGATACCCTTGAGTTTAGTTTTCACAACTCAGTTTGTGTTGAAAAACAGCAAACCATCATATGCCAAAGTTGAAAAACGACTGAAGGAAGCTTGGAGTAAATGGGAGCATCCTCCCCGCCCGCCCCACCCCGGCACTCTCTTAAATGAATTTCTCGTTGTTTGGCAGTGAATAAAATAAACTACAATTATTCGATTTTTTACTGATTTCATTTAATTTAATAAATTGCCAGATAAGTCTGATCCATTGTTATTTAATATATTTGTCTCCACTAATTTTGCGTAATTATTCATTGAAATGGCTCCATTCAGCTTTTTCCAGGAATAAACGAAAAATTATTACATTTTTTACCAGATTTTGTTTAATTTAACTTATTGCTAGATATGCCTGTAACATTAACTGTTATCAAAATTTGTCTCAATAATTTCGCTTCAATGAATCAACGCAAAATTATTTCAATTCTATCAGATTTAATATAATTTAATGCATTGCTAGATAAGACTAACTCTAATTTTTATATATATCTGTCACAAATAATTTCGTGTTTATTCATTGAAAAAAGCTCCACTGCAGCGTTTTCAACGAATAAACGCAAATTATTACACTTTTTTCAGATTTAATATTATTTAATAAACTGCGTTTTATCACGTGTTCCCAAACATTGGCAAACCACTTCCCGTGTTGATAATGCAGATAATCAACCAATGGAATAATTGATGAACTGAGTATAATGCGAGAGCCACGACTTGTTTCACTATAATCAGTCGGGCCAAGAATTAGTAACTAATGGCATAAGCATGCTCGATTTCTCTGCACACTGAGTAGGCTATCATTAAAAAGTGTATACCGAGGCCGAGTCGGGAATTGGTGTATACGGAAATCAATTATTCATATATCCTCTTAATGCCAAGGTGTTGACGAGATATCTTTATCTATATGTCGTATAAACCCATCTTCTTTCGAATTAGTGAAATAAAATTCCGGCAGAAAATCAGTGTACACACATTGTCAGAGCATTCTTCTTTCTACGAGGCCGAAACGTCTCAGGCCGAAACGTCTCAAGGTCGAAACGTCCCGATCCCTACGGTAAGTCCGTGTTGTTTCGCGGGAACTCTGGGATGAGACCGGTCTGCGCTGTAGGGGTATCCTTACCACAGGTCACTAAATCCTTCGCATTATTTATTTTTAATATACCGCAGGTCCCTCGTTTTGCTGTTACTCCCACAAATCGAGGGACCTGCGGTATATTAAAAACGTTACTATCACAAGCTACCGCGGGTCCTTTTTAATTATTTCCATGCGGCATGTTAGAAACTATCGTGATCTACCATATTATATTTCTGATTTTATGCAGGCCCTTGTTTTGCTGGTATCACTCTTGCCCCTGCTCCATATAACTGCAGAGTTCGTTATGGAGGTACTGGCAAGAAAAAGGACAACAATGATAGAACTGTTTTTATTTAATTTATTTTATTCAATTTACGGATAATGAGTAAAAACTACACAACGAAAAAATATAAACAAAACAAATAGGTACCACAGGCACCGTCATTTAGCAAATTGGTCGAACCTGCGAATTGATCCGGTTCCAATAATATCCACATACGACCGAAAGCGCTGGCCCTTTACTCAACGTTATGGCCGAACGCGGCCAGCGCTATACTCGAAATCGCTATTCAAACTTGGCCTATTCTAAATTTCATCTTTTGCTTCCAAAACACAGGTTATGGCTCCCCGTTCGAACGAGCCCGCCACGCTCGTTCGAATAAGGGACCATAGCCTATGTTTTTGAAGCAAAAATGAACATTTTAGGTTACTCGATTTTTTTTTCTCCAGTGTCGTCTGCTCCAATCGTTGGGTATCGGTTTAAAGCAAAAAGCACCAAGTGAGTAGTGTTCAAACAAAGGCTATAACTGTATAATAAGAGAGTTTTCAACTAGTGTGGTGTAAGAACAATAACACAGAAAATTTCTTTAAAAATATAGTTTATTACCGCTAATTCGAATGAGCCCGTTACGCTCGTTCAAATGAGGGGATCATAACCTGTGTCTTGGAAGCAAAAAAATAAATGAATAAATAAAATCTGAAAAAAGATTGAATATAATGAGGGGCCCTAAATCATGTTTTGAGGGAAAAAGGAAATACACAAAAGGTTTAATAGACCCCGAAGCCATGTAAATTCATTTTCGTGGCTGGCTGAAGGAATATATGGCTGGCTAGCCAGCTCAGCTGGCTAAGTTTTTACTTTAACGGCTGGCGGCTCATGGCGACTCAGCTGTTCAAGAGGTGTAAAAACATGACAGAAAACCCACTGGATCGCTTTATTTTATTTATTTATTTCATTGGAGTTGAGTGTCTTGGCTCGTGATCCGTCGTAGAACGCACAAAACGTGTACTTGTATCCCAGATTGGTGGAATGAAAGAAACCTAAAATGCATTAGAAAGGGAGATGTATATATCAAACGATGGTAGATTGACTGGAATTGGAGCGAGGGAGTCGACACGTTGAGGCATTTTTCAAACGTTTAACCCTTTACCTAACGTAACGGCCAAAACCTGCCAGCGCTATACAATACACGAAAATCTCCATTCAGTCAGATTCACTTTTTAAAATATTTTCTTTTTTTTTGTTTGCTTCCAAAACATAGGTTGTGACCCCTCATTGTAACGAGCGCCTTGCGCTCGTCCCAATGAGGGGTCACAACCTATGTTTTGGAAGCAGAATATGAAAATTTTTAGTTACGAGACATTTTGTTACGAGTGTCGTCTGCTACTAGTGTTGGGTAAAGGGGTAATTAGTGAAATGTTGACAATTTACACGGTTTAAGCCGGCGCAGATTTCGTGGCGGCTGATTTATAATACGGCTGGCTGAAGAAAAATGTGGCTCGCGGCGGCTTACATAAAATACGGGTGGCGACGGCGGCTCATGGCGACGGCTTCGGGGTCTAAGGTTTAAGTAACAACGTTCGTCTATAATGCTAGTCCGTTAGGGTGGGTAACCTTAGTTACCAGAGGCGGGACAAAGAAATATATTAAACGACTTTGCATATATTTAAAAAACGAACTAACCTGTTTAGTGCCGCTGTAATGTTGTATTGGTCTTTCTCATTGAAAGCACATTTTTTACATAAGTATTTCAAACCAAGATCTGAAGACCACGTATTAAAAAGCTTGCGTGGCATTGGAACACATTGAAAATGATTCCATGATTTGCAACCAGAACATTCGATGGGACCTGCGGTATATTAGAAATAAATATGCGAAGGATTTAGTGACCTGCGGTACAGGATACCACTACAGAGTAGACCGGTCTCACCCTAGAGTCCCCGCGAAACAAAACATTTATCAGTATTAACCTGCAGTAAATGACGGAGAGAGTGAAGATGAGGGAAAAACTAAAAGGGACCTGCGGTAGCTTGTGATAGTTTTGTTATACCGCAGGTCCATTGTTTTGTGAAGGTCACAGCAAAACAAGCGACCTGTGGTATTATTAAAAATATATTATAATAACCAGTTTTGGTCATCACTAAAAAATAGTTTAATTTTGTTTTTTTTTTTTTTTTTTGTCTTGGTAATACATCCCAATTCCATGCAATAGCTTCTGATAGTTTTTGTTCTACAGCACTGGCAGGTTCCTTGTTTCGAGAATGGTGTGGTACATTGCTAGAATTTTTTATTTTTTATTTTTTTTTTTTTTGGGGGGGGGGGGGGGGGGCAGGGAAATAATTCATATGGCCCTCTGGTAGCTTGTGATAGTTTTAATATACCGCAGGTCCCTCGACTTGTGGAAGAAACAGCCATCTTGTTTAGCGAAAGAAATCTATTTGAAGGGACTTGCGGTAGTTTACGATCGATTTTGGGACCTGTGGTCAGGCTCGACAGCAGGCCTTTTATGCCCAATAAATGCAATGAATTACCAAAAGCCATGCCCCGAGAAATACGTTATAGTAATGTCACAAAGTTGGGCTAACCTGCATCGCTGGAAATATTTTGAATCATGTTTCCGAATCCCACCTGCGGCAACCGCGTTGTGTCCTTGGGCAAGACACTTCACCCCGCTTGCCTACATGGGGGCACGATGACGCTGTGTACTAAGGCGTACTGCACGTCGATGGTGCACATGTCTTCAACCAATCTAACCCTGCCTGTGCCGCGGTGCAGAGTTCAGAGTTACGATGTTGGGGAGCTGACAGCTGCTCGTCGTTGCTCGGTGGTTCTCTCCGGGTACTCCGGCTTTCTCCACCCGTAAAACTGTCACCGACATGATATGACCCTGGCTGTTAATGTGTCGTTAAACCCAAATAAAAAAAAAAAAAAAAAAAAAAAAAATCATGTTTCCGATTGTGTGCGCTGTGTGTTGTTTAGACACGAAGAGACCACATTTGCCTCAAAATGTTAGTTAAAACAAAGATAATACCCCGCAAAACAAGGGACCTGCGGTAATTTTGCGGGGCTGCGGTTGTTTAGACGAGAAGAGTGTGATAAGTTTATGTTGTTTATATAGCGTAAATAGAAAAATACGCTCCGTTATTATTGATTTTTTGGTGTAAAATACCCCCCAAATATCAACGAGACGACAGTTGCTTCGAACTGTTAGTTAAAACAAAGATAATACCCAGAAAAACAAGGGACCTGCGGTAATTTTGAGGGACCTACGGTAGCCTGCGGTAAAATCGGGGACCTGCGGTATAAAGGCGCACCGATCGGGAATTAAATTATCATTTTCTCATTTATTTGTTGGTTGTTTTCTATGAAATTTGGAAAGTTCAGTCATTTTACCGATATCGAACCACTTTCAGACCATATCCGATTTCGTTTTGAAAATGTTCTCCACCAATGACTTTTCTATGCTGTAACAATTCAGAAAAGTATCCCAAATCATGTGATAAAAAATGGAAATTATTCTGCATGTTATATTTTATGGATAAGGAAATCGTTGGACCTACCCATTTTACCATTTTCGAACCAGTTTATGATAATCGAATTACCACAAATCTTTTCGTAAATTGAACTTAATTGCTGGGATTTTTTGTTTTAAATGTCATAGTTTGAAACACGGTTATTTTCTTTCACATACTGAGTGAAATCGTTGGCCAGTTTTCTCTTCCGTGCGTTGGATAACATAGATTTCAATTTGGGGGGTGTTTTAAAACGAAATTAGGCGACAACAATGAGCGTTTCTGACGTTCCAAGGACTAAATATTCGTGTAACCAGCACTAACCACTGGGAACGGATTAGCACATTAAATATTTCGTTTCTGGTGCAACAGGAGACACATCTCCTTGCTTATTCTGAATATTTTGTGTCGATGAGCCCAGGTGACCCGTGGGGGGGGGGGGGGGGGGGGTAGCTATGAAAAAATATATCTAATATTGTAATATTGCTACAAATTCCTGGAGAATGCCACAAGGCATTCTGCAGGAATTTGGACCAATATAGGCATACTGTTAATCAATAAAAGGCTCTTCCAAGTCGAATAGGCTTCTACGACCTGCTGGTCCAACTTGGCAATGGGAACATTTCCATGGGCTGTGCTAGGAAGGATGAATATGGTTTACCCATGCATAGACATGGTGTGTGTAAAAGAGAATTTGGGCCTCTGATCAACTTGACATGCCTTCCAGGGGCGTAGGAAGCATATTGGACTTGGGAGGGCATTAGCACATACCAATACAGCTGGAATTCACCACAATAGTGGCTTTTCCCTCCAATACTACATACGTTATACGTGGTTAAAACCCACAACTCTGTTCATAAATATTATATTATTACAATTTTAATGTAATTATGTCTCCTTGGTGCCTCACTTAACTCCTTGGCGCCTTAGCTAAGGCGAGAGCGGGGGGGCGGGGGGGGGGGGGGGGGGGGGACTACAGGTACATTTTTGAAATCCTAAACCTCAAAATTATCTATATAGCTGTAGATGAGTTGGCAATGGTTCTACACCATTGCTGGCTGCCTGAACAGGATGTAGAAACATTGCCAACTCATCTACAGCAGTGTGAACAAATAAAATGATGCAGTAAATTGAATTTAGGGGAAAGATGTCCTAAAAGGGTCCCCCTGCCCCGCTGATGGAATCCCTGGTTCAGGAGACATGTAATTTAATTTTTGTACCATGGCCAGTCTCCCATAGCTCTCTCTCTCTCCTCTCTCTCTCCCTCTGTGGAGGGGGGAGGGGCAAAATTGCAGGAAACAATGCTATTCCTCCAGACACCATCCAAAAAGAAAAAATGACAAAAAGTCCCCACAAACTGCTTCCACCGCCCTGACGGCAGTGATCTGGATGAATTAAGAGCATCCCAGTCTGGCGTGTGTGTGTGTGTGTGGGGAGGGGGTTTATGTGAGGGTGTGTGTGTGTGTGATGCCCAGGTCACACGTACCACTAGTTTTAAGTGTGACCATATAATATTGACCAAGATAACTGGCGTTTTGCCTATGACCCCCCAACTCTTCCCTTGATCACAAGTGGAGAGGTGGTGGCACAGGTAATAGCAGGGTAACTTGATCACATTCAAAAAAGTTTGGGGTTGTGCGGCCTGGGAATCACTCAAATCCCCACCCTATCCTCTCACTCCACCATTTACACAATTATTCTTTACCTTATGGAATTCTGCCATTGCAACCAACCCCCACCCCACCCCACCCCACCCCACGTAATTTGTCAGTTTGACAGAGCTGTTGCAAACACTGACACAACATACTCCACAGAGTCACCCAGATACAGTTCACGTCTCTTTGATTTACGCAGTTGTTCCAGTTGACCGAGAAAAGTTAGGAAAAAACAATCAATCTCGAGTTATTTCTTATTGATCAAGTGTGGATTTTGCCGATTCGAAATAGGTAAAAATACACGCAAGCAAAACTAAATTCATCGTGAAAAATAGAATGCAGATAAATATGTAATTTTCCTCCGGCTAAAAGGTGAATGAAATGGCGATGCTTTCAGCCGAAAAGTAAGTCTTGGTCCGATGGAATGACCCTGTTGTCGAAGAGTGAAAAAATAGAACGGGGAATTCCCATACACGAAATCATACACGAAATTTGGAAACTAGACAGGTTGCTAATGATTTCCAACTAAATAACATAATATGTAGATGCCAGATAACTCTGTAACTTTATCATTTAAAGAGTAAAATATTAATGAAACTTTTGATTCAAAGTTTTGTTAATCTGTGTTACCTTTCGATTTTTGCGACGTGATTAAAGTTGAAGTGACCCGCTTTTGGTAAAGATTCGATATCGGTAAAATGACTGTAAGATGTTGGCCAACCAAACCAAACCAAACCAAACCATTATATTATGGCCTGTGGGGGCATTAGTTTCGACCTGTGCATATGAAATGTGCCTTTCCACTGAATTGAACACCAACTCTCTATCAGCTCTCGGGTCCTTATTGAAATTAGTGGGAGTGCCCATCTTGTATAGGCTATATTTCGTCCAAACCTGGCCTTACAGTCGCGGGGATCCACATGAGTCACACTCCTATAATGAACATGTGTTTAAAACGGTGCAGTATATATATTAAAAACACTTCAAGATTCGATTTATAACACCAGCCGTTATTTTATCCTTACGTGTCCCTTCTTCACGGCCTCACCCACCCTTCACGTTTTGAGATTTGGAAATCATCTCCCAGAATTAAATAGTTAAGCATTGGAGAACCCCCCCCCTACCCCCCCCCCCCCCCCCAAAAAAAAAACAATTTTAGGAGTCCTGTATTTTTCTTCACTCTAGGATCCTGCCGGCAAAAGGGACCTTCATCACTATCATCGCTCGAGATTCCCACGAAATTATGATACAATAGAGTGTTACTGTGGATATTTACTTATTTATTTTTAATTAATTAATTCACTTATTTATTCAGTTATGGTGATTTCTTTATATGTAAGATTGTGTTACTGCCACTTTTGCACAGCTGCACCAGCACTAAAAAAATGTAAAGCACTGTCATGTGTTGGTAAGGCGTTAGGATAGGCCTAGCCTGTTCGCCAAACCTTTTTTCTCATAAAAGAAATAAAATATTATTAAAAATAAATCTTGTTTGACATGCTTGATTGTCAGACACCCAGTTTTGTTTAACGGGCTCCCGGGGACATTCTCGATCTAGATCTTGAAATTTTCTGCTCACGAGGACTCAGTGTTTTTACGTTAAATGATACTGAAATGCAAGGAAATTGAGTGTTTGGGGTCTAATTTATCCAACCATTAGACCCCAAAATCGGACGTTCCACCCCTCCCCCCCCCCCCCAAACACACACACACACTTCGAGTTAGGCTCCGGCAGCGTCCCTGTTCCATGTTGATCTATCATCACGACTGGTGTAGTATTTTTGGAACAACAATGTGAAGTGTTTGTTCGGATGAGATATGGCAACTCGACCAGGGACCATAACCTTTGTAAAACCTAGAGATGAAACATGATGGAGGTGCATATCTTTCCGACCATTCTGGTCTATCATCACACCAATGGAGATTAGTTTGGACTAACCATGCAACTGTTTGTATGGGCGGGCAGATCACAAGTCTATCAACTGCCATAACTGTAGTAAAGATCAGCGGAGGAAACCCATCGATGGGGCATGTTGTTTCCGTATTTTGGTCTTTCACCATACAATGACCGTGGGCCCACTATGGTCCACCAGGCACCAGGGAAGTTCCCCCTGGGGCCCCCAAACTTTATGCAGCCCAACAGCCGTTGGACGTGAAACTTCGTGAAATGACCAAAAGGCGAAATGGATCCGATTAAATAGACTGTCGGTATATCGAAATGTTCTCTATGTGGACTGTCATTGGCAGTCCACATAGAGGACATTTCGATATACCAACAGTGAATGGAGTCTGCCATTGATCGCTCAGATGAAACGAAACAGCGTTTCTTCAATTCATTTTCAAAAATCAAAATTTTCTCCGATTGGGCCGAACTATGGGCTTCCCGATGCCCCGAATGATCGATGAAGACGATACAAAAATGCCATCGAATGTCCTCTATGTGGACTGCCATTGATCGCTCAGATGCAAGGAAGTCGCGTTCGTTCAGTTTACAAAATTAAAATTGTCTCTGGGTCTGGGGCCCTCTTGGTGTACCTTTTCTTGGCCCAGACCGCCCCTCATACCAAAGGAGATTCAAATATGACTAATGGATTGGAATAACCAAATAAAATCTTGTACGGACAGATAACACGTCCATCAATGGTCACAGCTCTTGCAAATAATCAGATAGGACGAAACTCGTTGAAGGAACATATTATTTTCCACATGTTGGTCTATCATCGAGCCGTAGGACATTCAAACATAACTGATGATTTTGAAATAAGAATGCAAAATGGACGATGGACAGAGGTCTCCACTAGACACCCCGAACCCACCTCGGAGGCCAGTGGCATAATAAAAGCCTGTGTAATGTGATATACATAAATAAAATTCGTAGCTTGTAATGCTGTCACGTAGAAAGAAAGTTACAGTAGACTTGGGGGTAATAACTATCAAATCAACTGGTTTAACCCTTTACCCAACGTAACGGAAAAAACCGGCCAGCGCTATTCTCAAAATCGCCAATTAATTTTCATTATATTTTCATTTTTGTCTCAAAAACATAGGTTATGACCCCTCTTTGGAATGGGCTCGTCGAGCTCGTTCCAATGAGGGGTCATAACCTATGTTTTTGAAACAAAAAATGAAAAAAATTAGTTATTCAAGAATTTTGTTTGCAAGTGTCGTCAGCTTTTCATGTTAGGTAAAGGTTTAAAAACAGTCTAGGATTACTCTTGTAAAAGAAAAGCCCATTAACGCTTTAAGCCCGAGAGACATATTTTCCGGCTCAGGAACATGACACGTCATAATTTCATTAACAAGGATGGGTGATAAGTGAACGTGTAGGGGGTAGACAATCAATATTTTATATTGGCCTACCCCAACTAATATATATGGCCTCTTCCAATTGCTGCCATTGAACTGACATGGAAGATACCGCCAGGGTTCAATAGGTTAGGAAGACGTTTCGTCAGTGCCAAAGTCTTTCAAGAAAGTTCGTGAGAGCAAAAGTAGAAGTCCGTCAGTGATGTGTGTCTATCCCCTGCTACTTGTGCATTCATCCTGGCTGTGAACCGTCTCTTCTTGAATCCCGAATCGTCCGAGGAATATCTTGAGGTGGCGGGGGGCGCAAGCGCTCGCAAAAAATAACCATTTGTCTGTGTTACTCATGAGATAATTTTCGGTATCCACTCAAAAACGCTAGATATTCTCTTTCTATTGTTATTTTTTAAGTGACACGAATTTACCTGTCACATATAATATTAATTTTCAGGCACGCCGCGAAGATGACGGAGTGGTGTAAACCCGATTTGTCCAGTCTGTGATGGCTCTTGTCCCGACTGATGAAATGTTCCAACTACATCATTAAAGGCATGCCGAACTCAAATTTTATGTTATTAATTACGAACTGAACAATCTATTAAATTAAAATCACTAATGTGATTTTCGGATTTTTAATCTGATGTATCCGATCACAAATATATTAATTAACGATAGTAATATCAAAATCCTAAAAACTAAACTGAAAGTTCAGATTATGAATTTGAGTTTTATTCCCAAGGCTTGTAATGAGCATGTTCCTCTCTCCATATTTCGTTTCCGGGGTATATTATTGATATATTTATAGATACAAATTCCTTATTTCATTGGTTGATTTTCATTCTGTCCAGTAGTGCCTTTTGGTATTTGAATTTGAGATTTTCCAAAAATCCTTCTTTTTCAGATTTTTTTTTTTTTTTTTTTTGGGGGGGGGGGGGGGTTAAAATTGGACGTATACTTTTCAATGTGCATTTAACCCTTTACTTAGAATGAAAAGCAGACGACACTTGCAAAACAAATTCTTGAATAGCTAATTTTTTTTCATTTTCTGTCTCAAAAACATAGGTTATGACCCCTCATTGGAACGAGCTCGTTCCAACGAGAGATCATAACCTACGTTTTTGAGACAAAAAATGAAAATTAACTGGCGATTTTTGAGAATAGCGCTGACCGGATTTTGGCCGTTACGTTGGGTAAAGGGTTAAAAGGGGCTCTTTTCCGGGGCATATGCTGATAACTATTATAGACACAGACTCCAAAAATGATAATATACTTCTCTTTATATTGAGTTGTTGTATCTTCTGATATTTTGGATCTTGGATTTTTAGAATTCGGCGAGTTCAATTGTTTTTTTTTATTTTTATATTTGGCGGTTTATATTTTGACTTGGGTATTGCCATGCACTGCAGAGGGAGGATTCAAACTTGGTATGCCTTTTGCTTGTCATAACTAGCAGTTCTTTTTGTACTTTACCCATTTGGGATTATTTCCCTATAATTTTGAGATTTAAATTTGGGTTTGCGTTTTTCCATACGGATTTGTACTGACGTTTGTTTTGCGGATCGTATCTTGGAAAAAACTATTGTAAAATTGTTGTACTTCTTTATCTTCACGTCTATTTAGGACTTTCAGTATTTTTTCTCTCCTAAATTTGGAGCTTTAAATTTGGGCTTGGTCCTTTTAGTGCTGACTCGGGTAGTTTTATAATGAACTTCTGCTCATTCTCGAAACATGTTCTTGAAACCATTTAACCCTTTGAACACGAGAGGCCGCTTTTACGGCCCTGGCACACGATACGTCATAATTTCATAAGTAGGGTGGCCGCTAAGTGAATGTGTGGGTAGACCGATTAATATTTTCAACGTGCAACCCCAAGGCTGCACGTTGAAAATATAAATCGGACTACCCCTAAATAATGAATATGGACCCTTCCAACTACTTCCCTTGAACTGACATGGAAGATACCACTAGGGTTCTAAGGGTTAAGATATTTTGGACATCTCTCCCCCTTTCGTATCTATACGTGTATTAAAGATATGCTCCGGAAACGAAATCTGGATAGAGGAACATGCTCATTTCAAGCCTGGGGAATAAAAATCAAATTCCTAATCTGAACTTTCAGTTTAGTTATCCGAATTTCGATATTATTATTCGGTGTATTAATATATTTTTGATCTGATATATCAGATTAAAAATCTGAATATCATAATAGTGATTTTAATTTAACAGAGAGTTCAGCACGGAATTAACCCTTTACCTGACATGAAAACCAGACGACAGTTGCAAACAAAATTCTTGAATAACTATTTTTTTTCATTTTTGTCTCAAAAACATAGGTTATGACCCTCTTTGGAACGAGCTCGACGAGCTCGTGCCAAAGAGGGGTCATAACCTATGTTTTTGAGACAAAAAATGAAAAAAAATAATGAAAATTAATTGGCGACTTTTGTGAATAGCGCCGTTACATTGGCCGTTACATTTTTTGTACATTTAACCGTTACATTGGGTAAAGGGTTTTTGCCGTTACATTGGGTAAAGGGTTAAAAACATAAAATTTGAGTTTGGTATTAAAAATATTGAAGCAGCTGGGCGCCACATACACTTTGAACAGACAAAACACACCACAGTAACATTCATTTTGTAATTTAATTCTATTACCATTGATTTAAATGTATAATATACGGAATGTTGGTCTGTGCACAACAGGAACACGATGGAACCACTGTTGGTTAGCAAGTGTAAACGTTCAGTTCATTGGCATACTTGTGATGGAATAACTCCAAAAAAAAATTAAGCACGATGGTTTGTTTCGTAACAGGGGTGTTGCGTGTTGACCTGGAGTAAGTTACGTTTTATGTTTTTGCTTGCATGTGACTACACGCTTCATGATTTATAATGGTTCAGTGTTTTCTGGGACTGTGGACAGCTCTCGTTAGATTAGGTCCAGACCTTCCAGACCTTCTCTGAATTCCTCTTAGTACTATACTTCTTAGTTCATGCTGAGTAAGCGGGTGGTCTGCTATCTCCTCTACTATTTCTACACACTCCTCATCGTCGCTGAAAAATTTTTAAAAAAAATTAAATTAAAAAAGAGATCATTGATGTGTGTTGGCAATTAGCCGGACACAAATTACTGCCGTTATCAAGCTTCTGCTGGAAAATTCTTAAAGGCGCAACAAAACTTAAAAAATATCAAACTTTAAGGCATTATCCGCCCAACTCCATTAATATTTCTTTCGTTTATTGTTTCCAATACACAGGTTGTGACTCACTTACTGGAACAAGCCTGACGAGCTTAGTTTTCCCAAACTCAGTTGAATGACTTGCAGACTTCAGAACAACCCCATGTCGTCGTAATGGACTCTATATTCTCTTGACACTAACAGAATGCATTTTGTTTTACATTTTTCATGGTTTAATCCAAACCCTTAAGGGCCAGACTTTCTGCCCCAATTCCAATGCAAAACAGACAGTGGCATTCCCAGTTGAACTAACCACGTTTTCCCTCGCCTACCACCCACCAATAATCAAATCCAAACAGCATGGTGGAAGTCCTGGCCCTAACCATATTACATTCATACATGTTGGTACTAAACTGTAATGTAATATGTTTCACGGGGTTTAATCAAGGGCAAGTTGCTTGCAGAGCTAATTTACTATCTCACATATCAGGGATCTCAACAGATCAGTGGCGCCTGACAGTTTGTCAGTCACCACTGATATTTTGGAGGTACCTAGAATTATGACGTACATTGTTCACAAATGACAGATTATGATCAACCCCAGTGAATCCATAGTTTCCAAAAAGCCCATTCCCAATTTTTATGGATTAAACCCTGATTTCCCGCATTTTGAGCCAAAGTTGCTTTAACCCTTTAAAGCAGGCCTGAAAATAAGCCGTCTGGCATTTGCAGAATGAGGTCTCCAGAGGGTGAATTTGATGATACTATTCTATACAGTGGGCCAATTCATCCTCTGGGCACCTCTTTCTGTTTAGTTTTGAGACCCTGATTCAGATTGAGGTTCACAGAGGGTAAATTTAGCGATGCTACCCTGCTATGCAGGGTAGCATCACTAAATTCACCCTCTTGAGACCTCATTTTTCAGATAACAGTCTGCTTATCTTCTGGCTTGCTTTGAACCCGAGAGGTCGTCATAATTTCTTTAAGTAGGATGGCTATTAAATGAAAGTTTGGTGAAGAGAAATCAATATTTTCAACGTGCAGCCCTATGACTGCATGGTGAAAACATTAGTTGTTATAACTCCAAATAATGAATATGGACTCTTCCAGTTGCTGCCTTTGAACTGACATGGAAGATACCACGAGGGTTCAAAAGGTTAACTAGGTGCTCGAACATTCAGAAAATGCAGGGTTACCTTTTATCGCAGTTGTAAAATACAGAGTAAGGGTCAAAACTCCCAACCTGTAGCTTTATTACAGACACTTTTCAAGTTCAGAAAAGTCCTAATATGGACCTGATATTCCTTCTCCTCGGTTGGAAGGGGGAGGGGCGAGTGAGCGATAAAAACAAGATAACTTACCAGGATCCCGGAGTTTGGATGCCTATCGGTGGCCTCTGAGTGTATCTATATTTTTGACTTTGTGCTGGCGGTGGGGTTTGTTGGACTTTGGCGTCCGATTTCTGTTGTCCATGCAGTTTCTGTAAGTGAAATTAAATGCAAATGTTAAGCAAGTGTTCAATCGTTTCCCTCTCTAGGAACTGTCATAGACAGAATACTCAATTCAAACGTGTCCTGTATTCTACATCTTGACGTCTGGGGAGGGTCCCACTAAAATTGACTTTCCACAAATATTGTTTTATCTTCAAAACAAAATTTTGATGACAGTCAGTACAAGGAATGGACATACGCCCTGGTGACTTGAGCATCCTTGGTTCTAGAATGGAGACATCCCTTTCGCTAACATACTTAAGATATTTAGGTTATGTCATTGTTATTATGCTGTCGGTGCCTTTCAAGAGGACTCTTCCGAGAGGAAATTCCATTGTAAATTACTTGGAATAATATCTCCCCTATTGGAAATTAAGAATGTGCACAGTGTGTGTGAACCCTTCTCTTGGTTTCGTTTTAATTTAATTAAACTCTGATTTCCATCAGAACTTCAAACTAACATAGAAAATCTGAGTGTTTTCTTAACCCTTTACCTAACATGAAAAGCAGACGACACTTGCAAACAAAATTCTTGAATAACTAATTTTTTTCATTTTTTGTCTCAAAAACATAGGTTATGACCCCTCTTTGGAACGAGCTCGTTCCAAAGAGGGGCCATAACTTATGTTTTTGAGACAAAAAAGGAAAAAAAATAATGAAAATTAAATGGCGATTTTTGTGAATAGCGCTGGCCGGTTTTGGCCGCTACGTTGGGTAAAGGTTTAATCATTTTGTATTCAATAAAATTCTCGAAATTGGTTCATATTTTTGTATAATCTTAGATCCAAGCCTGGGTTGATCAATCAACATTCCTGCGTGACCATGATCTCAAACAAAAATGCATATATTTATTTATTTATTTATTTATTGGTGTTTAAGGTCACATATTTCTGCACAATGGTTAATCATGACCGGGTGGAGGAAGCCGGTGTACCCGGAGAGAACCACCGAGCAACGGCGAGCAACTGTCAGCTCTCCAACATACTAACTCCACACAAGCAGGGTTTGCATTGGTTGAAGACAGGTGCACCATCGACGTGCAGTACGCCTTAGTGCACAGCGTCACCGTGCCTCCAGATGGGCAATGGGGGTGAAGTGTCTTGCCCAAGGACACAACGCGGTTGCCGCAGGTGGGATTCGAACCGAGGAGAGGACCTCTCGGCTTGCAGCCTGTACTTTTACCTACTGAGCCACCGCGCCCTAAAATGCATGTAAATCCGACCTGGACATAGAGGGCTTATATCGTAACCCGTTGGCAGGTTACTTCATATAGCATGCTTGTAACCCATAGGAAATGGTGTTGTGTGGCTTCTACGCCTTCTCTGTAATTACTCTGCCAGTCATGCTTTTTAAAAGTCTTAATGGGATCCCCGCCTGTATACATATCAACAACTAACGTGAGATCGCACGTTATCTCTCCGACGCGAGATCGCACGTTAGTTGCTGCTATTTATTTTGACCGAAATTCTTTTAAAATGGTTATTTGATAAACCCATGTTGTATTAATTTGTCGTAACCTGTTGTTCGTTCGCTTATTTTACAATTGGTGTAACCCACACGTAACCTAAACTGTCGTTCGCGAGTTATTTCCAGGCCTGTAGTTGTGTACCACGTTCTCGAACTGTCCAACAGAAATATAACACCTTCTTTCTACAAAATGAATATACACACTAAATGATTTAGGTAATCAACTTAAAAATCGGAAAGCAGATCAAAGTAGCAATTTTATTTCCCAAATGTTTGCTAAAAACTGTACTCTACAATGTGTTCACTCTCCTCTAATAGCATTTAAGCATCAGAGCACCAATCTAACATACTAAACACCAAGTGTTTCCTTTACTATTTTTTCAATACCCCCATCAAACAATGTATCAACATACACTCGTTCTGTTTGAGCTCTGATCCATCATCTAAGTCTAAGTTAGTCATTCATCACTCCTCTGCGACGTTGGTCTTCAACAAAAATGCATAAATTACTGCTCCACTCTCGGTAATACAAATCTCAGATGAAGTAGGCCTATCAGCATGAAATAATTTTCATAATTCGTCAAGTGACCACAACCCGGAAATCAAATAATGTTGCACATGATAACTTTGACCCACCAGACAACGATTCAGAATTGTTATGAAAATCAGAGCTGGTTCCGAATCGTTCCAGTTAATTCTAGAAAGGAAATCGTGGAAAATATTTCAACAACTTTACATAAAAGTAGGTGTGGAAACTCGCGCTTGAGGGTCACTTGCAATTTTAATGGCACACACTGTTCTGTGACATTCACATTCTGGTACGATAGGGTGCTTTCACCTGAAAGGTTGTCAATCTCCATATTCTTATTTCAGTTATACTTGTATTTAATTTATCAGGCACCTCGCTTTTCTTTAGAAGTGACAATTATGGCGCCTAACAGTTCAAAAAATCTGCTTCGCAATTTTTTTAATTGATCCATTTTCATGTCATTATAAAGTCAGAGCTACATTGAATGTCGGACCATTACTGTAAATTAAAAGTTTTAAAAACTCTCCAGCTACTGCGAACAGGCCTGAAAATAAGCAGTTTGACATTTGCAGAATGAGGTCCCCAGAGGGTGAATTTGATGATGCTATCCCACACAGTGGGCCAATTTATCCTCTGGGTACCTCTTTCTGTTTAGATTTGAGACCCTGATTAAGATTGAGGTTCACAGAGGGTAAATTTAGTGATGCAACCCTGATGTGCATCCGGGGACCTCAATTTGCAGATGACAGTCTGCTTATTTTCTGGCTTGACTGCGAAATAAATATCATTGAATCTTTCTGAAGAATATAGTTCACATGTTTCTGTGAAATATGAAGGCCTTCAACAGAGTTATCTAAAAGTTACTGTGTTCCAATTAAACCTTATAATTTTCTGTCAACAAAACTGTGTGGCTTGCACAGAATATCTCCACAAAATATTTATATGGGCATTCCATGGGTGTGTGGGTGCCATTAATCTTTGATTTGTCACAATAACTTGGCAGGAGTGGCAAAATATTTCGGTCAAATTTGTCACCTCCGAGACAATCAGCTTTTGTAAAGAACTCATAAAGAAGAAAATATCCTTTATCTAAAAGGTCTCTCAAAAGGAATGAATGAATGTATGTGAAGAATTTCAGTCAGATTCGACTAACACTCCAGATGTTAAAAGGTCAATGTCCTCTCCGAAACGTTGCAATAATGGACCATATTTAATCCTTCTGACCTTATTTAACTCTTTACCCAACGCAACGGCCAAAACCGGCCAGCTCTATTCACAAAATTCACCATTCAATTTTTATTACTTTTTCATTTTTGTCACAAAACCATAGCTTATGACCCCTCATTGGAACGAGCCCGTTCCAATGAGGGTCATAAGCTATGTTTTTGACGCAAAAAATAAAAAAAATAATGCTTCAAGAATTTTGTTTGTAAGTGTCGTCTGTTTTTCTTGTTAGGTAAAGGGTTAAAACGATCAATATCCATTTCACAATAACACGAATGTATAAAGCACTGTTTCTTTTCAAATATTTGTCAGTTTCCACTTTCCGTTTTGTAATTTTTCCATTTTTAGACTTTTCCCTCTGGAAAAGACTATTGTTTTTCTACGGATTATTATTTTTTTTTTTTTTTTTTTTTTTTAGGCTTTTCCCTCTGGAAAAGACTATTGTTTTTCTACGGATTATTATTTTTTTGGGTTTTTTTTTTTTTTTTTTTTTTTTTTTTTTTTTTTCCCCACACATTTTGTTCGTACGATTCAGAAGCCATTTTCGAACCGATTTTCATGAAATTTTCATGAAACACGCATAGAGGGGCCCAAAATCTAAAAATGTACCGAAGCGGAATTTTAGATTTAACCCTTATTTCGTCAGAATTGGCAAAAACTGCCAAAATTGGGGTTTATCGACACTTTCTCGAAACATGTCTTGTAGATTTTTTTTATACATTCGTCATTGCTAGTCCTGTCTGTGACACACCCTTTGGTACACACGACATATCAGGCGATGCATATGGTAACTCTCCACAGGCTGCCAAACATCGAAATTTTGATGAAATAGGCCGGTTTCAGGCCCCCACTGCACCCAAACAATACACGAGAGATAAACATAACTTCTTTTATTGGGAGTGGAATTCACCGAGGATCATTTTTGTCAGTAATAAGGGTGTTCAGAAAACCAAGCGTTGACCCATTTTGAGCTGGTTAAACAACAATACCCCTATAATGCTCAAAAATTCGTGTTTTCCATGGATTTCTCTAAACGAGTCTTGTAGATTTTCAAGAAAAATTGGTCACTCTCAGGTCTTGGTGTGACATTACAAGTTGCATGGATAAAATATTCCGGTCAGCATTAGTTAACCCTCCCCGAGCTGCTAAACGTAAAAATTGTGATAAAATGGGCTGTCTTTAGACGCCAACAGCACCCAAACAGTATACCAGAGAGAAAGGGGCCTTCATTTATCGGACGCAAAATTGATCGGAAAATATTTTTGAAAGTGGTAAGGGTATTCAAAATTTGACGTCTTAACCCATTTTGGGCTGGTTAAATAGAGATACCCTTTAAAATCTTAAAATACCCGTTTTCTGTGGATTTCTCTATCAACATTTTGTAGGTTTTCAAGAAAAAATCGGCTATTTGCTGGTCTTGGTGTGACATTACAAGTTGCATGAACAAAATATTCCGGTCAGCATTAGTTAACCCTCCCCGGGCTGTTGAAGGTAAAAATTGTGATAAAATGGGCTGTTTTTGGACACCAACAGCACCCAAAGGGTACACCACAAAGAAAAGTGCCTCCTTTTATCAAGCGCACAATTTATACGGAAACATTTTTGTAAGCAGTAAGGGTATTCAAAAGTCGACGTCTTAACCCATTTTGGGCAGGCTAAAGCGAGGTATCCCTTGAAAGCTTTAAATTCCCATTTTCTGTGAATTTCCCCAACGGTAACTTGTAGGGTTTCAAGACAAATTGACTATTCGTAGGTCTTTATGTGACATTGCAAGTTGCATGGACAAAATACTCCGGTGAGCGTTTATTAACCATCTACAAGCTGCCAAGCATCGTAATTTTGTTAACATGGGGCTGTTTTCAGACACGCACAGTACCCAATGTATACATGAGAGATAAACATAATCACCTTTGTTGGAAGTGGAATTCACAGAGGACCATTTTTGTAAGTAATAAGGGTATTAAAAAAACCAAGCGTTAACCCCTGTTGGGGAGGTTAACACGGATACCCATCGATAGGTTAAAAAATCGTTTTCCCTGGATTTCTTTACAAACATTTTGTGGGGGTTCCAAGAGAAAATGGCCGTTGATAGGTCTTGGTGTCATATGACCAGTTGCATGGATAAATTATTCTGGTAGGCATTTGTTAACCCTCCATGGGCTGCTAAATGTAAAAAAAAATGAAGAAATAGTCTGTTTTTGGACACCAACAAATGGAAATGCCACAGAGAAATGTAACTTCTTTTACCGGACGCAAAACTAATAGGGAAACATTGATCTTGATATTAACCCATTCTACCATTAATGATGGGTTTTACCTAAACATTTTTTTTTATCAAACCCAAACCGCGTCATTTGAGACTACTATACTCACCTTTCTCATAACATCAATGAGGGAACTTCAGTGAGACAGTTAAAAACAATTCATCAAACACTGTGGAGTCATGAAAAATCATGGAATCTAATCGGGAAAAGCCATGATTCTCCAGAATCATAAAGTCTAGTTTTTTGGGGTTTTTTTCTTCTTTTTTTTCCACACATTTTTGTCCGTACGATTGAGAAGCCATTTTCGAAACGATTTTCACACAATTTGGCACACGCATAGAGTGGCAAAAAATCTAAAAATGTACTGAAGCCTTAACCCTTATTTCGCCAGAATTGGCAAAAAACTGCCAAAATTGGGGTTTATCGGCACTTTCTCGAAACACGTCTTTAGGATTTTTTTTAAATATTCATCATTACTAGACCTGCCTATGACACAACCTTTGATACACACGACATATTAGGCGATGCATATGGTAACCCTCCACAGGCTGCCAAACATCGAAATTTTGATGAAATGGGCCGGTTTCAGACCCCCACAGCACCCAAACGATACCCGAGAGGTAAACATAACTTCCTTTATTGGAAGTGGAATGCACCGAGGATCATTTTTGTAAGTAATAAGGGTGTTCAGAAAACCAAGTGTTAACCCGTTTTGGGCTGGTTAAACAGCAATACCCCAAAAAAGCTCAAAACTTCATGTTTTCCGTGGATTTCTCTAAACAAGTCTTGTAGATTTTCAAGAAAAATTGGTCACTCTCAGGTCCTGGTGTGACATTACAAATTACATGGATAAAATATTCTGGTCAGCATTAGTTAACCCTCCCCGAGCTGCTAAACGTAAAAATTGTGATAAAATGGGCTGTTTTTAGACACCAACAGAACCCAAACGATATACCACAGAGAAAGGGGCCTTCATTTATTGGACACAAAATTGATCGGAAAATATTTTTGAAAGTGGTAAGGGTATTCAAAATTTGACGTCTTAACCCATTTTGGGCTGGTTAAAGAGAGATACCCATTAAAATCTTAAAATACCCGTTTTCTGTGGATTTCTCTAACAACATCTTGTAGGTTTTCAAGAAAAATCGGCTATTTGCAGGTCTTGGTGTGACATTACAAGTCGCATGAACAAAATATTCCGGTCAGCATTAGTTAACCCTCCCCGGGCTGCTGAAGGTCAAAATTGCGATAAAATGGGCTGTTTTTGAACACCAACAGCACCCAAAGGGTACACCACAAAGAAAAGTGCCTTCTTTTATCGCGCGTACAATTTATACGGAAACATTTTTGTAAGTAGTAAGGGTATTCAAAAGTCGACGTCTTAACCCATTTTGGACAGGCTAAAGAGAGATATCCCTTGAAAGCTTTAAATTCCCATTTTCTGTGAATTTCCCTAACGGTAACTTGTAGGGTTTCAAGACAAATTGACTATTCGTAGGTCTTTATGTGACATTACAAGTTGCATGGACAAAATACTCCGGTGAGCGTTTTTTAACCATCTACAAGCTGCCAAGCATCGTAATGTTGTTAACATGGGACTGTTTTCAGACACGCACAGCACCTAATGTATACATGAGGGATAAACATAATCTCCTTTGTTTGAAGTGAAATTCACAGAGGACCATTTTTGTAAGTAATAAAGTTATTCAAAAAGCCAAGCGTTAACCCCTGTTGGGGAGGTTAACAGGGATACCCATCAAAAGCTTAAAAAATCGTTTTCCCTGGATTTCTACAAACATTTTGTGGGGTTTTCAAGAGAAAATGGCCGTTGATAGGTCTTGGTGTCATATGACCAGTTGCATGGATCAATTATTCTGGTAGGCATCTGTTAACCCTTCAAGGGCTGCTAAATGTAAAAACAATTGAGAAAATAGTCTGTTTTTGGACACCAACAACATCAAATGGAAATGCCACAGAGAAACGTAACTTCTTTTACCGGACGCAAAACTGATAGGGAAACATTGATATTAACCCATTCTACCATTAATGATGGGTTTTACCTAAACATTTTTTATCAAACCCAAACCGAGTCATTTGAGACTACTATACTCACCTTTGTCATAACATCAATGAAGGAACTTTAGTGAGACAGTTAAAAACAATTCATCAGACACTGTGGGGTCAAGAAAAATCATGGAATCTAATCGGGAAAAGCCATGATTCTCCAGAATCATAAAGTCTAGTATATATATATTTTTTTTACTAATCTGCTCTGCACATGTAAGGCACAAAATAAATAACAGGCTGAAAAATAGTGGCAAACGTTTTATATATAACAAGGCATCAGGGACGTAGCAAGAGGATGGGTGTGGAGAGGTGTCTCACCCCCACCATCCCCCAATTATCGCCTAAAATTTCAAAAAATGGAAATTCGGAGATGTAAATTCCCAAACCTAGAAATTCAATGATATCGATTTAATTTGCAGTTGTCATATTTTTTTCGGTCAGAGCCGAAATAATTTTCCAATTTTCGATCCAATTCTCCGACTTTTGAATCAGCTGACAGAATTTTCCGAAATTCCGACTCGAATCTGTGACCGGGGCAGTTTGTCGAATTCATCGTCCCGTTTCAGTTACCCTGACCAGGCAACACAATGACTATACACTGACAGCTATTCAGTCAATTCCTACTCCTTCCAATTGGCTTGCAGTCGCTTGGACGGAGTAGGTGTTGACTGAATAGCTATTCGTCTGTAATCCTCGTATAGCTTTGCCAGTGTAAGGGCAACTCGTGGATTTCAGTAGAGAATGCATTTTTTCTTATGGATAAAACGACTAGACTTTAAACCAGAGGAAGGCCTCAGAATCCATCTTAGGGGTTCAAAACTTAAACAATTTTCCCGAGGGAGCCGCCAGCTCTCTCCCCCCCCCCCCCCCCCCGGAGCCACAAAATCAAGAATGAGATATCCCATCGCGATCTCTCCCTCAACACGGTCCTGCGGCCCTCATGTCATGCTGGGACACCAACCCCAGTTAGAAATTTAACTGATGCTCTCCCCATTGAAGACCCTCTAGCTGCGTCCATGCAGGGCATACATGTATCAAGGGGCTTTTTGCTTCTGTTTGACCATTCGTTGTACTCTTTCAAAGTGTAAATGATGTGCTTAAAATGAATGTAGACATGTTTCATATATGAGACAGTATTGACCCAAGAAGTGATCGTCCGCATATATATGCACATCAGTTTTACAGAGTGTAAGTTACAAATGTCCAGCTAGAAATAGTAATGATTAATGAATTATTTTTATCTATTTTCTGAAATGATTAGTGATGTGTCCATAGATGGTATAAGTGTGCATACTGGGAAAATTCAGAATTCACTCACACTATAGATGTTAAATATGAGTGGCTTTATCAATTTCTTTCACTTCGGTTGTGTGAAAGCCCTCTCTTTTACTTCAGGGGGATATTGGTCTATGCTGAACTTTATGAGCAGCATCTGTTTATGACGTGGCGGGTATGTGCACGTGTAGTTGCTAGGCTTATTGAAAGATTTACAACACAGGGATGTGTTGGTGATTTTATGAAATGTACTGGACAAACCAAGAGTGTGTGGCCCACAAACCTCAAAATTGTAATGTGTAGGTCCAAGACATTATTTGTCTTGTTCAATCCCCCATCCCTGAGAGCTATTTTGTAAGAAATGACACTTTTAGACCATGTCTGAAAGAGATTTTGTTTCTGTAAGCATGTGTTAATCCATGAAAATGTGAAGGACCATTTTCTAGGAATGAGAGTCTTCCGAGGTAATCCTGTCAAACTTGAGCAAACTACTTTTCAAACTCTTGGGACCCCAAAAGATCAGTGATGTCTGGTAATTTGTGAGTAACGACGTCTATTGAGGTCCCTGAGATCTCGACTTATTTTAACCATGTGAAAAGATTTTTCCTGGTAGTTTAGTACCCATGTGTAATCATATAATATATTCCGGCCTTAACTTTAATGCTGATTAGTAGTTGGTAGCAAGCTCTCAGTCCACCCGTCTAATTCTGCATGAAATTCGACGCTGCTGTGTCCAAGAAGCAGTGTAGCCCTTAAATAGGCCATCGCCTATGTTTCGATTCACTCGTCTGGAGTAATTCAGTTCGTCAAGCAAGTGATATATTCCAGACAGTTGAAGAAAAAAATGTTAATATCTTAATGGTTTAAAGGTGAATTAAATACTTATTGATTAGAAAATCTATAACCGGAGCGTATCTGTGTATCTCTCTGAGTGAATGGACATATAAAACAAATAGGTACTGGGGCCGGTAATCAGTTTTAAACCACGAGTAGGACAGGGGTTTTAACCACGAGGCTTTGCCGAGTGGTTAAAACCCTTATTCTTCGAGTGGTTTAAATCTGTTTACCGGCCCCAGTGCCTATTTATTCTATATGTCGGCGAGCTCGTTCCAAAGAGGGGTCACATGATATGGTTTTGTTGAAATTGTTGGAAAAATAATATTTTTTTCAACTGCTGAATTTGCATATTACGAGGGCGGATGTGGCCGATTCGTTGGATAATGGGTTAAAGAAATGTACCCAATTAAATTAGCAGTTTATAAGGTTTGTATACAACATGTACATTTATCAGCTATCAAAGTTGGAAAAGTGCCCAATTAAATATGGAGCTCGTAACGCTGTATACAATGTGTACGTTTATAAACTATCAAAGTTAGAAATGTACCCATTTAAATATGAAGTTTAGAAATGTACCCAATTGAATATGCAGTTTATAAGGTTTGTATACAACGTGTACGCTTATAAGCTATCAAAGTTAGAAAAGTACCCAGTTAAATATGCAGTTTATAAAGTTTGCATGCAACGTGTGAGTCTATAAACTATCAAAGTTAATACCATCATATTCTTATAGCTTTGCATTTGTAAAAATTCCATCGTCTTCTGTTCTATTAAACCCATGTACTGAACAATATTCTTCTCGGTCACATGATCTTCGCTTCCTAATATATCGGTGATCGGAGAATTGTCACAGTTGATGTGATGAAACAGAGACTCCACACCTACTCGCAGTTGATCTAACATTTTGTCACTCTCTTTTATCTTCTTTTCGGCTTCCTCAGCATCCATACTATATTTATCGCTTTTCACCTGCAAATTAATCAAAATGTCCACGATAAAGAAAAACTACAAAAGTTTGAGCATAAAATGAGTGCTTTCGTCGGCATAAATGTGATTACCATTATTCTGTACCACATGTCCAGATCTTAAATAGTAGCACAACCCTCTAGCACATTGATTAGATTAAACATATTTTTATTTGCCATTCAACAATGCAAATCAGGATTGGAGGACAAGTGCTGACCACTTAGAAAACCCTCCGCTCCTGTACAACTAATAGATTACAAAAGGCAGAACAAAATATAACAATATGTAAACATTATACACAAAAGAAGTTAACTCAAAAGATAGAGAGAGTGAAATAAAGAAAGAGAGAGAGAGAGAGAGAGAGAGAGAGAGAGAGAGAGAGAGAAAGAGAGAGAGAGACGGGTAAAAGCAGATTGAAATCAAAGAAGACAAAAAAATAAAAGAAAAAAGAACAGTATACAACAGAAATTCCAGTGATGATGACACCCCCCCCCCCCCCCCACCCACCCACAATTTATTCAGTTCTAAATTTAGTTTAATGCCGCTAAGGAACGTTCACAGAACATGTTGAGACCAGTTAATCTTTGCTTGCTCATTCCACGTCCGTACTAACCAAACATCCACCGTGTTGTCCTCACACAGATTGATTGTCAGGTCCCACTACGAGAGGACACCCACAGAGGAAGTCAGATCACCTGTATAACTTTGGGGCACTCAGACTTGCTGAGAGGCGCAGCTAATTCAGCAACTGTACATCAAATCTATGCGAGTCACGAATAAATTTTTGAACAGATGAGAAAACTAATACATTGCTGCTTTCGGGTAATGACGGGGCGGGGCTTCCATAAAAAATTAAATCCAATGAATTCCAGTTGGGCGTAAGTTTCGACAAATCATCTATGAGGATACAGCGAATATCAGAATTTAAAGAACACAGGAAGAAATAATGTTCTGCATCCTCAACGCCATCGTTACATAAGCAAAATGGAGAATCTGAGATGTAGTTGCGGAACTTGTCACCATTAAGGTCACTACATCCAGTTCGTAATTATGAGTGAATAATATTGTATTTCCTTATACCGATTGAAAAATATGTTGGAGGCTTACACAAGGGTGGTGAGATGGACTTTTTGAATTCCCCCAGCGACCGACTGTTTCGAACAACCTCCGGTAGGGTATTCCACACTTCAACACACGAAGGGAAAAATGATCGTTTGAAGAGTTCCGTTCGACAGAAATAAGAGACAAAATTAGATGCCTTTCGTAAATTGTATTGGGATATGTCGGCGACACGAGATGGTAAAAGTTCGTGCAGGAAGTTCGGAGCATTCCCAGTGAGAATTTTGTAAAAGCTACACATTTTGTGAACATAGCGCCTGTTTTCCAGACTACTCCAACCAACTTTCAACAAAAGTCGATCCCGTGGCACAGATCTTGTCAATCCGCTCACTATTCGGGCTGCCTCGTAGTGAATATCTTCAGTACGATTTAATTGATACTGAGGAGCATCGCTCCACACAGAACAACCATATTCCAAAATCGGTAATATGAATGCATGATATATTTTTTTCAAGAATTTTTCTGTTAAAAGTATACTTCAGTTTTCTTAGTTGGGACAATCTCGAGCAAGCCTTTTTACAAATGTTATCAAGGTGATCTGACCAAGACAGGTTTGATTCCAAGCTTAAACCCAAATGTTTGTGAAAATTACAAAAATCAATTGTTTCGCCATTAAACAAAATATTTAATGACGAGATATTTTTCTAAAGTGTGAATAGGATTTCTTTCGTCTTTTTTGCATTAAACGAAACAAGCCATGTGTTAGCCCATTCGTTTACTTTTTTGAGTTCCTCGTTCATCTTTCTTCGACGTACATGGGTCATTGGTCGATTCTGTCAGACACGTGTCATCGGCAAACATGCGAGTAACTGAGTCAATTTTGTCGATGATGTCATTGATATATATAAGAAACAGGAACGGGCCTAGGACCGACCCCTGTGGAACTCCAGCCTTAACTTTCTTATAGTTGGAATTGTAACCATTTATTTTTACCCTCTGTTTTCTGTCTTTTAGATAGCTGTGAAACCAGCGGAGCAAAGGACCCGAGATACCGTACTGTTTTAATTTATATATGATTCCTACGTGTCATACTCTATCAAATGCCTTTGAAATATCACAAAAGACACCACATATATATAAGTTTTTATCCACTGCGTCACAAAGGTTATGATAGATCTCTAATAATTGGTAAACGGTGCTGTTGTTTGGAAGGAAGCCTGACTGTAATACATAAAACAGATTGTTGTCTTTAAAATATTGATAGACTTTCTTAAAAATAACCCGCTCCATTATTTTACCAACACAACACAATAAAGAGATAGGTCGATAATTTTGGGGGTCCTGACGATCACCATTTTTATAAAGAGGGATCACATTGATTTCGAAGTACCAACAGAATTCAACAAAACCATATCACGTGACTCTTCATGGACGATCTCGTTCCAATGAGGGGCCACATGATACGGTTTTGATGAAATGTTTTGAATTTTTTTCAGCTGCCCTGTAAATCATATGGACAGGTGTGGCCATTCGTCAGGTAAAGGGTTAAGAGATACAATTTGATGAAAATCGTCGCGTGCAATATATTTTTATTTATATGTTATTATGCTGCATATAGCCTTTACGTTGGGTAAAGGGTTGAGCCATCTTCCGCAATTTTGGGTTAATTCATTTCGGTTAAGCAATAAGGAGAAAAGCAAATGCGTGTAATTCACTAGTTCATGTATAGAATGGCTTGGTCGGTGTATTTTTGGTCGTGTTAAAAAAGGTCTCCCTCTACACAAAATCAGACGACCAATTTACAGCAGTCATAACAGACATTGTTACACGATTGTAACTCAACCATTCCTACAATTTTTACGAAAGTGGAAAGCTTGCGACAACGGAGTTTATACACAATGACAGTCGTGCATCGACGTAATAGTATTTTTGCACATATATGTTCATATAATATGCCTGTAGGACCCTGAATCGTTCGCAAAACACACACGGCAGCACCTTGCAACATCATACTTTAGACACCCCCGCCCCCTCTATAGTGCAGCTATAAATGAAGCCCCATGTCACTGCAAAGGAATAACTAACTTAACTTTGCTATTTTTGTGTTATGTATAACAACTTTCTGTAAAATTAATCCATAGAAAAAATGTACTTTTTGCTTGTAAATAAGAACCTGAAATCGGAATACAAAATATGAAAAAGAAAAAAAAAATTATGATGCACTCTTGGTGCAATCGCATTCTATATCATATATATGATATGCAGATGTCTCCAAAAATTGTTTTAAAACTTAAATATTTAGTAAAATCATTTTTTAAAGAATAACTTTTTCCGAGCAGTTATTCTCACTGTTGTAAGATACAACCTATACAAAACCAATGTCGACACTGCTCTCTTTTCGGGGTATATATAAGACCCGGGATATTGATATATTGTGTCAAAAAAGAAATAAGACCGAAAGTGTTTGTAAATATGTTAATGAAGCTGACGTAAACAGGAAACAGTCATCTTAATATAGTGATATTCGCTACCGACAGAGTTGGAGTCACACAGCGAGCAAAGGCGTTCATCCCTAGAGATATTGTCGCACCTACCTGTTTCAACTGGAAGTTGGTGGTGTGAAGTTCAGAATTTGACTAGTTTGAAATAAAACTTAGGAGGTGCTTTGCTGAAGTAAGTTTCAATACCGAAGTAGATATAATTATCGTAAACTGATGACTCGAATATTTCAGACGGCCACGTCTGTCAAAACTTGTCTTGGAGGGTTCGTTTGAACATTTCCTTTTTGACTTCAGCTGAGAGACACGACTTATTGTCCCAGATGTAAGTCAGTCCACATGAATTTAATATATCATGGATTGTCTTAGCCATGGGTTGCGATATTGGTTACTGTTATACAAAGTTAACAAATATCTATACATTATGTGACTTAATTTATTCGAGTTGCTATTTATAAGCTTTGCCCAAAACGTTATCATTCGACATTTTACCTATATTGATGTAGGATATTGACCTAATTCTCCGTATACAAAATGCGTGGCAGTTTTGGGTTTCACCTGATGATGATGATGATGATGACTTTATTCAGCAGTATACATTACAATAATTGAAGAAAACAAGACAATAAATATAAACGAACGAACAAGAAAATACATAATATGTACGAAACATTTAAATGGGCGGTCTGCATACTGCTGGGAGAAGTCATAGACAAATTGGCTGTCTTCTTGACTTCCCCTTGAAGTAAAATTATGAATGAAAAGAAAAACGGTTGTGCATGCTGATTGGTGAGCAGTAAATGTTACAGTTTCGGGGCTAATTTGGGAAGCAATGCAAAGCCAGGACCAAATGTTTCAGTAATATCAAAATGTGATACTAAGATAAATTGGGAGATTTAACTGTTCTCCTCGCTCGGACCACCTCATTTACAAAACTATGCCAAACTATAATGTACCGAACCGTACTACACTGTACTGTACTGTACTGTACTACACCGCACCGTACCGCACCGCACCACCGCACCGTAGCTTGCCGTACTATACTATACTAAACTATGAAATCTTGTATGTAAATGACTATACATTCATCAACTACAGAACTACTGAAGGTCTTTGCAGGATGACGAGAAAACCGGATGCATCAGATTTGAGATTTTTCAATTTTTTTAAAACGTTGTTAAGTACATAGGATCATTCCAAGTCTATGTGAAACAGTCGGGACAGTATGGATTGTTGCATTCTATTGTCTTGGAATGAGATGACATGAACATGGATGATAGTGTTTTTTAAAGATGTTTCTATTATTTATCACACGTACTTCTGGGTCAAGATCATTCCACTGTTTCGGGAAAAGATACGATGGGAGGTTTTCCATAGATTTAGTTCTTGTTCGGCTTATATGAAGCAGTCCAGATTCTCAGACTATGGAAATCAACGGTTTCAAAGAACGAATTCAATGGTGTTGGTAGATTCCTTGATGCCAATCGAATACGAATAGTAAGGCATGCAATCTAAACACATCTGGTACCTTGAGAATATTAAACTTGTAAAAAGGGGGACAGCGTGGGAATTGTATATTTTGTTGCCTATTATCCGCAGCGATCGTTTTTGCATCAATAAAAGTTTATTTATAGATTTAGAATTTCCCCATGCCTGAATTCCGTAAACAAGATGACTTTGGACCAAGGTATGATAGAGCGTCTTCAATGCCTATAGAGGAAGGATGTTTTTTTTGCCTTATTTAGAGCATAGTTTACATGGGCAATTTTAGAGCATAACTGAGTAATATGATGCTTAAAATATAGTTTATCATCAATATTTATTTCTAAGAACTTTAGAGACTTATCGTTTTCATCAGAGCCCACCTTATTTATTTTTTGATTGTTTTTAATACACTATTAGCAGGCGATCTGCCTATGATTCCCCTCGTGACAATGTAGTTTATTTTCTTGGTATTTAGCGCCTATAGATTTACACAACACTATTCAAATATTTTTTCTAACTCATCACCAGTATTACTGGCCAATTTATTCAAGTCTGCTTCCGATGAGTATACCGTGGTATCATCAGTAAAAGACAGAAGATTTGGTGATGTCATTTATGTACAACAGAAACGAAACGGGGCCTAAAACTAAGCCTTGTGGGCACCACATCTTCTATTTGCAAGGTCAGAATTTTGACCACCATAACTCACAAACTGTTTTCTATAAGAAAGATAGCTTTTGAACCAATCATAAGCTATGTCCCTAAACCCATAACACTCAAGCTTTTGAAACATAATGTCGTGATTTGTAGTGTCAAATGCTTTTGAGAGATCGAGAAATACGGTTAGTGTACTTTCTTTTCAAAAGCTAAACTGTAGTATAGGATGGAAAGTGGAACGTCTTTTACGAAATCCATGTTGCTGTTGATATATAATGACAAATTTGTTTAGAAAGCTTATTACTCTAGCGGATACAACTTTTTTCTAAAATTTTAGAGTATAAAACTAATTGGTCTGTAATTGTTGAACAAATGTTCATCTCCACTTCATCTCCACTTTTGAATACCGGGATTACTTTTGCATGCCTCATTTTCTCAGGCACTGTACTCTGAGCAGATGACCTATTTATGATGTGGGAAAGAGGAACGGCAATAAGATTAACTGTGTTCTTGAGAAGACTCGACGCAATCTTCACTCATCCTCGGTTTCATGCAGCTGATTATGTATTAATTTCTGCAGAAGAAGTAGGGCTGAGAAAAAAATTATTCGGAAAATTACTTGTCATATAATCCAAGATTGGTCCTTTTGAATTGAGTATTTGCTCGCCGGTTTCTCTTCCAATGGTAGCAAAAAAGTATTGAATTCTTTAGCAATTTCGATGGGTTCACTTATTTCGTTATTATTCAGAGTGAAAAAGGATGGAAGTTTATGCCTCCTTTTGGACTTATTTATACTATCGTTTAGAATTTTCCAGGTAGCTCGCATATTGTGTTTGGTTTCATCAAGTATCTTTTTAAAATACATGGATTTACATTGTTTTTCAATATGAATATAAGATATTTCAAATGGAATGGGTCGATCAGGAGAAGTAGGGCCGAGAAAAAAATTATTCGGAAAATGTCTTGTCGAAACCCAAAACTTCACATCTGTTTAATAAGACAAGTTCTACTATTTTATCAAACAGGTTTACTTGGAAAGAGAAAAATGTCGCGTTTTGTGTATTATTGAGTACATTGCTTTAGTTGCACGTGCAACTTGATTACGCATTGCGCTGGAGAATATGCCAGATCTGGAAAACGAGATGCCCAAGTAACTGAAATTGGAGACTTTTTCAATTTCGTTATCATCCAAGTAGAATTGCGTACAACTTTGTCTTCTGCTGCTGAGTGTTCAAATCATTGTTTTTTGGGTATTAACAGTTAATTTCCATTTTCTACAATGAAGTGTGAATATATCAAGGGCTATTCAGTACTCTTATCCGATTCGGCTAAGAGCATAGTGTCGTCAGCGTAAAGGGGTACAAGGAGTTTAACAAACGTATACATTTCATGGGCCAAATGTTCTTCCACCACGGCAACACCAGTACATTATGTTCAGTGAGAAAGTCTTCGAGGTCATGTAGATACATGGAGAAAAGCAAAGGAGATAAATTCCCCCCCTTGGCTGACGCCCAGGATGCATCGGAAAGTATTCGAGTCTATCTCCCCTATTCTGACCAGAGATTTAACTCCACGCTACAAATTAAGAATTATACTGAAGCATTTTCCATCTATTCCAGATCTTATCATTTTTTCCAAAGGCCCGCATGCCACACAGTATCAAACGCTTGTTTGAAGTCGATGAAAGTGCAAAATAAGTTTTTCTTGAGAATTTTCATTGCCGTTTTCAAAACGTATTATACTAACGCGTTGTCAGTAGTTGAATACCAATGTATGTCTAAAACCGCTTTGGTTTTGTTTCAAAATACCAGCCTGTTCTATTTGAGTCGTTAAATGCGTATTTAGTATCTCTGTTAACAATTTGCTTAGAAGCAACTAAGAAGTGTAATCGGTCTATCATTTTATGGGCATTTAGGATCACCTTTATTTTTATAAATTGGTTTCATTATACCAAGCAGCCAGTTTTGAGGGATTGTACAGGTGTCAAGAACCAAACTGAATAAGACAAGCTACACGGGCAATATTATATTTATAGAGCATTTAATATGTTCATTTCTAATGCTATCAGCGCCACAGGCTTTATCAGCTTTGAAAGATTTTACTGCGTTCAACATCTCTTCTTGGCTTATGGGTTGATTAATAAATTCATTTTTATTGTTAGTTGTTTCAATGTGGCTGTGTTAATCAGAATATGTCTCGTTTGACGTGTTCATATCTTTTAGAAACGCGAACATGTCGGATGCACCTACTTTAGGTCAGAAACGAAAACATGTCAGATGCACCTAATTCAGGTTTAGAATCATCATTGGGCGTCTTAAGTATGGGTTGATTAATAAATTCATTTTTATTGTTAGTTGTTTCAATGTGGCTGTGTTAATCGGAATCTGTCTCGTTTGACGCGTTCGTATCTCTTAGAAACTCGAACATGCCAGATGCACCTACTTTAGGTCAGAAACGCGAACATGACGGATGCACCTACTTCAGGTCTAGAATCATTATTCGAAGTTTCAAGTATTTTCCAGTATTCATGTAGGAGGCGTGTACGCGCGACTGTGACAAAGTCAAGGTCAGTCAATCGTTTATACCCCATGTTGCCTATTTTAGAGGACTCTCACCCCAAGCATTAGTAACTGGGTCCTATTTTACCAGTGAAACAGAGCTTGTTTACCACAGAACACAAGCACTGCTTCACTTCCCGGGGGACTTTTATGTTCTTTACTTCTCTCTTTCAATAGATTTTTGGAAGTCTCTCTTTTAACCCTTTACCTAACATGTAAAGCAGACGACACTTGCAAAAAAAAAAATTCTTGAATAACTAATTATTTTCATTTTTGTCTCAAAAACATAGGTTATGACCCCCTCGTTGGAACGAACTCGACGAGCTCGTTCCGATGAGGGGTAATAACCTATGTTTTGAGAAAAAATAATGCAAATTTTGAGAATAGCGCTGGCCTGTTTTGGGCGTTACGTTGGGTAAAGGGTTAATTGTGTGATGGTATTTTCTAGCACGATTATATGCGCGCCTCGCGATAATGGCATTGGCATTATCAGCTTGCGATATTTCATCTTTCTTTGTGCCCCGAAGCAATGAAAAGCAGCTTTAACAAAAATATCACTAAACTTTTAATTTATGGTGTTTGCGAAGTCTGGTGTGTGACGGCTGGGGTTGTCCCGGATAGGGTTAATTTTTCTTATGATATCTGCAACCGCGGAACTATCAATAGCATCTACAGACAGGTCGGCTTTGTCGCGTTTCCATAGAATATGGATGTTTCCAGGTTTTGCTTGATCATCGACACCACGGGCGTGGCTTTCTAAATTAGAATCGACACGCGAGTTATTGATTTTGATTGAAAATCCTAATGGACAGTGAACATCGGAGAACATGTAGAAGTCTAAAACGTTAACCCTTTACCCAACATAACGGGAAAAACCGGCCAGTGCTATTCTCAAAAATCGTTAGTTAATTTCCATTATTTTTTCGTTCATTTTTTGTCTCAAAAACATAGGTTATGACCCCTCATTGGAACGAGCTCATCGAGCTCGTTCCAATGAGGGGTCATAACCTATGTTTTTCAGACAATAAATGAAAAAAATTAGTTGTCCAAGAATTGTTTTGCAAGTATCGTCTGCGTTTCATGTTAGGTAAAGGGTTAAACCTTCCCACGATTGACATAAAATTTGCGGATGATATATAGCCAATAGCACGACGCTGTTTGCATGTAGGTTTCCCAATGTCATTGTCAGGGCCCATTCTACCGTTTACGAAAAACAGATTATTGTTAGCTTTACACAAGTCAATTTGTCGCCGACTGTTATTGTTAGTTACAGTGTCACAAGAGCATCGCTTTATTGGTATGTTAAGGTCTAAAGATTAAAGTCATTTCTGATGGGAGTCGCTGAGTCGGCCATTTGTGCATCAGCGGCACTGTTGCCAGTCCACCAATGGTCCTTTAATGTGGCGGTCATGGTACTAAAGTCACCATTGAGAGCTACAATACTGTGATTACTAAGTTTATTTATTATTTTTTCTAATTCACAGAACATTTCAGGGAAGGAATAGATACTTCTTTCAGGGGGAATGTAGACCACATCCATTATTATATCGTCATTCGTATTAATAAACATTTTTGACATTTTACATCAGAAGACAGACTTAGAATCCGATGGTAAAACTGATATATGACCTTCAAGTGATTGACGATAAAGTAAAATTAGCCACCCCCCCCCCACCCCCTCCTGATTTACGATTTTTTTGTGGCGACTCTAAAGCCATGAATGTTTATTTTATCAACGTCATCTGTCTTGGTTTCACAAAGACCGATAACATCATATGCATTCAAAACTTGTAAAAACTCTGGACATTTCAGCTTGCTTACAAGGCCACATACATTGAGAAACAGTACTTTTAGTAAGTATGTTTGCTGTTGTTGACCAGTCTTCATGCGTAACAAACAACATATTGTATCGTTTGGTCACCGGCAACGGCCTAACTTGTCGGAGTCGAGAAGCCCTTAAACGTTTCGCGCTCGGTTTGGATGTGGCACTGCCGTTTGGGTCACAAATTTGTATCTCAGATATGTCAGTTTTGTCTGACATATATATAGAGCTTGGTTCAAATATTTTACCAATGATAAAAGTTCATCAGGGATGAAATCCAGTGTATGTTTGGTCCGGATACCCAAGAAAACTACCGTAGAAACACAGCAATTTCATAGATGACTGGTCCTCTCTTGTTAGAGATACCTCATTGATTGTTTTCAGATAACATTCTTCTTGTTTGGATGTGATGCAACTCATACAATATCGACTACAAGTGTCCCGGGATCCCACGAGGCCACCATGGTGGAACCCATGTTGTATACTGATTAAAACGAGTTAATTCTTTACCAAAACAGCTTTTTAATTTTTAAAACCTAAACTGAATTTGATGATATTTTTATAAATTAACAATATTTACTAATAAAACCTTACAAATAGGGATGTCATTGGAACCTGGTCATTGAGCCGGTTCCAATGACAGCCATATTTGTACAATTTTATTGATGAAGTGACAGGATATTTCAGGTCATGTGAGGCTTGTATTGGTTATTATTATGTCTCAAAGTTAGTTTGTCCAATCAAAATGCTGGAATACCTTCTAAAGATTCCACCGTATCGGGTTACTCACCTGATATTAATTAATATCAGGTGAGTAGCCGCCATTACTATTTTGATGCAATTCCCCTCACTTCGAATTTTCAAAATCTGAATTAAAACAAAATAAGAGAATTTAGGTTCCGAAAATATTTTCAAGATACCGTATTTTGTGATTTAAAACATTAAATACTGTATGTAAAAAGAAGGGCAGAAGATAATATTTGTAGTCTGAAAAGTTCTTTGTTTTACGACTCCTTCAGTCACTGTTTGGATCGGGTTTTTGGGTTGCAAAATCGGCAACATCAACATCACTATAAATAATAAATGAACAAACTTGTTTTTGAAACATTCCGATCAAACAGAATTAACAGAAAGTCGGTGTGCGTTTCAGATTCAACTTCAAAGTTCAAGTTGCGTTATTGTTATTGTTTGCTCTACAGTAAAAAAGTGATTTTTAATGTTCAAAACTGCTTTATTAGTCCTTTTTAGGTAGTAACAACAGTAAATGTACGCAAGGGGCCTCCAGATTATGCCGAGTTGGCAAGCAGCACTGATCTCAGTGGCAAGCAGCGATTCGTTTCATTTGTAAACAAGTGCGGCAATCGCCCTTCGCAAAGTGATGATTTGTTTACAATTACCATGGTTACACGTACCGGTGCCTGTTACTGTTCATGATTCTGCGCGGTGCTATCAATAGTGGTTCCTGAAAAATAAATTCCGGGCCGTTGTTTGTTTATGGAGAAAATTATTAATCGCTTGATTTACATGGACTTTCGACATAATAAATATGTTACATGGCGTGTAGCTGGCTGATACATTTCCATACAAGGCTCTGAGTGCTCATATCAGGTTCGGCTTCGCCTCACCTGATATGAACACTCATCGCCTTGTATGGAAATGTATCAGCCAGCTACACGCCATGTAACTTATAATTTGCTGCCGCTGTTCTCGGTAAAGGGTTAAATTAAGTCAATTCTTTTCATGCGAATCCTAATAGAGGTGCAGCAAGAATCTACATGTATTCCCGCTGGTTTTGCTGCGCGAATCTTTGCGTGAATCGATTCTCGGATTCTCGTCGAAATATACTATTAAAAAAAGTAGGGGATATCCAAACTGATGTTGATATTTTCGGAAAATAGTATTGGATACGCGTGATTGGATACAAAATTTAGTTACCAGGTTTAGTGTGGATCATGAATGTCACCGGCCCACGAAAACTTCGTGCAGGTTTTTCGCACGAGCGCCGCGTTAATGTCTGTGGGTACGTCTTGAAATTTTCATTTGTACTGGACGGGCTTTTTCGGAGGACTCATCGTTCTTTTCTTGGTATAAACTCGTTCATCAATAGTTTCTGGTCCAAACGTAACTTTTGAGGTATGCGAAGACTGACACGTGACGAACGTTTACGTGCCGTTGGTATGTTGGAAGCTGGCAACAGACAGACTGCTTTGGCTCAAATTCTCAACGTTACTCAATCGGTGATTAGCAGGTTGTGGTCACTCTACCGTCAGACATCAGACAGGCAGTGTTGATGACAGACGTCGGTCAGGTCGTCCAAGGGCGACAACTGCTAACCAGGGTCGTTTCATCCGAACCACAACATTACGTAACCGCCATCAAAGTGTCGCAGAAAATGGACAGCAGCTGCACCGAGCGACAGGTGTGCGAGTCAGTGGTCAGACTATCCGAAATCGCCTACACAGCTGGAATTTGTACGCTCGACGACCTCGAATAATTCCACGTTTGAATGAACGTTACATCGCAGCAAGGCGTAATTTGTGAGGAGCACGACAGCGCTGGGACAATCGTCGGTGGAGCAACGTCATGTTTTCGATGAATCAAGGTTCACTCTCGACTTCCACGATTAGCGAAACAGAGTGTGGCGGCGGTGGAACGAACGATACCATGACGTAACCGTTAGGCAGCACGATCGTTTTGGTGGTGAATCGGTTATGGTGTGGGGAGGCATAGCCATGACAAGCAGAACAGCATTACATGTCATTCAAGGGCGTGTTACAGGGCAGTACTACCGTGCCAACATGTTAGCAGCTCATGTGATGCCATTTGCGCGACGTCAAGGCCGTCGATTCATTTTCCAAGATGACAATACAAGAGCAAACAGGGCCCGTGTCGCTACAGCGTTCCTCCAGGAGCAGAACATCACTACACTGCGTCGGTCAGCACTAAGTCCAGACCTTTCACCGATCGAGCACGTCTGGGATATTCTTGGCAGGTGCCTACGACAACGCCAACAACCCCCTACCAATGTCCATGAACTCGCCGCTGCACTGCAGGAAGAATGGAATAACATCAGTCAAGCTGATATTGGACGCTTGGTGATGAGTATGCCACGTCAGATCCGCGAACCGAGGAGGATTTACAAGGTATTGAAGTCTGGGATTGGATGTGGTAAATTCTCTGACTGACCGTCCATGTGTGCTTGTCAGACACCCAAATATCGCTGAAATCATTCACCAGATATCACAGTGCAATGCCTCAACTGTCCTTTTGGTGAAAATATAAATATATTTCTTCACATATCTCACTTTTATCAAATATCCCCTACTTTTTTTGAATAGTATATTTTCAAAACTTTCAAACTTTATATCTTTGTGGCAGAGTATATCGAACTTTCAATCTTCAGCACAGAGTCACCGCAAAAAGACAGAACCGTTGATGCTGATTTTGTTAATGTTAGACCTCTCCCAGAAGAGAATGAACGCTTAGGAAAATATTGTATTAAAGTGAATTTATTAAATATTTTAATTGTTAAAAACAAAATTATAGCTCTCTGTATATAGATATATTATTTATTGTATAGAACGCAAATGGACTTAAAATGCATCACAAACTGGAATTAATAACATCTTTTGCCCAATGTGCTATTTGGTCAATTATTTCTGTTTACATTTCCCTTATATATTTATTTAATTATTGGTGTTTAAGATCACTTACTTGTGCACAATGGTTAATCGTGACCGTGACAGTTTTACGGGTGGAGGAAGCCGTAGTACTCGGAGAGAACCCCCGAGCATCGACGAGCAACTGTCAGCTCCTCAACATTCTAACTCTATTCAAGCTCCACTCAAGCAGGGCTACAGCGGTTGAAGACATGTGCACCATCGACGTGCAGTACGCCTTAGTACACGGCGTCATCGTGCCGCATGAAGGCAACCGGGATAAAGTGACGTGCCCAAGGACACAACGCGGGTCATCCCGGACGGGGATCGAACTCGGGACCTCTAGCATAGAAGTAAAAACAGTCTACCACTGAGCCACTACATATTTCCCTTTAGCCAATATGCTGTGCTGCAATACACTAAGTTCATACGCCAAATTAAACCTTCTTTCTATAAAATAGATCATTGTTCTGAAACAGTTAACAAATAAATAGAAAGGCAGTTCATGAACATTTCTCTGTATTTCTCTGAGCCCGGGGTCCCATAATCTCGGCGAACAAAAAAATATTATTTTTAGGCGAACGATAGGCAATCGAAACTTCCGTTTGTTTTTTTCCCCAAAAAAATTTCGGGAGAATATAGCCATGGCGCTGACCGCCCATCCGTCCGTCCGGAGTTGGTTTCCACTCTTTTAGCTAAAATTCTGCTTCGCAGACTGAAACCAAACTTGGCATGTGGGTTAGGCAGGATGAGAGGAAGAATCCTTTTCATTTTGCGTCAAAGTGACCTTGAACTTTAATTTTTATCAGATTTGGTTTCCGGTCTGTAATTAAAGTTCCACATGCCCAACTGGCACCAAATTTGGCGTGTGGGTTAGGCATGATAAGCGGAAGAATCCTATTTATTTTGAGGTCAATGAGCCGAAGGTCAAGGTCACAGTGACCGTGAAATTAAACATTTACCAGAGTTTGCTTTTCTAATTGACATTTGCTTGCCCGATCGATACTAACTTGGCTTATGGGTTGAACATATTGAAAGCAAGAACTCTATTTATTTTTGGGTTATTGTGTCAAAGGTAAAGGTCACAGTGACCTTAAATTTAAAGTTTTATCGGTCAGAGTTGGTTTCTGCTCTCGAATTAAAATGTTTGCCTGATTGGAACCAAACGTGGTATGTGGATCGGGCATAATGAGAGGAAGAACCCTATGTATTTATTAGGTCATTATGCCGAAGGTCAAGGTCTCGTGACCTTGAAATTAAAATGTTATCGTCAGAGCTGGTTTCGGCTCTTTTAATTATTAAACTGATGCATTCCCGATTGAGACCCAACTTGGCATGTGGGTTGAGCACGATGAGAGAAAGCACCCTACATATTTCTACGCCATTGTGCCAAGGATCGAGGTCTGAGTGGCCTTGGACTTAAAATTTGATCGATCCCGATCGAAACCAAACTTGACGTGTCATCAAATACAGGCAATTTTATCTGTATTATTTGAGTAAATAATACCAACACTGGCTGTGTTAATTTAATGTAATATATTACCAAAGTTACTGTAACAGGGTGATTTTCGGAGAGATTGGCCACCCCTGATAACTACCTCTTGTTGTATACAGGATTGATCTTTCTCAGAGATTAATGTTCAGTGTGTCCTCTGCTAAAAAAATCATACTCCTTTTCCCTGTTTGAAAGGTATATCGTTTATAAATATTCCATTTACCTCCATCTCTCTCATCATTGATTTTCTCTCCTCTTCAAGTTTTATGTCTTGCTCTTCAAATCGCTTAATTTCCTGCTTTATTCCGTTAATTTCTTCTTGAATTTTTTCCACCTCATCATTAAGCTCGTTGACATAATTATACATGGCAAAATTTTCTTGCTCTTTGTGAATGAAATCTGTGACAATTTGGTCAATATCTTCGTTTCCAGTGGCCTCTCTAATCTGATCGAACGCATCCTCGTAGTCCGTAATTTGTTGAACCTCCGCGTCTATTTCTCTGTCGCCTGCTTCTGCAATGACAGTTATCCCATATCATATCCATGTCTGGTCTCATCTCCTGCGAAACCCACTAGGTATTCACTCTAGGTAAATACCTAGTGGGCTGCGCAGGAGACTATGTCCAGCAGTACTCGGACATAGCAATGACGAAGAAGAGACCCTTAAAAAGCATTCCAGTCAAGGACTAAGTAATGTTTTTATTTAACCATTTTCCCAACGTAACGATCAAAACCGCCCAGCGCTATTTACAAAAAATCGCCAATTAATTTTCATTATTTTTTTCATTTTTTGTTTCAAAAACATAGGTTATGACCCCTCATTGGAACGAGCTCGATGAGCTCGTTCCAATGAGGGGTCATAACCTATGTTTTTGAGACAAAAAATGAAAAAAATGAGTTATTCAAGAATTTTGTTTGCAAGTGTCGTCTGCTTTTCAGGTTATGTAAAGGGTTAAAAAATAAAGTATTGCATATCAAGTTTTGACAAATTTTATAGATAGCATGGATATATGATAATGAAAACAGTAGCATATATATTTCCAAATTAAAATCCAAGCAGTTGTCTGCCCTCGGTGGTCTTTCGGTAGACAATGCCATGACCAGGTTTCTTGCAGATTTTGTTTTGTCGGATATGGATACCAGAATTATTTTTTAGCTAAACTTGACAACGTCAAGTGTGAGCTATCGAGATGGGTTCTGGTCCGTCGTCCGCACATACGTCTGCACGGCCACACATCAGTACCCCTGCCAATCCAGAATTCCTTTAGCACACCCCACAGGCCATATCTCTCACCTGATGAGTTTCAGATTTCATACGTGGCTTTGGGGTAATGTCTAGATGGTGCTATCGATTTTTTCCGAACTTCGTTGAAAAACATGGCCGCCGGTGGCCACCTTGGATTTGGCACATAAATTGTCAGCAATACCGTTATCACACCCTTCAGGCCGCATCTCTCACTCGATCTTTTTTAAATTTTATATGTAGCTTTGGTGTGATGTCTAGATGGGAGCTGTCGGATTTTTCCGAATTTCGGTGAAAAACATGGCTGCCAGTGGCCATCTTGGATTTGGCATATAAATTGTTAGCAATTCCATTAGCACACCCAACAGGCTTTCTCCCTCACCCGATCTTTTCCACATTTTACATGTAGCTTTGATGTGATGTCTTTTCTATTGAAGCGTGAGTGAATGACTTGGCATTACTGGTCAATGTTTTATATTATATGAAACATTTTGCATGGAAAAAAACATACTAGAACATTGAGATAAATAGAAAATAGTTCCCTTGATATCGTCATTCTCGTGTTATTTACAAATAAACAAAAGCATGCGGTGAGGAAGTTAATTAACAACATGTAGTTTGATGGATGAAGCTTTAAAACTATATTTTCAAAATTAAAGTCGAACTCCTCGCTAATAGAAAGATGGGAAGTCAAAACTGTGTTTATGATGATCGACGTGGTGTGATAATGACAAATGTGAAATATTGTATCGTTCTTTATTCTATTTCGTTATTGTTGATGTTATATGCCCCGGGATATTATTCAGTCGGATCAGTTAGAAACAGTTGATGCGCTGAGAATATCAGCATGTAAAAGACACATAGGACCTCACATAACAACCTGTAAGAAAAGTGAACTTGAATGTGTACATCGACAATTTCTGCGACGTCATTCTTAAACATTTACACCATATTTTCCTTGCTTCCCATTTCCCGTTGCATTAAGCTGGAAATACCTTAAATCCAAAGTTTGACAAAAACTTTCCAGTATAGTAGGCTATTGTGTGTGTCATTTGAAGAGAATCAGCTAATTGGGGTTTGTTTCTAAATATATGTATATAAGATTCCATCTCTAGTAGAGAAGATGCGCTAGTTTTGATTTTGAGTAATATTACTACCATCTATTGCTATCTTCTATATTTGTGTTTCGACGATTCACATTGTTTTTGAAATTATCTTTATTTTCTTTGCTAAACTAAACTATATTTATTTATTTATTAAGGTTTAACAGCCAAGGTCATATCGCGTCGGTGACAGTTTTACGGATGGAGTAGCCGGAGAGAACCACCGAGCAACGACGAGCAGCTGCCAGCTCCCCAACATAGTAACTCTGCATTGCAGCACAGGCAGGGTCAGACTGGTTGAAGTCATGCGCATCATCGACGTGCAGTTCGCCATAGTAAATGGCGTCATCGTGCCCCCATGCGGGCAATCGGGGTTAAGTGCCTTGGCCAAGGACACAACGCGGGAGTCCGAATCGATCGCTCAGACGGTCACCCATCCAAGGACTAACTGGGCTCGACGTTGCTTAACTTCGGTGATATGACGAAAACCGGTTACCGCAACGCCATCGCACTCCCTTGCTAAACTGTGAAGTTTCATTTAATTCCTAGGATGTTGTTGGCGCATATCCCTGCCCAGGACAGGAAATCTCTTGCCTCTGTTATATTTATATATATATAGAATATACCCATAGCAGCTTGGTGTACCAAATGTTCACCACGAGTAGTGAACATTTGGTACACCAAGCTACTTTGGGTATATTTTATTTATACCATGATCGTCAAATTTTAAGAGTCGCTATTATTTTTTCTCGATTTTACTGAGCAGCAGCCGTACATACGTGCGAATTTGTTTTTGTTTACATGAGCATCGGTGGGCGGTACTTCCGCTGTCAATTTTATCACCGAAACGAAATAGAAAAAGAAACAGGGCCTTTTTCATTTTAATAACATAATAACATACTGTTTCGATTTATGGATGCTTTATTAACATGAGACAATGCATGTTTGTTAATCTTTGGTGTTTTATGAGGTAAACTCATGAAAAACGTAATAAATAATTGCCACTTTCATTTCACTCTCCGCAAGGCGGCGTGTGATAAATTTAGACAATTTCGCATTCGGGTCACCAAAGGTCAACTTGGATGTAATTCCACTGTTGGTGGAAATTTTAACTATTGAAATCCCATTGCTGGCGTGTTCACCACGGTTCGTGTATAAAGCTAAAATTTATGTCATAGGCTTTTCATATATAGAAGAATAGGTAATCATGGTATAAAATAAATATAATCTGGACACATTTAACCACATTTTCCCACATAAAATTGAATTTACTTTTTGACCAATAATGTCTTGAGGTAAATTTTGCTGAATATTTCATTAAATCTAGTCATGGCTGCTTTACAGCAAGAATGATTAGATTTGATGAAAAATATTTTTAAAATACTCAGAGGGTTAGATTTAATTCACTTCAAGAGGAACTACATTTTATTGATAGATTTACATCTAAATTGGGATAGGCCTATAAGTGCAAATACACAATGTGCAACTGTTTTTATCCCTTTACCAGGACTGGCGAATCTCAAGGTGTGGCTCGAATCGCATCCCGAATCGAATCAGCCAGAGGATTTCAAATTGAATCGAATTGAATCGAATCTCGAATCGAAATTCACCGATCTTCAAGTTGTAAATATTGCATCTTCTTTCATCCACAAATATTGACAGTCAAGACTCCACTAGTCTATTTGGGAAAGTCAATCAAAAACTCTATATATTTTAGAACGGAATCAAAGTAGTCACTTCGGAAGCGGAACCTCCTTGTACAGGAGACCTGAGTAACATGAGATGTGGAGATCGGGGCCAGTTGGCCGGGACCTACCCCTGACCCAGGAGGCGACGTCATAGTCACCTGACCTAGTTACGCTATGTTTGGTTGGTATGGTAGCTCGCGAGAGCGGACATAATGTGACGTCATTCCCATAGTGATACGTGGTCTTAGTGCGCATGCACAGCGCGTGCTAGGGTGACACGTGTTTATTTCGTTCATTTGTATACTGAAGGCTGCCATCTTGGTTTCTATGGTATAACGTGGTTGATGTGTGACCCGAAGGCCTACAACAGGATGGGGGTATGTTCGGAGGATGTGTTCGGTTGAATCGGGGTAATCTAATTACCACAAACAACCCGACAAATCACCCAACACTGTCTAAAATCACAGAAACGCACTTGGCAAAGCCACTATACAGCGCGTATACTTCTAGAACGTAGTGCTATAGGACCTGGGTGTAAGTTCGATTGAACTAGAGTAGTTTGCTGGTTCGGATGCTTGGTAGAATTACCGCAAACAACCCGTAGAACGATTCGAATCTTATCGAGCAAATAAGCTATCGAGCAGTTACTGAAAATGTCATTGCTCGAACGACTCGAATCCCATGGAGCAAATAAGCCATATATATGGATAGGCATAGATAATCCTCTCATCTCCCTTTCCCTCTGGCAACACACAAAATGTGTCCCGTACTTGCAGTACTTGCTTGCGGGGCCCTACTTAGGGTGTGTGTGGGGGGTGGGGGGGGGGAGGCTGAATACAAACGGCCATTTGAATATTTACGTAAAACAGGCACAATTTTTGTGTTGGTTACAGGTCTTCCAAAGGTCTGGAGTCAAGAATTTGGCGTTCTTTATAGCTGAAAATCAAACTTTTCTCCCACCGGGTTGATTCATGGTCGGCCGGTGGGAACCAGGGCTCCTGTTTCCCCCAACTGCAGCGAAGCCCAAAATACCTCTCGGCCGCTATTGATATCAGTCGACAACGTGCGACCTATTATAATTCTTGTACCAGCAAATAAATGAATACTCGCTAGCCACTCTTTTAGGGCGTGTAATGTTGTGGTCTGGTCATAATTTGGTTTATTCTTCTCTAACCACCTTTCAAACCGAGGGATAACCTTCGGGTTAAAAGATGGCTGAAGAAAACGATATAAAATGAATCGACTGAGGGCGAAATTCATTGGCAAAAAGCAGCTGTTTACAAGTTTATTCCCATTTGCAGATAATATATCACAGAATGCCTGTATATCTTGTCACATTTGCAGGCTCTCAAATTTTTAACCCTTCCCCTAACGAATCGGCCACAGGCGCCACATAATTTACATTTGAAAACATGTTTTTAAAAATCATTTCACCAAAACCATATCGCGTAATATGGCTTGGTTAAATTTTTTGGAAAAATTCGAAAAAAAAAATTAAAATAACAAATTTTGATATCGTGCTTTAGTTAAAGGGTTAGATTTGTTGTGCAAACTTGTAGCACGTCTATGCAAACCAGTGGAGAGGTGTCTCCACCGCTCCGCGGCCCCTGCCCAGAGGGCACGAACCTTCGTTCTGCAGTCTCTAACTTGTTATAGTAATTTGACTCACGTTTTCTTTTCTTTGCTTCTTCTTCTTTGTACTCAGCCCTGTCTTGTGTTTTGATCATCATGAATTCCTTCAGTTTATTATCATGGTGAATAATTCGTTGTAGTTCTTTCATGTCGGAATTGTGTTGAGCTTTGTCTTTCTCACCCCGCTCTTTCAGCGCCAACATTTTGTTCTGAGCCTCGTCTCTGCAAGAATCAAATGTTATCTTCCAACAAACACGTTGAAACTGTCAATACTGTTTGATCAAAGGTATTTTGATCATCTTTTAGAAACAGTGGAATTGAAAGTATATCTCTATTAACCCTTTACCTAACATGAAAAGCAGACGACACTTGCAAACAAAATTCTTGAATAACTATTTTTTTTTAATTTTTTGTTTTGTCTCAAAAACATAGGTTATGACCCCTCACTGGAACGAGCTCGTTCCAATGAGGGGGTCATAACCTATGTTTTTGAGACAAAAAATGAAAAAATAATGAAAATTAATTGGCGATTTTTGAGAATAGCGCTGGCCTGTTTGGGCCGTTACGTTGGGTAAAGGGTTAACATGATATATGTTATACACTAGAAAAATATTTAAAATGTGTATTTATTATAAAGCACCGGGGTGGGGTGGGGGAGGGGTGTTAAAATTTTGTTTCAATCATTCAATGGGTCATTAGTCACTTTTTCAACAAGTTTGAACATTTTTAGCTTTTTACTCAGTAGTGTTAACCAGAACAGTAATGGGGTCATCTGATATATGATCAAACAGAAAGAAACGGAATCATAAAAAATCAAGAACATTTCAACATTTTTTTCAAACATTAACTCCGCAAAAATGACGCCTCTGAATATGTGTATAAAATATGTTATCGGTACATTGACAGTCCCACATTTCATATCTTTCACTCCACTCGTTTTCTCCGTCAACTATAGAAATAAAATAATAAAATTGAAAAGATAATCATTCTATAAATTGCATAAAAAAGCCAACGAAAACTTTAAAGAATGAAAAGGTATAATACTCAATCAAATACACTGAATAAAATAGAAATCTTTCAACCCCAGGTTATCAGAGAATAGAAGTATTAATGCATTTTTGTAATCACATGATCTAATTGTTCAGTAGCATACTGTCAAAAATATTTAGTGATGCACCACCTGGGCAACCTGATTGATACATTGGTCTATTTTGGCATCTCATAGTCCATGTTTGTTTAACATGGATACAAGCAGAAATAAACAGCTGCGCCATGAGCGCATGATACGCCCGTTATTAATTACAAGAGGGAACCACACAATATGAGTATACATGTGTATTTGTCAGGTTACATATACTTGCCACCAAAAAATCATGAAAATTGCTCAAAGTCCAACATGAGGAAAATTGCCTATATTTTGATGAATAAAGTCCCATAACTCTGGAATGACAAATCGGACTGTGACACAGATCGAAAGGGAGATTCCTTCTATCAACATATACTTGCAACCAAAAAATCATGAAAAATGCTCTAAGCATTTTCAAGTTATTGTTCGACATGTGAAAAATAAAGTCCCATAACTCTGGAATGACTAATCGAACGGCGACACCAACCGAAAGGGAGCTTCCTTCCATCAACATAAAAGACCTATCAAAAAATCATGAAAATCTCTCGAAGCGTTCTCAAGTTATTGTACGACGTGTAAAAAATCAACAATTTTCTAAGTAATAAAGTCCCATAACTCTGGAATGACTAATCGAACGGCGACACCAAACGAAAGGAAGCTTCCCTCCATCGATATACACCACCTACCCTAAAATCACGAAAATCTCTCAAAGCATTCTCGAGTTATCGTACGACGTGTAAAAAATCAACAATTTTCTAAGTAATCAAGTCCCATAACTCTGGAATGACTACTCGAACGGCGTTATCGTACGACGTGTGACCGGACGGACAGACAGACGGACAGACGGACAGCGGTATACCGTAATACGACCCGTTTTTTTTCAAAACGGGCGTATAACAACTCAATGTCCAAAAGTTGGAATGTGTGCAAATAAAATCGTTTTTCAACAGCAAATCAACTGTCATTATTTGATTAAGCTTGCCAGTAGGTGATAATTGCCGATTCCGTATCACTTGTACATGTACGTGTACAAGTACACGTACATGTACGTGTACCGGCATAGGGATTCAGTGTTAAATCATGTACAGAGTGCAAAAAATGTCGTTTTTTCATGGTGATATGGAATCGGCAATTTTTTGGAGGCTCACAGATCGCACTTTTGACGTTCAAACACCCGTTGGCGAATGTGTAGATTCGACACATCGCTCAAAAATGAAAAAATGTACGAAATTTGAAGAAAATGTAAATTTAAAAAAATTTTCTCGACGTTCCCATCGGGGATTAGACCTTCGATCTATCGTTGGTGAACGCGAGCAAAAAACGCTTTGCCGATTCTGTATCAGCATAAAAAAGTGGTTTGCCGATTCCGTATCACCTACGTTCGCAAACGGGTGTTTGAACGGTTAAAGTGCGATCCGATCGGCGAAAACCCATTTGCCGATTCTAGATCAGGAAAAATCGACCTCAAAACGTCTTCTCGATGTTCGCCAACGGTGAAAAGTGAGCGTAAAGCATAGTTACTCATCGAGGATTTTTAAAAAAATCGATTTCGGCCTCCGGTACATGGAAAAAAGGTGGTTTGCCGGTTCTGTATCACCTACGTTCGTCAACGGTTGTTTGAACGGTCTAGGGTGCGATCCGATCGGCGAAAACCCACCATGCCGATTCACCTCGCGAGTTTTGTGAGGTGAATCGTGATAGAATCGGTTTTGGCGAGAGGAAATAAAAAAGTGATTGATATATATAGGAGAGAAAAAAATATATATAAATAAATAGTTATTTAAAAAAATAAATATCGAATCAAAATAGATAATAATAGATAATAAAATATACGTAAATCATGAACAATTCCCAGATTTTGAGAGCAAGGTTTCTTTTAAAAATGCTGATGAGAGCCTACACATTCTGCGTGAATGAACAACTAGGTCGCCTCTTGTTAGAACGATGCGTCGGGTGTCGGGATCATCTAGGCTTCGATCACGAGGATCATTCGTGTCTGATGATGGAAAGGGAAGATATTGTTGTCAAGTATTTTGAACCGGCATTCGAATGCGTTCGAATCAACAACGTGATCAAGTTTTGGAAGAGATTAGTCTTCTGTAGCGGGCGAGATAAGCCCACCAATTCGGCAGAAATGAAATTGGTGCGTAGAAGTCTGACTTTTTATATTTTAAATCTAATATTAGAAAGAAAAAAACACAAGAATGAGAACCAGAAATAAATTGTATCCGGCATTAGATGACGACGAGGATGAGAAGCCGAATGGCGTTTTGCCAATGGCACCGTCGCTAGAAAAAAAAGAAAGAGGAGAGAGGTATCGCATCGATCAAATCAGTAGAATCCAATTGTATCTGACTCGAGAGAGATTCTCGCCATTCTCTCAAGAAGAAGTATTCGCGTTTCCTGAAATTCGTCAACGCGGTCGACACAACACTCATCACGATTTCCATGGGTTTACACATGGCCGGCATCGGATTGTTGTTGACCGCGGTCGGTATTCCGATCGTGTTGACCATAGAAGGGGTGGCTCTCGCCGCCGGATTGTTTAGCACGCTCGGAAACTTTTTGAGTAGGAAATTATATCTGAAGGCAAGGAAACACGAAAAGATTTGTGTCTTGGCCGACTCCAAGATCGACAGGATATCCGAAATGATCTCGATGGCGTTGAAAGATGGTAGGATATCGGATGGAGAATACTTCACGTTATTGAGCGAGAAAACGAAATACGATGCCATGAAAGAAGTTAGGGTAAAGGCATCGTGAATAAAATGATCAATAATCTACCTTTCGAAATGCATCTGCCGGGTCACAGTTTCACGGGACCTGGAACGAAATTGAACAAGAGACTCAACACCGATCTGACTCCTAAATCTTGGAGCAAACCCGTGAATAGGGTGGACGCGGCCGTGTATGATCACGATCTGTGCTACGCTGGACATCTGGACACCAAGACTCGCAATGACGTCTGTGATAAAAACATGTTGGCGAAATTGAGAGGTATATCGAATCCGACCAGGAGAGAGAAGATAGAACATTCGCTGGTCGGTAATCTGATCGGTGCGAAATGTCGATTCGGATGGCGCATTAAAAAAAGCGCCTCGGAAAAGAAGAAGAAACGATGATTGATGAGCGAATTGGCCGAGGAGTTACACAAGCCCATCGTGAGTAAATTTCGAAAGAGAAGGGTGTTCGTGAAGGGTTTGGATGACATTTGGTCTGCTGACTTGGTCGACATGAGATCGTTTTCGAGGTGGAACGAGGGCGTCAAATATCTATTGACGGTCATTGACGTTTTTTCCAAATACGGTTGGATCAGAGCTTTGAAGAATAAATCGGGACCTTGCATCACCGAGGCTCTGAAGAGCGTGTTCGACTCGTCTTCTCGAAAACTGAATAAATTGTGGGTGGACAAGGGAAAGGAATTCTACAACAAGCACGTTCATCGATTAGTCGACCTCTACCCGATCGAAAACGAAGAGAAAGCCAGCATGGTGGAACGTTGGAATCGAAAGATGAAGGAAAAGATGCACAGATACTTCACGGCGAATTTGACTAAGAAATACATATATGCTCTGAACGGCCTGGTCAAAGATTACAACAACACGCAACACAGATTGATCAAGATGACTCCCGCGGAAGCTAGCGATCCTCGAAACAAAAAACGGGTCTATGCGAATCTATATCCTGAGAGATCTAAGATCAGGAAGAAGTCTAGAACGTCGAAATGGTCGGCGATCGAGTGAGAACCTACGCTTATAAGAAGCACTTCAAAAAGGGTTATACTCCTCGATGGACCTCGGAAATCTTCGTGATAATCAAAATATTTCACACTGATCCGGTGACTTACGAAATCGAAGCTTTGGATGGAGAAGAGATCATCGGAAAGTTTTACGAACAACAATTGCAGAAGACGAAGTTTTAATAAGAAAACAATTTTTTTTTTTTGTTTACTCTCTTTAACATTTTCTTGTTTACATATATTTTTAGGAGAGAAAAATAATAATAAAAAATAATTAAAACTATTTTTAGATAAAAAAGCAAGCTAATTAATAAACAAAAAACAAAAACCCTTCAAAAATGGCAAATATACTAGATATCGCACAAAGCATAGTGAAAGATGAAAGTATTCAAGAATACGAGGTTCACGAATAACCGATAACCGGAACGAGTTTGAACAATGCGGGAGAGATAAGAATCAACGTCGAAACCCAAGATCTATTCATCCATCCTAGCGAGAGTTACATAGTGGTGCAGGGACGTCTCACCAAGGAAGATGGGACCGACTACGCCGACGACGACACAGTTACTCTAGCCAATAATGGCATCATGCATCTATTCAGTAATATAAAATACTTGCTATCTGGACAAGAGATAGAATCTGTGATTCATCCCGGTCAGGCCACCATGATGTTCGGACTCCTGATGTATCTGGATGATTTTTCGAAATCCAGAGGACTTAATCAGTTGTGGATGAAAGACACCGTCGGCCCTGCTAGCGCCGGCGCCATCGCGATATTCGACTACGGCATCAAGACGCCCAGACCTAAAGGAACGTTTTCGTTCATGATACCTTTGAAACACATCTTCGGATTCGCAGACGATTACAACAAGATCATGTACGTATTCAAACACAATCTGATGTTGATTCGAAAAGGAAACGACGACACAATAAAGAGACTCACTGTGACCGATGCGGGTAAGATAACTCTACACAAGATATCGTGGTTCGTTCCGCACGTGGAGCCTTTGATCGTGGAAAAAACGCATCTCTACAAGATCATAGAATCCAAGAGTAAATTACCCATGGGATTTAGAATGAGACAGTGCAACACGGCTAGCATTCCACTCTCCATGAATCACTTTGATTGGAGATTGATGGTGAAATCCACTTCTGAGAGACCGCCTTTCATCGTGGTTGCGTTTCAGACTGATAGGGAGGGGTCTCAGGAATAGAATGCATCGCTGTTCGATCACTGCAATTTGAGAAACATGCAAGTGTTTCTGAATGCCACGAGATATCCAGCAATCGATTACAATGTGTCGTTTGACAAGAACGATTTCTGCAGACTGTACGGGGACGCCGCTGATTTTAGAAAGAAGTATCATGGTCTAGACGAATTGATGAGCAACCCTAACATATGTCCTGGTGAATACAAGTCGATGTATCCCATGTTCGTATTCGACGTCAGTAAACAGAGTGAACGACTCAAGAGTAGCGCCTTAGACATTCAGATCAAGATGCAATTCGATAGGAACGTCCCGAAAAAAACCGAAGCCTTCGCCCTGGTCCTGTCGGACAGAGAATTACAATTCGAATCGGATGGAAATAAGATGTCGATCATTCAATGAGAGACGTGTGTGAAAAAAAATTAATAAACGTTAAAAATGAGGATGTAAGATTAATTAAAAAAACCAAAATCTCGAAAACAAAATGGATGTTTTTGACACGAAAACAACAAATCATCTGTTCACTTCAGATCACTATGATGTTAAAATAAATTGCTTGGAAAAATGGATTCAAATTGAACATGAAGAACGTAACACAAAAAAAGGATGGAATAATTGTGATTTTAATGAATATCGTTTAAACGAAAAAGAAGACTTTGATCTCATAAGATCTAACGAAGAAATTATAAAAAATACAATTTTAAAATGTCACAAATGTGAAATCATATCGTCACCCTCTCTCCACGAAGATCTAACAGTTCTCCATTTTGATCCGTCAACGTGGTTTTGAGACGAAACAACGTGTCTAAAATCACTGGTAGATAAACTAAATTTCGAGGTCGTTCCACGATCTTATAACTCGGCGACACGTTTGGAAAGAAGGAATAGATCGTCGGTTGAGCACTACCATTCACGTAGCTTCCAGCAATCATGTCCACGTTCACCAGAATGCTATTGACTGCGAGAATGTCGACCATATTTTCAGATGCCACGTGGCCTCGATACATCTTTCGATCGAATCCCAGAATCTTGCCTATAGAATCGTCCATGTTGAAATCTACTCGAAAATTATCTTCCAAATCCAACATCGTCTGTAAGGTATTAGGGTTGGGAGCGAGTCTGATCTTGTTGCTTCCCTTTCCATCCGTCTTCATTCGTGTCTGAATGTAATTGTTCAAATCGTCTATGTCGTAACTTCCTTTAGGAATTCGAATCTCCAACCAATCCACTCCGTCGGAATACTTGAATGAGTTATTCTTTTCGGTGACGATGGGAAAGGAATAATAAGTCTCCAGATTCACCAATGCCATCTCGTATCTTTTCTCTCTATTCAATTTGATGGAAGGTTCGAATTTCGTCGCGAATCGAGTCGAATCGCCACTCACCATGATTTGAATGGATTGTTTTGCAGCCGTATTCTTGGCTATCCATTCTAACAATTCTCCTTGTTCGAACATTATATTTAATTTTATTTTTAATTTTTTTATTTTCAAAACTAAATTATTTGATGATTTAATTATTTTCTAATTTTATTTTCGCTCTCTGTCTTATTATCATCAGAAACATAAAACTTGTCGAATCCGCACCGATATTTTCCATGATTAAATTTGCTAGTCAAATCGATCACGACGAAATTGTAAAGTCCTCCATCCCAAACCCTCTTGCAGAATCTTCTGAATTCCACCACGCTCATGTCGTTTGTGACGTGATCGCCGTAGATGTGATTGAGATTCTTGAGATCCTGGCAAAAGAGACACAGTAAATTAGCGTTCTCCCTTATTGTCTGTCTGGGCAATCGAAAATAATTCTGCAACAGGTAGAAACAGTCCACGTTGCTGTGACGACCCCTAACGTAATACGATTCGCATCGGTTCTGTCTCTCCAAAAGCAGATCGTCGAAAATCATGAGATTCTTATCTTCCGATTTCAATTCTCTAGGATCCAGAACGTCGCTAGCGTTGTCATAAAATTGACACTCGACGTTCGAAGACGCATTTCTCTTCATCAATTCCATCGCCGCACCGTCCAAAATGGTCGAAACGGAAGCTTCACTTTTGTCGAATTCCTCCCTACTGTCAAAGATTCTGGCAATGACGTCCTTGGGCAATCTACGATCCATGCACTCTCGAAGCAATCTGTATTCAGGTTGAAACAAGCTCTTGCCAAACACGAACAATCTGTCATAATCCAACCAGTCGGGTTGCGAGAACAGATTCATCAACAGATTGGTCTTTCCACAATTCAATTTTCCCACTATCAAGCCTCTTATGCTTTTGGGAAAGAACTCGTTATTCAATCTCTTGGTCGCGGTGTCATTCCAAGACATATCTTTAATGTTCATCTTTGTTTATTTTTTGTTATTTTAGATTTTTCAAACACCATTTTTATGTTTTTTCAAACTTAGTTTTATAAATATTATTATTTATTTATATTACACTGTCGCGAGTTCTCTTCAATCCAGATCCACTCGTCATTTTGGCTAAATCTTGTATGGGTACCACAGCATCCTTAAAATCTTTCCAACTTTTCAGCGATCGCTCTAACGTAGCTCGCTTCGCCAATGGACTGATCAACTTGTCGATCAACGCGTCGGCTGCCCTCTTGCCAGCCATAGAAGCTATCCTACCACTGGCTTTGGAAGCGGCTTTCTTACTAGCATCCAAAGCCGTCTTCTTACCGACCTCAAATGCGGTCGATGCGAGTTTTCTACCTGCATCGCTCGTGAACGCTCGCATTATAGAATCGACGATGCCAGAACCGCCTTGATCGTAAGTTCTGACATATCCCCTGTTCTTTATCACCAGCATATTTTATAATATATATTTTGTTTTTTCACTGGTAAATCGTTTGTTGTTTAAATTACTTTTATTATTTTGTAGTGTAAAATTTACTCTTTTTATTTTATATATTTTTGTTTGTTTCTCTCCACTTATTATATATCAATCCTTCAATTCGTTTATCAGTCTTTTGTAATCGCGTTTATTCAAAACCTTCTGCCTCAACAATTCGTCGCATATGCTCACTATCTCATTATCTAATCCAGTGTTACCAGCACGTCTACTTGCCATCAACAAACTCAATCTCTGAGACAGTGCATCAGAATCGCTTGGAAGAAAAGTGGTTTTCACCCCTTTGCCAGTCACCGACTCGACGAACTTCTTATTCGTATCCCATATGGGTTTCACCACCTTCGTCCACTTGTAACCTCTGTTGGCTTTGGGTCTCGTTTCTCTGGCATCGTTATTTCTCTTCATGGCGTGGGTCTGAACCAGAATGTCACCGTAATTGTCGAAATCCCGATCCGTGTAATCTTCAGGCTTGTCGAAAAGGAGCAATTTGCACAGTCCATGAGTTAATTCGTACCTATTCGAACCGATGATTAAATTATCATCATCCTCTTGCACTTCTGTGTCGCCCACAAAAGTTCTACCGTCAGAATCCTTATAAATTCCATACAACAGATCTCTCTTACCACCATCCTCAGACGACGCGACGCTATCAGTGGTGATAGTCGAAGCTGTATCATCACTTTCGCTCACGTCGGTTTCGATTCTCATGGGAACGTAATCCGATGTAGATTGAAAGGAATACTGTTTTGTAAAACTACCGGGCAACGAACCCATTCTCAAAGAACTCTCTTTTATGGGTCTCAATTCTTCAACTATCTCCTTCTTGCTTCATTCCTGAACCTCCGTCACAGGTTTAAATAATTTTGTGGCTTCGCGTCTCAATTCCATTTCTCCAAGTCGTCTGCTTCTGTCAGCTGATTGAATACTCTTCTTAGAATGTTCATATTCGTTTAAAAGTTGATCTCTACACTTGGAATCTGTGATGTGTAAAAACATTTTTTTCGTTTTGAAATTATTAATATTTCCTTTAGAGTATGCTAACATGAGTTATTTTATTATTCTCAAAATTAAATGTATAATTATTTTTATGTTTTAAGTAAATAAAAATCTTCTGTCTTTAATATATAATAACTAAAACCAGTTGAGGAAAAACATTTTACAAAATAAAACCTCTATAAATGCGTTTTGCCCTCGAATGTGTAAAAGATCACATCACTGATTATTCACTCCGCGACGAACAGGAGAGCTTTGAAAAAGTTTGAAGTTTTAGTGCATAAGAAACCGGTTTCTGATTTAACACGTTTGAGAATAATTATATCCGTTAAAAGGGTTCATTCATATCTCCGAACATTATCACAAGTAAATTAAAATTCAATTACCTTTTAAAACCTGATTGAGTGGAAAACGCGTTTTATTGTCTATTATTAAAACCAAATACCTTCCATTCACACCGGAACAAAACACGAGTGTCTATTATTATACAATCTATCTCTTAAAATTCATCCAAGTGAAAAACCCTCTATAGTGGAATTTTTATTTGAATGAAACAATTCTACGAACTGTTTTATTAAGATTTATCTAATTTCGCTATGACAAAACGTGAACGGACAATTTCCATCGGTTCTAATTTTCTGAAACTTGAGTTTTCAATGTCATCCATTGAACGAATACCTTTCATTCACACGGGAACAAAACATGAGTGTCAATTTACAATACATGGGACTCAATTTTATAGTCGACTCTATAGTGGAATTTTTATTTGAATGAAACAATTCTACGAACTGTTTTATTAAGATTTATCTAACAAAATTTCGCTATGACAAAACGTGAACGGACGATTTCCATTGGTTCTAATTTTCCGAAACTCGAGTTTTCAATGTCATCCATTGAACGAATACCTTTCATTCACACCGGAACAAAACATGAGTGTCAATTTACAATACATGGGACTCAATTTTATAGTCGACTCTATTGAATGAAAAAAGCTATTTTATTTACACTGACTACAAAATTGAAAAACTCCTCAAAACCGATTCTATCACGATTCACCTCACAAAACTCGCGAGGTGAATCGGCATGGTAGGTTTTCGCCGATCGGATCGCACCCTAGACCGTTCAAACAACCGTTGACGAACGTAGGTGATACAGAACCGCCTTTTTCCATGTACCGAAATCGATTTTTTTAAAAATCCTCGATGAGTAACTACGCTTTACGCTCACTTTTCACCGTTGGCGAACATCGAGAAAACGTTTTGAGGTCGATTTTTCCTGATCTAGAATCGGCAAATGGGTTTTCGCCGATCGGATCGCACTTTAACCGTTCAAACACCCATTGGCGAACGTAGGTGATACGGAATCGGCAAACCGCTTTTATGATGCTGATACAGAATCGGCAAAGCGTTTTTTTGCCCGCGTTCACTAACGATAGATCGAAGGTCTAATCTCAGATGGGAACGTCGAGAAAAATTTTTTAAATTTACATTTTCTTCAAATTTCGTACATTTTTTCACTTTTGAGCGATGTGTCGAATCTACACGTTCGCCAACGGGTGTTTGAACGTCAAAAGTGCGATCTGTGAGCCTAAAAAAAATTGCCGATTCCGTATCACCATGAAAAAACGACATTTTTTGCACTCTGTACATGATTTAACACTGAATCCCTATGACGGTACACGTACATGTACGTGTACTTGTACACGTACATGTACAAGTGATACGGAATCGGCAATTATCACCTACTCTTGCCCCATGATCTGTAAATCCTCAATACTGTGAGGATGTGATTATATAGAAAACTAGCTATATTTTGCAGACGTTTTTCAATACAAAATGCTCATCAAAATCCTGCGAAGACCGTGGACATATAATACTTGAGTAAATAGTATGTTACAGCTGAAACGGTTAAGGGGGTTTCTTGAGCGGTTAATCACATGGATTAACCTTGGTTAACCGATTAATCACTTGCCCTAATAGATATCTGAATAACTGCCATACCGTTGATGATTTACAGCGTGCACCCTTTACCCAACGTCACAAACAAAACCGACTATCCCCATATACAAAAATCTCCTTTCAAATTTGATTATGTTTTCAATTTTTGTATTAAAAACATAGCTTATGACCCCTCATTGGAACGAGCTCATTGAGCTCGTTCCAGTGGGGGGTCATAAGCGATGTTTTTGAGACAAAAATTGACAATTTTTAGTAATTCATGAAATTATTTTGCAAGTATCGTCTGCTTCTTCTCGCATTATGTAAAGGATTAAGAATAACCATTTCTAGCTACTGATACAGTACAATGATCATGCAAGTGAACAAGTATGTCATCGCGTAACTTGAATGCTTTATTCACTCTGTCTCATATAACTGATGAGAGTCAGTGTGACAATGTTTGCCTGTTTTGGAGCAAGTTTGTTCCTTTGTTAACCCAGAAAATACAATAGTTCAAAAGTAACGGTTAATCGACCAATTACTTTTTTGATCGATCAAGACGTTGATAATTTGTTAATCGATTAATCGGTTAACCGTTTCAACTCTACAGTATATCATTAGAAAGCATATCGACAACATTTTTAAACTGTAGTGAATACCGAGTAGAACTGTGAATATCCATCAAAGGGGGTGGGTGGGTGTCCGAAATTGGTCGGAAAAAACTGTCAAAAATGGGGAAAAAAGTTTGGGAAAGGGATGGGATGGTGGTCTAACATATGTTCCCGGACATTTTTTCCGCAACCCCACCCCCCCCCCCCACCCCGCCCCCGAAACACACGGCACCTTGACCTATGTAATTTCTTCGTAAAAAAATATCAGATGTACATTCACTCACTCATTCATCCCCACACACATTCATTCATACACTTATTTACAGATTTATTCATACATTTGTTCACATATTCATTCACCCCACTTTTATTCACATATTTTACGCATACACCCAAAGCTTCATTCAAACATTCATTAACTCGTCCATTCGTTCAACCATTCTCTTACACTCTTCCTGCCGTAACTAGTCACACCGCAGCCAACCAGTAACCTCATAACCTCTACAGTTACCCATCAACCTTTTGCAGCTTTCGAAAATAATCCAGAATAACCATATAAAGGCACTCTCCCAAATAAAAATCCCAAACAAATAAACCACTACAGATATGGACTTCCCATGACAGCCACACAACGAGCCCCGGCCGACCATACAACTTCATTTCGCTTCCAGTTCACTGTATTACTCTGAACATATTACAATTGTTGCATCGTCAGCTACTCAAACGAAACATTTCGAAGATGCCACATTTTTCAGATAGTTCTAAACGATGAAGAATTGAGCAAATGTGAAATCTGCCGAAAAGCAAAGGGAGAATCGCCCTGCGGAAAAAAATTATGTTTAGTTATTACTTTCCAAAATGTTATTTACTGGGATTTCCGGGTTTGATTATAAACGATAACTTCACAAGTGAATTATTCATTCAACAATTGTGTCATGTATCCGTGCGTGCAAACGAAGACGCTTTGCCGTAATGGGGACTTCATTGTTTTTTTCAACCCTTTACCTAACATGAAAAGCAGACGACACTTGCAAAAAATTCTTGAATAACTATTATTTTCATTTTTTGTCTCAAAAACATAGGTTATGACCCCCTCATTGGAACGAACTCGACGAGCTCGTACCAATGAGGGAATCATAACCTATGTTTTAGAGACAAAAAATGAAAAAATAATTAAATTAATTGGCGATTTTTGAGAATAGCGCTGGCCGGTTTTGGCCGATACGTTAGGTAAAGGGTTAAATAACATAATTATCGTTAATTATGAAAAGTAATAAACAGAGTAATCGCTTGACTGGACTGGTTACGTGAAATAATTCATTCGAGGCGAGGACTATATTGTAAAACACTCGTGCTCATTCGCACACTAGTGTTTGTGCAACGCCCCTCACCTCTCATGAATTATTTCACGTAACCAGTCCAGCCAAGCGATTACTCTCTGTGTCTTGAGACTAGCTGCTGTACGCTACTCAAGTTTTGAAAATGATAATATCAGGGCCGAATCCAGGAATCGTGATTAGAGATGGAGTGAAAGTCCAATACAAATCGTCGAGGGATTCGTGGCCGCTTAAGTCTCATGGAATGTGGAGAATCTTGCGTGTTCCTTATGGAAAGTACCATAGTACAGTTTGTTATTTTCCCAATATACTTTGGTATAGCAGGGCATTTTGGGTCAATACACGGTATACACCCTTGTCTACTTTTATAAGAGGTTCTCCGATGTATTCGCAGATATTTCCTTGCACAGGATACTGACACTGAGGGATGTTATGATTAAAAATATGTTTGCGAACATGAAAGTTAACATGCTTCTCTTTGGGCACATTCATCTTCTTATTGGAAAATGAGGAAAAGTTTAGGAGAGTCGTATGCCGAATCTGTCTCCTCCTCCTCCGATTGTGGCTACTACTGGTCATAGTTTTTCCCGAGCCTTCAGGCACGTAGCCAGGGTTATTTAATTGGGGTGTCCTAGCCAGTTTTTGGGAGAGTAGCAACGACAAGAGGGTCCTAGTTAACCCTTTACCCAACGTAACGGCCAAAACCGGCCAGCGCTATTCTCAAAAATCGCCAATTAATTTTCATTATTTTTTCATTTTTTGTCTCAAAAACATAGGTTATGACCCCTCGTTGGAACGAGCTCGTCGAGCTCCTTCCAACGAGGGGTCATAACCTATGTTTTTGAGACAAAAAATGAAAAAAAATAGTTATTCAAGAATTTTTTTTGCAAGTGTCGTCTGCTTTTCATGTTAGGTAAAGGGTTAAAACGAGCCCCACGCCCGGAGAAGAGTTTGCAAACTTTAGTGCTCAAAGGGCGAATCTCAGGCATTTGATGCGTGTGCAGCTCCTATATTGGAGACCATTTGGTGGCTCCATGTAGTGTGAAAGTTGAATTGGGCTAATGTTTTTAGGAACAAGAGAACATGTTTGGGGGACTAGGAACCACAGCCACCCCTCCCCCCCCCCCCCCAATAGCTACGCCACTGCGAGCCTCACACTTCATTATCAGTGATTGTTACAGATCCCTACTTTTCTATTCACGTTGAAATATTTACATACGGTACCTGGTCACAGGATTAAAACTCTCCAAGGCGTGTCACAACGACGTTAGATTCCACGTCCTATTACGAGTCATTAGCACCATCCTTGGACATAATTGATTTGACTCATCTGAAGACAACTAGGAAGGGATTCATTCCCATCCATCCATGAGCTTAGTTTTCAAATCTTCTTCGGTAAATTTCGTACGCGTGACATTGATTGTGCATAAAAATACGTGTTATAATTAATATGAATAAAAGGCCGTTCGGTGTGCAATTCGAGGAATTTGAAATTTTTAAAAAATTTTTTTGATCTCGAAAAAGGGACACAACTCTGGCAAAAAATGTCGAACCAAACCCTGATTTGAAGTTGACCCGTATTTTATGTTGACACACCTACATACCAAATTTCTTTTGATTTGGCCGACTCAAACTAAAGTTATCATCGGGAAACCAAAGTGGTACTGACGCACGGAGGCACGCGCGGACGAACGGACGGACAGACGGACGGACGGACACCGGCTATTTTAATAATCCCCCGAATTTTTTTTTTTGGAGGACAAAAAGCCATTACAAATAATCAGAAAGGGTTGGCTAGAGGAACTTGTGGAGGAAAAGGGGCAAACCCTGTTCGTACGCTACTACTGAAGTGTTTTGACATAAGATTTTATATTCCCCTTGCTTATAGCTTACCTCTCTTCGTAAGCTGTCGACGATTCTTGAATGAGAATGTTCATTTCTTGTTTCATACTCTGCAGCTCACCTTTTAGCTTTCTGTATAAATTATCAAACACGGCCATGTCTTGGCGGAGGTGATCAATTTCTTGTCGTAGTTTGGTGTTGACGGCGAGTTGCTGGTTAAATTTAACCATGGACTGAATAAAAAAAATAGAAACAGAATAGTGTGGGGACACAGAAATATCAAATATCCCATGAACTGTATTGTATATAGACAATAATTCACTGCTCGGATTCGAGTACGATTTTTATTTCACAGGGCGTTAGCCTCGTGAAATACTATCGCGCGGCCCACGAGAGGATAAAATCGTATTCGGATCTGAGCAGTGAAAATTTTGTATTTATTTTATTATCTCCTTATTAAACGTGAAAACAATCCTTTATAATTGATTCCGTGTTTACTTTCAAAAATTTAGTCCGTCATCGCTGAGAGTGGAATACGATGCTGGAAGTGGAATACCATTTTCGGCGAGTGTAAGTGGGAATACGATTTATTTGGGGGGGGGGGGGGGGGAGAAAAATGAATGGAAATAGATAATTACTATTATATCGTTGACATACTATATATGGATGAGTTAACAAACCATAAGTCTACAGAGGAAATTAGAAGGAGGGCAAAGAAAAGTGCTATGGTAAAAGTTGTATTTTTTGAGCACGTAGGGTTGCGGCTTGGTACTCAGTGTTGAATGGTCAAGGTAAATTGTGCATACATTACTGAAAACTAGGCGGGTAACCCTTGCATCTTGATGTCAAAGTGCAGGAATTTCAAATGGACTTCTTTTCACCATAATGCAACTAAAATTTTAACCAATGGTCTTGTTTGACAGAGATCATTGTGCATACGAATTAAATTCATAAGCTACATTATGGGAACAATTTGCTGCTTGGAATTTCAGTATTTTGGCCAAGGTGTTTAGAGGTTCAATACGTGTTTTGAGAAAGGCACAGCAGTAAACTTGTCTAGATTTATAGATCTAAAAAGAAGAAACTGTCACAGTGTATACCAATTCATTTTAGAAGTCAACAACACAAAACAGTTGTGGGAATGCGAGGCGTCTAAACGCAAAGTCACAAACGTGTTGATAAAGCGGGTACGTATCTCTAAAATGAAAGCATGGGATGGAGTTTGTCATGTTGCCGCAAAAAGGTAGCAGTCTCCTAAGCTTTATTGCTGACTATACCCTCACAAACTACTTGGACAGATGGTTATCACTAACACGTCAGTAGTATATCATGTTGATATCTTGCTTTTTTGTAGGCAACGCCGATGACCTGGAAAGTGGCGTCTTACTGAGGTGTATGCTTATGTCACGTTGGCTGTCATGGAAGCCCACCAGGGGCGTAACTAGGATTACCTATTGGGGGAGGGAGCATAATTTTTTAGGGGTGCCAGGTGGATATATGCCGCAGACATATCGGAAGGCCGTATGTCTGAGGTGGGGTGGGTATGACCCTCCCATTGGTTGGGGTTCGAGGGGGGCTCCCTGAACCCCACCAATTGGGAGGCCACTCCACATCAGGCCTATGGTATCCCCTTCCATTGGTGATTCTGCTGCACTTTGGTGCTTTAATTTTCCCATTTTGAGGGGGGGGGGGGGCATTGTAATTTTAGGCGGGGGGGGGGGGGCATGGCTACGTCACTGAAGACTTCGTGAACGGCTATGTAGTGATGTTATTACCATGGTGCTAGTGTGAATGTGCAGTGCTTATTGTTAGACTAACACGTGTGTCGGTAGTCTATTTTGTTTTATGATGGCCGCTATGTTGGATTTATATGGTACCGCGTGATTGCCATGGGAAGGAATGCGTCGGCATCACGGAGTGGAGGTCTGGGTTCTGTGAGTGTTTAGGTTCAAGAGGAGTACCCGACAGGCTCAGATTTCTGCCTGCCCGATCCTATAGCCTGTCTGTTTAACTAACTGACTTTACGTTTAGTGTTCTAGATCAAACCTTTGCAAAAATCATTCAGTGTAAAGTGACGTCGTCTGTATACACGTAAAAATATCCTTAGAGATTGACGGTATTGGAATTTTGGTTTCGGTATTTTTAGTGGGGTATACCTCGGTATCTGTTTGGTATTCGGTATCTGACTTGATTGAGATTTGCTGATAGTACCAAAGAGGAATTCACATCATGGGAAAACGGAATAAGTTGTTGTAGTATGATTCTACTACAACGCTATAAGTGACACTGTTAATGAGCTCAACAGTGGCATTCTTTTATGACCACAAATCATATCTACAGTAGTTTTGTGACTTGTTCTAAACGCTCCTTAATGTTTAAAGACATATTTCAGTATTTTGCGATCCCAGAGCATGTGCCCTGACCATGCCATCTTTAGGAGGTCCTGCTGACAACAGACAAAACACCTGGGCAGTGATTTCTAGTCAAGTCTTGGCTGTCTGTTAACCCTTTACCCAACATAACGGCCAAAACCGGCCAGCGCTATTCTCAAAAATCGCCAATTAATTTTCATTATTTTTTTTCATTTTTTTTCTCAAAAACATAGGTTATGACCCCTCATTGGAACGAGCTCGTCGAGCTCGTTCCAATGAGGTGTCATAACCTATGTTTTTTAGACAAAAATTGAAAACAATTAGTTATTCAAGAATTTTTTTACAAGTGTCGTCTGCTTTTCATGTTAGGTAAAGTGTTAAGGCAGCCAAGACCTGACTAGAAATCACTGCTAAGCAGTTGGACATGTACAGGTTGTAGTCTAGTCGGAATTCAGGACAGTTGCCCAGTCCATTGAGGGTTAACAAAACTGAGAAGATATCTTTCATGAAGGTGATCCGTTCAACTGTTATCAAGCCTCAACGGGGACTTACAGAGAATGTAGGGAAATTTGAAAATGCAGACGATTTCGCTATTCAACGATTGGTTCGGTTCGGTTTTTTGGTGTCTCCATGATATCGGTATCGTTTCGGGTTTTCGGTATATTGCCCATCTCTAAACATGATAATGTTCACACTTAAACATATCCAATGGAGTGACATTCAATTTCGTTATTTTTAAATCTCCCAAGTGAGCGAAATGCTGAGTGAAAGAGTATTGAGGCCTTGTCCTACTTACCTTATCTAATCTGTTTTCCATGACTCGAACTCTTTTCTGTTGATCTCGTTTTCGGTGAGTGCCGTCTTTACCCCCACTCAGCTTGCGTTGTTTGTTAATCTTCTTTTCTACTTTGCGGATCTGGAAAACAATTGTTTTCAATAGAGGCATTTTATACTACCAACGTGTCTTTCAGGAACAACTGCACGTGACACTTTATTTTGTGCTTTCTGTGCCAATCTGAAGGTAGAGATGGCCATGCATCAAGATATAGCTTTGATAACACTTAATTAACTTTATTTCAGTGTTGAGCAACATAAAAATTCTTCAGAGTGCTAACTTAATCATTACTACTGTCAATCCTTTACCTAACGAATTGCCCGCACCCCCCCCCCACACCTCCCTTGGGAGTACGGTGGCTCAGTGGTTAGAGTGTCGGACTTCAAACCGAGAGATCCACGGTTCTATTCTGACCAGGGTAACCTGTGTTGTGTCCTTTGTCAAGGTTCTTAATCTCAGTTGCCCTCCTTGGGGTACTACGGTGGCGTCATCTACTAAAGCGTACTTTACGTCGATGGTGCACTTGCCTTCACCCAATGCTAACTCTGCGTGTGCGAAGTTAACACGTTAGGAAAACTGACAGATGCTCGCCGCAGCTCGGGGGTCCTCTCCAGGCACTCAGGCTTCCTCCACCCATCGGAAGTGCCGTGAAAACCCAATAAACAAAATAAATAAATAAATAAATAAATAAATAAATAAATAAATAAATAAATAAATCCGCCCGGGTAACTTACAAATTCTGCATTTGAGTTTTTTTTTTAATTTTTCAAGAAAACTGTATAATGTGACCCCCTCATTGGGACGATCTCATCGAGCTCGTTCCAATGAGGGGGTCACATGATACAGTTTTGTTGAAATATTTTGAAACATTTGAAAAAATGATACTTAGAAAAAATAATAAATTTTGATTTTGTCTGCGTTGGCGTTAATTTGTTAGCACATTCAAATGGATTTTCATAGTGCGAGATGATTAGGTCTACTTTCGCCTGCAGTGCACTTTCGCCAACAAAATAGTGACGATAAAAGTGTTGGCGAAAGTGCACTAATTTAGCTTGAAGGATTAACGTTTATTACCTGGCTTACCCTACGAAAATGGATTTACCCTCAACAATTTGATTATGTGAACTATTAAGAACAGGAAAGTTAAATATGACTTTTCAAAGAATATGTAGAGGGTATCTAGTGTTTTTTCGTGGATATCGGCGATTTTTATTTTGTGCATTTCAGGTATTTATTATAAGCTCAACGGTGAATTATAGAGAAAACGTCGTGAACGAAGATCTCTATATCTTCCCAAGGGAATATATTGATATTTACGTTCACGACGTTTTCTCTATAATTCACAGTTGAGCGTATACAATAAAATGATTTATCATATTACTCGCCCGTTTTGTTCACTTTAAAACATTTGATGTTTTGTTTTCATATTAATCAGTGATAAATAAAGCCTTCCGCCAATTTCATTGGTCAATTCAAAACCAGACAATTTGATTGGCTGAACAAAATACAACTGGGCCACATTTTCATAATTTGCATAATTAGAGTTGGGAGCTTTCATTGGTCAAGTTCAAAACTGGACAATTTGATTGGCTAAACAAAATACAACTGGATTACATTTACATAATTTCAGTAGGGAGAATTTACGTTATCTGTCCTATTTAGAGTGGGTTATATTGTATTAATTAATAAAACGCCATTCATTTTTGTTTATATTTTCACTTTTCGCTTCCAAATCATAGGTTATGACCCCTCATTGGAACTAGCATGTCGCGATCGTTCCAATGAGGGGTCATAACCTATGTATTGGAAGCAAAAAATGAAATGTTTAGTTATACGAGGATGTTTTTTCCCAAGTGCCGTCTGCAACTCAAGTTAGGTGATGGGTTAAAAAGTCACACTAAGTGGCTAATTTGTGTGTGTGTGTGTCATATGATAAATAGAATATGAAATGAGTGTTTTTCTCATATAATATTTATGAAACGAGTATAAGAATTTTCCGTTTGGGCGAGCCTCTGGCTCGCCCAAACGGAAAATTCTTATACTCGTTTCATAAATATTATATGAGAAAAACACTCATTCCATATCCTCTATTTATTACTGTCCAATGTGTGATTTACTGGGATTTCCGGGTTTGATTATAAACGATAACTCCACAAGTGAATTATGCAATCAACAATTGTGTCATGTATCCGTGCGCGCAAGCGAAGACGCTTTGCCGTGGGTGTAATGGGGACTTCATTGTTTTTTTAAACCTTTACCTAACATGAAAAGCAGACGACACTTGCAAAAAAATTCTTGAATAACTATTATTTTCATTTTTTGTCTCAAAAACATTAATTAATTTTTATTTTTGAGAATAGCGCTGGTCGGTTTGGGCCTTACGTTAGGTAAAGGGTTAAATAATATAATTATCGTTATTAATGAAAAGTAATAAACAGAGTAATCGCTTGACTGGACTGGTTACGTTAAATAATTCATTCGTGGCGAGGGACTATATTGTAAAACACTCGTGCGCATTATAGATATATAGTAATATATATGTTAAATATAATTTTATTAGCCCAGTTTCACTAAATGTGCTGCCGAATCGAGAAAATGTATACCAGTTTTTTGAGCTAACTGATTCTTTAGTCTTTGAAGTTTTTGCTAAAGTTCACGATATGTGACCTTAAACATCAATAAATAAATAAATAAATAAATAAATAAATAAATAAATAAATAAATAAATAAATAAATAAAGTTCACGATAAACTTTCTCCCAAGGAGGGGGCGCCACATCATATACTGACTAAGTCTGTTTCTATGCGCCTTTTCCAACCTCTGGAAATACTCACAAATGTAAATATGTCGGGGTGAGCACGCTGAACAGTCTTGGTTAAGTGACAATGCCACCCCTCATTGTTAGATGGTTGTTAGTTCTTGGTCCTATATTTTTGTGATGATTCCAAATGGATGGAGGAAAACGTGCATCATCGTCAACCCAGTTTTGTACAACATTGTCATTAAAAGCAGAAGAATGTCTGGTGTTTCGTTCATTACTTCCACCCATACATCCTGCACTTGTCCATTAGATAAAATGGTATTTTGGGCATTCTAGTAGAAAGTGTTTTAGTGTCTCCACCACGCTTAAATTACACATCTGGCACTCTTTTTCACTGTTTTCCCCATTTTGTCCCTCAGCCCCAGACACCGCGACCCCAGCTTCAACAACAGTGTCCCCCGAAGGTGCCATCAAGGTAATCTAGAAAACCAGGCTTCTCTTTATCACGCAGGCCACCAAAATATGTCTTTGATTTGACCCCCTCTCGCCAATTAAAGTTCCCACCCTCCATGACTCTTTCTCTGTCGATTTTTTTTTACCTCGGCTGCCCGTACGTCTAGGTCCGTGACTTCCAATGAGTAGTTCTCTATTAACTCCCCACTTGGACCATCCACCCTGTCTTGGTATTTGAGTTGAAAATACTCTGGAACATTACTTTACACCATCAACTGTCGGGAAGATTTACCAAATAATTCAGATAACAGAGTTTCAATAAGTCTCATCCTCATCCACCCAAGCTCCTCCTGATTGCTTCAAGTGCTGCGGCATTACTGGACCCCGTTATCCATCCGCCTGCGTTCTGTGGGGTTTCCAAACTCTTTACAGCCGTTTGGTTTAGGGATGCCATTTCCGTACCGTATGTTATACTTAGCAAACCCACCATTTCCCAAATGGTTTTCGCCACGAAAACCTTATTGAAACTGTTTCTCCCTATAAGTTTCATTTGGTGTAGAATTCACCTCCCCTTCAGAATCAATTTATTCGTGTGGTTTTGATAGATGCCTCTTCCTGTGATGTTTATGTTTACCCCCATATACTCATAGTCACCTGCCTCTCTTACACTAAGAAGAAGTTTGCTGCTACATTCTGGAATACAGAACTCCCCCATTGTCCACCTTCGAGTAGGATCCACTTTACGACCCACAGGTATAACTTTGCTTTTGCTTTCAGTTAGTTCGAGTCTCGATTTGTCCCCATATTTCCTAATAATTTCCAGAATTTTCGCTAGCTTCTCTTCGCTTTCTGACACTAGCACCATATCGTCTGCAAAAAGTAGCCCTGGAACTTCAAGTTCCCAACTGCTACCACCTCGTCGCTACGCAGGAGTTCATCTCCTAAACTTTGATGTAAAATGCAAAAAGAATTGTCGAAACGACACACCCCTGTTTTAGGCCTATCTCCATAGGCACACGTTTTGTTGTTATGTTACCCAGGCTAAGTTCAGTCTGCACATCTTTGTATATTGCTTTCAGAATTCCAAGCCCAGACCTCAAGCTTTCGCCACAAACCCTCCCTCCATACTCTCTCGTGTGCCTTTTTAACATCCAAAAAGACTATAAACATCTTTTCCTTTTTGCTTTCGCGGATTCTATTATTTGGAATAGCGTGAAAAGATGGTCAGTGTCTCTCCTTCCCTTCCCGGAGCCATTCTGAATCTCTCCCCCCCAAAAAAAACCTTCGCCTCAATCACCTCCTCTAATCTCCCATACAGGACTTTACAGAAAACGAACGTTTCCAATATTGCTACTGACAGAGATCCCTCGATAATTATCCAAAACGTCCTTTTTCCCTTTTCTGAATAAATGTCACTTTGCTCTCTCTCCATTCTTTTGGAATCTCTTGTTTTTCTGTGGCTAAATTGAAAAGGGCAGTTAGACTTGCACAGAGTTCCTCTTCCCTTTTTTTGAGAAACCCGTTAGGAATTTCATCCACCCCTCCCGCTTTTCCATTCCTTAATTTTGAGACCACCTTTCGCACCTCCTGGGTTTTAATTTCGTTACACACGAAGTTCGATAGATTTTCCTCGACCTGATTCGGGCACTCCGGTCGGTTCCCCATGCCCCATCGCTTATCGTTTACCTTTTCCCAGTCTTGACTAGTTCTGATGCGATTTGGTCTGGATCGTCTGTATCTCTGCCATCTTTTTTAATACACTGTGGGTTACTTACTTTGTTACGTTTATTTACCCATTTCCAAAATACGTTCGAATCACCTCCTCTAATCTCCCATACAGGACTTTACAGAAAACGAACGTTTCCAATATTGCTACTGACAGAGATCCCTCGATAATTATCCAAAACGTCATTTTTCCCTTTTCTGAATAAATGTCACTTTGCTCTCTCTCCATTCTTTTGGAACCTCTTGTTTTTCTGTGGCTAAATTGAATAGGGCAGTTAGACTTGCGCAGAGTTCCTCTTCCTTTTTTTTTGAGAAACCCGTTGGGAATTTCATCTACCACTCCCGCTTTTCCATTCCTTAATTTTGAGACCACCTTTCGCACCTCCTCGGTTTTAATTTCGTTACACACGAAGTTCGATAGATTTTCCTCGACCTGATTCGGGCACTCCGGTCGGTTCCCCATGCCCCATCGCTTATCGTTTACCTTTTCCCAGTCTTGACTAGTTCTGATGCGATTTGGTCTGGATCATCTGTATCTCTGCCATCTTCTTTAATACACTGTGGGTTACTTACTTTGTTACGTTTATTTACCCATTTCCAAAATACATTCGAACTCGACCCCCTATCATTCTTATTGTCCTAACAAGACGGCTATTTCGGACTGTCCGATTATCGTCTTTAATCTTATTTACTTTATTTCGTGCTTGTTGGTATTCTTCCTTTGCTACCATGGCCTCGTTGTTTTCCGCCCCCTGAGTTTTCCACTTCTCAGGTATGCAGCACATATAACTTTTCTGCTCTTTATGGCCTTTTTCAGTTCTTCGTTCACTCTGTACATGCCACAGGAATATCCGTATATCCTGAGGTGGAGTGGGGAGTGCGTATGGTCCTCCCGTTGGGGGGGGGGGGGGTGGGCTCCCCAGAACCTCCACAATGGGAAGGTCATACCCACCTCCAAATTAGCCCTTCGGCATCCCCCTCCTATTGTTGGGGGGGGGGGGGGCGGGGTCCCCCGGAAAAATTTGAAAATTATTGACTTGAGACTGAATCTGGGGGCCCCTTTGGTGCTTTAATTTTCATACTTTTGATGGGGGGGGGGGGGAGGGCACTGTAAATTTTAGGGGGCCAAGCAGCGATGTCTGCGTTGTTTTTCTTGGCAAGACATTAAATCCTGATTGTCCACGTTGGTGCACGGTAGTACTGTGTTCTAAGGCGTACTGCGCGATTATGGTGCACTTATTTTTAACCGCTGCAAACTCTGTTTGTGTAGAGTTCGTCAGTTGGAGAGCCTGGAAGTTGCTTGAGGCCGCTCGATGGTTCTCTCCGAATACCCCGGGTTCCTTCACCCGTACAACTGTCCAACACGATGTGACCCTAGCTGCTGAAAGTGTCGTTAAGTGTCGTTAAGGCCCCATAAAGTATATTTTCTGTTTCTTTGGCCATTTTTTGTAAAATTGCATGTGGGCGGGCGGATTTTTTTACTTTATTTTTTTGTAATTATTTCTTTTCCTTCAGAAGTTCATGTTCTTGGTTTGTTTTATGTTTTATGCCTCATAAGTAACAGAATAGCAAGAGCGGTAGTATAGTTTGTCCCTTGAGTGCGTGAAGGCTTTGCAATGCTAAAACATTGAAAAACCCTGTTGCACTCAAGGGGCAAATTTATCAATTTTATTAACTTGGGTAAAATATTAGACAACATCAGATATAACCCATTTAAATTTTATTTTTTTAAAAGCTTGCATTGGTCATAAAAAAGAGCATGCAGCAGCCAGAAAGACCGCGCGGGAGGGCATGAGAAACAATTTTTTTTTACTTTTTTTAGATCTGAACATCAATAAATAAAAAACAAGCATAATTTTTGGCGTTAAGAAAATTCGTCGGTCTTTAGCGAACAACAAAATAAACAACAAGCAGGCCTGAAAAAAGCAGTCTGACATTTGTAGAATGAGGTCCCAAGAGGGTGAATTTGATGATGATATCCCATACAGTGGGCCAATTTATCCTCTAGGTACTTCTTTCTGTTTAGCTTTGAGCCCCTGATTCAGATTGAGGTTCACAGAGGGTAAATTTAGTGATGCTACCTTGCTGTTCCGGGTAGCATCACTAAATTCACCCTCTGGGGACCTAATTTAGCAGATGACAGTCTGCTTAAGTTCTGACTTGACAACAAGTATTTAGTATTGTGTTTTACAAGTTCAAGTTTGATTTTGTAATGAAGTTTTTTTTCGAAATATCCGATTTGAGTAAAACTCAGAGTTGAGTCCACTATATGACCCTATTAACGCTAAAGTTCTTTCGAAATATGGGTTCCTGATAACACTAATATAATAAAACAAATACCTCATTGTCAAGCTCATTAATGCGATTTTTCTCCCCATCGATTTGTTTGTTGACGGAACCCATACTGTCTAAGAGATCCTGCAGCTTTTGTGTGTCTGCTTCATCCTTCAGTTCGTTCTTCTCGCTTTGTGCCAACTTCAACACCGTACGAATATCAACATTTTCAGCTTGGAGAGTCTGAATTTCTGATCTTCAAAATAAAGTTGAAACTAAGGTTCCGACGACACCTTTACCAGCCATCTCTTATTTCCAACTCAACAAATTATTAATAATTTTGACTCATCATTAGTGATGCGCAGAAGGCACCGATACTTTCCTCAGGGGGCGCGAGGGAACGCCGCCACCCTATTGTGTCTGAGTACAAACAACGTTCCCCACAATTTCAAGACCCGGAATGGCTACATCTTGATGAATATAGACACACGCGTGTGAATGGGTTAATCGATATGACACGACTGCCAGTGCGGAAGGATAAAACGAGCTGCCACAGGCTTTGAGTTTTATCCTTCCGCGATGACACAAGTGCCATATCGATTAACCCATTCACACGCGTGTGTCGTTATGTGTTTATTACACGCCTTCACGTCTGTGAAAACAATTATTAGAAGGACACTTAGCAATTCATATGACAACTCGGCCCCTGAGTTCCAATGTGTTCTCATGGAACACACTGGAACTCAGGGGACGATCTATCAACAAAAAGAATGCAACCAAATTTGCGAGGAGAACCCGTGATATTTTGTTTAGTATCGCTAGCGATTCAAATTATAATTTCGGTGCACGATTTGTAGAAAATTCTATTGAAATTTCCCTTCTATCTAAAAATAATTCGTCAACGATTTCCCTTCGGCACATATGTACGGAACGGATTTTCATTTTCCGCGTGGTTTAGTGTTGCTATAGATGGGGATTTCATAGAACAGGCGTGTAATTTAAAAAACCCAGCAAACATTCCTTTGTCCTTTTAGGTTCTCCAAATCCGATTTTCTAAGTGTAAGTTATTCGCTTGCCATACTGTAATATATAATCGGATACAAATAGACGGAATGACATCCTTGGTGAATTTCGCACATGTTTGCTCTGTGCATCCAGGCCTGAAAATAAGCTGTCTGTCATTTGCAGAATGGGGTCCCCAGAGAGTGAATTTACTGATGCTATCCCATACAGTGGGCCAATTTATCCACTGAGTTACTCTTTTTGTTTAGGTTTGAGACCCTGATTCAGAATGAGGTTCACAGAGGGTAAATTTAGTGCTGCTACCCTGCTGTGCAGTGTAGCATCACCAAATCCATCCACTAGGGGCCTCATTTTGCTGATGACAGCCTACTTATTTTCTGGCTTGTATACATCAATCATGTCTCACCAGAGCGACATTCCACCTTCTTCTCAGTCTCGAGAAAACAGGAAGGAGGTAGTTCAGCTGTCTGATCGTAGTGCCTGCCTCCACTGGGACAACCAAGACGTTCAGACAGCTGAATTGGACGAGAGGGTGAATCGTCTGATTCTTCAAGCTGTCATGGTAATGAAATTCAGCACAGGAAATCAACGCGAAGGTGGTGCGAGTACTAAATTAAAAAAATTCCTGGAGCACACCAGCCCCTACACCCAGAAATGAACACCCCTTCTCGGCTCTCCCTCTAAGATTCACACCGTGTCGATCATCGCTGAGCGATGGCCACCCGTTCCTCCACTTTCTAATTTCGGAAAACATTATTAGTAAAAGGTATATCGCCGCAATTTGGGTTCATGTAACTGTTACAAAGCTGCACATTCTATTAATTTTTATATTAAGAGCGGGGGTTGCATATATGGTAATTGTCGGCCTTAAGGCAAAATAACTGTTCAGGTCCACGCATTGCTTGTTCCTGTGGGAGCTATCAACATGCTGCACCGGTAATGAATAAATCTGATCCATCACTGAATACTTTTTCTTTGATGTATCTGGGCCCTGCGCTATAATATAGCCCGTTAGTTTTGTGTTAACCTTTAACATTCAATAAAAAACATGAGGATTTATATCTTGTATAATTAAGAGGCACATCATAAAGTATTGCGCAATAATTCGAAAAATCGACAGTTTCATAATTCGAAAAGCTTCGTAACTTGGGGTTTGCTCTATTTAACCTGTCACGTCAAATGCAATCCTCAAATGATAACTCTACTTTGAATCAAGCATATGTGCCTTCCTGCATAGCCCTTCTGTGACAAAATAGGACTCGGTCACCAACGGCGCTGGTGGAAGACCTCTAAAGTAGACAGCACCATTAGCGCAGCCAGGAGGAGGAGGGGGGGGGGGGTCTAGGAAAATGAGGAAATTAAAGCACCAGAGGGTCCCAGATTCACTCTCAGGGCATTGAATTTTCATATTTTTCTCGGGGTGCCCCCCCCCCCCTCCCAACACCACCAATGGGAGGGGGATAAAGTAGGCCTGAGGTGGATGGGTGTGGCTCTCCCATTGTGGAGGTTCGGGAGCTTCCTCAGCACACCCACCAGACCTCAGACCTACAGCCTTCGAATATGCCTGTAGCATATATCAATCTGCCCCCCCCCCCCCGCTAAAAAAAAAAAAAATAAAAAATTATGGGCCCCTCAATAGCAAATCCTAGCTAGGCTCCTGGACAGCACAGGTATAAACGATTGGCTATGCTTAACTTTATTCTTGTTTTGCGATCATGATTTGTCCTCCGGTGCTGAAAATGACTGAACGCCAAGAAATAAATAAATAACCTGTGTCGACCACCCAGCTTGCTATGTGGCGGCTTCACTACAACCTTCGGTTTTCTAAGTAAGTACAGCGACGACTCCGCTAAATTTACTCGTGGGTCCGATAGCCCATAACATCAGAAGCACGTTAGCAATATGTTTTTTCTTCTATCAGAAGGGAAAGACAATGGTCACTGGCCACTGTTTTAAACATACCATTGGGACTCAGACTCGCAGAGTCCAATGTTGGATCGGAAATACATTGAAATCAAGTCAGTCAACGTATTTTTCCAACACCAGACAGAGCTGTGGACTTATTATACTAAAGTGCATGTAAAACCTTCGCGCGAAAAGTAGTAATAATGTCAGCCGGTGAACAGTAATTTAGTTGCAACCTCAATCACAATATTGTCAAGGTGATGGCCAGAAGTTTCGATTTTATTGTTTAAAAGTGTATATATTTTCGATAATCTTTCTCACTCGGGCTAAATGGAAAGCGCAAAGATGGGTATATGATGAACCCCGAAAATCGATTTGTCATTTAAACATGTAGACCAGCAATAATTCACGCGCTGCTAATTAAGCATGACATTTAATGTCCATTATTGAGCATTTGTTCAAAGCCACATGGGCGGTCTGGATAAAACATTAAAGGTAGTTAAAGCCAGTGTCCTCCTGCAGTCATTATCTGTGTAATTATGGCTAGTTAATAGGTAATTCTTGTAAAAACAGGACACGCACCCATATTATGCATCTGGTCTGTCACAAATGTCAGGAGATACCAAAATTCGAATCTTTTAAAGGAACTTTAAAGCGAATATTAAATTAAGATAGATCTGAGCGGCCAAGTTCAAGAGAAGCGATTAAACTGAGAATTAATGTTCTGGCCATCGAAATAAAAATTGGGGGATCTCTTCGAAAAATTCATTCCGGTCTGAAAGTGCGTACGACTGTGGGTCGTTGCGAGTAGATGGGGGATGTCCCCTGCTAAAGGTTATTTATGTATTATTTATTTATTGATGGTTAAGGTCACATATTGCTAAAGGTTAGAGGAGGTGCCGCTTCGGTACGAAAGTATAGGCACGTTGTGATGTAGCGGAGCCACAGAGCTCATATTTAGAATAGGAACAGTCGCGGGCCAAGTCGGTGGCCATATATGAGAATAGGATCAGAAACACGAAGTACGAGCTCAGGAAGCTATTTGCATTTAGGTAAACGGTATAACCTGTTTAGAAGGCAAGCCATACGTAGGCAGAGTAGGCTTTGCCTGTATGAACATTATTCTGAAATAAACGTAGGGGCGCGTTTAACCCTACTGGTGGCGGGCGACTGCATGAGTGAAAAGCGTCAAGTGAAGTGACAATAAGCTAGTGGCCGTGCGACGGCAGTGGTAGAGTGACATTCCGTCACTTGTTGGAGGGAATGTGACATAGTGGAGTGACAAAACGTTAGTGGTCGTGCGACGGCAGTGGTAGAGTGACATTCCATCACTTGCTAGAGCAAAGGCGTCCGAATAAAGTTACAATACGTTAGTGGCCGTGCGACGGCCGAGAAAGGGTGAAGTAAAGAGGCGATCAACAAAAACCAGCGAGAAGGAGGAAAAACCAGCGACAACAGAGAATGCGGGCCCGCAAGTGACTCAAAAACTGTGTGGGTGGGGGAGGGGTGATTGACGTTTTGTTTTTCCTATTCATTGGATTCCATGTAAGTCCAAAATTACCATATTTATTTTTATATATATGTATTAAAATTGTTGTTTTTGGTGAACCCCTGTTGATTCATGCTTTTTGACGCAAAATCACTGACCCCAACAGGATAAGAACCATCCCAACAAAAGTGAAACGGGCGGGTTCGTTACGGTGAGACATACGTTCACGCACGGATTCAGGCGACACTCCTTGAGTTTTGGCTGAATACGCGGTGTGAATCTGTTTTCCCCAGCAGCGACGAAGCCCCGGTTTCCGACAAAAATTGCATCACAAATTTAGCGCTAAGAGTCGTCTCCAATCGTATCTAACACCCATTTTTAGTGGGGAACAGTTAACGTTCTTTCGAGCCTTGCAGTGTCTCCTAATAGCCTATTTGGGACTTATCTAAAACGGAGCTGTACCCCTCACCCCGATAAATTCTGTGACCCCTACCCCTAATCACACCACTGCGAGAGAGACACCACTTCCATACCTTTCCCAACTCAAGATTTCGATCTTCGGGATATGCCTGGGGCATAAAAATGCTTGTACCGCTCCCACAAGTCCTACAGATTCTATCCCCCCCCCCCCCCCCCACACACACACACACGAAAAGCTTCGCGCTATCGCTTATAAAGTTCAACAAACTCAAAGCCCAGCTCTGGCTCTGGGAGGTTGTAATTTTGAACATGCTATTGACTGTATAAAGATTGCAGCGTAGCCTAACTTGCTTAAGATAACAAAGTTGATGAGTTCAGGTAGAAATGAACTGGATATTGTACTAACCACAATTTACATACGACAGTTTCAATCAAGGCAGAAAATAAGCAGACTATCATCTGCAAAATGAGGCCCCCAGGGGGTGAATTTAGTGATACTACCCTGCACAGCAAGCAAGGTAGCATCACTATATTTACCTTCTGTGGACCTCAGTCTGGATCAGGGCCTCAAGCTTAAACAGAAAGAGGTACCCAGAGGATAAATTGGCCCACTGTATGGGATAGCATCAGCAAATTCACCCTCTGGGGACCTCATTCTACAAATGCCAGATTGCTTATTTTCAGGCTTGGTTTCAATAAGACAGGACACAATTCGGGTAGAGTACGGGGGGGGGGGGGGGGGGGTGGAATCAACAACCCGAGTCGAAGTTTTTCCTGTATTTTACGAGCGCCGAAGGCGCGCGTGGAATACAGGAAAAACTCCAACAAGGGGTAGTTGTCTCCTGTTCTTTACCAGACTTGTGTTCTGTATATATACCACGATTAAACATGAATTCAATGGATGAAGCCGATATTTTTAATGTTTAATATCACCTTCCAAGGTCTGTTTGCATTCTTGCTTGACACAGTTTTGTGTCGAAGCATTTCATTTACGTCATAACCTCACTTGGTTGCGTAAGGACAAATGAGATGCGTTCTTGCATGACCTTTTAGACATTGGCCGGTTTCCACGCGTGGTGTACGTAACACAGTTCTCAGTGTTTGTGTTGTATTGGGTAACGTTGAATGCACACAGTATGCACATGGTATAATATCCATTATTTACAACATGACCAGTTTCTTCCAGCAAAAACAGGGGGAGGTCTTCAAAGAATTCCGATACACAAGGCCGGGTGGGTGGTCCAGCAGCTCCAAAACTCACTTTTTTCCAGGTGGTCTAAATTTTTTCTTCACATACTTTTAACAGATAATTATAGTTGGAATTTGTTGAGACGCATTTTGGGATGGTTTTACAATATATTGAGGTAGTTATTATGAATTGGGAGGTCACCTATGGCTCTCAGACACCAGATTAACCTATTAACCAATGTTAAGAAGAAAACAGATTTGCCCACTCGGAATAAAATGTATGTTCATACATAAAAATTGAAATCAGGCAACGAATCAATATGAACATACTTGTGCATACATAATAAATAAAAATGCTTACTTTGGGCATCATTCTCAATCCTCGTTGATGATATTTAAAACAGAAAATGGTTCCGCCCCAGAGAAAATTAACTAAAAAAGAACTAAGGTTAAAACTAAGATCAGAAATGAAGGATAAAACATAAAATGAATATAAAACTTGTGAAAACAGGTAAAACATAAAGCATCCAGAAGCATTGGAACTAACATAAAATAAGAAAACAAACAATGTTTATTGTGTTCGGGGGTGAATTAGGTTTTAGAGATAAAAAGCAATCACAATTAATGAATATAGTCAGTCACCACCCCCGCCCCTCCCAGCCCCTCCCCAAATATTTTTACCTTCCTACTGCCCTGTAAAATACTCATCCTTCAGTTGTAAGTTGAAGTTCACAGAAAACTCACCGAGAAAACTCAGAAAGTACACATGTTGTCGTGTCAGCCCGCTCGATGTTGCAGGACGTTGTGAAAATAAATGGATACATGAAATCAGGTTTTTATGCTCATGAATTCTGATGAATTCATGACTATTGAGCACCAAATATGATATTGTACCATCTACTTAACCTTTATGTTGTTTGGAAAGCTGAAACCAGATGTAATTAAAGTAAAATTTGCACCGACACTGACAGAGCTGCATCAAGTTGCATATGTCTTTGTTTTGTTAGTTACCTTCCTTTGGACAAAATAAAAAATTGGACTGACTGTTAGAATGAAATATGAAGATGAAATGCAAGTGAAAGCATTTAAAATTTGGACAATTTAGACCAGATTGGTTGTTAGTGGGGGTGGGTGTACCATTCGAAATCGGAAAAAAAATTCCTTCAAAAAGGGGGGTGGTGTATGGTCTTCGGGAGAAAAAAAAATTCAGCCCTGTGTACAGGAATTTTTTGAAGACACCCCCTCCCCCCCCCCCCCCCCCCCGGCAAAAAGAGAATTTCTTCCCATTTTGAAAAGCTCTTGACAAATCGTGCTTCTAAGAGACACGTCGTGCTCTTTAAAATGTTTGGTCGCAGGCTATTTTATACCAGAAACAATGAAGATAATGGGTGGGTGGGGAGGGAGGATATGCAGTTTAGACAATAATTTAAACTGCAAAAAAGCTCCCATCACTGGGCACATTAGTCTGAGACGAAAGTGTCGTTTAAATCCCATCGTATAAACCTACGTCTTCATCATGGTTGGGTTCAGCAGGATTAAAGAAACGATTAACCCATTCGACACTGGCGCCCTAGAAGGTATCATTTCAGTCAATAATGTCAACGCCAACGGTTTGTTGGGAGGTTCAGTAATAATTTAATCCAACAGCTCTATGGAGCTGTTGGATTAAATTATTACAGAGCCTCGCTTCAGATGTTTTGCTCTTCATTTCGTCTGCACGTCAACTACTAATTTTTTCTGCACACCAGGTTGAAAGGATCAACATATATTATTCACAATTTTCTAAGAATCACCCCTATTCATCGACAAAATTTGTACATGAAAACAAAATGTGTACTTTATTTGTTTATTTATTAGGGAGCAATGGCACTTGTAACAGCCTGGGTCATATCACGTTGTACAAATTAAGGGGTAGAGGAGGGGCGCGGTGGCTCAGTAGGTAGAGGTGCAGGCTGCAAGCCGAGAGGTCCTCGGTTCGAATCCCACCTGCGGCAACTGCGATGTGTCCTTGGGCAAGACACTTCACCTCCATTGCCCACGTGGTGGCACGGTGACGTTGTGTACTAAGGCGTACTGCACGTCGATGGTGCACCTGTCTTCAACCAATGCTAACTCTGCTTGTGTGGAGTTGGTATGTTGGGGAGCTGACGCTCGCCGTTGCTGGGTGGTTCTCTCCGGGTACTCCAGCTTCCTCCACCCGTAAAACTGTCATGGTCATGATTAGCCATTGTGCAGAAATATGTGACCTTAAACACCAATAAATAATATAATAAAAAAAGGGTAGAGGAAGCCAGAGTACCCACAGGGAAGCACTCAGCAATACAGAGTAACTGCCACGGTCTCTAATTTACCATTCTGTCACAAACAGGGTTAGCATTGGTTGAAGGCAAGTGAACCGTGGGCATACAGCGTGTCGACCACAGATTATAACATGTCAATGCAACACTTATTTTCAACATGTGCTTACTGCATGTGTTAGGGTGGTAAATTAGAGAGCACGAAAGTAACTCACCGTTGCTTAGTAGTTCTCTGAGTACTCTGACTCCCACAACCTGCAAAATTATCGGACATGAAATGATCAAAGCTGTTGAAAGTGCCATTAAACCCCAATAAACAAATGAAGGAACTTGAAACTTCACACATTTGACTATTTATGTATAAAATACGTAGATGGATAGTAGTTATCCTTAGCAAAATGTGAGTAGTATGTATATATTATTATAAGTAGTATATATATGTGTTACAGTCAAATTGTGAAATTAGTCATTTCGTGAAATGCCTAAAACTTTCAGTCATTTCATGAAATGCCTGTGGAGGTCAGTCATTTCGTGAAAATATTAAACTTTCTAGTCATTTCATGAAATGACTAGAATTTGTGTCTAGGCATTTCACGAAATGACTGATGCCTCTTTGATTCTATGCACTTCTGGTTTTGAATGAAATGAGGGAAGAAATTACATATATTCAATGACCACGTAAGTGTTTCTTCAAATTTGGAAAGAGATGGTAGTCACCAAGTGACTACCATCTCTTTCCAAATTTGAAGAAACACTAATGTGGTCAAGGATTTCAAGATGATGAGGAACTTACTGCTGCTGCGGAGGCTTTGCTACAGGACCAAGATATGGACTTCTACAGACACGGCATCAACAACTGGCAGACCAGGTAGAACAAGTGTATTGAATTACAGGGGACTTTGTTGAAAAATAAATATGTTCAGTACCGATATTCCAACTTTATTTATGTTAGGCTCAAGTTTGATTGTAACATATATATAATATATACCCAGAATAGCTTGGTGTACCAAATGTTCACCACGAGTGGTGACGTGGTGTTGACCGCGAGCATTCGGCGCGCGGTAAACATCATTTCACCACGAGTGGTGAACATTTGGAGCACCAAGCTACTTTGTGTATATTTTATTAAAACCATGATCGTCAGATTAATAAGAGTTTAAATGTTAAATAAATCAATATTCACACCGCGAATCTGTTTTTGTTTACATGAGTACCGGTGGGCGGTACTTCCGCTGGCAATTTTTCGCCGAAATGAAATAGAAAAACGAAATAGCAAATTACGGGGCCTTTATCATTTTAAAAACATAGTAACATACTATTTCGAGTTATGGATGCTTTATTAACATGCGACAACGGGTGTTTGCTAATTTTTGGCACCTTATGAGGTAAACTTATTTAACCCTTTACCTAACCTGAAAAGCAGACGACACTTGCAAAAATAATTCTTGAATAACTAATTTTTTTCATTTTTTGTCTCAAAAACATAGGTTATGACCCCTCGTTGGAACGAGCTCGACGAGCTCGTTCCAACGAGGGGTCATACCCTATGTTTTTGAGACAAAAAATGAAAAAAATAATGAAAATTAATTGGAGATTTCTGAGAATAGCGCTGGCCGGTTTTGGCCGTTACGTTAGTTAAAGGGTTAAAAACGTAATAAATAATTGCGCGTTTCATTCCATTCTTCACGAGGCAACGAGTGATAAATTTAGACAAGTTTGCATTCAATGCGAGGTCACCAAAGGTCATCTTGGAAATAGTTCCACTGTAGGTGTAAATTTTTACTCTTGAAATCCCATTTCTGGCGTGTTCACCACCACAGTTGATGTGTAAAGCTAAAAATTATGTCATTGGCTTTTTATATACAGTAGTATAGGTAATCATGGTATAAATATTACTCACTGTTGTTTTCTTATAATGTTATTCGTTTCTATTGTGTAGGAGCCCCTATTAGCTTCCATTACACGGATTTGGCGCTGAATTTTCGCCAGCTCCATTTCTTGAACCGCTTCGTCTGCCAAATCATCACCACACTCGGATCGCCTTCCTTGCGCACGTGGCATCCTATGAAGAATTAGATTTCCGTCAGCATACTGTTTAACCCTTTACCTAAACCGGCCAGCACTATTCACAAAAATCGCAATTAATTTTCATTATTTTTTTTCATTTTTGTCTCAAAAACATAGGTTATGACCCCTCTTTGGAACGGGCTCGGCGAGCTCGTTCCAACGAGTGGTCATAACCTATGTTTTTGAAAAATGAAAAACAAATAGTTATTCAAGAATTTTATTTGCAAGTGGCGTCTGCTTTTCATGTTAGGTAAAGGGTTAATCCCATACCAAACGTTGCGAAAGAAAAGCGGTAAGCGCTACTAAAAAATTGTTCAAATTTAATTATATTTTTTCACATTTTGCATGAAAAATATAACTTATAACCTCTCACTGGAACGAGCTCACTGAGCTCGTTCCATTGGGGGGTTATAGGCTATGTGTTAAGTAAAAACTCAAGGCTATGTCATATGGGGCGCTATGCAAGTAACGCGATCAGTTATAATTAATGTCTTTTCTTTTTAGTTATCGATTTCGACACAGTATAAGTTATAGTTATTTACGTCCCACTGTAAAACAACGATAAGTAATGACTACACTGAACATGTGAACAGGAACTTAAAGTCACTCATTATTATTTTGAAGCGACGAACCGTTACGCCCAAATTATAATCCGTGGTTATTGTTTCACATTGAACTGAGTTCATATTGTCGCTGTTCGACAACAAGTCTTAGTCTGCATACATTTCTGTGTTTTGCGTTATTGGCTTACTTGTTGAACATTACTTTTTTCGACAGCTTTTTCTAACGTTTTCCACTATTCCCCTTAAACCATGTACATACATACATAATTGCAATTCAGTAGGTAAATTTGACCTCGTTGTTCTTTTTGAACTCGTAATTTGATTGGCTGAGAGTCGGTCGGCTCCGTGCTCTAATCTCAGGTAAATTCACTCCTACCGTACTTTTAATTACCGGCAGCGGGTCATTTAGAACATATCTGTATCCACGCTACGTGCGAGCAACGGCGCTAAACCCATTCCTATCACAGATCGAACACACCCTGTAATGCAAATTCGATCATGGCAAATAGAACGAGATCGAAAATAACATTTCTTTTAATTGTTTTTCTTCAAATAAAACGAGTTTGGAGAATTTTTTCACTTCTAACGATGACAGGAATTACAATGGAGATAAACGTCTCTTGTTTCGTTAGACTCCGCCTATGGAAAACCATTTGTTAACTCTCTCCTTCGGAACTCGTTAATAATTGGTTTTCCATAGTAAAATTCCCGAATGTCTGTCTCAACAAAAGACGTTTATCTCCAAAACAATACATACCATGCCCATTCATACGTAAGTACTGTAATCTGTATATATGCCTATACTCAGGCTGGAGTATCCAAGCAGTATGTATACTACTTGCCGGATCCAGCTGGATAGCATTGGGGGTTTGCAGAGGAAAATGTTGCCAAAAGTCCGGGTTTGTCCCGGCAAGTGTCCGAATAATCAGGCTCAATTCATACTACTTACGAAAATATGAAAATGCTCGTTGTGGGGTGACAGTGTATTAGTCAAGTTTCTTGAAAACTTCAGTCGCAGTTCATCAATATTACTCTCAAATTCCATTAATTATTTCTTAATAACATTTTCTGCCTGTAAGTTGTAACATTAGGAGCTGACCAATTATATTTGGGTGGCAAAGCTCGGGACGCTGAACTTTTTCAAGCAGATGGCGCCTTGATGCAGTCAAGGGACGATATGACTTGTTGAATTTCTAGTTTATTATAATTTGTCAAAAAAATCAGTATATGTACGGTGTAGGAGCCGTGTCGAGCTATATGGAACTGCTTATACCGAAAAGATGACTATGTTTCCTGACAGTGACATTACAAAGATGTGACAAAAGAGATTAATTTGGGTGGTATCATTTGTACTAACCCATATAACATAAAACATGCGATTTGGACAAGATGGAAATTCAATATATTGTATATCATTTACCAACGTGTAGCAGGCAAAGCGTTTTCCTAGAATTCAGTCTGCCGAAAATGAAAAAGAGCTGATATTCGAGTTCAGTATATTTGAAAATCTTCCTTTTAACTTTTTACCCAACGTAACGGCAAAAACCGGCCAGCGCTATTCTCAAAAATCGCCAATTAATTTTCATTATTTTTTAATTTTTTGTCTCAAAAACATAGGTTATGACCCCTCATTGGAACGAGCTCGTCGAGCTCGTTGCAATGAGGGGTCATAACCTATGTTTTTGCGACAAAAAATGAAAAAAATGGTTATTCAAGAATTTTTTTGCAAGTGTCGTCTGCTTTCCATGTTAGGTAAAGGGTTAAGAATATATCAATCATGATCACATTACAATAGGTCAACTGCATTAAAGGCCAATAAGTACCTTATATTTTTCCTGTAGTTTTGTTCTTTCGTGTGAGCTTCGTCTCTTTCTTGTTGTACGTTTCTTAACTATTTCGTTGCTGGCAAAACGTAGTCAGCGTCTTGACGTCATAGATTTGGCTATAGACGGAATTATATCGAACGTCATGCTCCAGGTCTTTGTTGCAAACCATTTAAGGAAAGGAGACATAAACAGTATAGCTGTTTTTGTAGTCCCATCAAAAGTCCGACACAATCTCTCAAGTTACATGCGTTGGTTCAGAAAGAATTTTTTTTTGGAGGGTGGGGGTGGGGGTGGGTGTGGGGGTGGGGGAGGGCTATTCAATAAAGCTACCAAATATGCTGTTATTTAAAAGAGAGAAAAAACCTTCAATGGGTATTTTTGTGTGCATGTGGTCGTGGTATGAAAGGGGGGGGGGGGGGGGTCTCAACATGTTTAACCCTTTACCCAACGAATCGGCCCCATCCGCAAATGTAATATGCAAATTCAGCAGCTGAAAAAATATTATTTTTCCAAAAATCTCAACAAAACCATATCATGTGACCCCTCTTTGGAACGAGCTCGTTCCAATGACGGGTCACACGATATGGTTTTGGTGAAATTTTTAAAAATATTTTTAAAAATGATATTTAAAATAATAAATTTTGATATCGTCTGCGTTGGGTAAAGGGTTAAGGAGTGTATTGAAGACGAAAGAACCAATAAATAACTCTGAAATACTAAAGTTCCTTCTGACAAAAAATTGTAAAATTGCTTCATGGAAAAAGGAAATTCCGCAAACGAATTTTTCTCTTGTACTTTATATATAACAAGCGGGTCCATCTGACCCTGGACGGGAAGCCACGCCAGCGCGACGGAAAATTTCTAGCTGGTCGGAATGACAGAGACGGAATGATTGAATCACAAACTTCCCATTTAAATAACAGATATAGCTATTGTTCGGCGTGCATAATAGAGAGCACAAAACGTTTCCATATTGTGATCAACCCATATCGATTCCAACTTTCTCTCTTTATAACAAGCTTTCAATCCACCAGTCAAATCCTGCAAGGACTTCAACGCTGTTATGGACTTCGGCCATTCTAGCTCTTAGCCAAAATGATCCATTGCCTGAGTTTTAGATTCAATCGTCCGAAAACTTTCAGGTGATCGGAAAATGCGAACAGTATGTTCGCTTTTAGGACCAACTGAAATATTCCAGACATTTGAATCTGAAAGAACCATGCACATTCTTTTTCTTTGAATCGAGGCAAGAAATGTTTCTCAGTTAACGAGAATTGGTTTGACCGGATCTTTAATCCCTTTTCTGCCACGCCCACTTTATCCATATACGACGGACCTCTATATACGCCTGTATGCGAGGAATTTTAAGAAAATGTACGACATACTTGCAACTCTATCATCTGATTAATTGTTGGAAAGGGCTCTCTGAGCCCTTTCCAACAATTAACCAGATGCTAGGTTTGATCTTCGCATAGCAGAACGTAGGGCCTACAGATAATCATCATAAAATAGGTGACAATAGTGGCTTTAGGCAGCGTAAGTGTTAATGACATCACAAAACAGTTAAACCATGTTTGTAAACTAAATACTTATAAATGGAGACTCACCACGGCGGTCGTTTTATGATTTATTTATTTGTTTATTGGGACTTAACGACACTTTCGACAGCCGTTTTATGATTGCATCAATTTTGATAATCAGACTAAAAACTGTACTTGCCATCACTACTGCACTGTCATCACGAACATTTCTTTAATATAATTATACATTTAATTTTGAAAATAATAAAATAACTCACATTAGCATACTTAAAGGAACATTAACAATTAAAAACGAAAAATGTTTTTACAGATGGATTCTAGGCGCCGTGATCAAATTTTAGACGAGTATGAACGTGCTAAGAAGCAGAACGTCTTGGTGAGAATGAACTCAAACGCGAAACCACAAAAATATTTAAACCCGTGACGGAGGGTCAAGAGCGAAGCAAGAAGGAGATAGTCGAAGAATTGAGACCCATAAAAGAGAGTTCTTTGAGAATGGGTTCGTTGCCCGGTAGTTTTGGAAATCGGTATTCCGTTCAATCTACACCGAATTACGTTCCCACGGGAATTCAAACAGACTTGAGCGAGAGCGACGATACAGCTTCGACTATCACCACTGATAGCGTCGCGTCGTCCGAGGATGGCGGTAAGAGAGATCTGTTGTATGGATTTTATAAGGATTCGAACGGGAGAACTTTTGTCGGTGACACAGAAGTAGAAATAGATGACGATGAATTAACCGTAGGCTCGAATAGATACGAATTAACTGATCGACTGCTCAGATTGCTCCTTTACGACAAGCCTAGTGATTACACGGAACAGGATTTCGACAATTACGGCGACATTCTGGTTCAGACCCACGCCATGAAGAGAAATAACGATGCCAGAGAGACGAGACCCAAAGCCAACAGAGGTTACAAGTGGACGAAAGTGGTGAAACCCATATGGGATATGAATAAGAAGTTCGTCGAATCGGTGACTGGCAAAGGGGTGAAAACCACTTTTCTTCCGAGCGATTCTGACGCTCTGTCTCAGAGATTGAGTTTGTTGATGGCGAGCAGACGGGCTGGTAACACAGGATTAGATAATGAAATAGTTACTATATCTGACGAATTGTTAAGACAGAAGGTTTTGAATAAAAACCATTATAAAAGGCTGATGAACGAATTGAAGGATTGATGTATATATAATAAGTAGAGAGAAACAAACAAACAAACAAAATATACAAAATAAAACAGTAAATTTTTACACTAGAATAATAAAAGTACTTAAACAACAACACGATTTACCAGTGAAAAAACAAAATATATTATAAAAATAAAATATGTTGGTGATAAAGAACAGGGGATACGTCAGAACTTATGTTCAAGGCGGTTCTGGCATCGTTGATTCTATAATTCGAGCGTTCACGAGCGATGCGGGTAGAAAACTCGCATCGACTGCGTTTGAGGTCGGTAAGAAGATGGCTTTGGATGCTGGTAAGAAAGCCGCTTCCGAAGCCAGTGGTAGGCATGATAGCTTCTGTGGCTGGCAAGTGGGTAGCCGACGCGTTCATCGACAAGTTGATCAGTCCACCGGCGAAGCGAGCTGCGTTAGAGCGAACGCCGAAAAGTTGGAGAGATTTTAAGGATGCTGTGGTACCCATACAAGATTTAGCTAAAATGACGAGTGGGTCAGGATTGAAGAGAACTCGCGACGGTGTGATATAAATAAATAATAATATTAAAAACTGTGTTTGAAAAACATAAAAAATTTGTGTTTGAAAGAATCTAAAATAACAACAACAAAAAAATAAAACAAAGATGAACATTAAAGATATGTCTTGGAACGACGCCGCGACTAAGAGGTCGAATAATGAGTTCTTTCCCAAAAGCATAAGAGGCTTGATAGTAGGAAAATCGAATTGTGGAAAGACCAAACTGTTGATGAATCTGTTGTCCCGACCCGACTGGTTGGATTACGACAGATTGTTTGTGTTTGGCAAGAGCTTGTTTCAACCCGAATACAGATTGCTTCGAGAGTGTATGGATCGTAGATTGCCCAAGGACGTCATAGCCAGAATCTTTGACAGTAGGGAGGAATTCGACAAAAGTGAAGCTCCTCTTTCGACCATTTTGGACGGTGCGGCGATGGAACTGATGAAGAGAAATGCATCTTCGAACGTCGAGTGTCGATTTTATGAGAACGCTAGCGACGTTCCGGATCCTAGAGAATTGAAATCGGAAGATAAGAATCTCATGATTTTCGACGATCTGCTTTCGGAGAGACAGAACCGATGCGAATCGTATTACGTTAGGGGTCGACACAGCAACGTGGACTGTTTCTACCTGTCGCAGAATTATTTTCGATTGCCCAGACAGACGATAAAGCAGAACGCTAATTTTCTATGTTTCTTTCGCCAAGATCTCAAGAATCTCAATCACATCTATGGCGATCACGTCGCAAACGACATGAGCGTGGCGGAATTCAGGAGATTCTGCAAGAGGGTTTTGGATGGAGGACTTTACAATTTCGTTGTGATCGATTTGACTCGCGAATTTAATCACGGAAAATATCGGTGCGGATTCGACAAGTTTTATGTTTCTGATGATAATAAGATAGAGCGTGAAAATAAAAAAAAAATTAGAAAATAATAAATCTTCAAATAATTAGTTTTGAAAAAATAAAAAATAAAATTAAAATATAATGTTCGAACAAGAAAAATTGTTACAACGGATAGCCGAGAATACGGCTGCAAAACAATCCATTCAAATCGTGGTGAGTGGCGATTCGACTCGATTCGCCACGAAATTCGAACCTTCCATCGAATTGAACAGAGAGAAAAGATACGAGATGGCATTGGTGAATCTGGAGACTTATTATTCCTTTCCCAACGTCACCGAAAAGAATAACTCGTTCAAGTATTCCGACGGAGTGGATTGGTTGGAGATTCGAATTCCCAAAGGAAGTTACGACATAGACGATTTGAACAATTACATTCAGACGTGAATGAAGACGGATGGAAAGGGAAGCAACAAGATCAGACTCGCTCCCAATCCTAATACCTTACAGACGATGTTGGATTTGGAAGATAATTTTCGAGTGGATTTCAACACGGACGATTCTATAGGCAAGATGCTGGGATTCGATCGAAAGATGTATCGAGACCACGCGGCGTCTGAAAATACAGTCGACATTCTCACAGTCAATAGCATTCTGGTGAACGTGGATGTGATTGCTGGAAGCTACGTGAATGGTAGCGCTGAACCGACGATCTATTCCTTCTTTCCAAACATGTCACGGGGTTATAAGATCGTGGAGTGACCTCGAAATTTAGTTTATCTACCAGTGATTTTAGACACATTGTATAGTCTCAAAACCACGTTGACGGATCAAAATGGTGAACTGTTAGATCTTCGCGGAGAGAGGGTGACGATACGATTTCACATAAGAGAAATATAAAAGCAAAAAAAAAAAATATTGTGTATATATATAGATAACAAAAATAAAATAAATGCAATATTAATTTTACAAAAATTATTTAATATATATAATTATCATTAAAACAAAAAAACAATTGAAGTAAATATATTTTAAAAAAAGAATTATGACAGAATATGTGAAAAAAAACGTGAACATATCCGCAGGACAGAGGAAGAAACTTGAGAGAGCATTAAGAACTCGAGGCGAGGTGGTGAAATTCAAATTCACTCACGAAGATCTGACGAGAGGCGGTCAAGATTCGATCGCCTGGACCAAAAGTCAAATCAAAAGGATGGAGAAAGCGATTCGTGATGGAAGAGGGTTGACGGTGAGATTGAGTCCCGCTCAATTGAGATACAATTTGAGAATGAAAGGTGGTTTCATATCGCTATTGGCAGGAATCGCCGCAAAAGCATTACCCTTTGCTGCAAAGGCACTACCCTTTCTCGGAAAGACTCTCGGCCTGGGAGCTCTCACGGGACTCGTGAGTTCAGCAGTTGAGAAATTAATGGGTGGCAGCGGACTGTTTTTGAAGAAGGGGGGAGCCGTGTGTCACGTTCACGTAGATGACAGCGGTAAACGATTGTATCTAGAACCCGTTAGAGGTGGCAACTCTTTGAGTGGAAACGGTCTCTATCTGAAGAGTGGACAGAACGTTGAGCGACTCGGCAAGGGTTTGTTGCTTGGTGAGAATTCGCCGTTTAAGAATATACTTATAGAATTGAATATGTTATTGTAATATAAAATTATATAATTATATAAAATATAAATCATAGAAAGTATAAAATAATATATAAAATGGATAAAAAGGTGGAAAAACAATTAGACGATAATGATGAATATCGCGAGATAGAGTGCGAAAAAGATGTGGAAAAATGGTTAGACGCTAATGATGGATATCTAAGGAAAGAACTGATGAAAGAGTTAGATAAACAGCGGGATAGACGGTTGGAATTGAAAAGAATGAGACGCTTTCCACCATCACCACTACCTTCTGAAGAGAATGGTAATGATGCGAGTGTTACCAAGAGATGCACACCATTCGTTCATAATTATGATTCGGATAAACAAATAAAAAATGTAGCATATCACAAAAAAAAGAAAAAGAAGAATCGACGCTGAAATTTAAGAAAAAAGGAAACGTTATTATATTATATGGGTAATAGTGAAGAAGGAAAACAAAAAAAAGTAATGAGATCAAAAGATGATCTCATTACTTTTTTTATTCCTTTTTCTTCGCTAAAAAAATCAATCTCTCTATTGTTTATATTTCCAAGCCCGTTATTAGCATGTTGACACTCGTGTATTCTCCTTTTTAGAAAATGTGTTGAATGTTTATCTTTACTCTTTTGAGTTTTTTTACATCGGTGAACTTGCTCTCACCACCCGATTTGTCCACAAGTTCGCGTGAGATTTTTGGATATATGTAACTTCAATAGAACAACGTCAAATCGTCCTTGTCGAATTTTTTATCTTTAGCAATGACGATTTTCTGCAGATCGCTTTGGTACTCGTAAAACAAATCGAGCGTGGCTTCATCCAATTTCAAAGTCATCTTATATTTGTCGTATTTATGCTCTAAATACTTCATCTCGATCTCGTTCAATTCGATGGGATCGTGTTGTTGTAATCTATAGATTTTAAAACCTAATTTCTTATTCGTTTCGACTCGTTTCAATTTCAATTCGCATCTTTTAGGTGTTGCTGTCACGATCGATTATTTGGGTTTTTTTTGTTTTATGAATTTTTGCAATAATGTATATTTTAAATGTTGTATTTTAATAATTTGTTTAAAAGTTTTGTTTTTTTTTTGCTCTTTATATATATAAAAAAAAAGTTTTTAATTTTAATTTTCTTTAATGTAAAAAATTTTTATAAAAGTTTTTTCTCTTTATATATATAAATAAAAGTTAAATTTTAACATTTCAATCTCTCTATTGTTTATATTTCCAAGTCCATTATTTGCATGTTGACACTCGTGTTTTCTCCTTTTTCGAAAATGTGTTGAATGTTTATCTTTACTCTTTTGAGTTTTTTTACATCGGTGAACGCGCTCTCACCATCTGATTTGTCCACGAGTTTGCATGAGATTTTTGGATATATGTAACTTCCATAGAACAACGTCAAATCGTCCTTGTCGAATTCTTTATCTTTAGTGATGACGATTTTCTGCAGATCGCTTTGGTACTCGTAAAACAAATCGAGCATGGCTTCATCCAATTTCAAAGTCATCTTGTATCTGTCGTATTTATGCTCTAAGTCCTTCATCTCGAGCTCGTTCAATTCGATGGGATCGTGTTGTTGTAATCTATAGATTTTATGACCGAATTTCTTATACGTTTCGACTTGTTTCAATTTCAATTCGCATCTTTTAGGTGTTGCTGTCATGATCGATTATTTGTTTTTTTTGTTTTATGAATTCTTGCAATAATGTATATTTTAAATTTTGTATTTTAATAATTTATTTAAAAGTTTTGGTTTTTTTTTTTGCTCTTTATATATATATAAAAACAAGTTTTTTAATTTTAATTTCTTTAATGTGAACTTTTTTTGTAAAAAGTAATGAGATCATCTTTAGATCTCATTACTTTTTTTCCTTCTTCTTCACTAAAAATCAATCTCTCTATTGTTTATATTTCCAAGTCCATTATTAGCATGTTGACATTCGTCATTTTTCCACTTACGAAAATGTCTTGTATGTTTATCTTTACTCATTTGAGTTTTTTTACATCAGTGAATGTGCTCTCACCACCCGATTTGTCCACGAGTTCGAGTGAGATTATTGGATATATGTAATTTCCAAAGAACAACAACAAATCATCCTTGTCAAATTTTCTGTCTTTGGCAACGATGATATTATTCAACAGATCGCTTTGGTACTCGTAAAACAAATCGAGCATGGCTTCATCCAATTTCAAACACATCTGATATTTGTTGTAGTAGCGCTCTAAGCCCTTCATCTCAACCTCGTTCAATTCGATGGGATCGTGTTGTTGTAATGTATAGATTTTAAAACCTAATTTCGTACACGCTTCGACTTGTTTCAATTTCAGTTCGCATCTTTAGGTGTTGTTGTCATGATCGATTATTTGTTTTTTTTTGTTTTATAAATTCTTGCAAATAATGTATATTTTAAATTTTGTATTTAAATAATAATTTGTTAAAAAAAGTTTGTTTTTCTCTTTATATATAAATAAAAAGTTAAATTTTGACATCCTTTTTTTTCTCTCGTATTAATTCAATTTTTTTTCACATTAAGAAACATAAAAAAATTGATTAATTTCATGAAAAAAAAAACATTTTTCACATTAAAGAAAAAAATTTGAATTAAAAAAGAAATCTCTTTATATATATAAAGAGTAATAAAACAAAACTTTTTAACAAATTATTTAATACAAAATTCGAAAAAACAATATTCTTACAAATGGAGGAAACAGATAAAAAAATGGAAAATTTAAATGAGAAAACCGTACCTCAGTTAAACGAGATTTGTAAACTATTAAAAATTTCACATTTCAGAAATCATAGAACTAAATCAAAAAAAATTGAAGTCATACAGAAATATTTGCGAAACGATGGAAAGGCAAACAAAATGCCGATAGCAACGACGTCAAAAAATGCATCAGTTGTGAAAAATGAGAAGAAGAAGAAAAAGATAGTAAAAGGAATCGAAATGCCGATGTTGAAAAAAACCAAAAACGTTTCAATTGTGAAAAACAAGAAGACGACTAAACGAAAAGCCATTGAAGAACTTCAAGTTTCCAAAGAAAAGAAAAGAAAAACTAAAACGAAAATGAGTGATGCACTTCAGATTCTAGGCAAACGAGATATATCGAGCGAAATTCGATGAGCAATAAAGGAAGGGAAAGGAAAAGAATATCTAGCATGACTCGCCATGGAACTATTTCAATCGAAGTCCGTAGAACGGGAGAGTGCGATCAAAGGCATTTTTAAAACTTTCAACGTGGTTCCCTCCATGAAGAAAATCGATCCGAAATTGTTCATGGAACGGGTAAAGAAAAAAGTATTGGATTTGTTTCGCAAATACATGAATGTGGGACTAAAAATTAAGATGATACTCCATTGCATGATGAATAAAATCGACGTGAAGTCCGGCGAGAGCATCGTGAAAAATGCATATTTCAGATCTAACGTCAAACCCGTATTTCGAGGTTCAGATTTATCGAACGTTTTTGAAAAGATGAAAGACAAGATGTTGACGTCTCTCACGAATTATCAACATGAAGGTAGTAATTGGACGTTTGATGAGGTGTTGAAACTCGAAATTCACATAACTAAAAACGATTCGTTGAAATGGTCTTCCTACGTGAAATTACCGTATTTCTTAACTAAAAAAAATGCTGTGATCAACGTAAGAAATAAAGATGATCAGTGTTTTAAATGGGCAGTCACCTCCGCTTTATACCCTGTCAAAATGAACCCCGATAGAGTTTCTTGTTACGAGGAGACTTCTAAAAATCTCGATTGGACCGGAATGACTTTTCCAACAGAGTTAAAACACATCAAACGTTTCGAGGCTCAAAATCCCACCGTAGCGGTGAACGTCCTGGGATACGACGATGAAAAACGAACGATCTATCCTCTCAGACATTATTGATTTCGAATGATGACAATCGTCATTATTGTTGGGTTAAACATCCGAGCTGATTACTGTCGAGACAAAATAATAAACATAAACATAAGGCATGTTTATGTTGCAACTGCATGAACACGTTTCACAACAAAAAATCGTTAGCGAAACATCAGGAATATTGCAACAAAAATCAAGGTGTCGCCGTCAAAATGCCCAAACCCAACACCAACATGAAGTTTAAAAATCACAATAGAAGGTTAAAAGTACCATTCGTCGTGTACGAATGTTTCACCGCGAAAATGAGTTCCTGTCAACCCAACGCTCTTCAAAGTTACGTCGAAAGATATCAAAAACACATACCTTCAGGCTATTGCATTTACGTGAAATGCGCTTTCGACTCGCAACACGACATGGGTCCCTTCACCTACACGAAACAGGATGAAGATGATGATGTGGCCCAAAGGTTCGTGGAAGAGTTAGAATCGAAAATTCATATGTTATACGACAAATTCAAAACTCCGGCGAAAATGATCATCACGCGAGAGCAGCAGGACGAAAATAACAGAGCCACCAAATGTCACATATGCAGACAATCGTTCGACGAGAATTCGGAGGAAAATAAGAAGGTCAGAGACCACGATCATTACATGGGTCTGTATCGCGGTCCGGCTCACAGCAAGTGTAATTTAAAATATCGAGATGCCGTTTTCTATCCGGTGATGTTTCAGAATCTTTCGTGTTACGACAGTCATCTGTTCGTGAAAAATCTCGGCACCTCACACGAAGAATCAAATTGCATCGCGAACAGCGAAGAAAGATACATTTCCTTCACGAAATGGAAGCTCATGGAGAAGAAAAGAGTAACCGACGGAAATACATTGGAAGAAAAAACGAAATCCATTCGTAGAGGCATACGTTTCATCAACAGTTTTAAATTCATGTCGACCGCTCTGGAAAAATTAGTCGATAACATGAGCAAGGATAAATTTAAAATCACGAGCGAACATTTCAGAGAACGAGTAGACGTCATGTTGAGGAAAGGAGTCTATCCTTACGATTACATGAACAATCTAAAGAGATTCGAAGACACTGCAGTACCTTCAAAAGAAGATTTTTATTCGAAATTATACGAATCCGGCATTTCTGACGAGAATTACGAACACGCCAAAAACGTGTGGAAATCATTCGATATGAAAACCATGAGAGATTATCACGATCTCTATCTGAAGACCGACGTTCTGCTATTGGCACACATGTTCGAAAATTTTCGAGACGTCTATCATCGAAATTACGATCTGGATCCCACTTGGTATTTCACCGCACCCGGTCTGGCGTGGGACGCTCTGTTGAAGACCACCAAAGTCCAATTGGAATTATTATCCGATGTGAACATGTTGCTCATGTTGGAAAGGGCTGCGAGAGGTGGCATCTCGATGATCTCCCACAGATATTCTAAAGCTAACAATCCCTACATGAAGGAAGGTTTCGATTCGAAACGATCAAATAAATACATACAGTATTGGGACACTAATAATCAGTATGGTTGGGCTATGAGTCATCCTTTACCGATTGGAAATTTCGAATGGGTGGTGGAACCGGAAGAGATGCAAAAATGGAGAGACTATCCTTGCATTTTAGAAGTTGATTTGAACTATCTGGAAGAATTACACGATCTACACAATGATTATCCACTGGCTCCCGAACGAATGGAACCAAATGAAGGAGACGAGGAAAAACTCATTCCCAATTTATTTAACAAATGTAACTACGTCATCTACAGCGAGAATCTGAAACAATACGTCGATTATGGGATGAAATTAGTCAACATACATCGCATCATTTGATTCGACGAAGAGCCTTGGATGAAAAAATACATCGATCTCAACACGAATCTCAGAATTGGAGCCGAGAATGATTTCGAAAAAGATTTCTTCAAACTCATGAACAACTGCGTGTACGGTAAATCAATGGAAAACATCAGGAAGAGAACCGACATTCGACTCGTCATGTCTGAGAAAAGAGCTAAAAAATTAGTGGCGAAACCCAATTACAAACACCGAACCATATTCGACGAAAATCTAGTGGCCGTTCACATGCAAAAGACGTAGCTGAAGTTCGACAAACCGTATTATCTCAGACCGATCATCTTAGATATCAGCAAGCGATTGATGTGCGAGTTTCACTATGATTACGTCAAACGAAAATTTGGTGATAAAGCCAAACTACTGTTCACCGACATGGACAGTATAGTTTATGAGATAGAGACGAAAGACGTCTACCAAGATATATCTCGGGACGTGGCCGCGTGGTTCGACACGAGCAATTATCCCGTCGATCACCCGTCCAACATTCAATCAAATGACAACAAGAAGGTGTTGGGTAAATTTAAGGACGAGAGAGGCGGTAAACAAATCATCGAATTCGTGGGCTTGAGACCTAAACTGTATGCTTATCGTCTAGAAGATGAAGAGATCAAGAAGTGCAAAGGGGTTAAAGCGTGCGTGGTGAAGAAAAACATCTTTTTCCAAGAGTATAAAGATTGTCTGTTAGGAAGTGGTCTGGTGTATAAGACTATGAAATCGATTCGAAGCGAAAATCATGACTTGTATACTGAAATAGTCAACAAGATTTCACTGACAGCCGACGACGATAAGAGATTCGTGTTAGATGATAAAATAAACACTTTGGCACTCGGACATTGGACTTTGGATCTAATTTTAGATGATAGGATTTCAGATATGATTGTGGATGATTGGATTCCAGATATGATTGTGGATGATAAGATTCCAGATATGATTGTGGATGATAGGATTCCAGATATGAGTAAGGATGATAGGATTCCAGAAAATCAAGAGGAATTAGATGGATTCGAAATTATAGAAATCGATAGAGACATCGAGAGAGTTAGTTTAAAAAGAAAAATAAAAAAATAAAAAAAAATAATCATTTTAGTAAATTATAATAAAATAAATAAATAAAAAAAAAAAACTATATATATATACGCATTTATGAATAAGAAAATAGAGATATCCACAGAAGGTGTTGTCTTACCTAACAAACCTCTATCCAACAACGATCTGTCTAATGCAGTGAAAGATTTGAAAATCAAAGATTTTCTAGGTGTGTTTTCCAGAGATGCCTTGCTGAAGAGAAGACCTCGACAATCGGAATGCGGAATTTTCAATCTAGACGATTTATCGGGTGAAGGAACTCACTGGGTGGCATGGTTCAAGAACGGGAAGAAGAATTATTATTTCGACAGCTACGGAATCTCACCGCCAAAAGAAATAAAGAACTATTTCAACAAATCGATGGTTCATTACAACACGGAACGAGTGCAATCACCAGATCAAGTGTTTTGCGGTCACCTGTGTCTCTACGTTCTCAAGAGATGGTCTGAAGGAGATTGGTTTCAAGACATTCTCAATGATTTACATTAGAGAGAGATTTTTTTTATAGTATATATAAAGATAAAAAAATTATTTTAAAAAATTTTAATCGAATAAAAATGAAAAATAAAAATAAAATAATTCATTTTTAATAAACTGTGTTTTGAATATATTTTTTCTAAAAAAACAAAAAAAATCTCAAAACAACATGCCAGTCGATAAATTTGGTAGAAGTGACGACGAAAAAGTCAACCTAAGAAAGAAGAGGAAGACGTTCGAAGTCGACGATGGTTACGACGTTGCCAACTTGGACGAACATTACGTTCGGAGATACAAACCTCGAGAGGAACCTTTGAACATTAACGATAAGAAGCTCTACAATCTTCCTGAGCTGATAGATCTTGCAGATGCTGCGACCAAAAAATACGTCGACAGGGGGAACGCCGATTTCGAATGAATCATGCTAGATAATTACGTGGATAAAACCATGACCGATGATCTCGATCTGAAATCCAAACGTTTGGTGAATGTCGCGAATCCCATAGATCCCACCAATGCCACGACCAAGAAATACGCGGACGACTCTCACACGAGATTCAGCGAACACCTGAGAAATAGATACATTCAGAAAATGATGCACTCGGAATTGAACGCCAATTCTAACAAGATAACGAACGTGGCCACTCCCACGAATCCCAAGGACGTGGCGACCAAACACTATGTAGATCTGGAACAGAGAAATCTGACAGACGAGAAATGAAATTGGATCTGAATGCGGGATTCAACAAGATATTGAATCTGTCGAAGGGCGACGACACAGATGCGGACTCAACCGCGGTCAACAAGGGCTACATAGATTCTGCCGTGATACGATCACAAGAATACCTAGAATAGCAAGTGGATGATCTCTACCTGAACAAACAATCTGGCGGAACCATGGAGGGTGGTATCGACATAAATGGTGAGAATTTATTCGGACTCAGTCACGATCCCGAATTCAATTCCAGCACGGTCAGCAGGAAGTATGTGGATGACAACTCGGTCTGGAGAAAGGGTGACATCATGGAAGGTAAACTAGAGATGGGTGGACACGCGCTCACGAATCTACCGGATCCCGTGAACATGACGGATGCCTGCACCCTGATTTCGGTGGTAGAGAAAGTCAAATATGCTAGACAATTGATCACCGTGTGGGCCGAGGAGGCCGGCACCTTAGATGAGGGGAAAGCTGAGTGGTCTTTCGGAAATGGAGGTAGCGGATCGAAACATGGTCAAGTGGGATATCCCATGCCGCTGGGAGGTGAAATCCTTCGTCAGTCTCATGGTGAATGGAGTAGAGAGCGATAAGAGATACAGCGTCGAAAAGACTGAGAATCAACACGCGAATGTTAGCACGTTTGGCACACCTCTCAAAGTGAACGCTGGAGACAGGATTAATTTCGTTATGAAAACCAATAATCCCGAAGCCGCCACTTCCGTGGTGAGTCTACTGATCGAACTAGTTCCTTTGAACAAACAGTGAACGCGTGGAAAATAATGAATTAAAAAAAAATAATGTGTGATTTATTAAAAACAAAAAAAAGTAATGAGATTTAGAAAGATGTTCAATCTCTCTAGATCACATTACTTTATTTATTTTTTTTGTTTTTTTTGTTTGTTTTTAATAATTACTCATTACTTTTTTTTTGTTTTTAATAAATCACACATTATTTTTTTTTCACACTCGTCTCTCATCGAATGATTGACATCTTATTTCCATCCGATTCAAATTGTAATTCTCTGTCCGACAGGACCAGGGTGAAGGCTTCGGTTTTTCTCGGCACGTTCCTATCGAATTGCATCTTGATCTGAATGTCTAAGACACTACTCTTGAGTTGTTCACTCTGTTTACTGACGTCGAATACGAACATGGAATACATCGACTTGTATTCGCCGGGAGATATGTTAGGGTTGCACATCAATTCGTCTAGACCGTGATACTTCTTTCTAAAATCAGCGGCATCGCTGTACACTCTGCAGAAATCGTTCTTGTCGAACGACGCATTGTAATCGATTGCTGGATATCTCGTGGCGTTCAGAAAGACTTGCATGTTTCTGAAATGGCAGTGATCGAACAGCGACGCATTCTTTTCCTAAGACCCGTCCCTATCAGTCTGAAATGCAACCACGATGAAACGCGGTCTCTCAGAAGCGGATTTCACCGTCAATCTCCAATCAAAGTGATTCATGGAGGGTGGAATGCTAGCCGTGTCGCACTGTCTCATTCTAAATCCCACAGGTAATTTACTCTCGGATTCAGTGATCTTGGAGAGACGCGCTTTTTCCACGATTGAAGGCTCCACGTGCAGAACGAACCACGATATCTTGTGTAGAGTTATCTTACCCACATTGGTCGCAGTGAGTCTCACTATTGCGTCGTCGTTTCCTTTTCGAATCAACGTCAGATTGTGTTTGAATCCGTGCATGATCTTGTTGTAATCGTCTGCAAATCCGAAGATGTGTTTCAAAGGTACCCTGAACTAAAACGTTCCTTTAGGTCTGGACGTCTTGACGACGTAGTCGAATATCAAGGCGGCGCTGGCGCTAGCAGGGTCGACGGTGTCTTTCACACGCAACTGATTAAGTCCTCTGGATTTCGAAAAATCATCAGGATACGTCAAGAGTCCGAACATCGTGGTGGCCTGACCGGGATGAAACATAGATTCTATCTCTTGTCCGGATAGCATGTATTTTATATTACTGAATAGATGCATGATGCCATTATTGGCTAGAGTAACCGTGTCGTCGTCGGCGTAGTCGCTCCCATCTTCCTTGGTGAGACGTCCCTGCACCACTATGTAACTCTCGCGAGGATGTATGAATAGATCTTGAGTTTCGACGTTGATTCTTATCTCTCCTGCATTGTTCAAACACGTTCCGGTAACCGGTTCGTATTCATGAACCTCATATTCTTGAATACTTTCATCTTTCACTATGCTTTGTGCTATATCTAGTATATTTGTTTTTTTTGTTTATTAATTAACTTGCTTTCTTTATCTAAAAACAGTTTTAATTATTTTTTATTATTATTTTTTCTCTCTTATATATATGTGTGTAAACAAGAAAATGTTAAAGAGAGTAAATAAAAGAAATTTGTTTTCTTATCAAAACTTTGTCTTCTGTAATTGTTGTTCGTAAAACTTTCCGATGATCTCTTCTCCATCCAAAGCTTCGATTTCATAAGTCACCGGATCGGTATGACATATTTTGATTATCACGAAGATTTCCGAGGTCCATCGAGGAGTATAACCCTTTTCGAAGCGCTTCTTATAAGCGTAGATTCTCACTCGATCACCGACCACAAATTTCGGCGTTCTAGACTTCTTCCTAATCTTAGATCTTTCAGGATATAGATTCGCGTAGACCCGTTTTTCATTTCGAGGATCGCTAGCTTCCACAGGAGTCATCTTGATCGATCTGTCTCGAATGTTGTTGTAATCTTTGACCAGACCGTTCAGAGCGTATATGTATTTCTTGGTCGAATTCGCCGTGAAGTATCTGTGCATCTTTTCCTTCATCGTTCGATTCCAACGTTCCACCACGCTGGCTTTCTCTTCGTTTTCGATCGAGTAGAGGTCGACCAATCGATGAACGTGCTTGTTGTAGAATTCCTTTCCCTTATCCACCCACTATTTATTCGGTTTTCGAGAAGACGAGTCGAACACGCTCTTCAGAGCCTCGGCGACGCAAGGTCCCGATTTATTCTTCAAAGCTCTGATCCAACCATATTTGGAAAACACGTCGATGACCGTCAATAGATATTTGATGCCCTTGTTCCACCTCGAAAACGATCTCATGTCGACCAAGTCGGCAGACCAAATATCATCCAAACCCTTTACGAACACCCTTCTCTTTCGAACTTTATGCATGATGGGTTTGTGTAACTCCTCAGCCAATTTGCTCATCAATAATCGTTTCTTCTTCTTTTCCAATGTGCTTTTTTTTTTTGAACGCCCCATCCGAATCGATGTTTCGCACCGATCAGATTGCCGACCAGCGAACGTTCTATCTTCTCTCTCCTGCTCAGATTCGATATGCCTCTCAATTTCCCCAACATGTTTTTATCGCAGACGTCATTGCGAGTCTTGGTGTTGGGATGTCCGGCGTAGCACAGATCGTGATCATACGCAGCCGCGTCCAACCTATTCACAGGTTTGCTCCAAGATTTAGGAGTCAGATCAGCGTTGAGTCTCTTGTTCAATTTCGTTCCGGGTCCCGTGAAACTGTGACCATGCAGATGCTTTTCGAAAGGTAGATTATTGATCATTTTATTCACGATGCCTTTACCTTTGCTCACGTTCTTTTTTTTGACGAATCGAGTCTTGATAGAACCACACACGTCGCAAATTACGCGAAGCATCTGTCTGTCGTTTTTAGTTCGTACTTCTCGAGAATTACTCGTCTCGGTAACTTTGTTACACTTTACGCAATACATTTTTAAGAGTTATTTAAATTAATTTCGTTTTTATTTTATATATAAATTTAATAATTAATTAATTCTGTTCTTATTATATATATATATTTTTTTTCAATTGCTGCTCTTGAGTACTATCATCTTACTGAATTACTCCCTGGCCTCTTTCCTTCCCTTTTCCACGAGAGAATCCTTCATCTCTTGTTTGATGATCTGACGAGTCTTGATTCTCACAGCTTCTTTCATGGCATCGTATTTCGTTTTCTTGCTCAATATCGCGAAGTATTCTCCGTCCGATATCCTACTGTCTTTCAACACCATCGAGATCATTTCAGATATCGTGTCGATCTTGGAGTTGGCCAAGACGCGAATCTTGTCGTGTTTCCTCGCCTTCAGATAAAATTTCCTACTCAAAAAGTTTCCGAGCATGCTAAACAATCCGGCGGCGAGAGCCACTCCTTCTATGGTTAACACGATCGGAATACCGACCGCGGTTGACAACAATCTGATGCCGGCTGTGTGTAAACCCATGGAAATCGTGATGAGTGTCGTGTCGATCGCGTTGACGAATTTCACGAAACGCGAATATCTCTTCTTGAGAGAATGACGAGAATCTCTCTCTTGAGTTAGATACTCTTGGATTCTACTTATTTGATCAATGTGATCCCTCTCTCCTCTTTCTTTTTCTTCTAGCGACGGTGCCATTGGCAAAACGCTGATCAGATTCTTATCCTCGTCGTCCACTAACGTCGGATACAATTTATTTCTGGTTCTCATTTTTGTGTTTTTTTTCTTTCTAATATTAGATAAAAAATTATGTATGTATTTATTATTCTCCCTTATTTTATATCAACAAGAAAACTTAGACGTATGCTTCATTGAACAATAATTTTATGACGCATCCCTTGTCTTCTAAAGTCAGACTTTTACACGCCAATTTCAGTTCTTCCGAAACTGTGGGCTTGCTTTGATCCTTACAGAAGAGTAATCTCTTCCAAAACGCGATCACTTTGTCGATTTGAATGCGTTCGAACGCCGGTTCGCTGGTTCGAAATACTTGACGCCTATATATTCCCTTTCCATCGACAGACATGAATGATTTTCGTGATCGAAGTCTAGGTGATCCCGACATCCGACGCATCGTTCTAACAAGAGACGGCCTAGTTGTTCGTTCACGCAGAATTTATTTCTGGTTCTCATTTTTGTGTTTTTTTTCTTTCTAATATTAGATAAAAAAATTATGTATGTCTTTATTTATTTTCTATTCTCCCTTATTTTGTATCAACGAGAAAACTTAGACGTATGCTTCATTGAACACTAATTTCATGACGCATCCCTTGTCTTCTAAAGTCAGACTTTTACGCGCCAATTTCAGTTCTTCCGAAACTGTGGGCTTGCTTTGATCCTTACAGAAGAGTAATCTCTTCCAAAACGCGATCACTTCGTCGATTTGAACGCGTTCAAACGCCGGTTTGCCGGTTCGAAATACTTGACGACTATATCTTCCCTTTCCATCGACAGACACGAATGATTTTCGTGATCGAAGTCTAGGTGATCCCGACATCCGATGCATCATTCTAACAAGAGATGACCTAGTTGTTCGTGCATGCAGAATGCGTAGGCTCTCATCAGCATTTTTAAAAGAAACCTTGCTCTAATAGTCTGGGAAGCGCACATGATTTACTTTTTTTATTTTTTATTATCTATTCGATTTGATATATTTATTTTTTAAATAACTATTTATTTATATATTTTTTCTCTCCTATATATATCAATCACTTTTATTTCCTCAGGAAACGTGGGAGTGGGTTTGCCAGTTCCAAATCACCTCTTTTCCGTGTACTGTACACGATTCAATTTCTGACGTAAAATCCGCAAATGCATTTCCGTGTACGCCTCCATAGGGATTCAGTGTTAAAATCGTGTACAGACACGGATGATTTAGAATCAGCAAGATGATGATTTAGAAACGGCAACACGTTTTTTGCTCGCAATTTAACACTGAATCCTATGGGGGAAACCCATTTGCCGATTCCAAATCAGATGATACACCTCTTTTTCCTTAAAATTTCTTGCGTTTTTTTCACTCTTGAGCGATTTGTATATAGAATCCAGTGATTTGGAATCGGCAAAGCCGATTCCAAATCACCCTAAAAAACGTTAAAATCGTACATGTACATCTGAGTTGGAATCGGCATTTACCACCTACTATTATTTATATATATTTGTTCTGTTGTAGTGGAACACATTTAACTCTTAGAAGCCGGGGAATCAGAATGAATTTAATGAACATGACATACCGCGAAAAACGTAAATTAAAGCAGGTGCTCCTAGTCAAGTGTCGTCTGCCTATTCAGGCAGACGACACTTGACTAGAAGCCCCTGCTCAGTATATAATTCTCCCCCAGCCCAAAGATAGCCGAACCGTCACAGCCAGATTATCTTCCATATTACATCACGGGCAAGAAAACTCGACTCCCGGTTTGTAAGAGTTAAATAGCAAATCCAGACTACCGAAAATAATCTATCCCTCAACCAGTTGAATTACTCTCGGAAATCATTGCTATGGCAAAATAAGATTGAATATACTTGTATATAGGTTGTGGCTAGGTCGCCCATGCAGTGGAGTTATCGCCAAAAAGCATCAGATCAAGTTCTGAACATATGGACAAAATACACAGGTGGTGTTTCAAACAATGGACTCTCGGGTTTAACCTGGAGGTCCATTGACTGGAACTTTGCTTGTGATTCTTTTGCTTTTCAGCGAATTTGTAATTTTGGGTTGGGTAGAGTATCAGCTCTGCAGGTGATTTGGTGTGTCAACTACGCTGGGGTTGACGACTTTTGATATGCCCCTTCTGCTGCTATTTTTCAGCTGTGTGGCACCTACTTTATCTTCATTAATTAGGCTTTTCCCTCTGGAAAAGACTATTGTTTTTTGGGGTTTTTTTTGGTTTTTCTTTATGCTTTTCCCTCTGGAAAAGACTATTGTTTTTCTACGGATTATTATTATTTTTTTTTTTTCCACACATATTGTCTGTACGATTTAGAAGCCATTTTCGAAACGATTTTCACGAAATTTTGCACATGCATAGAGGGGCACAAAATCTAAAAATGTACCGAAGCGAAATTTTCGATTTAACCCGTATTTCCTCAGAATTGGCAAAAAACTGCCAAAATTGGGGTTTATCGGCACTTTCTCGAAACACGTCTTGTAGATTTTTTTTATACATTCGTCATTCCTAGACCTGTCTGTGACACGCCCTTTGATACACACGACATATCAGGCGATGCATATGGTAACCCTCCACAGGCTGCCAAAAATCGAAATTTTGATGAAAAAGGCCGGTTTCAGGCCCCCACTGCACCCAAACGAAACATGAGAGATAAATATAACTTCCTTTACTGGGCGTGGATTTCACCGAGACCGAGGATAATTTTTGTCAGTAATAAGGGTGTTCAAAAAACCAAGCGTTAACCCGTTTTGGGCTGGTTAAACAGCAATACCCCCATAAATCTCAAAAATTTGTATTTTCCGTGGATTTCTCTAAACGAGTCTTGTAGATTTTCAAGAAAAATATGTCACTCCCAGGCCTTGGTGTGACAACAGAAGTTGCATGGACAAAATACTACGGAGAGCATTTGTTAACCCTCCACGGGGTGCTAAAAGTCAAAATTGTGATAAAATGGGCTGTTTTTGGACACCAACAGCACCCACTTGGTGTACCACCGAGAAAGGTTCCTTCTTTTATCGGACACAAAATTGATGGGGAAACATTTTTGATAGTGGTAAGGTTATTCAAAAGTCGAAGTCTTAACCCATTTTGGACTGGTTAAAGAGAGATTCTTCTTAAAAGCTTAAAATTCCCATTTTCTGTGGATTTCTCTAAAAGCAACTTGTAGGTTTTCAGGAAAAATTGACTATTCGCAGGTCTTTGTGTGACATTACAAGTTGCATGGACAAAATATTCCGGTGATCATTTATTAACCCTCAACAGGCTGCTAAGCATCGTAATTTTGTTGAAATAGGCTGTTTTCAGATGCGCACAGCACCCAATGCATACCCGAGAGATAAACGTATTCTACTTTGTTGGAAGTGGAATTCACCGAGGACCAAATTTGTTAGTAATAAAGGTATTCAAAAAACCAAGCATTAACCCCTTTTGGGATGGTTAATAGCAATACGCATCAAACGCTTAAAAATCATGTTTTCCCTGAATTTCTTTACAAGCGTCTCGTAGGGTTTCAATAGAAAATGGCCATTGATAGGTCTTAGAGTCACATTACCAGTTGCATGGATAAAATATTTAGATAAGCATTTGTTAACCCTCCATGGGCTGCTAAATGTCAAAATTTCGAAAAAATAGTCTGTTTTTGGACACCAACAACATCAAATGGGAATGCTGCAGAGAAACATAACTTCTTTTACCGGACGCAAAACTGATAGGGAAATTTTTTAGTAAGTTGTAAGGGCATTCAAAAATTGAGGTCTTAACCCATTTTCGCCCGGTTAAGGAGATGTACCCCTTAAAAGCTTAAAATTCCCATTTTCTGTGGATTTCTCAAAGAAATCTAGTAAGTATTCAAGAGAAATTGACCATTTGCAGGTCTTGGAGTGACATTACAAGTTGCATGAACAAAAGATTCCGGTAAGCGTTTGTTAACCCTCCAGAGGCAGCAAATTTTGAGAAAATGGGCTGTACTTGGCCACCCATTACACCCAATGTGTACCTGCGAGATGAACATAACCACCTTCATTGGAAGTGGGATTCACCGAGGATCATTTTTGTAAGTAATGAAGGTATGCATAAAACCAAGCATTAACCCGTTTAGTGCTGGTTACAGGGTGATACCCCTCAAAAGGTTAAAAATTCATGTTATCCGAGGATTTCTCTAAAAACATCCCGTAGATTTTCAAGAAAAGTTGGCCATTCTCAGATCTTAGCGTGAATTACAAGTTGCATGTACCAAATATTTCAGTAAGCATTTGTTAACCCTATGCTGGTTCTCAAACATCAAAATGTTGAAAAAGTGGGCTGTGTTTGCATACCCGCAGCACCCAAAGTTAAGAGTTGAAATCAACATAAGTGGAGTAGAATTCACTGAAAATTATTTTTATAAGTAATAAGCGTATTAAAAAACAACCGTTAACCCGTTTTGGGCTGGATAAACAATTATACACATCAACAGCTTAAAATTCATGTTCTCCATGGATTTCTCTGAAAACATCTCGTAGATTTTTAAGTAAAAATGGCCATTCACAGTTTTTGGTGTGAAGTTACAAGTTGCACGAATAAATATTCCTGTTAGCACTTGTTAACCCTTAACAAGCTGCCAGACATCAATATTTTGGATACATTTGAGATAAAATGGGCCATTTTCAAATAGATATAGCACTCAGTGGGTATGTGTCAAACAAACATAACTCCTTTTGTCGGTCATTAACTTGTTGGACGACGATATTGATATTAACCCTCTCCACCGTTAATGATGGTTTTTACCTAAACAATTTTTTTTATCAAACTGAGTCATTTGAGACTTCTGTACTCACCTTTTTCATGACACCAAAGAAGGAAATTCAGTGAGACAGTCAAAAGCAATTCATCATACACTGTGGGGTCATGACAAATCATGGAATCTCATCGGGAAAAGCCACGATTCTCCGGAATCATAAAGTCTAGTTTTTTGTTTTGTTTTTTTTTTCCACACATTTTGTCCGTATGATTCAGAAGCCATTTTCGAACCGATTTTCACGAAATTTTGCACACGCATAGAGGGTCACAAAATCTAAAAATGTACCGAAGCGGAATTTTCGATTTAATCCTTATTTCGTCAGAATTGACAAAAAACTGCCAAAATTGGGGTTTATCGGCACTTTCTCGAAACACGTCTTGTAGATTTTTTTTATACATTCGTCATTCCTAGACCTGTCTGTGACACGCCCTTTGATACACACGACATATCAGGCGATGCATATGGTAACCCTCCACAGGCTTCCAAACATCGAAATTTTAATGAAATAGGCCGGTTTCTGAGCCCCCACAGCACCCAAACGATACACGAGAGATAAACATAACTTCCTTTATTGGAAGTGGCATTCACCAAGGATCATTTTTGTAAGTTATAAGGGTGTTTATAAAACCAAGCGTTAACCCGTTTTGGGCCGGTTAAACAGCAATACCCCCAAAAGCTCAAAACTTCATGTTTTCTGAGGATTTCTCAAAACGTGTCTTGTAGATTTTCAAGAAAAATTGGTCACTCCCAGGATTGGTGTGTCATTACAAGCTGCATGGACAAAATATTCCGGTCAGCATTAGTCAACCCTCGCCGGGCTGCTAAACGTAAAAATTGTTATAAAATGGGCTGTGTTTGGACACCAACAGCACCCAAACGGTATTCCACAGGGAAAGGGGCCTTCATTTATTGGACAAAAATTGATAGAAAAACATTTTTGAAAGTGGTAAGGGTATTCAAAAATCGACGTCTTAATCCATTTTGGGCAGGCTAAAGAGAGAGACCCCCTTAAAATAAAACAATTCCCATTTTCTGTGGATTTCTATAAAAACATCATAAAGGTTTTCAAGAAAAATTGACTACTCGCAGGTCTTTGTGAGACAATACAAGTTGCATGGACTAAATATTCCGGTGAGCGTTTATTAACCCTCTATAGGGTGCCAAGCATCATAATTTTGTTGAAATGGGCTGTTTTCGGACACACACAACACCCAACCTGTAGTTGAGAAATAAACATAATCTGCTTTGTTGGAAGTGGAATTCACCGAGGACCACTTTTGTAAGTAATAAGGGTATTAAAAAAACCAAGCGTTAACCACTTTTGTGGTTGTTAATAGTGATACCCATCAAAAGCATAAACATTTATGTTTTCCCTGGATTTCTTTACAAAAATCCAGTAGGGTTCTCAAGAGAAAATGGCCATCGATAGGCCCTGGTGTCATATTACCAGCTGATTGGATAAATTATTCCGGTAGGCATCTGTTAACCCTCCATGGGCTGCTAAATGTCAAAATTTTGAAAAAATAGTCTGTTTTTGAACACCAACAACATCAAATGGAAATGCAACAGAGAAACATAACTTATTTTACCGGACGCAAAACTGACAGGGAAACATTTTTGTAAGTAGTAAGTGTATTCAAAAATTGAGGTCTTAACCCATTTTTGACTAGTTAAGGAGATATACCCCTTAAAAGTTTAAAATTCCAGTTTTCTGTTGATTTCTCAAAAAAAAAATTCAAGCAAAATTGACCATTCGCAGTTCTTGGGGTGACATTACAAGTTGCATGGACAAAATATTTCGGTAAACATTTGTTAACCCTCCAGAGGCTGCCAAGCATAGTCATTTGAAGAAAATGAGATCTTCTTGGGCAACCATAACACCAAATGTGTACCCTCGAGATAAACATTACCTCCTTCATTGGAAGTGGAATTAGTAGGTGATAAAGGCCGATTCAGACTCAGATGTACATGTACGTGTACATGTACACGTACATCGATGTACACCTCCATAGGATTTAGTGTTAAAATCGTGTACAGGTACACGATTTTAACGTTTTTTAGAGTGATTTAGAATCGGCTTTGCCGATTCAAAATCACTGGATTCTATATACAAATCGCTCAAGAGTGAAAAAAAACGCATGAAATTTTAAATAAAAAGAGGTGTATCGTCTGATTTAGAATCGGCAAATGGGTTTCCCCCATAGGATTCAGTGTAAAATTGCGAGCAAAAAACGTGTTGCCGTTTCTAAATCATCATCTTGCTGATTCTAAATCATCCGTGTCTGTACACGATTTTAACACTGAATCCCTATGGAGGCGTACACAGAAATCCATTTGCGGATTTTACGTCAGAAATCGAATCGTGTATGGTACACGGAAAAGAGGTGATTTTGAACCGGCAAACCCACTGTCACGATGGTAGTAAAACTAACACACATGTTTTTGTTGTGATTGAATGAGGTTTTCGTTCAAAAGAGTCAACTATAAATATGAGCGTCAGTTTTAAAAGAGTTGCGTGAATGAAAGGCATTCGTTGAAAAGAGTCGACTATAAAATATGATCTGTAAAAATAGACATTCGTGTTTTGTTTCAATGTAACGAAAAGAAATTGAGTTTAGAGACAATTAGAAAAAATCAGAGGTAAAAATCGTTTGTTCGCGTTTGTCACTATTAATTTTTGTGAAGTAATCTTAATAAACACTTAATGGAATGTTTGATGAAAAATGTTGCTCATGTTTTTGTTGTGGTGTGAATGAAGGTTTTTTCGTTTTTAATAGATCGTTTTAATAATGTATAACGAAACGCATTTTCCACTCAATTAGGTTTGAGTGGTAAATTTTTAATATATTCATGATAATGATCAGAGATTTGAATGAATGAATCTCTTTAACGTTAAATTAGAAAAACCAGTTTCTTTTATGTGCTAGAATGTTTTTAACTGTCTCCAAAGGTTCTCTCTTAATTCGACATTGAGTGAATGGTTTTTTGATATATGAATGGAATTCCTTTTAACAAACGTAAATTACTCTCAAATGCATTAAATCAGAAACCGGTTTGTCATGTGCTTTAAACGTTTTTAAACTTTCAAGTTTTCCCAATTCAATCAATACTGAGTTGAGATATGAATTTTTTAGTTATTATATTAAAGACAGAAGATTTTTATTAACTTAAAACATAAAATATAATTATACATTTAATTTTGAAAATAATAAAATAACTCACATTAGCATACTTAAAGGAACATTAACAATTAAAAGCGAAAAATGTTTTTACAGATGGATTCTAGGCGCCGAGATCAAATTTTAGACGAGTATGAACGTGCTAAGAAGGGCATTCAATTGGCTGACAGAAGCAGACGTCTTGGTGAGATTGAACTCAAATGCGAAGCCGCAAAAATATTTAAACCTGTGATGGAGAGTCAAGAGCGAAGCAAGAAGGAGATAGTCAAAGAATTGAGACCCATAAAAGAGAGTTCTTTGAGAATGGGTTCGTTGCCCAGTAGTTTTGGAAATCGGTATTCCGTTCAATCTACACCGGATTACGTTCCCACGGGGATTCAAACCGACTTGAGCGAGAGCGACGATACAGCTTCGACTATCACCACTGATAGCGTCGCGTCGTCCGAGGATGGCGGTAAGAGAGATCTGTTGTATGGATTTTATAAGGATTCGGACGGGAGAACTTTTGTAGGCGATACAGAAGTAGAAATAGATGGTGATGAATTAACCGTAGGCTCGAATAGATACGAATTAACTGATGGACTGCGCAGATTGCTCCTTTATGATAAGCCTAGTGATTACACGGAACAGGATTTCGACAATTACGGCGACATTCTGGTTCAGACCCACGCCATGAAGAGAAATAACGATGCCAGAGAGACGAGACCCAAAGCCAACTGAGGTTACAAGTGGAAAAAGTCGTGAAACCCATATGGGATATGAATAAGAAGTTCGTCGAATCGGTGACTGGCAAAGGGGTGAAAACCACTTTTCTTCCGAGCGATTCTGACGCTCTGTCTCAGAGATTGAGTTTGTTGATGGCGAGCAGATGGGCTGGTAACACAGGATTAGATAATCAGATAGTTACTATATCTGACGAATTGTTAAGACAGAAGGTTTTGAATAAAAACCATTATAAAAGGCTGATGAACGAATTGAAGGATTGATGTATATATAATAAGTAGAGAGAAACAAACAAACAAACAAAATATACAAAATAAAACAGTAAATTTTTACACTAGAATAATAAAAGTATTTCAACAACAAAACGATTTACCAGTGAAAAAACAAAATATATTATAAAAATAAAATATGTTGGTGATAAAGAACAGGGGATACGTCAGAACTTATGTTCAAGGCGGTTCTGGCATCGTTGGTTCTATAATGCGAGAGTTCATGAGCGATGCGGGTAGAAAACTCGCATCGACTGCATTTGAGGTCGGTAAGAAGACGGCTTTGGATGCTGGTAAGAAAGCCACTTCCGAAGCCACTGGTAGGATAGCTTCTGTGGCTGGCAAGAGGGCAGCCAACGCGTTGATTGACAAGTTGATCAGTCCACCGGTGAAGCAAGCTGCGTTAGAGCGAACGCCGAAAAGTTGGAAAGATTTTAAGGATGCTGTGGTACCCATACAAGATTTAGCCAAAATGATGAGTGGATCCGGATTGAAGAGAACTCGCGACGGTGTGATATAAATAAATAATAATATTAAAAACTGAGTTTGAAAAACATAAAAAATTGTGTTTGAAAGAATCTAAAATAACAAAAAAAAAAAAATAAAACAAAGATGAACATTAAAGATATGTCTTGGAACGATGCCGCGACTAAGAGGTCGAATAATGAGTTCTTTCCCAAAAGCATAAGAGGCTTGATAGTGGGAAAATCGAATTGTGGAAAGACCAATCTGTTGATGAATCTGTTGTCCCGATCCGACTGGTTGGATTACAACAGATTGTTCGTGTTTGGCAAGAGCTTGTTTCAACCCGAATACAGATTGCTTCGAGAGTGCATGGATCGTAGATTGCCCAAGGACGTCATAGCCAGAATCTTTGACAGTAGGGAGGAATTCGACAAAAGTGAAGTTCCTCTTTCGACCATTTTGGACGGTGCGGTGATGGAACTGATGAAGAGAAATGCATCTTCGAATGTCGAGTGTGGATTTTATGAGAACGCTAGCGACGTTCCGGAGCCTAGAGAATTGAAATCGGAAGATAAGAATCTCATGATTTTCGACGATCTGCTTTTGGAGAGACAGAACCGATGTGAATTGTATTACGTTAGGGGTCGACACAGCAACATGGACTGTTTCTACCTGTCGCAGAATTATTTTCGATTGCCCAGACAGACGATAAGGGAGAACGCTAATTTTCTATGTCTCTTTCGCCAAGATCTCAAGAATCTCAATCACATCTACGGCGATCACGTCGCAAACGACATGAGCGTGGCGGAATTCAGGAGATTCTGCAAGAGGGTTTGGGATGGAGGACTTTACAATTTCGTTGTGATCGATTTGACTAGCGAATTTAATCGCAGAAAATATCGGTGTAGATTCGACAAGTTTTATGTTTCTGATGATAATAAGATAGAGCGTGAAAATAAAAAAAATTTAGAAAATAATAAATCTTCAAATAATTAGTTTTGAAAAAATAAAAAATAAAATTAAAATATAATGTTCGAACAAGGAGAATTGTTGGAACGGATAGCCGAGAATACGGCTGCAAAACAATCCATTCAAATCGTGGTGAGTGGCGATTCGACTCGATTCGCTACGAAATTCGAACCTTCTATCGAATTGAATAGAGAGAAAAGATACGCGATGGCGTTGGTGAATCTGGAGACTTATTATTCCTTTCCCAACGTCACCGAAAAGAATAACTCGTTCAAGTATTCCGACGGAGTGGATTGGTTGGAGATTCGAATTCCCAAAGGAAGTTACGACATAGACGATTTGAACAATTACATTCAGATGCGAATGAAGACAGATGGAAAGGGAAGCAACAAGATCAGACTCGCTCCCAATCCTAATACCTTACAGACGATGTTGGATTTGGAAGATAATTTTCGAGTGGATTTCAACATGGACGATTCTATAGGCAAGATGCTGGGATTCGATCGAAAGATGTATCGAGGCCACGCGGCATCTGAAAATACGGTCGACATTCTCGCAGTCAATAGCATTCTGGTGAAAGTGGATGTGATTGCTGGAAGCTACGTGAATGGTAGCGCTGAACCGACGATCTATTCCTTCTTTCCAAATGTGTTGCCGGGTTATAAGATCGTGGAGCGACCTCGAAATTTAGTTTATCTACCAGTGATTTTAGACACGTTGTATAGTCTCAAAACCACGTTGATGGATCAAAATGGTGAACTGTTAGATCTTCGCTGAGAGGGTGACGATTCGATTTCACATAAGAGAAATATAAAAGCAAAAAAAAAAAAAAATATTGTGTATATATATAGATAACAAAAATAAAATAAACGCAATATTAATTTTGCAAAAATTATTTAATATATATAATTATCATTAAAACAAGAAAACAATTGAAGTAAATATATTTTAAAAAAAGAATTATGACAGAATACGTGAAAAAAAACGTGAACATATCCGCAGGACAGAGGAAGAAACTTGAGAGAGAGTTAAGAACTCAAGGCGAGGTGGTGAAATTGAAATTCACTCACGAAGATCTGACGAGAGGCGGTCAGGATTCGATCGCCTGGACCAAAAGTCAAATCAAAAGGATGGAGAAAGCGATTCGTGATGGAAGAGGGTTGACGGTGAGATTGAGTCCCGCTCAATTGAGATACAATTTGAGAATGAAAGGTGGTTTCATACCGCTATTGGCAGGAATCGCCGCAAAAGCATTACCCTTTCGCCGCAAAGGCACTACCCTTTCTCAGAAAGACTCTCGGCGTGGGAGCTCTCACGGGACTCGCGAGTTCAGCAGTTGAGATTAATGGGTGGCAGCGGACTGTTTTTGAAGAAGGGAGGAGCCGTGTGTCGCGTTCACATAGATGACAGCGGTAAAGGATTGTATCTAGAACCCATTAGAGGTGGCAACTCTTTGAGTGGAAACGGTCTCTATCTGAAGAGTGGACAGAACATTGAGCGACTCGGCAAGGGTTTGTTGCTTGGTGAGAATTCGCCGTTTAAGAATATACCGATTTTGAATATGTTATTATAATATAAGAAAAACATTATATAATTATATAAATATAAATCATAGAAAGTATAAAATAATATATAAATTGGATAAAAAGGTGGAAAAACAATTAGACGATAATGATGAATATCGTGAGATACAGTGTGAAAAAGATGTGGAAAAATGGTTAGGCGCTAATGATGGATATCTAAGGAAAGAACTGATGAAAGAGTTAGATAAACAGCGGGATAGATGGTTGGAATTGAAAAGAATGAGACGCTTTCCACCGTCACCACTACCTTCTGAAGAGAATGGTAATGATGCGAGTGTTACCAAGAGATGCACAACATTCGTTCATAATTATGATTCGGATAAACAAATGTGTTGTTATAAAAAACGTAGCATATCACAAAAAAAAAGAAAAGAAGAATCGACGCTGAAATTTAAGAAAAAAGGAAACGTTATTATATTATATGGGTAATAGTGAAGAAGGAAAACAAAAAAAAAGTAATGAGATCTAAAGATGATCTCATTACTTTTTTTTTCCTTTTTCTTCGCTAAAAAAATCAATCTCTCTATTGTTTATATTTCCAAGTCTGTTATTAGCATGTTGACACTCATGTATTCTCCTTTTTCGAAAATGTGTTGAATGTTTATCTTTACTCTTTTGAGTTTTTTTACATCAGTGAACTTGCTCTCACCACCCAATTTGTCCACGAGTTCGCGTGAGATTTTTGGATATATGTAACTTCCATAGAACAACGTCAAATCGTCCTTGTCAAATTCTTTATCTTTAGTGATGACGATTTTCTGCAGATCGCTTTGGTACTCGTAAAACAAATCGAGCATGGCTTCATCCAATTTCAAAGTCATCTTATATTTGTCATATTTATGCTCTAAATCCTTCATCTCGATCTCGTTCAATTCGATGGGATCGTGTTGTTGTAATCTATGGATTTTAAAACCTAATTTCTTATTCATTTCAACTCGTTTCAATTTCAATTCGCATCTTTTAGGTGTTGCTGTCATGATCGATTATTTGTTTTTTGTTTTTGTTTTATGAATTCTTGCAATAATGTATATTTTAAATTTTGTATTTTAATAATTTGTTTAAAAGTTTTGTTTTTTTTTTTTTTGCTCTTTATATATATAAAAAAAAAGTTTTTAATTTTAATTTTCTTTAATGTAAAAATTTTTGTAAAAGTTTTTTCTCTTTATATATGTAAATAAAAAGTTAAATTTTAACATTTCAGTCTCTCTGTTGTTTATATTTCCAAGTCTGTTATTTGCATGTTGACACTCATGTTTTCTCCTTTTTCAAAAATGTGTTGAATATTTATCTTTACTCGTTTGAGTTTTTTTACATTGGTGAATGCGCTCTCACCATCTGATTTGTCCAGGAGTTCGCGTGAGATTTTGGGATATATGTAACTTCCATAGAACAACGTCAAATTGGCCTTGTCAAATTCTTTATCTTTAGCGATGATGATTTTCTGCAGATCGCTTTGGTACTCGTAAAACAAATCGAGCATGGCTTCATCCAATTTCAAAGTCATCTTATATCTGTTGTATTTATGCTCGAAGTCCTTCATCTCAACCTCGTTCAATTCAATGGGATCGTGTTGTTGTAATCTATAGATTTTATGACCGAATTTCTTATACGTTTCGACTCCTTTCAATTTCAATTCGCATTTTTTAGGTGTTGCTGTCATGATCGATTATTTGTTTTTTTTTTGTTTTATGAATTCTTGCAATAATGTATATTTTAAATTTTGTATTTTAATAATTTGTTTAAAAAGTTTTTTTTTTTACTCTTTATATATATATAAAAAAAAGTTTTTTAATTTTAATTTCTTTAATGTGAAATTTTTTTTGTAAAAAGTAATGAGATCATCTTTAGATCTCATTACTTTTTTTCCTTTTTCTTCGCTAAAAATCAATCTCTCTATTGTTCATATTTCCAAGTCCGTTATTAGCATGTTGACACTCGTCATTTTTCCCACTTACGAAAATGTTTTGAATGTTTATCTTTACTCTTTTGAGTTTTTTTACATTGGTGAATGCGCTCTCACCACCCGATTTGTCCACGAGTTCGAGTGAGATTATTGGATATATGTAAATTCCATAGAACAACAACAAATCGTCCTTGTCGAATTCTCTGTCTTCGGTGACGATGATATTATTCAGCAGATCGCTTTGGTACTCGTAAAACAAATCGAGCATGGCTTCATCCAATTTCAAACACATCTGATATTTGTTGTAGTAGCGCTCTAAGCCCTCCATCTCAACCTCGTTCAATTCGATGGGATTGTGTTGTTGTAATGTATAGATATTAAAACCGAATTTCTTATACGCTTCGTCTTGTTTCAATTTCAATTCGCATCTTTTAGGTGTTGTTGTCATGAACAATTATTTGGGTTTTTTATGAATTCTTGCAATAATATATATTTTAAATTTTGTATTTAAATAATAATTTGTTAAAAAAAAAGTTTGTTTTTTCTCTTTATATATAAATAAAAAGTTAAATTTTAACATCCTTTTTTTTTCTCATATTAATTCAATTTTTTTCACGTTAAGAAACATAAAAAAATTGATTAATTTCATAAAAAAAAACATTTTTCACATTAAAGAAAAAAAAATTTGAATTAAAAAAAGAAATCTTTTTATATATATAAAGAGTAAAAAAAACAAAACTTTTTAACAATTATTTAATACAAAATTCGAAAAAAATATTCTTACAAATCGAGCAAACAGACAAAAAAATGGAAAATTTAAATGAGAAAACCTACCTCAGTTAAACGAGATTTGTAAACTATTAAAAATTTCACATTTCAGAAATCAAAGAACTAAATCAAAAAAAATTTGAAGTCATACAGAAATATTTGCAAAACGATGGAAAAGCATACGAAATGCCGATAGCAACAACGTCAAAAAATGCATCGGTTGTGAAAAATGAGAAGAAGAAGAAAAAGATAGTAAAAGGAATCGAAATGCCGACGTCGAAAAAAACCAAAAACGTTTCGATTGTGAAAAATAAGAAGACGACTAAACGAAAAGCCGTTGAAGAAGAACTTCAAGTTTCCAAAGAAAAGAAAAGAAAAACTAAAACGAAAACGAGTGATGCACTTCAGATTCTAGGTAAACGAGATATATCGAGCAAAATTCAACGAGCAATAAACGAAGGGAAAGGAAAAGAATATCTAGCATGACTCACCATGGAACTATTTCAATTGAAGTTCATAGAACGGGAGAGTGCGATCAAAGGCATTTTTAAAACTTTCGACATGGTTCCCTCGTTGAAGAAAATCGATCCGAAATTGTTCATGGAATGGGTGAAGAAAAAAGTATTGGATTTGTTTCGCAAATACATGAACGTGGGACTAAAAATTAAGATGATACTCCATTGCATGATGAATAAAATCGATGTGAAGTCTGGCGAGAGCATCAGGGAAAATGCATATTTCAGATCTAACGTCGAACCCGTATTTTGAGGTTCAGATTTATCTGACATTTTCGAAAAGATGAAAGGCAAGATGTTGACGTCTCTCCCAAATTATCAACATGAAGGTAGTAATTGGATGTTCGATGAGGTGTTGAAACTCGAAATTCACATAACTGAAAACGATTCATTGAAAGGGTCTTCCTACGTGAAATTACTGTATTTCCTAGCTAAAAAACACGCTGTGGTCAACGTGAGAAATAAAGATGATCAGTGTTTTAAATGGGCAGTCACCTCCGCTTTATACCCTGTCAAAATGAACACCGAAAGAGTTTCTCGTTATGAGGAGACTTCTAAAAATCTCGATTGGACTGGAGTGACTTTTCCAACAGAGTTAAAACACATCGAACGTTTCGAGGTTCAAAATCCCACCGTAGCGGTGAACGTCTTGGGATACGACGACGAAAAACAAACGATTTATCCTCTCAGACAGACTTCGTATCTCAAAAGAGAAAAGACGATTATTTTATTATTGATTTCAAATGGTGACAATCGTCATTATTGTTGGGTTAAACATCCGAGCCGATTACTGTTGAGACAAAATAATAAACATGAACATAAGGTATGTTTATGTTGCAACTGCATGAACGCATTTAAGAGCGAAAAATCGTTAGTGAAACATCAGGAATATTGTAACGAAAATCAAGGTGTCGCCGTCGAAATGCCCAAACCCAACACCATCGTGAAGTTTGAAAATCACAATAGAAGGTTAAAAGTACCATTCGTCGTGTATGCTGATTTCGAATGTTTCACCGCGAAAATGAGTTCCTGTCAACCCAACGCTCTTCAAAGTTACGTCAAAAGATATCAAAAACACATACCTTCGGGCTATTGCATTTACGTGAAATGCGCTTTCGACTCGCAACACGACATGGGTCCCTTCACCTACACGAAACAGGATGAAGATGACGACGTGGCCCAAAGGTTCGTGGAAGAGTTAGAATCGAAAATTCAAATGTTATACGACAAATTCAAAACTCCGGCGAAAATGATCATCATGCGAGAGCAGCAGGACGAAAATAACACAGCCACCAAATGTCACATATGCAGACAATCGTTCGACGAGAATTCGGAGGAAAATAAGAAGGTCAGAGACCACGATCATTACACGGGTCTGTATCATGGTCCGGCTCACAGCAAGTGCAATTTAAAATATCGAGATGCCGCTTTCTATCCAGTGATGTTTCACAATCTCTCGGGTTATGACAGTCATCTGTTCGTGAAAAATCTCGGCACCTCACATGAAGAATTAAATTGCATCGTGAACAGTGAAGAAAGATACATTTCCTTCACGAAATGGAAGCTCATTGAGAAGAAAAGAGTAATCAATGGAAATACGTTGGAAGAAAAAATGAAATCCATTCATAGAGGCATACGTTTCATCGACAGTTTTAAATTCATGTCGACCGCTCTGGAAAAATTAGTCGATAACATGAGCAAGGATAAATTTAAAATCACGAGCGAACATTTCGGAGAACGAGTAGACGTCATGTTGAGCAAAGGAGTCTATCCTTACGATTACATGAATGATCTAAAGAGATTCGAAGACACTGCACTACCTTCGAAAAAAGATTTTTATTCGAAATTATACGAATCTGACATTTCCGACGAGAATTACAAACACGCCAAAAATGTGTGGAAATCATTCGATATGAAAACCATGAGAGATTATCATGATCTCTATCTGAAGACCGATGTTCTGCTCTTGGCAGACGTGTTCGAAAAATTTCGAGACGTCTGTCGTCAAAATTACGATCTAGATCCCGCTTGGTATTTCACCGCACCCGGTCTGGCATGGGATGCACTGTTGAAGACCACCGAAGTTCAATTGGAATTATTATCCAACGTGAACATGTTGCTCATGCTCAAAAGGGCTGCGAGAGGTGGCGTCTCGATGATCTCCCACAGATATTCTGAAGCTAACAATCCCTACATGAAGGAAGGTTTCGATTCGAAATGGTCGAATAAATACATACAGTATTGGGATGCTAATAATCTGTTGGGCTGTGAGTCATCCTTTACCGATTGGAAATTTCAAATGGGTGACAGAACCGGAAGAGATGCAAAAATGGAGAGACTATCCTTGCATTTTAGAAGTTGATTTGAACTATCCGGAAGAATTACACGATCTACACAATGATTATCCTCCACTGGCTCCCGAACGAATGGAACCGAACGAAGGAGACGAGGAAAAACTCATTCCCAATTTATTTAACAAACATAACTACGTCGTCTACAGCGAGAATTTGAAACAATATGTCGATTACGGGATGAAATTAGTCGACATACATCACATCATTCGATTCGACGAAGAGCCTTGGATGAAAAAATACATCGATCTCAACACGAATCTCAGAATTCAAGCCGAGAACGATTTCGAAAAAGATTTCTTCAAACTCATGAACAACTGCGTGTACGGTAAATTGATGGAAAACATCAGGAAGAGAACCGACGTTCGACTCGTCACATCTGAGAAAAGAGCTAAAAAATTAGTGGCGAAACCCAATTACAAACACCGAACCATATTCAACAAAAATCTAGTGGCCGTTCACATGCAAAAGATGCACCTGAAGTTCGACAAACCATATTATCTCGGACCGATCATCTTAGATATTAGCAAGCAATTGATGTATGAGTTTCACTATGATTACGTCAAACGAAAATTTGGTGATAAACCCAAACTACTGTTCACCGACACGGACAGTTTAGTTTATGAGATAGAGACGAAAGACGTCTACCGAGATATATCTCAGGACATGGCCGAGTGGTTTGACACAAGCAATTATCCTGTCGATCACCTGTCCAACATTCAATCGAACGACAACAAGAAGTGTTGGGTAAATTAAAGGACGAGAGCAGCGGTAAACAAATCGTTGAATTCGTGGGCTTGAGACCCAAACTGTATGCTTATCGTCTAGAAGATGAAGAGATCAAGAAGTGCAAAGGGGTTAAAGCATGCGTGGTGAAGAAAAACATCTCTTTCCAAGAGTATAAAGATTGTCTGTTAGGAAGTTGTCCGGTGTATAAGACTATGAAATCGATTCGAAGCGAAAATCACGACTTGTATACCGAAATAGTCAACAAGATTTCGCTGACGGCCGACGATGATAAGAGATTCATGTTAGACGATAAAATAAGCACTTTGGCATGCGGACATTGGACTTTGGATCTAATTTTAGACGATACGAATGTGGATGATTGGATTCCAGATATGATTGTGGATGATAGGATTCTAGAAAATCAAGAGGAATTAGATGGATTCGAAATTATAGAAATCGATAGAGACATCGAGAGAGTTAGTTTAAAAAGAAAAAGAAAAAAAAAATAACGTCATTTTAGTGAATTATAATAAAATAAATAAAAAAAAAAAAAAAAATATATACGCATTTATGAATAAGAAAATAGAGATACCCATAGAAGGTGTCGTCTTACCTACTGAACCCCTATCCAACATCGATCTGTTGAATGTGGCAAAAGATATGAAAATCAAAGATTTTCTACGTGTGTTTTCCAGAGATGCCTTGCCGAAGAGAAGACCTCGACAATCGGGATGCAGAATTTTAAATCTAGACGATTCATTGGGTGAAGGCACTCACTGGGTGGGGTGGTTCAAGAACGGGAAGAAGAAACATTATTATTTTGACAGCTATGGAATCTCACCACCAAAAGAAATAAAGAACTATTTCAACAAATCGATGGTCCATTACAACACGGAACAAGTGCAATCACCAGATCAAGTGTTTTGCGGTCACCTGTGTCTCTACGTTCTCAAGAGATGGTCTGAAGGAGATCGGTTTCAAGACATTCTCAATGATTTACCTTAGAGAGAATTTTTTTTTATAGTATATATAAAGATAAAAATTATTTTAAAAACTTTTAATTGAATAAAAACGAAAAATAAAAATAAAATAATTCATTTTTAATAAACTGCGTTTTGAATATATTTTTTCTAAAAAACAAAAAATCTCACAACAACATGCCAGTCGATAAATTTGGTAGAAGTGACGACGAAAAAGTCAACCTAAGAAAGAAGAGGAAGACGTTCGAAGTCGACGATGGTTACGACGTTGCCAACTTGGACGAACGTTACGTTCGGAGATACGAACCTCGAGAAGAACCTTTGAACATGAACGATAAGAAGCTCTACAATCTTCCTGAGCTGACAGATCTCACAGATGCTGCGACTGAAAAATACGTCGACGGGGGGAGCGCCGATTTCGAACAAATCATGCTAGATAATTACGTGGATAAAACCATGACCGACGATCTCGACCTGAAATCCAAATGTTTGGTGAACGTTGCGAATCCCATAGATCCCACCAATGCCGCGACCAAGAAATACGCAGACGACTCTCACGTGAGATTCAGCGAACACCTGAGAAATAGATACGTTCAGAAAATGATGCGCTCGGAATTGAATGCCAATTCTAACAAGATAACGAACGTGGCCACTCCCACGAATCCCAAGGACGTGGCGACCAAACACTACGTAGATCTGGAACAGAGAAAGTCTGACAGACGAGAAATGAAATCAGATCTGAATGCAAGATTTAACAAGATATTGAATCTGTCGAAGGTCGACGACACAGATGCGGACTCAACCGCGGTCAACAAGGGCTACGTGGATTCTGCCGTGATACGATCACAAGAATACCTAGAATTGTAAGTGGATGATCTCTACCTGAACAAACAATCTGGCGGAACCATGGAGGGTGGTATCGACATGAACGGTAAGAATTTATTCGGACTCAGTCATGATCCCGATTTCGATTCCAGCATGGTCAGAAGAAAGTACATGGATGACAACTCGGTCTGGAGAAAGGGTGACATAATGGAAGGTAAACTAGACATGGGTGGACACGCGCTCACGAATCTACCGGATCCTGTGAACATGATGGATGCCTGCACCCTGATTTCGGTGGTAGAGAAAGTCAAATATGCTAGACAATTGATCACCGTGTGGGCCGAGGAGGCCTGCACCTTAGATGAGGGAAAAGCTGAGTGGTCTTTCGGAAATGGAGGTAGCGGATCGAAACATGGTCAGGTGGGATATCCCATGCCGCTGGGAGGTGAAATCCTTCGAATGAGTCTGGCTTCCTCAGATTTGAATAACAGAGCGGTCGTCAATCTCATGGTGAATGGAGTAGAGAGCGATAAGAGATACAGCGTTGAAAAGACTGAGAATCAACACGCGAATGTTAGCACGTTCGGCACGCCTCTCAAAGTGAATGCCGGAGACAGGATTAATTTCGTTATGAAAACCAATAATCCAGAAGCCGCCACTTCCGTGGTGAGTCTTCTGATTGAACTAGTTCCTTTGAACAAACAGTGAACGCGTGGGAAATAATGAATTAAAAAAAAAAATAATGTGTGATTATTAAAAACAAAAAAAAAAGTAATGAGATTTAGAAAAATTTCAATCTCTCTAGATCACATTACTTTATTTATTTTTGTTTTTTTTTGGTTTTTTTTGTTTTAATAATTACTCATTACTTTTTTGTTTTTTTTTTGTTTTTAATAAATCACACATTTTTTTTTTTACACTCGTCTCTCATCAAATGATCGACATCTTATTTCCATCCGATTCGAATTGTAATTCTCTGTCCGACAGGACCAGAGCGAAGGCTTCGGTTTTTCTCGGCATGTTCCTATTGCATCTTGATCTGAATGTCTAAGACGCTACTCTTGAGTCGTTCACTCTGTTTACTGACGTCAAATACGAACATGGGATACATCGACTTGTATTCACTGGGAGATATGTTAGGGTTGCTCATCAATTCGTCTAGACCGTGATACTTCTTTCTAAAATCAGCGGCGTCGCCGTACATTCTGCAGAAATTGTTCTTGTCGAACAACGCATTGTAATCGATTGCTGGATATCTCGTGGCGTCCAGAAACACTTGCATGTTTCTTAAATGGCAGTGATCGAACAGTGATGCATTCTTTTCCTAAGACCCGTCCCTATCGGTCTGAAATGCAACCACGATGAAACGTGGTCTCTCGGAAGCGGATTTCACTGTCAATCTCCAATCGAAGTGATTCGTGGAGACAGGAATGCTAGCCGTGTTGCACTGTCTCATTCTAAATCCCACGGGTAATTTACTCTTGGATTCAATGATCTTGTAGAGACGCGCTTTTTCCATGATCGAAGGCTCCACGTGTGGAACGAACCACGATATCTTGTGTAGAGTTATCTTACCCGCATTGGTCACAGTGAGTCTCACTATTGCGTCGTCGTTTCCTTTACGAATCAACGTCAGATTGTGTTTGAATCCGAACATGATCTTGTTGTAATCGTCCTCAAATCCGAAGATGTGTTTCAAAGGTATCCTGAATGAAAACGTTCCTTTAGGTCTGGACGTCGAATATCAAGGCGGCGCCAGTGCTAGCAGGGCCGACGGTGTCTTTCACCCACAACTGATTAAGTCCTCTGGATTTCGAAAAATCATCAGGATATGTCAAGAGTCCGAACATCGTGGTGGCCTGACCGGGATGAAACACAGATTCTATCTCTTGTCCAGATAGCATGTATTTTATATTACTGACTAGATGCATGATGCCATTATTGGCTAGAGTAACCGTGTCATCGTTGGCGTAGTCACTCCCATCTTCCTTGGTGAGACGTCCCTGCACCACTATGTAACTCTCGCTAGGATGTATGAATAGATCTTGAGTTTCGACGTTGATTCTTATCTCTCCCGCATTGTTCAAACTCGTTCCGGTTTCCGCTTCATATTCGTGAACCTCATATTCTTGAATACTTTCATCTTTCACTATGCTTTGTGCTATATCTAGTATATTTGTCATTTTTAAAGGATTTTTTTTTTTTTTTGTTTATTAATTAACTTGCTTTCTTTATCTAAAAATAGTTTTTTATTATTTTTTATTATTATTTTTCTCTCTTATATATATATGTATAAACAAGAAAATGTTAAAGAGAGTAAATAAAAGAAATTTGTTTTCTTATCAAAACTTTGTCTTCTGTAATTGTTGTTCATAAAACTTTCTGATGATCTCTTCTCCATCCAAAGCTTCGATTTCGTAAGTCACCGGATCGGTGTGAAATATTTTGATTATCACGAAGATTTCCGAGGTCCATCGAGGAGTATAACCCTTTTCGAAGTGCTTCTTATAAGCGTAGATTCTCACTCGATCACCGACCGCAAATTTCGGCGTTCTAGACTTCTTCCTAATCTTAGATCTTTCAGGATATAGATTCGCGTAGACCCGTTTTTCATTTCGAGGATCGCTAGCTTCCATGGGAGTCATCTTGATCGATCTGTGTCGTCTGTTGTTGTAATCTTTGACCAAACCGTTCAGAGCGTATATGTATTTCTTGGTCGAATTCGCCGTTAAGTATCTGTGCATCTTTTCCTTCATCGTTCGATTCCAACATTCCACCACGCTGGCTTTCTCTTCATTTTCGATCGAGTAGAGGTCAACCAATCGATGAACGTGCTTGTTGTAGAAATCCTTTCCCTTATCCACCCACAATTTACTCGGTTTTCGAGAAGACGAGTCGAACACGCTCTTCAGAACCTCGGCGATGCAAGGTCCCGATTTATTCTTCAAAGCTCTGATCCAACCGTATTTGGAAAACACGTCGATGACCGTCAATAGATATTTGACGGCCTCGTTCCACCTCGAAAACGGTCTCATGTCGACCAAGTCGGCAGACCAAATATCATCCAAACCCTTCACGAACACCCTTCTCTTTCGAAATTTACACACGATGGGTTTGTGTAACTCCTCGGCCAATTCGCTCATCAATAATCATTTCTTCTTCGATTCCGATGCGATTTTTTTTTTTGAACGCCCCATCCGAATCGACGTTTCACACCGATCAGATTGCCGACCAGCGAACGTTCTATCTTCTCTCTCCTGGTCGGATTCGATATGCCTCTCAATTTCCCCAACATGTTTTTATCGCAGACGTCATTGCGAGTCTTGGTGTCGGGATGTCCGGCGTAGCACAGATCGTGATCAGACGTGGCCGCTTCCACCCTATTAACAGGTTTGCTCCAAGATCTGGGAGTCAGATCGGCGTTGAGTCTCTTATTCAATTTCAATCCGGGTCCCGTGAAACTGTGACCAGGCAGATGCATTTCGAAAGGTAGATTATTGATCATTTTATTAGCGATGGCTTTACCTTTGTTCGCGTTCTTTTTTTTGACGAATCGAGTCTTGATAGAACCACACATGTCGCAAATTCCGCGAAGCATCTGTCTATCGTTTTTATTTCGTACTTCTCGAGAATTACTCGTCTCGGTAACTCTCTTACACTTTACGCAATACATTTTTTAAGAGTTATTTAAATTAATTTCGTTTTTTATTTTATATATAAATTTAATAATTAATTCTGTTCTTATTATATATTTTTTTTTTCAATCGCTGCTTTTGAGTTCTATCATCTTACTGAATTCCTCCCTGGCCTCTTTCCTCCCCTTTTCCACGAGAGAATCCTTCATCTCTTGTTTGATGATCTGACGAGTCTTGATTCTCACGGCTTCTTTCATGGCATCGTATTTTGTTTTCTCACTCAATATCGTGAAGTATTCTCCGTCCGATATCCTACCGTCTTTCAACACCATCGAGATCATTTCGGATATCGTGTCGATCTTGGAGTCGGCCAAGACGCGAATCTTGTCATGTTTCCTCGCCTTCAGATATAATTTCCCACCCAAAAAGTTTCCGAGCGTGCTAAACAATCCACTCCTTCTACGGTCAACACGATCGGAATGCCGACTGCGGTCGATAACAATCCGATGCCAGCTGCGTGTAAACCCATGGAAATCGTGATGAGTGTTGTGTAGATCGCGTTGACGAATTTCACGAAACGCGAATACTTCTTCTTGAGAGAATGGCGAGAATCTCTCTCTCGAGTTAGATACTCTTGGATTCTACTGATTTGATCGATGCGATACCTCTCTCCTCTTTCTTTTTCTTCTAGCGATGGTGCCGTTGGCAAAACGCTGATCAGGTTCTCATCCTCATCGTTCACTAACGTCGGATACAATTTATTTCTGGTTCTCATTTTTTGTGTTTTTTTTTTTTTCTTTCTAATATTAGATAAAACAATTTATGTGTGTATTTATTTTTTTTTCTATTCAGCCTTATTTTATATCAACGAGAAAAACTTAGACGTATGCTTCATTGAACAATAATTTCATGACGCATCCCTTGTCTTCTAAAGTCAGACTTTTACGCACCAATTTCAGTTCTTCCAAAACTGTGGGCTTGCTTTGATCCTTACAGAAGAGTAATCTCTTCCAAAACGCGATCACTTCGTCGATTTGAACGCATTCGAACGCCGGTTCGAAATACTTGACGACCATATCTTCCCTTTCCATCGACAGACACGAATGATTTTCGTGATCGAAGTCTAGATGATCCCGACATCCGACACATCGTTCTAACAAGAGGCGACCTAGTTGTTCGTTCACACAGAATGCGTAGGCTCTCATCAGCATTTTAAAAAGAAACCTTGCTCTAATAGTCTGGGAAGCGCTCATGATTTACGTATTTATTTTTTTTTTTTATTATCTATTCGATTTGATATATTTATTTTTTTAAATAACTATTTATTTATATATTTTTTCTCTCCTATATATATCAATCACTTTTTTTATTTCCTCAGGAAACGTGGTAGTGGGTTTGCTGGTTCAAAATCACCTCTTTTCCGTGTACCATACACGATTCGATTTCTGACGTAAAATCTGCAAATGGATTTCCGTGTACGCCTCCATAGGGATTCAGTGTTAAAATCGTGTACAGACACGGATGATTTAGAATCAGCAAGATGATGATTTAGAAACGGCAACACGTTTTTTGCTCGCAATTTAACACTGAATCCTATGGGGGAAACCCATTTGCCGATTCTAAATCAGACGATACACCTCTTTTTCCTTAATATTTCATGCGTTTTTTTCACTCTTGAGCGATGTGTATATAGAATCCAGTGATTTTGAATCGGCAAAGCCGATTCTAAATCACCCTAAAAAACGTTAAAATCGTGTACCTGCACACGATCTTAACACTAAATCCTATGGAGGTGTACATCGATGTACGTGTACATGTACACGTACATGTACATCTGAGTCTGAATCGGCCTTTATCACCTACTGGAATTCACCGACAATCATTTTTGTAAGTAATAAAGGTATTCACAAAACCAAGCATGAACCCGTTTAGGGTCAGATCTTTGTGTGACATTACAAGTTGCATATACAAAATAATTCTGTAAGCATTTGTTAACCCTATGCAGGTTCTCAAACATCAAAATGTTGATAAAATGGGCTGTGTTTGCGTACCCACAGCACCCGAAGTTGAGAGGAGAGATCAAAATAAGAGGAAGTAGAAGTCACTGAGAATTATTTTTGGAAGTAATAAGAGTATTCAAAAATCAACACTTAACCCGTTTTGAGCTGGATGAACAATGATACCTATGAAAAGCTTAAAATTCATGTTCTCCCTGGATTTCTCTGAAAACATCTTGTAGATTTTAAACAAAAAATGGCCATTCGCAGTTCTTGGTGTGACATTACAAGTTGCATGAATAAATATTTCTGTTAGCACTTGTTAACCCTCTACAAACTGCCAGACATCAATATTTTGGATACATTTGAGATAAAATGGACCATTTTCAAATAGACACAGCACTCAGTGGGTATGTGTCAAACAAACATAACTCCTTTTGTCGGCCATTGACTCGATGGACGACGATATTGATATTAACCTCCTCCACCGTTAATGATGGTTTTTACCTAAACAATTTTTTTTTATCAAACTGAATCATTTGAGACTACTATACACACCTTTATCATAACATTAATGAAGGAACTTCAGTGAGACAGTTAAAAACAATTCATCAGACACTGTGGGGTCATGAAAAATCATGGAATCTCATCGGGAAAAGCCATGATTCTCCAGAATCATAAAGTCTAGTTTGTTTTTTTTTTTGGGGGGGGGGGGGGGGGGGGTTGGGGTTTTTGGTTTTTTTTTTTTTTTTTTCCACACATTTTTGTCCGTACGATTCAGAAGCCATTTTCGAACCGATTTTCACACAATTTGGCACACGAATAGAGGGGCAAAAAATCTAAAAATGTATCGAAGCGGAATTTTCGATTTAACCCTTATTTCGCCAGAATTGGCAAAAAACTGCCAAAATTGAGGTTTATCGGCACTTTCTCGAAACAGGTTTTTTTTTAAGCATTCATCATTGCTAGACCTGCCTAGAACACGACATTTGATACACACGACATATTAGGCGATGTATATGGTAACCCTCCACAGGCTGCCAAACATCGAAATTTTGATGAAATGGGCCGGTTTCAGACCCCCACAGCACCCAAACGATACCCGAGAGGTAAACATTACTTGCATTATTGGAAGTGGAATTCACCGAGGATAATTTTTGTCAGTAATAAGGGTGTTCAAAAAACCAAGCGTTAACCCGTTTTGGGATGGTTAAACAGCAATACCCCCATAATACTCAAGAATTCATGTTTTTCGTGGATTTCTCTAAACGAGTCTTGTAGATTTTCATGAAAAAATTGTCACTCGCAGGCCTTGGTGTGGCAATAGAAGATGCATGGACAAAATACTGCGGTGAGCATTTGTTAACCCTCCACGGGGCTGCTAAAAGTCAAAATTGTGATAAAATGGACTGTTTTTGGATGCCAACAGCACCCAATGGGTACGAAAAAAGGAAGGGAGCCTTCTTTTATCGAGCGCACAATCTATACGCAAACATTTTTGTAAGTAGTAAGGGTATTCAAAAGTCGAAGTCTTAACCCATTTTGGACAGGCTAAAGAGAGAGACCCCTTAAAATCTTAAAATTCCCATTTTCTGTGGATTTCTCTAAAAACATCCTGTAGGTTTTCAAGAAAAATTGACTACTCGCAGGTCTTTGTGTGATATTACAAGTTGCATGGGCAAAATATTCCGGTGCGCGTTTATTAACCCTCTAGAGGCTACCAAGCTTTGTAATTTTGTTGAAATTGGCTGTTTTCGGACACGCACAGCACCTAATGTGTACCTGTGAAATAAACATAATCTCCTTTATTGGAAGTGGAATTCACCGAGGGCCATTTTTGTAAGTAATAAGAGTATTAAAAAAAACCAAGCGTTAACCTCTTTTGTGGTTGTCAATAGTGATACCCATCAAAAGCTTAAAAATTTATGTTTTTCCTGGATTTCTTTATAAACATCTGGCAGAGTTTTCAAGAGAAAATGGCCACTGATAGGTCTTGGTGTCACATTACCAGTTGATAGGATAAATTATTCCGGGAAGCATTTGTTAACCCTACCTGGGCTGCTAAATGTCAAAATTTTGAAAAAATAGTCTGTTTTTGGACACCAACAACATCAAATGGGAATGCAACAGAGATGCATAACCTCTTTTACCAGACGCAAAACTGACAGGGAAACATTTTTGTAAGTAGTAAGTGTATTCAAAAATCGAGGTCTCAACCCATTTTGACTAGTTAAAGGAAAATGGGTTTCCCCGAGCCTCACCCCACCCACCCACCCACACCCTTGATACAAAAACACAGTAATTCATTTTTCACAGAGTGAATGTACTGTGTTTAAAATAGGATGAAGATGATCCGAAATACAATGGATTTCAAATTTATACAGTGTTTAATTTTGTGTGTGTGTGTGGGGGGGGGGGGGGGGGGGGGGGGCTTAATTCTCAAGTGGATATCATTTCTTTTTTTAATATTTCCTTAACAATATCAATCTCTGACAATGAAAATTGCAAAAGTTCTCAGAGACAGCTTTTCATGTTACAGCGTTAGCGAGTAGTACATTAACAGCAGTAGGCGCGGCGTCGCGGCTTAGTGGATAAAAGCATTGAACGTCAAACCGAAAGGTCCACGGTTCGAGTCTGACCAGTGGAAACTACTTTGTATACTTCGGCAAAACAGTTTATCCTGATTGCCCATCCGTGTGGGTGGGGAGGGGGATAAAGTCGCACTGTATACAGAGTACTCCACCTCGATGGTGCACTTGTCTTGAGCTAATGCTGAGCTAACACTGCTAGTGCGGAGTTAGTACGTTCGGGAGTCTTGCATATGCTCGCCATTGCTCAGTGGTTCTCTCTAGGTACTCCGACTTCTACTACCTATAATTTAACCCTTTACCCAACGTAACGGCCAAAACCGACCAAAAAGTAATGAAAATTGATTAGCGATTTTTGAGAATAGCTCTCAAAAATCGCTAATTAATTTTCATTTTTTTCATTTTATGTCTCAAAACATAGGTTATGACCCTCCTTTGGAAGGAGCTCGTCGAGCTCGTTCCAAGGAGGGGTCATAACCTATGTTTTTGAGACAAAAAAATGGAAGAAAAAATCGTTATTCAAGAATTTTGTTCGCAAGTGTCGTATGCTTTTCATAAAGGGTTAACTGTCAGACAAAATGTGATTCTGGCAGTCGAAATAAATAACTACAAGAGACAAAAATAAGAATTTTTCTCACTGTGATCAAAATTATTCAACTTGTTCTTTCTAAAGCTCTTTACGATGTGGGTCATGTTCTTGAGAAATCCATAGATAATTTCAGCACGTATGGCTATATATCTGGCCACAACACAAGTAATAATAATAATAACAACACTTTGGCTGGCCGCTGATTTGTCGCGGTTCTCGGATGAGAAGGCCTTGGCTACCCCTGTACTCCCAACTGCCTCCCCACTCTCACGCCTCCCTTCTTCCCCCAACACTTGGAGACGAACTGCCCGATGACATCCCCCACCCCATTCCTCCCAATCTCTCCGATTAGCATATTAACCCTCTCCCTTGAGTCTCCCACCAACCACATATCCCTCATTCTAAAATCCCACCTCCGCATTATACTCCCAGTGAATCTTATTCTTTTAGACTGGTATTTTAGGCATTCTAGAGGAAAGTGTTCCAGGGTCTCCACCACGCCCAAATTACACATCTGGCACTCCTTTTCACTGTTTTCCCAATTTTCCCCTCAGCTCCAAGGACCGCGACCTCAGCTTGAACAACAGTGACCCCCCAAAGGTGCCATCCAGGTACTCTTCAAAACCAGACTTCTCATTATCACGCAGGCCACCCAGAGGTCTATTTGATTTGACCCCCTCTCGCCAATTAAGGTTAACATCATCCGTGACCCTTTCACTGACAATTTTCAAGTGTGAAGTCAAGTTTACCAAATGTTCGCACCCATACTGCCCACGTTTGAGAACTTCGATTACATGCATTGGTTGCCGGGTCCAATTTTACCATTTGAAGCAGAACCCGTTTACCTCAGTAAATAAATGTTGTCCAACTTTCTGGGTTTTCCACGGAGTGTGGATAGTGGACTACCATAAGAGCTTCCACCCAGACAATAATTACAAATTTTTCATACCAAGATAATCACAAGAAATTATTTTAGCCAGTTGGCCTCCGGGTTATGTCCAGTGTCCGAAACTGCACGTGCATTTTGTGATTTTTACAGAGTTTGGGTTTTTGTCTGGGTGGAAACTCCACTCCACGAGTGATTCAGTGGCAATCCCACCAATAAGTGTGACTCGAAGATTGTTTGTAAAAGATGAAACAAAAAGATAATTTTGAAATAATTTCAGAAACGAGCATGGGAAGTATTTCTTGAGAATTATATCTCGTAACATAGTGTCAGTAGAAAAATGAACAAATATTTTTTTTTATTTTATTACTTCTTTAGTTTTAATAAAATTTACTTTTTTCCATGTATTCAATTGGTAATATTATGGCCAAAGGAGGGTTAATGACAAATATTTTTCAAGACGAGTTCTGCTCACCTCAGATATTTGGAGTCCAATTGTTTTGCTGAACAGATTTCACGGCCATGTTTTATCAGACGGACCTGGTTTTCACATTTGAATAGATTTTTGTTCACCAATAGTTCCCCACACAATTACCTCCACGGGCATAATTCCTTCCATTGCACAAAATGTCCATATTTAGTAATAAACAAGTATTTCGAGCAATCTGATTGGACGAAGCTCCATTTCGTTTTCATGAGTTTACCATTTGGCATTTTCTTTCGAGGAGAGAGCAGTGAAATCGTCTGTTGCCGACTTGGTGGGAAAAAGAGATTATGCGAAAAAAAAATCCAACCTCCCATGTTATGGAATCCAAAGGAATCAAAATGAACAGTACTACTGCTATAAAATATTTCCTGGTAAGCAAAACTATTTTTTAATGTTTTCAGATATCATATTGAAAACATTTTGGTGTTCCAAGATACCAACTGTTAACCCTTTACCCAACGTAACGGCCAAAACCGGCCAGCGCTATTCTCAAAAATCGCCAATTAAATTTCAAAATATTTTCATTTTTTGTCTCAAAAACATAGGTTATGACCCCTCGTTGGAACGAGCTCGTTCCAACGAGGGGTCATAACCTATGTTTTTGAGACAAAAAAATGAAAAAAATTAGTTATTCAAGAATTTTTTTTGGCAAGTGTCGTCTGCTTTTCATGTTAGGTAAAGGGTTAAATATCTACCAAACACCACCAGACAGTCGGCTGTAACAATTTCCCCAGGTCTGATTCATTGTTTCCTTCTAAAACGTAAGTTATGACCCCTTATTGGAACGATCTCGTTCCAACAGAGGGTCATAAGTTAATCTGGGAAGTAAGACGCGAAGACAATTTGTCGATTTCCACTCAAAGCAATCTGCAAACTTAACCGTTTCCGGGAGCGTATGAAAAAGGCATGTGGGGGTGGAGGGCATCTCCAAAAATTTTATTTCAGAAAATTTAAAACTTTCAGTATGTCAGAAGTCAACTCAGACCACTGATGAAACGAGATCTTAGTTACCGAAAAGTCAGTCAATGTTTTATCAAAAATGTAATTTTCCCACATTTTGCTAACTTTTTGCAGGGAAAAGGCCTTAAAAGGGGCTTTTCTCGGTAAAGATTAGCAAAATGCGGGACAATTGACATATTTGCTAAAATATTTTGACGGAATTTTATAACTAAGATCTCGTTTCAACATAGGCTTCGTTTTGGATGCAAAACTGAGGATAAACAAAATTCCTCGATTTCTGTTCAAAGCAATCAACTGTTTTCCGTTTTAATGCAGGGTGTAGAAGTGGAAGGGGTGGCTATGTCGGCCACCTACGACAAAAAGTTTGTCGGGAAATGGTCAGCCTTCAGAATTTTTCTTTGTAAAAGTATGTATAATGGAAAAACAGATTTTTGCTTAAGGTGCAATACAAGTAGGGGGAATTAGTTTACTTTGAAATTCCAACCTCTAATATTCCAAATATTCAATTTAAATAAACACAAATCATACATCAAAATGAAGGGTGTGATGTATAAAACACTAGGAATATATGCAGTCAACCCAGAGTTAACAGCACACCAATGCTTCCTGGAAGTCTGCTTCCGTATTCGTACCAGGACTGATAACCATGTAATATTTCAGGAGTGCACCTCATGTTCAAACGTGCTTCATATATCCAAGAACAAAGCTAGGAAATCAAAATTCTTCGAAACGTTGTTGTGCTTTCAAAACCAAGCTTTGTTCTTCGATATCTGAAGCACATTTGACATGAGTCGTTCTGAAATATTTCCGTTCTGATACGAATACGGCAGCACTTCCAGGAACCAATGGTGTCTGTCAACTATGTGAGTTGATTGCTTATATTTGACGAGTTCTATACATCACTACCTTCATTTTGATGTATAATTTGTGTATATTTAACCCTCTACATAACTTGAAAAGACGACACTTGCAAAAAATACTTGAATAACTAATTGTTTTCATTTTTGTCTCAAAAACATCGGTTATGACCCTTCATTGGAACGAGCTCGACGAGACTCGTTCCAACGAGGGATCATAACCTATGTTTTTTGGACAAAAAATAAAAAAATAATAAATTGGCGATTTTTGCGAAGAGCCCTGGCCGGTTTTGTTTGTTACGTTGGGTAAAGGGTTAATAAGAATTTTTGGAATATCTGAGTAGAAGTTTCAAACAAAAAAAGATATTCTTGTTTTGCACCTACAAACATGGAGGAGGGGGGGGGGGGGGGGGGGTGACTGGGTTCCATCACTACTAACTAGTTTTGGTTGCCAAAAACGGACAGTTTGGTTTTTCATTCTGAAAGATGTCGAAACTTTTTATTGGTCGGTCGAATAATGGTGCCAGTGGCGAACCTATGGGGAGGCGCATTTACCCCTAAAATCTTCGCTCCCCGCCAAAAATTGAGTCAAACTGGTCCCCCAATATTGGGGCTACTCAAATTCGCTCGGAGAGCACAAAATTTTGCAAAATTTACTCGAGGTGTGGGGGACTCGTCCTAACTGGGAGTCTCCGGTTGTTGCCCCTCTCCCCCACTTTCCTTGAAGGGAGTGGGAAGGGGGCAACGATCGGAGGGTCTTGTGAGAACTAAGGGAGGCCCACCTGAAACCCCATACAGCGGCCTTTCAAATATCTCTCAAATATCCCCCCCCCCCCCCCCACCAAAAAAATAAAATAACAAATAAAAAACTCACCAGAGCACCCTTATTATAGAATCCTGACAACAAACACCGCCATTTATCCCAAATTTGTCAGTTTCAGTTATCGAGGAAATAACTGCAAAATGGTGGTTTCCAAAAATTTTCTCATTTCTTATAAAAAAAAATAGCTTGAAAATAGACACCATGTTATTTTATCTTTGATGGCGTCACATGTAAAAACAAATTTTCTGGTTTTCCAAACTGCGCAGGTTCAATAAATACAGAAAGATAGCAGAAAGTGACAAATTTAAGAATTTTGACGTCAATGAAATAACTATTTTTAAAGTGCTATATTAAGTTAAGGAAATTTGTCTTTGAAATTCCCACCTCTGATATTCTATAAATTCCAATTAAATATACACAACTTATACATCAAAATGAAAGCTGAGATGTATAAAACACGGACAATATATGCAATAAACTCAAAGTTGACAGCACGCACCAATGGTTTCTGGAAGTCTGCTTCTGGAACTGATAATAAAATATTATTTGAGGCAAACCACTCGTGGTTAGGCATTCGAAACACTTTAGCATGCAGTTTAGGATGCAGTGATAGAACTGTATTTGAGAAAAGCACAACACTGTCTGCCAAAAACTTTGTAGGCCAATATCTCATGAAGGGCAAAAGCTATCGACTTAATATTTTAGACTTGTCAGAGTTAACGCTTGTCTGAAACAAATATAATCGGCATTTTTTTTTTTGTTTTCTGCCAAAATTTTACTCAAAAGGGAAAGTTATCTCGAAAATCTGCCACTTTGGATTGAAATATCGAGATTTCAATATAATGAGCCCTTTACAAGGAATCCAAATTGAAGGCAGTAAAACCGCATTGTGAAAAAAATGGAACAAATGTCGTTTCGACCTTTCGTTAATCCAAAATGGCGGCCAAAAAATCGAAAAAAAATATTTTCGGTTTTTTTATGCGTTTTGTTCAATTTTGAGACGAAAACATTTTTTTTACACTGAAAATTTTCGGTCCGGGTGGGACAAAATTTTGGACCAAAATACGGAAATGAGTTTTTCGGTTTTTATGCGTTTTGGTCAATTTTAAGACGAAACATTTTTTTTTACACTGAAAATTTTGTGGCCGGGTGGACTGAAAATTTTGGACCCAAATCCAGCAATGAGTTTTTTGTTTTGGTCCAGTTTAAGACAAATAAAAAATAAAAAAATTTAGCCTTAAGATTCCATGATTGACGGACATGCCCAAATCACTCGACACCCAGTGGCGTAGATAGCTTTTCGCTGGCGGAGGGGCAAGCCCAAAATTTTCCGACAGTGTAACAACAATAAAAACCCAAACAAACAAACAATCTGTTTACTGCAAATGTACTGAAAATTGGTCTTTTTTACCCAAAATGGCATGTTTTTATTCCCAAAGCCAGCATTTTAATGCTATTAGGTATAAATTCGCCTAAAAATGTCCCAAAAAATTTCCGACAAAACTTCTGTGGGGGGGGGGGGGGGGGGGCTCGCTCCCCCCGGCCCCCTTTATCTACGCCACTGTCGACACCACGAATTTGCATCGAAAACAAAATCGTAATTCTAAGAATTTTCAACATGTCATGATACCTTGCAAGTAATATGGCAAGTGTGCAGTCTCCATATAATAATAGTATGTAGTATTAACCCTTTCCCTAACATGAAAAGGAGACGACACTTGCAAAAAAAATTCTTGAATAACTAATTTTTTCATATTTTGTCTCAAAAACATAGCTTATTACCCCTCATTGAAACGAGCTGGTTCCAACGAGGGATCATAACCTATGTTTTTGAGACCAGAAATGAAAAAATAAAAATGAAAATTAATCGGCAATTTTTTAGAACAGCGCTGGTTATTTTTGCCGTTAGTCTGGGTAAAGGGTTAAGGCGATCTCTCATTATTTGTTTTTGGACGGCATTGCATGTCGATGATTTTCGCCCCGATGACTTTGACCGAAATTCAAACTGGCAATGTGAACAAAACTGAGTTTTGGAATTTATCTCCTAAGCAGGTCTGTCGCTGTGTTTCGAAGAATTTGGCCGTCCGAGCTTTCTTCTAGAAAATCTGAAGCACATAAATCTGAAGCACATTTGGCCACAAGTTGTTTGCCTGAAAAATTATCAGTTCCGGTACGAATACGGTAGACTTCCAGGAACCATTGGTGCCTGCTGTCAACTCTGTCAGTTGATTGCATGTATTTTTCGTTTTCTGTACATCACAACCTGTATTTTGATGTATAAATCGGGTACATTTAATTTGGGCAAGCCCCCCCCCCCCCCCCCCCCCCCCGTAGAAAAATTTAAGACAATTTTCAGCATTTTGATCCATTTTATCGACTAGTGAATTAACTCAATATAATCCCATGACTGAGTCTCTATTGTTATATTTGAGGTGTTTATTCAACACAGATTACACACAAGTAACACAACTATGATAACATGAAACATTAACTTATTAACAGAAGAGATAACCTGTTTTCAATAGCAGGTTAAATTTCAAGTGATGAGTGATCACTGGTAACTGAAAGTAGGAGAAATGCTCTCGCAAACAGTCTATCCATGGGACAAAGACAGGAAATTGCTCCTTTTAATGCCTAATTTTAAAATTTTTACACACCGGGTGGAACCACGGTCGACCCGGGGCACATGTGCTTGGCAAAGAGTATCCAAATTAGTGGAATTTAGTCACTTTGAGGAGGTGGTGGAGGTGGGGATAAAATGATTCTGAATGGTCCTTCAAAAGTTAGTCGACAGATATAAAAAATTCCAAATAATGAATCTTGTTATTTGAGCAGAAAAAATAAAACTTTTTGGGGTATGTTGAAGCAGGAATTGATCCTTCAGAAGACAGGAAATTGCTCCTTTTAATGCCAAATTTTAAAATTTTTCCATGCCGGGTCGAACCATGGTCGACCCGGCACTCATGTGCTTGGCACGGTGTATCCAAATTAGTGGAACTCAATCACTATGGGGGGGGGGGGGGGGGGGGTGAAATGATTCAGGATGGTAATTCAAAAGTTAGTGGGCAGAAATAAAAAAATCAAATAATGAATCTTGTCATTTGAGCAGAACAATAAAACTTTTTGGGGTATGTTGAAGTAGGAATTGATCCTTCCGAAGACAGGAAATTGCGCCTTTTAAAGAAAATGTTTTAATTTTTCCATTCCGGGTCGAACCATAGTCGACCCGGCGCACATGTGCTTGACACGGTGTATCCAAATTAGTGGAATTTAGTAATTATGAGGGGGGTGGGGGTGGGGTGTGAAATGATTCAGGATGGTCATTCAAAAGTTAGTGGACAGAAATAAAAAAAAATTAAAATGAATCTCGTTATTTGAGCCGAAAAAATAAAACTTTCTGGGGTATGTTGAAGTAGGAATTGATCCTTCAGAAGACAGGAAATTGCTCCTTTTAATGCCAAATTTTTAAATTTTTCCATGCTGGGCCGAACCATGGTCAGCCCGGCGCACATGTGCTTGGCAAGATGTATCCAAATTAGTGAACTTTAGTCACTTGGGGGGGGGGAGGGGTATAAAATGACTCTGGATGGAAAAATGATGGGATTATGTCCAGGTTGTGGAGGTGCCCCCCTACATGGCCCGCCCCCCCCACCCCCCCCCCTGGTGCCCGACCCTGGTTGCAGACCTGAAGGAGGTATATAAGAGAAATTTGTTAACTTTAAAATTCCCCCCTCTGATGTTTCATAAATATGAATTAAATATACATTAAATAAACACAAATTATACATCAAAATGAAGGTCGTGAAGTATAAAACATGCAAAATATGTGCTGTCAACTCAGACTTGACAGCAGGTACCAGTGGTTCCTGGAAATCTGCTACTGTTTTCGTATCAGAACTAATAACAATAACTCGTGTTCAAATGTGCTTCATATATCCAAGAACAAAGCTAGGAAATCAAAATTCTTTGGCGTAAATTCCCAAACTCTTGGCTTTGTTTTCGTTGTCTGCTTACATTTTGATCAAGGTCATCTGAACCGAAAAGCATCGATATACAGTTACGTCTAAAATCAAGTAATGAGAAAGATCGTCTTCATACGGCATAGTAGTATTATATGGAGACTGCACAGTTGCCATTCTGTTTGCAAGGTATCGTGACACCTGTTTGAATTTCTTAAAATTAGGCGATTGTTTTTCGATGAAAGTGTGTGGTATCGCGAAGCATCAATACAATGTACATGTATGCTGTATGGGCTATTGTCTTGTTGTACCCATCTCAACTCGCCTCCAAGATCCCATTGAATCTAAGTTTGATTCTAATGGTCACCCCAAGTGTTCTAAGGATGATCTAATATTGCTAGGTTTTGTTGTATATTGCATAAGAGGCCAAAAAAAACACGTTGACAATATTGTCTGAGGGAGCTAAATCCTACACATCTACTCAAGTTAGTGAATATAACTGAGCTTATCAGCTCATTAACCCATGCTAAGTCACTATAAGATATAACTTGGAACGATTAGGTACCCCCCCCCCCCCCCCCACGCGGGAACCCCGTGACGTGTTTCGAAACAGTGCCTGTTCACTGCGGTACACAGACTCTGTTTTACTTGTAAAATAGGACTGTCACCAATGAATGGGAGTTGCAAACCTCCCTAAAATGCGCAACATGGCTTATTAACGCTCACAATGTTTGCCTGTTTTGAAGCAAGTTTGTTCCTTTGTTGACTCATAAAATGCAGCAGTTCAAAAGTAACGGCTAATCAAACAATTACTTTAAGGCTCGATCAAGAGGTTGATCATTGATTAATCGATTAATCTGTTGACCGTTTCAGCTCTCGTTGAGTGTTAAGGTGCCCAAATAGCTATATTTTTTTAAAATCTTTAATTTCTTAATCCATTTCCTTAATCCTTATTCTGCTCGACGAAAAAGATTCAACACCATCCGAAAGAAATTGCACTATCTATTGAATCGAAACTCCCGTAAACAAACTTAAGCGTTGACGCTGTGCGGAGCCGCAAAACATGTTTTACTGATACCGTACCCGTAGAGCGGATTATAGGATGGTCAGCGTGATATTGGGTACGCATGGAACGACTGCCTCCCTGCCATTGGGTAGCTGGAGCTGATGGACAAAAACATCACGATTACCAAATAAATGATTTCCGACGTTTAGCCAGCAGCCCCAAAAGCAACTCAAGTTACTCAACGAATTGAAGGTTTTATTAAACGACGGATTGGTCGCTTCCCAGCAACCAGGGACCGACCTGGGCATGCGCCAGTGCGTATTTAGTTCTGAAACATCAGGACCTGGCTCTTAAATCTCAGAAATAGGCTTCTCATTTGGCGCGTAACTTCTCAGATCATATTTTGATATTCTTTCGATGGACAATCGAGAGAGACACTCTTACATGTATTATATATATGATTATCATTTATCATTGTTGTAGAGTTCTTAATTTAATACTTCAAGTCTTAATTACCAAGCATTAGTCTTCACTGTGGTTTCTGATCAAGTCTTGGCTGCCTAAATAGGCAGCCAAGACTTGATCAGAAACCACAGTGAAGATTAATGTTTGCTATAGTGTACTAAATGAAAATGATGAGAGCCATTACATACTTGCTGCGTGTGTTACAAACAGCAGTGTGACTCCGTAAATTGAAATCTGGCGCATGAATTGAAAAAATAGGCTCCGAGGCTGGAGCGTATTTTAAATAGTCCTGATCGGTCCCTGAGCGACCCAGAGTCTACTCCAGCAAAAATATTAACAGATTTTGTTATATAGGAGGTAGACGTTCAGTTGTTAGTCAAAAGTCTGGGAATAGCGGTGCAGGAGTATATTTGGTTTGTTCATAGAGGGGATGCACGTCATGCCTCAGTCCCATCCAAGCGTTAATTCATGCAGGAAATTTATAGATTTCGACCCTGACCATCAAAACCAAATACACCAAACAATATAGGCTATAGCTTTATATGCAAGGTTATTGGTGGTTCAGTGGTAGACTATTGGACTTTTATGCTAGAGTCCCGAGTTCGATCCCCATCCGGGACGACCCGCGTTGTCTCCTTGGGCAGGCACTTTATCCCGGTTGCCCACATGGGGGCACGATGACGCCTGTAAGGCGTACTGCACGTCGATGGTGCAATGTCCTTTAACCGCTGTAACACTGCTTGGGCGAAGCTTGAACAGAGTTAGAATATAGAGGAGCTGACAGTTACTCGTCGATACTCGGTGGTTCTCTCCGGGTACTCCGGCTTCCTCCGCCCGTAAACTCTCGGTGACGATAAGCCATTGTGCATAAGTATGTGACCTTAAACACCAATAAAATAAATATTTATGGTTGGTTTAATTACTACAATTTGAAGTTAGTTTCTTTTCATACTAGCAGAGGCGGCGGAAGTTTCAAAAAGTGTGTGTGTGGGGGGGGGGGGTCACACCAAAAAGTTGGGGGTGGGGGTGGGGGGATACCTTTCTGGGTTCTGCTAGGGTGTAGGATGGAAAATAATTTTTCTTCGGGGGGGGGGGGGTTGAGGTGGAGGCAATGGTGGTTAGCCTAGATGGGGCAACCCCCAACCTTGTCATTATTTTGCAATATTGGATATTGACCGGTCAGTATTGAATCGCGTGATCAGCTGTCTTCGTGTGGCATTGTCTGTCTAAGGGTGTCACCACAGATTAGGGTGGTGGATTTAATTTTTGATTAAGAGCAGCATTCGTCTTTATGTATGTCACCTTTTGGTACACTCTACAACTTATATGGCGTGTACCCAATTCGCAAACTTTGGATTGAATTGAATTGAAACTAGTTCTTTGTCTTTGAATACAACTTTATGATTTGCAAAATCACAGGGTAAAAGTGAATGAGAAACGAAATACGGTACATATGAATCGAATGAGAAGTTATGAGAAAGAAATGTGTAATAGCCAAAGGGTAAAAGTAAGCCATCTGTTCCACATTTTTACATTAGCCAAAACTTGATAGTTTTTCGCAGTGCTCACTTCCTGAAATTGAAACCTCGCGGAATTGGGAATAAAAATACCCCCCCCCCCCCCCCACACACACACACACAGGCATTCACACACACCTTCACCTGGAATCCCTGACTGCGAAGTAGCGTATAAGGACAGTAGAAATTTTTCTGGCATAACTGGAAACTGTAACAATAATCGGGCTGGCCGTCTTCCAACGCAGGAAACATTGCGACAAACATAATGTGAACGATGGTTAAAGTTGACCTCAGACACCTATTGTAGTCGCGAATATAGCGGAATGCTGTGAACACTGAGGTGGACAGTCACGATCCAGTCGAAAATCTGCCCGCATTTATCCCCCACAGCTCAGGAGAAACAAGTTTTTTGTAAAAATCTAATGCGAGAACATTGAATCTCTGAGCCTTTTTCTGTTTGTTTTTGTCTGAATTTTGCAATATTTTATTAAATGTGTCGTGATCACATCGCGATCTGATGGATAAAGGGATCAATTTTATGATCAATACTGTAATGCCGAAAGCTTCTTCAAAAGCCAATAAATTGTCGACGCCAGACTTGTTTTCCGAAAATAAGCAGGCGTACGGCACGCTTTGCATTTCTGCCATCGCTGCGAGTTGAGCGCCCGTCTGGAACGGACACTCAACGCCCTGCGATGACCAACGCGGGATGCGTCGTTGTGGGAGTGTCCCCCCCTCCCCCGTAGTAAGTCTGGACTCTGCCTACAGAAATATTTCTAAATTAGGTACCTCAAACTTTTGTGCGCTTTGGCAAGACACTTACTCCCGATTGCCCACGCGAATACACGGTGGCGCTGTGTACTAAGGCGAACTGCACGTTGATGGTGCACTCTGCTTGTGTAGAGTTAGTACGTTGGGGGAGGGGCGGGTGGTCTGGCAGTTGCTCGCTGCTGCTAAGTGGTTCTCTCCGGGTTCTCCGATTTCTACAAGAAAAACTGTCACGAGGTGACCCTGGCTGTCGAAAGTGTCGTTATCAAATATATTTATTGTGTAAAAGGAGGGCCATTCCCTATTCCTGACCTTAGCCCTTTGAAAATAAGCGCCCCTTTTCTGGCCCAGAAATATCATACTTTCATTTAGTAGGATGGTTATTGAGTTAAAGTGTGTGCTTGATGAACCAATATTTTCAAAATATTAGGCTAAAGAAAATTAATCTCTTGATTCTCTGGCAGCGGCGCTTTCGTTTTTTCGGCCCGCGCTCTTCATTTTTATTTCGGAGGCAAAATTCAAAATGTATAAAACTATCGTAGTTTGTGATTTTAGCGGTATCACATCGCGAATTGCAATGTAATATGTCGTATACATTGATACAGTATTGTTATTCTCTTCACGAAATACGACATGATTCTCATATTTATAGATTAGTTTTGGTGACCTGAATTTGTTCACCAAAGATTGTTTTAAAAATTATTGAAGAGTGCCAACAGCCACTCTCCAATAATTTGTAATAGAACAAATTTGTATAAAACTATTTATTACACGCCTGTTCTATGTAATCCAAATCTGCAGCAAACTAAACCATGCTGAAAATGAAAATCTGTTCCACACATATGTGCGGAACGGAAAGCGTTGATGGACTAATTTTAAACAAGCGAAATTTCACTGGAATTTTCTACAAATCGCAATTACAATTTGAATCGCTGGCGATAGCTGAAAATCGACCCTCGAGTTCCAATGTGCCAGTAGGCACATAGAACACATTGGAACTCAGGGGGCGAAATATTAACACGAGTTCTTGCAAATTTGGTTGGCAATAAAATGAGTTCTTTGTGTTGATAGTTGTCAAATGAATGGCTGAGTGTCCTAATAATTGTTTTTATAGACGCGAAGGCGTGTAAAAATAAACACAGAACGGCACACGCGTGCGAATGGGTAAATCGATATGCCATCTTGAGCCATCGCGGAAGGATAAAATTCGAGGCCCGTGGCCTCTCGTTCTATCCTTCCGCGCTTGCACTCGTGCCAGATCTATTAACCCATTCACATACGCATGTAATTCTGTGTATTTACGTTTGACCGAATACGAAACATGGGAAAAGAAAATGTTGGCTTTTGCACTGATACCCTCATTTTTTGAAAGGCCTTATTGTGGCTTCTAGCACTCAACCAGTTCAAAAACTCATTATTTTTTTATCTCCATTTTAGTTGTTCTACATTGATTTTGAGTTGTATGATCACTGTTACAAAAAAAAAACAAAAAAAAAAACTATCAGTGAAATCAACATGGAAGCTCTGGTATTTAACTGTAGGCTCTCGCAAATGTTTCTCAGGCATCGGCGACCATTCCATTAGGAATAAAATTTAAAAATAAAAACCGCCCTCCCTCATGCGCCCCCCTCCCCCTCCCCCCCCAAAAAAAATGCCTGAGAATCCATTATTTAATTTTGTTTGATCTTAATTCATCTATCTCCAATAATAATATAGACTCTTCCAATTGCTCCCATTGAACTCACATGGAAGATACCATCAGGGTTCAGAGGGTTAAGACATTAATATTTGCTTATATTGTTCAAAATTATATAAAGTATAAAGTTTTATTTACCAAATGTGTGTGCAAATAACAGAATGGTCACTCAAAAATATGATAAAATGTTATGGTTTAGTTCAAGATCAGTGAAAAATTGATTCAGCGGTCAGGAACTGGAAATAGCCTTTTTGCGATTATTTTCTGATAGAAAGAAACTGACAAATCCTAGATAAACTGATAGCCTTTGCGTGACATGCTTGTGGCAAAGGGTGGAAACCAGACAAATTCTGTCTTATATAATTGTTGGCTCGGCAGAAAATGTTTTGTTTTTTTTTGATTTTCTTACAAGCAATTCAAGCAATATTTAAAGAAATGGCATAATCTCGTCGCTAGTTTGACTTTTTCACCCTTTCAACATTTCAGGCAACAGCGTATTGAACGCTGCTGCCTGAACACTCAACGTTTAATGGCCAAGGTAGTCATAATATAACCCAACAGTCCTATAGGCCTGGGTTCAAGCCATAAAATGAGCAGACTGTCGTCTGCAAAATAAGGTCCCCAGAGGGTGAATTTAGTGATGCTACCCTGCACAGCAGGGTAGCATCACTAAATTTACCCTCTGCGAACCTCAATCTGAATCAGGGTCTCAAAACTAAACAGAAAGAGGTACCCAGAGGATAAATTGGCCCACTGTATGGGTTAGTATCATCAAATTGACCCTCTGGGGACCTCACTCTGCAAATGTCAGACTGCTTATTTTCAGGCCTGCCTGGGGTAACCCACTGGGCTGTCTAATAAAATTATTACTGAACCTCAGATCCAGTTGGATGTTTACTTTATTGCCTAGGCATGGCCTGCCAACGTTGACTTGACGCTAAACTTTATGCATTCGTGTGGAAGGGGAAATGGCCGAACGTAATGACCTTATCTGAATAATGTTTATCACAAAATTTCTTATTCAAAATCTATTTTCAGTTTGTACTTCGAAAATATAGCTTATGATTGATAGGAACGAGCAGGTCGAGCTCGTTGCATTGATTGGTCATTAGCTATGTTGTCGAGGAAAAAAAACATTTGATTTAGATTTTATGCCTGTAATGGCCAATTTGCAAACCAGTCCAAATGAACTCTCTATATTTCTGCAAAGTTAGTGGAGTCGGAGTAAATGGGCATCCAAACATTCAAACCACACACTTCCGCCTGGATATTTTTGGAAACGGCCATTTAGTCTGTGTCCCCGCGGGAGCCCCGGGAAGTGAAGCAGTGCCTGTTCACTGCGGGAAACAGGCTCTGTTTCACTGGTAATATAGGACCCAGTCACCAATGCTTGGGAGGTTCAAACCCTCTCTAAAATGCGCAACATGGCTTATTAACGCTCACCCCTGGTCTTGAGTCGATACTCATGTTGTGGTCATGATTAGCCATTGTGCAAAAATATGTGACCTTAAACACCATCAAATAATAATAATTTAGTCTGTGGCCACTCAAATTCGCATGTTTCCTCTCTGGGTTAGTGAAAACTCCAAGAGCTCCCCGCGGGAATCATGGAAAGAGGAGCAACGCTATTTATCGCAGTGTGCTAGTTCTGTTATAATGGTAAAATAGGATCTGAACACCAACGTCGGATGGAAGGATACAATTCCCAAGTTGGCAGCATAGGAATAAACGATCAGCTAAACTTGTGTTGTGATCATAATAGAGCCATGACTACACACATTGACTTTAAGCACCAGTAAATAAATATAAATAAATCAAGGAAGTAGGTAGTCCAAACATGGCCTGAAAGTCCGTAATATAATTTTTGGGTTTGGTACGTTCTTTCGAAAGGACGAAACAAACCCAAAAATTATACTACGGGCTTTCAGGCCATGTTTGGTCTAGGAAGTAGAGGGAGCGGTGGCGTTGCGGTAACCGGTTCACGTAAAACCCCGAAGTTAAGCAACATCGAGCCCGGTTAGTCCTTGGATGGGTGACCGTCTGAGCGATCGATTCGGACTCCCGCGTTGTGTCCTTGGGCAAGGCACTTTACCCCGATTGTCCACATGGGGTCACGATGACGTTCTGCACGTCGATGGTGTGCATGTCTTCAACCAGTCTAATCCTGCCTGCGCAGCATTGCGGAGTTACGATGTTGGGAAGCTGGCAGCTGCTCCACGTTGCTCGGTGGTTCTCACCGGGTACACCGGCTTCATCCACCCGTAAAACTGTTACCGACACGATATGATCCTGGCTGTTAAAGTGTCGTTAAACCTTAATAAATATATAAATAAATAAATAAATGAACGAGAAAATTCACAATTCAATGGACTCAGTAGTTAGATTATCGGACTTCATACCACTACCAAAGGTCCCTGGTTTGATCCCGACGGGGTAAACTGCGTCATGTCTTTGTGCAAGTCCCTTAATCCCGATTTACCACATGGAGGCACGGTTGTGTTGTGTACTTGGGCGTTTCTGCACGTGGATGGAGCACGTGTTTTCAAGCAATGTAACCATGCATGTGCGGAGTTAATACGTTGGGAGTTCGACATTTGCTCGCCGATGCTAGGTGGTTCTCTCCAGGTACGCCGGATTCAGTCACCCGTAAATCTGTCAGACATGTGGTAATCTTGGCTGTGTAAAGTGCCGTTAAACCTAAATAATTCTCTCGAATCCCCATGAAAACTGTGATGGACGGGAGCCTTGTTCGCAACATCGCAGTTATGGCGGAAGTGACCTCAGTACACAATAGATTTCCAGTTGAAACTGATTTTTTAAAAAAAAATCTTGTTGGTTTCGTCAGGGTCTTGGACATTGGGCACAACTATGGCCCTTGATTGTAAGTGAGCTGGAATGTTTAATTGTTCTCTGGCTTTGTGGTCACATGCATCCTGAAATTATTGGAATCAACGGTTATTCGAATTTAGAATCTCTTCGAATCGACTTCCCAATTTGATTTGTGCCGAATCGCGGAAATGCGATCAAATCGAATCGGCCACGATGAACGATCATCTGAAGTGTTTCACACAACGGTCAATCTCCGACCGATTTCCCCGTAGTTCCGAGAATTCCCCTTTGTTATGACTTCATTGTGTTTTTGCAGTATATTAAGCATCACATGGAGGTGAAAACTGGGAATATCCCTAAAGTTTTCGCGTGCGTGATGCAAGCTTGGCTGCAAAAGTTATTATGAATGTCTATTCTCTCCGGCTCGTTGACGCCCAGTTAAGGAATTCATCGCAACTTAAGTGCAACACGGCGCCATCTGCAATGCTAAAACATTGCAGATGGCGTCTTGTTGCCCTCAAGTGATGACATGCAATTTCTTGGTTAGACCCGTAGCATGAGAGAATTCTTAAACTGCTGCTATCGTATCCATTTCTGAACCTTGAACGTGTCATCGCATCCTTTTCATAACTTGGTGAAACCGGAAGTCACGAACGTTATTCATCCGATTCGATTTTAAACAGATTTTTGTGAATCTATTGCCAGATTCATTTCTAGAATCGATTCGAAGTCAAATGTCCGACTCACAAGCCCTGTAAACGATTCCAAAGCACGGGAGAATGTTTCTACACGGAACAGTCTCCACTGCTCGTTTGTAATCAGTTTCGAACAGTTTTTCAGCTGATGAGATCAGATCTGCTTCACCAAATTGGGTAGGATGTTGGTCATACCGTAACTTCCGAAATGATCACCATATGCTGAAATGTTGGAACTATTTGGTGGGCATTATATTTCCTGTTTCCCCGTGAGAATCGTAGGGAGTGGAACACTTCATACTGTCTGCTAAGATAGGCCATCAGTAACCAATGCCTGGTCCAAATCCTTTAACCCTTCACCCAACGTAACGACCAAAACGGACGGCGCTATTCACAAAAATCGCCAATTAATTTTAATTATTTTTTGTCTCAAAAACAGACGTTATGACCCCTCATTGGAACGAGCTCGACGAGTTCGTTCCAATGAGGAGTCATAACCTATGTATTTGAGACAAAAAATGAAGTTATTCAAGAATTTTGTTTGCAAGTGTCGTCTGCTTTTCAGGTTAAGTAAAGGGTTAAAACCCTTCTAAAGTGGTCAGCACATATAGAGTGTACACGATTGGCTAAACTTGGCTTTATCTGTTCGTCTTTGCACTCTATTGACAGTCAGCCGTATAAATTGTCAGTGGCGCAGCCACGACACATGGGTGCTTGTCCCCCCTAAAAACATTGGCCCAATGAAATTTTCACATTAGTCATAAAATGGTCTTAATATAAAGCTACATACGCTATAAATGCTCCGAATTCGCTCCTCGAATGCTGAATGTTGCAACATTTCTCGGATTAGGGGTCCAAACTGGTGCTCTTCGAACGTCACCCTCACCCATTTGGAGGAGGGGTAGCGACCCCGGGGGGGGGGGGGTGCATTTAAGACTAAGAGAATCCCCCAAACGACCTTTCAGGTATGGAGTTTGCACCCAAACTGTCTTGGCACCCACTATTATTGAATTCCGGCTACGCGCCTGTCAAATGTTGACTACGATTACCACACACCAGCGACGAGTGGAGTTTTGCACCCGAAGTATCAAGTGCAGTGAGCTCTGTCAAACAAGATATGAAGGAATAAATTCTAAATTTGTCTCTGTAATGAGTGAAAATTACCAATTTCTGGTTTTTAGAATTCCATGTTAATTGAATATTTTTTGCTGATTGCTGACAAATTGTCTAACAGGATTCGACTGATCAAATGATCAGAAATTGGGCGGAAAATATCATCCTCGACACCTTCACTCCACAAAAGTGCAGTATTAAACAACTGCTTACGATCCTTTCCATGAAGGGTTAAGAAGCTGAATATTTTTAAAAATCGGTGTCTCAACCCTTTCAACACTGGCGCCCTGGAAGGTATTATTTCAATCAATACAGTCAATAGAGAAATGAACGAAACCATCCTGGTTTGTTGGGAGGTTCAGTAATAATTTGTCGACATGCTGGATTAAATTATTACCGAGCTTCGTTTCAGAATTTTTGCTCTTTATATGTCTGCTCGTCCACTACAGACAGGGACGTAGCTTGAGGCGTCCGAATGGGGGTGGGGGGGGGGGGGGGTGAGGTTGATGGGTAGTGAATTTCCAACTAGGGGAGGGGGACCGGGAGGGGGTAATCACCCGGTCCCTCCCCTAGTTGGAAATTCACAACCGAGAAAAGTTTTGAAAATGAAGCCTTGAAAGGGGTTTTTAAATTGATTCAATATTAACTGAAATGCCAACACATTTATAACAGAACTATCAGGTTGTTATTATTATTTGGTATTATTCTGGAAGTTGAATATGTGCTCAACAAATTCTCAAGCTGAGAACTTTGAGCAATCCATACTTTCCTAACATTAAATCAGATCGTATGCAGGAATGATCAATTTTCGATGTTTCATTTTGTAATGAATGATGGAATTAACTCAGGATAACGATATTACATGTTGCGATTTTCTGGATGTGCATTTCGAGAATTTTTTTTATTACTATATGTAAACGTACTATAGAAATCTCGTACCGATTGACATCATACATACTTATGAAGCTCGATATTGCGTACACTGTAGTTGTAAATAATAAGTTGGAATTTTTGCCGATTTGAAACCGAGTTGGATTTTGGGAAGTAAAGGAGACATCAGCATCGCCAAAGAAGATCTAAAATCCCGAAAGATGGAATTTCCAACTACACACGACTTGCCCTCCGAATTTCCAACTATAGGAAATTTTGGCCAGGATTGGGGTGGGGGTGGGTGGGTGGTGACCCCCCCCTCCCCCTGTCGCCACGTCCCTGACTAGATTTTTTCTTCACGCACACCGCGTTGAAAGGGTTAAGATAAGATTTATTTAACACATACACCAGAACAAAGGCAGATTGCTCTGTACGTACAAAATAAACATAAATAAAATCGTATAACAATACTAAATCATATTACGGGGAAGTCCTTCTTGTAAAGGAAGGGCTGAACCATGTTACAAATAACATTGCATAGCACTGGATTATTATTAGTCAATATGACTTTGAATTTGTCTATTTTATCCATTCGAGGGAAATCAATTATTTCGTCAAAAAATGGACGAAATAATATTTCTCTCTATGGTACTTAAAGCGGACATTCCATTACGAAATGCCATTCTGATTCCACGTCACCCATTGCACAAGCTTCGCATATTGTATGTTCCATCGGACGTGGAGGTTGTAAATGCCTTCCACGTTCGATGCACAGTTTATGGTTGCTGATGGGTAATCGCGTGAAATTGTTTCTAGCTTCAATGGAAAAGGTTTGAATGAGATGCGATTCCATTTGATAATCTACCTTGAATAGCCGATAAGTCCTAAGTTTGTTTTTTCCCTATTCTCTTATTGTCATTGTGTATATCTTTTTTTAATAATTTAGAATGGGCGGATTCAAGTTTGGACTTCAGAAGATTAATTGTATTTTTGGAAATTTCAGTTTTGTTCAAACTGTTAGTCCTTTAAGCTTTTTCACTTACAGAGTCAGGGAGTTTATATTTCTTGGTTCCAGAAAAGCGTCATTCAGAAGAGTATCAGGGGAAGTAGTAAGCAATTTACTAGTATAATTTGTGAAACGTACTAAAGCATCCGATGTTAATTTTTTATCGACCAAGCTCCGCGCGGAATGTTTACCTACATTTAAGATCAGTTTGCAGAACTTGATATGAGCCCTTTCACTCGGTGCAGTATCCGTTCCTCATTCAGCTCCGTCGATCATATTTTACTGCCGTACAATATCGACTTGATTAGTTTATCAAACAGCTTGAGAAAAGGCAACCATGGTTGGTGTGCATTTCTTTTTAAACTAGCTGTGCAAACTGTACAGAGCAATGAGCCCACGAAAAGCGGTTAATGTATTAATGTAAAATAAGATTTCAATATTAGTGCTGGTTGGTTAACTAAATGGACCCTTGGGAATCTTTCATTCTAGTACCTGGTCCCTGCTTGCCACAAGCTCGAAGTTAACCTCCGAAATCGCCCCCTTCTGTGTGAAAACCAAGGAAGTGAAGCTGTGTTTGTTTACCATGTTCGGGCCATGGTTGGTTAATTTTCAGTTTAGCGTTATTCCAGGTTATCCGAACAAAATGCGGAATGAGGTTATTGATGGTTAATTATATCCGTGTGGGGAAGTGTTTAATATATCCCTTTCCATAAGATGTATATTTTATCATTTTGCATTTCCACACTGCTTCCTTGCATGCGTAGGTTGCCTCAGAAAGTAGAACTTATAATGGTCAGGGTTATATACAGAACAGCCAATAACAAAATGTACCATTAGTCAACATTATACGCCTAATCACACCAGATTATTGCTTCATTATTGCCAGATTGCTGTAGCAATCTGGCAATAATGAGGCAATAATCTGGTGTTTCGGTGGGAGAAGAAGAAACATGAAATGGTGTACTCTCCTGGCCCTATGAATGAGGTGACCCGTTTGAGGAGCCAATAATAAAGAAAATGCTTTATTTTGGGCAAAAAACAAAATGAGGTGAATGACGCTAAACCAAAAATTAATTAACCACGGCCTTAACAAGCTGTTTTACTGATAAAATGGAATTAGTCACCGATGCCTGGGATGGAAGTCCTCCAAAATGGGCAACATGGCTATAAACAACGAGCTGGACTTGACTGTTGAGGTCACTATTAGCCATTGTACAGAAATATGGTTCTGTTGAAATGTTTGAAAATTTTGAAATCGTGTGTTGAGGAAGGGGTGAAAACAGTTCTGCTGTGGGTTAGGGTGGAGGTAAGGTGGGTTGTGGGAGGGATGGCTTAGGTACAAACGAAGTTTCGCAATAGTTGGGAATTATGTAGCGGTAGTCTGCCTTCCATTGCGGGGGATGGGAAGGGGTGCAAATGGAAATCCTGCGTGGACCCCCTACCCCCCTCCCCATTTGAAACCCCTTAGAAACATCCATGCTTTTTTTTTACAAAAGGAACGGGTAAACGATGGCTTGGATGTGAGATACAGCGCTGGTAGCCGAAGTATAAAAGATTGACTAAAGCTGACTATATCGGCATGTTGTGGCAATATAGGCATAGATGCTGAACTGACCCTAAACGCAAATAAAACTCAAACTCCCATTCATTTCATATGTGGTGGGTGGGGTGGAGGTATTAATGAAACATTTAGAGGTAATTTCTGGGAAACAGGAGTTTTGAAAATCATAAAAAAAATGATTCAAGCATCACAATAGTAGCACAATTTGAAGACTGGTCAATGGATTCCCGGAATCTGGAAGTCCATTAACTAACGTTTCTTGCACTTGATATTTAAAAAAAAAACGAGTTACTTGTCTTAAAGCAATTATCCCGTTACAGCTCCATGAAGGGCAGTGCTCGGTTATTGAGAAAAAAAATTATGCTTCACTGGTACAAAAGGATCCATGAACTCACCACTCGCGGTCACGTTCTTGCAAGTGGGCAAAAGAAACAAGAAAAAGGCTAAACTTTACTTTCCACACTGTTACGTGGTACGATTTAACCTTGTCGAAATTTAACTTAAACCATTAACTCATCGCATGCTACATGCATATATTTCTTCAAGTGGGAGAGTACTAAATTATTTCTTTTCAACCTACTCACAATTGTTTACAATTGGCTGTAACATAAGTGCAAGCCCTACTTCGGAACTAACTCAAGCTTTTAGAATCTTTTCCAAACGAGTTGGAAAAGTACTAGAGTGCAAAAGCACGAAAAAGATCGAAAAAAAGGGTCGAGCGAGACCAGCGCTCGAAATTACAGGTACTCTCTCTGCACACCTCTTGCGTTTACCGAGCGCATGCGCAACAACCGTGACGTCATTTCCTTTAATTTCCGCCATTGTACATGGTCGGAAATTTTTGTGACTCGTGCTAATTATGCTATGTATTCTTCGTGAACAACTTATTCTTCATATTTAGTGTGCTACTGGATTGTATCCTTTTATCAAGCTACCAAATTATTATTATAATTTAATGTTAATTTGTATTTTTATTGCTGTTCTCTTCACACTTTATCTTGCCTTTCCCCCACGTGTGAACACGACCTTAGTACTGTTTTCCGTCGGCGGGAAGCTTGATTATTGTATTGATATCATGCCTAAGACTATTCCTTGTACCTCTTGTTTGCAGGTGAAACATGTGGACGATTCTCATACCACATGTGTCACTTGCAACAATTGCACTCAGGCCCAATCATGTGGTATCTGTGGGGTTTGGTCCTCTAAATTTTGGGCTTCTGTGAACAAGGTGGTTCTTTCCAGAGCTAGAACCCCTCGTTCTCGGGGTAAGGGTAGCCGTGCCGTAGCAGACATTTCTGCTGGTGCACGTGGTGACTCTGTCACACAGGATTCGGATCTGACTTCTGTGGCGAGTTCCTCTGCAACTGTTGGCGGTGTTAGTTCGGTGATACCTGACGAAGAGACCGTGGTCTCTTTGTCTTCTGATGTCACTATTGAGGCGTCTGTTTTCGTTGAGAGCTTTTCCGAGGTCAGAACGGTAACCCTCTCCGATCTGCCTCCTACACCGTCGACCGTTGTTGAGGAGGTTGCTACTCCAGATCCTATTCTGTCTGATGGTGGCTCTTCCATCTCCTCTGGGGATGGTCTACAGTCTCGGGGGACCGAGGCTGTATCTGCTGGTGTGTCTGTGTGTTCTCAGCCTCCCCCAGCCTCGCGGCGGGGCTGTGCGGGTTTGCTGTCTGCTCCGTCTCATCTGGCTAGGTTTGCTCCTAGTCGGTTGAGCCGGCCGGTCGCTTCGGCAGCGATTCCTCGTCCCTCGAGTGAATCGTTTATTGTTCCACCTTCGCCTGCTAGTGTGCCGACTAGCGGGATGGTGTTGGGACGTTGGCATCCAGGGCCTGCTGTTCGGCAGCGGTCAGTGACAGCCCCTGCTAGCTGTCACTCTCGGAACCTTCCTCCGGTGATTCCTCACTGTTCCGAGTCTGGGTGTCGATCGATGCTTGCCGTCGGTCTCAGAGGATAGGCAGTTGGGGCCGTCTGCTGCGCAGAGGCCAATGACAGGTTCCTGTCATTCTTGGGACAATCCTCCGGTGTCTTCTCACCGTGTCCTAGGTCCAGCTACCGATCGACGTGCGCCGTCGGTCTCTTTAGAGGATTTGCAGGCAGGGCCTTCTGTTTCGCAGAGGTCAGTGATGGCCCCTGGGCCTCACAATCGGGACTATCCTCCGGTGTCTTCTCACCGTGCTCCTATTCTGTCTGCCGATCGACGTGCGCCGTCGGTCTCTTCTGAGGATTTGGGTTCTTCTACCAGAAGGGTCCATTTGGAGGACACTCCGTCGGGCGATTCTGCTGCGACGGATTCTCAGGGTGACCTGCGCAGGCCGTTTTGGCGCTCACCCGGTTGCTTTCTGGCAACCCTCAAGTTGGCCTCCCTGTGCCTCCTGAGGCACAACCTCCTTTGGTCGGTCGCCGAGATGTCTCGCCTGGCCCCTTGGATACTGCACAGTATTCACAGGAGGTTTCTGCTGGTCAGCCCGAGTTGGGCTACGTCTCCTCTGCTACGGAGGATGACGAGTATCTTGAAGGTGATGGGCCCCCCTCGTCAGTCTTGGGGCAGGCTTTGGATTTCGTCTTTGGCTTATTGCCGGACGTTCAACCTTCCGACCAGCCTTCTGTGACCGTCCGGCCGCGGTCCACTGTGGAGCGCAGTAACCCTGTTGAGGCTTCTAGCTCCGGGGCTTTGAGTCCTCTGCAATCGGCTCAGGTGGTTGAGTCCTTCCAGGGCTTAGACGCCAAAATGCGTTCTAAGGCCCTCAAGGGTTCCTTCTTTTCTAGAGCTGATGCCTTTCTGCCTCCATCTTGGTTTCGTGTGTACGATTCCGTCTCTCCACCAGTCCAAGGGATGACTACTGTGGATGAGGATTCTTCTTCCCTCGGTTGACTAAGCCTAAGTCGGCAGTTCTCCCGATGTCGGTAGTTGAATCTATGGTGGGCCTGTCCCGAGAGATGCTGGGTATGTTATCTCTCGCGGACCATGTCGTCGCTGCTCTGGCTGAATATTTTCCACCAGGGGAGTTTGATGACGCTCAGGCGCTTTTTCGCGTTTTGTCACAGGCTCTTATGAACTTGACTCACGCTCACGCCTGTAACACGGCCAATTTGGAGCTGGCACGCCGGGATGCGGTTTTGGATTCTTTACCATCCCTTCCTTCTGAGCAACGTGCTGTTCTGAGGTCTGCCTCTTTGGTGGGACCTCAGTTGTTCCATGGTTCCGTGGAAGCTGTTCGTGGCGAAGTTCTTCGTCATTCGAAGGACCAGCTTTTGCTGAGACAGCTTGACCCACCTGCTGCTGCGGGTGGGGGTCGTTCCAGGCCCGCCAAGCGTGCTGCTGCGTCTGCCTCGTCGGCGACGTCGGCTACGCCTTCGGCTCCGTCTGCTCCTTCTGCTCATAAGAAGCGCCGACGTGGCCAGGCCCGCTGGCAGCCTCAGGCTGGAAAGTCTCAGGACTCTGTCACTTCCCGAGGTGGTTTCTCCTCTCGGGGGCCTCGTCGAGGCCGCAAGTGAAGGTTCTCACCTCGATTCGCCTCCAGTCGGGGGAAGGCTGTCGCTGCTTTACGACCGTTGGGCAGAGATAACGTCGGACTCTTGGGTCCTCGACGTCATTCAATCCGGTCTGCGACTGTCCTTCCATCGGCACCCCAGTTTATCTCGGGTGCCCCTTCCGACTCAGGTCCCTTCAGATTCTCTGCGTCGGGACCTTCTGGTGCAGGAGATCGACAATCTCCTCTCCAAAGGGGCGATCGAGGTGGTCAGGAACACTCTTTCACCGGGGTTTTACTCGAGACTTATCTTGGTGCCGAAGAAAAACGGCCAATATCGTCCTGTCATCGATCTGAGTACCCTGAACGAGTACATAATTGCTCCTCGTTTCAGTATGGAGACTTTACGGTCGGTTCGACGTTCAGTTCATCAGGACGATTTTGCGGCCAGTATCGACCTGAAGGATGCCTACTTCCATGTACCCATTCATCTGGCGTCACGGAAATACCTTCGGTTCTCGTTTCGGGATCGAGTTTTTCAATTCAGAGCTCTCCCGTTCGGTTTGAACCTGGCTCCTTGGGCCTTCACCCGACTGATGTCACATGTGCTTGCTTTCCATCGCACTCAGTCGGCAGTGACTTCGTCAGCCTACCTAGACGACATCCTCCAACGGCACCACGATGCTGCTGTTCTGGAGTTCGATGTCCGGCAGTTTCTTTGCCTGCTAGCGTCGCTGGGTTTCAGAGTCAATCGCGAGAAGTCGGATCTTCTTCCTTCTCAGCGATTCCGTCATTTGGGGATGGATTTCGACACTCTTCACAATGTAGTGTCGGTCCCCCAGGCTCGGGCGACGATTCTTTCCGCCTTGACTCGGGACCTGCTTCAATCTTCCTCGGTCTCGGCCAGGACTTTCCTTCGGATGCTGGGCCTTTGCGGTTCGGTGACAGATCTCATTCCGCTCGGTCGCTTGTTTGTCCGACCTCTCCAACACTTCCTGTTGGATCATTGGCGTCCGAATGTAGATCCGCTGGACCTGGAACTCACTATTCCTCGGTCTCTGCTTTGTCACCTCCGCACTTGGGCAGATATTCCCTGGCTGACACAGGGTGTTCCGTTGGATCTTCCTTTGGCCGATCGCATCCTTACTGCGGATGCCAGCGATCGGGGCTGGGGTGCGACGTTGGATCCTCTCGGTCTGTCTACTCACGGAGAGTGGGACAGCGAGCAGGTGGGCCTTCATATCAACCAGAAGGAGCTCCTTGCTCTTCTGTTGAGTTTTCGGCTTTGGATCCCTCATCTGTCGGACCATGTTGTCCTACTTCTTTCGGACAATTCGACAGTAGTGGCCTACATACGGAATCAGGGAGGCACACATTCGATTCCCATGTATCGGCTGTCTCGGGATCTTCTTCTGTTGGCGCGGGATGTGAACGCTCGGGTGTCCATTCGACACATTCCCGGGCGTCTCAACGTCCTAGCAGACTCCCTGTCCCGACGCGACAGTGTCCTTCCAACCGAATGGATGCTACATCGGTCGGTGTTTCAGGCGATTTGCGAGCAGTGGGGTCGTCCTCAGGTCGACCTTTTCGCTACTCGCTGGAATCATCAGGTAGAGACTTTTGTCTCCCCTTGTCCAGATCCTCTGGCATTTGCAGTAGACGCTCTGTCTCTGGACTGGACAGGTTGGGTCGGCTATGCCTTTCCTCCTGCACCGATTCTTACTCAAGTTTTAGCGAAGATTCGTGCTTGCAGTTGCAGGATCATTCTGATCACACCCCTGTCTCCACAGAGGGTGTGGATCAATCTGCTGCCGCCTCTATTGGCCGATCGACCGATTCGTCTACCTCTACGTCGCGATCTTCTTTCACAGGGTCGTCCCAGGAAGTATCATAACAACCTGGCGAGCCTGTCCCTTCACGTCTGTCTTTTATCAGGTCCAGTCTCCGACGTAGAGGTTTTTCGAGACGATCAGTGGAGTGCATTTCTGCATCGCGGCGACCTTCCACTGGAATGACTTATGCCGCCAAGTGGAAGGTTTTCTGCCGCTGGTGTTCAGATCACAATGTGAATTACCGTGATCCGTCAATCGCTCAAATTGCGGATTTTCTGGTTTTTCTTTTTGACTCCAAGGGCCTCCAGCCTATTACGATTAAGGGCTATCGGTCTATGCTGTCTGATACTTTCTCTTATGTGGGAAAGCGGTGTATCGGTCGTAATCTTTTTCTCTCCAAACTTATTCGGCACTTTTCTTTGAAGAGGCCTCGAGTTTTGCGTCTTACACCCAAGTGGAACTTGGCATGGGTGTTGCACTGTTTGGAGGGGGCGCCGCCATTCGAGCCTTTATCTGAGACCGACATGCGTTTTCTCACCTATAAGACGGCTTTTCTTCTAGCGTTTGCTTCTGCTCGTCGAGTCAGTGAGCTTCATGCGCTATCTGTTGATTCTGCCTTCTTCCGAAATGAGGCTAACAGTGTCACATTCACTACTGATTGCTCTTTTCAGGCTAAGAATCAACTCCCCGATTCGGTACCTCCTCCCATCTGCATTCGGGCTCTCCCTGCTGTAGGTGGACGGAGGCCTCTTCTTTGTCCTGTTCGTGCGGTCAAGACTTACATTACTCGCACTCAGTTCATTAGGAGGGGTCGGAAGCGATTCTTTCTGTCTCTCATTCCTAAGAGGCAGTCTATCTCTTCCCATTCTATTTCCAGGTGGATCTGTCTTGCAATCAAGCTGGCTTATTCTCGCTTGTCTGCATCGGATCTTGTTTCGAACCGGCTTAATGCTCACGAGGTTCGTGCCATTTCTACATCCTGGGCGTTCTCCAATTCTGTTTCGCTCCGTGATATGAATGCGGCTTACTGGAGGAATGCTTCTACCTTCTCCTTTTATCTCCGCCACCTTCAGCAGCAATCTGAGGACCTTTATTCTTTAGGCCCTCTCGTTGCTGCTCAGGCTGTTGTGCACCCTCGTTAAAATTGTTTTTGTCGAGGTTGCGCTTCACTCAGCCTTGTTCTTTTCAGGGGCCTTCTCTCAAACTTCATTACAGGTTTTCGTTTTTGTTCTCTGCCATCCTTGCTTTCGTTCTGCTACTCTTGTTGGTATTGGTTATGTGATTCACCTCCTCCTATTGTTTATTCAGCCAATTGTAAACAATTGTGAGTAGGTTGAAAAGAAATTAAAATTTTTTAGTAAATTTTGTTTCTTAACATACCTACCACAATTGTTTACCGGAGGCCCACCCTCCTTGGGGATATTTTTGATATCGATGCCTCCCCGCTAAATCACAAACTTCTCGTTGGCGGAAATACGGAATTGACGTCACGGTTGTTTCGCATGCGCTCGGTAAATGCAAGAGGTGTGCAGAGAGAGTACCTGTAATTTCGAGCGCTGGTCTCGCTCGACCCTTTTTTCGATCTTTTTCGTGCTTTTGCACTCTAGTACTTTTCCAACTCGTTTGGAAAAGATTCTAAAAGCTTGAGTTAGTTCCGAAGTAGGGCTTGCACTTATGTTACAGCCAATTGTAAACAATTGTGGTAGGTATGTTAAGAAACAAAATTTACTAAAAAAATTTAATTTTTGTCATCAAAATTTGTTCACATATCTTTGCCTTGTTACAATTTATGGGAGAGTGCCGACGGGCACTCTTATGGATTACAACAAAGTAAATCCTAACAGACTAAATAATTTCACTTCAAAGGTGATTTGTAGAACATCCACAGAATAGGAAGCCTTTGTTATGGTGCCTACACTTCAGAATAAAGCCGAAATATGCACTCTCCCAGTTAAAAGGGCAGCAATTCTCTCGCCGCTACATGTGACACTTTAACTGACCAATCAACTATTTATTTATTTTGTTTTTGAATTAAAAAAGAAAATCAAAACCATGGCGAAGTCGTTCCAACGGGTTGGGAGGTGTGTGTGTGGGTGGGGGGGGGGGGGGGGGGGGGGGGCGGGGGGGGGGGTCACATGATTTTGTTTACATTTTTCTAAAACTTTATTTTTTCAACATTTCTATTGTAAATTACTCAGACGGATGGGCCGATAAGGTAAAGAGTAATCAGTTAAGCTGGAAATTAAATAATTTTCGAAGTTATTTTTAAATTACATCTTTATGAATTTTCATTAAAATCTTGTCATGGCTGCTTCGCATCAGCCATGACTAGGTTTGATGAAAGATATTTTAAAAGGTACTTGACAGGATATAGTTAAAGAAAACAAATGTTTGTTTTTGTTTTACAGATGTCAATGATCCAATCACAGCACAACCATCTGAAAATGAAGAAAGCTGATCAGGTAAGATCATCTTATACTTCATGTTTTAACCCTTTACCCAACGAACCGACCGCATCCGCCCGCGTAATATGCAAATTCAGCAGTTGAAAAAATATTATTTTTGAAAAAATTTCAACAAAACCATATTTGACCCCCTGTTGGAACGAGGTTGTCGAGATCGTTCCAACGAGGTGTCACATGATATGGTTTTGTTGAAATTTTGTGAAAAATTTAAAAAAATGATATTTAAAATAATAAATTTTGATATCGTCTTCGTTGGGTAAACTCACACTGTAGGCTTACTGAACTCATGTGTGATCAGGAGCTCCGGAAGCAAAAACAAAAGTGCGTGCCGTGGGGTGTGGATCGTCTCAACTATCGAGATTTTTTTAAAGAATAACTTGGAATGCGATGGTGGTAGATGTTGTACCGATTCGTTTGCTATACTTCTTCCCCTGTTAATGAGGGATATGTAATGTAATTGATCAGTGACTTGCCTTTTCCGTCACAATCACAAGGCAAGTTTATCGATAGCCTTGTCTCCCCATCCCCTTAACCTCCATCTTTCAGCCGTGAACCGGATCGGATAGGGACCCTCTCCCCTCTTTTGGCATCCTGTGTGCTACATGTAATATAATTGTTATACATGTGATGTAATTAATCAGTGGCTCAGCTGCATATCCATCACAAAGATCTAAAAATAATCGCAAGGCAAGTTTTCGATATCCTTGTCCCCTCCCCCATAACCTCCACCTTCTAGTCTTGGACAGGATAAGTTAGAGTCCGCATGCCCCCTGTTTTTCGCTGTCAATCTTGGTTTTTAAACTGTTTCTCATTAGTGGCGCAGTGGCTTACTGGTTAGCGCGTTGAACTTCAGATCGTAAGTTCGATCGCGGCCCGCGCCATCTGTACTCACTCCTTGGGCAAGACACTTAGTCCTAAATGCCCAAGTGGGAATCCACTGGCGCAGTGTGGTGCGTCGTTCTGCACGTCGATGGTATACACGCATACAACCGGTTCTAACCCTGCTTGTGTAGCTCAGTTGTTGGCGCACTGAACTTCAAACCCTAAAGGTGCATGCTTGGATCCTTGCCGGCGGTCACTGCATTGTCCTTGGAGCTAGACACTTAATCCCGATTGCTCAGTTGGGTGCAAGGTGGAGCTATGTACTAAGGTGCACCACAGGTAGATGGTGCACTTGTCTACAACCAATGCTGACCATGCTTGTCGGTGGAGTTAGTACCTCGAGGAGACTTGACAGTTACTCGCCGCTGCTGTGTGCATTTTTTATTTAATCTTATTTGTTTTACTGTGATTGGCGAACAAGTTATGCAACTTGTATAAATGCCTCTCCTTTGCCCAATGGCGCAGGTATGTGTGTTGACTGTCGTAGCGGCAACTTCGTGGCCCCGCTCTTCTCAGATACTACGAAGGGATCTTTAGTCTGCACGGATTGTCTCTCTCTACACAGGGGGACAGTAATTTCACGTCCCCACCCGATAGGACGGTACGCTGTGACAGCATCAACCACACAATTAATGCTGACAGTGCTCGGACACCTTTCCCCGACCGAGGATCGATCCCGGAACCTCTGGCATGAGAGACCAGCGCACTTTTCCCCTCGGCTATTACTGCGCGGTGGTTCACTCCAGGTACTCCGGCTTGCTCCACCTGTAAAAGTTCCCGACACGGTGAAGTCCTAGTTGTCGAAAGTGTTAAAATCTCAATAAATAGTAAGCTGTTTACATTTGTCGAACAGTTTCTTGCCAGTGTTCGTTGGTTTTATCCGGATACTGCTAAGTGTCAGACACGACATGAACCAGGCTGTTGAAAGTGTCTTTGATAAATATACATATATACTTCACTTTCGAACGTGTTGACTTAACTGGTATACGCAGTTGGCTTCAGATCGAATGATAGAAGATTCGACTCCCCACCCCGTGACCCGCGTTGTGTTCTAGGGAAATTATTTAATCCCGGCTGCCCAAGTGGGTGCTCTGGCACTTTATACTAAAGCGCACAACACATCCATAGTACACGTGTCTTTATCCAATGCTTAACCCGCTTGAGGTATCACAGAACTAAACATTTTCCCATAGGCGACCATTATAATTTCAAGCGAAAAATATGATCGCATCTTTTTAATTTTTGCATTCAAATATCTTAAGTATAGCCCTTCAGCCAACTTCTTCTGACCTGAAAACAGGAGGAAATGCAACAAATAAGAGAAAAGCTGACAGAAAGGGAAGTACCGGTCCTGTGCACATATTTTTCAGGGAATTCCCAACAAAACCACACCAAAAGTCAATTGCATTTTTTAAGTTCAAAAGTCATCAAATCACCCTCTTTGTTTATCTGGAATATTCATTAATTTGCAAGATGTTATTAGAATGTTTCAAATGTTTATTGAAACAATATATTTTCCCAAGGCTGCTTATTTTTAGAGACTGAATCACTTCCGAGTGCAACATTTCAAGGCATTTGAGACCCCTAAGCCACATCCATGCTGGGAGCGCGGTGGCTCAGTGGTACACTGTTGGACTTCTCTGCTGGAGGTCCCGTGTTCGATCCCCGTCCGGGGCGACCCGCGTTGTGTCCTTGGGCAAGGCATTTTAGCCCGGTTGCCTACGTGGGGGCATGATGACGCCGTGTTCTGAGGCGTACTGCACGTCGAAGATGCACATGTCTTCAACCGCTGTAACCCTGCTTGAGCGGAGCTTGAACAGAGTTAGAATTTTGAGGAGCTGACAGTTGCACGTCGATGCTCTGTTCGCTCTGGGTACTCCGGCTTCCTCCACCCGTAAAACTCACGGTCACGATTAGCTACTGTGCATATGTATGTGACCTTAAACACCAATAAATAAAATAACACCCATGCTTTTTTCAAAAGAAACTGGTAAACGACGGCTTGAATGCGAGTTAATGTTGATAGCCAAGTATGAAAGATTGAGTAAACCTGACTATATCGGCGTGTTGTGGCAATATAGCCATAGATGCTGAACTAACCCTAAACGCAAATAAAGCTGAAACACCCATTCATTTCGTATGGGGCGGGTAGGGGGGGGGGGGGGTGGTATCAATGAAACAACCACGGAGTTGTTTCTTTCTGCCGAAACTGGATTTTTGAAATTCATGAAAAACGATTAAGGCATCACAATGTGAGCACACTCTAAAGACCGGTCAATGGATTTCCAGAATCTGGAAGTCCATTAACTGTAACGTTTCTTGCACTTGACATGTTTCAAAAGAATGAGTTACTTGAAACAACTATCTCGTTAGAGCTCCATGAAGATCAGTGCTCGGTTATTGAGAAAAAATTATGCTTCACTGGAACAAAGAGATCCATGAACTAACAACTCGTGTCCACGTCCTTGCAAGTGGGCAAAATAAGCAAGTAGAAGGCTAAACGCTACTTTCCGCACTGTCACGTGGTACCGATTTAACCTTGTCGAATTTGAACATAAACCATTAACTCATCGCATGCTACATGCATATATTCAACTGGAAGAGTACTAAATTATTTTTGGTCATCAAAATTTGTTCACATATATCTGTGCCTTTTTACAATTTATGGGAGTGTGCCGACGGCACTCTCCTATAGATTGCAACAAGGTAAATCCTAACAGACTAAATAATTTCACTTCAAAAATGATTTGTAAAACCTCCACAGAATATGAAGCCTTTGTTATGGTGCCTACACTTCACCCAGTTAAAAGGGCAGCAATTCTCTCGCCACTACATGTGTCACTTTAACTAACCAATCAACTATTTATTTATTTGCTTTTCGAATTTCGAGAAAAAATCAATAAAACTATTCGGCGAACTCGTTCCAACGGGAGGGGGGGGGGGGGGGTTATGGTTTTGTCGAAATTTTTCGAAAACTTTTTTTTTTCAACATTTCTATTGTAAATTACTCAGACGGATGGGCCGATAAGGTAAAGAGTAATCAGTTAAGCTGGAGTTTAAATAATTTTCGAAGTTATTTTTAAATTACATCTTAATGAATTTTCATTAAAATCTTGTCATGGCTGCTTCGCATCAGCCATGACTAGGTTTGATGAAAGATATTTTAAAAGGTACTTGACAGGATAAAGTTAAACAAAACAAATGTTTGTTTTTGTTTTACAGATGTCGTAATAATCCAATCACAGCACAACCATCTAAAAATGAAGAAAGTTGATCGCATGGCCGGTAAGTCCATATACACATTTTATAGACTTCATATTTGAACCCATGTATAATCCGAAACTAACACTGTAGGTTTATTAAACTCATGTGCGACCAGGATCTCCGGCTCAGCTGCATATCCGTCACAAAGATCTAAAAATAATCGCAAAGCAAGTTTTCGATATCCTTGTCCCCTCCCCCTAACCTCCACCTTCTAGTCATGGGCAGAGTCCACATGCCCCCTGTTTCTCGCTGTCAGTTTTGGTTTCTAAACTGTTTATGAGTTAGTGGCGCAGTGGCTTACTGGTTAGTGCGTTGAACTTCAGATCGCAAGTTCGATCGCGGCCCGCGCCATCTGTAGTCACTCCTTGGGCAAAACCCTTAATCCTAAATGCCCAAGTGAGAATCCACTGGCGCAGTGTGGTGCGTCGTTCTGCACGTTGATGGTATACGCTCATACCACCGATTCTAACCCTGCTTGTGTAGCTCAGTTGTTAGAGCAGTGAACTTCAAACCCTAAAGGTGCACGCTTGGATCCTTGCCAGCGGTCCCTGCATTGTCCTTGGGGGCTAGACACTTAATCCCGATTGCTCAGTTAGGTGCATGGTGGAGCTATGTACTAAGGTGCACCACAGGTCGATGGTGCACTTATCTGCAATCAATGCTAACCATGCTTGTGTGGAGTCAGTACGTTGATGAGAATTGACAGTTACTCGCCGCTGCTGTGTGCATTTTTGATTTAATCTTATTTGTTTTACAGTGATTGGCGAACAAGTTATGCAAATTGTATTAACGCCTCTCCTTTGGCCAATGGAGCAGGCGTGTGGGTTGACATTCGTAGCGGCAAATTCGTGGCTCAGCTCTTCTCTGATACTACGAAGAGATCTTTAGTCTGCACGGAGTGTCTCTCTCCACACAGATGACAGCCATTTTACGTCCCCACCCGATATTATCGTACACTGTGACAGCATGAACCCCACAAGTAATGCTGCCAGAGTGTTTGGACACCTCGAGAACTTTCACCGACCGAGGATCGATCCCGGGACCTCTGGCATGAGAGACCAGCGCACTTTTCCACTCGGCCACCACTGCTCGGTAGTTCACTCCAGGTACTCTGGCTTGCTCCACCTGTAAAAGTTGTAAACTTTTACCAATTATCATTCTTTGTTTGGCCCTCAAAAGAGTTACACTTCACTGTTATTTGTACTTCCAAATCTCAGTTTTCATGATGCCAGACACATTTTGATGAGAGAAATGGTGGAAATAAAGAGGAAATATAAGGAGAGGAAAAAATAGTGCAAGAAAATGTTCAGGGCTGTAACTTCTAATTATTTTACGAAATTATTTCATGTTGCCTTTTTTCAAGGCATAGCCCTATTGTTGTCATTCTTGCTATGAATATACCATTGTTTGAACAGTGTTTCCTCTCTCCCTTTCCTTTATTCCCCCAAGCTATTCTCCAATGTTTTGGCTTACATTTTGTAATGTTTATTACTAAAATTTTTTGGGAGTTTTGGCTTGCTAACAGAAATTTTTCTTTTTTCCCCATGTTTACGTCCTCACTCTAGGGGTGTTGAGGCGTTTTGGTCTGCATCTACCATTTGATGTTCTGCAGTTTCTTCTCTGGAAGCCTCTGTTTTGCATCAGATAGTGTTTTAAATTGGTAACTGATTTCGGGCCAGATTTTTTCAGTGCATGGAGTCATGTTTCCGGTTTGTTGACACTTTTGCTTAGATTGACAAGTTACTGCTGATAGTGATTACTTGTCTTCTGCATCACTTTTGTCATAGCAAGATACATTAATATTGTCCGTAAGTGTTACATTATTTTTTTCAACATGAATTTAAATTTTTGTCCACACTTAAGCTTTTTTGGGATCCATTGGGCTCAGGGTTCCCATTGGGAACTTGGGCTCTTCTGAATTTTTTTTTAAAAATTTTTTCGAATCATTATTTCGTAATGATTATAATGGATTGTTTTATGTATCTTTATATTTTTATACTGTACCAATGACCCAGACTTAGCTGGTGCAAACTCTAAAATATTTAGGGCCAAACGCAAATTTTACCCCCCAATCCCCCAAATTTGCGTCTAAAACCAAAACTTACATGTCCTATATGGTGCTCCATACTTTTCCTCCACTGCGCATGCGCAGTGTCAAGGAGGTCTCGAAACTGCCGCCAAAAGTCATTCTTTGTTTGGCCCTCAATAGTTACACTTCACTGTTATTTGTGCTTGTAAATCTGTTTTAAGGATAACAGACGCATAATTATGAGAGAAATAGTGGATATATGGTGGAAATAGAACGTGGAGAGGAAAAAACAGTGGAAACAAATGTTCAGGGCTGTAACTTATAAATTTTTTACGAAATTATTCATGTTACCTATTTTCGTGGCATGACCTTATTGTGGTCATTCTTGCTATGAATTTTCCATTGTTTAATCAGTGTTTCCTCTCTCCATTTCCTTTATTCCCCCCTAGCTATTCTCCTATGCTTTTGGCTTATTTTTTGTAATGTTTATTACTAAAATTTCTTGGGAGTTTTGGCTTGGAAACAGAATTATTTTCTGTTTTTTCCCCATGTTTACATCCTCACCCTAGGGGTGTTTGGGTGTTTTGGTCTGCATCTATCATCTGATGTTATACAGTTTCTTCTCTGGAAGCCTCTGTTTTGCATCAGATAGTGTTTAAATTGGTAACTGATTTCGGACCACATTTGTTTTAGTGACCGGAGTCATGTTACCGGATTGTTGACACTTTTGCTTATGTTGACAACTGTCACTTCTGACAATGATAACTGGTCTTCGGCTTAATTTAGTTCACAGCAAGATACATTAATATTGTCCGTAAGTGTTACATTAATTGTTTCAAAATGATTTAAAATTTTTGTCCACACTTAGGCTTTTTTGGGCTCAGGGTTCCCATTGGGAACTTGGGCTCTTCTGAAAATTTTTTCCAAAATTTTTTTTTTTTGGAAAATTATTTTCTTTTGAAATGTTATAATGAATTATAATATATTATGTATATTCATTTCAAGAGTTAGTGCGAATAACATGGCTCATTTTCGAGCTCATTCCTCCACGGTAACGTCGGCCTACCTGGACGACATTCTTCAGAGGTGTGGCAACGAGTTAACGCTTCAGAACGATGTGTAGATTCTGCTTCTATTGATCCGACGGCTCGGTTTCATAAGTAAACGAGAAGTCGGATCTGGTTTCGTCCAAGTCATTTACCCACCGGGGGATGAGCTTCGCCGGACGCATAAAATTCTTGTTCGTCTGCCGTTAACCAGAGCGCAGAACGATGTGCAGATTCTGCTTCTATTGATCCGACGTCTCGGTTTCATAAGTAAACGAGAAGTCGAATCTGGTTTCGTCCAAGTCATTTACCCACCGGGGGATGAGCTTCGAGACGCATAACATTCTCGTTCGCCTGCCGTTAACCAGAGCGAAATTAATGAGTTATACTCGCTATTGTCTTCGCTCAGACAAGGTCTCGGCGAGAGATCTCACGTGACTGATACGTTGTGCGGAACTGCCGTAATTTTATTCCAATGGAGCGGTTACGCATTTGTCCTCTCCAAATTTCTTTTAATTCAGAATTGGAGAGTGAAGATTATTTCGCTCGATACGGACATCTTCTTGTCAAATCAAGTGAATAAGAGATTCAGATTTGGGCAAGTTTTCAGTGCTTAACTCAAGTAGTTCCACTGCATTTGCCGGATCCGAGTTTTACAGGTTTGACGGATGTCACTTTGGGTAGTTTCATTAAACCCAACGGATTTGAAGTGCCAGGGTCTTTTATTTCCGTAGTTCCTTATCAAGCACACAAAAATCAAGAATGATGTCATTTTGGCTTGCGCTGCGTTACTGATGAACGTTATTCAGAATGCTCATGCTAATTCTGTCCGACAACTCGACGGTATTAGCGTATTTTCGGAATTATGGAGGCTCTCATTCCACCCTGTTATTCATGTTAACGGAAGGAGTCTTTCGGTTGGTACCAGAACATCAAGTTCTTCTATTCGTCCGTTATATTCCGGATCGTCTGAATGTATTAGCGGACTCCCTTCACGGAGGGGCCGTTTGTTGCCACCAGAATGGACTTTCAACAAACCAGTATTCAATCAGATTGCTACCAACGAGAGCGGCCAATGATCGACTTTTTCGCGACGCATCTCAACAATCATTTACAGATGTATGTCACAATGTTTGGATTTTCGAGCGTTTGCAGTAAACGCTCGGGAGCGCGTTGTGGCTCAGTAGGTAGAGGTGTAGGCTGCAAGCCGAGAGGTCCTCGGTTCGAATCCCACCTGCGGCAATCGCGTTGTGTCCTTGGGCAAGACACTTCATCTCCATTGCCCGCGTGGGGGCACGATGACGCCGTGTACTAAGGCGTACTGCACGTCGATGGTACGCATGTCTTCAACCAATCTAACCCTGCCTGTGCCGCAGTGCGGAGTTACGATGTTGGGGAGCTGGCAGCTGCTCGTCGTTGCTCGGTGGTTCTCTCCGGGTACTCCGGCTTCCTCCACCCGTAAAACTGTCACAGTCATGATTAGCCATTGTGCATAAATATGTGACCTCAAACATCAATAAATAATAATAATAGTAAACGCTCTATCGATCTTGTGAAACCGAATAAAATATACATATCTTCCAATGACGTTGATTTAGCAGATATTGCTTAATGTTATTATTTCCATGCAAATTCTGTTGGTAGCTTCTCAATATCCACAAAGACTGAGGATTAATTTACTCAGGCGTCTGTTGTGGGACATGCCGTGGAAGCTTCCTCCACATTGCGGTCCATTCTTTGGAAGGGATTCAATCTACTATCAGTCCTGCTAATGATTATATCTTCATTCAGCAGTCTGCGTTGGTTTTAAGCTCATGAAGTAAGAGTTCTTCTGCATCATAGGCTTAAACTAATAATGTTGATATTACAGATCTAATGAGGGCTACATATTGGTCTTAGCCCTCCATTTTCACGATTTTGTATCTGAGAATGTTGAGTCTTTCTGCAGATCTACATTCTTTAGGTCCGTTATTTTCTACTCAGAATGTCGTCTACTAAACAGTGGCAACTATGTGTATAGGCTTTCGGTTCCGGCAGTGACTTTGTCCTGCTACCCTCTTTGCTCTGGTGTATTTGATCCAGGGGAAGGGGGGGGGGGGGGGGGCAGGTGTTCCCTTGGTCACCTGCTTTATAGTGTAAAGCAAGGGAATACCTCCCTTGGAGTCAGTTATTCCGGTCGGTTCCGAGATGATTTTAAAGGGTAAAGCTTATGTTTACTCATCTGTGTAATATTTTTTAAGTGTTGATTGGTGTGAAGTATCTGTATATATCACGTGATTAATTGGGCGTTAATAGACATTCTTCGAACACTTTTAAATGAGTATATAGAGTCTCAGTTCGCCAGACTCCCGTATTTATTGACTTTCCTTTAAAAAATATTAGTATAAAGGGTTATACTAGATGTTATTGTGCTCAATTACAGATTGGTGTTGTCTTTGTTTTTTGATACAAATAAGAAAGATACATTTAGCCTATCTCTCCTTTTCTCATTGAGGGGATAGGTTTATTATAGGTAATTGAGTCTATTGGATTTTCCTTATGTCCTAGGCCCTCCAACCTTTTTACTATTTGTCTGGGTCATTGGTACAGTATAAAAATCTTTAAAAAAAATTTATAGTAATTTATATTTTTTTTATACTTACCAATGACCCAGACGGGGATGGCCCTCCCAGGAGTTGGGAACTCTTGCCTCCCCGCTGCGTACATAACGCTTACCAGGCACTGGTTGTAAGAATGACTTTTGGCGGCAGTTTCGAGACCTCTTTGACACTGCGCATGCGCAGTGGAGTAAACGTATGGAGGACCATATAGGACATGTAATTTTTGGTTTTAGATGAACATTTTGGGGATTGGGGGTAAAATTTGCGTTTGGCCCTAAATATTTGAGTTAGCACCAGCTAAGTCTGGGTCATTGGTAAGTATAAAAAATTACTATAAATTTTTTAAGTTTCAAGGATTAGTGCGAGTACGATGATTGTTTACCTTTTTCACAATGAATGATTATTGTTCAAATTGTACTGGGAGGAAATCTTCCTATGATTCTCATGATCTCTGTATTGTACTCTATGTACTCGCACTGATCTTTGTTCTGTGTGTTACAAATGGGATGACAAACGTTGGAAACGTGTGTCACTGTATTTTGTTACCGGAGAGAGGGTCATACCGGTCCTCTCTCCGCAGGGTCACTCTAGTCTTTCACTCTTCTTTTTCAGAGGAGCAAGAACAGTGTGATATTTCCGTGATGTCGTCCAGAAGTGTGCCCCCGTCGTCACATACAAGCGAGGAGCTAGCGACAAAAATGCTCATGCAGATCCGTCAATTACCCGAGTGGTATTTGAAGGGGTTGACGTCCGCTAGCTCACCCGGTGTCGCGTCCATTCACCGAATGGGTCAGCACCCGGATTCGTCCGTTGCGGTCCAGGAGAGAGAGTCGGGTGTTGCGAGCACTATAAACCTTCCACGTGCACACCCAGTGCCGACGGAAAGGAGGATGGATCGGAGGAAGCCTGATAGTCCGGTCTTTAGCTTGTCCAGCTCGGCACGAGCTGCCAGCGAGAGGGGTCCCTCTCTCAAACAGTAGCATCTGGGACCAGATGTTGTAGTTCGTAGCCTTTCGCAGTCGGAGCATACGTCCGCCGCTCGGGACGCTCCGGTATATAGGCAGTCCGGCGAGGCTACCTATAAGGCTTCCTCATCCTCACGGCAGCACACACGACCGCACCTTGGCTACGTGACCAGTGAAATAGTCAGCTTCGCCGACCAGGGATTCCACGGCGACCAGGTCACGACATTCGGTAGCCAGGGATACGTGGCCTAACACATCCGGACGTTTGCATAAAAGATGTATGCAGGATGCAACGTCCAGGGAGCTTCCGGCGGCTCAATCCAGTAAGACCGCGGCTCCCCAGGCCTCCGTAACGGACGTGCTATCACAGGTAGCAAAGATCATTGCAGCATCCCAGCAACCGGCAGAGCCTCTGTCGGAACATGAAGTTTCAGACGAAGCTGGGTCGGTTTGTTCCGCCGCTGGATCAGGTGCGGACGACCGAGATTTCCAAAAGGTCCGACAGGATGGCGAAAGGGATTCTGATGAGTTAGATATTTCCCTTTCGGAACACAAAATAGCCGTTCATCCGGCATTACCATCCAGAAGTTGTTCCGCCGGACCAAAATGCTGCGCAGCCGGATAGGAGGGTGATAGCGCCACCGGACACCGACTTTTTTAATCGGTTTAGGGACATTGTCCCGGAATTTCCGTCACAGTCCAGGAATGTCTCTCGGATATTTGAATTATTAGATGACGCTATTGACAAACTTGCCAACAAGACGGTCATCAGCCTTCCTGCGGCATCTGACTTTCATCAATCAAAGGAATAAATTTGATACGGCAGGTCAGGGCATCTAGAGAGTTCCTCTGCGTTTAGACGACCAGGCTGAAGACCTTGAAATATCCATGCCGTCGTCTTTGTCACTTCCTTCGTCAACGATGGAAATGACAATATCGTCTAACAGAGCTAGTTTAGACGCTCTTTCATACGCAGATCACCTTACTAGAGCGTTGTCATTACGCTTTGAAGGACCAGAATTCCAAGATGTACAGGCGTCCTTAAGAGTTCTGTCCAGGGCCATAGCTTTTTCCACGTATAACTCCGCCCTTTCAGTGGCGAATCTGGGAGTTAGGTGGACGCGATGCGGCCCTAGCTACTTCCACACGCGTGCACAGTAAGGTGAAAAACTTTCTTAGAGTCGCTCGGATCTCCGGGGAGTTTCTCTTCAGCGGCAAGCTTTCTGCAATATATGATAAATTAACTAAGAAAGCTTCTGACTCTCTGCTTTTTAAGTCTGCTTCCAAGAAGTCGGGACCAGCAGAGAGGAGTAGGCCAGAGACTTCTTGGGACGAGTTCGTCCAAAGGAAGTTCCTATAGAGGTTCCTATGCGTCCTCTAGGTCTTACTCTATAGACCGTCACATTAGCGACTCGAGTAGGGGCCGTAACGCTGGTCCAAATTACCGGTCAGACGCCCCAAGGCTGACGGGGTGAGGTGCGGGTCGCGGAGGACGAAGTGTCTCCTCCCACAAGCCTCGCGGATCCAGGAGGTGATGGTCTAGACCTCTGTCGCGTTCCGGTGGGCGGAAGACTATCGAGTTTCTCAAGCAATTGGGATTCAATTACGGAGGACCCTTGGGTTCGAGGGGTTATTTCGGAAGGACTAAAACTGTCCTTCAAAGGCAGACCTCCGTAAACTCGAAGTCCAAGATGGACTCAGCTTCCGTCAAATTTTCAGAAAAGAACGGCACTTCTGTCAGAAGTCCAGTCTCTATTAAAGAAGAACGCGATAGAGGTTGTAGAAAACCAGGAATCTCAAGCTGGTCGTGGCTCCAAAGTTTTATATGGAGACCATTCGATCGGTCAGGGCGAGCATTCGAGTGAACGACTATGCTGCGAGCATAGACCTCAAGGATGCGTATTTTCACGTCATGGTACATACGGCGTTCAGACAGTATCTTCGCTTCGCTGTCCTAGGTGTTGTCTATCAGTTCCGAGCGATGTGCTTTGGTCTGAATCTAGCGCCCTGGGCTTTCACTCAAGTAATGAACTCGGTAACGACTCATTTCCGAGCTCATTCGTCTGCGGTAACGTCGGCTTACCTGGACGATATTCGTTAGAGGACCGGCAACGAGTTAACGCTTCAGAACAAGATGCAGAATCTGCTCTATTGCTCCGTCTCGGTTTCATATTAAACGAAGAGAAGTCGGATCTGGTGCCGTCCAAGTCATTCACCCACCTGAGGATGAGGTTTCGAGACGCACAACAATCTCGTTCGTCTGCCGTTAATCAGAGCGAAATTAGTCAGTTGTTACGCTCGCTATTGTCTTCACTCAGACAAAGTTACAGCGAGAGAATTCATGAGACTAATAGGTCTGTGCGGAGCTGCCGCGGATCTCATTCCAATGGGGCGGCTACGCACTAGTCCTCTCCAGGTCTATCTGACTCAGAATTGGAGAGTGAAGATTCATTCGCTCGAGTCGGACATCCTCTTGTCAAGCCAAGTGAAACAAGAGATTCAGACTTGGGCAGACATACAGTGGTTAACTCAGCGAGTTCCACTGCAATTGCCAGATCCGAGTTTTACGATTATGACGGATGCCCGTCAAACAGGTTGGGGCGCGACACTGAGCCCATCGGATTTGAAGTGCCAGGGTCTTTGGGATCCGCAGTTTTTAAGCAAGCACATCAACATCAACGAGATGATGTCGATTTCGCTTGCTCTACGTCAATGGATAGACGTTCTTCAGAATGCACACGTGCAAATTGTGTCCGACAATACGACAGTAGTGGCGTATATTCAGAACCAAGGTGGCACTCATTCCATTCCGTTGCTCAATCTAAAGGAAAGAATTCTTTTTATACTAGAACATCAGATTCTTCCCTCGGTCCGTCATATTACGGGTCGTTTGAACGTCTCAGCAGACTACCTTTCACGAAGGGGTCGCCTGTTGCCGTCAGAATGGACTCTCAACAAGCAAGTATTCAATCAGATTTGCTACCAATGGGAACGGCCAATGATAGATTTATTTGCGACAAATCTCAACAATCAGTTGCAGACGAATGTGTCACCTTGTCCGGATCCTCGAGCGTTTGCAGTAGACGCTCTCGATCTCTTGGGACGGAATGATAGGATATGCGTATCCTCCAGCGCCGTTGATTCAGCAGACAGTGCTCAAGATAAAACAATCGCAATGCAAGATTCTGTTGGTAGCATCTCTGTCTCCACAGAGACCGTGGAGAAATCTACTCGGGTGTCTGTTGTGGGACATGCCGAGAAAGTTTCCAAAACGGGAAGATCTTTTGCAAGGGAAATCACGCATCCTCCATCACAATCCGCAAGGTCTAAACCTTCACGTATTTCCGTTGTGCGGTCCTTCTTGCATGGAAAACATTTTACAGGACGAGCAGTGGATGCGATTTCTAACTGTAGGAGGACCTCCTCTTCGCTATACTATGCTGCTAAGTGGAGGGTATTTTGTCAGTGGTGTGGGGATCATTCCGTAGATATTTATGATCCTTCCATTCCAGACATTGCAAACTTTCTAGTATACCTGTTTGATGAGATTAATCTGCAGCCTATCACCATTAAGTGTTATATGTCTATGCTATCCGATACCTATGCACATCATGATAGCTTGATGATTGGAACTAATGTCTCTTTATCTAAGTTAGTTAGAAATTTTTCGACAAACAGACCTAGATCCCTTAGACTAATTCCCAAGTGGAATTTGGCTTGGGTTCTTAAGCTGAAAGAAACGCATTTGAGCCTCTTGACACAGAGGACTTCAAGTTCTTAACATATAAGACAGCTTTTCTCTTAGCCTTCTCTTATGCTAGAAGAGTTAGTGAGCTTCATGCACTATCTGTGGATGATTCTCACTACCGTAGTGTTGGTAATACTATTGCCTTTACCACCAATGTTGGATTTTTGGCTAAGAATCAGGCTCCTAATAAGTATTCTGAACCTATTGTTATTAAGGCCCTTCCATCATCTGATGGGCGTAGGCCTTTACTTTGTCCTGTTAGAGCAATACGTATTTACATAGATCTGAGTTCATCAGAAAGGGACGTAAGCGTTTCTTTCTGCCTTTGATGCCTAATAGAAAGGATATTATGGTTCATTCTATTGCAAGATGGATTCAGTTGACTATTCGCACTGCTCATGAAAAATTATCTTCTCAGCAGTCGGCACTCACAATCTCAGCTCATGAAGTAAGAGCTCTTTCTACTTCTTGAGCCCATGCTAATTGTATTGTTATTACTGATTTAATGAAGGCTGCATATTGGTCTCTACCTTCTACTTTCACTAAATTTCATCTCAGAAATATTGAGTCCCTTTCTGGAGACCTCCCTTGTTTAGGTCCGTTATCAGTTGCTCAGAATATCGTCCACTAAACAGTTGCAACTATAGTTATGTAGGCTTTCTGTTCCGGCATGGACTGTCCTGCTGCCCTCTTCGCTCTGGGGTATTTGACCCAGGGCAAGGGGAAGGGGGGGGGGGGCGGGTGTTCCCTTAGGTCACCTGCTTTATAGTGAAAAGCAAGGGAATACCTCCCCTAGAGTTAGTAATTCCGAGTCGGTACTAACTCTAGGGGAGGTACCGACTCGGAATTACTAACTCTAATTTGTATATGTCATGTGTCAAACGAGCGTTAATATACAATCCTCGGACACTTTTAATGAATATAACGAGTCTCATTTCCCTGGACTTCCTTTATTTATTGGCTTGCCTTTAAAAATATTAGTATAAAGGGTTATACTGGATGTTAATAGAGATCATAGATTATTATTATGCTCAATTACTAATCGGTATTGTGTCTTTCTTCTTTATGATAAACAAGAAAGATACATGTAAAGCCTATCTCTCCTCTCCTGGAGCGGATATTCTGTTATTAGCGGGGGAGGAATTCGCTAGAATTGTGCACTTGGTGATACCTTCCTGAAATTTGGCATGATGTAAGGGTAGGCATCAGAGATTTCAAAATCGATCGGCTACAAGTTGGCACCATCCTCTAGCCACCACTAGCAGCGAAATCCAAAATGGCCGCCAAGCGGATCGAAAAAAAGCTATTTTCGCCGATCGCACAACTGAAGCTCCAAACCTAACACCATACATGTGCTGTAATTGATGTGAATGATGGAGTGAAGCCCTTGGAACAAGTTGGGGGGAAGATTAATGGATAATGGGATCAGAATTTCCGTCGATGTGTGCGTCTGTGTGTCTGACTGTCAGTATGATCGTCCGTCCGTAGATAAATTAGTGTTGAATGTTTCTCGGGAATGCAATGGTCAAATGAACATGGTATGAGAGATTCCTGTCAACACATGAACAAGGGTACTCGATAGTATGCAGCAGTGGGGATACTTGGACATTTGATAATCCAATTAAAGTGACAGTCTATTCTCAACTTCCGGCATTTTCGATAGATTTATTTTCTAAGAAAATAAAACTATCAAATTTCTAGAGGAGTTCTGGTTCAATCTCAACACCATAGCGACACGTCTGCCAGCAAGGGCAGTGCTGGAATGAACTCGGGATGCATTAGTTCCCGTTGTTAATTATACAATGTTATCTTGCCAGTATAGAACATTGGCAAAATGGGACTAGAAGGGGTGAGTGTATGTTTGCAGTCATTCGAGGTACAGGAATATTTTTTGACTACAAGTAGTATTCTTCATTTTCGGCCAGTTAAGATGTGGTGTGTTCCAAGTCAGGATTAATGTTGCCGACACTTAATGCCCATCCCTCATGGTATGCTACTTTACCAGGGATATAGAGATATAGCCACCACTGGGAGCCAAAACATGACCTTTGATGTCGATGAGTGGTCGAAATGTTTTAGCGAATAACTTATCGAAATATGATCCGGTATGGCAATTTGATACCTTACGTTAGATTTATTAGATCAACTCAGGTATGGATTCATTGAGACATGAGTGCGCTACAAGATGAAGGATTTCCAAGTTGATTTGCTATGGAGTAGGAACTGACTAGTCACATGTGGCCTATGGCCAGAGAAAGACAAGGATACCATAGATGAACACACGGGTGAACGAAGGTATCAACTGTTGTACAGAGGCAAAATAGTTGGGGATATTGTATCATGCTATGCATGAATTAACACCGTCTTGTGCAGTAAATAACAGACTATTTTCCGAAATCTAAAACTGTATTCCTATACCCCGGACAATGTAGCAAGCCACATGGGATGAACATTTGTTAGCAAAATCAACTCAACTAGAAACATGACATGTGTTAACTGGCCGAAAATGGAAAAAAAAATACCAGAATAGGAGATGACTGGTCCTAACATGACAGTATACTACTCAATATTGTTACAACAGCCACCTTCACACTTACACAAAGGTGTGCACCTTAATCCAGCTTTCAAGCATTTGCAATTGCCCTTGCAGGCCTTGGCACAACTACAGTGGAGCATCAGTGCACATGCAGCACTTGCGTCTCCTAGGTGAGTCCAAAATGGGACCAGAATATTGAGACGTGGATTCCACTCCCATCCGTACTGTGATGGGTCTGGCACACATAAGTGTTTCTGCAGAGCACGATGCCAAATGAAAGATGACACAAGAATTACCCTTTTTACATGTTGATACAGAGCTGCTTTGGTGGGCGGGATGTTTTCCATAGACTTAAGGCCATGTGTGAACATATGCCGTCTCGCATCATTGACACGTGTACTGACACAACTGTTACTGTACATCTGTATGGTGAGTTTTTCGATATGCTGCATATGAGGGGAATCCTCTGAAAAGACTTGCGGATTCTCAGTCAATTCTATCATCATTTCAGTTGATGCGGGAAAATTCATCCATGCATTCCATCCTGTCTTCTTCCCAATGCCGAGCATGCTGGATGTTACATCACAACCTGTGAAGGCGTGGAAGAAAGTCAGGGCCTTACAGTAATCAGGTCCAAGTTGTGAAGCTATCTCATGAATTGGCATATCTTTATATGCCTTTCCAATTCCAAACCCAATCCACAGCTCACTGAGTCCAAGGTCACGGAATGTTGCGAAATGGTGCAAAGACAGAATGACGACATCAGAATCAACCGTGCGAAGAAAAGCTATTTTGTGACCTTGTGAGACTGCATGGTTGAGATGAAGCATCATGCGCGTGTCTGCTTCCTCGTGGTTCGATGGAGATATGTCACATAAGCTAACATCCTTATTGCATAGTACATATTCTCCTGATGTCGTTAACAACTGGTACTCGGATGTTGATGTTAATTTCAGCAGTTCAGCAGACAGGAACTTGAAAAATTCGTCTTTATTCTCACTAACTTTCAAGAATGCCTGCCAATTCTTCCCTTTAGGTAAAGGGACGTTCTCGGACACCCGTATCAACCTAACTGCTGTCTCACCGAGGCGTTTTGCTCGCGTCTGATTCTTCAAACTGCCTTCGGGGTAACAGTCATAGATCGCATCAACCCTTGTGGTGTTCGTGTTAATCAGAGATTCGATGTATGGCAATAATTGCAATCGAGCATATTCTCCAAACAGATCCGCTTTCTGTGGTTTGATTACATGGACTACAGCAGGCATATCCAAGATGACAACTGAAGCTTGTCTAGCTGCTGAATTCTTCCCTTGTGCAGGAATAGCTGGTAAACAATTGAGAATTTGAGATTTTGTCCCACTCCGTAGCTTACCTCTATCGGATAATGCTGGCGGATCACGTGCATTCTCGTGCATGAAAAACTCATCCATGTTTGAATCAGGCCGGGCTTGCAGTGAAACGAACATCTGGGTAACTATTGCGGCAGTTGCTTTACTTGACATGAGTTTGTCTCGGCCTTTGTCCAGGTTGGCTGGGGGTGGGTTAAGGAAGGTATATATATTTGCCTTGGGAATAACATCATTCAGGGGTACGGTGCATTCCACAAGCCTTTCCTTCAAGAAAGTGGAATATAAATGCTTGCCCCTTTCGGGTAATGACCGTAAACTCTTACTAACTTCGGGGTCCATATATTCACCAGTATCTAATGTCACCAGCTGACCACTAGTTTCATCATAAGGGTTGATAATGAGTCCCTGATTCACCAGATCGAGGAGAGATTTCAATTGATTCAGAAATTTTTTCTGCTCTGATACCGAACTTTCCGGGTGTTCCGTGTTATCTGATGATGTTGTGTGGAAACTTGCATATTCATACTCATCTATAACACGCAGAACTTCTGACCTTGAAAGCTCAATAACGACTTTCTCTTCAGCCTGGCCATAGAGACCTTTTGGACCACTGTCTTCTTTGAGTAGTTGGATACTATGTTCTTGGCTCTGATCTAAACCCATCATACTGAACTTCCTCTCACTACGCTGGACCACAAAATGGCCTTCCATGAATTTGTTGTGGATTGAAGGATGCCGCCTGGGTAGCTGAGACATGTCTCTCAGAAATACGGGGACCCACCGACAATAATTTGTATGTCCTAGGGCAAAAAAGTAACTGCACAACTCATCGATAGAACACAGTGTACCAGGCCAGTTACCGATTCGTTGGTTCCGAACGAATTGACAGCTTGTCAAGAGAAAGTTCCGAACGATTTCACCCCAATAGCGCGCAGTTGGAGATTGTGAAAGAATCCTCTGTTCCCACATTTCAAATGACTCATGGGGCCCAGTCTGCTGACAGTAAATCTCATAAGCATTCTTTCTGAGGATCTCAAGCCAAGCTAGAGTGAGAAGATATGCCTGTCGCGTCCTCTTGACATGTTTCCCACCAAGTAGGGATGATGCTACACCGGGTGTGAATATCTTTGCGAGGTGAAACATTCGCTCCCAACCAGAACCACCCATAAGCTTACCACCAGCTTCTTGGGTGCACATTTCAAGATGCAGGAATCCAATCATACACACCATTCGATCCTCACCTATCTCCTCTGGGAACAGCCATTGACATTTTTTCTGCCTGGCATACAACGGACAGTCACCTTCAATGACAGGTATCTGGCCGGGGTTTACGAAAGCAGTAGCTTCCCTGACCACATACATAGCATGCTTCTGCATACTGAGTGAGTCCGCTTTCTGCTCACTGAAAACAGGGAATACCCCAATAACTGCACGAGGTTTGACATTGTCTTGATCTTCATGTTTTGAAAAGAAGCCTGAAAAGGTCACAGGGACTTCATCAAGCTGCCAGCTGCCATCAACCTTCCCTTTATTGCTGATCTGTGACACATGAGACAACCAGTCATTCTCTCCCACGTTCAAATCTGCATATTCATTGGGCCGTACATTACATTCATCTGGAGATTCAAGCCTGATGTCCCCACCAAAGTCTTCAACGAAAGGAACAAATGCATAGTCGTCTGGGAGTTCAATTTGTGTGTCTTCTGGAACATCTAAACTCAGTGGTGGGGGATCAGTACCCACATTGTCCCTGCTCAGTTGACCAATGAGTGTGATGGACGTACCATGCATATCAGATCTACCAGATACATCAATGTTATCAGTGGTTCCTATCGAGAAAACATTACGTTTGCAGTTAGCTGGGACTACAACACCTTCGTTCTTGAACCGCAGTGAAACAGCTCTCGCGAAACTCCTGCGAACATCCATTACGCGATCATAAGAGACAGAGAGTCCCATTTGATGAAAATCTCTGATAAGATTTTTCATACGATCATGGGCATGCAACTTCAAAGCCACATAAAGAGGCATTGGAGTTTCTCTGTCACGTCTCTGGTGAACATTTTGTGCATGTTCGGAGCGTTTCGCTGAATTGCTGATCAACATCTGTGAAATAGTACAAGCCACTCGAGTCTTGGCATTAACAGTCTCATCATCGCCTAAGTTCTGTATACTACATGTGCCCTCAAGTAGAACTCTAAGAAGAGTCAGGAGTGAGTTGGGTACAGGCTCGCTCAAGCAATAAGATGAAAATGATCCCGTGAAAGGAGCTTGAGATATGAGTATGTGTTTACGCAGAAGAAGACCCACATCAACTATCTTTTTTGCCTCTTCCTCAGTCACTATACGAGTTAAAGATTCGGACAACAAGGAGCCAACTCGAAACCTACTTGAAATAAACACATCTCTACCCTGTGTGAAGGCGTCCCAGCCATCGCCCAATTTCTGCAACAAATGTTCTTTGAATCGAGTGGAATGTATTTCTTCACTAAGCCAATCAGAACCGACTTGCTTCAACCTCCGACTGTACAGATTCTTGAGATCGACAAGCTTCATCGCGGAATCGTTGTGTTCAACAAATGTTATGAGCTCTGCCATAACGAGAGGGTCATAGGGCAGGCCTGACGCGGAATGTTCGGCGTTCTTCGACTTTTTAGATTTAGCCGCTCGTGCTTCATTGGCAAGCTTACAATAACAGGTTTTGTGATAGTAAAGATCACTAGCAGCGGAATCAAATGCTGCATTGACCCGAGAAAAAACAACCCAGTTCTCGGCTTCCTTTGCCATAATTTTGAGTTTATTGTTATCAGACATTGATCTGCAAATAGGCTCACTGCTGTCACCTTCGCGTTTGTGACAATAAACACACTGGGGCAGTTTCCTGTCACAGCCAGATTCAAAACTTGTCCGTGTTCTTTTAGGACTCAGCGTGGAGCAGGATGCCACTGCCTCATTTCGCTCTCGCTTGTGTAGCACGCGCTGTACGATGTGAGTCCGAATACTGTCACGGCATGTCTTATGATATATTGCCTTATTCGTCAACAGTGACATCGACATACACTCATCACTCTCTCTCATCAAACAATCAATGGTCAAATTATATGGAAGCTCAACGCCATTATCTAGGAAGCGCGTTATGTCTTCCTCAATAGCTTTATAGGCGTCATGAAAACGAGATTCTCTATACGGACGCATCAATTTCTTGGAACTGTCTTGCTGGCAAAAGCAACAACGTTCCCAGTCAGTACTAGTCCGTACACGAAGAGGATTCTCACTCATTCTGTGAATGATTTTTGTGAACAATCGCGTTCTCGAATTAATTTCGACAGACAAATCAGAATTGCTTGCGGAATTACGCCAAACAAGAGATTGTATGGCAAAGAGACTGCTTCATAAAGAGCGTTGTTTCTCCGGGATCAGCGTCATTCAGGTTTGCCTGAATGACGCTGATCCCGGAGAAACAACGCTCTTTTCAAGTTCCAAGAAATTGATGCGTCCGTATAGAGAATCTCGTTTTATTCTACATCATCTCCCACGTCTGTTTCCAACACGTGCGTGGATCAGAGTTCACTTTCGCGCCCTTACAATCGGATGTATAGTCGGTAGACCGTCGAAAAGGAGGTTCCCTTCAGCCGCTGGCGGCCATTTTGGATTGTGCCGCTACTGGTCGCCACCGGTCGGTGTCAACTTGTAGCCGATCGTTTTTGAGAACCTCATAGCCTACACTAACAGTGTGCCAAATTTCAAGAAGGTATCACCAAGTGCACAATTCACCTGTATGTGACGAATTCCTCCCCCGCTATATAGATAATTGAGCTTACTGGGTTTTCCTTTATGTCCTAGGCCCTCCAGACTATTTACTATTCAGTTAAGTCTGGGTCATTGGTGCAGTATAAAAATGTTAAAAAATTTATAGTAATTTATATATTTTTTATACTTACCAATGATCTAGACGGGGATGGCCCTCCCAGGAGTTGGGAACTCATACCTCCCCGTTGATTACATAACGCTTACCAGGCACTGGTTGTAAGAATGATAATTGGCGCCAATTTCGAGACCTCCTTGACACTGCGCATGCGCAGAGGAGTAAATGTATGGAGGACCATATAGGACATGCAATTTTCGGTTTTTGATGCAAATTTTGGGGATTGGGGGGCAAAAATTTGTGTTTGGCCCTGAATTGAAGAGTTTAGCACCAGCTAAGTCTGGGTCATTGGTAAGTATAAAAAGTATATAAATTACTATAAATTGTTTAACCTTCGAAGTTATTTTTAAATTACTTCTTAATGAATTTTCATTCAAATCTAGTCATGTCTGCTTCGCATCAGCCATGACTAGGTTTGTTTGATGAAAAATATTTTAAAAGATTTGATAGGATATAGTTAAACAAAACAAATGTTTGTTTTTGTTTTACAGATGTCATAATAATCCAATCACAGCACAACCATCTGAAAATGAAGAAAGATAATCGCATGGCTGGTAAGTCCATATACATATTTTATAGACTTCATATTTGAACCCATGTATGATCCAAAACTCACACTGTAGGCTTAGTGAACTCTGTGACAAGGAGCTCCGGGAGCAAAAACAAAAGTGCGTGCCGTGGGTTGGGGGGTCGTCTCAACTATCGAGTTTCTTTAAAAGAATAGCTTGGCATGCGATGGTGGTAGATACTTAACCGATTCGTTTGCTATACTACTACCCCTGTTACTGAGAGATATGTAAGGTAATTGATCAGTGACTCGGTTGCCTTTTCCGTCACAATCACAAGGCTAGTTTATCGATAGTCTTGTCTCCCCATCCCATTAACCCCCATATGTACACGCATACAACTGATTCTAACCCTGCTTGTATTGCTCAGTTATTAAAGCATTGAACTTCAAACCTAAAGGTGCACGCTTGGATCCTGGCCAGCGGTCACTGCATTGTCCTTGGGAATAGACACTTAATCCCGATTGCTCAGCAAGGTGCATGGTTGTACTATGTACTAAGGCGCACTGCAGTCAGTGGTGCACTTGTCTACAACCAATGCTGACCATTCTTGTGCGAAGTTAGTACTTTGACTTGACAGTTGCTCGCCGCTGCTCGGTGTTTTCTTTAATCTTATTTGTTTTACAGTGATTGGCGAACAAGCTTTGTTACTTGTATTAACGCCTCTCCATTGCCCAAAGGCGCAGGTGTGTGGGTTGACTTTCGTAGCGGCAACTTCGTGGCCCCGCTCTTCTTGGATACTACGAAGGGATCTTTAGTCTGCACGGAGTGTCTCTCTTCCCACAGAGGACAGCAATTTTACGTCCCCACCCGATAGGACGGTACGGTGTGACAGCATCAACCCCACAATTAATACTGACAGTGTTCGGAAACCTAGAGAGCTTTCCTCGACGGAGGATCGATCCCGGGACCTCTGGCATGAGAGACCAGGACACTTTTCCACTCTGCCACCACTGCTGGGTAGTTCACTCCACGTACTCCGGCTTGCTCCACCTATAAAAGTTCCCGACACGGTGAAGTCCCAGTTGTCGAAAGCGTTAATATCTCAATAAATAGTAAGCTGTTTACATATGTCGAACAGTTATTTGCCAGTGTTCGTTGGTTTTATCAGGGGACTCCTACTTGCTCCAATATTGTCGGCCCCGATATGAACCAGGCTGTTGAAAGTGTCTTTGATAAATATACATATATACTTCACTTTGGAACGTGTTGACTCACTGGTATGTGCAGTGGGCTTCAGATGGAATGATTTACGATTCGACTCCCCACCCCGTCGCCCGCGTTGTGTCCTCGGCAAATTATTTAATCCCGGCTGCTCAAGTGGGAGATCTGTGACACTTTATACTAAAGCACACAGCACATCGATAGTACACTTGTCTTTATCCAATGCTAAACCCGCTTTAGTCGGGTAAGTTCTGACAGTCCGACAGTTACTCTCAACTGCTTGGTAGTTCTGAGTATTCCAGCTTCCTCCACACGAAAAAACTGTCGAACACGATTTGGGGGGACAAAATTTGTGTTTGGACCTGATTTAAAGAGTTTAGCACCAGCTAAGTCTGGGTCATTGGTAAGTATAAAAAATATATAAATTACTATAAATTGTTTAACTTTCGAAGTTATTTTTAAATTACTTCTTAATGAATTTTCATTCAAATCTAGTCATGTCTGTTTCGCATCAGCCATGACTAGGTTTGTTTGATGAAAAATATTTTAAAAGATTTGATAGGATATAGTTAAACAAAACAAATGTTTGTTTTTGTTTTACAGATGTCATAATAATGCAATCACGGCACAACCATCTGAAAATGAAGAAAGATAATCGCATGGCTGGTAAGTCCATATACATCTTTTATAGACTTCATATTTGAACCCATGTATGATCCAAAACTCACACTGTAGGCTTAGTGAACTCTGTGACAAGGAGCTCCGGGAGCAAAAACAAAAGTGTGTACCGTGGGGTGGGGGTCGTCTCACCTATCGAGATTCTTTAAAAGAATAGCTTGGCATGCGATGGTGGTAGATACTTAACCGATTCGTTTGCTATACTACTACCCCTGTTACTGAGGGATATGTAATGTAATTGGTCAGTGACTCTGTTGCCTTTTCCGTCACAATCACAAGGCTAGTTTATCGATAGTCTTGTCTCCCCATCCCATTAACCCCCGTCTTTCAGTCGTGAGCAGGATGGGGTAGGGACCCCCTCCCCATTTGGCATCCTTTGTGTGCGACATGTAATATAATAGTTATCCATGTGATGTAATTAATCAGTGGCTCAGTTGCATATCCGTCACAAAGATCTAAAAATAATCGCAAGACAAGTTTATCGACATCCTTGTCCCCTACCCCAACCCCCAATTTCTAGTCGTTGGCAGACTCCGCACGCCCCCGTTTTTCACTGTCAATCTTGGTTTTTGAAACTGTAAATGATTTTGGGGCGCAGTGGCTTACTGGTTAGCGCGTTGAACTTCAGATTGTAAGTTCGATGCCGACCCGCGCCATCTGTACCTTTCTTGGACAAGACACTTAACCCTAAATGCCCAAGTGGGAATCCACTTGTGCCGTGTGGTGCGTCGTTCTGCATGACGATGGTGTACACGCATACAACTGATTCTAACCCTGCTTGTATTGCTCAGTTATTAAAGCATTGAACTTCAAACCTAAAGGTGCACGCTTGGATCCTGGCCAGCGGTCACTGCATTGTCCTTGGGAATAGACACTAAATCCCGATTGCTCAGCTAGGTGCATGGTTGTACTATGTACTAAGGCGCACTGCAGTCAATGGTGCACTTGTCTACAACCAATGCTGACCATTCTTGTGCGAAGTTAGTACTTTGACTTGACAGTTGCTCGCCGCTGCTCGGTGTTTTCTTTAATCTTATTTGTTTTACAGTGATTGGCGAACAAGCTTTGGTAATTGTATTAACGCCTCTCCATTGCCCAAAGGCGCAGGTGTGTGGGTTGACTTTCGTAGCGGCATCTTCGTGGCCCCGCTCTTCTTGGATACTACGAAGGGATCTTTAGTCTGCACGGAGTGTCTCTTCCCACAGAGGACAGCAATTTTACGTCCCCACCCGATAGGACGGTACGGTGTGACAGCATCAACCCCATAATTAATGCTGACCGTGTTCGGAAACCTAGAGAGCTTTCCTCGACGGACGATCGATCCCGGGACCTCTGGCATGAGAGACCAGAACACTTTTCCACTTTTTCCACCACTGCTGGGTAGTTCACTCCACGTACTCCGGCTTGCTCCACCCATAAAAGTTCCCGACACGGTGAAGTCCCAGTTGTCGAAAGCGTTAATATCTCAATAAATAGTAAGCTGTTTACATATGTCGAACAGTTACTTGCCAGTGTTCGTTGGTTTTATCAGGGGACTCCTACTTGCTCCAATATTGTCGGCCCCGATATGAACCAGGCTGTTGAAAGTGTCTTTGATAAATATACATATATACTTCACTTTGGAACGTGTTGACTCACTGGTATGTGCAGTGGGCTTCAGATGGAATGATTTACGATTCGACTCCCCACCCCGTCGCCCGCGTTGTGTCCTCGGCAAATTATTTAATCCCGGCTGCTCAAGTGGGAGATCTGTGACACTTTATACTAAAGCGCACAGCACATCGATAGTACACTTGTCTTTATCCAATGCTAAACCCGCTTTAGTCGGGTAAGTTGTACAGTTCGACAGTTACTCTCAACTGCTTGGTAGTTCTGAGTATTCCAGCTTCCTCCACACGAAAAAACTGTCGAACACGATTTGATCCTGCTGTTTAAGTGTGTTGAACCCTAATGAACAAAAAATATTCTTCACTTTAGATCCATGCGTGGTCCAGACAGCATGCTGCGAGTTGTGTGAACTCCTGCAATTGGCATTACAATGCGAACAGTCTTTGAGGGTGCATTTGTCTTTCCCCATAAACTAAACCAGCTGTGGGAAATAAAGGAACTTAACTTTTAGTAAAAATCGGAAACGCCCTGGAGGGATATTGACTTGCCCTTAACCGTTCGGAACAGTCACAAACAATTTTGACAAATTTGTATTTAACTTGGTCCTATTTTGACTCTTAAACGTATAAGATTGGGCTTAACTTGCTGCCATCTCATCTTAGCCATTGAATCCCTGTAGACCTGGCCGACGCACGTTCTTTAGATCGGGTAACCCTGAGTTCGGTACAAACTGTCTTCAGATTGAGGACACCTGCAGAACGCTGAAATGTGGAATTGCCAACGTAATGCCGACAGAATTTGAAAGCTCGTCATTTTACAGGAAGTTAACGTCATGGTGGTATTGACACTATTGTATAATTTGTGATGTTTCACTGAAATTGAGAAATATTTTGTCCTGATCATCTAACTGATTTATCAGTGACGGAAGGTGCATCAAGGTGGTAAGTGATTTGAGAACCATTTTGGGAATCCTCTGAAATGTACAAATAATGCAACGAAAGATAATCGAGTAAGATTAACGTGGGACCTGATACTGCAAAGCTTGGTTTTTTCTTAAATAACTAAATTCTCATTTTTATCTCTAACCATAGTTTGACCCGTCTTGGGAACGATCTCGAGGAGCTCGTTCCGGTGAAGGTTCATAAGCTATGTTTTGAAGTACAAATTGAAAAAGGAATAAAATTGTAACCTAGTTTTCATATTAGTGTTTGATGTAACAATATTTAGATTCACCATTTTTGTATGGCTGCAAGAATTCTTGCAGTTTTATGCGGATGCGTTTCAAGAGATCTTTCACATTCCGTCTTCACATCAATCAATGACTTTTGTAGCATTTGGATTCCCATTAACTTCTGAGTTTCTTTACTTGGTTTTTGAAGGGTTTTGTTCATTTTACGTTCTCAGTTTTATCTTGTGTTTCTGACTCACCATGGTCAAATTAAGGTTTGTGTTTTATTAAATCTAGAGATTCGTTTGTTCTGGTGTGAAATCTTGTTTTGGTTGAAATAAGATGTATAGGGTTAGCTTTTGGGTGTGTGCTGCAGCTTTGGTTTTCTTTAAGCTTCCATTTTTACTCAAATACCTCTCTTGGTCCGTTTTAAGAGATGTGGAGTGAGGGGGTGTCTGATCCATGCTTCTGTTCGATTGGGAGTGGGTTATCGTGTTTGGTGCACGTGTTTTGTCCCCTCCTTCCCCTACAATTCGATCCTTGGAGGCACGGGTTGGGCTGTTGGTCATGATGGTGTGGGTGATATGACATTTTAATGTTTAGTATTGGCGGGAAGAGTGGGCGATAGGGTGAAGCTTGAGTCTAGTTTTCGGTGTTTTTTTTAAAATTCAGTCCAACTGTAGCTGTTTTACTTCTGTTCATTGGGTTGCCGTCCTTATGCTGAGTTCCATTGCATTCCATATTCTCGGTCTTCGTTGTATGGTAGGTTAGAAATTAGTATTGAAGCTCAGTTGTGTGTTATGATTTGGGTGGAGTTCTTTGTGTTCACTATTGTTTGTTTCTGTTTTTTGTAATAACTTTGTCTATTTTCCTTTGTTCTCACGTTTGTTCGTCGGCATGTTTTGCATGTAAACCTCGAGCCCCAGTTAAATTAATTCTATAGAATGCATGTCTGGTTAATGCTCGTTGTCAGGAATTTGTGCAGTCAAAATGGCGGAGCCTCAAACATTCTTAGTTTAAGCAAGCACTCGACCAATGTTTGAAATGCCTTCGAAACTCTCCGGACAGTCGTTCACACAACGGGTCAAACATTAGTCGAAATGTTTGTGTTAGACTAGGATGGTTTTTGGCTCCACATAGATATTAAAGTAGATGGCGAAAACATAAACAAGATGCCATTGCATTAGAACTGGTTACGTATTGGGCAAAAAGTGAATGAGGGGCGTTGGGGCAGTGGAGTACAGAAAGAAGTGGGTCAAACTTTATCTTAGTATTCAGAAAAATAAAAGATGAAGTTGGAAAAACATTGTCTTGAAAGTACAGAGCTGAACAATGAGATGAAGTTACCAGTTAGTTCAAGGAATGTGTGTAGAGTATCTAAAACACCCTACGATGCCATTTTTTCAAATTGACAATGAAAAAAACACGACGCCCAAATAAGGTAACATTTATACATAAAGTGTGATAATGGATTGGGCAATTTGAGGAATCTGCTTGGAGCAGGGGAGCTCAGTGGTTACGGCATTGGACTTGAAACCGAAAGGTGCTCGGTTCGATCCCCACCAGGGGTAACTGCGCAGTCCTCGAACAAGGCCCTTAATTCCGACTGTCCACGTGTGGAGGCACGGTGGCGCTGTATGCTAAAGCGTACAGCACGTCGATGATGCACTTGGCGCCAACCAATGCTAACCTGCATGTGCTGATTTAGCACGTTGGAGAGCCTGGCCGTTGCTCGCCATTGCTCTGTGGTTCTCTCCGGCTTCCCGCACCCGTAAAAGTGTCCGATTCGTGAATATATTGGCTGTCAAAAATGTCGTCCAACCCCAATCAAAAAAGGTATTGTTTGGTAGCAATTTCAGAGAATATTCCATAAATTCGTATATGGTTATTCATTTGAATAAAAGACACTGGGATTTTTAGGTGGCGGTCGTAGTGGGAGAGGGGATACAGAATGGCATAGGAAAGAGAATTTCACGTTTTCACACTCATCATCGTCGTGAATTCTTAACCTACAGGAACTTCTAGAAATTTATTTAGGGGTGTCGGGGGGGGGGGGGGGTGCAAATCATTGGGAGATGGTGATAGCGCCAATGACAACTTATGTCATGGCCGTGATGCCTTAAGAACAAACGGTTTTAAAGGGGGTGGACACCAAGCAGATAGATGCTGGGTGGTGAGTAAAGATATCTATCAATATCACCGCAGTACCACTGGGGTAAGCTTGTGTGAGTTATGATTAAACACGTGATTGATTTGAAAAAGACCGACACCTGGACCATTTGGCAAATCTCCCAGGCAGCCAGTGTTGTGAAAATAGTCTTCCAGGATAATTGTGACTCTAATACGCATTATTTCACCCAGATTTAGGTGTGGGTGCCGGGATGGGGTAGTGGAGGATTGTAATCTGAATGGGGGAGAAGGGATCAAAGCAATGAGGTCTTTGGGTGGACATGGAAATAGAGGTGGAGATTTGAAGTATGCTTAGATGGCACATATGGAGTCGCTGTATGCTGTTCCGAGATCGAGGTCACTGGAGCTAGGATATGGGGTATTTAGAACGAAGGTAATAAGAAATGCCAAATGTGTAACTTGGGAATAATGGACACAGTGAAACACTTTCAGAGATGTTGAAAATGAAAATAAAAATTTTAATCGGAAAACATAAACATTCAAGTTGAGAGGGAATTTGAGCCCGACTTAACTCTGCTATATTGACTGTACAAATACCGGATGGCGAATATACACAACCATAAGGGAATTTTTGTAGTCCTTCCTATTGCATTGCCCTTTGGTTTATGGTTAGCACCTAATAACTTTCAATATTCTACGAGATGTTACTCTATTCAAAGCTCGTTTTTTTAATAGAACCACTTTGTAGCTGATGCCAGCTTTAAGTGGCAGTGCTATGGTTTATTAGCACTGTTCTTATAAGGTTTCTACGAATTCTTTGTTTTACGTCACATACGCTCATTTATTGCAGGTATGAAATAGTGTACGTTTGTTATGTGTTCTGATACTTCTGATAACAACGACCGACCGTCGACGTCGAAAATCGACCGTCGTGTTTCGTTGTAACTGCTTGACATAACCGTCAATGGTGTTGTGGACGTCACAGGACTGTAGAATATTTTTGGTGTGGTGTCTTCACATGACGTACCACATCAAAGAATACATTTACAAACTCAGGATCCAAGTTTGGATAAATGTGATAAATTTTTTTACAAATGTCGATTTTCGGCTTTTAAAACGCATATCTGACCATTTATTTTGCTATTCAAATCAGTTTAGAACCGAGATGAATACTTGCCTGACAATCAACTGATAAGAGTGCTAAATTATTTTTTGTCATCAAAAAGTTATAGTATGCCTTTGCCCTCAAGTTACAATTCATGGGAGAGTGCCACATGGTACTCTCCCATAAATTGTAATAAGGCAAATTCATATAGATTAAATAATTTCACTCTAAAGATAAAATGAAGCACATCCACAGGATATGAAGCCTTTGGGCTGTGGCCCCTGCACTTCAAAACAAAGCCCAAATATGGGCTTCTAGCATTCTACCAGGTAATCGGCGCATTGTTGTGCCTGCCTATCAGAACTTAAGATTCGGAGTGCCATGGCGCATGGTTTAGAGCATTGAACTTAAACCGAAAGGAAGACTGTTTGATCCTGACCAGTGATGATTGCGCTGTGTCCCTGGGCAAGGCATTTAATCCTGATTACCCACGTTGGGACATGGTGGTACTGTGTAATAAGACGTACTGCACGTCAAGGTGCACTTGATTCCAACCTCTACTAACCCCTTGTGAGGAGTTGGTAAGTGGGATAGACTGACAGTAACGTTGTTCGCCGCTGCTCGGCGGTTCTGTCGATACTCTGGTAACTTCATCTGCGAAACTGTCAGACATGATAGGACTCTGGCTGTTGAGTGTCATCAAACCCGTTAAGACTGCCAGACACGATATGATCAAGGCTGTGTTTTGAACCCCATGTAAACAAACAACCAAGAATTTACGTAAAACAAAGAATTTATCAACAATGGCCTTACCGAAAAACGGGTGAATTTGAACAGTGGGCTGAATTCCACAGGTGTGACAATAACTGAAATGAAACCATAATTTATCATTTTTCTCCGCGTACCTGTCGAGTTCGTTCCAATGTCCGATTGGATATTTGATCGAACTCGTAGATGCGCTGGTTTATTGGCTGATAAATATAAATAATACCTGCCGAACTCGCCCCAATGTCTGGATTTACTCCATTCTATGATACATTTTCCACGAGTGCTGTTGACAATCTATTCTACTTTCTGGCAGTGGTTGTATGTTTGAAAACGTTTTGTTCGGTTAATTTGTTTTTGATGGGTTTGTCAGACTTTAATGACCCTCACTGGTTGTAAGATTTAGGCAAGTTTTGGCTATTGTGAAGGTTCTGCTCTGTGTTGATGTGCAGTATGCCAGGTTTTGTGTTGTTGGTTCAACATGTTTCGTGTGTTTTGGTACACTGTTTCGTGTGTTTTGGTACACTGTTTCGTGTGTTTTGGTACACTGTTTCGTGTGTTTTGGTACACTGTTTCGTGTGTTTTGGTACACTGTTTCGTGTGTTTGATACACTGTTTCGTATGTTAGGTGCACTGTTTCGTATGTTAGGTACCAGTTTTTGTGTTGGGTAGAGCATTTTTTTGTGTGGTGATGAGTACACGATTTGTCTATAGGTGCTGTATACCATTTTCTCTATCAGCACCTCTGGAATGGTGATCGGTTTACTTTCTTATTGATGTATTCAACTCTCTGGTTCTTGTTGAGCTCGCCATGCGATGTTGGTTGGGCAGGTCACGCAGTGTGAGCATACCGTTCTTGGGAGTTATTGTTACATATCTGGTAGCAATAGACAGGTTATGTATAACTATTGATGAGCTTTGTCGTCAAATGTCCATGTATTTGTTCGTTCATTTCCAAAATGGTTTCTTTGAACACTATTGTGTTTAGATACATTTTGTGGCGGCTTTTGTTGTTTCTGGGCTCGATGTGAACCTCTTGTGTTTTTCAAAGGTCCTGAGTGAATAGACTAACTTCGTTGAAACTTCAAATATTGGCTTTATTTTCCAACGTGTACTACACAACACACAGATCTGTAGATTTGTAAAAACTTTCAACATTGAAAACAAATTTAAATACCAACAAAGACGGTCATTCAAGTTTATAACAAAACCTACAGAAAGAAATAAACCATATAAAATGTTTCGGCATTACAACCAGTCTCAGAAAGTAGTTTCGAATGTCAACAGCATTTCTTCGAAAGAAAAAGAAAATTCAACATTTCAAAACATGTCTTACTATGGAGCACTGCTCAATGCAGGGAATCCTTTCAACTCGGTAAGCATAAATTATTGCCTAAAATAATTTATCCTCTAATGACGAGGCGATGAGATAAACTTGAAATAATTTGATTTGGTAATTTAATCCAACAGCCCCCATGGGACTGTGGGAATAAATTATTACTGGGCCTCCCAACAAATACAAAATACATCAGCCCATTTTAAAAAAAAATAACCAATCTCATTCAATAACCGTTGAAAGGGTTCAAATAAATGGGTTTTTTTTGGAAAACAGCCATGGATTAGAGAAACATGTTGCTGGGCATTGACTTAGTTATTGGGTGCTTAGAATAACCCATTGGGCAATACCGGTTGGAAGGGACATGGAAATATTTGTCGACTGTAACCTACAAAATATCTAATTGTTACTCCAGTAACAGCAACACATTCAGACTGACAGAAGTGAGAACAATTGAACACGAAAGATGCAGTTAAGCCTAAACAGAAACGCATGCAATCGCGAACACATCGGACTCGGTACATATCACATCATACAATTGGGCCCACAGAAATACTGGCTTCTAAACTAAAATGCTACAAAGGCTGAAAAATAGGGGAGTAGTGGAAACCTAAGCAGAGAACGACAATCTGAGAAACGGATAGCAAAGCCGCTACATGGTAAACTTGGACTGAATTCACAAACCATCAAGAGCTTGGCTACAACCTCACCCCATCTCCCCCTCCTTCCCCAATACAGAATATTAAAGGGCCATGTCACACACCATAGTTATGTGGTTTGATGGCTTAACTTGTGTCGACAACGGTCGGAAAGAGGCAGGGGTAGGCAAGAGCGAGTTCAAAACATGACCCCCCATCCTCAACCGAACTCTCGTGTGAATCGGATGCATCCTCACTTCGTATGTTCTAAAAACTAAACCTGGAGAGTTATTTGACTGGAAATAGAACAGAAAAGAAATCCAAAGATCACGCACTTAAAAGCAAACCGTAGGCATCTACCAATCAAAAACAAGAGGCCTCGTCAAAGCGAACGTTTCTCAAAGAATGAAAACATCAACCTTAGTTGGATTAGGTAAGCCGGGAACACAAGGTAAAAGTGGGGCGTGAGCACAACTTTCCAATGACTTAATAAGCAAGCTCAGAAGCCACTTAAATGGAAATCCAAAGCCAGAAATGTTAATATTGGTTTGAAGACGAGACGTGTAAGGTCGCTTGAAACTTATCCGCATGAAACTTGCCTTGTAGTTGTACCGTAATAGTGAAGCTTTCTATTGTTACATCTTACGAAATACTTTGATTATCTTTCATTGCAGTGTTAGTGCATTTCGGACAATTCTTAAGAATATAGGGCTTAAATCATATTTGCCTCGTGATTCTCACCTTCAGTGACTAATCAATCGGTATGAATTGACAGCTTACATGGATCCTGAAACCATCGTCGTTTAAACACTTCGACCAACGTTCGACCCGTTGTGTGAACGATATTATCCGGAGAGTTTCGAAGGCATTTCAAACCTGGACGAAGTTGTTCCGTTAAACTACGAGGATTTGGGACTTCATTTAAGTCGTCGGATGTTAATAAGTTTTTAAGTATAGCGCTTTATTTAACTTGTATTAAGCGGATTGTTGCTTGACGCCTATTTTTGAGCTTCACTGAAAAATGTAGGTGTCATGGTAAACATCTCGAGACACAAATACATCTAAAACCAAATATTGTTTTATAAATTGATTTTGTTATAAATTATTGGAGAGTGATTGCAGACATTCTCCAATGAATTATAACAAAAAATAATGAAAAATACTGATTACCAAATTCAAGACACTTTCCATCAACAAATTTGAAAACGGACATTGATAAACGAAAACTTAAACAGAGTCGTTCAGATTCTGTCATTTGAATTAAAATTCAGGGCGATATTAATTTTTCAACCATGGTATGTTCTGCAATTCTTCCGTTTTGTGTTCTGCAGATACAGATTTTGCAAGTGCAAATTAAAGTTGTTTATTGGTCAGATAACCGACTGAGTATGGTGACTCAGAAACCACCACCTACCATAACTAGCAGACGACTCTGTATTGTGGACGAGTTCGTACAGCAGATGGACTGGAGTGACTGGACATGATCTACTGAGGACGTTCCAGCAAAAGACCGTAAAGTATTTCTCAGTGAAGAATGAAATATATTTATGCAAGAACACTTTCGAAGTCGCAAAACAGGTATGTTAATCAGGAACTTGAAAAAACCCAGTTGATGTGTTTTTCATTCTAGCCTAATTTTCAGAATATGGCACAGAACATACGACGTGATGTACTGTCTATAGCTATGGTAATTTTGTATGGCGGCAAATTTCATCAAAAAGCGTCCTTTCAATGCAACAAGACGCCATCTGCAATGCTGAATCACTGCAGGTGGATCATTGATCCATTCAAGAGACCAATCATTTTTCGAAAGAAAATGTTAGCCAAGATGATAAATTTGTACAATTTTGCTTGTCAATAGTAGTGATAATTTTTTATTATTGTGACTTGTAAAGCACAAAAGTAAGATTTCATCAATAATTGTACATAAAATATCACTCTGCTCAATGGACCTATATATTATCTAAACAATCATTGTCTGATCAATGCTCATTCACAAGGGGACTGTCGAAAGTTTTTGTAGTAAGGACAATATTGCAACCGTATCATTACTTAAAAAAAATCCACCCAAAAAACCTGTTGTTTCAGTAATAAAGTTCCCTAAATTTTATTACACTTGTAACATTTCGTTATACAGTCAAAACAACAATACTGTCAATATACAGTTTCCAATATCGATCAATCCATCCCTTCACGCTGTAGCACCGGAACTCCAGAGTGAAATGATGGACGGTCCCATGGAAACATGTAGAAAGAGTATCCAATTGACACATTGATAAAGTTTTCGGTGTAAAAAGCGTGTATTCATGGAATGGCCAAGAGCAATAGTCATAAGACTCCTTGACTTTGCGCTCTCTCTCGTTTTCTGGCAGTAATTTTGTAAACAGTTCCCGGTTCTCTCCAGGAAAATGTTTAATTTTCCCGGGAAGAAATCCTTAAACAAATAAAACTTACAGGGAGAAACAGTTTCAATAAGGTTTTGGTGGGAAAACCAATTGGGAAATGGTGGGCCTGCCAAGTATAACAAACGGAACGTACGGAAGTGGTGCCCCTAAACCAAACATGCAGGACAACGCAGGCCGATGGATAACTGGGTCGAGTAATGCTGCAGCACTGGGGGCAATCGGGGGTGAGCTCGGGTGGATGAGGACCAAGGACAGGATAGACTTAATGAAACTCGGTTATCTTAATTATTTGGTAAATCTTCCCGACAGACGATGGTGTAAAGTAATGCACCAGTGTATTTTCAACTCAAATACCAAGATAGAGTGGATGGGCCAAGTGAAGGAGTTAATGGAGAACTTCACATTGCTGATCTAGGACCTAGACGTTGGGGCAACCCAGGGTAAACAATTGTCAGTGAAAGAGTCATGGAGGATGGTAACCTTAATTGGCGAGAGGGGGGGGGGGGGGGTCAAATCAGAGGTCTTTGGGTGGATTGCGTGATAAAGAGAAGCCTGGTTTAGAAGAGTACCTTGATGACACATTTGTGGGTGTCACTGTTGTTCAAGCTGAGGTCGCGGTCCCAGGAGGTGAGGGTGAGGGGGAAAATTGGGAAAAACAGTGAAAAGGAATGCCAGAGGTGTAATTTAGGCGTGCTGGAGATCCTGGGACACTTTCTTTTAGAATGCCCAAAATACCAGTCTAAAAAAAATATAAGATTCACTGGGAGTAAAATTTGGAAGTGGGATGGGAGAATGAAGAACATGTTAGTGAGTGACTCAAAAAAGAGGGTTAATATGCTAGACGGAGAGATTGGGAAGAATGGGGAAAGGGATGTCATCAAGCAGTTCGTCTCCGAGTGTTGGGAGGAGAGGAGAAGCGTGGGAATAGGGAGGCAGTTGGGAGTACAGGGGTAACCAAGGCCTTCTCACCCGAGAACCGCGACAAATCAGCGGCAGGCCAAAGTGTTATTACCCACAAAAGCTTCGAAAATCATCAAATTACTGTCAGATTGTGGTCCTATCTATAGACCATTTTGAGGTTTGTAAGCCCAATAGGCTTTGGCTTCCTGAGTTAACAGCCGATTCTTCAGGGACCCGTCATGTGGAGTTATTGAATGGACGCAGTGACAGAATTGGATGATTGTAGCATTCGAGCTCATATTTTCAGTGAAATCAGTTAAAAAAAATAACAATCTGTTACATTTCTACTTATTTCGTCTGTATGTGCTATTTACTTGGAATTACTGATCTGTTCTTTACCACTTTGGACATGTGTTTTATGCATTAATTATCGAACAATTTCTGCAACAAAACGAGTGCTAAAATTTGTACAGAATAGATAAGAAATTTCAAATTGCTCTCGTCTCTTTAACCATATTCTCACTGGACTTTGTCTTGTTGCTACTCAATTTCGAACCACCGGTTAAACTTTCCGTGGTATATCCATAAACTACCTTGATCCTCGCGAAATAAATTCGTGACATTCCGATATTAGTTACATCACACGAAATGTTGAAACAAATGTTTTGTCAATTGCTGGGGCGGTTCACGAAGTAAGTTTCCCCCCCCCCCCCCCCCCCCCACACACACACACATTCGCTTCACATTTTCTTGAGTTTGGCAGGAAATCTAGTAATGGCTACTATATCAGCCATGACATGATTTATTTGATACCAATTCAAGAAAATAGTAATATACCAAGAACACACCAATATCCATGACGTTACCTTCGAACATGCTCTCGTCGGGTGTGGGTTTGAGGGATGTTTGTGCGAGCTGTAGCCCTTCCACGTAGGTGCGTAGGAGCGATGTAGGTGCATTGGTAGTGTGACTGTTGCTTCAATGTGTCCATGTGCTAATGAAGTTCATTACTGTTAACTGATATTTGCGGGAAAGGACAAAAAATATACATTTGAGATTCCAGAAACCTGCGGTTGTGGGCGTTCCCGTGACGATTTGGGACAATTCTCAGGATACTTCGGGTGATCGAGGCCTCTCCCAAAGCTTTATGGGATAGCCAGTTAGCGGGTACTTGTTTGTTTCATGGCCGCAGACAGGGAAGAACCTTTAGCTTTACGGCCCTGAAGGGGCGATTTTAGCATTTTTAGGACTGTATTGGGTAATTCGATGGAAAATGGGGGAGGGGGAGGGGGGGATTGGCTTCAAAAAAGACCCTCCGAGCAGGAGAGAGTACTCTTACAGCCATAACTACCCCAGCCTTGTTGGACGAGCGCAAAAAGCGTTTCATTAAAACAAAATGTCCGCCCTCATGGTTCGGAAAATAAATCTTCAGTGATTTCGGGAGAATTAAACACCTCAGAATCAGGCGTGCGTATGCGCACCAGAGACCACATATCTCTAAAATAATGATGTAATAAGAAACCCGCTGAAGATAGTGATGTTGTCTTTTGTTTGGAGATCAAGGTCTCCATATAGCAAGTCAAGGTTATTGGGGATGGCGTTGTACCTTCATAGTGTAGACGTTAAGTTCTTTCGTGGGAGTGGAGTGGGCAGTCTGCAAAGTAATGTCCGGTGTCTTCAACATGATTCCCACAATTCCCATTTCAGTTTATTCACAAACCATTTTTTATGGTTCATGAAGTTTTCACATGGGGTTATAAATACATGTAAATATATATAAACAGTGGGCACATGTGAGGGTGCTAAATGTGTTTATGGTCTGGTGTGTCTCGGGAAATCAAATGGGTTTCTACGTTCCGACCAAAACGCCTGGAGTCACCTTACCTTGGCCAGTATCGAAAGATGAGCAGGGATGAGTCAGACACTTCGCTTCCCTGCTCCGAAAATAGGCAAGATGATTGTTGGCGCGAAATGACAAAGAAGAACGACTTCAATGGGGAACGTAAATACGCGTGGTGTGTAAGCTGACAAGAGCAGTCTGGAAATTCTGCAATTTGGTTGTGAGAAATTTATCCCTGTTCAGATCACTACAGCCACATCTTCAGCGACAGTGGAGGATATTTACTCGTCCTTTCCCTGTTGAAATATTCAGTCTACAAAAACAATTAATATTCTATGATTCTAATCAAACAACATAAGGTTAACCCTTCACCCAACCAGCCAGCGCTATTATTAAAAATCGCAAATTAATTTTCATTATTTTTTCATTTTTTGTCTCAAAAACATAGGTTATGACCCCTCGTTGGAACGAGCTCGTCGAGCTCGTTCCAACGATGGGTCATAACCTATGCTTTTGAGACAAAAAATGAAAAAATTAGTTAATCAAGAATTGTTTTTGCAAGTGATGTCTGCTGTTCATGTTAGGTAAAGGGCAAAATAGCCCTTCAGATTGAGTAATGTAATGAGTAAACACATAATTATTACTCGTTTCGGTTTCAAAATTAAACAAATTTTCACGAAGCGAAAGTGCGTGGGAAATGGAGGCATTTTTAAATTACTCTCACAACCAGGGGGAGATCGCTCGTAATTTCCAGACACAAGGAGGGGGTGGGTGGGTGGGTTTCTCGAGGCTGGAAAAAATTCGGAACTGACAAAAAATGCAAATTTTATCCTCCACATAAAATCACTAAGTTCTTTGCTTGTTTTACCTTTTCTTATTATTTGGCCAATCAGGACATTTAAAACATAAACTATCATATTAGGGGTGTAAGGAAATCCAAATCCATATGAACTCCATTTTGATACCCGCGACTATTGCAGTCTGCATGGTTATAGAGAAGTCGTTGGTAAATTTGCATCAGGCAAATTGAATTACATGGCAAATATTTACAAATATCTTAACTTGAAACTAATTGAAATTGTGATTTTATCAGTCTGATTTAGTGTGCTATAATGTTTCACGGATGTATTGGCATTGGCTTGCATCTATATGCTTCCTTATACCATCTGACAATTGCACATTAATTGAAGGAAAAACGAGACCAGAATAATTTCAGAAAGTTTATATAAACAAAAATCATAATACCACTTGATGCCACTTGTGTAAAACAGTGAAACAAACTTTCCGCACCCCCAGGCATAGTTTCATAAACTGAACATTGTTTATCAGTTAAAGAAGCCAACTGAACAAAGACGACTGCTGTGCAGTATGAATCAATAAACTTCATCACCCCAGCTTTAGACTGAGTGTGACGCCCCTCATGTCACATGTGCACATAACAGAAATAGGGAAAGTGAATATTTGCTATCCCTATTATCACCAAAATGAGGGGCGCTGTGGCGTTGCGGTAACCGGTTCTCGTCAGATCACCGAAGTTAAGCAACGTCGAGCCCGGTTAGTCCTCGGATGGTAGACCGTCTGAGCAATCGATTCGGACTCCTGCATTGTGTCCTTGGGCAAGGCACTTAACCCCGAGTGTCCACAAGGGGGAACGATGACGCCGTGTACTAAGGCGTACTGCACGTCGATGGTGCGCATGTTTTCAACCAATCTAACCCTGCCTGTGCTGCAGTGTGGAGTTACGATGTTGGGGAGCTGGCAGCTGCTCGTCGTTGCTCGGTGGTTCTCTCCGGTTACTCCGGCTTCCTCCACCCGTCAAACTTTCAAGGTCATGATTAGCCATTGTGCATAAGTATGTGACCTTAAACACCAATAAATAAATAAATCTCCAAAATGGGGAATGAATAGTGTTTTCTTTTTAGTAGAATCAAGTAGAATTGCTAAATAATCTAGTACAGACTCCGCAATCAGGGAATGTATTACACCAGACTTAATCAGTGACTTATTCAGACTCATTCGATAATATTTTTATTATTTCCATTCAAACTCTTTAGAATTATCTCCCTTACAGACTCAGAGGTTTATAAAAATGCTGGAATAGTCAGGGAAAGTCTTAACCCTTTGAACCCTAGCGACCGTTTTTCCGGCCTGGAACATGATACGTCATAACGTCATTATATAGGATGGCTGTTCAGTAAATGTGTGGGGTAGACCAATCAATATTTTCAACGTGCAGGGCTGCACGTTGAAAATATTGGTCTACCCCAAATAATGAATATGGACTCTAAGATTTTAGAGCTTGGGTTCCCCAAAAATAGCCCCCCCCCCCCCCAAAAAAAAAGAAAAAAAAGAAAAAAAAAATTGCAGGTGGTCGGTGTCTGAAGGGTGGGAACATTTTTTTGGACCTTGGCCTCTGTTTTTTTTCGTCCCCCCCCCCCCCCCCCCCCCCACACACACGCACACTTTGTGACAACCTTCATAGTTAGAAAAAAATACGGCTGTTTGAATTTCCCTCATTTTAATCCTCAGTAATTTGGAAATAAGAAAACTGATATGCCTGTAATTGTCATCATTCTTTGGACAATGTTAGCGTCCTAAATATGAACTGCTCGAATGTTATTGTATTATCCAAAGGTGATCTCAAGAAAATTGTATTTTTAGTAATATCTCGAATTTAAAAAATGCGCTTTTTAATTTAAAATGGAAAGTTTGATAATAAAAGTCCATCTAATGGGCACTGATACAACAACTCTGAGGCGCAGGGGCTCAATTCAGAATTTAAAATCATTTGTTCTATTTGCTATAATTGAAGTTTATCTACGGAAGACGCGGTTGCGTTGTGGCGTTGCGGTAACCGGTTCTCGTCAGATCACCGAAGTTAAGCAACGTCGAGCCCGGTTAGTCCTTGGATAGAGCGATCGATTCGGACTCCCGCTTTGTGTCCTTGGGCAATGCAGTTAACCGCGATTGTCCACATGGGTGCACGATGACGCCGTGTACTAAGGCGTACTGCACCTCGATGGTGCGCATGTCTTCAACCAATCTAACCCCATCTGTGCTGCAGTGCGGAGCTACGATGTTTGGGAGCTGGCAGCTGCTCGTCGTTGCTCTGTGGTTCTCTCCGAGTACTCCGGCTTCCACCACCCGTAAAACTCAACGACACGATGTGACCTTGGCTGTAAAAGTGTCGTTAAACCTTAATAAATAAACAGATAAATAGTGTGTCTGTCTGTTGAAAGAGATTTTGAAAATGCAGTCAGATTCGGTCAATTGCGGTCAAATTTGATAAATATCTCCACCACCTCCTCTGGAGAAGACCACTTCAATAAACAACAAAATGACATTTCCCATAAAAATAAAATATTGGTTTGCAAATGTTTTTTAATGCATGTCTGCTATTCATTGAATTGATCTGAAAGTACTATCCTTTTTCTCGTGTGAAATTTGGATAACTTCATCCTTAAATCATTTTTCAGGCGTCACCGAAATGGGCTTTAGAAATATCCGAAACCCACTTACACCAGTTTATTGAGCATTCGTAAAAAGTTAATTAGATTAGCTGAAATCAAGAATCTGGGAGCGCGGTGTCTCAGTAGGTAGAGGAGCAGGCTGCAAGCCGAGAGGTCCTCGGTTCGAATCCCACCTGCGGCAACCGCGTTGTGTCCTTGGGCAAGACACTTCATCTCCATTGCCCGCGTGGGGGCACGATGGCGCCATGTACTAAGGCGTACTGCACGTCGATGGTACGCATGTCTTCAACCAATCTAACCCTGCCTGTGCTGCAGTGCGGAGTTACGATGTTGGGGAGCTGGCAGCTGCTCGTCGTTGCTCGGTGGTTCTCTCCGGGTACTCCGGCTTTCTCCACCCGTAAAACTGTCACGGTCATGATTAGCCATTGTGCATAAATATATGACCTTAAACATCAATAAATAAATATATCAAGAATCAAGATTTGCTTAGATGATGTTGGCGTTATTAGGAAAAAGTCTTGAACAAAAAGTATATATTTTTGTATCTGAAAAGCAACAAACGATTCCTAAATTGGGTCATTCTAAATTTAATTCGATTTTTTCTGACAAACAATTCTCAACCATTAGTGAGTCAAAAATCGAAATTTGAATAGGTGTTTACGTTAATATCGCTTGCCAGTAACTGTTACGGTTGTCGCGTTTGAGAAAGATTTGTGAGTCTGAATTTTCGGCCCGAACTAAATTAACAAAAGAAATGGAATCTAATCTTGATTGGAATGTCGTTTATGGATTTGGGCGCAACTTATACATTAAGCTCTATACCCAAAAAGGCGCACAGTGGACTTACGAGCTAGGGTAAGAAATAGAATAACAGCAAAACCTTGATTCTCTATTTCTGACACCAACTTTTAACCCTTTGATCTCTTGTAGTATCTTCCATGTCAGTTCAATTCCAACAGTTGGAAGTATCCATATTGATTATTTGGGAGTACACTAATATTTTCAACGGGCAGCCTTGGAGCTGCACGTTGAAAATATTGGTGTACCCCACACTTTCACCAAGCAGTCATCCTATTTAAATTATGACCTATCATGCCGCTGGCCGGCGCTGGCCGGAAAAAACGACCCAAAAGGTTAAAGGGTTAAATGGATATCCTCTTGTTAGCGGTTGGAGAAAACCTGTTCGGTTCTGGTATTAAAATAAACTGGACTATTTTTTTACTGACCTCCAATTGTGGTTATTTAACAAGATCACATTAAGTTTATCACAATAAACAATGACCTTCGGAAATCCCAAAATGTAGAGCAGTGCCTGTTTACTGTTTTGTTCAACTTGCAAAATATAAGCCGGCAATTAACGTCAGGTATGGGAGTCCTCTGATGAAGTATTGGCTAAATTTGACTTCCCTGTCACTGTTACGATGCGGGAACACTAGAGAATAATAACAAATAAAGAAAAAAAGCACATCTTCCTTTGCAGGGTTTCCGTGAGGCAACAAATTGAACGCTAAATTATTAAGATTCAGTTATAATTTAATCCTACCGCCCCAATGGGGATGTGGGACCAAATTACTGAGCCGCCCTACAAATATAGAACACTCGCCCATTTCCCTTTTAATAATAGTCTAACAAGATACCATTCAGGGAGTGAGGGTTGAAGCTAGTGCCAAACTAGTATTAAAAAGTGGAGGTGTGCCTTCCCCTTTATAATTTTACATTTATGTGAAACTTGTGTTGGGTCAGTTTTCTTTTGAAGGACCATCTGGGTTGAAGGTGTAAATAAATTTAAGCGCCCATGTTTTGTATTATGAGTTTACAAAAGCATATGATATTCGCGCCCAAATATACCCCACCCCTTGCCGTTCCGTGTCGACCAGAAAAATAAGATTGTATAACCAGCGCCTTAATTGGAAGTCATGAACGTTGATTGTCGAAGGTAGTAAAATTGGTTGAGTGCATAATATGGCTCTAAATCCAATGGCCTTAAATAGTAATTTAATCCGCATCCAAAGGATTTTCTGAGTGAAGTTTGCTCTTTCTGTGAAAAACTCAAGGGAGTGCAGTGGCAAACAAACTCCTCCACTGACTTCTAAAATAGGGGAGAAACTGTTGGAAGCCCATTTTGAGCAGTGCATGTTTATTATTGTGGTAGGCCCCGTGGGAACTATGGGAAGTGAAGCAGTGTTTTGTTTACTGCGGTAAACAAGCTCTGTGTTTTTTTTGTAAAATAGCACCCGGTCACCATTGCCTGTGATGGAAGTGAATGTAATAACCGGTAGCTAACGCGTAGTGTGGAAATGCTCCGAAACTGGAAGCATAGATATAAACGATTAGCCAAACTTGGACTTCATAGTTGTGAAGTACTTAAGATATAGCCACGGAAGCTAAAATTGCCATCAAGCACAAATTCAAATTGAATACCGTCCCCAGTACAAATTCATTTGCCATTTCTTACGAGGGCCATTAATGGTTGTATTCTACAACCCCAAAAGGTTGCACGACTGGACAGTCGCCGGCCCTTCCTACAAATTACTTTTTCCAGAATATTGTCTTTAGTGCATCAAGGGCCCATCTGCAATGCTTCAGCACGATTTATTGACAAAATGTTTTGCAAAACGGGTCGAAATACCGCATGTTTGCAAGGTTGAACCTGGATCTGTTACTGGGGGACAAAAACAGTTGATATATTACTCTGAAAGTTTTTTGGTATCAGTATCCGTCCAAATCTCTGATTTGTGTAAGAATGATATCAGGTTGTTTCGTTGTCAGCAACAAGACGTCGGAAGTGGCCTCACTGGTCCAACACAGCGTCGCTCGAGGGCTAGAATGTCCAATGTCCCATAGGGGAACATAGGACATTTTAGCACTCAGGCGACGACAAGACACGCCAAATTGTTGATAGGTGTATTCTGTAGATAGTGATTAACTGAGCCTTGCAACGAGGGGTAAGTTCGAAGTGAATGTAGAGTAATTCTCTTGGAACACCCTCTCCCTCGACACACACGCAGTGCAAATTAACAAAAAATAAAACAATATCAGTGGTAGACCGTTGGTCATCTATCCTGGAGGTCCAGAGTTCGATCACCGTCCGGGACTACCCGCGTTGTGTCCTTGTAAAAGACACTTTATCCCGGTTGCCGACATGGGGGGGGGGGGGGGGGGGAACGATGACGTCGTGTACTAAGGCGTAATGCACGTCGATGGTGCACATGTCTTCAACCACTGTAACGCTGCTTGGGCGGAGCTTGAACACAGTTTGAATTGTGTGGAGCTGACAGTTGCTCGTCGATGCCCGGTGGTTCTCTCCGGAGTCTTCGGCTTCCTCCGAAAAACTCAGTCACGACAGTCATTGTTCAAAAGTATGTGACCTTAAATACCAATAAATAAATACAATAAATAAATCGATGTCTTTGTAGAAACAAAAGTGTTGGAGGGAGCTCTGTGGAGGGGGGGGGGGGAAGGTTACCAGAGTTCAATTTGGAAGTGAAGAGTACCCAAAATTCCCTATAACCAGCATTTGACTGCTTTGTTGGGTAACCTTTCCATGATCCCATGCAAACGCAATCGATGCTGCCTGTCCAAGTTTGTTGAATGAGCCCTCTAAAGTGGAAGTTATTGTTTTTGTCAAAATTGAAGGGCTGACGTTTAACCCTTTACCTGACATGAAAAGCAGACGACACTTGCCAAAAAAAAAAAAAAATTCGGGGATGAGCTCGTTCGTATGTTTTTGAGAGAAAAAATGAAAAAAAAATAATGAAAATTAATCCAAGAACAGAATAGAACTCCACAAAACTAGTGTCCTCTGATCAGCGCGCGCAGCAGTGAACGGATGCCGGAACGCAACAGGACGGCTCAAAACTAGTGGTTCCTGGAAATGTAACAGATCCTGGAATGGAACGGATGGGAGAACAACTGGCTCTTGGAACAGAGCGGGTCACAACAAATGGCACCTGGAATGGAAAGAAAACGGCCAAGATGTCGCCCAGGGAAGGGAAAAGATGGCGTCCAAGATGTCGTCCAGGGAAGGGAAAAGATGGAGTCCAAGATGGCGTCCAGGGAAGGGAAAGATGGCTTTCAAGATGGCGCCCAGGGAAGGGAAAGATGGCGTCCAAGATGGCGCCAAGGGAAAGATGGCGTCCCAGATGGCGCCCAGGGAAGGGAAAGATGGCGTCCAAGATGGCGTCCAGGGAAGGGAAAGATGGCGTCCAAGATGGCGTCCAGGGAAGGGAAAGATGGCGTACAAGATGGCGTCCAGGGAAGGGAAAGATGGCGTCCAAGATGGCGTCCAGGGAAGGGAAAGATGGCGTCCAAGATGGCGTCCAGGGAAGGGAAGGATGGCGTCCAGGGAAGGGAAATATGGCGTCCAAGATGGCGTCCAGGGAAGGGAAATATGGCGTCCAAGATGGCGTCCAAGATGGCGTCCAAGATGGCGTCCAGGGAAGCGAAATATGGTGTCCAAGATGGCGTCCAGGGAAGGGAAATATGGCGTCCAAGATGGCGTCCAAGATGGCGTCCAGGGAAGGGAAAGATGGCGTCCAGGGAAGGGAAAGATGGCGTCCAAGATGGCGTCCAGGGAAGGGAAAGATGGCGTCCAAGATGGCGTCCAGGGAAGGGAAAGATGGCGTCCAAGATGGCGTCTAGGGAAGGGAAAGATGGCGTCCAAGATGGCGTCCAGGGAAGGGAAAGATGGCGCCCAAGATGGCGTCGAGGGAAGGGAGAGATGGCGCCCGCGGAAGGGAAAGATGGCGTCCAAGATGGCGTCCAAGATGGCGCCCACGGAAGGGAAAGATGGTGTCCAAGATGGCGCCCGCGGAAGGGAAAGATGGCGTCCAAGATGGCGTCCAAGATGGCGCCCGCGGAAGGGAAAGATGGCGTCCAAGATGGCGTCCAAGATGGCGCCCGCGGAAGGGAAAGATGGCGTCCAAGATGGCGTCCAAGATGGCGTCCAAGATGGCGCCCGCGGAAGGGAAAGATGGCGTCCAAGATGGCGTCCAAGATGGCGTCCAAGATGGCGTCCAAGATGGCGTCCAAGATGGCGTCCAAGATGGCGTCCAAGATGGCGCCCGCGGAAGGGAAAGATGGCGTCCAAGATGGCGTCCAAGATGGCGCCTGCGGAAGGGAAAGATGGCGTCCAAGATGGCGCCCGCGGAAGGGAAAGATGGCGTCCAAGATGGCGCCCGCGGAAGGGAAAGATGGCGTCCAAGATGGCGTCCAAGATGGCGCCCGCGGAAGGGAAAGATGGCGTCCAAGATGGCGTCCAAGATGGCGCCCGCGGAAGGGAAAGATGGCGTCCAAGATGGCGTCCAAGATGGCGCCCGCGGAAGGGAAAGATGGCGTCCAAGATGGCGTCCAAGATGGCGTCCAAGATGGCGTCCAAGATGGCGCCCGCGGAAGGGAAAGATGGCGTCCAAGATGGCGTCCTAGATGGCGTCCAAGATGGCGCCCGCGGAAGGGAAAGATGGCGTCCAAGATGGCGTCCAAGATGGCGCCCGCGGAAGGGAAAGATGGCGTCCAAGATGGCGTCCAAGATGGCGCCCGCGGAAGGGAAAGATGGCGTCCAAGATGGCGTCCAAGATGGCGCCCGCGGAAGGGAAAGATGGCGTCCAAGATGGCGCCCGCGGAAGGGAAAGATGGCGTCCAAGATGGCGTCCAAGATGGCGTCCAAGATGGCGCCCGCGGAAGGGAAAGAAGGCGTCCAAGATGGCGTCCAAGATGGCGCCCGCGGAAGGGAAAGATGGCGTCCAAGATGGCGTCCAAGATGGCGCCCGCGGAAGGGAAAGATGGCGTCCAAGATGGCGTCCAAGATGGGGCCCGCGGAAGGGAAAGATGGCGTCCAAGATGGCGTCCAAGATGGCGCCCGCGGAAGGGAAAGATGGCGTCCAAGATGGCTCCAAGATGGCGCCCGCGGAAGGGAAAGATGGCGTCCAAGATGGCGTCCAAGATGACGCCCGCGGAAGGGAAAGATGGCGTCCAAGATGGCGCCCGCGGAAGGGAAAGATGGCGTCCAAGATGGCGTCCAAGATGGCGCCCGCGGAAGGGAAAGATGGCGTCCAAGATGGCGTCCAAGATGGCGCCCGCGGAAGGGAAAGAAGGCGTCCAAGATGGCGTCCAAGATGGCGTCCAAGATGGCGCCCGCGGAAGGGAAAGATGGCGTCCAAGATGGCTCCAAGATGGCGCCCGCGGAAGGGAAAGATGGCGTCCAAGATGGCGTCCAAGATGGCGCCCGCGGAAGGGAAAGATGGCGTCCAAGATGGCGTCCAAGATGGCGCCCGCGGAAGGGAAAGATGGCGTCCAAGATGGCGTCCAAGATGGCGCCCGCGGAAGGGAAAGATGGCGTCCAAGATGGCGCCCGCGGAAGGGAAAGATGGCGTCCAAGATGGCGTCCAAGATGGCGCCCGCGGAAGGGAAAGATGGCGTCCAAGATGGCGTCCAAGATGGCGCCCGCGGAAGGGAAAGATGGCGTCCAAGATGGCGTCCAAGATGGCGCCCGCGGAAGGGAAAGAAGGCGTCCAAGATGGCGTCCAAGATGGCGCCCGCGGAAGGGAAAGATGGCGTCCAAGATGGCGTCCAAGATGGCGCCCGTGGAAGGGAAAGATGGCGTCCAAGATGGCGTCCAAGATGGCGCCCGCGGAAGGGAAAGATGGCGTCCAAGATGGCGTCCAAGATGGGGCCCGCGGAAGGGAAAGATGGCGTCCAAGATGGGGCCCGCGGAAGGGAAAGATGGCGTCCAAGATGGCGTCCAAGATGGCGTCCGCGGAAGGGAAAGATGGCGTCCAAGATGGCGTCCAAGATGGCGCCCGCGGAAGGGAAAGATGGCGTCCAAGATGGCGTCCAAGATGGGGCCCGCGGAAGGGAAAGATGGCGTCCAAGATGGCGTCCAAGATGGGGCCCGCGGAAGGAAAGATGGCGTCCAAGATGGCGTCCAAGATGGGGCCCGCGGAAGGGAAAGATGGCGTCCAAGATGGCGTCCAAGATGGCGCCCGCGGAAGGGAAAGATGGCGTCCAAGATGGCGTCCAAGATGGCGCCCGCGGAAGGGAAAGATGGCGTCCAAGATGGCGCCCGCGGAAGGGAAAGATGGCGTCCAAGATGGCGTCCAAGATGGCGCCCGCGGAAGGGAAAGATGTCGTCCAAGATGGCGTCCAAGATGGCGCCCGCGGAAGGGAAAGATGGCGTCCAAGATGGCTCCAAGATGGCGACCGCGGAAGGGCGTCCAAGATGGCGCCCGCGGAAAGGCGTCCAAGATGGCGTCCAAGATGGCGCCCGCGGAATGGCGTCCAAGATGGCGTCCAAGATGGCGTCCAAGATGGCGTCCAAGATGGCGCCCACGGAAGGGAAAGATGGCGTCCAAGATGGCGTCCAAGATGGCGCCCGCGGAAGGGAAAGATGGCGTCCAAGATGGCGTCCAAGTTGGCGCGCGCGGAAGGCAAAGATGGCGTCCAAGATGGCGTCCAAGATGGCGACCGCGGAAGGGCGTCCAAGATGGCGTCCAAAATGGCGCCCGCGGAAGGGCGTCCAAGATGGCGTCCAAGATGGCGCCCGCGGAAGGGCGTCCAAGATGGCGTCCAAGATGGCGCCCGCGGAAGGGAAAGATGGCGTCCAAGATGGCGTCCAAGATGGCGTCCAAGATGGCGTCCAAGATGGCGCACGCGGAAGGGAAAGATGGCGTCCAAGATGGCGTCCAAGATGGCGTCCAAGATGGCGCCCGCGGAAGGGAAAGATGGCGTCCAAGATGGCGTCCAAGATGGCGCCCGCGGAAGGGAAAGATGGCGTCCAAGATGGCGTCCAAGATGGCGTCCAAGATGGCGCCCGTGGAAGAGAAAGATGGCGTCCAAGATGGCGTCCAAGATGGCGCCCGCGGAAGGGAAAGATGGCGTCCAGGATGGCGTCCAAGATGGCGACCGCGGAAGGGCGTCCAAGATTTCGTCCAAGATGGCGCCCGCAGAAGGGCGTCCAAGATGGCGTCCAAGATGGCGCCCGCAAAAGGGAAAGATGGCGTCCAAGATGGCGTCCAAGATGGCGCCCGCGGAAGGGAAAGATGGCGTCCAAGATGGCGTCCAAGATGGCGCCCGCGGAAGGGAAAGATGGCGTCCAAGATGGCGCCCGCGGAAGGGAAAGATGGCGTCCAAGATGGCGTCCAAGATGGCGCCCATGGAAGGGAAAGATGGCGTCCAAGTTGGCGTCCAAGATGGCGCCCGCGGAAGGGAAAGATGGCGTCCAAGATGGCGACCGCGGAAGGGCGTCCAAGATGGCGTCCAAGATGGCGACCGCGGGAGGGCGTCCAAGATGGCGTCCAAGATGGCGCCCGCGGAAGGGCGTCCAAGATGGCGTCCAAGATGGCGCCCACGGAAGGGAAAGATGGCGTCCAAGATGGCGTCCAAAATGGCGTCCAAGTTGGCGCCCGCGGAAGGGAAAGATGGCGTCCAAGATGGCGCCCGCGGAAGGGAAAGATGGCGACCAAGATGGCGCCCGCGGAAGGGAAAGATGGCGTCCAAGGTGGCATCCAAGATGGCGTCCAAGATGGCGCCCGCGGAAGGGAAAGATGGCGTCCAAGACGGCGTCCAAGATGGCGTTCAAGATGGCGCCTGCAGAAGGGAAAGATGGCGTCCAAGATGGCGTCCAAGATGGCGTCCAAGATGGCGCCCGCGGAAGCAAAAGATGGCGTCCAAGATGGCGACCAAGATGGCGCCCGCAGAAGGAAAAGATGGCGTCCAAGATGGCGTCCAAGATGGCGCCCGCGGAAGGGAAAGATGGCGTCCAAGATGGCGTCCAAGATGGCGCCCGCGGAAGGGAAAGATGGCGTCCAAGATGGCGTCCAAGATGGCGCCCGCGGAAGGGAAAGATGGCGTCCAAGATGGCGCCTGCAGAAGGGAAAGATGGCGTCCAAGATGGCGTCCAAGATGGCGCCCGTGGAAAGGAAAGATGGCGTCCAAGATGGCGCCCGCAGAAGGGAAAGATGGCCTCCAAGATGGCGTCCAAGATGGCGCCCGCAGAAGGGAACGATGGCGTCCAAGATGGCGTCCAAGATGGCGCCCGCAGAAGGGAAAGATGGCGTCCAAGATGGCGTCAAAGATGGCGCCCGCGTAAGAGAAAGATGGCGGCCAAGATGGCGCCCGCGTAAGAGAAAGATGGCGTCCAAGATGGCGTCCTCATAAGAGAAAGATGGCGTCCAAGATGGCGTCCAAGATGGCGCCCGCAGAAGGGAAAGATGGCGTCAAAGATGGCGCCTGCGTAAGAGAAAGATGGCGGCCAAGATGGCGCCCGCGTAAGAGAAAGATGGCGGCCAAGATGGCGTCCTCGTAAGAGAAAGATGGCGTCCAAGATGGTGCCCCCGGAAGGGAACGATGGCGTCCAAGATGGCGTCCAAGATGGCGCCCGCGGAAGGGAAAAATGGCGTCCAAGATGGCGTCCAAGATGGCGCCCGCGGAAGGGAAGGATGGCGTCCAAGATGGCGTCCAAGATGGCGCCCGCGTAAGGTTAAGATGGCGGCCAAGATGGCGTCCCAGATGGCGCCTGCGTAAGGGAAAGATGGCGGCCAAGATGGCGCCCGCGTAAGAGAAAGATGGTGGCCAAGATGGCGTCCAAGATGGCGCCCCCGTAAGAGAAAGATGGCGGCCAAGATGACGCCCGCGTAAGAGAAAGATGGCGGCCAAGATGGTGTCCGCGTAAGAGAAAGATGGCATCCAAGATGGCTCCCGTGGAAGGGAAAGATGGCGTCCAAGATGGCGTCCAAGACGGCGCCAGCAGAAGGGAAAGATAGCGTCCAAGATGGCGCCCGCGTAAGAGAGAGATGGCGTCCAAGATGGCGCCCGCGGAAGGGAAAGATGGCGTCCAAGATGGCGTCCGTGTAAGAGAAAGATGGCGTCCAAGATGGCGTCCTCGTAACAGAAAGATGGCCGCCAAGATGGCGTCCACATAAGAGAAAGATGGCGGCCAAGATGGCGTCCAAGATGGCGTCCGCGTAAGAGAAAGATGGCGTCCAAGATGGCGTCCGTGTAAGAGAAAGATGGAGTCCAAGATAGCGTCCACGTAAGAGAAAAATGGCGTCCAAGATGGCGTCCGCGTAAGAGAAAGATGGCGTCCAAGATGGCGTCTTCATAAGAGAAAGATGGCGGCCAAGATGTCGTCCGCGTAAGAGAAAGATGGCGTCCAAGATGGCGTCCGCATAAGAGAAAGATGGCGGCCAAGATGGCGTCCGCGTAAGAGAAAGATGGCGGCCAAGATGGCGGCCAAGATGGCGTCCGCGTAAGAGAAAGATGGCGGCCAAGATGGCGTCCGCATAAGAGAAAGATGGCGGCCAAGATGGCGTCCGCGTAAGAGAAAGATGGCGGCCAAGATGGCGTCCGTGTAAGAGAAAGATGCGTCAAAGATGGCGTCAGCGTAAGAGAAAGATGGCGTCCAAGATGGCGTCCACATAAGAGAAAGATGGCGTTCACGATGGCGTCCGCGTAAGAGAAAGATGGCGTCCAAGATGGCGTCCGCGTAAGAGAAAGATGGCGTCCAAGATGGCGCCCACGGAAGAGAAAGATGGCACATGATGCCGCTCGAGGAAGAGAAAGATGGCGTCCAAGATGGCGCCCGGGGAAGAGAAAGATGGCGGACAAGATGGCGCCCGCGGAATAGAAAGATGGCGGCCAAGATGGCGGAAGAGAAAGATGGCGTGCAAGATGGTGGAAGAGAAAGATGGCGTGCAAGATGGCGCCCACGGAAGGGAGAGATGGCGTGCAAGATGGCGCCCGTGGAAGAGAAAGATGGCGCCTGCGGAACAGAAAGATGGCGGCCAAGATGGCGGAAGAGAAAGAAGGCGTTCAAGATGGCGCTCGGGGAAGAGAAAGATGGCAGCCAAGATGGGGGAACAGAAAGAAGGCGTGCAATATGGCGCTCAGGGAAGAGAAAGATGGTGGCCAAGATGGGGGAACAGAAAGATGGCGTCCAAGATGGCGCCCGCGGAAGAGAAAGATGGCGGCCAAGATGGGGGAACAGAAAGATGGCGTCCAAGATGGCTCCCGCGGAAGAAAAAGATGGCGGCCAAGCTGGCGGAAGAGAGAGAAGGCGTGCAAGATGGCGCTCGGGGAAGAGAAAGATGGCGTCCAAAATGGCGTTCAAGATGGCGCCCGAGGAAGAGAAAGATGGCGCCCAAGATGGCGGAAGAGAAAGATGGCGCCCGGGGAAGAGAAAGATGGCGTCCAAGATGGCGCCCGGGGAAGAGAAAGATGGCGTCCAAGATGGCGCCTAGGGAAGAGAAGGATGGTGTCCAAGATGGCTCCTGGGGAAGAGAAAGATGGCGTCCAAGATGGCGCCCACGGAAGAGAAAGATGGCGGACAAGATGGCGCCCGGGGACGAGAAAGATGGCGTGAAAGATGGCGTGCAAGATGGCGGACAAGATGGCGCCCGGGGAAGAGAAAGATGGCGTGAAAGATGGCGTACAAGATGGCGTGCAATATGCCGCTGGGGGAAGAGAAAGATGGCGTCCAAGATGGCGCCCGAGGAAGAGAAAGATGGCGGACAAGATGGCGCCCGGGGAAGAGAAAGATGGCATCCAAGATGGCTCCCGTGGAAGGGAAAGATGGCGTCCAAGATGGCGTCCAAGACGGCGCCACCAGAAGGGAAAGATAGCGTCCAAGATGGCGCCCGCGTAAGAGAGAGATGGCGTCCAAGATGGCGCCCGCGGAAGGGAAAGATGGCGTCCAAGATGGCGTCCGTGTAAGAGAAAGATGGCGTCCAAGATGGCGTCCTCGTAACAGAAAGATGGCCGCCAAGATGGCGTCCACATAAGAGAAAGATGGCGGCCAAGATGGCGTCCAAGATGGCGTCCGCGTAAGAGAAAGATGGCGTCCAAGATGGCGTCCGTGTAAGAGAAAGATGGAGTCCAAGATAGCGTCCACGTAAGAGAAAAATGGCGTCCAAGATGGCGTCCGCGTAAGAGAAAGATGGCGTCCAAGATGGCGTCTTCATAAGAGAAAGATGGCGGCCAAGATGTCGTCCGTGTAAGAGAAAGATGGCGTCCAAGATGGCGTCCGCATAAGAGAAAGATGGCGGCCAAGATGGCGTCCGCGTAAGAGAAAGATGGCGGCCAAGATGGCGGCCAAGATGGCGTCCGCGTAAGAGAAAGATGGCGGCCAAGATGGCGTCCGCATAAGAGAAAGATGGCGGCCAAGATGGCGTCCGCGTAAGAGAAAGATGGCGGCCAAGATGGCGTCCGTGTAAGAGAAAGATGCGTCAAAGATGGCGTCAGCATAAGAGAAAGATGGCGTCCAAGATGGCGTCCACATAAGAGAAAGATGGCGTTCACGATGGCGTCCGCGTAAGAGAAAGATGGCGTCCAAGGTGGCGTCCGCGTAAGAGAAAGATGGCGTCCAAGATGGCGCCCGCGGAAGAGAAAGATGGCACATGATGCCGCTCGAGGAAGAGAAAGATGGCGTCCAAGATGGCGCCCGGGGAAGAGAAAGATGGCGGACAAGATGGCGCCCGCGGAATAGAAAGATGGCGGCCAAGATGGCGGAAGAGAAAGATGGCGTGCAAGATGGTGGAAGAGAAAGATGGCGTGCAAGATGGCGCCCACGGAAGGGAGAGATGGCGTGCAAGATGGCGCCCGTGGAAGAGAAAGATGGCGCCTGCGGAACAGAAAGATGGCGGCCAAGATGGCGGAAGAGAAAGAAGGCGTTCAAGATGGCGCTCGGGGAAGAGAAAGATGGCAGCCAAGATGGGGGAACAGAAAGAAGGCGTGCAATATGGCGCTCAGGGAAGAGAAAGATGGTGGCCAAGATGGGGGAACAGAAAGATGGCGTCCAAGATGGCGCCCGCGGAAGAGAAAGATGGCGGCCAAGATGGGGGAACAGAAAGATGGCGTCCAAGATGGCTCCCGCAGAAGAAAAAGATGGTGGCCAAGCTGGCGGAAGAGAGAGAAGGCGTGCAAGATGGCGCTCGGGGAAGAGAAAGATGGCGTCCAAAATGGCGTTCAAGATGGCGCCCGAGGAAGAGAAAGATGGCGCCCAAGATGGCGGAAGAGAAAGATGGCGCCCGGGGAAGAGAAAGATGGCGTCCAAGATGGCGCCCGGGGAAGAGAAAGATTGCGTCCAAGATGGCGCCTAGGGAAGAGAAGGATGGTGTCCAAGATGGCTCCTGGGGAAGAGAAAGATGGCGTCCAAGATGGCGCCCACGGAAGAGAAAGATGGCGGACAAGATGGCGCCCGGGGACGAGAAAGATGGCGTGAAAGATGGCGTGCAAGATGGCGGACAAGATGGCGCCCGGGGAAGAGAAAGATGGCGTGAAAGATGGCGTACAAGATGGCGTGCAATATGCCGCTGGGGGAAGAGAAAGATGGCGTCCAAGATGGCGCCCGAGGAAGAGAAAGATGGCGGACAAGATGGCGCCCGGGGAAGAGAAAGATGGCGTGAAAGATGGGGGAACAGAAAGAAGGCGTCCCTTCATTAGGAAGGGAAAGATGGCGTCCAAGATATCGCCCACAGAAGGGAAAGATGGCGTCCAAGATGGCGTCCAGGGAAGGGAAAGGTGGCGTCCAAGAGGGCGCCCAGGGAAGGGAAAGATGGCGTCCAAGATGGCGCCCACGGAAGGGAAAGATGGCTTCCAAGATAGCGCCCACGCAAGGGAAAGATGGCGTCAAAGATGGCGCCCAGGGAAGGGAAAGATGGCGTCCAACATGGTGCCCACGGAAGGGAAAGATGGCGTCCACGGAAAGGAAAGATGGCGTCCAAGATAATAACACTTAGGCTGGGCGCTGATTTGTCGCGGTTCTCGGGTGAGAAGGCCTTGGTTACCCCAGTACTCGCAACTGCCTCCCTATTCCCACGCTTCTTCTCTCCTCCCAACACTCGGAGACGAACTTCTTGATGACATTCCTTTCCCCATTCTTCCCAATCCCTCCGATTAGCATATTAACCCTCTTTTTGAGACACTCACTAACATGTTCTTCATTCTCCCATCCCACTTCCAAATTATACTCCCAGTGAATCTTGTTCTTTTAGACTGGTATTTTGGGCATTCTAAAAGAAAGTGTCCCAGGGTCTCCAGCACGCCTAAATTACACATTTGGCATTCCTTTTCACTGTTTTCCCAATTTTTCCCCTCACCTCATGGGACCGGGACCTCAGCTTGAACAACAGTGACACCCAAAGACCCCTGATTTGACCCCCTCCCCCTCTCGCCAATCAAGGTTAGCATCCTCCATGACTCTTTCTCTGACAATTGTTTACCCTGGGTTGCCCCTACGTCTAGGTCCTAGATCACCAATGAGAAGTTCTCTATTAACTCCCTCTCTTGACCCATCCACCCTATCTTGGTATTTGAGTTGAAAATACTCTGGAACATTACTTTACACCATCGTCTGTCGGGAAGATTTACCAAATAGTTAAGATAACCGAGTTTCATTAAGTCTATCCTGTCCTTGGTCCTAATCCACCCAAGCTCACCCCTGATTGCTTCTAGTGCTGTGGCATTACTCGACCCGGTTATCCATCGGCCTGCGTCGTTCTGCATGTTTAGTTTAGGGGCACCACTTCCGTACCATATGTTATACTTGGAAGGCCCACCATTTCCAAAATGGTTTTCCCCACCAAAACCTTATTGAAACTGTTTCTCCCTATACGTTTCATTTGGTTAAGGATTCGCCTCCCCTTCAGAATCAATTTATTTGTGTGGTTTTGGTTTTGCCTCTTCCTGTGATGTTTATATTTACGGCTGCCAAGCATAGACATTTGGAGAAAATGGGCTGTTCTTGGGCAACCATAACACCAAATGTGTACCTGCGAGATAAACATAACCTCCTTCATTGGAAGTGGAATTCACCGACGATCATTTTTGTAAGTAATGAACGTATTCACAAAGCCAAGCTTTAACCCGTTCAAAAGGTTAAAAATTCATGTTATCCGAGGATTTCTCTAAAAACATCCTGTAGATTTTCAAGAAAAAATGGCCATTCTCAGATCTTAGGGTGACATTACAAGTTGCATGTACAAAATATTCCTGTCAGCATTTGTTAACCCTATGCAGGTTCTCAAACATCCCAATGTTGATAAAATGGGCTGTGTTTGCGTACCCATAGCACCCGAAGTTGAGGGGAGAGATCAAAATAAGTGGAAGTAGAATTCACTGAGAATTATTTTTGGAAGTAATAAGAGTATTCCAAAAACAACACTTAACCCGTTTTGGGCTGGATAAACAATGATACCCATGAAAAGCTTAAAATTCATGTTCTCCCTGGATTTCTCTGAAAATATCTTGTAGATTTTAAAGAAAAAATGGCCATTCGCAGTTCTTGGTGTGACATTACAAGTTGCATGAATTAATATTCCTATTAGCAGTTGTTAACCCTCTACAAACTGCCAGTCATCAATATTTTGGATACATTGATATAAAATGTACCATTTTCAAATAGACACAGCACTCAGTGGGTATGTGTCAAACAAACGTAACTCCTTTTATCGTCATTGACTTGTTGGACGACGATATTGACAATAACCCACTCCACCGTTAATGATGGTTTTTACCTAAACAATTTGTTTATCAAACTGAGTCATCTGAGAGTACTATACTCACCTTTCTCATAACATCAATAAAGGAACTTCAGTGAGACAGTTAAAAACAATTCATCAAACACTGTGGGGTCATGAAAAATCATGGAATCTCATCGGGAAAAGCCATGATTCTCCTGAATCATAAAGTCTAGTTTTTCGGGTTTTTTTTTTTAGGCTTTTCCCTCTGGAAAAGACTATTGTTTTTCTACGGATTATTATTATTTTTTTTTTTTTGGGGGGGGGGGGGGGGGGGTTCACACATTTTGTCCGCACGATTCCGAAGCCATTTTCGGACCGATTTTCACAAAATTTTGCACACGCATAGAGAGGCACAAAATCTAAAAATGTACTGAAGCGGAATTTTCGATTTAACCCTTATTCCGTCAGAATTGGCAAAAAACTGTCAAAATTGGGGTTTATTGGCACTTTCTCGAAACACGTCTTGTAGATTTTTTTTAAACCTTCGTCATTGCTAGACCTGTCAGTGCCACGACCTTTGATACACATGACATATCAGGCGATGCATATGTAACCCTCCACAGGCTGCCAAACATCGAACTTTTGATGAAATGGGCCGGTTTCAGGCCCCCCAGATCACCCAAACGATACACGAGAGATAAACATAATTTCCTTTACTGGAAATGGAATTCACCAGAGATCATTTTTGTAAGTAATAAGGGTGTTTAAAAAACCAAGCGTTAACCCATTTTGGGCTGGTTAAACAGCAATACCCCCATAAAGCTAAAAAAATCAGGTTTTTCGTGGATATCTCTAAACGAGTCTTGTAGATTTTCAAGAAAAAATTGTTACTCCCTGGCCTCGATGTGACAATATAAGTTGCATGGACAAAATAGTTCGGTGAGCATTTGTTAACCCCCCACGGGCTGCTAAAAGTAAAAAATGTGATAAAATGGGCTGTTTTTTTACGCCAACAGCACCCAACGGGTACGCCACAAAGAAAAGTGTTTTCTTTTATCAAGCGCACAATCTATACGGAAACGTTTTTGTAAGTAGTAAGGGTATTCAAAAAACGAAGTCTTAACCCATTTTGGGCAGGCTAAAGAGAGAGACCCTTAAAATATAAAAATTCCCATTTTCTGTGGATTTCTTAAAATACATTCCATAAGTTTTCATGAAAAATTGACTACTTGCAGGTCTTTGTGTGACATTACAAGTTGCATGGACAAAATATTCCGCTGAGCGTTTATTAACCCTCTACAGAATGCCAAGCTTCATAATTTTGTTGAAATGGGCTGTTTTCGGACACACACAGCTCGCAATGTATGCCCGAGAGTTACACATAATCTCCTTTGTTGGAAGTGGAATTCACTGAGGACCATTTTTGTAAGTAATAAGGGTATTAAAAAAAAACAGGCGTTAACCCCTTTTGTGGTTGTTAATAGAGATAGCCATCAAAAGCTTAAAAATTTATGTTTTCCCTGGATTTCTTTAGAAACACCTGGTAGGGTTTTCAAGAGAAAATGGCCATTGATATGTCTTGGTGTCACATTACGAGTTGATTGGATAAATTATTCTGGGATACATTTGTTAACCCTCCATGCGCTGCTAAATGTCAAATTTTTGAAAAAATAGTCTGTTTTTGGACACCAACAACATCAAATGGGAATGCAACAGAGAAACATAACTTCTTTTACCAGACGCAGGACTGACAGGGAAACATTTTTGTAAGTAGTAAGTGTATTCAAAAATCGAGGTCTTAACACATTTTTGACTAGTAAAGGAGATACACCCCCTAAAAGCTTAAAATTCCAGTTTTCTGTGGATTTCTCAAAAAAAAAAAAATCAAGTGAAATTGAGCATTCGCAGGTCTTGGAGTGACATTACTAGTTGCATGGACAAAATATTTCGGTAAGCATTTGTTAACCCTCAAGAGGCTGTCAAGCATAGACATTTGGAGAAAATGGGCTGTTCTTGAGCAACCATAACACCAAATGTGTACCTGCGGGATAAACATAACCTCCTTCACTGGAAGTGGAATTCACCGTCGATCATTTTTGTAAGTAATCAAGGTATTCACAAAACCAAGCATTAACCCGTTTAGGGCTTGTTACAGATCGATACCCCTCAAAAGGTTAAAAATTCATGTCATCCGAGGATTTCTCTAAAAACATCTAGTAGATTTTCAAAAAAGGCCATTCTCAGATCTTAGTGTGACATTACAAGTTCCATGTACAAAATATTCCTGTAAGCCTTTGTTAACCCTATGCAGGTTCTCAAACATCACAATGTTGATAAAATGGGCTGTGTTTGCGTACCCACACCACCCAAAGTTGGGAGGAGAGATCAAAATAAGTCGAAGTAGAATTCACTGAGAATTATTTTTGGAAGTAATAAGAGTATTCAAAAAACAACACTTAACCCGTTTTGGGCTGAATAAACAATGATACCCACCAAAAGCTTAAAATTCATGTTCTCCCAGGATTTCTCTGAAAACACCTTGTAGATTTTAAAGAAAAAATGGCCATTCACAGTTTCTTGGTGTGACACCAGTTGCATGAATAAATATTCCTGTTAGCACTTGTTAACCCTCTACAAACTGCCAGACACCAATATTTTGGATACATTTGAGATAAAATGGACCATTTTCAAATAGACACAGCACTCAATGGGTATGTGTCAAACAAATATATCTCCTTTTGTCAGTTTTGTTGGACGACGATATTGACATTAACCCACTCCACCGTTAATGATGGTTGTTACATAAACAATTTGTTTATCAAACTGAGTCATTTGAGACTACTATACTCACCTTTCTCATAACATCAATGAAGGACCTTCAGTGAGACAGTTAAAAACAATTCATCAGACACTGTGGAGTCATGAAAAATCATGCAATCTCATCGGGAAAAGCCATGATTCTCCAGAATCATAAAGTCTAGTTTTTTTTCCACACATTTTGTCCGCACGATTCAGAAGCCATTTTCGAACCGATTTTCACGAAATTTTGCACACGCATAGAGGGGCACAAAATCTAAAAATGTACTGAAAGCGGAATTTTCGATTTAACCCTTATTTCGTCAGAATTGGCAAAAAACTGCCAAAATTATATATATACTATACATTCGTCATTGCTAGAAAGATGGCGCCTGCGGAACAGAAAGATGGCGGCCAAGATGGCGGAAGAGAAAGAAGGCGTTCAAGATGGCGCTCGGGGAAGAGAAAGATGGCAGCCAAGATGGGGGAACAGAAAGAAGGCGTGCAATATGGCGCTCAGGGAAGAGAAAGATGGTGGCCAAGATGGGGGAACAGAAAGATGGCGTCCAAGATGGCGCCCGCGGAAGAGAAAGATGGCGGCCAAGATGGGGGAACAGAAAGATGGCGTCCAAGATGGCTCCCGCGGAAGAAAAAGATGGCGGCCAAGCTGGCGGAAGAGAGAGAAGGCGTGCAAGATGGCGCTCGGGGAAGAGAAAGATGGCGTCCAAAATGGCGTTCAAGATGGCGCCCGAGGAAGAGAAAGATGGCGCCCAAGATGGCGGAAGAGAAAGATGGCGCCCGGGGAAGAGAAAGATGGCGTCCAAGATGGCGCCCGGGGAAGAGAAAGATGGCGTCCAAGATGGCGCCTAGGGAAGAGAAGGATGGTGTCCAAGATGGCTCCTGGGGAAGAGAAAGATGGCGTCCAAGATGGCGCCCACGGAAGAGAAAGATGGCGGACAAGATGGCGCCCGGGGACGAGAAAGATGGCGTGAAAGATGGCGTGCAAGATGGCGGACAAGATGGCGCCCGGGGAAGAGAAAGATGGCGTGAAAGATGGCGTACAAGATGGCGTGCAATATGCCGCTGGGGGAAGAGAAAGATGGCGTCCAAGATGGCGCCCGAGGAAGAGAAAGATGGCGGACAAGATGGCGCCCGGGGAAGAGAAAGATGGCGTGAAAGATGGGGGAACAGAAAGAAGGGCGTCCCTTCATTAGGAAGGGAAAGATGGCGTCCAAGATATCGCCCACAGAAGGGAAAGATGGCGTCCAAGATGGCGTCCAGGGAAGGGAAAGGTGGCGTCCAAGAGGGCGCCCAGGGAAGGGAAAGATGGCGTCCAAGATAGCGCCCACGCAAGGGAAAGATGGCGTCAAAGATGGCGCCCAGGGAAGGGAAAGATGGCGTCCAACATGGTGCCCACGGAAGGGAAAGATGGCGTCCACGGAAAGGAAAGATGGCGTCCAAGATAATAACACTTAGGCTGGGCGCTGATTTGTCGCGGTTCTCGGGTGAGAAGGCCTTGGTTACCCCAGTACTCGCAACTGCCTCCCTATTCCCACGCTTCTTCTCTCCTCCCAACACTCGGAGACGAACTTCTTGATGACATTCCTTTCCCCATTCTTCCCAATCCCTCCGATTAGCATATTAACCCTCTTTTTGAGACACTCACTAACATGTTCTTCATTCTCCCATCCCACTTCCAAATTATACTCCCAGTGAATCTTGTTCTTTTAGACTGGTATTTTGGGCATTCTAAAAGAAAGTGTCCCAGGGTCTCCAGCACGCCTAAATTACACATTTGGCATTCCTTTTCACTGTTTTCCCAATTTTTCCCCTCACCTCATGGGACCGGGACCTCAGCTTGAACAACAGTGACACCCAAAGACCCCTGATTTGACCCCCTCCCCCTCTCGCCAATCAAGGTTAGCATCCTCCATGACTCTTTCTCTGACAATTGTTTACCCTGGGTTGCCCCTACGTCTAGGTCCTAGATCACCAATGAGAAGTTCTCTATTAACTCCCTCTCTTGACCCATCCACCCTATCTTGGTATTTGAGTTGAAAATACTCTGGAACATTACTTTACACCATCGTCTGTCGGGAAGATTTACCAAATAGTTAAGATAACCGAGTTTCATTAAGTCTATCCTGTCCTTGGTCCTAATCCACCCAAGCTCACCCCTGATTGCTTCTAGTGCTGTGGCATTACTCGACCCGGTTATCCATCGGCCTGCGTCGTTCTGCATGTTTAGTTTAGGGGCACCACTTCCGTACCATATGTTATACTTGGAAGGCCCACCATTTCCAAAATGGTTTTCCCCACCAAAACCTTATTGAAACTGTTTCTCCCTATA